>CM039675.1:282043554-284443554 GCA_022496015.1 Hordeum marinum | reverse complement strand
GTATGAACCAGGCTAGAGTAGTCAAGTGGCTAATGAGATTTATGTATCTGGGTCATAGCCACCGGGTGTGAATGCTAGCCAAGCCGAGAAAGAGTCAGATTATGTGCCACACAATGTTAGTGGTCATGCTGGTGGTCAGAGTATTCAGTCGATAGTATTAGCTGCCTCTGGTATTGCTAATGGGGATGAGGAAGGCGATGAAATGCAGAGGGTGATGGAGGAAGAGGACCAGGATGGGATTGTAGAGGAACTTGATTCTGAAAATTCCGAGGAGGAGGAGGTACCAATTCTTGTTGCATGGGAGCAGGCAATATCCGCCGGCTTTACTGTCAACGATGGCCATGAGACTCCATGGCAATATAATCTGAACCAAGTATAAATAGGGGCTATGTTTGACACAAAGAAGAAAATGAAGTATGCGGTGATAAAGTGGGCTATGTCTACGCAGAGGGTTTTCCGGACACACATATCTAGTCCAACGAAATATACCGTGAAGTGTGTTGAATCAGGTTGTCCTGCGAAGGTGCACGACCATGTGCCAAAGTATAACATCCACTGAGTTGTGAAAAATGTTGTCCCGCATAATTGTGTTAGGAAAAACATGTTGGTTCGTCATCCAAACCTTACTTCAACTCTCATAGCTCAACTCATGTATACTGAGATAGTGACGAAGAAAGATATGGAAGCAAAACACATCCAGACAGTAGTGAAGGTCAGATGGAATTATGACATTCCTTATGGGAAGGCTTGGAGGGCTAAGCAGAAGGCTAAGGGGGAAAGTTTTGGGACGTTCTTTGACTCGTATGATAATGTTGTCCATCTCCTTGACATATTGAAGGAGAGGAATCCCGACACTTATGTTAACATTCAGCACACGAGGTTGGATAGCATAGCAGATTACAAGGTGTTGAAACGAGTATTCTTGTCTTTCGGGATGTGCATCAAAGCTTTCAGGCATTGTCCTCCTGTGATGTTTGTGGATGGTACATTCCTGACTGGTCAGTACAAAGGGCAAATCCTAACTGCTATTGGTGTGGACGGGAACAACCAAATCATCCCACTAGCCATGGCATTTGTGGAGGGTGAGAACTTTTAGAGCTGGGTATGGTTCTTCCGGCAAGTTAAAATTGCGAACGTGAAGGACCGATCAAATGTGTGTCTCATTCATGACAGACATCCCGGTATATTGAAGGTCGTGAAGATACTGAGTAATCCAACTGCTGACGAGCCAACACCTTGGAAGGACTTGCAAAGTCGGTGGTGCATGCGCTATCAGGGTGCTAATTTTTTCTCACAGTTCAAGAACAAACGGTTGATGAACTTGTTCAAGAAGTTATGCAAGAAGAACCAACGGCGCAAATATGATTTTATTTGGTCAAAACTAGATGAGTTCACTAAGAAGCAGGTCCTTGCTAGGAAGAAAATGGAAAAAGACCAGGTTAAATTAACAGCACTCATTGCGGAACTTGAGGAGCAAGTTGGTCTTTGTGACTTGCCAGCAATTAACCCTCCTAATACAAAGAGAAAGAAGGTCACGGCAATAAAGAATTGTTCTGAGTGGATAGAGAAAGAGACTCCAGTGAATTGGTCTTTGCTGCATGACACCCACGGAGCTACGTATGGCCACATGACAACCAATCTAGCAGAGATCTATAACTTTGTACTCAGAGGGAATAGAGCATTGCCACTGATAGCTATTGTGGAGGGCATATTCCATAGGACTGTGAGATATTTCAGAGAAAGGCACGAGTTAGCAAATAAGCATATTGCAGATAATCAGAACACTCATTATTGTAGCCGTGTCATGGAGTACATGGTTGAGAAGATAAAGAAAGCAAAAAAGCACATTGTCACACTCATAGGTAATCAGGAAAGGAGGTATGAGATTCAGCTTCCTACTGATGGTTTTGGTTCTGCAAATGAGGTGAAGACGCATGAGGTTAAAATTGGAGCAGAATTTTATCCAACTTGTGAGTGTACATGCAACAAACCGCAGTTATTGCACCTTCATTGCTCACATGTGTTGGCTGCCTGTGGCTAGATTCAGTTGGACGCTATCTCCTTCATGCCTCCGTACTATTCAAAGGAGGTAGTACTCAATGTTTGGACAGGTGAGATGACAGGGTTTAGAGTCGTCGGCAATTTCAACAAGGTAAACGATGGTGATAGAGTATACATCCCGGATCCTGCACTACGACGAACTAGCAGGGGCAAGCGTAAGGTAAAGCACATCCGAAATGATATGGACCAATCTGAAGCTGGTGGAGCAACTAGACAATGTTTGCTCTACGCGGCTTATGGGCATAGGATGAAACATTGCCCCGACCTGAAGAAAGACGGTGCTTCCACATCGGCGAGTGCTTCCACATCAACGACTACAACAACAGTTGCAAGAGGAGGTCCTGGAAGTCGTGGTGGACGAGGCTCTCGAGGCTGAAGGGGCGAACGAGGAATGAATAACTCAGAAGCTACATAATCTGTGGGACTATGTTTTAATTTGTAATATGTCAGACTATGTTTTTATTTGTAATATGTGTGCACTATGTTTTTATGTGTAATATGTGAGACTATGCTGTAATGTGTAATATGTGAGACTAAGTTTTTATTTGTTATATGTGAGACTATGTTTTTATTTGTTATATGTGAGACTATGTTTTTATTTGTAATATGCAAACATCTATGTTTTATTTTCTAATATGTGTGGACTATGTTCTAATTGCAAATATGGCTACGTATCCGTTGCTTAATGGTAATATTGATATAAGGCACCGAGGCGCACTTACGGAATCAGGCACGAACCTAGACGTGTTGATCACTCGCACCCCAAAGTCTAACTGGATGATACACCCTTCGTGGGTGGATAGGTATGTGTCGGTATAATCACTTATTATGTTTGATATCGCTTTGATAGAAGCTAATTGTAATCTACATTCTGTTTATTTTGTAGGTTGAATTGGGCTGGACTTCTACCCTTGGCACGACTGGTTGAGGGTACATTGGATGAGTGGGTTGATCACCCGGACTTGGATGACACAGGTGAACCAATGCAGTTGCACAAGAGACAAGTATCACGCTTCTCTTACGACAGGTCACTCCTTAGCTGCTTAGTAGATAGATGGAGACCAGAGACACATACGTTTCACTTTCCCTGGGGAGAGATGGCTCCTACTTTACAGGATGTGTCTTACTTGTTGGGATTACCTCTGGCCGGTGTTGCCATAGGACCTTTAGAGGTAGAAACTGGTTGGCTAGCATCTATGCATTCCCGTTTTCTGGCTGCGGTGACAACTACCACGACGCTAGACAACGATCGGCACGGGCCTCTTTTCACGTGGTTAAGCCAGTTTTAGATTGTCGCCTTAGGATATCCCACTGTTCAGTTGTCAGAGGCACAGATTGACCGATCCCTAGAGGCATATATTATGTGGTTGTTTGGCAAGACGATGTTCACAGAGAACCACGTGACCACTATAGATGCACGACTGATCGGTGTTGCACGAGAGATAGCTGACGCACGTTCCTCGGAGGACATTGTGCAGAGGAGTTTTGGTTCTGCTGTGTTAGCAGCTACATATAGAGGCATGTGCAAAGCTTCACAGTTGAGGTCAAGAAAATCTGGTCTTCTCGGATGTCCATTATTGTTGCAGCTTTGGTCATATGAGAGATTCCCTATTGGTCGACCCTACGTCAGCGCTGACAAACCTTTTGGTAATGAGGACATGGCTGGACATTACGTGCCTTCTATCGACGACTTTCCTACTATGGGATCTGTTTGGGCACGGAGAGAGGTATTTTCATGATTAACAATATGAATTAGTAATGTTTATTTCTTTCTATTCAATATTATGTACTAATGTTTGTTGTCATGCACAGAGACGGTTTACGCCTAGCCAGGTGAGGGGCTGCTATCCCTCCTTCACGGTGCAGTTTGATAGTCTGCATGAGGATCAGGTTATATGGGAACCATACACCTGTAAGGCTATTTAAGAAAGGTACCCAGGTGGGATTTCTGGATTCTGCACTAGAGATCAGCATTATTGGATGACCAAGGCCAAGTTGGTGTTCGACGTGATGGTTGAGGAGATGGCTATTAATAGGGTGATGAGACAGTTTGGTCTGTGCCAAGAGCCTGACATTCCGGTTATTTCACAATTACCAGATCACGTGCACAAGTAAGTAATACTACTTTGGTTCTCAGCTCTGCATTAATAGGTTGTTGAGACTATTCAGTCTACTTATAGCTAATCATGTAACGTGCATTACAATCTCAGATACAGTCGCGTAGGAGGAAACAAGTCCTAGGCTTCTTGGTTTCACGACATCAGACCTTACCTCGAGGAATGGAGTACTGCCCCGACAACTATATGGGATGAAGTTCGTGTCTTTGACTGGGACAAGTTTGGGTTGTATCTGAAGCGTTACAGACAGAGCACGAGGATCTACTTGGTTCCATCATCTGCTCCGGATCATGTCCCAGTTCCTCTCACCAATGATCTGTTCCCAACTTCCTCAGTTGTGGGAACCAGACACCATGCGGTATGTCCTCAGTTTTTCTCACATGCTATGTTTTCCCTGTACATGAACATGTACAATTGGTTAACTTTCTGCGTACAGGGTGAATTGGGAACTCAGGCACTAGAGGAGGTTATCGCTTTGGTGGACCGCATTGACACAGGAGAAAATATCCCACTGAGAGAGCAATCAACAATGTTGAAGAGTCTTCAGGCGAAGATACGCGGGTTCGTCGCAGCTGTTACATGTAGACGATCTTTCGATGTTGTTCACACTCGTGCAGCACATCGTCCGCCACGCCCCTCTCTACGGCGTTTAGAACCTCGACCTTCACAACCAGGGAGCTCCTCCTGGCAGCAGGCACCTCCTTCGCAGCCAGGGAGCTCCTCCTGGCAGCAGGCACCTCCTTCACAGCCAGGGAGCTCCTCCTGGCAGCAGGCACCTCTTTCACAGCCAGGGAGCTCCTCCTGGCAGCAGACACCTCCTTCACAACCCGGGGGTTATTTCTACCAGCAGCCACCTACTTCACAACCCGGGGGCTATTTCTACCAACAGCCACCTCCTTCACAACCTGGGGGCTATTTCTACCAATAGCCACCTCCTTCACAACCCGGGGACTCTTCTTGGCTTCGGCAGATGGACCTAGGTAACTTAACTTTGTACATTCTTTTAAAAAATTAGCCTCGTAATTCATTCTTTACATGTTTTAATTTACCAGCAGGCGGCAGCCAGTCGCAACCGTTCATGACTTCAGTTCAGTCACCTCTGTTTACTGGTCCTGGTTCGTACATACCTGGCGACGGCGAGGACGATGACCGTGGTGCATGCACCTACGGTATCTGGGAGACAGTTCTTGCCACTCCACCACCACCACCATCGACGCAAGAGACACAGACACCAACGGACGAGGTGTTCTATGGTCGTGGTTATCGTGACACTCGTCCATCGCCTCAGCGCTTATCACCTTCCGGTCCACGTCCGAGGAAGCCCAAGATTCATCACCGTCCCCAGCAGTGATCTATTTATGTATGAGACATATGTAGCCTCTATGTATCGGACATATTCATGTATGAGACATATGTAGCCTCTCTGTATCGGACATATTCATGTATGCGACATATTTATGGTTGAGACTTATTTGGTTTAGAGACATATGTAGCCTCTCTGTATCGGACAAATGAATTAGACAGTACAACTGAATTAAACGTTAAGACTGCATTAAACGTTACAACTGAATTAAACGTTACAACTTAATTAAACAGCACTACAGAAAACACCACTATAGAAAATAGTACTACATGAATGCATCATCGTCATCCTCCGTCGATGCAGATCTCTTCCCCTTTGTCGCTGCAAAACTCTTGCCCTTCGACGATGCAGTCGTCTTCACCTTGGTACTCGGCATGAAGATGTCGTCTTCATCCTCCGTCGATGCAGAACTCTTCCCCTTCCTCGATGCAGAACTATTCCCCTTCGTCGATGCAGAACTCTTGCCCAGAACTCTTCGCCTTGGTACTCGGCATGAAGAGGTCGTCCTCGTCCTCACTTTCTGATGACCATAAACCTGAATTATTCACAGCAATCTTGAGATAAGCATCACCCTTGTGCAGTTGCTTTTGCCATATGGCGTGCAACCTCACAAGTTCTTTCTGTATCTCCTCAAAAGTCCTGGGGGGCACCCACTCCTAGCTAATTGGTGAGCTAACTCATTCATTATGAGGTCACTAGTAATGAATTCCTCCCATGGAACTACTCTATCATTCATCTTGAAATTGGCAGCTAGACGAAGAAGACGGTCGGACATACCCTTGTGAAAACTATGATCAAAAGGATAGTGAGGATGAGGAGGATGAGACATCTCCACAAAAGGATGGCGAGAGCGGAAGGATGGCGGAGCGAAAGGGAAAGGAAGGCCTGCTCACCCTCCTTACTACGAATGTGGTTATATAGGCGGGAGAGAAAGTGGCGGGAGAGAAAGGCGGGAAAGACAGTGGCGGGAACGAATGGCGGGAGAGAAAGTGGCAGGAGAGGAAGTGGCGGGAGAGAAAGTGGTGGGAGAGAACCAATGCAGTTGCATGAGAGGCAGGTATCACGCTTCTTGCTGAAATTAAGATACAACATGCTAAAATTAAGATACAACTTGCTGAAATTGAGTTACAAGAATATAAATCTACTGAGTCCAATGTGGATATTTTCCTTTTCCATCTCCAGCTTCTTCTGCTGCCTGGGCTGCACGAGCCCTTTCTTTCTTTCTCTGCCTCTCACCCTCACGGGCCTCCTCTCGCTGCCGGTAGACCTCCGCCAGTCGAAGTTGGTTTTCTTGGTTTTTCTTCTTCATCTCAGCAAGAAAAGCTCTCTGGTCCACACAGCACTCTTGCCAAGCGCTCTCCTGCTCTGCTTTCTCCTCTGCTGCCGCCTTCTCGTAGCGCTCCTCCAAGTCCAAACTTGCCCATGCACGATGAATTCTTTCATGAAGCTCGGTCACCGCCCAGTCCGGCATTTTCGTGTCTATCCAACAATAGTACTGGCACAGGGGCGGAGGAGACTACAAAAGAAACAGAAATATAAAAATCAAATCAACAAAAATATCAACAACGTGTTTATTCTGGGTGACTGAAACATACCGGAGGCGTGATGTATGGTGAAGGACCAACGGGTGGATCTTCCTTATAATTAGCGCACATGAAAAACTTCATGCCCAATCAATCTGAAAAAACCGTCACCTCCTTCACCTTGCAGAGATCCCCGCACCAATAACGAACTGCTTCCACCCCCTGAGGCAACTTCACACTCTTCCATTTGCTAGGCCTAATGCTTTGATCCAAACAAGGCAAACTCATAATGACTACTGCGCTGGTTTTTTCGAGTGTTGGTGGCCGATGGAGGAAGGCAGATACAATGCCTCCTTTCATAGGCAGATGACAACAACAAAGGCGGGAAATCGGGCGGGAAAATTTGGCGGGAATACTTGGCAGGAGAGAATGGCGGGAGAGAATGGCGGGAGAAAATGGCGGGAGAGAATGGCGAGAGAGAATGGCGGGAGAGAAAGGTGGGAAGAGAATATAAATCTACTGAGTCCAACGTGGATATTTTGATACATCTTGCTGAAATTAAGATACAACTTGCTGAAATTAAGATACAACTTGCTGAAATTGAGTTACAAGAATATAAATCTATTGAGTCCAACGTGGATATTTTCCTTTTCCATCTTTAGCTTCTTTTGCTGCCTGGGCTACACGAGCCCTTTCTTTCTTTCTCACTATGGCAGATAGCTGAAAACAACAGCTAGCTCCTGATCACACTTTTTGAATGTTACGAGCACCAAATTGTTGACTTCAATACATGATGCCAGCAGAAAATTACCAAAACCTTCCTTCTTCAACACCATTCGATCACCCAAGCCAATGAAGTAGGAACAAGGAATGCTCACAAATATATCATCATCTTCTGAATCCAAAGTAATTTCAAGAGTTAAAGAACCAGTCCTAGGAATAGCCACAAATTCCATCAAACTCCTGACAACCATGGTAGGGATAACCTGACAAAAACAAGCAAGTTATATGATCCATCCAATGAACCAGCAAAGAACAAACAAATAATAAAAACCAGAAACCAAAGCTTACCATATGTTGAGAAATAACAGTCATGTGATCCATCCTATGAACAAAAGGAGTACACAGTATGTAGTTGTCATCAAAGAGTTATTGCGACATGACATACATTTGATGGTAATTCAGAGTGACACCACGACTATAAAAACAGTTGTCAACAAGTTCCCTCTGAGTTTCACTCAGATCCTCAAGAGCTACAAAAAAATGATTTCACTAACTAAGATAAACAGCAAAATGTATAAGATGAAACAAAACTGAAAATCAGTCAAACAAATATCTTACCAACATGGGGTAAAGGAAACAACATAACACCATCCTGATGAAATTCAACACTAATATAAGTTCCATAGTGCTCAAGCATAACAGTCATCATGTCACTATGGCGGAGACCATAATCATTCACAAGTTCCTCCCATGAAGGACCATGGAATTTACTGGTCATCCTACCATGTGTAAATATAACATGGTATAAGTTACCCTCACAGTTGTGTAGAGCAAGATCAATATCTATGTCACCTCTCCGAATAGCTAAAGCTCTACACTCCTCAATGTACCGAGCAAGATGTGATCTAACACTGCACGGAACATACTACAACAAGAATGGAAGCAAACATCATAATCATATAAACAAAGGCATTCGAATATGCCACAGTTAGATAATCAAGACATAGAATCTTACAACACGTCTTGAACATCGACGATCCAGCACCACAGTAAATACAGATGCACCGGAATCAACGACAGCACAAGGGCCACCTAGAGCTCGGCAAAATGAGCAAGCCATTTAGCTGTAGACGGACGGTGACCAATAAGAACTAAATCCACTACCGACTTGAGAGTTCTCATTCGATTGAGTTGGAAGCCAAAAAAATACCGTAGGCCGGTGGAGAGCACCCTGATCTATTGTTTACGCGGGTAGGATAACAAAATGGGTGGTCGAGCGAAGAGATCGGCGAGGCAGTGGAAGCACTGGAGAGCCACGGGAGTGAGAGGTGGAGAGGGGCAGGCTACTAGACGGGGGAGGGTGAAACGAGTGGTCAGAGGAGGAAGAAAGAAGCCCTGGGCCTTATCCAGGGGCCCATCGGCCTCCCACAGGCCGACAGGTGGCTCTTCAGTCCCCCTCTGGCTGATAGGCCTCTCCCCGGCCTCTGATTGGCCGACAGAGGGCTCTTCGGCCGGGTGCTGGCCGACGAGCCCCTCTTTGGCCTGGTGCTGGCCGACGGCCCCCTGTTCGGCCTGGTGCTGGCCGACGGGGTACTATTTTCGAAATTGTTTCAACTGCACTAACTGTTTTCAAATTTGGTAGAAATTTTGTACTAGTTTTGAAAAAAAATCTAACATCCACCTCTCTAAACGGTGACATAGCTTCCCTCCAAGGAAGTGAACATCGGCATCATCCTCGTCTCTCGGAGTTGCAGTTATTCCTAACCCTAACTCCCTACTTGTGGTTATTTGTCTCTTAGTCTTTACTTATATCTTATTGTGCTTGCTTACTCATATACTTGTGGTAGTTGTTTACCTTGCTTAACTCTTAGCATCATACTTGCAATTGTTAGGCTCACTTTCATATTCCGCATTATTTCCTAAAAATTGCTAAGTAACAATTAAAATTTGTAATTGTACCTATTCACCCCCCCCCCCTAGGTCCATCTCGATCCTTTCATCTTGTGTTACAAAAAGATTTCTACTAAAAAAACTTATTATCTCGCCAAGTACTTATTCTTGCGTATTTATCCCATTACATAAGCAAACTAAGTTTATTCTTGTTCTAGATAAACAAAGTGTTAGCGTGCGTAGAGTTGTATCGCTGGTCGATAGAACTTGAGAGAATATTGATTCTACCTTTAGCTCCTCACTGGACTCGACACTCTTATTTATCGAAAAGTCTATAAATGACCCCCTACACTTGTCAGTTATCATGTGTGGTCTACCATTGACAAATGATAGAGAGATATACCCCACTTGTCATATGCTACCCCGGCCTCACCTATCATAAGTTGCCTCAGCCCTACCCGTCTTAAGTTGCCTCGCCCCACCTGTCATAAGTTGACTCGGCCTCACGTGTGATAAGTTGCCTTGGCCCCGCCTGTCATAAGTTGCAACGGCCCTACCTATCATAAGTTGCCTTGGTCCCACCCATCATTAGTTGCCCTAGCCACACATGTCAGGATTTTACGACGTCGGCACTATGGGAAGAGAGAGTGGCCTGACCCCACCCGTTAGGATATTACGTGTCCCTGTATATCATAAGTTGCCTCAACCCACATGTCATGATTTTAAAGCGTCACCACTCTGGGAGAGAGAGTGGCCCGACCCCGCCTATCAGGATATCATGTGACCCCATTAGTCAGGAGGTTATAGTCGAAGGCTTTAACTAGATGACAGTGCTCCGTTTGGGCTTTTGTGAGCAAGTGATGCAGGAGCGAGGGAGAAAGTCAGGAAAGTTAGTTGAATGGGGCAAAACTTAGCACCTAACCAACCATGGCACAAAAATTGAAATCCCTTCTTTCAATTATTACTCAACAACCAAAATGACGGTTAAATTCAACTCGTGCACCCAACTAATCTCGGATGCACAAATGTTCAGAGAAATAAAGTATGGACGCAAGCGCAACCTCTACCTCGGACGCGCGAACAACTGGAGAAATCAACACTGAAGAATGTGGGCATCGCTATGTAGTCATGAAAATTTGTGACAACCACCCAAGTGATGTATATTTGCAGCACTTGGTGGCTCATTTTAGTGTTGGCCAAAATTAATTGCGGTTGGGCACCTATCGGAGGACCTGTTTTGCCCCTAAATGCCCTAAAAGCAGGTGTTGTCCTGAAATAGGGTAGTTATTGGAGATGCTTTGAGGAGTCAAAGAGGAGCTCCCGACATACGCCGGATGCGCCTTTAGCGCCGGATCACACGTCGTCTCTCACGAGCGTGTACTCCGACCACGACTCAATAGTAGTTCGCTCACGGTTGTTCGTTAGTGTGGTCATTTTCCTTTCTAGCTCAGTAAAGCAAAGTCAGCCGATTCACACACATTGACCATTGACTTTTCTCAAAAAGTTCGTGAACTTTAAAATATAAAGAATATGTTTTATGAGTTTTGAAAATGTTCCCCGATCCGAAAGAATGTTCGCGGAAATGAAAAAAGTTCATGATTTCAAAACAAATACAACGTTGAAAAAGTTCAAGACTTGGAAAAGTTCATAATTTGAAAAAAAAAACATCATGAAAATGAAAAGGTTCACAAATTTTAAATAAGTTCACAAATTTTCAAAAGTTCAGAAATTTTGAAAAAAGAATCATGCATTTGAAAAAAAGTTCACGACTTGGAGAAGTTTGTAATTTGAAAAGTAGTACGTGAAAATGGAAAAGTTCAGGAATTTGTGAAGAAGTTCACAAAATTTGAAAAATTCATAACTTGAAGAAGTTCATAATTTGAAAAAGGGTCACAAAAAAGAAATAGTTTCACTAATTTAAAAAGACGCAAAATGTGCAAAAGAATTCCTTTAATTCAAAAAAATCACAAAATTTGGAAAAGGATCACAAATTTTAAAAAAATGTTAAATTTAAAAAGTCCATGCATTTGATTAAAAAGAACAAATGATTTAAAATAGAATGCAAATTTTAAAAGGAAACAAATAAAAAGAGCAAAATGCGTGTTGAAAAACCCGGCCAGAATTTCCATGGGAAGGTTCCCGGAAACAAGTGGTAAAAATCCTACATGGGCTCTCTCATTTTGCTATGAAGTGTTGTTGGGGGGTGCACCGTCTCAGAGAAATGGCTTATATGGCATGCAGGCGCCAAATAGGATTTTGGGCAAATAGGACGCAACGTCCGAGGCTATGCCATGCTGGATCGATCCTTAATTTCAGTGAAAGTCCTGTCAACATTCTATATAGACACAAAAAGGATTTATTTATAAACGAACATGTGATTGAATGGTTAGGAGGATAGTGATATCTCTAACCAACCGGGGTTCAAGTACTAAACTTCACACTGATGCTCGTATTTTTTTGAATTTATTTCAGCATTTTCGACGATAGTTGATCAATGTGATGAGACGTTTTCGTCGACTACGAGACGTCTGTGATTACTCTTTTGAAGGTTCTCATAGAAATATGATGTGTTCGTGTGCGTTCATAAAGATGAGTGCAGTGAGTGTATGATTGTATATGTGAGCGACAACTAAAAAATATCATATGAAAACTAACATTCGATGGAAATTGATAAAAAACAAGAAAAATGATGTTTTGAAGTTGTAAAAAATCTCAAATATATATGGGATGTTAAGGGATGGTGTTCTATTGCCATGTCAAATTTCAAGTTCAAATACGTTATGGGATGTGAGTTACGAAAATAACAAATCAGCATTGAACAGTGCCAAATACATCTTGGCATGGGTAGCCCGGTCCGAAAAACCCTGGTCGGGCAGGGCTCGGTCTTGAAAATTGGGCCCGGGAAGCAGTTCAGGCCGAGCTCGGGCTTCCAAAAAATGGCAATTTACATGGAGGCCCGGCCCGGCCTGGCCCAGAATTCACCTTTTAAGTCCATTCGGGCCGGGTTTGGGCCTGACTTTGCGTTCTTTTGGCCGGGCCGGGCCGGGCTCGGGCTTGGGATTTCCCGTTCGGGCTTTGTAAAGCCCGGCCCGAAGCCCGGCCCGGCCCGGGGTATGCCCAGGTTTAGTGCCAAACATTAATATCACTATTTAGGGCTGATTTTTTCTTCATATCTCCCATTTCTTACTGTGTTTCAACTTGAAAATTTTGCATGACAACAGAATATGACCCTCTTAACATACCATATTTTTTCAGATTTTCCCGAAACTCTCAAACGGGGTTTTCATGAAAAAAAAATGTTGGTTTTTGTATAATATTCTTCCCTAGACAACCGGGCTGTTCTTGAACATAAATTCTTCCCTGACGATCTCTGCTGCCTTGTAACAGCACAGCCCATAAAGCCTCGTCGCGACACGGTCAGATGTGTAGATGATAGATATAACTGCTACTACCTCACATCTAGACTTTGCACTTGTGCACATTAAAACTGTTTCAAATCAGAAGACTAGTCCTGAGAAACGGATAGTGCATTTCACACATCCACAGAGATGTCTCTGATCGATGTGGACGTAAATGTCAGAAAGAAAGGCAGCGCTTATGCACACTGCGTGTTAAACTTCAACTTGACACATGGTCCTGGAAGATCAGGTTGAATGAATTATTGGGGAAGAGGAAACGCGACGAGAGCGATGTGGTTTAAATCCGTGACTTTCTCTCGAGGGTCCGATGAATCTATCCGAGTGTCCACTCAAGTCTTTTTATTTTCTTTTATAGCTGACATTGTTGGATCTCTCCAGCACCAGCAATTGGCCTTCTAATCACTTCGCATTACTAACTAACTGTGGCACCAAGTGCAGTGCTGACAGTATGGTTTTACATATATATTTTTTTTTTGCGGGGACAGTGGTTTTACAGTTGTTACCACCGCACTTCCGCATTATGTTTGGATGCCGGAACATACATGATTCACTTGATAAGCAAAGCAAAGTTGAGTGCAGACATTGTGCTACAGGAGTATGAGACACTTGTACTGCAGAGGTCAAATACATATACAAGATGGATGATAGCCATACACATGTTGCTGTGCCGCAATGAAGGACCGAACGTCTGAAGCTGATGGCAACAAACAGGCATGCTATGCTCCCTGGCAAGCAAATTCAGAGGCTTCACTTTCTCCACTTATTAACTTCCCATGATCAAGTCCTAAACCCACTTTTTTCGAAAAGAGGCGCTTTATTATTTAAGAAATCTAAGTATTACACCCGGTCTCTGCATAACTAAAATACACACAGCCAGGTCCTAAACCCACTATCAGTGGTCTTTCGGGTATCGATCCTCTAGGCTGCTGGTTTCAGGCACGACCTCCGATTGGAGGCAAGCATCCAGGATATAAATTAGCACGTACTAGTACTAGTACGTACTATAAAAATTAGGTTAAAATTATGCATGTCTCAGCGATGCAAAGCCCAAGTTTAATTCTGCTCCAAGAAACCTGAGCTCCTGTTAATCAATTTCCTGACCCAAAGCAGCAGCACCGCAATAAGGTAGTGAGTAAACAAAGCGTGGGTTTAGCAGTTGACGGGGCCCAAGAGTTGAGTTTGACACGCCGGCGGCGGCGGCTGGAAAGGTCGCCGAGTCCTGGGCATCCTGGAAGGTGGTTCTGCTTCTGTCTGCAGCCCAACCATGATCGCAGTCCTGATGGTAACAGCGCAGCACGCGAACGCATGGACGTAAGCAAGGAGCCGTGCACGCAACATCGTGCCTTCTCTGCAGACTACAACATCTCGCTCGTTGATTAACTTGTGACTTTGTAGGCCCAACGTCCTTGGAAAAATAAAATGCTACACCTACGGCCACGGGCTCGTTGATTAATACTTACTAGCAAAATCTTCTCATTGGTTCCTGACTGATCTTGCTTCTTGCTTCTCAGCTAAGACTCCGGATCCCAATGACAGCTAGGAAGAAGGGAACAGGCTCACAAACCGAGGGCTCCGATCGGCCAAAACCCCGGCAAGATCTCTTTCTAAAAGCTCCTTTGGCGAATTGTCAAGGTAGGAAGAAGAAAGTAAGCTCCATCCCATTCTCATTCCCATTCCCATCCATCGTGGCCGCCAGTCATGGAGGTCAGGCCGGTGCCGGTGCTTCGCTATCGCCGCCTACACGGCTCCATGTCAGCCCTGCGCCTCTTTCAGGTGTAAAGTCGCCACCTACCAGTACCAGAGAAACCACTTCTTGTTCTGGAATATGCACGCCCATCCATCTCGAGATTCATTTCTGAAGAGTTCTTTTACGATACATCTAAATAATACGAGCCGTTCAGTTTCAGTCATTTAACGGACTAGATCTACCAATATACTTACTAGACAAAATAAGTAGTATATTTTGTTCAAGGGGTAAAATCGGAACACACAAAACAAATGCCAAAATTCTACAAGCAAACCATGAAGCCGCCGTTTTTTCTTCTCTCGCTCTGACCGGATGCGATCCATACGTTCTGAGGTTGTTGGCGCTGGCCTGATCCGGAGACGACATGCAACGAAGAAACGATTGTATATAGAAGATCGATCCCGGCCAGTACTTTTGATCAAGGAAATCAGCACGTAGCTAGCTCCCAGATTAGTCGATCATGTCCAGATGCACTAGTACGCGAGCACCCAATTGGTTTCGAACGATCACGCGTACGCATACGTACACAAGCCGGCGGCTACACACAAACAATCACAACACGATCGAATCTGGACGAAACCCATTGTAATGATCTTGTGGACACAAGCATATCCCGGTGAGACGCTGGTGAGGTGAGACGCTCACACATGAATGGACCGCCGGTGTGTCATCACCTTCAACGTCCACGGCGGCAACAATGCTGTAAGGATACGGATGTGGAACACACGAATACAAGATCGACACTCACTTGATCTTATGAATTCAGTAGCTATTATATGAATTGGATGAACTAGAGGTAGGGAAAGGAGAAAGGGAAGGAAAGGAGGTAGCCGTCGCCGGTTCGAGCCGTGATTCACTGGATGATCTATTTGTTGTCTCTCGCCGGCTTCTTGTAGCACGCAGCGCTCAGGATGACGCACAGCCGGGCCTGGCCCATGTGCTGCCGTAGGGGTAGCTCATGTACACATGCGGGTCCAAGGGCTCCTAACATCCCTTCCTTCTTGAAACTTGGCTTGACCCCAAGCCGACACCACTGATAACCACCTGGATCCCAATGCACTCGATGTTGCTGGACGTAGTCGAAGTCTTGGTTGTAGTCAAAGTTGGAGTAGACGTCAACATGGTTGAAGCAGCAATTGTGGTGGATGGAATTCTCGTCGAGGAAGTAGCCGTTGTCCAGACCGTCGTGGTCGAAGCCGAGGTAGTATCCATGGTCGAGGAAGCCTGGTGGGAAGGCGGTGGTGATGACGATGATACCCCTCCCTTCTTGAAAATGATCTTGATTGTAGCCTAAAGAGAATGTCATACCACTCATGGCCGGTGCTCCCTTGCTGATTATCTTCACCACCAGAATCACCGGTAGTTGTAAATGAGACGATGGCATAAAACCAGGACAATTTCCTCTTTGTAAATGTTCTTGCTTGCAGCCAAAAGAGAACTGCATGAAATCCATCACACGCTGACCATCATGAAACTTTATTCGACAGCGAGTAATGCCTTCCCATAGGTCAAAAACCTGAAATGACAATGTCTTGTCATTGGCACCAGGATCCCTGGACTGCTCAAGGTGGTGTGCACTAGCTGACTTACTGCCAAGTAAATGACCAATCCCAACTCTAAATAATCTTGAATAAATCTTCAGTATAGTCACATATCCAGCAATGGTTTGCATGGGAAATAAGAGTTGCTGAGTGTACATGGTTGCAACAGGGAATGGCCATGGGTGTTTTGGTTGGGCTGATGGTATATAGAAGGATATGTAGGGTAATTTGCCCAAGAGAACAGCTTCAAACGTTGCAACCCATTTGATAGTTGTTGCACTGGACATCATATAACTGAATTCTTGTGCTGCGGGTATCATCGACCAAGAACTTGCAAACTCGTTGAAAAGACTGTTCGCAGGTGGAATTACAGTCAACGTCGGTGCTTCTTCATTGTTGAGCAGCGTCAAAAGCACACACTTGCAATCCTCTTGACTCGAAATTTTCCGGTGCATTGACAAGCTAATAAATTGAATTTTCCTTTGCAATTTGTCACCCATAGGAACACTACATACTGCAGCATGCTCCAATATGTGCTACTCGGGCAAGTTCCAATGCTCTTGTGTTTTACACACAAGGTTTCTAGTAGTATCCAACCTCTTGGACTGCTCATGAATAAATAGAAACAAATCCTCAATACATTCCACTAAACCAAGGTCATGAGCAGATGTAATTGCAAGCCAACACAAATTAGTAACACCGGAACAAAATTCATCAGAGAGCTCAGTTTTGGATAGTACTAACCACACACGTGCAGTTCAACCATTGCCAAAAAAATGGGGGCTTCGTCTGAACATGTTTTTGACTGAACCCAAAGATCAGCTGATGCAGTTTACAAATAGACAGCTCAATGAAGGAAGCACGATTGCCCAGTAATTTTCCCTAGCGGTGCATGGTTTTTGCTTCCTGTCTGTGCTCAGTCTTTTGGGATCTGCTCCATGAAACCAAAGATAAATTCAGAAGTCCGGGAATAGCCTGCGTTGCCCCACAATTAGTTCCACTGATGCGCAAACACATCCATGCATCAGCCCTTGTGCTTGCACAACTAGGAAACTTCTAAAAAGTTGCTCGCTCACTCGGACGCCCCTGCTGTATATGCTCATTTTGCCAACAACTCCCCTTAAAATCCTTTTGATTCCAGAATTCTCAAATGACTGACATGCTCATAAAATGTATTGTCCCATGCATTGTGTCAGTAATAGCAATGTCCTCAACAGTACCATACTCCAGGACATGATACAAGCAATCTATAGTGCTCCACATTTTCTCAATACAAAAAATGACAGACAACTCACTAACATGCTCAATAAATTCCGATGAAGAAAGGGCCTCAACAGAGATGGTCACAGGTGAACAAAAATTGGTAACACAAGAATAGTAGTGGTCAAAGACCTCACCATTGGGTCGTTCTGACCACACATGTACTTCTCGGAAATTAATTGAAAGAGATGGTCCATGTAGTTGCAGCTGCACACTTTGCAAATATCACCAGGATTGCCTCAGAAAAAATGGAGCACCAAAGGATACATAAGTAACTAGTGGTAGCAGTCCTTCACTGCTCAGAGCAATGCCTTCATGAGAGCAAGCAAATGACGGCCATGGCATGGGTGGAATCTCACTACCCTCTGCAATATGATCTGCCAGAAACGATGGCCACGGTTTCGGTCGTAGCACCAGCCATGAGGATGTCGTAGCTGGATGGAGCGCATACCTCAGTTTGTTGGTGTCACGAGAGGAGCCTTTCATCGAACACCTGGTCAGCGTCAGTGCAGCAGGGTTGTTGGAGACGAGGAGGTTGACGCTTTGATCCACCACACTCGTCGCTGGGTGGTATTGACGGAGAGGGCACCGAACTCCTGCACGTCGACCTTGGGGTCACTGTCGTTGGTGACCTCCATGGGAGGGCCAACCTCCTTGGTGATGGAGTATGTGTCGCTACCGATGGAGGACGTCCCTGGCACGGGTGTGAGGTGCCTGACCTCCTTGTTGTCGAGGTCGACCGCTGGCTCAGAATAGACAATGGTGGCGGCGTCACGGACCTCGTTGACGATGGCGGTGGGGACGACTTGGTTTAGACAATCCATCAAACAGGTGGTGGGCGTTGTTACGGTTGTTGGAAATATGCCCTAGAGGCAATAATAAATTGGTTATTATCATATTTCCTTGTTCATGATAATCGTTTATTATCCATGCTATAATTGTGTTGATCGGAAACTCAGATACATGTGTGGATACATAGACAACACCATGTCCCTATTATGCCTCTAATAGACTAGCTCGTTGATCAAAGATGGCTGTGATTTCCTAGTCATGGACATGAGATGTCATTTGGTAACGGGATCACGTCATTAGGAGACTGATATGATGGACAAGACCCAAACTACAAACGTAGCATATGATCGTGTCAGTTTATTCCTACTGTTTTCTGCATGTCAAGTATCTGTTCCTATGACCATGAGATCATGCAACTCACTAACACCGGAGGAGTGTCTTGTGTGTATCAAACGTCGCAACGTAACTGGGTGACTATAAAGGTACTCTACAGGTATCTCCGAGGGTGTCTGTTGGGTTGGCATGGATCAAGACTGGGATTTGTTACTCCGTGTGACGGAGAGGTATCTCAGAGCCCACTCTGTTGGAAATATGCCCTAGAGGCAATAATAAATTAGTTATTATCATATTTCCTTGTTCATGATAATCGTTTATTATCCATGCTATAATTGTATTGATTGGGGACTTAGATGCATGTGTGGATACATAGACAAAACCATGTCCCTAGTATGCCTCTAATGGACTAGCTTGTTGATCAAAGATGGTTAAGGTTTCCTAGCCATGGACATGAGATGTCATTTGATAACGGGATCACATCATTAGGAGAATGGTGTGATGGACAAGACCCAAACTGCAAACGTAGCATATGATCGTGTCAGTTTATTGCTACTGTTTTCTACATGTCAAGTATATGTTCCTTGTGTGTATCAAACGTCGCAACGTAACTGGGTGACTATAAAGGTACTCTACAGGTATCTCCGAGGGTGTCTGTTGAGTTGGCATGGATCAAGACTGGGATTTGTTACTCCGTGTGACGGAGAGGTATCTCAAGGCCCACTCGGTAATACAACATCACAACAAGCCTTGCAAGCAATGTGACTAAGTGTTAGTCACAGGATCTTGTATTACGGAACGAGTAAAGAGACTTGCCGGTAACGAGGTTGAACTAGGTATGGAGATACCGACGATGGAATCTCGGGCAAGTAACATACTGAAGAACAAAGGGAACATCATACAGGATTAACTGAATCCTTGACATAGAGGTTCGACCGATAAAGATCTTCGTACAATATGTAGGAACCAATATGGGCATCCAGGTCCTGCTATTGGTTATTGACCGTAGAGGTGTCTTGGTCATGTCTACATAGTTCTCGAACCCGCAGGGTCTGCACACTTAAGGTTTGGTGACGTTTCGGTAGTATAGAGTTATGTATGGTGGTGACCGAAGGTTGTTCAGAGTCTCGGATGAGATCCCAGACGTCACGAGGAGCTCCGGAATGGTCTGGAGGTAAAGATTCATATATAGGAAGTCCTATTTTGGTTGCCGGAAAATTTTCGGGCTCATCGGTAGTGTACCGGGAGTGCCGGTAGTGTACCGAGAGACCATCGGGAGGGGTATTTCGACCCAAGAGGCTACATGGGCTATGGGAGAGTGAATACCAGACCTTAGCGGGCTGGTGGAAGTCCCACACAAGGCCCATGCGTCTGGGAGAGAAAGCCCAAAGAGAAAAAGGTGGGAAAAGGCAAAAATAAGGAGGAGTCCTAGTCCTACTAGGATTGGAGGAGGAATCCTCCAATCCCACTAGGTTCGGCCGACCCAAGGGCAGCCTCTTTGGCAGCCAAGCCTCCTCCTCCTATCCTCCTATATATACTAGAGGATTTTAGGGTTTTGGCACAGAATTTTCAGCCACGTGCTGCCCGTTCCTCCAGTGCATAGTTTCTGCTCTAGATCGGATTTCTGCAGTGCTTAGGCGAAGCCCTGTCGGAATAGCTCCACCACCATCGCCGGAGCGCCGTCACGCTGCCGGATAACTCTTCTACCTCTCCGCTCCCTCTTGCTGGATCAAGAAGGCGGAGATCGTCATCGAGCTGTACGTGTGTTAAACGCGGAGGTGCTGTCTGTTCGGCGCTAGATCAGAAGGACCGTGATCAAGATCGCGAGACGGATCGTGATGAGTTCGTGGGACGGATCGTGATGAGTTCACGGGACGGATCGTGATTGGATCGTGGGACGGATCGTGATGAGATCGCGGGACGCCCGGCGATTTGGACCGCGAAGACGTTCGACTACACCAACCGCGTTTCTTAACGCTTCCCGCTTAGCGATCTACAAGGGTACGTAGATCCACTCTCCCTCTCATAGATGCTCATCACCATGGATAGATCTGCGTGTGCGTAGGAAATTTTTTGTTTCCCATGCAACGTTCCCCTACAGTGGTATCAGAGCTAGGTCTATGTGTAGATGAGATCTCGAGTAGGACACAAAAGGTTTGTGGGCGTTGATGCTTAGATTGCTTCCTCCCTTGGTCGGATTTTAGTTCAGCGGTATTGTGAGATGAAGCGGCCCGGACCAACATTACTCGTACGCTTACGAGAGACCGGTTGCCTCGACCACAACTTGTTGCATAGATGGCTTGCTGGTGCTAGGTTCTCTCACTTTAGTTGGATCGGATTCGACAAAGGCGGTCCTTGAGAAGGTTGAAAAGAAACTAGTGTATCACCGTTGTGGTTTTTGCGTAGATGAGAATTGTTCTTGCTAGATACCAGTAGCAGCCACGTAAAACATGCAACAACAATTAGAGGACGTCTAACTTGTTTTTGCAGGGTATGTTGTGATGTGTATGGCCAATTACATGATGTGATATATGTGATGTATGAGATGATCATGTGATATATAGATTATCACAACTTGCATGTCAATGAGTACGGCAACCGGCAGGAGCCATAGGGTTGTCTTTAATTATTGTATGACCTGCGTGTCAATCATTAAGCGCTATGTAATGCTTTACTTTATCGCTAAACGGTAGCAATAGTAGTAGAAGCATGTTGGGCGCGACAACCCCGATGGCGACACATTGATGGAGATCAAGATGATGGAGATCATGGTGTCTTGTCGGTGACGATGGAGATCATGTCGGTGCTTTCAAGATGGAGATCAAAAGCACAAGTTCATGGCCATATCATGTCACTTATGATTTGCATGTGATGTTAATCCTTTTTATGCACCTTGTTTTGCTTAGGACGACGGTAGCATTATAAGGTGATCCCTCACTTAATTTCAAGATAAATTGTGTTCTCCCCGGGTGTGCACCGTTGCGAAAGTTCGTCATGTTGAGACCCCACGTGATGATCGGGTGTGATAGACTCTACGTTCACATACAACGGGTGCAAGCCAGTGTTGCACGTGCAGAACATTCGGGTTAAACTTGACGAGCCTAGCATGTACAAACATGGCCTTGGAACACAAGAGACCGAAAGGTCAAGCATGAGTCATATAGCAGATATGATCAACATGATGATGTTCACCATTGAAACCACCTGAACTCATGTGATGATCGGACTTGAGTTGGCGAATTTGGATCATGTGTCACTCGAATGACCGGAGGGATGTCAGTTTGAGTGGGAGTTCTTAAGTAATATGATTAATTGAACTCATTAGCATGAACATAGTTAGTAGTGTCTTTGCAAACTGTGTTGTAGATTACTAGCACACGTTGTAGCTCCCTTGTATTTTTATATGTTCCTAGAGAAATAGAGTTGAAAGATGATTGTAGCAATATTGCGGACTGGCTCCGTGATCTGAGGATTTTCCTCGTTGTTGAACAGAAGGCTTATGTCCTTAATGCATCGCTCGGTGCGTCAACCCCTCTAGCATCGTCTGTAGATGTTGTGAACATCTGACAGGCACGTTCTGATGACTACTTGATAGTTTAGTGTGTCATGCATTACGGCTTAGAATTGAGGCTCCAAAACGTTTTGAACGTCACAGAACATATGAGATGTTCTAAGAGCTGAAATTAGGATCTCAGGCTCATGCCCGTGTTGTGAGATATGAGATCTCCAACAAGATTCTTTGGTTATAATATGAAAGAGAATAGCTCAATCGTTGAGCATGTGCTCAGATTGTCTGGGTGCTACGATCGCTTGAATCGAGTGGGAGTTGATCTTCCAGATAAGATAGTGATTGATATAGTTCTCCAAGTCACTGTCACTAAAGCTACTAGAACTTGGTGATGAACTATAAAACGCCAGGGATAGAAGTAATGACCCCTGAGCTATTCGCGATGTTTGACACCACGAAGGTAGAAATCGAGAAGGAGCGTCAAAGTGTTGATGGTTAGTCAAAACCACTAGTTTAGAGAAGGGCAAGAGCAAGGAGGGAAACTTCATGGATAGCAAGTCAGTTGCAGCTCCAATGAAGCAACCCAAAGTCTAACCCAAACCCGAGACTAAGTGCTTCGATTATGAGGAGAACGGTCATTGAAGCGGAACAACCCTAGATACTTGGTAGATAAGAAGGCTGGCAAAGTCGACAAAAGTATATTTGATATACGTGTTATTGATGTGTACCTTGCTAGTACTCCTAGTAGCACCTGGGTATTGGATACCGGTTCGGTTGCTAAATGTTAGTAACTCGAAGTAAAAGCTACGAAATAAACAGATACTAGCTAAGTGTGAGGTGACGATGTGTGTTCGAAATGTTTCCAAGGTTGATGTGATCAACATCGCACGCTCTCTCTACCTTCGAGATTAGTGACGAACCTAAATAAATGTTATTTGGTGTTTTTGCGTTGAGCATGAACGTGATTAGATCATGTTCATTGCAACACGGTTATTCATTTAAGTTAGAGAATAATGGTTATCCTATTTACATGAATAATACCTTCAATGGTCATGCACCCATCAAGAATGGTTTGTTGAAACTTGATCGTAGTAATGCACATGTTCATAACATTGATGCCAAAAAGATACAAAGTTAATAATAATAGTACCACATACTTGTGGCACTGCCGCTAAATGTCATATTGGTATAAAACGCATGAAGAAACTCCATGCTTATGGATCTTTGGACTCATTTGATTTTGAATCGGTTGAGACATGTGAACCATGCCTCTTGGTCAAGATGACTAAGGACCCCGTTTTCTGTTTTGATGAAGCGGGCAAGTGATTTATTGGAAATGATACATGTTGATGTATGCAATCCAATGAGTCTTGTAGCGTGCGGTGGATATCGTTATTTTCTTACCTTCTTTGATGATTTGAGTAGATATAGTGTATATTTACTTAATGAAACACAAGTCTGAATCGTTTGAAAGGTTCAAGCAAATTCAGAGTGAAGTTTAAGATCATCGTGACAAGAAGATAAAAATGTTTGTGATATTATCGTGGAGGTGAATATCTGAGTTACGAGTTTGGCATACAACTTTAGACAATGTGAAAGTTGTTTCACAATTCACACCACCTGGAACACCATAGTGTGATGGTGTGTTCGAACGTCATAGTCGTGCTCTGTTGGATATGGTGCATGCTATGATGTCTATTATCGTTTTGTTACTATAATTTTGGGCTTATGCATTTGAGACAACTACATTCACTTTAAATAGGGCACCATCTAAATCCGTTGAGATGACACCGTGTGAATTATGGTTTGATAGAAACCTAAGCTGTCATTTCTTAATGTTTGGGGCTCCGACGCTTGTGTGGAAAATATTTTCACCTAATGAGCTCGAACCCAAAGCGGACAAATGCATCTTCATAGAATACCCTAAGAACAGTTGGGTGAACCTTCTATCTCAGATCCAAGCATAAAATGTTTATTGCTAAAACTGGGTCCTTTCTCGAGGAAAAGTTTCTCTTGAAAGAATTGAGTGGGAGGAAGATAGAACTTGATGAAGCTATTGAACCTATGTTTCAACCAAAGAGTAGCGCAGCGCAGGAAGTTGTTTCTGTGAAGCCTACGTTAGTCGAAGAGGAAGTTAATGATGATGATCATGAAGCTTCGCATCAAGTTACTATCGAACTTCGTAGGTCGACAAGGACGTGTACTGCTCCTGAGCGGTATGACAACCCTGTCTTGGAGGTCATGTTGTTGCAAACGATGAACCTACGAACAATGGAGAAGAGATGATCGGCCCGAAAACCAACAAATGGTTAGAGGCCATGAAATCTAAGAAAGGATCCATGTATGAAAACCAAGTATAGACTTTGGTGGACTTGCTCATTGGACGGCAGGTCGTTAAGTACAAATGGATCTTTAAAATGAAGACAGACGCTGATGGTAAATGTCACCATTTGTAAAGCTCGACTTGTTGCAAAGAAGTTTACGACAAGTTCAAGGAGTTGACTGCGATGAGACTTTCTCACTCATAGCGATGCTAAAGTCTGTTGAAACTATGTTAGCAGTTGCTGCACTTTCAATTATGAAATCTGGCAGATGGATGTCAAAACATCGTTTCCTTAACGGTTTACCTGAGGAAAGGTTGTATGTGATACAACCAGAAGGTTTTGTCAGTCCTAAGGATGCTAAAAGGTGTGCAAGCTTCAGTGATTCTTCTATGAACTGAAGCAAGCATCTCGGAGTTGGAATATACACTTTGATGAGGTGATCAAAGTTTTTGAGTCTATACAAAGTTTACGAGAAACTTGTATTTGCAATAAAGTGAGTGGGAGCACTATAGAGTTTCTTATAAGTATATGTGGATGACATATTGCTATTCGGAAATGATGTAGAATTTCTGAAGAGCATAAACGGTTGTTTGAAAAGAGTTTTTCAAAGGAAGACCTGGATAAAACTACCTAATTGTTGAGCATCAAGATCTATAAAGATAGATCAAGATGTTTGATAAGACTTTCAATGAGTACATACCTTGACAAGATTTTGAAAGAGTTCAAAACGGATTAGTTAGAGAGAAGTGTTCTCGCCTGCTTTGTAAGGTGTGAAGTTGACTGAGACTCAAAGCTCGACAACGGCCGAAGAAAGAGAAAGGACGAATGTCGTCCCCTATGCCTTAGCCATAGGCTCTGTATAGTATGTCATGCTGTGTACCGCACCTCTGTGTGCCTTGCCATGAGTCCGTCAAGGGGTACAAGAGTGATCCAGGAGTGGATCACTGGACAATGGTTAAGATTATCCTTAGTAACTAAAAAGAATAAGGAGATGTTTCTCGATTATGGAGGTGATAAAGAGTTCATCGTAAAGAGTTACGTCGATGCAAGATTTAACACCAATCCGGATGACCCGTAGTAGCAATTTGGATACATATAGTGGATCAGCCATTTGGAATAGTACCAAGTGGATCATGGTAGCAATGTTTACAGTTTGACATAGAGATTTGCAAAGTACATACGGATCTGAATGTCGCAGACCCGTTGACTATAAGACCTCTCTCACATGCAAAACATGATCGAGCCCCAGAACTCATTGGGTGTTAGATTCATAACAATGCGTATCACATGGTGATGTGAACTAGATTACTGACTCTAGTGAAACTGGGAGACTGTTGAAAACATGCCCTAGAGGCAATAATAAATTAGTTATTATCATATTTCCTTGTTCATGATAATCGTTTATTATCCATGCTATAATTGTATTGGTCAGAGACTTTGATGCATGTGTGGATACATAGACAAAACCATGTCCCTAGTATGCCTCTAATGGACTAGCTTGTTGATCAAAGATGGTTAAGGTTTCCTAGCCGTGGACATGAGATGTCGTTTGATAACGGATCACATCATTAGGAGAATGGTGTGATGGATAAGACCCAAACTTCAAACATAGCATATGATCGTGTCAGTTTATTGCTACTGTTTTCTAAATGTTAAGTATATGTTCCTATGACCATGAGATCATGCAACTCACTGACACCGGAGGAGTGCCTTGTGTGTATCAAACGTAGCAACATAACAGGGTGACTATAAAGGTACTCTACAGGTATCTCCGAGGGTGTGTGTTGAGTTGGCATGGATCAAGACTGGGATTTGTTACTCCGTGTGACGGAGAGGTATCTCAGGGCCCACTCGGTAATACAACATCACAACAAGCCTTTCAAGCAATGTGACTAAGTGTTAGTCACGGGATCTTGTATTAAGGAACGAGTAAAGAGACTTGCCGTTAACGAGGTTGAACTAGGTATGGAGATACCGACGATCGAATCTCGGGCAAGTAACATACCGAAGAACAAAGGGAACATCATACGGGATTAACTAAATCCTTGACATAGAGGTTTAACCAATAAAGATCTTCATAGAATATGTAGGAACCAATATGGGCATCCAGGTCCCGCTATTGGTTATTGAGCGTAGAGGTGTCTTGGTCATGTCTACATAGTTCTCGAACCCGCAGGGTCTGCACACTTAAGGTTTGGTGACGTTTTGGTAGTATAGAGTTATGTATGGTGGTGACCGAAGGTTGTTCGGAGTCCCGGATGAGATCCCGGACATCACGAGGATCTATGTAATGGTCCGGAGGTAAAGATTCATACATAGGAAGTCCTATTTTGGTCGCCGGAAAAGTTTCGGGCTCATCGGTAGTGTACCGGGAGTGCCGGTAGTGTACCGGGAGACCATCGGGAGGGGTATTTCGAGTCAAGAGGCTACATGGGCTATGGGAGAGTGAATACCAGCCCTTAGTGGGCTGGTGGAGGTCCCACACAAGGCCCATGCGGCTGGGAGAGAAATCCCAAAGAGAAAAAGGTGGGAAAAGGCAAAAAAGGCAAAAATAAGGAGGAGTCCTAGTCCTACTAGGATTGGAGGAGGAATCCTCCAATCCCACTAGGTTCGGCCGACCCAAGGGCTGCCTATTTGGCATCCAATCCTCCTCCTCCTCTCCTCCTATATATACTAGAGGATTTTAGGGTTTTGGCACAGAATTTTCAGCCACGTGCTGCCCTTTCCTCCAGTGCATAGTTTCTCCTCTAGATCGGATTTCTGCAGTGCTTAGGCGAAGCCCTGCCGGAATAGCTTCACCACCATCGCCGGAGTACCGTCATGCTGCCGGAGAACTCTTCTACCTCTCCGCTCCCTCTTGCTGGATCAAGAAGGCGGAGATCGTCATCGAGTTATACGTGTGCTGAACGCGGAGGTGCCGTCCGTTCGGCGCTAGATCGGAAGGACCGTGATCAAGATCGCGAGACGGGTCGTGATGAGTTCGCGGGACGGATCGTGATCAAGATTGTGAGACAGATCGTGATGAGTTCACGGGACGGATCGTGATGAGTTCACGGGACGGATCGTGATTGGATCACGGGATGGATCGGGATGAGATCGCGGGACGCTCGGCAATTTGGATCGCGAAGACGTTCGACTACACCAACCGCGTTTCTTAACGCTTCCCGCTTAGCGATCTACAAGGGTACGTAGATCCACTCTCCCTCTCGTAGATGCTCATCACCATGGATAGATCTGCGTGTGCGTAGGAAAATTTTTGTTTCCCATGCAACTTTCCCCTACACACTCGGTAATACAACATCACAACAAGCCTTGTCAGCAATGTGACTAAGTGTTAGTCACGGGATAGTGTATTAAGGAATGAGTAAAGAGACTTGCCAGTAATGAGGTTGAACTAGGTATGGAGATACCGATGATCGAATCTCGGGCAAGTAACATACCGAAGAACAAAGGGAACATCATACGGGATTAACTGAATCCTTGACATAGAGGTTCGACTGATAAAGATCTTCGTAGAATATGTAGGAACCAATATGGGCATCTAGGTCCCGCTATTGTTTATTGACCGTAGAGGTGTATCGGTCATGTATACATAGTTCTCGAACCCGCAAGGTCTGCACACTTAAGGTTTGGTGATGTTTCGGTAGTATATAGTTATCCATGGTGGTCACCGAAGGTTGTTCGGAGTCCCGGATGAGATCCCGGACATCATGAGGAGCTCCGGAATGGTCCGGAGGTAAAGATTGATCTATAGGAAGTCCTTTTTTGGTCGCCGAAAAAGTTTCGGGCTCATCGGTAGTTAACCGGGAGTGTCGGGAGTGTACTAGGAGACCATCGGGAGGGGTATTTCGACCCAAGAGGCTACATGGTCTGTGGGAGAGTGAATACCAGCCCTTAGTGGTCTTGTGGAAGTCCCACACAAGGCCCATGTGGCTGGGAAGAAAAGCCCAAAGAGAAAAAGGTGGAAAAAGGCAAAAAGGCAAAAATAAGGAGGATCCTAGTCCTACTAGGATTGGAGGAGGAATCCGCCTCTCCTCTTGGTTCGGCCGATGCCTAGGTGGCTTGGCCCTTGGGCCAAGCCTCCTCCTCTCTTCCTCTTATATATACTAGAGTTTTTAGGGTTTTTGCACTAGTTTTTCAGCCATGTGCTACCCGTTCCTCTAGTGCACCGTTTCTCCTCTAGATCGGTTTTCTGCAGTGCTTAGGCAAAGCCCTGCCAGAATTGCTCCACCACCATCACCGTGGTGTCGTCATGCTGCCAAAAAAACGTCTACCTCTCCACTCCCTCTTGCTGGATCAAGAAGGCGGAGATCGTCATCGAGCTGTACGTGTGCTGAACGCGGAGGTGTCGTCCATTCGGCGCTAGATCGAAAGGACCATGATCAAGATCGCGAGTCGGATCGTGATGAGATCGCGGGATGGATCATGATGAGTTCGCAAGACGGATCATGATTGGATCGTTGGATGGATCGTGACAAGATCGCGGGACGTTAGGCGATTTGGATCGCGAAGACGTTCGACTACACCAACCGCGTTTCTTAACGCTTCCCGCTTAGCGATCTACAAGGGTATGTCGATCCACTCTCCCTCTCGTAGATTCTCATCACCATGGATAGATCTTGCGTGCGCGTAGGAAAATTTTTGTTTCCCATGCAACGTTCCCCAACGGTGACATCATGAGCTAGGTCTATCTGTAGATGAGATCTCGAGTAGAACAGAAAGAGTTTGAGGGCGTTGATGCTTAGATTGCTTCCTCCCTTGGTCGTGTTTTGGTTCAGCGGTATTGTGGGATGAAGCGGCCTAGACCAACATTACTCGTACGCTTACGAGAGACTGGTTCCCTCAACTGCAACTTGTTGCAAAAGATTGCTGGCGGGTGGCAGTTTCTCCTACTTTAGTTGGATCAGATTCGACAAAGGCGGTCCTTGAGAAGGTTTAAAAGCAACTTATGTATCACCGTTGTGGTTTATGCGTAGGTGAGAATTGTTCTTGCTAGATACCCGTAGCAGCCACATAAAACATGCAACAACAATTAGAGAACGTTTAACTTGTTTTTGCAGGGTATGTTGTGATGTGATATGGCCAATTACATGATGTGATATATGTGATGTATGAGATGATCATGTGTTGTATAGAATATCATGACTTGCATGTTGATGAGTACGGCAACCGATAGGAGCCATAGGGTTGTCTTTAATTATTGTATGACATGCGTGTCAATCATTAAGCGCTATGTAATGCATTACTTGATCACTAAACGGTAGCAATAGTAGTAGAAGCATGGTGGGCGCGACAACCCCGATGGTGACACGTTGATGGAGATCAAGATGATGGAGATCATGGTGTCATGCCGGTGACGACGGAGATCATGCCGGTGCCCTTGTTTTGCTTAGGATGACGGTAGCATTATAAGGTTATCCCTCACTTAATTTCAAGATAAATTGTGTTCTCCCTGAGTGTGCACCGTTGCGGAAGTTCGTCGTGTCGAGACACCACGTGATGATCGGGTGTGATAGACTCTACTTTCACACACAACGGGTGCAAGCCAGTGTTGCACATGCAGAACACTCGGGTTAAACTTGATGAGCCTAGCATGTACAGACATGGCCTTGGAACACAAGAGACCGAAAGGTCGAACATGAGTCATATAGTACATATGATCAACATGATGATGTTCACCATTGAAACCACCTCAACTCACGTGATGATCGGACTTGAGTTGGTGTATTTGGATCATGTATCACTCAAATGACTGGAGGGATGTCAATTTGAGTGGGAGTTCTTAAGTAATATGATTAATTGAACTAATTATCATGAACATAGTCAGTAGTGTCTTTGCAAAATTATGTTGTATATTACTATCTCACGATGTAGCTCCCTTGAATTTTTATATGTTCCTAGAGAAATAGAGTTGAAAGATGACGGTAGCAATATTGCGGACTGGCTCCGTGATCTGAGGATTGTCCTCGTTGCTACACAAAAAGCTTATGTCCTTAATGCACCGCTCGGTGCGCCAACCCCTCTAGCATCGTCTATAGATGTTGTGAACATCTGGCAGGCACGTTCTGATGACTACTTGATAGTTTAGTGCGTCATGCATTGCGGCTTAGAATCGAGGCTCCGAAACATTTTTAATGTCACAGAACATATGAGATGTTGTAAGAGATGAAATTAGGATCTCAGGCTTATCCCCGTGTTGCGAGATATGAGATCTCCAACAAGATTCTTTGCCTGCAAGATGAAGGAGAATATCTCAATCGTTGAGCATGTGCTCAGATTGTCTGGGTGCTACAATCGCTTGAATCGAGTGGGAGTTCATCTTCTAGATAAGATAGTGATATATATAGTTCTCCAAGTCACTATCACTAAGCTACTAGAACTTGGTGATGAACTATAAAATGCCAGGGATAGAAATAATAATCCTTGAGCTGTTCGCGATGTTTGACACCACAAAGGTAGAAATCAAGAAGGAGCATGAAGTGTTGATGGTTAGTCAAACCACTAGTTTCGAGAAGGGCAGGAGCAAGGAGGGAAACTTCATGGATAGCAAGTCAGTTGCTGCTCCAGTGAAGCAACCCAAAGTTGAACCCAAACCCGAGACTAAGTACTTCGATTATGAGGAAAGCGGTTGCTGAAGCAGAACAACCCTAGATACTTGGTAGATAAGAAGGCTGGCAACATTGACAGAACTATATTTGATATACGTGTTATTGATGTGTACTTTGCTAGTACTCCTAGTAGCACCTGGGTATTGGATACCGGTTCGGTTGCTAAATATTAGTAACTCGAAATAAAAGCTACATAATAAACGGAGAAGTAGCTAAGGGTGAGGTGATGATGTGTGTTGGAAATGTTTCCAAGGTTGATGTGATCAACATCGCACGCTCTGTCTACCTTCGGGATTAGTGACGAACCTAAATAAATGTTATTTGGTGTTTTGCGTTGAGCATGAACGTGATTAGATCGTGTTTATTGCAACATGGTTATTCATTTAAGTTAGAGAATAATGGTTATTCTGTTTACATGAATAATACCTTCAATGGTCATGCACCTAGTGAGAATGGTTTGTTGAATCTTGATCGTAGTAATGCACATGTTCATAACATTGATGCCAAAAGGTACAAAGTTAATAATGATAGTACCACATACTTGTGGCATTGCCGCTAAATGTCATGTTGGTATAAAGCGCATGAAGAAACTCCATGCTGATGGATCTTTGGAATCATTCAATTTTGAATCGGTTGAGACATGTGAACCATGCCTCTTGGGCAAGATGACTAAGGACCCCGTTTTCCGGTTTGATGGAGCGGGCAAGTGATTTATTGGAAATGATACATGTTGATGTATGCGATCCAATGAGTCTTGTAGCGTGTGGTGGATATCATTATTTTCTTACCTTCACTGATGATTTGAGTAGATATAGTGTACATTTAATTAATGAAACACAAGTCTGAATCGTTTGAAAAGTTCAAGCAAATTCAGAGTGAAGTTGATCATCGTGACAAGAAGATAAAAATGTCTGCGATATGATCGTGGAGGTGAATACCGGAGTTACGAGTTTGGCATACAACTTTAGACAATGTGAAAGTTGTTTCACAGCTCACGCCACCTGGAACACCATAGTGTGATGGTGTGTCCGAACGTCATAGTCATGCTCTATAGGATATGGTGCGTGCTATGATGTCTCTTATCGTTTTGCTACTATAGTTTTGGGGTTATGCATTAGAGACAACTACATTCACTTTACATAGGGCACCATCTACATCCGTTGAGATGACATCGTGTGAATTATGGTTTGGTAGAAACCTAAGCTGTCATTTCTTGATGTTTGGGGCTGCAACGCTTGTGTGGAAAAATGTTTTCACCTAATGAGCTTTCTCGAGAAAAAGTTTCTCTCGAAAGAATTGAGTGGGAGGAAGATGGAACTTGACGAGGTTGTTGAACCTTTGCTTCAACCAGAGAGTAGCGCAGCGCAGAAAGATGTTTCTGTGGAGCCTATGTCAGTTGAAGAGGAAGTTAATGATGATGATCATGAATCTTCGGATCAAGTTACTATCGAACCTCGTAGGTCGACAAGGACGCGTACTGCTACTGAGTGGTACGACAACTTTGTCTTGGAGGTCATGTTGTTGGACAACAATGAACCTACGAGCTATGGAGAAGCGATGATGGGCTTGGATTCCGACAAATGGTTAGAGGCCATGAAATCCGAGAAAGGATCCATGTATGAAAACCAAGTATAGACTTTGGTAGACTTGCTCGTTGGACGGAAGGTCGTCGAGTACAAATGGACTTTTGAGATGAAGACAGAAGCTGATGGTAAATGTCACCATTTATAGAGCTCGACTTGTTGCAAAGAAGTTTACGACAAGTTCAAGGAGTTGACTGCGATGAGACTTTCTCACTCATAGCGATACTAAAGTCTATTGGAATTATGTTAGCAGTTGCTGCATTTTTCAATTATGAAATCTGGCAGATGGATGTCAAAACATCGTTTCCTTAACGGTTTACTTGAGGAAAGGTTGTATGTGATACAACCAGAAGGTTTTGTCAGTCCTAAGGATGCTAAAAGGTGTGCAAGCTTCCGTGATCCTACTATGAACTGAAGCAAGCATCTCGGAGTTGGAATATACATTTTGTTGAGGTGATCAAAGTTTTTGAGTCTATACAAAGTTTACGAGAAACTTGTATTTACAATAAAGTGAGTGGGAGCACTATAGAGTTTCTGATAAGCATATGTGGTTGACATATTGTTGATCGGAAATGATACAGAATTTCTGGAAAGCATAAAGGGTTGTTTGAAAAGAGTTTTTCAAAGGAAGACCTAGATAAAGCTACCTAATTGTTTAGCATAAAGACCTATAGAGATAGATCAAGATACTTGATGAGACTTTCAATGAGTACATACCATGACAAGATTTTGAAAGAGTTCAAAGTGGATCAGTCAGAGAAAGAGTTCTCGCCTGATTTGTAAGGTGTGAAGTTGAGTGAGACTCAAAGCTCGACAACGGCAGAAGAAAGAGAAAGGACGAACATCGTCCCCTATGCCTTAGCCATAGGATCTGTATAATATGCCATGCTGTGTACCGCACCTGTGTGTGCCTTGCCATGAGTCCGTCAAAGGGTACAAGAGTGATCCAGGAGTGGATCACTGGATTGCGGTCAATATTATCCTTAGTGACTAAAATACTAAGGAAATGTTTCTCGATTATGGAGGTGATAAAGGGTTCGTCTTAAAGACTTACGTCGATGCAAGCTTTAACACTAATCCAGATGACTCTTAGTAGCAATCCGGATACGTATAGTGGAGCAGCCATTTGGAATAGTACCAAGTGGAGTGTGGTAGCAGTGTTTACAGTTTGACATAAAGATTTGCAAAGTACACTCGAATCTGAATGTCGCAGATCCGTTGACTATAAGACCTTTCTCACATGCAAAGCATGATCGAGCCCCAGAACTCATTGGGTGTTAGATTCATAACAATGCGTATCACATGGTGATGTGAACTAGAGTATTGACTCTAGTGCAAGTGGGAGACTGTTGGAAATATGCCCTAGAGGCAATAATAAATTGGTTATTATCATATTTCCTTATTCATGATAATCGTTTATTATCCATGCTATAATTGTGTTGATCGGAAACTCAGATACATGTGTGGATACATAGACAACACCATGTCCCTAGTATGCCTCTAATAGACTAGCTCGTTGATCAAAGATGGCTGTGGTTTCCTAGTCATGGACATGAGATGTCATTTGGTAATGGGATCACATCATTAGGAGAATGGTGTGATGGACAAGACCCAAACTACAAACGTAGCATATGATCGTGTCAGATTATTGCTACTGTTTTCTACATGTCAAGTATCTGTTCCTGTGACCATGAGATAACGCCACTCACTGACACCGGAGGAGTTCCTTGTGTGTATCAAACATCGCAACATAACTGGGTGACTATAAAGGTACTCTACAAGTATCTCCGATGGTGTCTGTTGAGTTGGCATGGATCAAGACTGGGATTTGTTACTCCGTGTGACGGAGAGGTATCTCAGGGCCCACTCGGTAATACAACATCACAACAAGCCTTGCAAGCAATGTGACTAAGTGTTAGTCACGGGATCTTGTATTACGGAACGAGTAAAGAGACTTGCCGGTAACGAGGTTGAACTAGGTATGGAGATACCGACGATCGAATCTCGGGCAAGTAACATACCGAAGAACAAAGGGAACATCATACGGGATTACCTGAATCCTTGACATAGAGGTTCGACCGATAAAGATCTTCGTAGAATATGTAGGAATCAATATGGACATCCAGGTCCCTCTATTGGTTATTGACCGTAGAGGTGTCTCGGTCATGTCTACATAGTTCTCGAACCCGCAGGGTCTGCACACTTAAGGTTTGGTGACGTTTCGGTAGTATAGAGTTATGCATGGTGGTGACCGAAGGTTGTTCGGAGTCCCGGATGAGCTCCTGGACGTCACGAGGAGCTCCAGAATGGTCCGGAGGTAAAGATTGATATATAGGAAGTCTTATTTTGGTCGCCAGAAAAGTTTCGGGCTCATCGGTAGTGTACCGGGAGTGCCGGTAGTGTACCGGGAGACCATCGGGAGGGGTATTTCTACCCAAGAGGCTACATGGGCTGTGGAAGAGTAAATACCAGCCCTTAGTGGGCTGGTGTAAGTCCCACACAAGGCCCATGCGGCTAGGAAGAAAAGACCAAAGAGAAAAAGGTGGAAAAAGGCAAAAAGGCAAAAATAAGGAGGAGTCCTAGTCTTACTAGGATTGGAGGAGGAATCCTCGTCTCCTCTTGGTTCGGCCGATGCCTAGGTGGCTTGGCCCTTGGTCCAAGCCTCCTCCTCTCTTCCTCTTATATATACTAGAGGTTTTAGGGTTTTTGCACTAGTTTTTCAGCCACGTGCTACCCGTTCCTCTAGTGCACAGTTTCTCCTCTAGATCGGTTTTCTGCAGTGCTTAGGCGAAGCCCTGCCGGAATTGCTCCACCACCATTGCCACGGCGGCGTCACGCTTGCCGGAGAACTCGTCTACCTCTCCGCTCCCTCTTGCTGGATCAAGAAGGCGGAGATCGTCATCGAGCTGTACGTGTGCTGAACGCGGAGGTGCCGTCCGTTCGGCGCTAGATCGGAAGGACCGTGATAAAGATCGCGAGACGGATCGTGATGAGATCTCTGGACGGATCGTGATGAGATCTCGGGACAGATCGTGATGAGTTCGCGGGACGGATCGTCATTGGATCGCGGGACGGATCGTGATGAGATCGCAGGACGCTAGGCGATTTGGATCGCGAAGACGTTCGACTACACCAACCGCGTTTCTTAACGCTTCCCGCTTAGCGATCTACAAGGGTATGTAGATCCACTCTCCCTCTCATAGATGCTCATCACCATGGATAGATCTTGCGTGCGCGTAGGAAATTTTTTGTTTCCCATGCAACGTTCCCCAACAACGGTGTATGCAGGGGACGCGTCGAGTATGAGTTCGAGGGCCTCTTGGGCGTTGTGGTGGAGCCGAAGACATTGGGGATGGTCGTAGGCGAGGTGTGTGTCGTGGTTGAGGCCGCCGGAGCGACAAGCGAGGTAACCAGGGGAGGGTCACCCACGCATGCAATACCCAACACTGAGCTCATCCCGTCTGCCGTAGCGCATAATCTCTCGAGATACCACAAAATTGCTCTTTGGCAGACATGGCATCCCACTCCGGTGGTAAGACCGCGGGCATGGTCGTCGGTGGAATGGATGAATCGGGTGTGGAAGAAAAATTGGATGGTGGAAGGGTGGTGGCCTCGCTCTGTATACCAGATGTAAGGATACCGATGTGGAACACACGAATAGAAGATCTACACTCACTTGATCTTACGAATTTAGTAGCTATTACAGTAATTGGATGAACTAGAGGTAGGGGAAGGAGAAAGGGAAGGAAAGGAGGTAGCCATCGCCGGTTCGAGCCATGATCCACTGGATGATATGTTTGTTGTCTCTCGCCAGCTTCTTGTAGCACGCAGCGCTCAGGGTGACGCACAGCCGGGCCTGGCCCATGTGCTGTCGTAGGGGTAGCCCATGTACACATGCGGGTCCAAGGGCTCCTAACAAACGCCGCCACCTATCGATGCGCTCGGAAAGGTCCATGTCGACATCAAAGCAGCCATGGCGTGCATGGCTGCTGGACGGAGCGGGGGCAGAGGCGCTGGTGCCTGCTGGGGTGGGTAGCGTGAACTGCGACCGTGTCGCCGGTTATGACGATGTAGCAGGCTAGCAGCGGCTTCAAGATGCCCAGTTGGAGCTCCGACTTGAAAGGCACGGAGCCCAGAATCCTGAATGTCATCAGCTTCTTTGTCAATGCCATTAGAACAAATAGATGGTTTGAGCTCTAAAACGTGACCGTGGCTGGGTGGGCGCCGGTGATGGCAACGACGAGGCTGGTCACAGCGTGGGGTCCTACAAATTACAAAACGAGAAATGACAATACTACCCATCTATTCAACGGCTGAGATGATTCAATACTACATGGTATCAGTAGTAGTATAATGTACCGTAAAAAGTCTCTTTCTGAAAGGATCTCCTACCAAAAGTCCACCCCACAAACTCTTTCTCATTCTCCTAATTTCTTCTCGTCTTCTTTTTTCATGCACACATTTATCATCATAGTTGTATAATACTACTACAACTAGTATTACTCCTCTAGTGTTTTTCCTTTTCTTTTGACGGGATTACTGCTTAGTACTTCCTTCATAAATTAATATAAAAGTATTTAGAACACACATTTATTAATTTAAAGGTTCTTATATTAGTTTACAGAGGGAGTAACTGGTTAGGTGAGAGTGAGACTTGGGGTTACATATATCTGTTTCAGAAGAAGAAAAAGAAGAGGAAGAAGAGAACTTGACGGTTTCTTGCTTCAGAGCATTTTCAGCAAGCGAGACAGCGATGCTTCTAACAAGGACTCGGTATTTTCCATCCAGTCAAATAGAAACCGGATAGGAGGATAGTCACGGACAGCAAAGCCAAGGATCATCGCAGATGTCACTGTGCCTGAGTGCATATAGTCACTGAATTACCGGCACTGTGCCTGAGTGCCTCGGATTCCCAACCCCTCTCCAGGAACAGACAATGGTTTCAGGCAAACTATTCACTAAAATGAACGTCACCGCAGTCGCACTTGTACACCGTCCGTAAATTCTTGACATAATTAAGTATACGTACAAATCGGAGCTGGAGGCGTAAGAGAGCATACACAGAAAAACCGACAGAGAAAATCCACCCCAAGCATTTCTGCTAGAAATCTGAAACAGAGTTCCTGATCAGACAAATCATCCCGACGATACACGCACTATCTATTGTTACGGTGTTCTCAACATCACCAACGATTCTGAAAGCCAAATTACGGAAAATCACAGTAGAGGAAATATTATGCGCATGCTAAAGACAGAGGAAACATTTGTGGCGTCCGCGACAGGGATGCCACGGGTCTCCTTCTAGCAGATCGCGAGGTTTCGGCTTTTTTTGGAGCCGGAGAATTGCGAATGATCATCGCTTTAGTTAGTACAAATAAAAGCTGGTGCAGAATTGGGAGGGACCAGCCGGTTAAGTATATGGCAAATCATTCTGGCCGATGTCCCTACGCACCAAAACTTCCCCTACACTTATTTCTTCTTCTTCTTCTCCTTGACAGCTAGTAGCCCAGCACAACTCCAAAATCTTGTGCTTTCAGCGTTTGGTCAGCTGTAGCTTTTCATCCTATACTGGTACTCACTTGGGGGTCATGTTTTGTGGAGGCAGGCGTTGTTTGGCGCACCAGGGCTAAGAGCATCTACACCACAGCCGGAGGAATCCGGCCCCTCCAACGTTCGAGGGCGAGTCCGGTCACATCCGTGGATATTGGTCGGACACGTTTTATATTTATCATTTTGTATTTGCGTATCTTATACCCGACACCCTATGTCTATATTACACATGCAACATCGAACTATTTTACGTGATCGAACAACGAACAACGAAATTAACATCAAACGGACAAGCAAATGCACAAAAACGAATGGTACATCATTCCAAAGATCATCAGAGTTCGTCGCCACACAAGTTCTTAGACTTCTTCAGCTAAAAACGACATAAACATAAAGGATGAGGGGGGGGGGGGGGGAGGATCACCCCTTCCTCGCGGGCCTTTGCCCTTCCGGTCACCGGCACAACTATAGGCGTCTGTGGCTCCTAGAGGTTCTTGATCGTCTGAGTAGAAGGTGCAGCTGCTGCGGTCGCCGGAGTCGGAGTCGGAGAGGACAATGAGCCCCTTCATCCGACGGACCGTCTTGTCCTGGTCCCACTTCAACTTGGTGACCCGAGCCTTCTTTGCTGCTACCTCCTTTACCTCACACTCCGACTGCTCAGTAGCAAGCCAGAGCGCATTGGCTTTCTTCCGTCGGAGGCGGCAAGCGTCCATCTCCGCCGTCATGAGGGACCGGCGGTAGATCCATGTGAGGAGACACTCCTCCTGGGGCTCTGCCTGCATCCCGCGGTGGCGGCGCGGGGACTGCTCCGCTGTGTCCCTCTCCCGTGCCCGTTGCCTCACGCGGAGCGCGGCGCGCACTTCCATTTTCGGAGTGCGCGTGCGGGCCGGTGGTGCGGGAACTAGCACCCATCGCTGCCCGCGTGGAGGACCGGCTGGCGGGGGAAGGAGACGGTGCAGACTGCGCTGTCCTGGCGGAGCTATGCGCGGGAGCTGCGGCGACGCTCCAAATACGGAGATGCCGCCGGTCTCCACCTTGGACCGCTCCAGCGCAATGTGGAGGGCCAACTCCTCCTCGTAGTCAAGGTCGGAGCCGGAGTCGTTGCCAGAGCTGGACACCGGAGTGGATGGGATCGGAATCGGAGAGGGAGAGGAGAGGACAGAGAGAGAGAGAGAGAGAGAGCTAGGGTTCGAGCCGAGGCGCACGGATTGGGGTTTTCTATGGGGCAGTTGTGGGGTCGGGTCAGGCCTGTTAGGCGGATGTGCCCGGGCATGCCCGGGCCGCCCCATATCCGACCAATATTTTTATGCCGGATATGAGGGGTGTTAGTTAGCCCGAGGGTTTGTCCACGGTTTGAGAGGTCCGGTTAGGTCGTTTTTCTTTTGACCGGTCAGTGACCGGACGGCCAGACCAAGCGTTTGAGACTGGTATGAGAGGTCTGGATGTAGATGCTCTGGAAGCTCTAAGAGCATCTACAGCCGGACATAGAAAATCCAGGCCCTCTACCGCCCGCGGACGAGCTAGCGTCCGCGGGCACTGACCACACATGCCTCATGTTTTAGCCTTCACACCCGTGTCCCTCATATCTGAACCTCAAAACCATACAACACATCCAACGCTACGTAAAACAAGGTCAACACGCAATTCATCAGATCACATTGCATCACCGGACAAAAGGAGCATAGTTCATCGGAGTTCAATGACAAATCCATACTACAAACAACTAAAATATAAAGAAAACATGGAAGGGTGGAGGAAATCACCATTTCCTCGTTGGGCCCTTCCCCTCTCGGGCGTCGACGCGGTTGTACCCCTCCTCCGTGTAGGCGTCGGCATGCGAAGGTTTGTCGTCATTGGAGCTGGAGGTGGAGCCATCCGTCAGGTCAGAGACGAGCTGCACCTCATGCCCGACGGCCAGCGGAGCAGGCAGTCCTACTCATTCGCATGGCGGGCCGCCTTCGCCTTCGTTTTTGTCTTTTTGTTTCCCTCGCGCTCTGACAACTCAATGGTGAGTCAAAGCACCTTGGGATTCTTGTCGTGGAGGCGCCGCGCATCCATCTCCGCCGCCGTGAGAGATCGGCGAAGGACTGACACGAGGAGTGCGGCCTTGGGACCGACCTGCGCGCTCACGCGTGAACAACATGCGAACCTCGCCTCCCCCTCTCCCTCGCCTGCTGCCGCTCGCGTCGGGCTGCATGTGCCTCGGACTCGGGCATCCTCGTGTTCCTTGGCCTTGATTAAACCTGGGCATGGGCAGCCCGGCTCGGTGACCCGGTCCAAAAAACCCGGGCCGAGCCGGGCCGGGCTTTATGTTCGGGTCGGGCTCGGGCTTCAAAACTAGGCCCGAAATGACCACCGGGCCAGGCTCGGGCTTGTTGAAACTGTGATTTTACATGGAGGCCTGACCCGGCCCGGCCCGAAATCCCTCTTTTTAACCCATTCGGGCCGAGCTCGGGCCCGGAAAAATGATGTTTAGGGCGGGCTTGGGCTTGCGATTTTCACTTCGGGCTTTTTGAAGCCCAGCCCGGCACAGGATATGCCTAGGTGTAGCCCCGATACAGGACGAGGACCCAACAGTGGCCAGGTAGCAGTTCTAGGCTATAGGGTGGTGGAGGTGGGCGGCGTACCTGAAGGAGCGAAACGGACCTACCGGAGTGGAGCAAAGCGTCGGGTGGGAAGGGCTAGCGACGTCATTGTTGGAAATATGCCCTAGAGGCAGTAATAAAATAGTTATTATTATATTTCCTTGTTCATGATAATTTTTTATTATCCATGCTAGAATTGTATTGATTGGAAACTCAAATACATGTGTGGGTACATAGACAACACTTTGTCTATAGTATGCCTCTAATAGACTAGATCGTTGATCAAAGATAGTCGAGGTTTCCTAGCCATAGACATGAGATGTCATTTGATAACGGGATCACATCATTAGGATAATGATCTGATAGACAGGACCCAAACTATGAACGTAGCATATGATCGTGTCAGTTTATTGCTATAGTTTTCTGCGTGTCAGTTTATTACTATTGTTTTCTGCATGTCAAGTATCTGTTTCTATGACCATGGGATCATGCAACTCACTGACACTGGAGGAGTACCTTGTGTGTATCAAACGCCGCAACATAACTCGATGACTATAAAGGTGCTCTACAGGTATCTCCGAGGATCTCTGTTGAGTTGGCATGGATCAAGACTGGGATTTGTTACTCCGTCTGACGGAGAGGTATCTCACGGCCCACTCGGTAATACAACATCACAATGAGCCTTGCAAGCAAAGTGAATAAAGAGTTAGCCACAAGATCTTGTATTACGGAAGGGGTAAACAGACTTGCTCGTAACGAGATTGAACTAGGTATAGAGATACTGACGGTCGAATCTCGGGCAAGTAACATACCAAAGAACAAAGGGAACTGCATACGGGATTAACTGAATCCTTGACATAGAGGTTCAACCGATAAAGATCTCCATAGAATATGTAGGAACCAATAAGGGCATCCAGGTCCCGCTATTGGTTATTGACCGTAGAGGTGTCTCGGTCATGTGTACATAGTTCTCGAACCCGCAGGGTCTGCACACTTAATGTTCGGTGATGTTTCAGTATTATTGAGTTATGTATGTTGGTGGATGAAGGTTCTTCGGAGTCCCGGATGAGATCCCGGATGTTACGAGGAGCTTCGGAATGGTTCAGAACTAAAGATTGATATATAGGAAGTTGTCATTTGAGTTCCGAAAAAGTTCCGCGACCTACTTGTTTTGTGATGGGGCCAGGATCTTTGGCATCAGCCAGCTCTTTGCCGTCTACTAGCTGACGGCAAAGAAGGTCTTTGCCATCAGCTTAAATAAAACTGACGACAAAGATAATGTTTTCCGTCAGCCATCTTATTGCCGTCAACTAGCAAATGGTAAAGAAGCTTTGCCGTCAGCTAGCAGACGGCAAAGAGGAAGGGTGGCCCACTAACGAGAACCATCTAACGGCCACTTTCTTTGTCGTCTGCTAGCAAATGGCAAAGCTTCTTTGCCGTCTGCTAGCATACGGTAATGAAAGTGGCCAACTAACGTCCGTTCCCCCCTGGCCCCACCCCACTAACTAGGCTCTTTGCCGTTTGCTAGCAGATGGCAAAGAGTTTTAACCTATATGTCAGCGCGCCCCACCCCTCTCTCTCTCCCCTCACCTCACCCCCGCCGCCCCCATGCCCGAGCCGTCGTCGCCCCCCCCCCTCCCCCGTGCCACTGGCTGCCGCCGCCGCCCCCCCCTCCCGTGCCACCGGCCGCCCCCGCCCCTGCCGCCCCCGTGCCCGAGTCCCTGCTATCGGCCGCCCCCCCCTACCACCGACCGCCGCCGTCTAGGACGCCCCTGCCGCCCCGGCCACCGTCACTACCTCCGGTGAGTATCGGTCACCCCTTTTTCTGTTAATTATTTAGTTAGGTAGTTAATTAGTTTAGTTTATTAGGTTATCTAGGTTAGTTTATTAGGTTAGTGTTAATTAGGCTATAGTTAATTAGGTTAGTGTTAGTTTAGGTTTATTAGGTTAGTGCAAAAAGAAGAAGAAGAAGAAGAAGAAGAAGAAGATGAGGAGAAGAGGAGAAGAAGAAGGAGAAGAAGAAGAAGGAGGAGGAGGAGGAGGAGGAGAAGAAGAAGAAGAAGAAGAGAAGAGCCCCCGATCCCCGACGCCACTAATCCCCAACCTTCGACGCCACCGATCCTCGACCCCTGACACCACCGACCCCCAACCCTCGACGCCACCAATCCCCGACGCCACCGACCCCCAACCCCCGACGCCACCGACCCCCGACGCCCCAGACCCCCGACCCCCGACCACCGACGCCATCACCCCCCGACCACCGACACCACCGACCCTCGACCACCGACGCCATCGACCCCCGACCACCAACGCCACCGACCCCCGACTCCCAACACCACCGACCCCCAACTGTCGACGCCACTGACCCCTGATGCCACTAACCCCCGACCCCAACACCTATTCTACCTCCTGTTGAACAAAAAGGTGATCTTCGGCCTTCGTGAGGCCGAGGAGGTCATAGTTTTGTAAATTATGAGCTAGGTCACATATTTCCTATTTTGTTATAAAAACCATCATATTTTCTTTTGATTAGGTGAATTTCAATGTGCAGTTGTTCGGCGACCTCCTCGTGCATTTGACGAGCTCCCCTGCTACGTTCGTTGGTGAGCACAAACGACATCTTCTCCCCCAGCACCCTTAAAAAATTGTTCTGTTCCGGTCTTCGTGTCGATGAAACTTGCTAGCTATAGGTGTCTTCAATCATCAGTATGCATGACCACTATGCGTCTCCCGTTCAAAAGGGTTACATCTATAAATATGCATTCATTAGCATATTTATAACCGTGATTTTTCGAATTGTCCAACGTTATCCATGGAGAGCCCGAGTATTTGTAGATTTGGTTCGTTTTCCCATATGCTCTACTCCGGATCCGATGCAGAATTTCATCAGTGCCTCCCTGTTGTTCTCTGGGTACACATCCTCTCTGCTTATTGCCCAGACATCTATCAGGAGAACAACGGGGAGGTGTTGTCGAAATTGTGCGTCGGATTCGGACCAGAGCATGGGAAAACGAACCCAATCTACACATACTCGGGTGGGATTAGGACCTATCTTTACCTACTAGCGTCTAGGTTGCAGCGACGTAATAAAACTGACAAACTCTATTAACTAATGAATGTGGTTTGCCGAATTATGTATATATTTTTTGTGTGTCCAGTAGCTAGGCAAGATGAGTGATCGTGGGTGGATGTACACCGGTCACACTAGTCAGAAAGACATGACCCATGAATGGATGACAAAAACCAAGGGGTTTGTGAGAGTCGCATTTGCAAATGGACAGAAAACAACCTGGTGCCCATGTGTCGATTGCGACAACTATCATAGGAGGTCAGAGTTTGAAATGATCAAACACCTGCTGAAGTGGGGTTTTACGCCTAATTATACGGTCTGGACATCTCATGGTCAGTCTGCCCAACATGCCAGAGCTAAGGTGGTTCATCGTCGCACCGACGAGCATGGTACCGGGATCGAAGACATGGTGCAAGACTTTGATGATGCTCGGGATTCGAATGATGAGATGGAGGAATATGCAAAGGCCTTCTATGAAATGTTAGAGTCTTCAAAATGCCCTCTCCACGAGCACACTGAACTTTGTCAGCTGGATGCCATCGCGCAAGTAATGGCTCTGAAGGCTCAGTTCAACCTGGGCAGAGATTGCTACGACGCGATGATGACGATATTTGGACGCTTTCTACCCAAAGGCCATGTATTGCCGGCAAACCTATACTAGTCAGCCAAAATCTTACATGTCCTTAAGATACCCTATGATAAGATAGATGCCTATGAGAATGGATGTGCCTTAATTAGGCTTGAGTATGCGGGCTTCAACTATTGTCCCATTTGCAAGTCTTCCAGGAATGTTATGGTAGACAACGGTATGGGTGAGAAGAGTCAGACCAAATCCTAGTTAATGTTCTTCGGTATCTACCAATCATACCAAGACTTCAACGTCTTTTCATGGTCGAAGAGACGGCCAGATAGATGACGTGGCATAAATTGGGCAAAAGAACAGAACTAGATGCAGATGAGAATCCGATGTTGGAACACACTTCAGAAGCTTTTGCGTGGAAGCACTTCGATGCATTACATAAGGATAGAGTGGCAGATACAAGGCATCCTCGAGTTGCCATCAGCACGGATGGGTTCAATGTGTATGGTATGACGGCAGCACAATACAGTTGTTGGCCTGTATTTGTCATTCCACTCAATCTCCCCCCGGAGAGATTATGAAAATAAAGAACATTTTCCTGACGTTGATAATTGTAGGGGCCAAATATCCGGGGAAGAATATGGATGTGTACATGCAGCCGCTTTAGGATGAATTGCAAGAAGCCTGGGATAATGGGATCAAGACATACGACGCCGCTACCAAAAAGAACTTCAAAATGCATGTGTAGTACATGTACTCGTCGCATGACTTGCCGGCGTTTGTGCTATTCATTGGCTGGTGTGTGCATGGAAGGTTCCCGTGCCCCACATGCAAGGCAGCTCTTGAGTTTCGTTGGTTGTAGGCGGGTCGAAAGTATTCTTGCTTCGACATGCATAGACATTTCCTGGATCCTGACCATATGTTCAGAAAAGACAAGAAGAATTTCATCAAAGGTAGATTTGTCAAAAACACTGCACCACCTGCATTGACAGGCCAATAGACCCTGGATGAGATAAATGCTCTTGAGCCAGATCCAAATCTTCCAGGGTATTTCAAAGGGTATAATTCGAAACATGCCTGGACTCACAAGATATGTTTATGGGATCTGCCTTACTTTAAAGACCTCCTTTTCCCACACAACATCAACGTGATGCACACTGAAAAGAATATCGCCAAGGCCCTTTTTGGTACATTGTTCGGCATAGAGGGGAAGTCAAAGGATAATCCTAAGGCTAGAGTCGATCAGGAGGCTCTTTGTGATAGACCGTTACAAAACATGCGAGAACCGAAAGGAAAGAAGAACTGGAGGAAGCCAAAGGCATGGTTCAATCTTGGAAGGCCAGCTATGAGGGAAATGATCTTATGGATGAAAATGCAGTTGATGTTCCCCAATGGGTATGCAGCGAATCTAAAGAGGGGAGCGAGTCATGACAAATTGAAAATATTTGGTCTCAAGAGTCATGATTGGCACATATGGCTTGAGCGGGTAATGCGGGTGATGTTGCGTGGCTTTATCCCTTAGGATGAATGTCTAGTACTGGCAGAGCTGGGCTATTTCTTCCGTGCTCTTTGTGCGAAAGAACTATCGCCTGACGTGCTAGACGAACTGGAAGAGTTGGTGCCGGAGTTGATCTGCAAGTTAGAAAAGATCTTTCCACCAGGCTTCTTTAATCCGATGGAGCATTTGATTTTGCATCAACCGACTGAGGCACGATTGGGGGGCATGCAAAATCGTTGGTGCTTCGCAACTGAGAGGATGCAGAAGACGCTTCGAGCAAAATGTAAAAATAAACGTAGAGTTGAAGCATCGATGGCCGAGGCATTCATTACAAAGGAGGCGGCAAACTTCGTGACAGCACACTACAAAGCCAAGAATCGTCATTTGCATAATCCGAAGCCTCGGAACAATGATGGCGACCGTGAAAAAGGTCGATCCAAGCTCAGCCTCTTCAAAGGGAAGCTCGCACCAGCCGGTGCTTCGAAAGCAATAGCGTTGGATGTCAAAGAATGGAGGACCATTTTGTTGTATATCTTCAACAACCTAACAGAAGTGCGGTCATACATCGAGTAAGTTCTCGGTACATTGTTTTGCAACTTCTAATTCCTATGAAATGCTCTTATTCCCGGATATGTGATACAGTCGATACGTCGCCAAATTCTCGGATGGAGCGATGATCCAAAAGGATTCCATTGAAGAGATGAGCTTCTGGCAAAGCATGGAGGCGGCTATCCCGGTTTCATCTCTTGGTTCAAGCAAACGGTAATTTCCATTCGATGATTTCATTTCTTTGTCTAGTTTGCGGCTAATGCAACAATCCTTTCGTATTAAACTTGTAGGCTAATGCAGAGTCTATGGACTCCAAATTGAGACAAGTTGCTAATGGTTTTGACTATAAGGTCCGTTCATTTGACAAATACGACATCAACGGGTATCGCTTTCGTACTTTTGGCAAAGAGCTATCTATGGCCGACTGAAAGTCTACAAATTGTTGTGTCTCCACTGTCGGCGAAGGAGGGGTCGAGTATTATGGAAGAGTTGAAGCAATTTATGCACTTACATTCTTTAGTGAAAACCCACCAATCGTCGTCGCCTTCAAATGTTATTGGTTCCAGCTGAAAGAGACTAGAAGGACTCATGAACATATAGGGCTAGTAGAAATCAAACAAAGCACCCAGTTAGATGTTCCGGATATCTATATTATGGCTCAACAGGCGGCCCAAGTTTTCTATCTACCGTGGTCCTGCCAAACTGATCCAAATCTGAATGGTTGGGATGTTGTTTATGATGTGCTGCCACATTTTAGACCAGCTCCCCTCAATGAACATGATTATGAACCTCACATTAACCCAGACACATATGAAGGAGAATTCTTCCAAGAAACACGTGTTTCCAAAAAAACTTTCAAGAACCGCTCTACTTCAACCAAGAACATTGAGGTAGACAGCGACAGTGAATCCGACTTCACCCGTGAGCCGGAACAAGAAGAGACGGAAGAAGAACAGGTTACTGCTGCGGATGACCTATCAATGCTTGACCGATTACATAAAGGAGGCCTTCCACATGTTGATGCATTATTGATGATGCTGATGAGCACGTCATTACTGATAGTGATGATGATTATGCATTTATTGATCTCAGAGCATATATAGACGATGAAGATTAATATTAGTAATGTCAGGTATTCAACTATTATTATGTACATATATATAATTAATTAGTTCATATTATTAGGTATTCGATTTTTTATGTTGAACTAATTTCGTTCACTCTTTGTCATTGAAGGTGTTGACAGATGGTGGGCGCGGGCCGAGAGCGCTCTGAGCCTCCTTCCTCGGCGCGTGCTGGGAGGGGTGCTATTATTCCACCCCAGCAACTCCGGAGAGCTCTGGTACACAGTATGCAGACACTGGTGGGCGCTTCTTCTTCGACCGGGAGAGGTCGGGGGAAGACGAAGAGAGGTGCTAGAGGTAGGAAAGTTGCTGCGCCTTCCTCGCCACCACCCCCAACTGATTCTCCCGACCACAGGAGTGCTCCGTCACAGGTGGACCCGTATGACTTGGACGTGTCTCGGACTTCGGTCATCGAGTTTCGGGCCGACGAGCCTCGGGTCGTCGAGCCTTCGTCCCAGGAGACTCCGGTCCCAGAGTCTTCGTCCCAGGAGACTCCGGTCCCAGAGTCTTCATCCCACGTGACTAGTGGCCATGCTGATGGTGGCGCGGACAACTTTTCTGAGGATAGCCATAGCGAGGGCGAGCTGGTTGAGGAGGGCAAGAAGGTCTACCAGCGTGGTGGTACAAAGCTCCCTCCCGCGTCGGCGACCCGCGATAGAGGTGGTTGATTGTGCCTAATGCGGAGAAGTAAGTGCATTTACTCCTTTTTAACCTTTTTCCTTCATGTTTCTTTAAATTAATATCTAATGTGTTGGCCTTGTCATACTGCAGGGGTTGGAAACACGACCCTGGTGTCCGCAGGCCCAACCAGGTCCTTGGTGTGCTTATCTGACACCACTTCCCGGGAAAGGCCACGTTACCCGGTGAGGGTGAGGTTCCACAGGTAGCACTGAGATGGGAGCTGTACGTGGCTGCCCCGGCCCCGTCGGAGGAGAGGGTCGACGGTGTCTTGTGCGAGACGGTGGCCGACATTGTGATCCAGCGGTTTTGGGTAATTTCTCCTTTACAGAATTAAAAATCAACGTCACCTAGTGATTGTACTAATCATTGTTGTCTTGTTTGATTGCAGACCTTCTATAGGTGTCTTGAGGAACACGAGGCAGGCGTGGCTATTGTTCTCGTAGCCGAGTGCAAGCTCCTACTTCAGAACTTACCGCGCGAGGCTCGGGTGTAGGCTATTCGAGACTACTACGCCTCGACTAACATTAAGAGTGGCAAGAAGAAGTGCCGCAAAAAAATTCTGAGTAAGGAGAAGTACATGAAGGTAATTACCTATTCTTGAGGCCTTGTACTTAGTTTCCTTGATTTGATTCGTAGGCGTAGCGTTGAAATTTCTCTTGTCTAACTTAGGTGCCCCCGAGATGGTGTGCGGACAGGATGGACTGTTGGGAGGCATTGGTGGATGAGTGGTGCTCTCCCAAATGGCTAGCCGACCACAACAAGGCCAAGGATAAGCGTGCCCAAATGAAAGGTGTGCCACACCATCAAGGGAGCTCCAACCTGTTTGAGTACGGGGATCACTGGGTATGTGGTTTGCTTCATGATTCATGCAATTCCATTCTTCATGACAGCTTGAGCCCTTAACTAATATTTTGTTCCTCTCTTTTAGGCATGACACAACAAGAAGGAGGTGCCACCGCTGTTCGACCTGTATGCCATGGACCATACTGCCCCATACAAGAAGGCCAACACATTCTCTGAGGATGACCTCGATCTTCTAGAGAGCTTCAGCAACATCTCCTCCAGCAACAAGCTCGTGAGGTACAGAGATGAGGGGAAGGCGAGGAAAGGGGAGGACTTCAACCCGAGCCAGAGTCCTTTTGATCCAGAGCTCATGATGATATTTGGTGGTGGGAGGCCCCATGGCTCGATAGCCATTGGGGATGGACTGATATGTTATCCTAGAACTCTCTCGGAGATCAAGAAGTGCCAGACGGGCTCCGATCCTGAGATAAGGCCTCTTCCACGTCCAATGGAGCTCGCCATCGAGGCTAGGGCCCAGGAGCTTCTGGCGGAGGCAAAAAGGTAGGCGGCATAGAGGGAGAGGGACATGGAGGAGTGGACGGCTAGGCTGTTGGAGGAGAAGAGGAACTGGAACGACATGTCTCACCGGGCCCTATACAAGCTCCTCATGGTAAGTTTCTCCTGCATAATATCCAAATCATGCACATAATGTTCGTTTCATCACTAACTAATATGACTGACTCGTGAAAACAAAATGTGTGCAGACCGTGTGCCAGAACAATGGTCAGACCCCTCCGTCGATGCCCCAGATTGGTATAGCACCCACGGTGAGGTTCATTTGAATAGTCATTAGTTACTAGTATTCACATTTGAGTTGCATCATGCTAATGAGACATTGCAAATGATCTTTGGTGCAGCATGCCTCCCAACAAGCATCACCCGATCCTTCTGCGTTTGCCGCAACCCCGACCGGTCCATCTCCGTCTCACACTGGTGCAAACCCTACCGGTCCTTCACCTCCATGATGATGGTAAGTTTTCCCAAGTGTTTGGCTTAACAAATGCATACTTAGCTTAAGAAATGACCTATTTAGCTCCAAAATGAGCTATAATTAGCTTATTTTCCTCGAAAATGACATAATAACCTTACTTAGCTCCAAAATGACATATTTTACCTATGATAGCTATAAAATGACCTATACTTAGCATTTTTTCCTCCAAAATGACTTAATATGCTTAGTTAGCTAAAAATGGCATAGCTACCTAGGATAGCTCAATAATGATCTATACTTAGCTTAGCTAGTTCATTTATGACATAATTATATTTCTTAGGTAAAAATGGCATAATAACCTTGGTTTAGCACCAAACTGTCATATCATTAGTTTGTTTTCCTCCAAAATGACAAAATAACCTTACCTAGCTCCAAAATGACAGATTTTAACTAGGATAGCTCAAAAATGACCTACACTTACCATTTTGTCCTCCAAAATGAATAAATATGCTTAGTTAGCTCAAAAATGGCCTAAGTACCTAGGATAGCTCAATAATGATCTATACTTAGCTTATCTAGTTCATTTATGACATAATTAGTTTACTTAGGTAAAAAAATAGCATAATAACCTTGGTTTAGCTCCAAATTGTCATATCATTAGTTTGTTTTCCTCCAAAATGACAAAATAACCTTACCTAGCTCCAAAATGACCAATTTTAACTAGGATAGCTCAAAAATGACCTACACTTACCATTTTGTCCTCCAAAATGAATAAATATGCTTAGTTAGCTCAAAAATGGCCTAACTACCTAGGTTCGCTCAAAAATAACCTATACTTAGCTTCTTTAGTTCATTTATGACATACTTAGCATACTTAGGTCAAAAATGGCATAATAATCTTGGTTACCTCCAAAATGATATTGACTTAGCTTATTTTCCTCAAAAATGACATAATAACCTTACTAACCTCCAAAATGACCTATTTACCTAGCTTAGCTCTAAAATGACCTACACTTAGCATTTTTACCTAGCTTGGCTAAAAATGGCATAATTACCGATGTTACCTTCGTTAGAAGAAGAAGAAGTTAAAGAAGAGGAGAAAAAGAAAGAGAAGAAAATTTCTTCTAGTTCTTCTTCTTCTTCTTCTTCTAACTTTGTTCTTTCCCAATTTGCAGATTTGCTTTACATCACGAAAGCTTGCGTCCATGGAGTCTACTCTTCTCCTTGTCCTTCCTTTTTGTTTTGGTTTTGTAGGATGAACAATGTAAAACTTGCTACCTATATATGTATGTATGGATGAAACCATTATATGCTTGTTGTTGGATATATGTTGGCTATATATATATGTTGGATATGGACTTTTGAGTTGTATGTATATGTGTTGGATGATCATATCCATATGGCAGGGATATATATGCTTGTTGAAAGTATTTTCAAATGTATATATGTGTGTGTGTGTGTGTGTGTGTGTGAAATTGATTGAATTTAAGAAAAAACAGGGGCAGTACAGGCACTTTGCGGTCCGCTGGCGGACGGCAAAGAGCTTTGCCGTTAGCCAGCAGACGGCAAAGCTGCCACGTGGCAGCTACCTGTGCAACCTGGGGTGGCACTGGGCTGGCCTATGTGGTTGCTTTGTCGTCTGCTGGCAGATGAAAAAGAACTTTGCATCCTTACCGTCTTCCAACAGACGGCAAAGCACGCCGTTAACCCCTTAACGGACTTAAGCTGCCATGTGTGTCGTCCACACCCTTTGCCGTTTGCTCGCTGATAGCAAAGACCTTTGCATCTTTGCCGTCAGCCAGCAGACGACAACGTGCCCTTCACTGTAGCTTATTCAGCCGGATGTGTTGCCATCTGCTGGCTAACGGCAAAGACCTTTGTCGTCCGCCGTGCATGCCTTTGCCGTCAGCCATGGCAGACGGCAAAGTTGCTGATTCCAGTAGTGGAGGTGCCAGAAGGGTTCCGGGGGGCCACCGGGAGTGGCCCACCCACCCAAGGAGCCGCATGGGCCTAGGAGGTGGCACACCAGCCCCTGGTGGGCTGTGCAGCCAACCCCTAGGAGGACCTTGCGCAAGGGGTGGAGAAGGCCAAGAGGGAAGGGAGTCCTACTAGGACTCCATCTCCCTTGTGGGAGGTGGACTCCTCCCTCTTGCGCTATCAAGGGCCCTAGGCGAAACCCTAGGGCGTCTCACCTACCCACTCTCCCTCCTATATATAGTGGAGGTTTTGAGGGCAGCCACCACCTAAAAAATCCACGTGCTGCCCTCTCCCCACTAGATCGTCGTTCTCCTCTAGATTAGTTAGGTAGAAGCTCGGCGAAGCCCTGCTGGATTAGTTCACCACCACCGTCACCATGTCGTTGTGCTACCGGAGAACTCATCTACCTCTCTACCCTCGCTTGCTAGATCAAGGAGGTGGAGATCATCATCGAGTTGTACGTGCGCTGAACGCGGAGGTGTCGTCCATTCGGCGCTAGATCGTGATTGGATCGCGGGGACGGCTTGCGATTTGGATCGCGAAGACGTTTGACTATATCAACCGCGTTTCTTAACGCTTCCTGCTTAGCGATCTACAAGGGTATGTGGATCCGATCTCTCCTATCGTAGATGGTCATCTTCATGGGTAGATCCTGTGTGTGTGTAGGAAAAAATTTCTTTCCCATGCAACGTTCCCTAATAGGGGCATCATGAGCTAGGTCTATGCGTAGATGAGATCACGAGTAGAATACAGAGGAGTTTGTGGATGTTGATATTCCGTTTACTTCCTCCCTTGGTCTTTTATTGATTCAGCGGTATTGTGGGATGAAGTGGCCCGGACCAACCTTACTCGTCCACGTACGAGAGACCATTTCCATCGAGTGACATGTGACTTTGTGGCATAAAGATGGGCTGCGGGTGTCTATCTCTCCCACCTTTGTTGAACCGGATTTGACAAAGGCGGTCCTTGTAGAGGGTTGACTAGCAATTTGTGTATCACTGTTGTGGTTTTGCATAGGTAAGAATCGTTCTTGCTAGATACCCATAGCAGCCACATAAATATGCAACAACAATTAGAGGATGTCTAACTTGTTCTTGCAGGGTATGTTGTGATATGATATGGAAAAAGACATGATCAGATATATTTGATGTATGGGATGATCATGTTTGTAATAGTTCATATCGACTTTCATGTCGATGCATACGGCAACCGGCAGGAGCCATATGGTTGTCTTTAATTATTGTACGACCTGCATGTCAATCATTAAGCGCTTTGTAATGTTTTACTTTATCGCTAAGCGGTAGCAATAGTAGTAGAAGCATGGTTGGCATGAGAACCCCGATGGCGACACAATGATGGAGATCATGGTGTTGTGCCAGTGACGATGGAGATCATGTCGGTGCTTTGGAGATGGAGATCAAAAGGACAAGTTCATGGCCATATCATGTCACTTATGATTTGCATGTGATGTGAATCATTTATGCATCTTATTTTGCTTAGGATGACGGTAGCATTATAAGGTGATCCCTCACTAAAATTTCAAGATAAAATTGTGTTCTCCCCGAGTGTGCACTGTTGCAAAAGTTCATCGTGTCGAGACATCACGTGATGATCGGGTGTGATAGACTCTATGTTCACATACAACGGGTGCAAGCCACTGTTGCACATGCGAAACACTCGGGTTAAACTTGACGAGCCTAGCATGTATAGACATGGCCTTGGAACACAAGAGACCGAAATGTCAAGCATGGGTCATATAGTAGATATGATCAACATGAAGATGTTCACCATTGACACCACCTCATCTCACGTGATGATCGGACTTGGGTTGGTGAACGTGGATCATGTATCACTCGGGTTGGTGGATGTCAATTTGAGTGGGAGTTTTATAAGTAATATGATTAACTAAATTCATTATCTTGAACAATAGTCTAAGTAACCTTTGTAAATTTATGTTGTACATCAATTGCTCGCGCAATAGTTCCCTGAATTTCAATGCATTCCTAGAGAAAGCCAAGTTGAAAGATGATGGAAGTAACTTTGTAGACTGGGCCCGTAATCTAAGGATTATCCTCACGGCTTACCAAAAGGCTTATGTCCTTTATGCACCGCTCGCCGAACCACCCGCTCCAGTGTCGTCTGCAGACATTGTGAACGCCTGGCAGACGCGTTCTGATGATTACTCAATAGTTCAATGTGCTATGTTGTATGGCTTAGAACCGGGACTTCAAAGATGTTTTGAACGTCATGGAGCATATGAGATGTTCCAAGAGTTGAAGTTTATTTTTGAGAAGAATGCCCATATTGAGAGGTATGAGACCTCCTATAAGTTCTATGCTTGCAAGATGGAGGAGAACAGGATTTGTCAGTGAACACATACTCAGAATGTCTGGGTATTCGAACCGTCTGGCTGAATTAGGGATGCCCCTCCCGCTAGAGGCGATCACTGACAGAGTTCTTCAATCACTGCCACCTAGCTACAAAAGCTTCGTGTTGAACTATAACATGCAAGGGATGAACAAGTCAGTCGCCGAGCTGTTTGCGATGCTGAAAGTCGCTATGTTTGAAATCCATAAGGAGCATCAAGTGTTGATGGTCAATAAAACCACTAGTTTCAAGAATAATGGCAAGTGCAAGAAGGGTAACTCCAAAAAGAGTGGCAAAGAAGTTACCCCTCCTGTGAAGAAACCCAAGGCCGGACCCAAGCCAAAAACTGAGTGCTTGCATTGCAAGGGAACTGGTCACTGGAAGCGGAACTGCCCCAAGTATCTGGCCGACAAGAAGGCGACCAACACCAAACAAGGTATATATGATATACATGGTATTGATGTGTACCTTACCAACTCTCATCGTAGTGCCTGGGTATTTGATACCAGTTTGGCTGCTCACATTTGCAACTCAAAGCAGGAACTACAGAATAGATGGAGGCTGACAGAGGATGAAGTGATGATGCACGTGGGAAATGGTTCCAAGGTTGATGTGATCACTATCGGCACGCTCGCTCTTCGATTACCATCGGGATTAGTGATGAACCTGAATAATTGTTATGTAGTATCCGCGTTGAGCATGAACATTATATTTGGATCATGTTTAATGCGAGACAGTTACTCATTTAAATTGTAGAATAATGGTTATTCTATTTAAATGAGTAATATCTTTTATGTTCATGCACCCAATGTGAGGGATTTGTTCTTATTAAATCTCGATAGTGATGATACACATGTTCATAGCATTGATGCCAAAAGATGTAGAGTTGATAATGATAGTACCACTTTCTTGTGGCACTGCCGCTTTGGTCATATTGGTATAAAATGCATGAAGAAGCTCCATGTTGATGGACTTTTGGAGTCACTTGATTTTGAATCGCTTGACACATGCGAACCATGCCTCATGGGCAAGATGACTAAGACCCCGTTCTCTAGAACAATGGAACGGGCAAGTGACTTGTTGGAAATCATACATACTGATGTGTGCGGTCCGATGAGCACTGAGGCGCGCGGTGGATATCATTACTTTCTCACCTTCATTGATGACTTAAGTAGATATGGGTATGTTTACTTAATGAAACACAAGTCTGAAACGTTTGAAAAGTTCAAGCAATTACAGAGTGAAGTTGAGAATCATCGTAACAAGAAGATTAAATTCCTTCAATCTGACCGAGGAGGAGAATATCTGAGTTATGAGTTTGGCAGTCACTTGAGACAATGTGGAATTGTTTCACAATTGACATCGCCTGGAACACCACGTCATAATGGTGTGTCCAGACGTCGTAATTGAACCTTATTGGATATGGTGCGTTCTATGATGTCTCTTGCTGATTTTCCACTATCGTTTTGGGGTTATGTGTTAGAGACAACCGCATTCACTTTAAGTAGGGCACCATCAAAATTCGTTGAGACGACGCCATATGAATTGTGGTTTGGCAAGAAACCAAGGTTTCTTAAAGTTTGGGGATGTGATGCTTATGTCAAAAAGTTTCAGCCTGATAAGCTAGAACCCAAAGCGGAGAAATAAGTCTTCATAGGATACCCAAAAGAGACGGTTGGGTATACCTTCTATCTCAGATCCGAAGGCAAAGTGTTTGTCGCTAAGAATGGGTCATTTCTCGAGAAAGAGTTTCTCTCGGAAGAATTGAGTGGGAGGAAGATATAACTTGATGAGGTTGTTGAACCTTTGTTTCAACCAAAGAGTAGCGCGGCGCAGAAACATATTTCTGTGGAGCCTACATCAGTTTAAGAGGAAGTTAATGATGGTGATCATGAAGCTTCAGATCAAGTTTCTATTGTACCACGTAGGTCAACAAGGACATGTACTTCTCATGAGTGGTACGGTAACCCTGTCTTAGAGGTCGTGTTGTTGGACAATGATGAACCTATGAGCTAAGGAGAAACAATGATGGGCCTGAATTCCAACAAATGGTTAGAGGCCATGAAATCCGACATGGGATCCATGTATGAAAACAAAGTATGGAAATTGGAAGTATTACCCGAAGGGAAAAAGCCATTCATAATAAATGGATCAATAAGAAGAAGACGGACACGGAGGATAATGTCATCGTCTATAAAGCTCGACTTGTGGCAAAAGGTTTTTCACAAGTTCAAGAAGTTGACTGTGATGAGACCTTGTCACCCGTAGCGATGCTTAAGTAAGTTAGAATCATGTTAGCAATAGCTGCATTTTTCGATTATGAAATTTCGCAAATGGATGTCAAAATAGCGTTCCTTAATGGTTTCCTTAAGGTAGAGTTGTATATGATGCAACCAAAAGGTTTTGTCGATCCAGAGAATGCTGACAAAGTTTGCAAACTCCAACGATCCATTTATGGACTGGTGCAAGCATCTCGGAGTTGGAATCTTCGCTTTGATGAGGTGATCAAAGCGTTCAGGTTTATACAAGTTTATGGAGAAGCTTGTATTTACAAGAAAGTGAGTGTGAGCTCTATAATGTTTCTAATATTATATGTGGAAGACATGTTGCTGATTGGAAACAATATAGAATTGTTGGAAAGCGTGAAGGAATATTTGAACAAGAGTTTTTCAATGAAGGACCTAGGAGAAGCTACTTTCATATTAGGCATCAAGATCTATAGAGATAGATTGAGACACTTAATAGGACTTTCACAGAGCACATACCTTGACAAAGTTTTGAAGAAGTTCAAAATGGATCAGTCCAAGAAGGGATTCTTGCCTGTATTGTAAGGTGTGAAGTTGAGTAAGACTCAATGCCCAGTGACTGCAGATGATAGAGAAAAGATGAGTGTCATCCCATATGCTTCTGCCATAGGCTCTATCATGTATGCAATGCTATGCACAACACCCGATGTCAGCCTTGCCATAAGTATGGCCGAAAGGTTTCAAAGTGATCCAGGAAAGGAACACTGGACGGCGGTCAAGAATATCCTTAAGTACCTAAAAAGGACTAAGGAAATCTTTCTCGTTTATGGAGGTGATCAAGAGCTCGTCGTAAAGGGTTACGTCGATACAAGCTTTGACAGTGAGCCGGATGACTCTAAGTCTAAAACCAGATACGTATACATTCTTAATGAGGGAGCGGTAAGCTGGTGCAGTCCCAGGCAGAGCGTGGTAGCTAATCTACATGCGAAGCGGAGTACATCGCTGCCTCAGAGGCGGCGAAGGAAAGTGTCTGGATGAAGCAGTTCATGACGGATCTTACAGTTGTGCCTAGTGCACTGGACCTAGTGACTTTGTTCTGTGACAACAATGATGCCATTGTTCTGGACAAGGAACCAAGGTTTCACAAGAGGACCAAACACATAAAGCGACGCTTCAATTCCATCCGTGATCACATCAAGGAGGAGGAAATAAATATTTACAAAGTACACATGGATCTGAATGTCGCAGACCCGTTAAATAAACCTCTTTCACGGGCTAAACATGATCAACACCAGAACTGTATAGGTGTTAGATTCATCACAATATAAATCACATAGCGATGTGAGCTAGATTATTGACTCTAGTGCAAGTGGGAGATTGTTTGAAATATGCCCTAGAGGCAATAATAAAATAGTTATTATTATATTTCCTTGTTCGTGATAATTGTTTATTATCCATGCTAGAATTGTATTAATTGGAAACTAAAATACATGTGTGGGTACATAGACAACACTGTGTCCCTAGTATGCCTCTAATAGACTAGCTCGTTGATCAGAGATGGTCGAGGTTTCCTAGCCATAGACACGAGATGCCATTTGATAACGGGATCACATCATTACGAGAATGATGTGATGGAAAAGACCCAAACTATGAACGTAGCATATGATCGTGTCAGTTTATTGCTATAGTTTTCTGCATGTCAATATCTGTTTCTATGACCATGAGAACGTGCAACTCACTAACACCGGAGGAGTACCTTGTGTGTATCAAACGTCGCAACGTAACTGAGTGACTATAAAAGTGCTCTACAGGTATCTCTAAGGATGTCTGTTCAGTTGGCATGGATCAAGACTGAGATTTGTTACTCCGTGTGACGGAGAGGTATCTCAGGGCCCACTCAGTAATACAACATCACAATGAGCCTTGCAAGCAAAGTGACTAAGAGTTATCCACGGGATCTTGTATTACAGAAGGAGTAAACAGACTTGCCCGTAACGAGATTGAACTAGGTACGGAGATACCGACGATCAAATCTCGGGCAAGTAACATACCGAAGAACAAAGGGAAATGCATACAGGATTAACTGAATCCTTGACGTAGAGGTTCAACCGATAAATATCTTCATAGAATATGTAGGAACCAATATGGGCATCCAGGTCCCGATATTGGTTATTGACCGTAGAGGTGTCTCGGTCATGTCTACATAGTTCTCGAACCCGCATGGTCTGCACACTTAAAGTTCGGTGATGTTTTGGTATTATTGAGTTATGTATGTTGGTGACTTAAGGTCATTTGGAGTCCCAGATGAGATCCCGGACATCACGAGGAGCTCCAAAATGGTCCGGAAGTAAAGACTGATATATAGGAAGTTGGCATTTGAGTTCCGAAAAAGTTCCGCGACTTGCTTGTTTTGCGATGGGGGTGCTAGAAGGGTTCTGGGGGGGCACTGGGAGTGGCCCACCCATCCAAGGAGCCGCATGGGCCTAGGAGGTGGCGCACCAGCCCCTGGTGGGCTGGGCAGCCAGCCCCTAGGAGGCCCTTGTGCAAGGGGTGGAGAAGGCCAAGAGGGAAGGGAGTCCTACTAGGACTTCACCTCCCCTATGGGAGGTGGACTCCTCCCTCTTGCGCTGTCAAGGGACCTAGGCGAAACCCTAGGGCGTCGCACCTACCCCTCTCCCTCCTATATATAGTGGAGGTTTTGAGGGCAGCCAACATCTGAAAAGCCACGTTCTGCCCTCTCCCCTTTAGATCGTCGTTCTCCTCTAGATTGGTACGGTAGAAGCTCGGCGAAGCCCTGACGGATTAGTTTACCACCACTGCCACCACGCCGTTGTGCTGCCAGAGAACTCATCTACCTCTCCACCCTTGTTTGCTGGATCAAGGAGGTGGAGATCGTCATCGAGCTGTACGTGTGCTGAACGCGAAGGTGCCGTCTGTTCGACGCTAGATTGTGATTGGATCACGGGACGGCTTGCGATTTGGATCGCGAAGATGTTTGACTACATCAATCGTGTTTCTTAACGCTTCTCACTTAGCGATCTATATGGGTATGTGGATACAATCTCTCCTCGCATAGATGCTCGTCTCCATGGATAGATCCTGTGTGTGCGTAGGAATTTTTTTTGTTTCTCTTGCAACGTTCCCTAACAGTCATTAGCGCTGCATCGAGGGGCGCCGGGAGCTGAGGAAGACGCACAATTTTCAGGCCCGCCTTGCTTGGGTAGCGACCTCCAAATGGCGACGCACAGGGCGAGCTCCTCCACATTGATTGTCGAGGCATCAGATTCTCCGACGGAGCCACTACTACTTCCATCACCGGCCATCAGGTCGGAGGGGAGAGGGTCGGAAGTGGAGTGGACGGATATGGGAGTGGAGTGAAGTTTGAATTGACTAATATATAGGGTTTGCCGGATGAAGATGTTTCTGGGATCGGAGTGGGCCGGGCTGGGCCAAGCAGACGTGACGGACGCGCCCAGGCCGCCCTCATTTTCGTCCCGTATTTTGACTGGATATGAGGGATGCCGGTTAGCCCAGATGTTTAAGGCCCGTTTGAGGCGTCCGTGGGTCAGATTTTTGTGATCGGCCAGTGATCGAACGAACCACCCAAACGTTTAAGGCTTGTTTGGAACGCCCGGCTATAGATGCTCCCAAGAGATATCTCCGGCTGAAACAATAGGAGGTCATGAAACTTAATCATGAAAGTTATGAGAGATTTGTTGTTTCCGAAAAAGAAAAGGAAGTTGTGAGAGAATGTTCCACTTTCTAAGGCTACTCTCTTGATCCATTTCCATGCAAGATAGTAGTATTAGAGCATCTATGGGGTTGTAAATCCGGCCCTTCAAACGCCCGCTGACGCGTCCGGACGTGTCCGCGGATACTGACCGGTCACGTCTTAAATAATGGATTCTACATCCTGATACATCAAATTAGAAACCTCAAATCCATATTATTACATGTAACGTAAACCTAACACTGAGAGGAGTCGTCCGGCTCCGTCGTGCCCATGTTCGGGCGGTTGGCTGGGCCCCTCATAGTGTCGGTCCGGTCGCCGGCGAGGTAGAGTAGGACATGGGACACTAGCCGGCTCACGGGACTCTATCTACCACCGTCTCCCATGCCCTACTCTTTCTCATCGGAGCCCGTAACCCGGACGGTGCCTGTGAACGTGAGGTCGAGCGTGGGCCAGACGGGCGTGCGCAGGCGGCCGGACTACCCAATATTCTCATATTTAGGATGGATATGAGGGGTGTCAGTCAGACCGGACGTTTGAGGCTGGTTTGAGAGGTCCGGTTAAATGATTTTTTTATGACCGGTTAGTGACCGGACAGCCTCTCAACGTTTAAGAAGGGTTTAAAAGATCCGGTGTAGATGTTCTTATCACGTAAACTTTGGCCTGGTTCCTACTTTCGGCGCACATTTTCATGATTCCAAACTACTACTAGTAGCCAGTGTTTCTAGTTCTTGGATTGGACGGCCACGGAGCCCCGGAAAAGGCGTGCGCCAACTAACATCCATGGAGGAACCTAGCAGCCGTTAGACCATGCCAAACCACCGCTAACACCTTAGATGATGCTGATGTTGTTGTTGTTGTATATTTTGTATATTCTTTTTCTTGTTTTGTTCCATGCTAACCAAAACCAAGATGATTCGCACATGAGAGGTCCAAGTTATGACTGAAAATGCACGGAATGGGCACCGATCGAGCATGTGGTGGTTGCCATCATGCGAGCCACGGAAAGGGCAGAAAAAGAATGACATTGCTTCCAAAGATCTTCTTTGCTATTCCAGCAGCAGTTCCAGCTTTTTTCAAGTGTCTTGGGGAGCGGATTTGACCTGACGCATTTGGACGGCCCAAGGAATCTGACTCAGTGACACGTAGAGCTAAGGTGCGTCCATTTTCATGGCCGTGGCAGTGACAGTAACCAGAGGTGAAAAAAAAAAGTGCAAAAATACGAGGTAAAGAAAAGAAAATGTAATTGGAAATTGGAAAGAAAGTTGCATCCATTACATTCCAACATGTATCGTGCGGAGCCTATTGCGCCAACCACTTGCTGTGCACCCAGGCTGAGGCTTCATTCAGCGCTACTGACGAGCAGAGAAACGCTGGTGGCGAAGCAGTGATGCGCGCCGAATGAACACCAAACTGGGATGGATTCAGTGGCCCCATGGCTTGGATTGGCACTTGTCCGCGTCCCAGAATCGAGCTATTAAGTTATGATGATGAACTGGGTCTTTTGGGGGGGTAGTGGTGGACGCTCTTTCGCTACCTGAACTGCTGTCTAGGCATTATCTATGCATTTTGCTGGTCACATTAGCGCATGTCCAACGCAGACTCTAAAGCTGTCCGTAAGTGTTTGGACTGCAACATCCGGATCACGGCTATCATCAAACGCCCAGCTTTCTCGATCCGTCGAACGGTTTTTTAAACGTGCTTTGAAGACAAATATTGGGGGTTTTGTAGGCGTCCAGACAATACCCACATCGGCTCCTGACCATCCTAACCTATTCGAAACACCCTTCCTCGTTCGCGCGCTCTCCCGTCCATCGACAGTTGTCTCAATTCATGCTGCTACAGGGACCGCTTCACATTGAAGCCGACCCAGACCGTACGCAAACTCTCACTGGCTCTGCCACTGAAGAGGCGCATCAGCCGAGGGCGCCTCTCGCGACGCGTCTCTGATGTCCGTGTATGTTCAATGCCGGAGACATGTTACTGGACGGGACGGCCCCTGTATCTAGCGCGCTCGTTTAATACCTCGTTCATCTATATGCCTTCATTTAAGCAGGCTCGTCGGCTAAGAAACCCACTCCGACAAAGCGCATTGATGCACCCGGACGCCAGACCTTACCGAAATACGTTATTTAAACCCCGGGCACACCCGGCTAACTCCACACCACAACACAAGTTGCTCGCTCCACATCCTCCTCCCTTGAGCCACACCACATCCGCCATGACTGCAGGCAGGAGCGCTTTATGGGAGAGCCTGTCAACAAACATGAAGCACGAGCTGGCCGCGCTTGCGGCCGCCTGGAAAAACCGTCGTGCCAAGCGGATCGAGGTTGGCATGCTGGCCAGCTCGTCCGAGGTCTCCGACAATGAGGACGATGACCCCACAATGGAGATGGGCTCCGATGACACGACACCGGAGCGCGCACATGTCCATGTCAACTTCTCCATGGAGCATGCGTAAGCACGTTAATGCTGCCATGGCGGAGAGCAGCCTATGCCTAGGTCGGTGTTTGAGCAGACGGAGGAGGAACAACGACATGACTTGTTCCTCCTAGAGCAGCAACGACTGGCGGAGGATCAAATCGACGACGAGCACGTGATCGAGGAAGACGTGGATGGTAGAGGGCCAAATCGACGACGGGCGCGTGAACCCCGACTTCGTTGTAGACCAGCATGCGATCAACGAGGCCCTCCGTGCTCAGGCCCGCCGCTCACCAGGAAGCGGCCACCGTGGAGGCGCAGCTGCACGCGATCGCGGACGAGAACAACCAACAGTTATGCCTCCTACACCCCACCCACGAACTATCGGGCAGCCCGACGGGACGACGACGGCGCCGGTGCCACCATTTCCATCGTGGAACTCACGTCCACCGCGGCTGACAAGGCGCAGACTCCTCCTAGGATGAGTATGGCATGAGAAGCGGTAGGGTCTTCTGTCCCATGTGGGTCAGTCCGTCTCCCATATTATACTCTTCATCGCCGAAGACCGCAACTTTATCGGTCTTATCACCGGTGTCGTCGTAGGATAGGAACAGGATTGGAACAAAAAAAATTATTTTGAATGTTCGGAACGTAACGAAAATCCTCGTGTTTGTATGATTGTCGTCTGTTTTGTATTAAATCCGTCGTGTTTGTGCGAATTTCGTCCAGTTAATTTAATTAGTTGTTAAGATTTATGCGAGCAACGTTCTATGGTAGCCTTCGACATCAGTATTCGTGGACTAATCCCTTTATCTGCGAACGGCTACCAAAAAAAATTTATGGGTCAATGTTAAAGATGCCTTCACGCCTTCATTTATATTAAAATAAAATGCAAAAACAAAAACTTGTGAAATGCCACGGACCTTTCTCTGTTGGGTTCTGACATGTCATGTGCACCATCTGTTTTGCATCTTTCTCAAAATAAAAGGGGGAGACAGTTTTGGGCTACATTAATAAGTCATGACCTATTCTTGAGCCGTAGCACTAGCTACGTCCACAGAAGAACATAATCAAATGCTGAACCAATTTTTTGACTATTTTAATTATGCACAATAGCTATATGTAAATTGTCTGAATCTAAAATTTGAGCTGATCGATTTTCGCGTGATGGAATAAACAACGGGAGGGAAGGAAGGAGCTCGCTGGAGAAGTCCTCTAGGTCTACCTAGGATGACAGACGACCCTATTATCTATTTTAGGGATGTGCATGGTGGTGCAAGTTCGCTCAAATAAGACTAATCTTCGCCGGGTTTTGCGGGATGACTGAGGCTGTGGCGATACAATGATGGACGGTTATTGAAGGAAGGGAGAGGCGGTAGTGGGAGCGTCGTCGGCGAAGGGTATAGAAGACATGCGGTTAGACCTAGGCTAGATCGTGGGGTGAGAGAAGAGAGAAACAATATTGGTTTTAAGGTTGAAGATGAGCATGGAAGAATCTATTGATCTGTTTTCATTTTATTTTTCAGGCGGCTAACACATAGTCAGTCTCTAATTATATAGGCATCGTTTTTTTTCTTTTGTGTGCAAAACATATAGGCATCGTTCAAAGAGGAACAAAAATGAAAACACCTACTAGTGATGAAACAAGGCAAGCTAGAACAACACCCACTGTGTTTGTGTTGAATTGAATAGCACTAGCCACTTGTATTTGCTGTCCAGCTTAAAGTGAAATAAATAAAGAAACAGTAAAACACAGTGGTTACACATGGCCAACATGCACAAACCACTGGCAGCCAAGCCAGCCAGCGTGCTACTGCTATCGGTGTGAGTCATGGACACAAACAAACCAACCAACCAGCACATGCCCTGCCCTGACCTGATCTACCTAAGCACATCGATTGAATCCCTCTGGTGGAGACTGCTCTACCTCCATGCATTGTCCTAATCCGTCCCCAGTGGCTAACTAACACCTAAACAAAGCATGATTGGTCCACCACTTTTCCTTCCATTATGTCCCGCAATCCAATAATGAAATAGGATTAGCTTATAGAGCACAAAATCTTACTCCCTTTGATCTTTTTAGTCCGCGTATTAGATTTAGATCAAGTCAAACATTATAAAGTTTGATCAAATTTATATTAAAAAGTATCAACATCTACAATACCAAATATATATATTATGAAACTACATTTCATAACGTCTAACGATATTTACTTGGCATTGTGGATGTTGATATTTTTCTATAAGTTTGGTCAAAGTAAAGATACTTTGACTTCGAACAACAAAAATTATATACAAACTAAAAAAGACCGAAAAAAGCATTACTGTCGTACTTCTTCTGTTCCTAAATAATTGTTATTAGGAAGAACCGAGTATGTTTTTAAATCATACCTACTCCAGTACATGATCATCCAAGCTGAGGTGAGCATGCAGGGGTAAACAAGCAAAAACCCACTTGCTTATATTCAAAAGCCTTGAAACAAACCGTCCCGGCACCATTCGGCATAAGTGATGAGCTATACCAATTACCGAAAGCCTTGAAACAAACCGGCCAGCTTGGCCTCACCCGGCCCCAGTTTAAACAAGTTGGACTGCTGAGCTATCACACTAAATAAGATCATTATCGTGCTAACTTAAGCGGTGGCAAAAAGAAAGGTGATTGGGCCTTATCGATCAAAATTATTGCCCGGGGAGGGGCAACCACTCCAGATACATTTATCTAAAGAGTAAATATATTCTCTCTCAAATATAAAATCTATGGACTAGGGTTTCGGTAAGAGAAACTCCAACCGTCCGACTCATTTCGTCTGTCCGAATCCGTTTGGGTCGTCGCACATAGAAAAGATTGCCCAACGCGCCGACCCAAACGGGCGCACGTCCGTTTTTTGTCCGCTCGCGACCCATTTGCGGCCCAAATTTGGGCCGCATTTGCGTCGGCGCGGACATGAAACGGACGCGTGCATCGCCCGCCCTTGTCCTTCATGTTGCCCGCATGTCGGCAGCACAACGGCCATTTGCTTTGTCCTCTTTTCGGCCCTCGCCACTAGGCCGCCTCCGCCTCCCGCCGCCGCCGCCCATTTTTCGCCGATGTCGCCGGCCATCCGTGCATAGATAGGTCATACCGATGGCCGCCCCTCCTCCCCACGCCACCGCCCCGTTCCGCTGACCCCGGCAGCCTCCCTCGACGCTGCCACCATCCGCTTCGTCGGCTCCTTCCACGACACCCGCAAGCTGTTCGACAGTTTGCCCCATGGTACAAATGAACTCTGACGACGAGTTCTTTTTCTACAATGTTCTTATGGATTCGGATGATTCTTCATCCGACGACGAGGAGACCGTGGTAGCTGCCTTGATCATCCATGGCCACCTCGGCAGGCAGCGGTCTATGTTCAGGGGCTCTATACCGGGGCATACGCCGACGTTGAATCGCAACCGGGAGAGTGGCCATGTCCTACTTGTAAAATGACTACTTCAAGACCCCGCGCCCCCTTTACAAACATCACATGTTTCGGCGTCGTTTCCGTATGGCTAGGCATGTGTTCAATCATATTCGGGAGGGGGGGTGGAGTATGACAAGTATTTCGAGTGCAAGACAAATGCACTTGGAAATCTTGGTTTCTCCTCTTACCAGAAATGCATTGCCGCCATTCAGATGCTTGCATACGGAGTTTCCGGTGATCTCATTGACGAGTATGTCTGAATGAGTGAGTCCACCTGCCTTGAATCCATGTACCATTTTTGCAAGGCTATCATAGATGTGTTTGGCCCGGAATACTTGAGAGATCCAAATGATGCTGATATAGAACGGTTGTTGGCGATGAATGCCAGCAGGGGGTTTCCTGGGATGCTTGGTAGCATAGACTGTATGCACTGGCAGTGGAAGAACTGCCCTTTTGTTTGGCAGGGGCAGTACAAAGGTCATATCCGAAAATGCACTGTGATCCTTGAGGCCGTTGCTTCACAAGATCTCTGGATTTGGCACTCTTTTCGGCATGGCTGGATCTCAATTTGATGTCAATGTGCTCCAGCGGTCTCTAGTGTTTGCTATGATGGCTGAAGGCAATGCCCCGCATGTCGATATTGAGATCAACGGCCACAACTACGACAAGGGATATTATCTAGCTGACGGTATCTATCCAGAGTGGACAACTCTTGTCAAGACAATCTCCAACACCCAAGGAGAGAAGAAAAAGAGATTTGCCCAAGAGCAAGAGAGTGCTAGGAAGGATGTTGAGCGTGCCTTCGTTCTGCAATCTCGATGGGGCATTGTCCGACACCCTGCAAGAACTTGGAGGACACAGAAGCTTCGGGAGGTGATGACTACTTGTGTGATCATGCACAACCTGATCATAGAGGATGAGCGTCCAAAGCGCCTCTATAACCAGGGGTTTCAGTTTCAGGGTATCATTGTTGAGCCTCAACATGCCTACCCAGCAACATTTGCACAGTTCATGGAGTTTCATCATCAAATGCGTGATTGGTGGACTCACAGGCAGCTGCAAAATGATTTGGTGGAGCACATGTGGGTTCATGTTGGCAACCAATAGAAGTATCGGCATTCTATTCTTTGAAATGTATTTTGAAATAGTTTAATGTTCATTTGGTTTGTAATAACTATGTCATATTTATGTGTTTTTACAACTATTTGGCATGGCCGCTGGCATGATCGATGGTTGTGGTCCCTTTTTAATTTGAAAACTAAAAATTGCGAACGCAAAATGGGTCCACATGTTGAGCGACCGGCCGACCCATTTAGAAGGGGGAGGGGCGGACAGGCCGACCCAAACGAACAAAAGACGAACAAACCGTGTGTCCTCGTCAGGTTGGAGTTGCTCTAAGGTCACCATTTGGTGTCCTCCCATTACCACTACTAGAATCAGAAGATTTCCCGTCTACCAAATATTTACTGTCCGCTAGCTGATGACAAAGAGTGGCTTTTCCATCAGCTAGCAGAAAACAGACGGCAAAGAGCTAGTAGACGGCAAAGGGTGGCTTTGCCATGAGCCACCTCTTTGTCGTCCGCCAGCTGATGGTAAAGATTCTTTGTCGTCTGCCAACGGACGACAAAGATGTGGGGTGGGGCCCGATGGAGGCCAGCTTATTGCAACGGCCCACCCCACCTCTTTGCCGTCTGCTAGCTGACAGCAAAGTTTCTTTGTCGTTCGCTAGCTGACGGCAAAGACCCGACCCCACGCCCTAACTATAATGGCCCTAACGGCCCACCCTCTCTCTCTGTGTGTGTGTTTGTCTCTGTCTCTCTCTCTCTCCCCCTGACTGCACACCCCGCCGCCGCCACTCTGGCCCGCCACCCACCGCCACCGACGCCCCGCCGCTCTGCCCTCCCTACCGCACCCCGCCGCCGCCCCGCCCCACCCCCTCCCCTGTCCCGGCCTCCTCCACCGGCCCCGACCCGCCCCCTCCCCTGCAACGACGCCACCCCCTCCCCTGCCCCGGCCTCCTCCACCGCCCCCGCCCCACCACCTCCCCTGCGGTGACGCCGCCCCCTCCCCTGCACCGGCCTCCTTCACCAGCCCCTCCCACCCCCTGCCTTGCGGCCATGCTGCCCCCTCCCCTGCCCCCTCCACCGCCCCCCTCCACCGGCCCCCCTCCACTGGCGGCAACTCCTCTCCAGTGAGTTCTTTCTCCACTCGCACCATTTTATTTAGATTTAGGTTTACTTTAGTTTAATTTAGTTCTATTTTTTTAGATTTAGGTTTAGTTTAGTTTATTTTATTAGGTTAGAAAAATAAGTTAGTTAGTTAGTTTTTTAGGAGGAGCAGGAGAGGAAATGAAGGAGAAGAAGAAGAAGAGAGAAGAAGAAGAAGAGGAGAAGAAGAAGAAAAGAAGAAGAAGAGGAGGAGAAGGAGAAGAAGAAGAAGAAGAAGAAAAAGAAGAGTTAAAGGAGGAGGAGGAGAAGAAAAGAAGAAGAAGAAGAAGAAGAAGAAGAAGAAGAAGAAGAAGAAAGAAGAAGATGAAAAAAAGAACTAAAAGTAGAAGATGAAAAAAAGAAGTGGGAAAAGTAGAAAAAGAGGGTCGCCGATGGTAGAGGGCAGCCGAGGGAAAAGAGGGTCACCGAGTGGTCGAGGGGTTGAGGATCAAGGGGAAAAGGAGTCGAGGGTCGACCCCGACACGACACCCCCGACATCCCGACCCCCGACACGAAAACCCGACACCTCGACACAGCACCCTCGACCCCGTCACAGCACCCCTACCCCGACACGACACCCCCGACACCCCGACCTCGACACGACACCCCCGACACCCCATCCCCGACATGACACCCCCGACACCCCGACACCGACACGGCACAGGTCATATATTTGTGAATTATGAGTTAGGTCATATATTTTTCGATTTTGTTATACAAAACATCATATTTATGTTGATTAGGTGGATTTAAATGTGCAGTTGTTTCGTTATTGCGAGGGTCTGGTGTTCGACGATCTCCCCGTGCGTTCGACGAGCTCCGCCCCTGCGTTCGTGGGTGAGCACAAATGACATCTCCTCCTTCCCCCTTCATTTCCTCTGTTCCGGTCTTCGTGCTGATGAAACTTGCTAGCTATAGGTGTCTTCAATCATCAGTATGCGTGAGCACTACGCGTCTCCCGTTCGAAAGGGTTGCATCTATAAATATGCATTCATTAGCGTATTTATAGCCGTGATTCTTTCGAATTGTCCAACGTTATCCATGGGCAACCCGAGTATGTGTAGATTGGATTCATTTTCCCATATGCTTTGTTCCGGATCCGATGCAGAATTTCGTCAGTGCCTCCCTATTGTTCTCTGGGTACACATCGTCTCTGCTTATTGCCGAGACGTGTATCAGGAGAAAAGCGGGGAGGTGCTGCCGAAATTGTGCGTTGGATCCGGAGCAAAGCATGGGAAAATGAACCCAATCTACACGTACTCAGGTGGGATTAGGACATATCTTTACCTACTAGCGTCTACGTTGCATCGACATAATAAAACTGACAAGCTCTATTAACTGATGAATATGGTTTGCTGAATTATGTATATATTTTGTGTGTGTCCAGTAGCTAGGCAAGATGAGTGATCGTGGGTGGATGTACACCGGTCACACTAGTCAGAAAGACATGACCCGTGAATGGATAACAAAAACCAAGGAGTTTGTGAGAGTTGCATTTGCAAATGGACAGAAAATAACCTGGTGCCCTTGTGTCGATTGTGACAACTTTAAGAAGAAGTCAGAGTTCGAAATGATCAAACACCTGCAAAAATGGGGTTTTACACCTAATTATATGGTCTGGACATTTCATGGTGAGTCTGCCCAACGTGCCAGAGCTGAGGTGGTTCGTCGTCGCACTGACGAGCATGGTACCGGGATGGAAGACATGGTGCAAGACTTTGATGATGCTCGAGATTCGGATGATGAGATGGAGGAATCTGCAAAGGCCTTCTATGAAATGTTGGAGTCTTCAAAACGTCCTCTCTACGAGCACACTGAGCTTTGTCAGCTGGATGCCATTGCGCAAGTAATGGCTCTAAAGACTCAGTTCAACCTGGGTAGAGAATGCTACGACGCGATGATGACGATATTTGGACGCTTTCTACCCAAAGGCCATGTATTGCCAGCAAACCTGTACTAGTCGGACAAAATCTTATGTGCGCTTAAGATGCCCTATGAGAAGATAGATGCCTGTGAGAATGGATGTGCCTTATTTAGGCTTGAGTATGCGGGCTTCAACTATTGTCCCATTTGCAATGCTTCCAGGTATGTTCTGGTAGACAACGGTATGGGTGAGAAGAGTCAGACCAAAATCCCAGTCAAGGTTCTTCGGTATCTGCCAATCATACCAAGACTTCAACATCTTTTCATGGTCGAAGAGACGACCAGACAGATGATGTGGCATAAATTGGGCAAAAGAACAGAACAAGATGCAGATGGGAATCCGATGTTAGGACACACTTCAGATGCTTTTGCGTGGAAGCACTTTGATGCATTACATAAGGATAAAGCGGCAGATCCAAGGCATCCTCGAGTTGCCATCAGCATAGATGGGTTCAATGTATATGGAATGACGGCAGCACAATACAGTTGTTGGACTGTATTTTTCATTCCACTCAATCTCTCCCCAGAGAGATTATGAAAAGAAAGAACATTTTCTTGACGTTGATAATTCCAGGGCCCAAATATCCGGGGAGAATATGAATGTGTACATGCAGCCGCTTAAGGATGAATTGCAAGAAGCCTGGGATAATGGGATCAAGACATACGACGCCGCTACCAAAAAGAACTTCAAAATGCATGTGTGGTTCATGTACTCGTCGCATGACTTGCCGGGGTATGCGCTATTCGTTAGTTGGTCTATGCATGGAAGGTTCCCGTGCCCCACATGCAAGGCAGCTCTTGAGTTCCGTTGGCTGCAGGCGGGTCGCAAGTTTTCTTGCTTCGACATGCATAGACAGTTCCTGGATCCTGACCATAAGTTCAGAAAAGACAAGAAGAATTTCATCAAAGGTAGAGTTGTCAAAAACATTGCACCACCTGCGTTGACAGTCCAACAGATCCTGGATCAGATAAACACTCTCAAGCCGGATCCAGATCGTCCAGGGTATTTCAAAGGGTATAATATGGAACACGCCTGGACTCACAAGATATGTTTGTGGGATCTGCCTTACTTTAGAGACCTCCTTTGCCCACACAATATCGACGTGATGCACACTGAAAAGAATATCACGAAGGCCCTTTTTGGTACATTGTTCGACATAGAGGGGAAGTCGAAGGATAATCATAAGGCTAGAGTCGACCAGGAGGCTCTATGTGATAGACCGTTACAAAACATACGACAACCAAAAGGAAGGAAGAACTGGAGGAAGCCAAAGGCATGGTTCAATCTTGGGAGGCCAGCTATGAGGGAAATGATCTTGTGGGTAAAAATGCAGTTGATCTTCCCCGAGGGGTATGTAGCGAATCTAAAGAGGGGAGCGAGTCTTGAAAAATTGAAAATATTTGGTCTCAAGAGTCATGATTGGCACATATGGCTTGAGCGGGTAATGCCGGTGATGTTGCCTGGCTTTATCCCTGAGGATGAATGGCTAGTACTGGCATAGTTGAGCTATTTCTTCCGTGCTCTTTGTGCGAAATAACTATAGCCTCACGTGCTAGACGAACTGGAAGAGTTGGCGCCGGAGTTGATCTACAAGTTAGAAAAGATCTTTCCACCGGGCTTCTTTAATACAATGCAGCATTTGATTTTGCATCTCCCGATCGAGGCAAGATTAGGGGGGGCATGCAAAATTGTTGGTTTTTCACAACTGAGAGGATGCAGAAGATGCTTTGAGGAAAATGTAAAAATAAACGTAGAGTTGAAGCATCGATGGCCGAGGCATTCATTACTGAGGAGGCGGCAAACTTCATGACATCACACTACAAAGCCAAGAATCGTCATTTGCATAATTCGAAGCCTCGGTACAATGATGGCGACCGTGAAAAAGGTCGATCCAACCTCAGCCTATTCAAAGGGAAGCTCGCACCAGCCGGTGCTTTGAAAGCAATAGCGTTGGATGTCAAAGAATGGCGGACCATTTCGTTGTATATCTTCAACAACCTAACAGAAGTGCGGCCGTACATCGAGTAAGTTCTCGGTACATTGTTTCGCAACTTCTAATTCCTTTGAAATGCTCTTATTCTCGGATATGTGATACAGTCGATACGTCGCCAAATTCTCGGATGGAGCGGTGATCCAAAAGGATTTCATCGAAGAGTATGAGCTTCTGGCAAAGCATGGAGGCGGCTATCCCGGTTTCATCTCTTGGTTCAAGAAAACGGTAATTTCCATTAGACAATTTCATTTCTTCGTCTAGTTTGCGGCTAATGCAACAATCCTTTCGTATTAAACTTGTAGGCTAATGCAGAGTCTATGGACTCCGAATTGAGACAAGTCGCTAATGGTTTTGACTATAAGGTTCGTTCATTGGAAAAATACGACATAAACGGGTATTGCTTTCGTACTTTTGGCAAAGAGCTATCTATGGCCGACCAAAAGTCTACAAATTGTTGTGTCTTCGCTGTCGGCGAAGGAGGGGTCGAGTATTATGGAAGAGTTTAAGCAATTTATGAACTTACATTCTTTGGTGAAAACCCACCAAACGTCGTAGTCTTCAAATGTTATTGGTTCCAGCCAAAGGAGACTAGAAGGACTCATGAACATATAGGGCTAGTCGAAATCAAACAAAGCACCCATTTAGATGTTCCCGATGTCTATATTACGGCTCAACAGGCGACCCAAGTTTTCTATCTATTGTGGGCCTGCCAAACGGATCCAAATCTGAATGGTTGGGATGTCGTTTATGATGTGCCGCCACATTTTAGACCACCTCCCCTCAATGAAGATGATGATGAACCTCACATTAACCCAGACACATATGAAGGAGAATTCTTCTAAGAAACACGTGTTTCCAAAAAATGTTTCAAGAACCGCTCTACTTCACCCCAGAACACTGAGGTAGACAGCGATAGTGAATCCGACTTCACCCCTGAGCCGGAACAAGAAGAGACGGAAGAAGAAGAGGTTAGTGCTGCAGATGACCTGTCAATGCTTGACCGATTACATAAAGGAGGCCTTCCACATGTTGTTGCATTTATTGATGATGCTGATGAGCACGTCATTACTGATAGTGATGATGATTATGCATTTATTGATCCCGGAGCATATATAGATGATGAAGATTAATATTAGTAATGTCAGGTATTCAATTATTATTATGAACATATATATTATTAATTATTTCATGTTATTAGGTATGTCATTTTTTTATGTTGAACTAATTTCGTTCACTCTTTGTCATTGCAGGTGTTGACAGATGGTGGGCGCGGGTCGAGAGCGCTCTAAGCCTCCTTCCTCGTCGCGTGCTGGGAGGGGTGCTATTATTCCACCCTAGCAACTCTAGAGAGCGCTGGTACACTACATGCAGAGACCGGCGAGCACTTCTTCTTCGACCGGGAGAGGACGGTGGAAGACGAAGAGAGGTGCTAGAGGTAGGAAGGCTGTTGCGCCTTCCTCGCCGCCACCCCCCAGCTGATTCTCCCGACCATCGGAGTGCTCCATCTCAGGTGGACCCGTCTGACTTGGACCCGTCTCGAACTCCGGTCACCGAGCTCGGTTCACTGAGCCTTTGTCCCTAGAGACTCCGATCCCAGGGTCTTCATCCCAGGAGACTCCAGTTCCAGAGTCTTCGTCCCATGTGACTCCGGAGGCTAGTGGCCATGCTGATGGTGGCGAGGACAACTTTTCTGAGGATACCTATAGCGAGGGCGAGCTGGTTGAGGAGGGCAAGAAGGTCTACCAGTGTGGTTGTACAAAGCTCCCGCCCGTGCCGACGACCCACGTTCAGAGGTGGTTGATTGTGCCTAATGCGGAGAAGTAAGTGCATTTACTCTTTTTTAACCTTTTGCCTTCATGTTTCTTCAAATTAATATCTAATGTGTTGGCCTTGTCATACTGCAGGGGTTGGAAACACGACCCTCGTGTCTGCGGGCCCAACACGGTCCTTGATGTGCTTCTCAAGCACCACTTCCCTGGGAATGTCCAGTTGCCCGGTGAGGGTGAGGTTCCACAGGTAGCACTGACCTGGGAGCTGTACGTGGCTGCCCCGGCCCCACCAGAGGAGTGGGTCGACGGTGTCTTGTGCGAGACGGTGGCCGATATTGTGATCCGTCGGTTTTGGGTGATTTCTCCTTTACAGAATTAAAAATCAACATCACCTAGTGATTCTACAGGTGTCTTGAGGAACACGAGGTGGACGCGACTATTGTTCTCGTGAGCGAGTGCAGGCGTCTACTTTAGAACTTACGGCACGAGGCTCGGGTGCAGGCTATTCGAGACTACTACGCCTCGACTAAAATTAAGAGGGCCAAGAAGAAGTGCCGCAAAAAAATTGAGTAAGGAGAAGTACATGAAGGTAATTACCTATTCTTAAGGACTTGTACTTAGTTTCCTTGATTTGATTCGTAGGCATAGCGCTGAAATTTCTCTTGTCTAACTTAGGTGCCCCCGAGATGGTGTGTGGATAGGATGGACTGTTGGAAGGCATTGGTGGATAAGTGGTGTACTCCCAAATGGCTAGCCGACCACAACAAGGCTAAGGATAAGCATGCCCAAATGAAAGGTGTGCCACACCATCAAGGGAGCTCCAACCTGTTTAAGTACGGGGATCACTGGGTATGTGGTTTGCTTCATGATTCATGCAATTTCATTCTTCATGCTAGCTTGAGCCCTTAACTAATATTTTGTTCCTATCTTTTAGATGCGACAAAACAAGAAGGAGGTGCCACCGCTGTTCGACCTCTATGCCATGGCCCATACTGCCTCGTACAAGAAGGCCAAGGCATTCTCTGAGGATGACCTCAATCATCCAGAGAGCTTTAGCAACATCTCCTCCCACAATAAGCTCGTGAGCTACAAAAATGAGGGGAAGGTGAGGAAAGGGGAGGACTTCAACTCGAGCTAGAGTCCTTTTGATCCAGAGCTCGTGATGATATCTGGTGGCGGGAGGCCCCATGGTTCGATAACCATTGGGGATGGACTGATACATTGTCCTAGAACTCTCCCGGAGATCAAGAAGCGCCAGACGAGCACCGATCCTGAGATAAGGCCTCGTCCACGGCCAATGGATCTCGCCTTCGAGGCTAGGGCCCAAGACCTTCTGGCGGAGGCAAAGAGGCAGGCGGCATAGAGGGAGAGGGACATGGAGGAGAGGACGGCTAGGCTGTTGGAGGAGGAGAGGAACTGGAACGACGCGTCTCAATGGCCCCTATACGAGATCCTCGTGGTAAGTTTCTCCTGCATATTAGCCAAATCATGCACGTAATGTTCGTTTCATCACTAACTAATATGACTGACTCGTGAAAACAAAATGTGCAGACCGTGTGCCGGAACAATGGTCAGACCCCTCTGTCGATGCCCCATATTGCTATAGCACCCACGATGAGTTTCATTTGAATGGTCATTAGTTACTAGTATTCACATTTGAGTTGCATCATGCTAAGGATACATTGCAAATGATCTTTGGTGCAGCGTGCCTCCCGACAAGCATCGACCGATCCTTCTGCGTCTGCCGCAACCCCGACTGGTCCTTCTCCGTCTCACCCTGGCGCAAACCCGACCGGTCCTTCACCTCCGTGATGATGGTAAGTTTTCCCAAGTGTTTTGCTTAAAAAATGCATACTTATCTTAATAAAGGACCAATTTAGCTTCAAAATGACCTATACTTAGCTTCTTTAGTTCATTTATGACATACTAAGCATACTTAGGTAAAAATGGCATGATAACCTTGGTTTAGCTCCAAAATGACATAGACTTAGCTTATTTTCCTCCAAAACGACAAAATAACCTTACCTACCTCCAAAATGACCGATTATAACTAGGATAGCTCTAAAATGGCCTACACTTGCCATTTTGTCCTCCAAAATGAGTAAATATGATAGTTAGCTCAAAAATGGCATAACCCTAGGTTAGCTCAAAAATGACCTATACTTAGCTTCTTTTAGTTCATTTATGACATACTTAGCATACTTAGGTAAAAAACGGCATGATAACCTTGGTTTAGCTCCAAAATAACATAGACTTAGCTTATTTTCCTCGAAAATGACATAATAACCTTACGAAGCTCCAAAATGACCTATTTACCTAGCTTAGCTCTAAAATGACCTACACTTAGCATTTTTACCTAGCTTAGCTAAAAATGGCATTTTTACCTACCTTAGTTAGAAGAAGAAGAAGAAAAAGATAAAGAAGAGGAGAGGAGAAAAAGAAAGAGAAGAAAAATTCTTCCTCTTCTTCTTCTTCTTCTTCTTCTTCTTCTTTTTCTTCTTCTTCTAGCTAGTCTTCTTCTTTTTATTCTTCTTCTTCTAACTTTCTTCTTTTCCAATTTGCAGATTTGCTTTAGATGAGGAAGCTTGCGTTGATGGATTCTACTCTTCTCCTTGTGCTTTCTTTTGTTTTGATTGTGTACGATGAACTTTGTTGTTGGAAACTTGTTGGATATGTTGTTGCAAAAACTTGTTGGATATGTTGTTGAAAACTTGTTGTTGGATATGTGTTGGTAACTTGTTGTTGGATATGTGTTGGTATGCTTGTTGAAACTATTTTGAAATGTGTGTGTGTATATATATATATGTATATATGTATGAAATTCTGTGAAATTAAATGAATTTAAGAAAAATATAGAAAAAACTGGGGCTATATAGGTTCTTTGCCGTCTGCTGCCAGACGACAAAGAGCTTTCCCATCAGCCAGCAGACGGCAAAGCTGCCACGTGGCAGCTACCTGGGGCGACACTAGGCTGGCCTATGTGGTTTTTTTGCCGTCCGCTGGCAGACGACAAAGAACTTGGCATCTTTGCCGTCTGCCAGCTGACGGCAAAGAAGCCACATAGGCCAGCAAACAAACCGTTGCTTTGCCGTCCGCTGGCAGACGACAAAGAACTTTGCATCTTTGTCGTCTGCTAGTAGACGGCAAAACACGTCGTTAACCCCTTAACGGACGTAAGCTGCCACGTGTGTCGTCCACGGTCTTTGCCGTCTGCTGGCAGACGATAAAGACTTAAGCATCTTTACCGTTCGCCAGCAGGCGACAAAGCGTCTTTTATCGAAGCTTACTCAGCCGGACGGTTGGCCGTCTGCTGACAGACAGCAAAGCCTTTGCCGTTCGCCATGCATGCCTTTGTCGTCCGTTATGACGAACGGTAAAATTGCTGATTCCTATAATGTATAAGAGTTGGCATTTAAAAACTCTGTCAAAAACTTCTTCACATGGTTGCATTTTTTAATCGGTTGGTCAGAGCTGGCCAGAAGAATCAACAAGTATATCCTCTAGAGACATGCATGATTGGGTTGGAGCACAAAGGACGACCTTTCTATAGTAATTAATTTCTCTAGAGATGATTATTTAGCTGTACTACGTTTCTCTTATGTTTTAGCTTATACTTTTTTCATCCAAAATTACTTGTCGTTAAAACAGAAAAAAATAGATGTATTTAAATTAAAAAACGTTTAGATACATCAATTTTTATGACATGTAATTTCAGACGGAGGGAATACAAAATACAAAGTGTCAATGGTATAGTAGGGAACAAGATCTTATTGATGCTACTAGATTAAATGCGTACTCCCTTCGTCTTAAAATAAGTGACTTAAAAATAACTCAACTTTATACTAAAATTAGTACAATTTAAATCATTTTTGAGTCATTTAATTTAAAACGAAGGGAGTATCTCATTACAATTACATGCTATGCTACTACACGTTAGAACCGTAATAGCAGCAATACGTAATAAAAGAAGAAAAATAAAGAGGAAGAAGAAAAAGGATTGGTCAAGACTCAAGAGAGAGTTTTGACCTCCCAATCCAAGAGATTGAGAGTAACAAGCTACTCTACCTACAACCAGAGAGGTCTCTGTTACGATCGATTACCAAGCCGCCTCCCCTCGCCTCCATGGCTAGTGGCTACTTGCTTTTCCGCCATCACATGACGCTGCACGAGTTGGGGTTCTCGTCGTCGAATAGGCGGTACGAGTCATGGAGCGGCGGCGGGGGCGGCGGCGACGCGTGCGTCCCGGGCGGGCTGTAGTAGTCTTGGTAGTAGGACTCTGGCGACGCATGCGGATACGGCATGTAAAGGTATGATGGCGACCATTGCTGCATTGGCTGCGCCTGCTGGGAGTAGGCCTGCTGCGCCGGTGGGTGCTGCGTCATGGAGGAGTAGCCGGCCTGCGCCTGCGAGTAGCCCTGCTCCGGCTGCGGCGCGTAGTATGACACGCTCGCTCTCGGCTGCGCCATGTTGTAGCTCATCACCGGCTGCGGCGCGTTGTACGGGTTGAGTTCCTGCACCGGCGCTGGGGATAGGGACCTATCGGCGTCCTTGGGCTTGCTCTGTTTCTTCTTCGCCTCGCCCTCCTCATTGCCGACCTCCTTTGTGGCGGCAGCGGGTTCACTCGCGGGCTCGGTGACCTTTGCCTTGGGCTCGGCCGCCGCGTCCTCGCCGCCGTCTTTCTTTGACTCGTCGCTTGGTTTCGCTTCCTCTTTCTCAACCTTCTTCCCAGATTCAGTTTCCTTCTCCGGGGCCGTCTCCTGCTCCGGCTTCTTGTCCGACCTGTCGGCCTGCGGCTCCGCCGGCTTCTCGTCGGCCATGCTGCCGTCCCCGGCAGGAGGGGCCGGCGCGGGGGGCTCGGTTGGGGTTGGGGCTGGGGTTGCGGTTGGTGGCGCAGGCTCGGGATTCTTCGCAGTGGCAGGCGTGTGTTGCCATGGCAGGGCTTGCTTGCCTGACTTGTGCAGCCGCTTGACGAGCGTCTCGGCGTCCACGGTGCCCGTCACCATCACCTTGTGCTGCTGGGCATCAACCTTCACGTCGTGCACGCCTGAACATCTCAACCAAAACGACGACCACTTAGTTAATTATAAGCCGAAAGCCACACGAAAATGCAACGCAAAATTGGCGCGAGGAGAAGGAGGGTGACGCTACCTTCGATGCTCTTGAGCACCTTCCGGACCTTCTTCTTGCAGCCATGGCAGTGGATGGTCACCCTCAGCACGAAGGTCTGCAGATCCAGAAAAATGTTACCACATGAGCAACTGAATTCCTTGGACGGAAGAGCACAGGGTTAGGGGTTTGTAACGGGGCGAAATGGTGTACCTGCACGGCCGGTTGTCCCGACGCCATAGGATGGGAATGAGAGTGCGCTCTGGGACTGGTCACCTTGTCTCGCTTGCGAAGCAGGATTGGGGGGCGCTAGACTCTGTGGCTCTCACGACGTTGGGAACTCAGGGGAGGCAGCAGATGCGGTGCTCGACTTATACTGGGATGGGGAAGAGGTGGATGCGGGGCCGGAGTACGACCACATAGGACACTGACATCTGGGCCGGATGCTTTGCTGCTGGGGGCCTATTGTTAGATCAACTTTAATCGGATAATTCATTTCGTTCGCGCACGTGTTGCGAAGCATAATGTGACTATCTAAATAGATGGATGTTCATTTTTTGTCCGCTCACGATTCATTTCAGGTTTAAATTTGAACCGCGTTTGTGTCGTAGCGGACACAGAGTGGACACACGTCTCACCCGCATGCTCCTGGCCCATCCATAGGTGGCACAATCTCGTCTTTTTATCTCATTCCTTCATCCGTCACCCGCAAGTGCATAAATCCTATGCTAGCGTCCATTTTTCCCGCACATCGTGCTCTCCAGCCCAATCCTTCCTCCACCCAGCAGCACATTCACCGACCGGGTGCCTCCTCCGTCCCGGTGCGAGAGGCCAACGCGGTGGCAAAATTTGGTGCATCCTACCGGTGGGACTTGCCGAATACAGCCGCCACTGACTATGCTTGCCATGGATTGACCGTGTACCGTCCATCCAGCCTGGGCAATGCCTCGGTACCGCATGCAGGTGCTCAATCTGCCTCTAGCCGCACGAATCCGTCCCGTCGTCGGTTCATCGATAAAGCCACGGTCGCCGTCGCCCTAGCTAGGCGCTGGCAGAGAGGCTTGCCAGCTCACCATTGTCATTCATAAAGTGCGAAGACTGCTCATGGCAGGTTGTCAGACGTGTGTCTACAGCGCCTAAACATCCCTGATGGGTGTTTGTCAAGTGCAAAAATGACCGGGTACGTGATTTTTGTTGGACCTTTTTCTCTTTGATTCGATGCAATTTCGGTAGCTTATTTGCTCAATTTCGTGTGTAGGAGGGATGCAACATTTGGTAGTAGGAAGAAAACACATCGATCTATTGATCACATAAAATTTGCTAGATGTTTGTGCACTTCTAGCTAGAATTGAAGCTGTAGATGAGACTAAATAAAAGACCGAAGGGGAAGCACCGTCTAATTTTCTAGAATCGAAAAAGAAAGACATTGTGAAGTTCAAAAATACGCAGATCAACAATGAAGATATAGAGAAGATTTTAGTCCAACTAGTAGGAGCAACTATGAAAGTTGGACATCTTTTAGAATAGTATCACACGAAGAATAGTATCTAGGTTTCTATATAGTGTGTAGGTTTTTTTGTTTGCATGCTTTTGTATGGATTTGGGAATCTAGTATAAGATTTTCGGATATAGTTGTGCTAATCTGACACATGCTCGGTCACTCCCACGGACGCGCCCGCGTACGCGGGCATTAAATGGGTTATATTTGTCATATAGATGCTCTTGGTGCACACAGCCAGCGGCTGTGTATCCATTTCGTTCCTAGGTACCAGGCGATGTGAAAGAATTATATGGTACGTGCCATGCCATTGGCTTCACCCGCACTCGGATCCGATATCCAATTTAGATTACTTTTTCCTGAATGATAACACCCACACGTTTGGCACTTATTAACTTCACCCAAATGTAGTCATCACCGTTCGCTTTGATTCTCACGAATCTTGCAGAATTTGCCATCTAGGTATGGAGCCACATCAACACCCATCGTTGCGTGGGTAGTTTTAATGTTCGCCCACACCTGGTCGTTTGTGCTGGCTCCTGAGTACGTCCGGACGAGTCGTGTGGTCAGGTGTTGATTGTGACACATAGTGATAGATGGCAACTATAATTGTGCATATGTGGCAACTAGTTAATCGCATATGGAAACTACGGTTTACCATACATGGCAACTATGGTTTGACCATACGTGGCAACTAGTTGACCATACAAGGCAACTATGGTTGACCATACAAGGCAACTACGGTTTGACCACATGTGGCAACTAGTTAATCACACATGGCAACTATGGTTTGACCACACGTGGCAACTAGTTAATCACACATGGCAACTATGGTTGACCATACATGACAACTATGGTTTGCTCACACGTGGCAACTACAGTTAATTAGACATGCCAACTATAGTTAACCCAAATGATATGTGCCACACATATGGCATGAACTAACACTGTCCTGGCGTTTTTACAACTAAAATTGCCATTCAAGAAAAACAACGAAACCCAAAGAAGTCGAAACTTGTCATCCAAATAGAAAGTTGCCATGCTTTACAACTAAAGTTGCCATCCCCGGGTAACTAAAGTTGCCATCAAAGAACATCAAGGCGGAATTGCTTCATGCCACATGTGTTGGTGGGGGTGGGTAGTTGTTATTGGTTCGGTGTGCGAGACGTCTAGTTGCGCTCGGACGTGTGTGCATTTTTAATGTTCACCCACATAGCGTCGTGTGGGTTGGCTCGTGGGTACGACTAGACGAGTCGTGTGGTCGGATGTCCATTGTGCCACACGTGTGGTGAATATCAAGGTCCTATTTTTTGGGAACTATGACTACTTTTTTTACCTCAATTTAGTTGAACAATTATTGTAAAGTAGTATTATTTCATTAATTAAGTAAATATGTAAAAAATACAAAATAAAATCACTTTCCATCTTTTTATATGAGTTTTCTCTAACATCAGATCATTGATGACACGTGTTTCCATGCTCGTCCACTTTTCTCAATGACATGATAGTGGTTTCTGTAAATATCCGGAAGCATGATCACTACCCACGTAATATGACAACCATAATTTCTTTGAATGCATGCATACAAACTTCAAATGGTGTTGAAATCATAAATAATAGTGATGACTACAAACAACTGCACAAATCAGTACCATTTGCTTGTTTCTTACCAGGCCTAGTACAAAGATAACATTCTGAGAAAAATATATCCATCCTTTTTTTAGATGGAAATCCAAGCCCTTCTATTCGAAGAACTTTGGCCTTGCCAAAAAGATCAACAACATTAGCATGAGGTATGAGTAGAGGATTAATGCATCAAATCTGCAATAGCTAGATAGGGAATGATCACTAAAGTATACAAAAGAGAGAAAATTTCCTTGGAAGAAAATGCAACAAGTAAAACTATTATGTGTTGAAGAAGTGAGCAAGACAAAGAGAAGTGAGAAAAAGTCATTTCTATTACAAAAAATGTACTTGTGCTAATGTCATTAGAAACCCAACACCTCATATATAAAAGAAGGCATATATGCCAAAGGGTGTGTAGGTGTCATCATGTGTTCATAGCTACCACCATGCATATGAAATCGCCTCTCGAGAAATAATTCGCTACCCATGGTTGTAGCAACGCATGCCTCAATTTTTATCTCTAATTATTCTGGTAAATTATTTTGGACTATGAAAAATAACTCTATAACCAAAATATTGTGACTTTAAACCAACAATTATGCGAGAATGGTGAGAAAAAGATTAAGTGAAGTGAGAAAAAGGACCTTGCTACACAATGAAAATGCATTTGTGTCAAGGAAATGAAAAAGACAAAGATAGGTGAGAAAAATTCATTTCTATACAACAAAAATGCATTGATGCCAATGTCATCAAAAACTGGACACCTCATATATAAAAAAGGGACTTATGACACAGAGAAGTGAGAAAAAATATGGAATCCCCTTTGGTATGTTTCTAGCGCACTTATGCTTGGGAATAGTATGGTATGAATACTTGCGACACCGTTGACGAGTATGCTAGGCGTAGCCAGGTACATAACACGTTCTCACTAGTAGAAAACGGGCCTTTAATCCTGGTTCGTAAGGGCCTTTAGTCCCCAGTTTTGCAACCAGCACTAAAGGGTGGGGACTAAAGCCCCCCCCTTTAGTCCCGATTCAACACGGACCGGGACTAAAGGCCCTCCACGTGGCGTGCTGGGGCTGGAGGACCTTTAGTCCCGGTTTGTGTTACCAAACTAGACTAAAGATTTTTCTTTATTTTTTTATTTTTTATTATCAAATCTTTGAATTATTTGACAATTTAATCTCTAATCATCCTTCCTCATCGCTCCAGCCCCAGCACGCTTAACTTTCAAATCTAACTTCCCGGTTGGTCACCCATCCTCTCACTGCTCCAGCCCGAGCACGCTTAACTTTCAGGTTCTATCACCCTAGTTCCCAAGTCTGCACTTATTGTTTTCCTGACAATAGTAAGCTATCAATCCTATTAACCCTTAGGTTTTGATGTCACATGATTTAATATTTTGAATTCCAAACAATTATTAAAATAAACAAAATAAGTAATAATAATATTGAATTTCAATGAAAATAAAATAAGTAATAATAGGATTTTATTCATTTTTTTGCCATTTATTCATTTAATATGGCATATTAATATCTTTAAATCTCTAAATCGAAATTTGACAAATAATATATCCGTTATTATCAGAAAAAATGTGAGGAATCCAAATATGACATCATTTATTTATTTTTAAATAAAAATGTTTTTTTATTTTTTTTCCAGAAAGAATCTTCTTCTTGAAATAACTTTTTTTACTTTTGGAATTTTGAGAATCTGAGAAAACTTCACCTGGTAAACCCGGGTGAAATCAAGTCCGAATTTTCTCTAGTTTTTTTTATATATTAAACCTTTCTTTTCGACGTCGTATGCAAAAGTTATGGTCGTTTTACATTTTTTTTGTTTTTTGTAAAAATGGTCAAAATTCATATTTCAAAATTTCTATACCAACTAGACACTAAAACCTAACTAATCCCTCCATTCCTAAATATAAGTATTTTCAAAGATTTCACTAGGAGACTACATACAAAGCAGAATAAGTGTATCTACATTCTTAAGTATGTCTATATACATCCGTATGTAGTTCCCTAATGAAACATCTAAAAAGACTTATATATAGGAACGGAGGGAGTACATCTCAAAGGATTTTATTTTTTGAAGATTTTATCATTTTTTTCATTTTCTACAAAACTAAAAAAGGCGGTCCACTAGGGGGGTAGAGTTTGAAAATTTCAGAACCCCTTTAGTCCAGGTTGGTGTCCATCCAATCATACCATCGACTACATCTGCTAGCACCGTCCCAGCCAGAGTCACAATTAAGGTTAACCAAGATGGACTTAACCCTTTCTAACTTCATTTGCTATTTTTCATGCATTTAATGATTTTTTTGAGCTAAATGACCCTGAAATTGAAAAGCCCTACAAATGAACACTGAAAAGGTTGAAACTTGGCATGGTATCATCATTTCACCCACATAGCTCGTGCTAAAAAGTTGAGAGGGTTACGGCAAAAACTGGATGCACTTCGTGTACAAACTGGACCATCTCCTTCGAAGTATCAAGGTTTCGCACGAAAACCCATATGTTACAAAGGCATTTCATTTTTTTAACTTATTTCAACTCTAGACTTTTTGCGCATTCAATATGCACCATTCAAAGCCACATCTTCGAAGTTCAACCCTTTCTAACTTCATTTGCTAATTTTCATGCATTCAATGATTTTTTTTGAGTTAAATGGCCTTGAAATTGAAAAGCCCTACAAATGAACACTGAAAAGGTTGAAACTTGGCATGGTATCGTCATTTCACCAATCTAGCTTGTTGTCGGGGATATACTCCGCGGTATGACCCGGCCTGGCGACTCACAGGAGACCTGGTCAAGACATGGCGTTTTATTTGATGACCCGACGTGCGGGTCGTAGGACAACCAGGCCCAAGACCCGGCGTGCAAGCCGGTGCCAGGCGGCTCATAGGAGAAGGCCCAAGGAGAGAAAGGATTCCTTCACAAAGGAAACGAGATCTAGAGTAGGATTCGTGAAAGACTAATCCTAGTCCTACCAGGATTAAGACTCTATTTGTTAACCTATCCTCTCCACTTATATAAGGAGGGGTAGAGCGTCCTTAGCGAGACAAGTTGACAAGTTGACAAGTTCACAAGTCCACAAGTTTAGACATACACAAGTTGAAGTCATTAGAGATAGACAGATTAGAGGCTCTCGAGATTAGAGGTAGCCAGACAACACCCTTGTAACCGAGAGATCTTCCTCATCATCAATACCAGACAAGCATGACGTAGGCTTTTACCTCCATCAGAGGGGCCGAACCTGGGTAAACTCGCGTCTCTCGATTCTGACCAATCCCTTCAAGCCGCCACATAGTTGCGCTTCTGCCCCGAACCTAAAGTCCGTTCACCCGGACATCTGTCAGGACAAATCCACGACAGTTGGCGCCCACCGTGGGGCCACACAATATGGTGTTGAGTTCTGAAGGGATTTTCCTAATGATCTAGAAGTTTGCGATACGCCGGATGAAGGAGCGCCACTATGGAAGGATTTATGTCGTCACCATGGCAAGTGGTCAGAACATGCAATATGAGATTGGATCAAATTTGAAATGAGAGAAGTTAGGGTTGCGTTCGCGTACGCTGCCGCACACGACCAGACGATTTGTGATCGTTTTACGCCACGCCACCCAAAGTCGCCGAGACCGGTTACCGACCGATTACTTTATCTGACAACGAGCCGAGTTGCTGCTGCTAGCTTCAAGACCCGAGTCGATGAGACCTGTCAATTATGTTCCCGTACACTATTACACGTGGGCCAAGTCCAGAGGCTGCTCCTCGATTGTGACATGAAGACATGGCCTCAACTACTAGTACTATTCGTCACATCAAGCTACAGATCGGAATTTTTGGTCCAAAGTTACTACATCCACCGGCCGCACATGAATCCTACTCCAGGCGTTGAGGAGCTACGGCCACAAGTTCAAAGCCAGGCGCTGAGCTGTTGTGGCCTTGCACTGCCTTGCTCTGCTGCATCTGAGCCGTCCATTGGCTTCTGCAATGTATCCCGTCTGCTCTGCCGCTTCTAGCCGGACTGTCGTCGCCTCCCCTAGCTCAGCCGCATCCGAGCCGGCCTCGGACGCATCGCGACCGAGCTGCCGTGCTTCACCCCTTCCCCAATCTCACCTCGGACACGCCCTGCCTGCCTGTCGAGACTGTCTCGGCCTCGGCCTCACCCCGCCTCCACCGAGTTTGAGCGGATGCCGCGGCTTCCGGCTCTGCCGTGGACCGGTGCCTCAGAGTCGTCCTGGCGGCATCCTGCCATCGCTGTGGCCGAGCCGCCACCGTGGTTTCCACTTCGCCTCCAATCTTCGTGGCTCCCCTCACCACAGCAGCCTAACCCCAACCAGCTTCTAGCCAATCCGCCTCCGCTGTTGTGACCCCGTCGCAGCGTTACTCCGCGCCGGCCAGATTGTGCCCGCGCGCCTCCTTCCGCCTTTGTTCGGCCGCTCCCTTGCTGTGCCATGGCTCCCGTCGCCTGTGAGCCGCCCCGTGCTGAGCCTCCACTACTACCGCGTGCTCCTCTGGCCACGCCCGGCTTTTAGCCATGCAGACGCCACACTTTGCCGCGTTTAAACGAGCCGTCGGCATGCTGCCGTCTCGCGGCTCCGCTTCCGTCACCTTAGACTGCCTGGACGGCTCGCCAATGCGCCTGCTCACCTTGCCCGCCATTGGCCAGCCGAGCCCTTGCTCCGCCCAGCCGCCGGAGTTTGTAACTGCTATGGTGGCACTAGCACAAGAAGTGCAAAAAGTACCAGTGATTTGGCATAATCCGTACAAGACCTATAACGTTCGTTTGCGCCACGCCAAACAGCGGACGCATGGACCAATACTCCAGCAGCTGCACAAAAGAAACTGTTTGACCACTATGCTTGCTGCAGAAAAGAAATTACAAAGAAATAGGGATCGGGCCCAGGTTTCCAGCGTGGTATAGTGTGGCTCCAGCGATTTGGACACCTAGGTGCAGAAAGAAAGGAAGAAAAAGGAGGTCACGTGGTGGAGAAATCAATTGGTAATATAATGCAATACTAGTAGTGCTCCATTAATACTTTTTTGTTCCTTTATATAAAGTGTATTTGTTTTTTTAAAAGTCGAATGAATGCATATTTGACCAAGTTTTTAGAAAAATATATCAATATCCACAATACGAAATTTATATAATTTGATCCATCATGAAAAGTAGTTATATATTTTATCTATTAGGTCTTGTAGATGTTGTTATATCATTCTATAATCTTGGTCAAACATTTAGATGGTTGACTTACACGGAAAACAATACACCTTATATTATGAAATGGAGGGAGTATATCTTTGTCCAAATCAAGACCGCAATATGTCCGCAACTCCGGCTCTACATCCGCGTCCATCACAGAAAATGTCTGCGGTCATCTAACAAAAAGGCCAGGTGCTATTTGCCCTATCTATTTATCACATATTAATTTCTTTCGAGAACAATTATTTTGGCCTGCAATATTTTTACGCAGGAAAATTATTCACGTGGCATTATACCAGGGAGGTGGATCGCACGCGGGAATCGTTCTATACTTGTGTTCGTCCGTGTCGTGTTGTTCAATGGACGTGCTTGAGTCACTGCCCCCGCGGCTCAGTCTACATCAACTCGTCGGTACCGCGCATGCTCACCCGCCGGTCTGAGCCGCTAAATGACTGCGGCAAGCCGCCATACCCACTGTATGATTTTCACCAACAACGCCACGGCTGACTCGCCATTCGCGCCGGCTTACAACGACATGGCCGTCTCTCGCCATCCGCGCCGGCTTACAACGCCGTGGCCGTCTCTCGCCATCCGCGCCAGCTTACAACATCGCGACCGTCTCTGGCGACCACACCGGCTTACAACGCCGTGGCTGTCTCTCGCCATCCGAGCCGACTTACAATGCCGTGGCCATTTCTCACCGGCCGCACCGGCTTACAACTCCACGGCGACACACCGGCCGAACCGGCCTATAATGCAACGGGCGAATCACCGTCCGCCTGGTTTACAATGATGTTTCCGTTTCTCGTGGCCGAACCGTCTTATAACGCCGCGGCTGACTTCTACATCTACATCAACACTCCAGGGGCCACATACACCAGCATGAGCCGCCGCCATGCGGTCCAATCTACATTGGCATAATAGTGCCGGGCTCGTCTATATGATCTGCCCAACGGACGCGTGCAAGACGCCTCCCACAGTCTGATCTACATCAACATATTGGTGCGGTGCTCGTCGACACGAGCCGCCCAACGGACGAGCACAAGACGCCGCCCACAGTCTGATTCTGCCTCAACATATCGGTGCAGTGCTCGCCTGTATGAGCCGCCCAACTGATACGCGCACGACGCCGCCCACAGTCTGATTCTACCTCAACATATCAGTGTAGTGTTTGTCTATACGAGCCGCCCGACGGACAGGCGCACAAGTCGCCACTACTACAGTTTGGTTAAACTCAACAACCAGCCGGGATGAACCATCGACCAGGTTATTGAAACAATTCATCCGGGATCGTCTATAAAACTGCCATGGTCAAGCTCAACCTTCGGTAGAGATTCTCAAGCTGCCTCTTCGAGCCAACTTAAGACTCGGGGGCTACAGACATAGCTCGAAGCACTTGATCACTTTCTCAACGAAAACCCCGGGTCATTGCAAGGAAGATAAACCCAATCCTGGGGGCTATTGCATTATTGGCAGAAGAATTAAAAAGTTGCCCAAGAGGACGAACCGCCGAGATACACCGTTCAGACATGGGTGCCCGGATATATTGGATCATCATAAAGTCACTTGGAGGCTTCTGTCGTTTCTTCATACAAGATGGTGACTTACAAGATGGTACGCAAGTTGATATCATCGACAAGGTCATCTAAGGGGCTTCCAACCCACCGGGTTTCGCTTATCAGACCCTATTGATCGGCTCTTAAGCCAAAGTCAAGCGGGTTATATACCCAAAAGTTGACTCCGTCAATAGGTCATCTAGGGGGCTTCCAACCCACCGGGTTTAGCTTATCAGACCCTATTGATCGTCTCTTAAGCCAAAGTCAGGCGGGTTATATACCCAAAAGTTGACTCCGTCAACAGGTCATCTAGGGGGCTTCCAACCCACCAGGTTTAGCTTATGAGACCCTATTGATCGACTCTTAAGCCAAAATCAGGCGGGTTATATACCCCAAAACTTGACTCCATCAACAAGGTCATTTGGGGGCTTCCAACCCACCGGGTTTAGCTTACATACCCTCTTGGTCGGCTCCTAAGCCACTGCAAGTTCGATTTAAACCTGCCTATAATTTGATGCTGCTCCACTATGTGACCCGCTGAACTCTTACCAGTTAATCTCGCCTAGAGACCTTGAGCCGGTTCAAAGAAGTTGACGACCAATCTTGATAGAGACCCTGTACTGGTTAAGGTTAAACCGGCGACTCTTGTCATGTGAGGGCCGGTTTACAGAAAGTGAGGATAAACTCTCTCATCTACTGCTGACTCTCCGCTATGTGGCCCGTTTAGTACTCTTGGACAGTCAATCTTTTAAAGACCCTGCACTATTTAAGGTTAAAACGACGGATTTATGTCATGTGAGAGGCAGTTTATGGGCTACCAGGGTACTCATGCCCTGCTGTGTCTCTTTCTGGTTCGTTACGCTCCTATCGGTTAATCTCGCTTAGAGACCCTGAGCCGTTCAAAGAAGTTGACGACCAATCTCGATAGAGACCCTGTACTGTTAAAAGTTCTAGTAGCGAGTCCACCCACAAGAACCGGCGCATGAGTTATCGAAAAAGCAAGAACATTACACATTGCATCATACATTGCATCATATTCACATGTCATGCCAGCTTATCAAGCCGGGTCAGAGCAAGATTATGAAAGAAGAAGCAAGGCTACAACAGATGTTAACATCTCCGGGTGATGCTTTTTCAAGCCGCCCTTACAACAATGTAGAATATATTATGTCTTGTTTATTTTTGCAGGTCTTGTCTCTTAAGATGAGCCGCCGTTAAGTATGATGAAAGAACTTCTGCAGGAACAAATAGATCTTTGATAGCCAAAATGGCTGGATCTTCATCATGGTTTATCATACGAGTATTAAGTGATTGGGGTTTTTTCAAGCCAGATTGGAAAGTTGATTATTCTTGAAGAGCCCCCCAATCAGATATAATGCCGTGTCATCTAATTGACCGGTTCTCGAATTTTTTCAATTGTGCTCTATGGTAATCTAAAACACTCATGGATTTATCAAATATATGTTTGTCGGGTTGCAACGCAACCGTGAGCAGGGATTTCATGTCAAAGACAAATGAATTATTCCAGGATATTCATTCCGGGTTATATTACAACCACGGTCAAAGATTCATTCAAATCAGATCAATATCAGTTCCAAGAGAAGTTTTTAAGTGCATTATGATGAGTCATATTACTCTCACACAGTCCCGAGTTGCCGCAGGCAGTCGACCTAGCACTTGGGGGCTACATCATTCAAATACAGTTTATATCAATTATGCAAGTCCCATGTCGCTGCAAGCACGCACCACGGCACTTGGGGGCTAATGCAAGCCGGTTTTCAAACCATTGCACTGTCAGCAAGACCCTATTATCTCAAGGAGATGAGACGACCTTTCTATATTTTTCTAAGTCCCAGCCCAGCAATTCTTACTGACCCGACACTTGGGGGCTACACCACTCAGATCAAATTTTCTAAAGTCCCAAGTCGCTGCAGGCATGCGACCTAGCACTTGGGGGCTACAGTACTCAGCCGTTTGACAGATTAAGAGGTTCAAATTGAAGACCTGACGCATCGCATTCTGATGAGCCGACCCTTGGGGGCTACACCTGCTGACGTTTCATAAGGTATAAGATAGTTATAAGTCCCAGGTTGCTGCGCAGGACAACCCAGCACTTGGGGGATACACAATCCAATATATCATTGCAAAGCACCAAGTCATCATGGATAATCTCGGATCTTGGGGGCTACAGGTAATATGGACATATCAAAAACTTTGAGGAGAATTTTCAAGATGTTAGTTATGGAGTTCAGTTGTTAGACCCGGGGTCACCAACATTTATGACCCGACATTATCAAAAGATCATAACCCGCGAGAGTTTATATAAGCCGCCCTGCTTCACAACAACGGAAGTTCGGATCTAAGTCATGAGGATTTCTTATTTTTCATTAAGCCAAAGTACCGGAAGCCGACTCAATGGCATATGTGTATTCTATTCCCAATATTTTTCGAAGGACACTAACAAGCAAGACGATTTTCAAGACGACTCATTCATATGCAGAAAAGACCCAGATTTCTGAGTAGCCACTTTATAAGCCGGCCAAAGGAGCAAGCCGGCCACTTAACATATTTACTATTCTTATTTCAGGAGGTTACCATGAATAAATTCAAGCTAACCTGGGGGCTAATGTCGGGGATATACCCTACGCTATGACCTGTCCGGCGACTCACAAGAGACCTGGTCAAGACATGGCGTTTTATTTGATGACTCGGTAGGCGGGTCGCAGGACGACCAGGCCCAAGACCCGGCGTGTAAGCCGGCGCCAGGCGGCTCACAAGACAAGGCCCAAGGAGAGAAAGGATTCCTTCACAAAGGAAACGAGACCCGGAGTAGGATTCGTAAAAGACTAGTCCTAGTCCTACTAGGAGTAGGACTCTATTTGTAAACCTACCCTCTCCACTTATATAATGCGGGTAGAGCGCCCTTAGAGAGACAAGTTGACAAGTTGACAAGTTGATAAGTCCACAAGTTTAGACAGACACAAGTTGAAGTCATTAGAGATAGACAGATTAGAGGCTCTCGAGATTAGAGGTAGCCAGACAACATCCTTGTAACCGAGAGATCTTCCTCATCATCAATACCAGACAAGCAGGATGTAGGCTTTTACCTCCATCGGAGGGGCCGAACCTGGGTAAACTCGCATCTCTCGATTCCGACCAACCCCTTCAAGCCGCCACATAGTTGCGCTTCTGCCCCGAACCTAAAGTCCGTTCACCTGGACATCTGCCGTGACAAATCCACGACACTTGTGCTAAAAAGTTGAGAGGGTTACGGCAAAAACTGGATGCACTGCGTGTACAAACTGGACCATCTCCTTCGAAGTATCAACGTTTTAGACGAAAACCCATCTGTTACAAAAAGGCATTTCATTTTTTTCAACTTATTTCAACTCCAGACTTTTTGTGCATTCAATATGCACCATTCAAAGCCACATCCTCAAAGTTCAACCCTTTCTAACTTCATTTGCCAATTTTCATGCATTCAATGATTTTTTGAGCTAAATGACGCTGAAATTGAAAAGCACTACAAATGAACTCTGAAAAGGTTGAAACTTGGCATGGTATCATCATTTCACTCACATATCTTGTGCTAAAAAGTTGAGAGGGTTACGACAAAAACTAGATGCACTTCGTGTGCAAACTGTACCATCTCCTTCGAAGTATCAAGGTTTCGGACGAAAACCCATCTGTTACAAAGGCATTTCATTTTTTAAACTTATTTGAACTCTATCATTTTTGTGCATTCAATATGCACCATTCAAAGCCACATCCTCAAAGTTCAACCCTTTCTAACTTCATTTGCTAATTTTCATGCATTCAATGATTTTTTTGAGCTAAATGACCCTGATATTGAAAAGCACTACAAATGAACTCTGGAAAAGTTGAAACTTGGCATGTTATCATCATTTCACCCACATAGCTTGTGCTAAAAATTTGAGAGGGTTACGACAAAAAATGGATACACTTCATATACAAACTGGACCATCTCCTTCAAACTGGGCGAACTATTTTTAAACTCAAGTTATTCACAATGTACGGTTTGAAGAAAATTTGAATTTTTTTATTTAAACCATTCAAATTTGAAAACTAATGGCACAAATAGAAACTAGACAAAATTTTGAATCTAATGCAAAAAGAATCACTTAAACATCAAATATCCTAAAATATATATGTAATTTAAAACAGAAACTTTCAGAACCCCTTTAGTCCGGGTTGGTGTCTCCAACCGGGACTAAAGGTCTAACCGGGACTAAAGCCTCAACCCCTTTAGTCCCGGTTTGTGGAACAAACCGGGACTAAAGGTCTGGAACGAACCGGGACTAATGATGCCCGTCCCGAACCGGAACTAATGGACTCACTAGTGCCGGTTCAAAACCCAACCGGGACTAATGCTATGGACAAAAAGTCTGTTTTCTACTAGTGTCTACTCGAGGTTGAGTTCATGCCACACACACACCACCATCATAGTCTCCCCCACAGGGTTAAGACTCATGATAATTAAGAGTTTAACTCGTGGAAGCAGCCTCTCTAAGATTTCTCCGTAATTCCCCTATCAATTGCAAAGGTTAGGAGCAATGGGTTTTTACTGTCACCTCGAATTACCCTCACATCCTAGCACTTTACAATGACAATGATATACTTCATGTCCATAAGCACAAATGATGAGTGGGCCCTCTTTCCAACATTCACGTTATTAAACTAAGCATTCAACAGGGAATCTCTTATCCAAAATAACGTTGAAGATCCACCACATACCAAGGTTCATTTATATCCCCGAGAACTAGGGTCCTAGTCACACATGGAGACAACAAACATCATAACAAGGGTTATGTCATACATGGATGGATGATTCGTATAACACACATGATCATCCACTAGGGTTCCTAATGTTAGAATTCTAAGGATGTGGATGATGATGACGATGACGGTGGAGGTGATGATGATGATGATGACAACGACGATGACGATGATGATGATGATAGTAGTGAAGATGTTGAAGCCCCCTTATGTGTGGTGACTGGTGAGGAAGATGGCCCTTGATGTCTACTACACAACTTTATTCTTGTAGACTCTGTTGGGCCTCCAAGCGTAGAGTCTTGTAGGACCACAACAATTTCCCCTCAAGTGGATGACCTAAGGTTTATAAATTCATGGGGGGTGTAGGATGAAGATGGTCTCTCTCAAGGAACCCTGCCATCAAATACAAAAAAATTCTTGTGTCGCCAACACACCCAATACAATGGTAAATTTTATAGGTGCACTAGTTCGGCCAAGAGATGGTGATACAAGTGCAACATGGATAGTAGATATATGTTTATGTAATCTGAAAATATAAATCAACAAGGTAGCAAATGGAAAACAACAAGCAAAACATTGTATAAATGCTTGAAAATAAGGCCTAGGGTTCATACTTTCACTAGTGCAATCTCTCAACAATGCTAACATAATAGAATCATATGATAATCCCTCAACGTGCGATAAATAATCACTCCAAAGTTCATATCTAGCGGAGAACATAAGATGAAATTCTTGTAGGCAGTAGAACCACCTCAAAGCTATCCTTTCCTATCAATCTATTTGGTTGTTCCTATAGGTGTCACAAAAAGCCCTAGAGTTCGTAGTAAAATAATACCTATGATACATATGAATCAACCCTAGTGTCACCTAGATACTCCATTGCCACCTCAAGTATCCGCGGGTTAATTATTCGACATGCATCAAATCATTTTAGATTCATTATATTCAATGCAACACAAAGAACTTCAAGGAGTACTCCAAAATTTCTATCGGAGAAACTAGGACAAGAACATGTATCAACCCATATGCATAGATTACCCCATTGTCGCCACAGGAATCTGCAAGTTGAGTACCAAAACATATATCAAGTGAATCAATAGAACACCCCATTGTCACCACTGGTATCCACATGCAAGACATACATCAAGTGATCTCAAATCCAATATTCAATTAGACATAAAAAAATCTCAAAGGGAAAGATTCAATTCATCACATCAAGATAGCAAGGGACAAACACCATATGATCCAACTATATTAACAAATACCATGATACATCAAGATCATGACAACTCAAGAAAACGGCAGCGAGAGATCAGTCACATATCTACTGGTACGTACTCTCAGCCCCGAGGGTGAACTACTCCCTCCTCATCATGGACACCGCCTGGACGATGAAGATGGCCTATGGTGATGATTGGCCTGTGTCGGCAGATTGGAAGTTCTAGGTTAACTTTCGGGGGTTTCTAGATTTGTAGGAATTTTAGCGTTGGAATCACGTCAGCCCCAGCCACGTGGGCCCCACAAGCTAACAGGGTGCGCCCAGGGGGTGGGTGCACCCTATTGGCTTGTGGCCCACAGGTGTATCCCCTCCGTTGGTTCTTCGCTCCGGTATTTATTATTTTCTTCAGAAAAATCATAAAAAAAATTTGGGCGATTCCGAGAACTTTTATTTTCTGCACAAAAACAATAGCACGGTAATTCTGCTGAAAACAACGTCAGTCCGGGTTACTTCTCAATAAATTGTATAAAGTGAATCCAAACCATATAAATTATTGTAAACATAGGCAAATATGGCATTAATACTTCATAAATTATCAGTACGTTGGAGACGTATCAACATCCCCAAGCTTAATTCCTACTCATGCTCGATGAAGTAAATGTTAAACGAAGTAATTTATGAAGTGTGAATGCTAGCATAGTGAATAGTTTTGATCATCAATAATTTGAGTAACTTTTCTAGCATCATGAACATCAACTTTTTCTCATAAAAATCATCATGATAGAGTAGCAATCCATTCACATTTGATGGTTCAAACAATGCATTCTCTTGAAACTTAACAACATATGTTCTTAGTCATCAAACAATTTCAATGCATCATCATGTCTAAGTAAGAGCTCTACATACTCAACTATCATATAGTCTTCTATGATTGCTGATACTCAAAGGATATTTTTAGAACAAACAACATCCATCGAACACAGAGAAAGATAGGGGCTTAAATTTTCGCCTCCCAACGTACTTATCATGAAGATAATTGTCAACAATAATGAATCATGATCAAATATATTTGACTGGATATATGTGTTTGGATCTTTCCCCACCACATGGTGCTTTCCAACTACTATATTGAGGTCGTAATAAGAAGTTGACTCAACATGACAAGTAAATAGATTGTCCCTTCATAGAGGGAAGTAGGGATTTGCAGAGGTGCCAGAGGTCATTGTTTAAAATAGAGATGAATACATTTTGGGTGGTGTGCCTTTGATGCCAACGTTACAACAAGGGATTTAAATGTCTTCCATGCTAATCACATTATTGGTGGTTCCCAAATAGAATTGAAATTTTACCCCCTCCACCATTCAAACACATTCCATGGCTGGCCAAATCCACGATAGCCCCCCAAAATATCAACCTTCTAGGGGGGTCTTGTCTATTTTATTTTTGTATTTATGCTGGACTGGGCATCCTTTTTACCAGCCTCTCTCGTGTAATGACAAGTGAATAAACACTCATCATGAGAATGGCCCGCTTAGCATGGAGGATATTGACCGTCCGATCACTCCATGAGCGGTACAAACACATAAAACGGATGTTTATTTGAAGGTTTTAGAGGTGGAGCATGCAAGTTTACTTGGAAGGGCAATGCAATACCATATATAGGTTGGTATGGTGGACTCTCATGGAAGAAACTTGGCTGGATTTGTATGCACAAGTAGTATCTCTACTTAGTATGAAGTTTTGGCTAGCAAAAGGTTATAAGGAAGCTCCACTTGTTGGAGGATGAATAACAATATAAATTCTATGTAAATATACCCAAACATAACCATTACGTTGTCTTCCTTGTCCAACTTCAGCAATTTGATCAAGGTTGAAAATAATTAGTGGGTACTCAAAATCATAAAAGATGTCCAGGGTAATATATTTGTATGTGAAAGTTCTTTTTATTATACTAGTCATTTATGAATTACTTGTATAACCAATATTTTGATTGTCAAACTTCAATACATTTTTCTTTCTAAACCAAATGTGAACCTGCTACTAAGAATATAGAACATTGATAATTTCATATTTATGATATTTCATCCATTCAGAATTTACTCTTAGGATTTAAGTGAAGCACAAGAGTAAACATCAAACTACTCTCAAAAAGATATAAGTGAAGATCAATGAGTAGTCACACAATTAAGTAACTATGTGAGGAATCTCTCTCAATAAATATTTTTATATCTAAGGCTTATTTGAAATAACAAACTAAACAAAAAAATACACTCCAAGAATAGCACAAATCATGTGAACGCGTAAAAACTTAGGCTCAACATAGGCTAACTGATATTTGTTGACAAAGAGAGGTGGGATGCTTGAGACTTATGGTAATATTGACTCGGGGAGCCTTGTACATCCCCAAGCTTGAGCTCTTGTGTCTTGTTAATTCCTTTCATATAACGATTTCACTGATAGTGTTGAAGACGAAAGAGGGGATGCCTCTTACACGCTTGAGTCTCCCTTGGATATTAACTTGGGGGTGCCTTGGGCATACCCAAGCTTAGAGTCTTACCACTCCTTATTCTTCTCATATCGGTATCTTACCAAAAACATGAAAACTTCAATCACACAAAACTTAACAAAACTTCGTGAGATGGGTTAGTGTAATAAAGATAAATCATTCTCTTAGGTACTGTCAAGACAAGATTCATAATATTCTCACATAATACCTACTGTATTCTATCATTACCATAATTTATACCACTAAATATAAGCTATGGAAATACTAAAACAAGCAAACTATGCATGCAAAATAGAATCTGTCAAAGACAGAACAGTTTGTGAATATCTGAACTTAAACTATATTTACCCGTCTCTCAAAATTCTTAAAAATTAGGACAACGCAGAATTTTTGCATATAAATACTGTGTAAAAATTTCATATTTGTTGACTCTCTAGTAAATTGGAGAAATTCTGCACTGGACGTAAAATTTTATGTTTTTGCATAGAATCATATTAACAAGTATCCACACTATCCCAAAGGCTTTATTTGGCACTTTATTAAAACAAAAGGAACAAAACATGATTACTACAGTAGCTTAATCATGTTAACAAATATGGGGTTATCTCCCAACAAGTGCTTTTCTTTAAATGCCTTTTAGCTAGGCATGATGATTTCTATGATGCTCACATAAAAGTAAAGTATTGAAACACAATGGGAGCATCATGAAGCATATGAAAAGCACATTTAAGTCTAACCCTGTCAGAGTTTGGGATCTGCATCCAAGAACTTCTCCAAGAAACCAAGGTTCAAGCACTGGGGGCTTTGCTTGGTAGCCTAAGACCTGACGACTACTACCGCGAGAGGATGGCTTGCACACTCACTCTCACCAGACACGACGAGGACGCGGGAGCTACCCAGGTTAGGGCCATCGTGCGATGCAATACCGTACTCCTGCCTGCATTTTATTGCAATGGAGAGCTTCAGCTCTGAGTACTTGAGGTGTGGGGGAGAAATGGGTCGACCCCCCCACACAACAATGACCCTTCCCCCATTTTAGTGCCTTGGTCCTCTTCCCCAAGAAATGAGCAAGGAAGGGAGTCCACAGGGCAGCAATCCAAAGGGGACATGAGCATAGACCTATCCTGATAAAAGGCGGTCTCGGCCTGGTAAAGTGGTCTTGTCACGTCCTCGCTGGCTCGGCAATGACCTCCGTCCTGGTGAATCACGTCAGCGGGGTCTTCTTTCATCGGAATGGCAAGCTTTTGGTGCTTTTGAGAGGCTGCGGGTGTTGTGCCTTAATCACCAAAGGGGAAATCCCCCTTGTCCGTGCCTACTGGGACGGTCTTTGCTGTCCTTGTCGACACGGGTGCATCATCCACATGGTGGGTGAAGAGCCCCGTGTCTCCGCGCCACACACCAGACCTTGTGGAGCCGCTTCACGAGGGAACCACCTGGGCGCTCTCGCGCTCGGCGGCCTTGCCTTGGCCTAACCTGGCGATGAGGGGCCTCACGAGGCTAGATCCTCCCTGTGCGGCCTCCTCCGGGGCGCTAGCAGCCTGACCACATCCCACGGGCCGACCCTGGCATCCTCGCCTGGGCTGGGAGCAAACTGATTGTGGTACCCTGGTTCCCACTGGGCCGACAGTAACCCCCGGGCCCATGGCGTGCACGTCCGGCCCGTTGGGGACGAAACAGTGCGAGGCTGATACGTCTCCAATGTATCTATAATTTTTATTGTTCCATGCTATTATATTATCATTCTATGATACTTTTTGAGTTATAATTTACCAATTTATATTATTTTGAGCACTAACATATTGACCCAGTGCCCAATGCCACTTGTTGTTTTCTGCGTGTTTTTTACTTGATAGGTTTACAGTACCAAACGAAGTCCAATTGCCCCAAAACTTTTTTATGATTTTTTCTGGACCAAAAGAAGACCTATAAGCTTTGGGAGAATACCAGAGGCCGCACGAGGGATGCACAAGCCAACAGGGCACGCCTAGGGGGGGCGGCACACCGTGATGGCTTGTACCTCCCTGGTGGCCCTCCTACCCCCATTCTTTGGCCTATAAATTCACATATATTCCAAAAACCCTAGAAGGCATCCCGAAACACTTTTTCCTCCGCCGCAAGTTTCTATTCCGTCGCAATCTCATCTGGAGCTTCGTTCCGGCACCCTCTCGGAGGGGGATTGATCATGAAGGGCCTCTTCATCAACCTTGTTGTCCTCATGATGATGTGTGAGTAGTTCACCACAAACCCATGGGTCCGTAGTTAGCACCTAGATGGCCATCTCTCTCTTTTAATCTCCAATGCAATGATCATCGGATCTTTGCTTTGATCTATCCGATGTAATTCTTTTGTACGGTGTGTTTGTTGGGATCCAGTGAAATGTGGTTTTATGTTTCAGATTATCCAGGAAAAGTATCGGAGTCACCTCTGAGTATTATTATGATTCTTATTTGCATGATCATTATAGTTTCGTAGATCTCTCTGATCTATTGAAATAGTTTGGCCAACTAGATTGATATTTTTTCAGTGAGAGGGGTGCGTTGTAGTGGGTTCAATCTAGCGATGCTCTATATCCCAGTGAAAGAAGGGGAGAATACATATCTTTTCAATGTTTCCACTAAGGATAAAATGATGGGGTTCATTCATATTGATTGAGTTTACTTTTTCTACATCTTGTCATGAGTCTCCAAGCATTACTCTGTTTGTCATGAACTTAATACGTACAGAGGAAAGCATAGAAGGGCTCTTGAATTGGAGTAATAGTAATAGGTGCAGGCAGGAGTCGACCTATTTTCTTATGGACATGATGCCTATATACACATGATCATTGTTATGAATATCACATAACTATGCGCTTTTCTATCAATTGCCTAATAGTAATTTTTTACCCACTGTATGTTGCCTACATGAGAGATGCTGCTAGGGAAAACTATGCCCCCTGGTCTAATCACTTATATATTTACAGAACCTATCATTACCTTTCTGCCATCATTTATCTTTTATTTTATTTTGCAACTTACAATTATCTACTATTATCTACCCACTTATTTTTCTTGCAAATAACAAGATCAAGGGGATTGACAACCCTCTTGCCGCGTTGGGTGCAAGTTGTTTGCTCTTTTGTGTGCAACCGCTAAAGACGGTTGTGCATTGATATTCCTATTAATTCGATAAACCTTGGTTTCTTAACTGAGGGAAATAGTTACCCGTATTGTGTTGTAATTACCTGTTCCTCTTCATGGAAAACCCAACGCAGATCAGAAGTATCATAGGCCCATCGAGCGGTCGGGCCCAGGGTTGACGTGTGGCGGATCTTGTGACCGCAGCCCCTCCACTTCCCACGACACCTTGAAAACTGCTGCCCTAATGATAAATCCGGCCTGCGGGGGGCGCAGGCTCACCATTGCATCTTCCCTTTGCCCTCGCCTTCCTTGCAACCAACCCCACCGCCTTCTCCTATTTCCTACTCCCCAATCTTCTGCCAGCAACCGCCGCAACCATGGATCCCAAGAGGAAGTTCCCCGCGACCGAGAAGGGGAAGAAGGTAGAAGAGGAGGTGGTGCCGCTAAAAACTGTGTCTGTGAGGGGCAGGAGCCGGGGTTGCGCCCTGACCGCATCGATGAGGGTTCCCCCTGGGGAGTGGATGCGCTCCACGTCCGCCGCAACGGAGGCCGGCCCAAGCATGCGAGGAATGTCCTCAACACGAGGTTTCAGCCGGCACGGCGCTCGCAGACACGAGGGCACGGCAGAGTGCACGCCCCTTCTCCCTAGGCGGATGCCCACACGGCGGAGGCCGTGCATGAGTTCATCGTGAGGCTACACCACCGGCCCCACAGCTGGCTTCGATTCCCGGACTCCTTTGCGAGGGCGATGGAGGGTGGCAAGCCCTTGGGCATGTTGCTGCAGGAGGACGGTTGCTGCAATGGTCCCTCCTGGGTGGCGGTGAAGTTTTACTCCCCAGGGTTCATGTTCCTAGATCGTGAGTGGAAGTTGTTCGCTCGCTCCCACAACCTGAAGTGCGGGCATGGCCTGCAGTTCAGGTATGAAGGGGCCGCAACCCTCTTCGTGAAGTTCTCTAGGGTCACCTGTGGCCACGTGGAGTGCTGCATGGAGAGCGAGAGTGACAGGAGCCTCCAGAGCATCAAGAGTGAAGGCGAGGATTCTGACTAGGCATGGGTGGCGCTCGAGGCGGACCCCTGAGGATGATCCCTACCTTTGCTCCTGCACAACCAATGTAGCTTGGTGGGGTGTGACGAGATCTTGTATGGCATTGCATGTCTAGGTAATTAATGTTTTATGCATTTTTCGTTTTCCTCCCAAGGTCTTCCTTTTTCCTTTTTACATTATCTTCGTGCTCTGCTGATATGCCTCCAACGTATCTTTACTTTTTGATTGTTCCATGCTGTTATATTATCAATCTTAGATGTTCTATATTCATTTTATAGCAATTTTACATCATTTTGGGACTAACCTATTGACATAGTGCCAAGTGCCAGTTGATGTTTTTTGCTTGTTTTTTACTCCACAGAAAATCAGTACCAAGCGAAGCTCAAACACTGTGGAACTTTTTGGAGAATTATTTTGGGCCAGAAGACACCTAGTCGGTCAAAGAAGTGCTAGAGAAGAAGGCCGAGGTGTGGAACACCCACGAGGGCGCGCTAGAGGCCCGTGGCGCGGCCTGGTGGGTGGTGCCCACCTCGGGACCCCCTCTCCACTGACTATCAGCTCTATAAATTCTCAAATATTCGGAAAACCCTAAGGGAGTTGATGAAACACAATTCCAGCCACCGCAAGTCCTAGAACCTCGAGATCCAATCTAACACCATCACAGAGGGGTTCATCTTCCTCATAGGTGCCTCTCCGATGATGCGTGATTAGTCCACCATAGACCTACAGGTATGTAGGCAGTAGCTAGATGGCTTCCTCTCTCTCTTTTGATTCTCAATAGAATGGTCTCTTGGAGATATATTTGATGTAATGACTTTTCTGGTGTGTTTGTTGAGATCAAATGAATTTTGACTTCATGATTAGTTTCTATCCATGAATATGATTTGAGTCTTCTTTGATCTATTATTTGCATGATTACTTATAGCCTCGTATTTCTTCTTTGAATCTTAGGTTTAGTTAGGCTAACTAGAGTGATTTTTCTTGCCATGGGAATAGGTGCTTTGTGATGAGTTAAATCTTGTAGTGTTCTTTCCCAGTGATAGAAGGGGAAGCAAGGCACACATGTATCATTGCCATTAAGGATAACAAGATGGGGTATATTCCTATGTCAATAGATCTTGTCTACATCATGTCACCGTTCTTATTGAATTACTCCATTTTCCCATGAACTTAATACACTAGATGCATGCTAGATAGCGGTCGATGTGTGGAGTAATAGAAGTAGATGCAGAATCGTTTCAGTGTACTTATCTTGGACGTGATGCCTATATATGATCATTGCCTAGATATCGTCATGATTATTTGATCTTCTATCAATTGCCCAACAGTAATTTGTTCACCCACCGTGTGCTATACTCATGAGAGAAGCCACTAGTGAAACCTACGACCCTCATGTCTACTTTTCCAATGTATTGCTTTCCGATCTACTATTTTGCCGTTTTATTTTCAGATATATTAATCCAAAAAACGAAAAATACCTTGCTTCATTTTTTATTTACTTATTTTATTTTGTGTTCTTGTGAGATCTATTTTCCATACCTATTGCAATCTAATCTATCTTATCATCCTTGAGAGCTTGACAACCTCTCTTACACATCGGGTTGCAAGTATTTGTTGTTTGTGTGCAAGTGCCATTTACATAGTTGCTTGATCTTCCTCTATAGATTGATACCCTTGTTTATTAACTGAGGGAAATACATACTGTCATTGTGCTGCATCATCCCTTCCTCTTTGGGGAAATACCGACGCAGTGTCAAGCCACATCAAAGGAATTTTTGGCGTCGTTGGCGGGGAGGAAGCAATCTCTTCGCATGCCAATCTGGCACCCGGGAGAAATCATCAACACCTATTATGTTCCTAATCAAAAATCTCATCTCCTTGCAATTTAAATTATTTTCCATTTGCCTCTCGTTTTCCTCTCCCCCACTTCACAAATTGGCCATTTTATTCTTCCTCTATTTCGTTTGCATTTTTCTCGCTAGATCTCTTGTTTGCTTGCAATCTTGTTTGTGTAATCATCATGACTCAAGAAAATACCAAATTGTATGATTTTTCCAATATCAATAATAATGATTTTATTAGCACTCCAATTGCTCCTCCCGCCACTAGTGCGGATTCTTATGGTATTAATACCGCTTTGTTGACTCTTGTCATGAAAGATCAATTTTCCGGTACTCCTAATAAGGATGACCCATCCCATCTAAACACATTCATAGAATTGTGTGATATTCAAAATAAAAAAATGTGGATAATGATATTCTGAAGTTGAAATTATTTCCTTTCTCCTTGCAAGATCGTGCAAAATTTGGTTTTCTTCTTTGCCTCTCAATAGTATCAATTCTTGGGATAAGTGCAAGGACGCTTTTATTATTAAGTATTTTCCGCCCGCAAAGATTATTTCCCTTAGAACTCAAATCATGAATTTTAAGCAACCTGATCATGAACATGTTGCACAATCTTGGGAAAGAATAAAATTTACGCTAAGAAATTGTCTTACTCATGTTTTAAATCTTTGGATGATCATAATTTTTTATGAGGGATTGAATTTTGTATTTAGAAATCTTTTAGATTCCGTTGTGAGAGGTACTTTTATGGAAATTACTTTGGGTGAATTATTCATAATGGCATACTCAAAGAGCACCTACTAGTAAAAAGGTTAATTCGATAGAAGGAATTAGTACTTTGAGTGAAAAATGGGTGGTAAGTCAATATCATTCCCCCGTATGGGTACCCCAAGATAATTAGCTACAGGAGTGGCATATATCCCACCAAATAAATCTCCATCCTTGGCATTATTATGTAGCCTCCTTGCAATAATGGCCCCCAAGTTATATCGTCTATCGCCCATTACCGCACTCTTAAGAATACTAAGATCAGGTACACAAAGGTGGCTATGATCAGTTTTACTGTTAATACATCTACCTATGAAGAGAGGAAAATAATGTATAGCAGGAAAGTGAATGCTCCCCAAGGTAGCCTGGGTAATATTTCTAGTTTCTCCCACAATGACGCTTGCAAGAAAATCATTATATTCAGTTTTGTGAGGATCACTATGGCTGTCCTATTGTGGAATTTTGCATGCATGGTTAAAATCTTTTAGGTCCATAGTATAACGTTCATCATAAAGATTTAATAGAATAGTATGATTATTACGCATGGATGAAAATTCAAACCTCCACACGAAAGAATCCGTGAGTTGATAATATTGCTTGCACTAGTCTGAAACGAAATTTTCAAGGCTAGCATTTTGTGTGGATGCATAAAATTCTTCCCTGAAACCGGCATCAACAATGAATTGATCTGATGGCCATTCACAAGACCGCACTTGAGCTTCCCTTGGTGGTTCAAAGTCGGTCTCACGTATCGCAAGTCTCAGGGCCTTCTTGCTCGAGGAAACCCCTTTGTATATTCACCTCAACATTTTTATTGCTCTAGAAAATTTTCTGGAATTTTTAGCGACTGAAAATAAAGGTGAATATAACTCAAAAAAACTTATAGAAACTACTCCCATAAGTGCCTAGAGTCTATATCATGCATCAAAACTACTTGGGACAATACAAATTTGAAATACAAGCTCAATAACAAGGTCACAAAAGCAACAAAAATTTGTAATATATAAACCACTAGGACAAAAACTAATTGGACGATTGGAGGAGTCACATACTGAAGAACAATCCCCTAAAATAGTTTTGCAAATAGAGCTTTGCACAAGGATATAAACAATGGCAGCAAAATGAGCTAGAACACGGGTTTGAGCAATGGTGGGTCTTTTTCTGGAGGAAGACGAAGTGGATGGGGTCTGGAATACGTGAGGGGCCCTACGTGGGACCCACAAGCTAGCTGGGTGTGGCCAGGGGGTAGCCACGTCCTTTGGGCTTGTGACCCACTCGTGCAGCCGCCTGGTATGTACTGAGTGCCATATATTCTTAAATATTCTAGAAAAAATTATACTACATTTCCGGGGCATTTCAAGAACTTCTATTTTCAGGTCATTTTTCTATTACATGGAAAACTCAAAAAACAGAAAAATAATAGCATTTTTACTTTATTTACTCTAACTAATAGAAACTAAAAGTTGGTACAAAAAATTGTGCTTTCTAAATTCATCCATCTCATGCTCATCAAAAGGAATCCATCAATAAGGTTGATCAAGTCTTATTAACAAACTTCTTTCGAGTAACATGAATCCGGAGAATTTTCAAATAACACGAAGTTATCTCAATGGGGATTTGCATATCCCCAACAATAAGTATATCATATTTCTTCTTGACAGTAGGGAGAGGGAATTCAAAACGTCCAATAATAATCGTTGAATTTTTTTCAATGGAGTTGATACTATGAACTAGAGGTGTTTACTTTGGAAAGTGTACCGTATGCTCATTACCATTAACATGAAAAGTGACATTGCCCTTGTTGCAATCAATAACAGACCCTGCAGTATTCAAAAAGGGTCTACCAAGGATGATCGACATACTGTCGTCCTCGGGAATATGAAGAATAACAAAGTCCGTTAGGATAGTAACATTTGCAACTACGACAGCTACATCCTCACAAATACCGATGGGTAAAGCAGTTGATTTATCATCCATTTGCAAAGATATTTTAGTAGGTGTCAACTTACTCAAATCAAGTCTACTATATAAAGAGAAAGGCATAACACTAACACTAGCTCCAAGATCACATAAAGTAGTTTTAACATAGTTTCTCTTAATGGAGCATGGTATAGTTGGTATTCCTGGATCTGCTAATTTCTTTAGTATTCCACCCTTAATGGTATAATTAGCAAGAATGGTGGAAATCTCAGCTTTCGGTATCTTCCTTTTATTTGGCACAATATCTTTCATAAACTTATCATAAGGAGACATTTTCAGAATATCAGTCAAGCGCATACGCAAAAAGACAGGTCTAAGAATTTCAATAAAGCGCTCAAAATACTCATCATCCTTTTTCTTGGATGGTTTAGGAGGAAAGGGCATGGGTTTCTGAACCCATGGTTCTCTTTCTTTACCATGCTTCCTAGCAACAAAGTCTCTTTTGTCATATCTTTTATTCTTTGGTTGTGGGTTATCAAGATCAACATCAGGTTCAATCTCCACATCATTATCATTACTAGGTTGAGCATCAATATGAACATCATCATTAATATTATCATTAGGCTCATGTTCATCACCAGATTGTGTCTCAGCATCAGAAAAAGAAATATCATTTGGGTTTTCAGGTGTATCTATAACAGGTTCACTAGCAGCATGCAAGATCCTATCATCATTTTTTTCCATTTATTAATGGGATGACTAGGTGCATCTGTATTAATTCTATGAGAATGTTGCGCAATTCTCTTAGGATTGCCCTCAGGATACAAAGGTTCCTGAGTCATTTTACCACCTCTAGTCAGAACTCTAATAGAATGATCATTGTTCTTACTATTCATCTCATTAAGAAAATCATTTTGTGCCTTAAGTACTTGTTCTACTTGAGTAGTTACCATGGAAGCATGTTTACTAATAAGCTTAAGATCATTAATAGTTCTTCTCATATAATCACCTAGGCGATCAAGCATGTAAGCATTATGTTTCAATTGTCTACTAAGATAAGCATTGAAATTTTTCTTGCTTAACAACAAAGTTATCAAACTCATCCAAGCATTGGCTAGCAGACTTATTATAAGGAATATCACGTTCATCAAATTTTCGGAGAGAATTTACCTCTACTTCCTGTGTTGGGTTATGAAGACCATGTATTTCTTCAATAGGTGGTAGATTCTTAACATCTTTAGCTTTAATACCTTTTTTCTTTCATAGATTTATTTGCCTCTTGCATATCTTCAGGACTGAGAAATGGAATACCTCTTTTCTTCGGAGTTGTCTTTGGAGGTCGTTCGGGAATTGTCCAATCATTATCATTGCTCAATATATTATTCAATAGTACTTCAGCTTGTTCAACAGTTCATTCCCTGAAAATACAACCAGCAAAACTATCTAGGTGGTCCCTAGAAGCATCGGTTAGTCCATTATAAAAGATATCAAGTATTTGGTTTTCTTGAGAGGATGAGCAGTCAAAGCATTAAGTAATTCGAGAAGCCTCCCCCAAGCTTGTGGGAGACTCTCTTATTCAATTTGCACAAAGTTAAATATTTCCTGGAAGGCAGCTTGTTTCTTATGAACAGGAAAATATTTTTCAAAGAAGTAATATATCATATCCTGGGGACTACGCACACAACCAGGGGCAAGAGAATTAAACCCTATCTTAGCATCACCCTTTAATGAGAAAGGAAACAACTTAAGAATATAGTAATAATGGATTTTTCCTCATGAGTAAATAGTATCTATATCATTCATTTTATTAAGATGTGCCACAATAGTTTTACATTCATAACCATTTAAAGGATCTGATTCAACCAAAGCAATTAACTCAGGATCGACAGAGAATTCATAATCCTTATCAGTAACAAAGATAGAAGAAGTAGCAAACTTAGGATCATATTGCATTCTAGCATTTAAAGATTTTTTCCTTCCACTTGCATAGCAGTTTCTTAAGATCATCTCTATCCTTACAAGCAAGAATGTACCTAGCTACCTCTCCCTCCATAACATAACCCTCAGATATATCAGGCAATTCGTATCTAGGAGAGCTAGGTCTAGCAGGTGTCTCATAGTGTTCAGTTTCAATAATTTCATCAGTTTCAGAAATATCATCAGTTTCAGCATTGACTGGCAATTTGTTCATCAAGAAATTCACCGAGTGGCACAGTATTATCAATTAAAGTATCATCGTAAGCATCATGCACAACAGAAGTGGCATCATCAATTACTTGCGACATATCAGAATTAATAGCAGGTGGTGGTGTTGCAAGTTTACTCATAACAGAAGGTGAATCAAGTGCAGAGCTAGATGGCAGTTCCTTACCTCCCCTCGTAGTAGAGGGATAGATCATGGTTTTTGGGTTTTTTAGATTCTTCATAGTGATCAAAAGATATAAATCGCAAATGACTCAGAGAATAGAGCTATGCTCCCCGGCAACATGGCTCCAGCAACTCATGGGAATCCAGGTCATGCGGGGGAGTAGTCTGACCCTCCACCACGCCCACCTCCACCTCCAGAGGCTTGGCAGGCGGTGATGATCGCAAACAATGTCGATACCTAGATGTTTCTCAACTTGTTTAAAGGCTTTCAATATCAAGGACATCAAGGTCATCAAGGGAATTCCAATAATCAACCATAGTTCGCAAATCTGAATCAATTTCTTGCCAATCAACCCAAGTTCATCACCTATTGTGATCAGCCTCTTTACGCGAACAATTGGCTCTGTGACATGAACAAGCATTTTGAGTGCAGCAATGTCAGGCCTGAGGACTATGTCAAGTTTGCGACCTTCTAGCTTAAGGGTCTTGCAGCAGATTGGTGGTAGGAGTAAAAGGATTCCAGAGGTGGCCGTGTGGTCAGGTGGGATGATTTGTACTGTGACTTCAGAGCTCATCATTTCCCGATGACTTTTGTCGAGGGTATGCGCAACAAGTTCAGGAACGTGAAGCAAGGAAATAAGTCTGTCTATTAGTATAATTTTGAGTTCCAGAATCTGTCTCGCTATGCAAAGCAAGACGTTCTTGATGAGAAGAGCAAGATTTATCAGTTCAGAGGTGGCTTCAGGGAAGATCTTCAGCTTGCTCTCACCCTTCATGAGCCCCCTATGATTGATCAATTCTACAACTTGCCTCTAAAGTTTGAAGCAGTTCATCTCAAGGTGGCGAACTCAAGGAAACGGTTCAGAGACTCTCAACCTTCTTTGTCCTCCTCTCAGATTATTCATAAGAAGCAGAAGTATTGGGTTCCTCCTCCTCATACGTTTCGTCCTCCTTAGCAGCAGGAACAACATGGCGGTCGTGGGCCTTCCCAACCGCCCAACCCAAGAATCCAACAGAGGTCTCATGCTCCCAAGTTAGCAAATGCTCCTCCTCCAAGCTACTTTCATCCGCTCTCAAATGTTACCACAAGTGTGGTCAGAGGGGCCACTATTCGAACAAGTGCACCAACCAGCGACGTCTTCCACCTCCTCCTCCAGTTAGGCCTCCAGGCAATGCTATGGTGAAGCACAACCCCAAGTCAGCCAGAGTTAACATGGTTAGTGCAGCTCAAGCAAAGGAGTCTCATGAAGTGATTATGGGTAATATCTTGGTGAATTATATTCCTGCAAAAGTTTTGTTTGACACTGGTGCATCGCATTCATTCATATCAAGAACTTTCGTTGCTAAACATGATATAGTGATAGAAGAGAGTCCTAGGACTTTAAAGATTGTTTCTCCGGGTTTGTAAATGATTTCTCATGTGATGGTCCCGTATGTTTATATCAAAATGGGAAACTATTCCTTTCTGGCCTCTCCAATTGTTCTCAACAATTCTGATATTGATCTAATTCTTGGCATGCCTATTCTTGGGATGAACAAGGATTATGTTGATTGTGCAGCCGAGGAAGTCAAACTGACTCATTCTTTTGAAGATGTGATCATTTAGCTGCTTGCGATGACACTATTTGGCTCTTTTCTCTTAATGGGAAGGGTGAAATCTCAGCCATATATCAAGTCCCTGTCGTTTCTGAGTATGAAGATGTCTTTCGAGAAGAATTGCTAGGAATGCCTCCTCACCGGCCAGTGGAGTTTGTGATTGAACTCGAACCTGGAACTGAACCGGTTTGCAAGCGTCCTTATAAGCTTGGACCCAAAGAGATGAAAGAGTTGAAGAAGTAGATAGATGAACAAGAACGTATGGGTTTGATCAGACCAAGTTCTTCACCGTGGGGTTGTGGTGTTCTGGTTGTCAAGAAGAAGGATGACACACACCGACCATGTGTCGATTACTGCCCATTGAATAAGAAGACAATCTGGAACAAGTACCCACTTCCCAAAATCAACGAATTGTTTGAGCAATTTAAAGGGGCCAAGGTTTTCTCTAAGATCGATCTTCGAATGGGTTATTCCAAAGAATGCTTTCAGGACAATCTTTGGCTCTTATGAGTACACCGTGATGTCCTTTGGTCTTGAAAATGCTCCTCCAATATTCTCCCGCATGATGAACTTCATCTTGTCTCCCTTCAAGAATGAATTCATCTTGGTGTATCTTGATGACATTCAAGTCTTCTATGAGACCGAAGAAGAACATGCAAAGCATCTCAGTCTTGTGCTTGACAAGTTAAGAGAGCATCAGTTCTATGGTAAGTTCTCCAAGTGTGAGTTTTGGCTCAATGAAGTGGTGTACCTTGGGCATACTGACATGTCTCCATCGTATCCACTTTTCCAAACTCTTTTGCCCTTGTTTTGGACTCTAATTTGCATGATTTGAATGGAACTAACCCGGACTGACGTTGTTTTCAGCAGAATTGCCTTGGTGTTATTTTTGTGAAGAAATAGAAGTTATCGGATTGACCTGAAAATTTATGGAGAATATTTTTGGATTTCATAAAAATTACTGACTCAAGATTAAACAGAGGGGGGCCACCCACAGGTCACAAGCCTGCTAGGCGCGGCATCCCCCCAAGGCGTGCCTCGTAGGCTTGTGGGGCCCCTGCTGCTCCACCGACGTCAATTCCACTCCTATTTATTCCTATTCGTGGAGAAAAAAATAGATGAAGAGTTTATCGTGTTTCATGATACGGAGCCACCGCCACCTCCTGTTCTTCCTGAGGAGACTAGATCCATAGTCCGTTTTGGACTCCGGAGAGGGGAAATCAACGTCATCGTCATCACCAACCATCCTTGATCACCAATTCCATGATGCTCTTCGTCGTTCGTGAGTAATCCCATCGTAGACTTGCTGGACGGTGATGGGTTGGATGTGATTTATCATATAATCGAGTTAGTTTTGTTAGGGTTTGATCCCTAGTATCCATTATGTTCTGAGATTGATGTTGCTATGACTTTGCTATGCTTAATGCTTGTCACTAGTGCCTGAGTGTCATAATTTCAGATCTGAACCTATTATGTTGTCATGAATATTTATGTGTTCTTGATCCTATCTTGCAAGTTCTAGACACATATTACGAGTTATGATCTGCATCCCCTAGGGTGACAATAATTGGGATTCTTTCCGGTGATTACCGTAGTTTGAGGAGTTCATGTATTCACCAAGTGCTAATGCTTTGGTCCAGTTCTCTACTAAAAGGAGGCCTTAATATCCCTTAGTTTCCATTAGGACCCCGCTTCCATGGGAGGGTGGGACAAAAGATGTCATGCAAGTTCTTTTCCATAAGCATGTATGACTATCAATGGAATACAGGCCTACATTACATTGATGAATTGGAGCTAGTTCCGTGTCACCCTATGTTATAACTGTTCCATGATGAATGCCATCCAACATAATTATCCATCATCAATCCATTGCCTATGATCTTTCCACATATTGATCTTTGCTAAGTTACTTCTCTGTTGCTACTATTACAATCACTACGAAACTGCTACTCTTACTTTTGCCATTGTTACTTCCATACTACTTTGCTACTAAATACTTTGCTGTAGATATTAAGTCTTTCAGGTGTGGTTGAATTGACAACTCAGCTGCTAATACTCGAGAATATTCTTTGGCTCCCCTTGTGTCGAATCAATAAATTTGGGTTGAATACTCTACCCTCGAAAACTGTTGCGATGCCCTATACTTGTGGGTTATGAAGACCTTTTTTTGGTGCTGTTGCCGGGGAGCATAGTTGTATTCTCCAAGTCACTTGGGATTTATATTTGTTGACCACTATGAAGAATCTGAAAGATCCAAAAACCAAGATCTATCCATCTACTACGAGGGGAGGTAAGAAACTGCCATCTAGCTCTGCACTTGATTCACCTTCAGTTATGAGTAAGTTTGCAACACCACCACGTGCTAGTAATTCTGATATGTCGCAAGTAATTGATGATGCCACTTCTGCTATGCATGATGCTTATGACGATACTTTGCTTGATAATACTGTGGGTGAATTTCTTGATGAACAAATTGCTAGAGACAATGCTGAAATTTTTGATACTTCTAAAACTGATGAAACTATTGAAACTGAACACTTTGAGACACCTGCTAGACCTAGCTCTCATAGTTATGAATTGCCTGATATTCCCGAGGGTTATGTTATGGAAGGAGAGGTAGTAGGGACTTTCTTGCTTGTAAGGATGGAGATGATCTTCAGAAATTACTGTGCAAGTGGAAAGAAAAATCTTTGGATGCTAGAATGAAATATTATCCTAAGTTTGATACCTCGCCTATCTTTGTTACTGATAAGCATTATGAATTGTCTATCGATCCTGAGTTAATTACTTTGGTTGAATCTGATCCTTTCCATGGCTATGAATCTGAAACTGTTGTGTCACATCTCACTAAATTGAATGATATTGCCACCCTATTTATTCATGAGGAAAAAAATTCATTATTACTATATCCTTAAGTTGTTTCCTTTCTCATTAAAGGGTGATTCTAAGATATGGTTCAACTCTCTTGCTCCTGGTTGTGTGCGCAGCCCCCAGGATATGATATATCACTTCTCTCAAAAATATTTTCCTGCCCATATGAAACAAGTTGCTTTGCAGGAAATATTTCACTTTGTGCAAATTGAAGAAGAGAGTCTACCACAAGCTTGGGGGAGGCCTTCCCAATTACTAAATGCTTTGCCTGATCATCCTCTTAAGAAAAATGAAGTACTTGATATCTTTTATAATGGACTAACCGATGCTTCTAGGGACCACCTGGATAGTTGTGCTGGTTGTGTTTTCAGGGAACGAACTGTTGAACAAGCTGAAATACTATTGAATAATGTATAGAGAAATGATAATGATTGGACTATCCCTGAACCGGCTCCGAAGCCAAGATCAAAGAAAAGAGGTATTCTATTTCTAAGTCCCGAAGATATGCAAGAGGCAAAGGAATCTATAAAATAAAAAGGTATTAAAGATGAAGATGTTAAGAATCTACCACCTATTGAAGAAATACATGGTCTCTATAACTCGACACAGGTAGTAGAGGTAAATTCTCTTCGTAGATTTGATGAAAGCGATATTCCATATAATAAGTCTGCTAACCAATGCTTGGATGAGTTTGATAATTTTGTTGTTAAGCAACAAAAATTTAATGCTTATGTTAGTAGATAATTGAAATATAATTCTTTCATGCTTGATCGCTTAGGCGATTATGAGTAGAACTATCAATGATCTTAAACTGATTAGTAAACATGCTCCCATGGTAACTACTCAAGTAGGACAAGTGCTTAAGGCACAAAATGGTTTGCTTAATGAGATGAATAGTAAGAATAATGATCATTCTGTTGAAGTTCTGACTAGAGGTGGTAGAATGACCCAAGAACCTTTGTATCCCGAGGACCATCCTAAGAGAATTGAGCAAGATTTTGAAAGGAGTAATACTGATGCACCTAGTCGTTCAAATAATAAGAGTAATAAGGATGATGATAGAACTTTGCATGCTGCTAGTGAGCATGTTATAGACACACCTGAAAACCCAAATGATATTTCTGCTTCTGATGTTGAGATACAATGTGGCGATGAACATGAGCCTAGTGATAATATTAATGATGATGCTCATGTTGATACTCAACCTAGTAATGATAATGATGTGGAGATTGAATATGTTGTTTATCTTGATAACCCACAACCTAAGAATGAAAGATATGACAAAACATATTTTATTGCTAGGAAGCATGGTAAATAAAGAGAACCATGGGTTCAGAAACCCATGCCCTTTCCTCCTAAACCATCCAAGAAAAAGGATGATGAGGATTTTGAGCGCTTTGTTGAAATGCTTAGACCTGTCTTTTTGTGTATGCGCTTGACCGATATTTTGAAAATGTCTCCTTATGCTAAGTATATGAAAGATATTGTGACTAATAAAAGGAAGATACTAGAAGCTGAAATTTCCACCATGCTTGCTAATTATACTTTTAAGGTTGGAGTACCAAAGAAATTAGGAGATCTAGTAATACCAACTATACCGTGCTCTATTAAAGGGAATTATGTTAAAACTGCTTTATATGATTTGGGATCCAGTGTTAGTGTTATGCCTTTCTCTTTATATCGTAGACTTGATTTGAATAAGTTGACACCTACTGAAATCTCTTTGCAAATGGCTGATAAATCAACTGCTCTACCTATCGGTATTTGTGATGATGTACCTGCCGTAGTAGCAAATGCCACTATCTTAACGGACTTTGCTATTATTGATATTCCCTAGGACGATAGTATGTATATCATCCTTGGTAGACCCTTTTTGAATACCACAGGGGCTGTTATTGATTGCAACAAAGGCAATGTCACTTTTCATATTAATGGTAATGAGCATACGGTACACTTTCCGAAGAAACAACGTCAAGTTCATAGTATCAACTCCATTGAAAAAAATCCAACCATTATTATTGGGGATTTTGAATTCCCTCTTCCTACTGTCAAGAAGAAACTTGATATACTTATTGTTGGGGAAATGCATATCCCCATTGAGGTAACTTAGTTTTATTGGAAAATTCTCTGGTTTCATGTTATTCAAAAAAAGTTTGTTAATAAGACTTGATCAACCTTATTGATGGATTCCTTTTGATGAGAATGAGATGGTTGAATCTATAAAGCACAACTTTTTGTACTCAACTTTTACTTTTTGTTAGTTAGATTAAATTAAGTAAAATGCTATTATTTTCTGTTTTCTGAGTTTTCTATGCAATAGAAAATGACCTGAAAATAAAAGTTCTTCAAATGCCCTAAAAATGTAGTATGCTTTTTTTCTTGAATGTTTAAAAATATCTGGCACTAAGCACACTTCAGGGGGCTGCACGAGTGGGTCACAAGCCCACAAGGCGTGGCCACCCCCTGGCCGCGCCTAGCAGGCTTGTGGGTCCCAAGTGCCCCCGTTCACTTATTCCAGCACCCATCCACTTCATCTTCCTCCAGAAAAAATCCCACCATTGCTCAAACCCGTGTTCTAGCTCATTTTGCTGCAATTTTCGATCTCCTTGTGCAAAGCTTTATTCACAAAACTATTTTGGGAGATTGTTCCTCGGTATGTGACTCCTCCAATGGTCCAATTAGTTTTTGTTCTAGTGCTTTATATATTTGTCGTGGGGGATGAACACCTATGGGATCAGGAGGACCCCTTTCGGTTCGGCAGGGAGACGGGTATGCGCGAAGAGCAGGACGGACGAGCAGCGCCGGGGCATTTTTACCCAGGTTCAGCCACTGAGAAGCGTAAAACCCTACTCCTTCTTTGTGTATTATGAGTGTTCTTGGGTTCTATCCATAGGAGCGCTATGTGGGTGATTCAGCACAGCGGCTACGCGTGCGAGCTACAAGATTGGTCAAAAGATCCTCCACTGTAATGCCTTGGGCCTCCTTTTATATGACCAAGGGGATCCCAACAATGGCATACAGTGCGTACACGAGGTGTAACAGTGCTACAGTGCTATCATACCTAACACTGATGGTGTAAGACAGGCACATTTAATGCTGCTTCTAATGCCGCTGACCGTCTACGAGACGGGACAGGACCCCGTCCCATTGTCACTGCTTAGCCTTCTCCATCGCCGGCGCCTCGACACGTGCCCAGGTTGGGTGACACCTAGCCTCTACACTGGCAGGATCTTGTCGGGGCTTCGCTTTGCCGAGGGCCTGAAGGCCATCCCGGCATGGTCTTGTCGGGGGTCTATCCCTTGGCCCTGATTGTTCATTTGAATGTTCTCTTGATTTTTCCTGTATCCGCATCTAGCAGTTCCCAGTCGGGCCTTACCGCCGGTGTGGATACTACTGCACGTGCACGAGTAAGAGGCATTGGAGAACCCAAAACTCTAGTGCACCGACAGGAGACCCGGGCCTCAGCCACACACGGTGCGAGGCGTTGTTAGGCTAGGCCCAAACAGTGCACGGGCACGCGTGGTAGGAGCCTGCGGTTGCAATCATTGCACTCACTACGCCTCCCCATGATGTGTGCAAGGTGCGCATCGTGGGACACGTGCGCTGAGTGGTAGTAATTGTTTCAATTGCTGCTTTAGGCCGTTTCCGCCACGCGCGTCGCATGCATAGCGGGGAGCCGACAATGGGCGCCCATGACTTAAAGTCCTGGCCGTGACAGAAACTTCAGCGCCATGGATTGGAGAAACGGGGTGGTTGTTGTTCGCCCCGTGATCATGGGCGACGCTATTGGAGGAGGTAGGTGGCGACTCTTGGAGTAGGGCAGAGCCAGCCCCCGCGCTTTCCCCTATAAATTGAGGGGTAGCAATGGCGATGCTCATCCATCCTTCCTTCCTCATCGAGCACGAACCTCCAAATCTCACCCTTCCACCTCTTCCAATCCTTGAGTGGTGCCCGCACCTAGTCATGAATAGGGGGCGAGGGCGGCCACCGTCCTCTGCACCAAGGAGGAGTACCCGTCGGGATCATGCCGCCTCTTCCTCCGTAGAGGCGGAGGGTGACCCGGGTGCATGTAGTGCGAGAGGCGCAAGGGGCCGTGGTCGTCGTGGAGGTCGAGGGCGGGGGAGGCGAAGCGCTGCCCCACCTCTCCCTTCGATGGCAAGTCTCTTCCTCAAAGAGACCCACGCCAAGGGGACGGTGTTGGAGTTTGTCCTCAAACTGTGCGGTCCCCTTCGGAGCCATTTGTGCCTCTCTCACCCTTTCGCTAGGGTTATGGAAACCGACGAGCCGCCTGTTTCGTGGCTACGGGCGCATGGGTGCTGCAATGGTGCCACACGGGTGGATGTCGAGTATCCGGAGAGCCACGTCATGTTCTTCAGGCACGGCTGGAAAACCTTCGCCCGCGCCCAGAACCTCCAGGATGGGCACGTCCTTCGTTTCAAAATGATGGAGGCTGATCTGCTCTCCATCAAGATTTATGGGCGCTCAGGTGTGTGTCTCAGCTGCTGAGAAGAGCGATCGTGCGTCGCTGAAAGCTCCTCCCGGAGCGACAGCGACGAGGAGGACGGTGTCGGTGAAAGCGATGATGATTCCGAGCTCCAGGCCGTCAAATCGGAATACAACGACCTGAGCTCTGACTGGTCGACGGCCGCACCATCATCGTTAGCCTTACACCTCTCCTCCTCCCGGCAGGATGATCTTGCCGGGGGTCTTTGTCGCGGGCGCCACCTCATCTTCCAGCTAGATCTTCTGGCAGGCCCATGGACTTTGGCTTCTGCCTCCCCTCTCGTCCGCGTAGTGCTGGTCTTCTCCTCTGCGCAATGCTAGCCCAGGAGGGGCCAGGCTCTCATCGGAGGCCCCTTTCTATCTTTTTCTCCTTATAATCCGCCTCCTCCTCCTATCTTTTTCTTCTTGTAATCTCCCCTAGGGGAGAAAGTCAAATAAAGATGTACTTAGGAAGAGGCGACGTCTCATGTAACTTTCACCCTATTTGAATGACCGCATGTCATTCCCCTTGTTAGATTACTCTTTGCATGGTGCTTTGCCTATGCTTTTTCGGAAGAATCTTGCCGACATGTGTAGCCCTACCACAAGCGCTTCGAGGAGCGGGTCCTTAGCAGCCTGCTGGCGGTGCTACTGCTAGCAAGATACCTTGATGTTCTTGGCATGGCCACTTAAGATGTTGAGTGGACTTGAAACATAGTAAGGGCGCGAGCGCGGCCACTTGAGCCGTTGAGCAGACTCGAAACAGAGCAAGGGCGTGAGCGCAGCTGCTTAAGCCATTGAGCGGACTCAGAACAGAGCAAGGGCACCATCAATCATGGCAAGGTTCCTTAGCGTGCAGGTTTACCGTACAAAAGTCGAAATCGTCCAAGGAAAATAACTTCGTAGATTTTTTTTACTTAGGTTTTAGCAACTTATCTTCCCGTTGCGGTACTTTTTCCGCTCCTTCCCGCAAGATGCCAATTTTGGACGTCGCCAGTGTCCATATCATCTCATCCCCCCGACAAACTCGCACGCGAGAGAACCTTATGTCTTTTAATAAAAAGAAAGAAGAGAAAATAGAGATGTGGAACCTTAACGGTCAGTTAGTACTTGCCAAGAATAGGCGTGATGCAACATCATGGATGAGCATGCAAAACAGGTAAACATGGAAATCAACAAGAGTTATAGAACTCTCGATCTTATTCAGCTATGCACAGGGTCTGCGCTTGGCTTTGTACAAAGGATCACATGCCTTGCCGGCAATACTCGTACAAAAGGTGGTTGCTGAGGGGGCCGGCAACCGCGCCTTATGGGTAGAACTTACAAAGATGCTCGATATTCCAGGAGTTGCTCACTTGAACGTCATCTTCGGTCTCTAGGTGGACTGCGCCAGGCCTAGTGTCACACCCAAGATGCGGTCCTATCCTTATTTCGGCATGAGGGCCTCGACAGGCATAGAAGCGCATCTCGTCGTGTTGCAAGAATGGATATCATTACAATTACATGTACAGAAGAGATGAGTATATGGAATTGGCTTACAATTGCCACAAGCTACAACAGAGTCACATCAATACAACAACATACTCAAACATCATACATAAGAGCAGGGTCCGACTATGGACGAAAACAAACGATAAAATGACATCCATCCTTGCTATCCCAGGCTGCCGCCTGGAACCCATAATAGATTTATGATGAAGAAGAAGAACTCCAAACAAACAAGCATCACTCTCACGTCAAATCATCGCATTACGTGCACCTGCAACTGTTGTTGTAGTAATCTATGAGTCACGGGGACTCAGCAATCACATTTCCAAGGGTATCAAGACTACTAAAGCTTAATGGGTGAGGTATGGTTAAGTGGTGAGGCTGCAGCAAGAGACTAAGCATTTATTTGAGTGTCTAACTTACGAGTATAGAAAGTAAAGTATGGTGGTCTACGCATAACGAACGTGAACTAGTAATGATCACTAACTGATCCTGAACACCTACTTACGTCAAACATAACCCCACCATGTTCTCTCTTGGATAAGGACTCACGAGAACAGACAGTCACGGTTACTCACACAGTTGGTGTATTTTATTTGAGTGTATTTTAAGTTTGCTATGACCGGGTGTTAAACAAAGTATCCAAGTTTGCCACATAACCGCGGGTATGGCTTTCCGAAATATTTAACCCTGCAGGGGTGCTCCAACTCATCCATCACAAATTAACCACACGCCGCGGGAATAACCTCGACCACAGATCTCGTGATCTTCATAAGCAATTCCAAAGGAAATCCGGCACCTCGAGATAGCCCGACGAAGATGAGAGTTCCTCATGCAAGACATTCGAGAAAGGTAAAACAAAACCAGCAAGGCCGCCTGACGTGTCGACAACCCCGATAAGAGCCACGTATCTAGTTCTCAGGACACGACAAATGGGTCTAGCTACAGGGAAAAAACCAATCCCCGAGTTTCCTCGAGGCGGCCCTGTAGGCAGCCCGTTTTGGACCAACACTCATGAGGAGCACTGGCCCGGGTTGTTGATTAATCCATGGGGTGATCATACCCTATGCAAATTTTAGTTGTTATTAAGCAAATAGTACCAATGTTGGGCCTTTCCAGACAAGCTTTATCCTAACACGAAGATCAAGGGGGTCCCCATAACAACCCCGAAAATGTTAGGAGCGCTCAATTATGGAACATAACACCGGTTCACAAGTAACTAGGGCGGCAAGAGTGGAACAAAACACCGAGCAAAAGGCCAAGCCTTTCACCTTTTACCAAGTGTATAAGTGCATTAAATTAAATAGCAATAATATTGTGATAACAAAAGAATGTCCATGTTCTCACATGGAAGCAATTGCACCAGCAACTAGAAACACTATAAGAAGGGCTGTGCAAGCGGTAACATAGCCAAACACATGGCAATTCACATCAAACAACTACTACACATTAAAGTGAAGCTCAATATGCAACGAGTTGCCTATTGACGAAACTCCATGTTTGAATCATTTAGTTCACTCCTGTTTAGGTACTCATCAATATTATATGTTGTTAAACATGGCAAGAGGTGAAGCAATAACAACTATATCATCTAGGCATTTTAAATGAGGCCGGAAGCAATATATATCATTTCCGAAACAACCCCATATGCATATTATGAATTTGGTCCAGATCTGTACTAACCATATTTTAGAGTTGTTAAACAGCAAAATAAATGTCACCATGTGATTCTACACATTTTTTTAGTCAAGTTACATATGTAAAACGTTTGCATCAGAGCTACGGTCTAAAAGTTATTAAACAAATTCATTTTAACATGGCATTAATGTAAATTACAGCAAACAGCACATGGTTGAAAGTTTCAAATTATTAATCTACGTGAAATTCTAGTCAAGTTTCATATATAAATCATTTTGATAAAAGAGAGATTGCACCGGTACAGATTAGGAACTTGATGAAGTGAGAACCTCGAAATAATTTGCAAGGATTGAAAGAAAACATGAATCTTCTGAGATATCTTCAACACTCCGGATAGAACAGGGAGAAACGAAAAACAAGAGATACTTGGACAGAATTCCAACATGGGAGAGCAATTAGAGAATGAAAATGATATGATGAACACCGAGAATTTGAATAAAATCCACCGGAAAACAAAACAAAGATGAATACTAATAAATGATAACTTGAGCATCGAGCATCTTTATAAAGAATCACCGGAGAAGAATAACAATGAAACAAGGAATATGAGGATAGATCTTGAAATTAAACTCCTGAGAATGTCCACAAGAAATCACCAAATACAATATGAAGAAATGATAGCAGAAGCATTGATGAAGAGAAAATCACTTGGAAGAGAATTTAATCATTGAAGAAAAAGGGCGGGAGGGTGGGAAAACAAAGAAAACTTGGAACAGATGAGACAAACTCTGGAAAAGAAATGAGAATTGATCTTGCAAATATTGGAGATGATAGAATTATCTTGAAGAGAAGCACACCAGTAGGAAAAGAATTGATATGATAACTTGATTGAGCCAAAGAATTATCATTCCCACGGAAATATGAGAACACTTCCTAGGAAAGATATGAGATCACCACTTGACATCGAAGCAACTCGAATTACCATGTACAAAACAAAACAAAGGATGAGGCTTATGAAACAAGCCGGAAACAAATGCATAATAGAGATTTCGCTCGATATTTTCGTGGTAAAGTTTGCACGGGCTCGATCGTACATTGGATTGTCATATTGAAATGACGCTCGAATATGCTCCCTAGGCGTAGCGAACTACAAGGCTTGACGAAGCATAAATCAAGACTGTCCTCTGTAAGAAAGACCGTGAACAAACGAATCCACTAGATGTGGAACCCCAACCTGACATTATGATTTGTTGAAAGATAGCCTAGGTAACTACTTGAATTCCCACCTAAGAACTTCCGAAAACTTTCTGATTATGCAATCCGGTGTTGGGGATACAAGGAGGAAATATCTCACGCAACTAACAAACCCACACCCCAACTGTATCCATCCATCCACACATAACCAAAGGCTTCCGCAAGTCCATCTAACTCAGATCCTCAAAAGCACAACGATACTAACCATGGTGGTTCCCTAGACGCCTCCCCAGTACTGGGTGACTCCAACCTTATCTCACTACGACAAGTATTGAAGCAATTCCGAACACCCTCCGTCCCGAGATACTAAGGAAGCTGAATGATAACGATGTGTCAAGAATTCCTTGAGCTCAACTCCCCGGAAGAAATCAAGTTAGACAGGAGGCACCAAGATAGAACTATGTCACATCGATATCATATAGTTTCGAAAATACCCACGTGATCCTAAAAAAAATTGAGCGAGAAGAGGAGTAGAACCAAAATTCCTAAGTCGGTTACCTCACTAGAGCATAGAAGATGAGTAAAAAGAATCCTAGTCTCCGATATAACTAAACTCAAAATAGTTTTTCACTAGACTCGACTCGGCCAAGTTTGATCAAACAAGGGGGCTCCTAGGTCGGTACATGATCTGATACCAACTTGTCACGCCCAAGATGCGGTCCTATCCTTATTTCGGCACAAGGGCGTCGACGGGGATAGAAGCGCATCTCGTCATGTTCCAAGAATGGATATCATTGCAAGTACATGTACAGACGAGATGAGTATATGGAATTGGCTTACACTCGCCACAAGCTACAACAGAGTCACATCAATACAACAACATGCTCAAACATCATACATAAGAGGAGGGTCCGACTACGGACGAAAACAAACGATAAAATGACATCCATCCTTGCTATCCTAGGCTACCGCCTGGAAGCCATCCTAGATTGATGAAGAAGAAGAAGAAGAAATCGAAACAAACAAGCATCGCGCTCATGTCAAATCATCGCATTACCTGCACCTGCAACTGTTGTTGTACTAATCTGTGAGTCACGGGGACTCAGCAATCTCATTTCCAAGGGTATCAAGACTATTAAAGCTTAATGGGTGAGGTATGGTTAAGTGGTGAGGCTGCAGCAAGCGACTAAGCATTTATTTGAGTGGCTAACTTATGAGTACAGAAAGTAAAGTATGGTGGTCTACGCATAACGGACGTGAACTAGTAATGATCACTAACTCATCCTGAACACCTACTTACGTCAAACATAACCCCACCGTGTTCTCTCTCGGATAAGGACTCACGAGAAGAGACGGTCACAGTTACGCACACAGTTGGTGTATTTTATTTGAGTGTACTTCAAGTTTGCTATAATCGGGTGTCAAACAAAGTATCCAAGTTTGCCACATAACCACGGGCACGACTTTCCGAAAGATTTAACCCTGCAGGGGTGCTCCAACTCATCCATAAAAAATTAACCACACACCACAGGAATAACCTCGACCACGGATCTCGTGATCTTCATAAGCAATTCCAAAGGAAATTGGACACCTCGAGATAGCTCGAAGAAGATCGGAGTTCCTCACACAAGACATTTGAGAAAGGTAAAACAAATCCAGCAAGGCCGCCCGATGTGTCAACAACCCTGATAAGAGTCGCGTATCTCATTCTCGGGACACGACACATGGGTCTATCTACAGGGAAAAAAACCAATCCCTGAGTTTCCTCGAGGCGGCCCCGCAGGCAGCCCATTTTGGACCAACACTCATGAGGAGCACTGGCCCGGGTTGTTGATTAATCCACGGGGTGATCATGCTCGATGCAAATTTTAGTTGTTATTAAGCAAATAGTACCAATGTTGGGCCTTGCCAAACAAGCTTTAATCTAACACGAAGATCTAGGGGGTCCCCCCCAACAACCCCGAGCATGTTAGGAGCGCTCAATTATTGAACATAACACTGGTTCACAAGTAACTAGGGCGCCTGGAGTGGAACAAAACACCGAGCAAAAGGCCAAGCCTTCCACCCTTTACCAAGTGTATAAGTGCATTAAATGAAATAGCAATAATATTATGATAACAAAAGAATGTCCATGTTCTCACATGGAAGCAATTGCACCTGCATCTAGAAATGTTATAAGAAGGGTTGAACAAGCGGTAACATAGCCAAACAACGGTTTGCTGGGAAGGTGAAGGGTTTGAGGCTTTTCATGGCAACGTTGGAAAGCTTGACAAACAAGTTGTAGGTAACGAGACATCATGATAAAAGCGGGATAACTAGCATGGCAATGATAGTAGTGGTATCTAGGGAAATGTGTCATCTTGCCTAAGATCCCGCTTGGAAGAAGAACGAGTCCATGAAGAAGACGAGCCAACGTAGTCGAACGAATCCTCACACTCCGAACGCTTTCGGAACTCTATCGAGAAGGAACAATTCGAAACAACAATCAACACAAGACACACCACAACATATGCATGACATGATGCGCAAACAAATATGATGCATGTCCGGTTTAATATGCAACACATGGCAATTCACATCAAACAACTACTACACATTAAAGTGAATCTCAATATGCAACGAGTTGCATATTGACGAAACTCCATGTTTGAATCATTTAGTTCACTCCTGTTTAGGTACTCATCGATATTATATGGTTTTGAACATGGCAAGAGGTGAAGCAATAACAACTATATCATGTAGGCATTTTAAATGAGGCCGGAAGCAATATATATCATTTCCAAAACAATCCCATCTGCATATTATGAATTTGGTCCAGATCTGTACTAACCATATTTTAGAGTTGTTAAACAGAAAAATAAATATCACCATGTGATTCTACACATTTTTCTAGTCAAGTTACATATGTAAAACATTTGCATCGGAGCTACGGTCTAAAAGTTATTAAACAATTCATGTTAACATGGCATTAATGTAAATTACAGCAAACAGCAAGTTTAAACATGGTTGAAAGTTTCAAATTATTAATCTACGCGAAATTCTAGTCAAGTTTCATATATAAAGCATTTCGATCTGAGGCACGGTTAGGTTGCTAAGAATTAATTCATTTTTAAAAAGGGCATCACGCCAATCGATGCAAACAGCGCGTTTAAATATTTTTAACATGCATGAAATTTGAATATTAGTAAACTACACGAAATTCTAGAGATTTTACATATCTACATTATTTTCATACGATGCACGGACAATTAGTTATTAGCAATTTTAAATCATGGGTTTTTTCTGAAATTCAGAAATTCACAGGTAATTAGCAAATTCACATATAGGAAAAAAAGACATGGGCCGAAAACTGTGGACTCATCTTAGCAATGCTTCGGCTAGGGCGGAGGATAGGTGCAGGGGGCGGCTCACGATGGCCCAGGCGCTGGCTAGGCCGAAGGGGCGGCGAGGCCCACGCGGGCGCAGCGGCGGCCCAAGCGTGGGTCAATGCCAGCGGCGGGCGCTCGTCGTCCGCTCTTGATCCCGCCTGGATCGAGGGAGCGGGGCGGCACCGGTGGCTGGCCTAGCTCTAGCAAGGGGAAGAGGGGCGGCGAGCCTGGGGACCGGCGGATCCGGCGGAGGGGCACCGGATCCGGCCGGCATTGGCGACCGACGGCGGCGGAGCTCCTGCAAGAAAGAGAGAGGCCGGGGGGATGAGGAGGAGAGTTGGGGAAGGAGAAGGAGGCGGCAAGGCAACTTGGGTTCGGCGGGGCGGCGCGGTTCTGGCAAGGAGGTCCCGGAGGCGGCCAGCGGGGTCAGACCTTGAGGCCATGGCGGTTGGGGAGGACGTTAAGGAGCTCGGGGCACTGTGGTCACCGGACAATGTCTGGGTTGGCCGCCGGACATGTCCAGTAAGTGGGATTTGGGCTATTTTCAGCCCCAGATTTCAGATCTGAGGGCTAAAATTGGCTATGGAGGTGGAATTTCGTGGGAGAGGGAGGTGGAGTTAGCAGGTGGGGTTTTTCTAGGGGTGTGGTTGCAATTTTACATGGGGGGGGGAATCCTAGAGAGTGAGGGGCTCTCTCTCCATGGAGGTTTAAATAGGGAAGGCACTAGGAGGGGTTGAGTCTCGTCCGTCCGATCGCGATCCGATGACCACGAATGGAGAGAGGGGCTATCTGGACTAGTGGCTGTGTAGATGGGCTAGGAGGAGATGAGAGGGAGGTTTGCGGCCCGTGACACGAGGTTTTAAAACACCGAATACGTCCGATAAATAAACTGATGACGCACTGCTATGACTGACCGATGGGGTACCAAACAAACTCGGAATGCGACGAAATTCGGCAGGCGGTCTACCTACAATATAATAAGACCACACGCCAGGTTTTGACCCGATCCGAGATTATTTTAAAGGCACTTTTGAAAACAATATTTTTTTCGAAGCCGCGGGAGCGTGCGTGTGTGGTTGGTCTCGAAACAGGCAATGGCAAGAACGGAGAGAACTGGAAACTACGAATGGATGCAAGTTTCGAATACGGGTGACGATGCTATGTAGATGATGCGAATGATGCGATGATGAATGCAACAACCAAACAAAACATAGACGAGAATGGAAAAAAGGGGAATCTTCTGGAGCATCGGTCCCGGGCTGTTACACCTGGTGACTCGTACTCCCCGATAAGGGCCTTCCCACTTCGGCGTCAAGTTGTTTGTATTATTGGTCGACTAAACACGCCGAAGAACAAGGTCACCTTCCTCAAGGCTTCAGGAATGAATCTTGCAGCTATGATAGCGGCGCAAAGCTTGCTGGTAGCGTGCAGCTCTCACAGCGGCCCGAAGACGGTCTTCCTTAAGGAGTGTCATGTCATCTTTTCGCAACTGCTCTTGCTCAAGCTCATCATAAGCAAGCACTCGAGGTGACCCGTATATGAGTACCATGGGGAGAACTGCTTCTACCCCGTATACTAGGGAGAAGGGTGTCTGGCCACTTGAGGTGATCTGTGTATGAGTTCATCAATCCAGCGCCTTCCGCACTTGTGTAGATTGTCGAAAGTTGTTGTTTTAAGCCCTCACAACACTTCAGCATTCACCCTTTCCGCTTGGCCGTTGCTCCTTGGGTGAGCGACAGAAGCAAAACAGATTTTGTTGCCAAGGTCCTAGACATACTGCATGAAGGTGCGGCTCGTGAACTGCATGTCGATGTCAGTGATGATCCTATTGGGAACACCAAAGCGGCAGACTAGTCCTTTGAAGAACTTGATGGCTGACTGTGCTGTCACCTTTCTCACTGCCTCCACTTCTGGCCACTTTGTGAACTTGTTGATTGCAATGTACAAGTACTCAAAGCACCCGATAGCACGGGGAAAGGGGCCCAAGATGTCGAGCCCCCAGACAAAAATGGCCAGGAGAGAGGGATTGTTTGAAGAGATTGAGCTAGTTGATGTAGCTTCTTTGAATGGAATTGGCATGCTTCACACTTGGTTACTAGCGCAGCTGCATCCTGGAGGGCAGTAGGCCAAAAGAAACCTTGCCTGAATGCTTTGCCGACCAGTGCTCTTGACCCTATGTGGGAGCCACATATGCCTCCATGTATCTCTGCCAAAAGCTCCAGTCCATCCTCCCGAGGAATGCACCTCAATTTCACACCGTTTGGTCTCTTTCTGTACAGGACATCATCCACAAACTGGTACATACTGGACTAACGGGCTAGTTTCTTCGCTTCCTCTTGTTCCTCAGGGAGGTCTCCTGTTTGGAGGAACTGAACAATGTGTTGTTCCCATGCTTCTTGCCTAGGGCTCGACGACAAGGACTAAAGGCATGTCTTCTGCCGTGGGAGCATTTATCTCTACGGTGAAGACCTGAGGTCTTGCCGCAGCCTGTTGCTCTCCGACAGGCTTGGCGTCGTTCCCGGCAACTTCCTCACCGACGGCTTTTGGGAGCTCTGCATGGAAGTACTATCCAGAATTCAATTTTCTTCTTTTATCATGCTTGTTGATGGTGCTGCAGACGGCTGAGTTAGCTTGAGCACAAAAGTTCCTAGTTCCACAGGTAACTTGAGGGCAGCGCACTTCAATAGCTCGTCGGCAATGCTGTTGTCTGCACGAGGAACATGCTCTGTTTGCAGGCCATCGAAGCGCTCCTCTAGCTTTCTCACTTCATCCACGTAAACCTCCATAAATGGGCTCTGATAATCCTTGTTGACTTGCTTGACAATAAGCTGTGAATCACCTTTGACAATGAGCTTTTTGATTCCAAGGTCTACCGCGATCCTGAGACCGGCAAGTAGCCCTTCATACTCCACCGTATTGTTTGTTGATCTTTCCCAGGGGAAGTGCATCTGAATCACGTAGTTGAGATGCTCTCCGGTGGGTGCGACAAGCAGCACACCGGCACCGGGCCCTTGCAGGAAGAAAGCCCCATCAAAATACATGACCCATTCTTGCTCAGTTTCCTTGTTAGGAAGAGTTGTTTCTTGGACCTCTTCATCTGGAGTTGGAGTCCATTCTGCAATGAATTCTACCAGGGCTCTACCCTCGATAGTTGAAGTACTTTCAAACTTGAGACCAAATCTCGACAACTCCAAAGCCCACTCTACAATTCTGCCGGTGGCATCTGGATTCTCCAGAATCCGTTGCAGCGGAAAGCGAGTGACAACGGTGATCTCATGTGCTTGGAAGTAGTGGCGCAGTTTCCTTGAGGCCATAAGGAGACCGAAAAGCAGTTTTTGCACACCAAAGTATCTTAACCTAGCTCCCTGCAAGAGGGAACTGACAAAATAAACTGGGCGCTGCACTATCTTCTTCTTTTGTGTTTCTTCGTTTGTTTGTACTTACTCTGTGTTGCCGGCATCAGGACCTGCCGGGGGAGTTCCCAGCTCATCGCTTGGTGGTCTCGCCCCTATCTTCGCCTCTTCGTCAGCTTCCCTCTATGCCACGAGCGCAACGCTAACCACCTGATTCGTCGCCGCTAGGTATAGGCAGCAACGGTTCTTATAGCCTAGGCGCAACTAGTGTTGGCGGAGAGGAGAGGTACTTCTTCATATCCTGCAGCGCTGCCTCCGCTTCTAGAGTCCATTTCATCGGACCTGCCTTCTTCAAGATTTTGAAGAACGGCAAGGCGTGCTTAGCGGATTTTTAGATGAACCTGCTATCATTGTCACAAGCGGTGGATCTCGGGTAGGGCCTCCCGAACTGTGAAACTAGAATCCACGATAACAGGAGACGAAGGGGACACATATTTACCCAGGTTCGGGCCCTCCTATGGAGTTAATACCCTATGTCCTACTTGTTTGTATTGATGATGTGGGGGGTTACAGAGTTGATCTACCTCGCGATCGAATAGCTTACCGTAGATGAGTTGTTCTATCCCTATGCACTAAAACCCTCTGGCTTATATAGATGCCGAGGATGCCTAGGGTTTACACATGGTCGGTTACATGCCGAAGAGATAAACATGCCTATTTACTATGTCAAACATGGAGCACAAGCCGTGCTTCCCGAAGCTTCCATCTTGGAGACTGGGCCTTCAAATCTTCCTGTGTTCGGTAAGTGACCCATATAGTCCGTCCCATAAACAATAGATTGGCTATCAAAGGGCCCCCTAATCCAGGACTACCTCAGTAGCCCCCGAACTTGCCGCCAACTCCAAGGGTCTTCAGCTCCCATTCCTTTGCGAACAGAGTCTTCGGCTTGGGAGGTGAGTTCCTTCCCGCCAAACCATAGTTTGGCCTCCAATGATAAGCAATTTTTCGCATAGTGGCACATTCGAATACAACAAATTAATTGGCCTTGAAGGCAAAACGTCAGGGGGTAAACAACGCTCCTCTGACGACCTCCCTGATGAAAGGCTACGACCCACCATGACCGCTAGGCTAGTTGCATAGATTTGATTCACAGTCCGAGGCTGTTTTAATCATCACGATCTATCAATATACCGATCGTGTCCCATTTAATATGGGGTATACTTAATCATGTGCACGCAATGGCTCGCAAGTCTCGAGAAGTGGAGGGACTCACGACACAGCAAGGGTAGTACAAATCGATAGGCCTCATAAAAAGAGGAGGAAAACCCCCAAGGCTTTTCACACCCTTCATTCGACTTCTTTGCCTCCCATTCCCTTGCGCATTCGACGCACAGATCTAGGTCTCTTCGACCCCACCTTCGAGCTCATCAATGGTGGGATCCAACGGCCAATGGCAAGCTTCCACGGTCACTGACCGGGACATTCTTGACCTCAAGAAGGTCGGCTACCTCCCCGCCAACATCCCTCACCGTGCAGCGGAGGAGGGCCAAGTGATCCCCACCCCCAAGACAGGCGAAAGGGTGGTGTTCATCCCCCACTTTATTCGAGGGCTGAGCTTTCCTCTCCACCCCTTCGTTAGGGGGTTGATGTACTTCTACGGTCTCGACTTCCATGACCTCCCGCTGAACTCCATCATGCACATCTCGGCATTCATCCTCGTCTGCGAGGCCTTCTTGCGCATCGAGCCACACTTCGTCCTCTGGCTGCACGTGTTCAACATCAAGCCCAAGTGCATCGGCGGCAAGCACACAGATTGCGGTAGAGCCGTCATCGACAAGCTCACCCACATCGGGTGGCCGTCGGGCACCTTCATCGACACCATCAAGGGGTTCTAAGAGGAGTGGTTCTACGTCACCGAACCATAAGAACAGGGTCAGCACCCCGGTGCCACATTCAGATCCGGTCCCCCACCAAACTGGCTTCATAGCTCGAAAAGGGCCTTGTCTGGGGACCGGGAAGGAGGTGAGCGACCTGTAGAAGCGCATCTGCTCCATGGTTGAGGAGGGACCAGGTGGTCCAGGTGATGCTCCGAAGTCGCATCCTCCCTTGCCAGTGCCAGGACACCCCCCTGTGGGCTCGTGAACTCAAAGCCGAGCCCAAAGTCTGGAATCTCTTCTACACTACGCGAGAGAAGTTATGGAAGGCGCTCTTCAAATCACAGAAGAGCTGGACATCCGAGGAGGAGGACAAGGGCCTGCATGCTGCCAAGCCCGATTCCGAGGTACGATACACCCCAGCTTTGTTGGCTTTATTACATAGAAGATTCTCATAACCCTTTATCCGATCTGTCTGTGCAGAGATGGCTGAAGAAAGCTGTAAACATTAATAGTCTAGCGCCTCAGGCCGAAGACGAGAGGACCGAGCTGTTAGCCAAAATGCTCATGGTAAAGCCTGACGAGGCTCCCATGAAGAAAGAGAATAAGAAAACAGGCCAAGCTGACATCCACATCAGTAACCAACCTGATGCCGCATCCGAGGATACCACCACCTCCTCAAATCGGGAGGAGGCAGAGGAGGAGGAAGAGGAAGAAGAGGAGGAGGAGGAGGAGGCCGAGGGGGGAGGCAATTCCCCTCGAGCCAGGAAGAGGGCAGCGTCTTCGGACGCCCCGGAGCAGGTCCCTTCTCCGGCCCACAAGAGGGCACGACAGACGCGGGTGGTTTTGTCCGACGATAGTTCAGACTCGAGCATCGTGTCCGAAGACCTCGAGGAGGTTCCACGAAGGAGCCTACGGGTCAAGCCCCCCCCAAAGGTTAGGATCCAAAGACCCTCCTGTTTATTACGAATAGATTTAGAGTTTGCTAACATGTGGGTTATCGGCCTTGCATCCCCCTGCGCGTTATCCCCACCGATGTGATATCGGGAGGGGAGACCCTGCCCGCCGAACTAGCGGAGAGCGGGGATGCCTCGCATCCCACCACTCTAGGCGCCATGAGGGATGTCGTGGAAGTGTGGTCCCAGCACACTCCAATGGAGGCAGACACCGGTGGCAATGGAGATCATATCATCGCCAAGGCTAACGCCTCGGCCACTGAAGACCGGGGGGCAACACCCTGCCCGGATACCGAGGAGGACGGACGAGCGGGAGCTCAGTCCCCTCCAAAAACATCTCCGGAGCGCACTATGCCTCCGGAGGCACCGGTCCAATCCCCGGTGGGTGATCAGGAATCGGATCATCACCGGCACCACCGACCAATAGGTGGTCGGTCATGGAGGAGGCTCTATCGAGTGCCTCCATCCCCGAGGATCACCGCACCCTTATGGGTGCGGTACTATAGAGCATCCAGTCCTTGACAACGGACTAAAGGAGGCCTTCGAAGGTCTCCTTACAGGTTTTAAAGTAAGTCACCCGCTTTGTTTATTTGCAAACATTTTATTTATTCACATTATATACATGGCAGCCCCCGAGCCCTAGGCGAGGTGAAAAAACTCACCTAAGGGTCACATCTGAATCCGATACCAAACTAGATACACTTTAAGTGTCCGACATGTTAGAATAACTCGACATATGATCGGATTGGCTATAATTCGGGAATTGAGAGCCCATGTAATGTATTAACTGTGTGTGTAATGCAGGCTTCATCATCGGTGGTCACCATAAATAGCGCCGAGATGGAAGAGCTCAATCGGAAGCTGAAGCGCTCCGAAGACGAAGACGAGTCCCTGAACCGAAGGCTCGACGAGGCTGAAGGTATGTCAAAACAGAATTCGAATGCCTTTGTCTAAGCTCTATCGTACGAATACTGTCAAATGCAGCTTCTTCACATTGTACAATGCACGCGCAGCCTCGGCGAAGGAGATGGAGAGGCTCAAGGCTGAGCTCCAGCACACGAAGGACGAAACGGCCGCCGAGAGGGCGGCTGTTGAGGAAATGGCTATTGCTCTTTCCTCCATGTAGGACACTAGTGGAAAGCATGAAGGTCGCGTGGTAGAGGTCCAGCGGGAACTCAAGGATGCCAACAAATGATGCGAGGCCTTGGAGCAGAAGAATAAGGCGAGCTCGGCCGAACTGTCCACTATGAAAACCAAACTCCAAAAGGAGTGGACGGACAGGCGGTTCTACGAGGAGCAAGTGCGCCAGGCTAAGGAAATAGAAGATGGTAAGCCATACTCACTAAAGTGCGTATTCGGGGATAGAAACTTCGCATTGCTTACCCAAGTGTGGCGATCCTCAGGTGCATCCTCCGACCTCCAGGAGAGTGTGGCGGACGCCAATCAGCTGTTCGCCGTACTCCAGGAGATGAACCTCGGCTGTTCTGGGCACACTTTGAAGCCCCGGAGCTTCCTCCTCTTCTGGTGGAGTAGTTAAAATAACTGATGGAGTTGTACCAGATGGTGGAGCCGTCCATGAAGGACCTCTGCATCCGCTTATGGCCTACCGAGCCGCTGCCAAGCAGCTACTTTGGCCTGGTGCAGAGGTTGATCGCTGCTTCGCCCCGCCTCGACACCGTCAAGCGCTCCTCATGCATCGAAGGAGTCCGGATGGCCCTTGCCAAGGAAAAAGTGCACTGGCCGGGGCTAAATCCGATGAAGGTAGCCACCGACCCACCGCCACCCAGAAAGGAGCATTGATGCCCTGAGCTATACTTCGATGGAGTGATCGAGAGTGCTCAGGAGATAGCGTCACAGTGTTCGGGTGATAAATTATTTGAATGAGCTGTAATGCGTCTGAAGACTTGCCCAAACTTTTAATGATATTAGTATTTGTTCTTATATGGTTTTGCATTCCTTTATAAGTCCTGTGTGGTTGTTTAATACTGAAAGATGTGAGTCGTCGGCTTCAGCCCTCATGCAGATACTACATGGGGTGTCTATGCTAATGCACTATGTCCCTTAGCCGTTATCGGATCCCAAAGGCGATATAGTGCGGCAGACTAGGCAATCAGACTGTAGTGCTTTATTTCTTTCACTTAGCTGTAGGGGCACGAAAAGGACTACAGGAAGCATACGATTAGCTACCGAAGTGTTGTGATGTTCGGGCGAACCGTGGCCGAAGCCTGTATCACACTGTCAGCACAGAGGGCAAGTTCCTCGTGTAACACGGAATAACCGCTTGCGAGGATTCAAGTATAATACTTCCTGCTCGGGGTTCACAGACCGCATCACACATACTATGATAGTTCGTTTTCGGCTTTCTCCCCTGAGGTGCTTGACCAGACTATCCAGAAGCACCATCGCATGGGTGCTCCCTTTGCCCTTTTAGCCGAATGAGCGGAATGTAAAGAGGAAAGCACAGGAGCCGGGCAACCCAACTTATTGACAAAAGACATAGTTCGGAACCAATGCATATAAAGCGAACGCCAAGACGCCAAACACATGATAGATAAGGCGATTTGTGTTTGAACTCGAGCCCTGGTCTATTAGCCGGTTACCTCACATCAAGCTGGATAGGTTCACGAGAAGAGGGAGAAAGGAGAAAAATGTGTGCCGAAAAAAGGAGAGATGAAGAGAACTTGCGTCACACAATTTTGCATTTTCTCAACAACTCTTATAACTAGGATTGCCGAAGCAACTATTTATAGGTATGTGAAAGAAACAACAATAAAAAAATAAAGAGTTGTTGTACCAGGGGTCTATGATTAGTAACCTGACATCCTCGATATGCCCCCTTGCTAGTTGAATCCTGCTCTTAGATGCACCTTGATGTGTGTTAGTGTTTGGCGAGTGGATTTTGCTAACAAAATCTTAAGAGGCCGCCGAATTGTATGTGAGCTTTACGCCGTAGGCAGGCTCTTTTAGGAGCGCCTGAATTTTGTCCAAAGACGTGTTGATGGTAGAAGTTCGGGCCGGCCGACCACCCATTTTTATTTCCCAACCGCTACCCATGGAATCTTAAGTGTGAAGTTGGGCCTCCTCGACACATACTTTGGTGGTCCTAAGGTTGTGCGTTGGGGGCGAGTCCCTATAGAAGGGAGGAGGAAGGATCTGAGTTTTCGGTCTGAAGCTGAACTCGCTTCCCAGCCTTCTGTGCCTTTATGGCAGATGTCGGAGCTTGTTGATCTTCTTTGTAGCTAAATTCGGCCGCTAAGGCCAATGCATGTTCCTCAATTCTAAGGTAGCGCTCTGTATTGCCGTTGACAGTAATGACCCCCTTGAGGCCCGGCATCTTGAGCTTGAGGTATGCGTAGTGTGGGACCGCGTTGAAATGAGCAAACACTATCCGACCAAGCAGCGCGTGATAGCCACTGTGGAAGGGCATGATTTCGAAGGTCATGCCTTCGCTGCGAAAGTTATCGGGTGAGCCGAACACAACTTCCAGAGTTACAGAATCCGCGCATCGGGACTCAACGCCCGGGATCACTCCTTTGAAGGTAGTGCTGCTGGGTTTGATCCTTGACGGATCTATGCCCATCTTATCCACCATATCTGAGTAAATCAGGTTGAGGCTACTTCATTCGTCCATTAGGACTTTTGTGAGGTGATACCCATCTATGATGGGGTCTAGGACAAGGGCCGCCGAACTCCCATGGCGGATACTGGTCGGATGATCACACCGATCGAAGGTGATCGGTTATGCTGACCATGGATTGTACTTTGGGGCTACGGGTTCCACAGCGTAGACCTCCCGAAGGGCACGCTTCCTCTCCTTCTTGGGTATATGGGTGGCATATATCATGTTCACTGTTTTGACTTTGGGAGGGAATTTCTTCTCTCCGCCACCAATTGGACCCCAAGGCTCATCCTCGTCCTCGCTGCGAGAGCTTTTGCCTTGGTCTTCGGGTGATATCTTGCCGGCCTGTTTAAACACCCAGCAGTTGCGGTGTGTGTGGTTGGTGGGATTTTCCTAAGTCCCATGGATTTGTCAAGAGCTTTCCATGATCTTCTCGAGCTGAGTGGGTCCATCAGGATGGCCTTTAGGAGGCTTCTTCCGCTGCCCAGGTCTGGAGTTGCAGAATCTAGCGTTTATAGCCGTATCATCGACATCGTTATTATTGTGCCGAGGCTTATTCTTATTGCGCTTTGGTTTTGAGTAGCCATCCTAGGCTTTAGGTGCTACGGGATCTTTGGAATTGTGGTTGTATCTTGCCAGCCAATTGTCCTTGCCCGTGCAAAAGCGGGTCATGAGGGAGATAAGGGCATACATGGTCCAAGGTTTATCCTGGCCTAGCTGGTGACCCAGCCATTCGTCCCGAACATTGTGTCGGAATAAGGCTATGGCCTCATCATCCGGACAGTCGCTGATTTGGTTCTTCTTAGTCCAGAACCGATTCCAGAATTGCCGAGCAGACTCGTCGGGCTTTTGGCGACATTGGTAAGATCGGAAGAGTTCGGCAGACGGACATAGGTTCCTTGGAAGTTAGAGTGGAACACATCTTCTAGGTCTTCCCATCATCCAATGGATTTTTCGAGGAGACTGTTTAACCAGTGCCGAGCTGGCCCCTTAAGCTTAAGAGGGAGGTATTTGATGGCATGGAGATTGTCTATGGAGGAGGAAGTCCTCGATCCATATAGTTGGGTCAGTGGTCCCATCGTATTGTTCTATATTCACGGGTTTAAACCCTTTGGGGAACTGATGCCGCATTACCTCATCTATGAAGCATAGTGGGTGAGCGGCGCCTCTCACCCGTACTATATCACGCCTGTATTCGGCGTCTGTATGGGGTCGGTTGCGTTCCCGACTGTGTTGTTTTGGTTGAACCATGGTCTGTATCCTCCCCATCTATCGGGCAAGTACTCTCTAGATCCATAGATGGATCTTGTGCAGCCTGCTCTGTGATCCAGGTCATCTCGTAGGTTGAACCTGTCATTGGGATCTAATGGCTCCTTACCCCGTCTTTGGGGCACTACCGGTATATAACCGGTGTCGTCAGCCAGCCTGTCTTGACCATGAGGAGGGCGGTCCGGCTTATCATATGGAGTACGATTTGGAGACGGAGTATCAGTGAGTTCATCATCAAATTGCGGCAGCAGCCGTCTCCGAGGGTAGCTTTTGGGCTGGTTTGACGGACTGGTGCCGTATGCTTCCTCGGCTGAGAGGACTTTCGTCCAATGATCATTGAGGTCGTTATGTTCGGCTTTGAGCTGCCGTTTTTGGCCTTGAGGCTGCGAGCCGTTGCTATGAGTTGTTGCCTGATTTCTTCCTGATCTTCAAGGTTATCAGGGATGTACAAGTCATCGGCTTCCGGTATATCTTCCTCCTCGACGGGGGGAAGATAATCATCGCCTTCAGAGTTGTTGATGATATCGGGGTTGTTTTGGTCCTAAGGCCCTTCCGGACCCTCTAACGGGTGCTCGGGGATATCGAGATTGGCATGATTAGCGGGGGTATTACCGTCCCCCCTGTTGATAATTGGTTTTCTTCCCTTTTTGCTTTTGGACCGCTTATGCAATTTCCGGCACCTTGATGGCGCATCGCCCGATTTGTCGCCGTCGTTGTGAGGCGTGTTGTCGCCATTGGTGGCAAGAGTATCTAGCATGTAGACATTGTATGTAGAAGTGGCGGTCCAACTCCTGGTGTTAACAGGGGTGGGAGCATGGTCCTCTTAATCCATGTATTCTGCCACCTCGGAGGCATAGTCCAGCATGTTGGTTAAATTCTCGACAGTGGCTATCAAGTGGGTGGTGTGTGGGTCGAAAAATTCGTCCTGGCCTGCACCATAACCGAACCGATCATAGATCGCGGCTGGTTCAGTGATCTTCATCGACGAGAATTGGTCCAGGACCTCGTCGACCGCTGAGGGCCCGATCGGATCTAGCTGTTTGGAACTTGTGGAGTTAATGTTGAAGACGTCCATACATGGGAAGTGTTCGGCAAGAACATATGTCTGGTCATCTGGCTTAATGGACGCACGAGGATAAGGGATTGGCTCGTTGCAATGGGTGACCCCATCGGCATGTCCGAAGAAGGGGCTCGAGGTTAAAACCTCAGAGTCCTCGGAGGCTACACGCGAAGCAACGAGCCCGATTAATGTCAAGTCGGCCGAGAGTCGATGGAGAACTCTAAGTTTCCAAATCTGACCTCTCAATCAAGTGCGAAGTTCTCAATGAGGCCTAGATGGCCAGTGGAATTAGCATGTAGCACAATGTTGCCGAAGGCGAAGATCTGTCCCGGGACAAAAGCGTCCATGTTGCGGACCTCTTAATTGATGACAAGGTGAGGCATCTATTCCATCCTGCTCACAGAGGAACTCTCAATGAAAGCACCAATGTCGGTGTCAAAACCGGCGGATCTCGGGTAGGGGGTCCCGAACTATTAGACTAGAATCCACGATAGCAGGAGAAGGGGACACAGATTTACCCAGGTTTGGGCCCTCCTATGGAGGTAATACCCTACGTCCTGCTTGATTGTATTGATGATGTGGGGGGTTACAGAGTTGATCTACCTCGAGATCGAATAGCTAACCCTAGATGAGTTGTTCTGTCCCTATACCCTAAAACCCTCCGAATTATATAGATGTTGAGGATGCCTAGGGTTTACACATGGTCGGTTACATGCCGAAGAGATAAAACATGCCTATTTACTACGTCAAACATGGAGCGCAAGCCGTGCTTCCCGAAGCTTCCATCTTGGAGACTGGGCCTTCAAATCTTCCTGTGTTCGGTAAGTGGCCCATATAGTCCGGCCCATAAACAATAGATCGGCTATCCGAGGACCGCCTAATCTAGGACTCCCTCACCTGCTTAGGGTTGCGACGCAACCGGCAAGACGACGTACATCCTTGATGCGCTTTGGTGCTTCAATATGCTCAATCGCCTTGATCTTGTCAGGGCTTGCCTCAATCCCACGCTGAGACACAAAGAACCCGAGAAGCTTGCCGGACGGAACGCCAAACACACACTTCTCAGGATTGAGCTTTAGGTTGATCTTGCGTAGATATGCAAACGTCTCTTCTAGGTATTGTATGAGCGTTGCTTTGTCCTTGGTTTTGACCACTATGTCATCCATATAAGCTACCATATTCCTTTGCAGCTGGGGTTCAAAACTGTTCTGGACCGCTCTTGCAAATGTTGAACCAACACTTTTCAACCCGAAAGGCATTCGCACGAAGCAGTATGTACCACATGGGGTGATAAATGCGGTCTTCTCTTCGTCTTCCTTCGACATGAAGATCTGATGGTACCCTGAGTACTCATCGAGGAACGACAGAAAGTCACAACTGAAAGTGGAGTCCACAATCTGGTCGATGCGCGGCAAGGGAAAGGGATCTTTTGGACAGGCTTTATTGAGATTTGTATAGTCAATACACAGCCTTCATTTCCCATTTGCCTTGCGCACTACGACGGGATTGGCTAACCATGTTGGGTGGAGCACCCCTCTGACCAAACCTGCTGCTTCCAGTTTTCTAATTTCCTCGGCAATGAATTCTTGTCTCTCCAAGGTTTGCTTCCTCACTTTCTGCTTGACGGGCCACGCATGAGGACAGACGGAAAGATGGTGCTCAATCACCACCCTGGGAACACCGGGGACGTCAGACGGCTGCCATGCAAACACGTCGACATTCGCCCGCGGGAAGGCAACGAGCGCTTTTTTCTATTTTTCATCGAGGGTGGAACTTATGGTGACAGTTCCCCTCGTGCCATCCTCCTTGACGGGCACCTTTTTGGTCTCCGGTGGAGCTGGCTTGGACTTCTTGTTCTTGCCGGTGGAGCTCTCTGGTACATCGTCATTGGGAGCACAACACTCCAAGGAGGTGCGTTTGCCGGAATGTGCGCCATAGGCCTCGCTGGTCTTCTTCCCCCTGGGAGCTTCAGCGACAGGTGCTGCAACTGCCTCCCGGTAGAGTTGGTCGGCGCAAATGAGTGCACCTTTCTTGTCAGAGTTGATTGTGATGACGCTCATTAGCTTGGGCATCTTCAGCACATTGTAAGAGAAGTGGGTGACCGCCATGAACTTGGCCAACACTGGGCGGCAAAGGATACCATTGTATGGCAATGAGATCTTGGCGATGTCAAGGACGATCTTCTCCGTTCTGAAATTTATGTCACGACCAAATGTTACCGGTTGTGTGATCTTGCCCTTCGACTGAGTCCTCCCTGAATTGACCCCTTAGAATGTGCCTGTCGGCTCAAGATCTTCATCAGAAATTTGTAGCCTCTCGATGACATCTGGTGAGATCAAGTTCAGCTTGGCCCCACTGTCGACTAGGATTTTTGTCACCTTGAGGTTGCAAATTGTCGGTGAGACGAACAATGGCAGACACCTAACCACGGTTGTGGGATTAGGGTGATCCTCGGCATCGGAAATGATAAGAGTGTTGGACCACTTTAGAGGTCTCTAGCATCGACAGACGACTCTGTCGCGTTAACCTCGTGTGCTCACTATTTGAGTTGGCGGTGAGAGGAATGCGATGATGCACCTCCCTCGATGCACATCATCTTTGTAGCCTTCTGGAACTCATGCTTGCTGGACTAGCCATCCTCTTCGTTGCAATCGTCATCCCCTCTTTCTTCATCGCGGCCTCGAGCGGGCTCCTCCTTTTGTTGCTTGACCTTGTCCCGACGATCTCCTCGGTCGTTGTGTTTCTTACCGGACCCTTCTGCACCGTTTTGGGCTTTCTCCTTATCTCATCTCACGTACTCAACCTTCTGCTTCTCGACGAGTTGCTCGACCTGTCGGCAGTTTTGGAGGTCGTGGCCCTTTGTGTGATGGATCTTGTAGTACTGCTTGTCGGAGCCTTCCGTCTTGTCGATGGCCGCCAAGGCCTGACACGAGGTGCACTCGGCAACATCCTTGCCAGGTCTGTCAACCTTAGTTTTCTTGGCGGCGTCGACGTTGCCGGATCACTCGACGACAAGCACAGTCCTACTCTTGCGTTTCTTGTTCCACCGCCAGTTTTTCTTTGCCGGGGTGGTCTCGTCTTCGTCATCAGAGTTGACTCTAACGCTAGCTTTTTGGCCATAGAGTCTTCTCCCTTCTTCGGCTCAGGCACATCTATCATCCAGGGCATAAAGCTCGGCAACATCCTTGATCTTGTTTGTTGCCATCCCTTCGTGCATCCTACGGTTGCACACATTCTGGTGGAACAAGCTAATAACAGCAGCAGGATGAACGCCCGGGATGTTGTGATGCACATGGCTGAACCTTTGGATGTACTTGCGCAGGGTCTCGCCTTCTTCCTGGGGAATGATGTGCAAGTCACTTTCTTGACCAGGAGCTTGATGGCCTCCGGTAAAGGCGCCAACAAACTCATGGCATAGGTGTGCCCAGGAGGTGATGGAATTCTCTAGCAGGTGCATCAACCACGATCTGACGTTGGGCTTGAGTGCCAACGAGAAGTAGTTGGCGCATATCTTGTCGTCACGAGCTCTGGCAGCCTGCACCACAATGGTGTAGATGCTCAAGAACTCCGATGGGTGAGTCTTGCCCTCATATTTATCCGTGACCTCTGGCTTGAACGTCCGGGAGTTGGGCCACTGGACTCGCCGCAGCTCACCGATAAACGCTGGACAACCCACCTTGTAAGGCAGGCCGACAGGATACCCTGGTGCGGATTTGTCTATAGTAGGACCTGTGCATTTATCAGATTGATGGTGCGCTTCCCGCTGTCGCTCGATTGTAATCCGAGCGTCTTCTTTGCTTCGCTCCCGAAGAACTTGACGCTGATCGCGGCGAGTCCGTGGATCATACAACGCCGTCGAGTAACCATCACAAGCGTAGGTCTGACGAGTCAACGACCGGCGTTGTTGCTGTGGAGGAGAGTGCACCGTGGTCGCACCGCCTCCGACCTTCTCTCCACTGGCATGATCCGGCTCGGTGGACCAAAACTTGTCGGCCAGGCTGAGGAGGCTCTGAATGGTGGCTCTCCACTCGTCGAGGTTCTCCGCAGCAGGAGGGAAGTTCAGGAGCAGTTGTGCCCACGCCATTGCTTCTTCCGACATGGTCGGCAACGATCGACGCGAAGAACGCTAGGTGCTCTAACTCCTAACCATGTTAGAAGGAGATCCATAGCGGTCTCGTGATTGCACACCACTCCCACTAGCACGCTGGCGTGCATGCTGGTCCGGCGCATCTTGGGAGCGATGCACAGGAGCTTTTCCGTGGGGACGTTGGGAACTACCGACAGCGCAGCGTTGCTCTTCGCGTGCGTCCTGAGAAGGTCACGGCGTACGCGCAAGCATGGGTGTCTTGGAGGGTGCCCTTCCATCCTTGGAGTTCACTATACCGCCCGTAGGCGGTATAGCTCCGTCCTGAGACCCAGCGGCGCGGGGGTTTGCACCGCTGCCGTGAGCGTCCCCGCGCGGGCGTCGCCGCTTCCTTGGACTTGATTACCGAAGCACCGCGTGGGCGCAGGGTCTCCACTTCCTACGCCCGCGTCCACTCTGTCGCCCACTTGGGCGACTACGGGCACGACGGATGTGGAGGGCTCCACTGTTGTGAAACCCTTCTTCTTGGGAGCCATGGCGATGAATATGACGAAGGAACTGACGCGTTGATCGTCGGACCATATTTACGCAACCAATGCCCCCTACCTGGCACGCTAGAGATGTCATGGGGGACAAACACCACTGGGATCAGGAGGACCCCTTTCGGTTCGGCATGGAGACGGGTATGCGCGAACAGTAGGACGAACGAGCAGCGTCGAGGGATTTTTACCTAGGTTGGGGCCGCTGAGAAGCGTAAAACCCTGGTCCTGCTTTGTGTATTATGAGTGTTCTTGGGTTCTAGCCACAGGAGTGTTGTGTGGGTGATTCGGCACAACGGCTACGCGTGCGAGCTATAAGATTGGTCAAAAGATCCTCCACTGTAATGCCCTGGGCCTCCTTTTATATGACTAAGGGGATCCCAACAGCGGCGTACAGTGCATACACAAGGTGTACAGTGCTAAAGTCCTATCATACCTAACACTGACAGTGTAAGACAGGCGCATTTAATGCTCCGTCTGGTGCCTCTAACTGTCTATGGGACGAGACAGGACCCCGTCCCATCGACACCGCTTAGCCTCCTCCATCGTCGGTGCCTCGCACGTGCGCAGGTGGGGCGACACCTGGCCTCTGTGATGGCAGGATCTTGCCGGGGCTTTGCTTTGCTGGGGGCTTGAAGGCCGTCCCGGCATGGTTTTGCCGGGGGTCTATCCCTCGACCTTGATTGTTCGTTTGAGTGTTCTCTTGATTTTCCTGTATCCGCATCTATCAGTTCCAAGTCGGGCCTTGCTGCCGATGTGGCTACTACTGCCCGTGCACGAGTAAGGGGCACTGGAGAACCCAAAACTCTAGTGCACCGACAATATTACAAATTTTTGCTGCTGTGATGACCTTGTTCTTGAGCTTGCATGTCACATTTGTATGGTTCCAAGTAGTTGTGATGCATAATATAGCTTCTAGGCACTTGTAGAAGTAGTTGCTATGAGTTTTGTTCACTTTTATTTTGAGTCACTAAAAATTTCAGAATTTTTTTCAGAAAATAAAAAAATGTTGAGGAGGGTGTTTCAAGGGGGTTCATCGAGCAAGAAGGCCCCAAGGCTCACGATAGGTGAGCCCTACCTTGAACCTCTAAGGGAAGCACAAGTACAACCTTGTGAATGGCCATTTGATCCATTCATGAGTGATGCCGGTTTCAAGGAAGAATTCTACGCATACATAAGAAATGCTGACCTTGAGGAATTCATTTCGGACAAATTCAAGCAATACTATCAACTCACGGATTCTTTCGTGTGGAGGTTTGAATTTTTCTCAAGCGTAATAAACCTTCCGTCCTATTTGACCTTTATGACAAATCATATACTTTGGACATAGAGGATTTTAATCATGCATGCAAAATTACACAATGGGGGCAGCTATAGTGATCCGCGCAAAACTAAATATAATGGTTTTCTTGCTAGCATTACCATTGGACAAACTGAAATTATTACACATGCTACCATGGGGAGCATTCACTTTCCTGCTTTACACTATTTTGCTCTGTTCATAGGTAGATGTATTAACAGTAAAACTGAGCATAGCCATCTTTGTCCAACCGATCTTAGTAGTCTTAAAAGTGCAGTAATGGGTGAAAGGCGATATAACTTAGGAACCATTATTGCTAGAAGGTTGCATAATAATGCTAAGGATGGAGATTTCTTTGGTGGGATTTATGCCACTCGTTTAGCTATTTATCTTGGGGGTACCCATACGCGAAAATGATATTGAGTTACCACGTGCTTTTCTTGATTATGAGGCTTTAGTACGTTTTCAGTTTCTTAAAAGGAATGAACAATCCCTCCAGTACCGACTAATTTTTGACAAACAACGTGATGTCCATGTTACCCTTCCTGCTGTTGCCTTCTTTAACTTTCAGGAAAAACAAAGATACTTTATAACCAAAGAGGAGGCAAACGAGTATGAGAGAAATGCGGAAGCAGCTCGCCTTCACGCTGCAGTCATTCAGGTGGTGGCCGCCGCAGCCCAGCACAACCCCGGTTATGACTTTGGATATTACCCGAGCCATCCATGGCCCTAGACCATCTTAGGACAAGAGCCTAAGCTTTGGGGAGTACGTATTTATCACCGACTTTACATTCATGTTCAGACATCCATCCTAAGTATTCGGTGTTCATACTCTTTCATTGTACCATCCATGGTAGTTTATTTCCTTGTTTCACTTTCTTCTTGTGTGTTTAATTAACTTTGAAATATACAAAAAAATAGTTCTATCTTTGTCTTCTAGTTGCTTAGTTATAGCATTAAAAGAAAACCCAAAAAGATTTTTTGTTATTCTTTTGCTTGTTGGGAGCTTTCCCTTGTAACTAGTTTTTCTCGTCCTTGTTTTGATTTTCCTTTCTTTGGGTTGTAAGGAGAATACCACAATGAAAATGTCGAGTGGCTCTCATATGCATTATTGTTTACCTATTAGAGAGCCCATGTTACCTTTTCTTCTCCTTTGAGTTATTGTTTGCAGATTCCATGTTAGTCCATTGCACGTGCATTCTTATTATTATCCACACCGATCTGTCGTGCAAGTGAAAGTCAATAATGACGATATTTGATGAAAAGATTGAGATGGAGAAAAGCTGGTATGAACTCAACCTATCTTGCTTTTGCAAATATGATTAGCTCATCGTTCCGAATTCAGTTCATTATGGGTGAAACATATTTGCAATGAAAATTCGAGATTATAGTTACTCATGTCATGCTTAATTAGCTAAGAGTGGATAATAGTTTGTCTTGGGTGCCAACATGCATATTAAAATGGTTGTGATGGGATGGTATCCTCCTCTGAACGATTCAAGTGGCTCGACTTGGCACATGTTCATGCATGTAATAGAAACAAAATCAACATAGCCTCTACGATAATTAGGTTCATAGTGATTTATATCCTACTCATGCTTGCATTCAATGCTGGTTAATCTCAAAGCATGTTGATGACCGTGTCGCTCTCTAGTTGGTCGCTCTCCTGTCTTTTGCTAGGCTTCACTTGTACTAAGCGGGAATACTGCTTGTGCATCCAATCCCTCAAACCCAAAGTTTTTCCATATGAGTCCACCATACCTGCCTACATCTGATATTTACCTGTCGTTCCAAGTAAATTTGCATGTGCCAAACTCTAAAACCTTCAAATAAACATTATGTTTTGTATGCCCAAATCGCTCATGTGGCGACTCGGGGCTGTCAGTATCTTCCATGCTAGTTAGGTTATTTTCACGATATGTGTTGATTCACTATCATTCACGAGAAAGTGGCTGGTAATCCGGATGCCCAATTCCATGATCGAAATAAAAGCAAAATGTAATTAAACAAAACTCCCCCAGGACTTTGTTTGTATGGACGGTACCCATAGATTCGGCTCGCTGTGGAGTGTGACTCATTGGTGGAGAGGGAGTAAAAATTTTATCTTTCTGTTTGGGAACCGCCTATAATGTATCTAGCATGGAAGATGTTGAAAACCTTTTGGTCGCTATGTGAGCAATGAAAGCATACTGCTAAAAAATCATTAGTTAGCTCTATTTTAAAAACTCGAGCTCTCGCAACTTTGCAAATAAATGCTTCCCTCTACGAAGGGCTTTTCCATTTACTTTATTGTTGACTCATCCTCTTCTCATAAAAGGCACTAGGTAGATAGCACCACTATCATTTGTATGCTTTGCTGTAAATTAGTATTGAGTATGAGCATGACTAGATCTCTTTCACCATGAATTACAATGTCTAGTCAGTCCTTGTTCTTCAGAGGTTCTCTGCATTTATGTTTTGCGGTCTCAGAAAGGGCTAGCGAGATATCATTTACCATACTGTATCATGATTGTTTTGAAAAAGTGTTGTCGTCTGAGAGTTATTATTATTGCTCGCTAGTTGATTATGTCATTAATATGAGTAAATGTGAGACCTAAAGGTTATTGTGAATGTCGTTAGTCTAGGATCTTTGCTGAAAATCTAAACATCAATTAGACATATTTACAATAATAAGATCAAACTGATTTTGTAAAAGTTTTTCCTTATCATTCTCGGTTTATCAACGGAATTGCTTGAGGACAAGCAATGGGTTCAACTTGGGGGAGTTGATATGTCTCCGTCATATCAACTTTTCCAAACTCTTTTGCCCTTGTTTTGGACTCTAATTTGCATGATTTGAATGGAACTAACCCGGACTGACGTTGTTTTCAGTAGAATTGCCTTGGTCTTATTTTTGTGCAGAAATAAATAGTTCTCAGATTGACCTGAAAATTTACGGAGAATATTTTTGGATTTAAAAAATAATAATGGCGCAAGAATCAACCAGAGGGGGCCACCCACAGGCAACAAGCCTGCCAGGCGCGGCCACCCCCCTGGCGATGCCTAGCAGGCTTGTGGGACCCCTACTGCTCCACCGACCTCAATTCCACTCCTATTTATTCCTATTCATGGAGAGAAAAATAAAGGAGAATAGTTCATCACGTTTTACGATACAGAGCCGCCGCCACCTCCTGTTCTTCCTCGGGAGACCAGATCTGGTCTCCGTTTTGGGCTCCGGAGAGGGAAAATCGACGCCATCGTCATCACCTACCATCCTTCATCACCAATTCGATGATGCTCTCCGTCGTTCGTGAGTAATACCATCGTAGTCTTGCTAGATGGTGATGGGTTGGATGTCATTTATCATGTAATCGAGTTAGTTTTGTTAGGTTTTGATCCCTAGTATCCATTATGTTCTGAGATTGATGTTGCTATGACTTTGCGATGCTTAATGCTTGTCACTAGTGCCCAAGTGTCATGATTTCAGATCTGAACCTATTATGTTTTCATCAATATATATATATATATATGTGTGTGTGTGTGTGTGTGTGTGTTCTTCATCCTATCTTGCAAGTTGTAGACACCTATTACGAGTTATGATCCACATCCCCAGGGTGACAATAACTGGGATTCTTTCCGGTGATTACCGTAGTTTGAGGAGTTCATGTATTCACTAAGTGCTAATGCTTTGGTCCTATTCTCTATTAAAAGGAGGCCTTAATATCCCTTAGTTTCCATTAGGACCCTGCTGCCATGGGAGGGTAGGACAGAAGATGTCATGCAAGTTATTTTCCATAAACACGTATGACTATATATGGAATACATGCCTACATTACATTGACGAATTGGAGCTAGTTCTGTGTCACCCTATGTTATAACTGTTCCACGATGAATGCCATCCAACATAATTATCCATCACCGATCCATTTCCTACAAGCTTTCTGCATATTGATCTTTGCTAAGTTACTTCTCCGTTGCTACTGTTACAATCACTACAAAACTGCTACTATTACTTTTGCCATCGTTACCGTTACTTCCATACTACTTTGCTACTAAATACTTTGCTACAGATATTAAGTCTTTCAGGTGTGGTTGAATTGACAACTCAGCTGCTAATACTCGAGAAAATTCTTTGGCCTCCCTTGTGTCGAATCAATAAATTTGGGTTGAATACTCTACCCTTGAAAATTGTTGTGATCCCCTATACTTGTGGGTTATCACATATCATCTCTACCGAAGGCATTAAGGTGGATCCTGACAAGGTTGAGGCAATCGTGAAGTGGGAGCCACCTCAGAATGTAAAGCATCTTCGAAGCTTCCTTGGGCTTGCAAGCTACTGCAGAAGATTCATGGAGAACTTCTCCAAGATTCATAAGCCTTTGTCTAATATCCTCCAAAAGAGTGTCAAATATGTGTGGACTAGCGAGTGTGATGTGGTGTTCAATACACTCAAGGAAATGCTGACTTCAGCTCCAATTCAATACTCTACCCTCTAGAAGAAATGTATCGTGTCATTCGTGAAAATATCAAAGCCGCTAAATCCCGCCAAAAGAGCTATTATGATAGAAAGCTTCGCGACATGGCCTTTCAAATCGATGACTTCATCTATCTCCGAGTGTCTCCCATGAAGGGCACTCATCGCTTTGGCATCAAAGGAAAGCTTGCACCATGCTTTGTGGGTCCTTTCAAGATTGTGGGCAAAGAGGAGACCTTGCCTACCAACTCGAGCTTCCTTCCAATTTCTGAAATTTGTATGACGTGTTTCACGTCTGTCAACACCGCAAGTGTTCCAAGACTCCCGAGTGCACAATTGATTTCCAAGACATTGATCTCCATGCAGACCTATCCTAGCATGAGCCTCCAGTAGCTATCCTTGAAGAAACTGAGCGCAAGACTCGTAAAAAGTCTATCAAGTTCCAAAAGGTAAATTGGTCACATTACTGTGATAAAGAAGCCACTTGGAAATGTGAGAACCTTCTCCGCTCTGAATATCTTGAATTCTTTCGTTCCGAGATCTCTGGACGAGATCCTCTTGTAGTGGGGAGAGTTGTAACAATCCAAGAGCACCTTTCCAAATCATGTAACCAATTCCATGTATGAACCTTCTATGTTATGCCATCATGTGGTTTGAGTTAGTCAAGTTTTCTTCATGTTATTTTTTTTTGAATCTTGGCATCATGTCATGCATTCCATATTTTTGCATCATATGATGTTTGAAAGAGTGTATGCGTGGTGTGATCTTGTTTGAACAATCTCAAATCCTTCTCTACAAAACCCTCTCTCTCTCTCTCTCTTATTAATGCTTTTTAATTGTATTTGCAACTGTGTTCCCCATCCATATTTTAATGTTCACAGTTTCTCAAAAACTCCTATCTATTGCCATTAAGCCCTCCTCCAAATTTCATCCTTTTTCAGATTGATTTGGTTGGATTCAAAAATGTGTTCCCTTAACTTTGAATTTAATTTAAACTTGATTTATTTTTATATCTCTTAAAATGCCCAAGGCAATTTTGTTAAATAGATTCTAATGCAAGGGGCTGAAATATAATTTTGTTTCAGTCAAAATACTTCTGCATCTCATTCTGGCATTTTTATCTTTGTTTCTATTTTTGAAAAAAGGAAAACCTTATTTCTGCACAGAGAGAGAGTAGCTCTCCCAGGCCTCCTCTCTCCCGTGGCCCAACTGTGGAGCAGCTCCTCCTCCCTGGCCCAGCAGAGCCGTATCATCCTAGCTAGCTTCCCACCGCACGCGTCTTCTCCCTCCTCTGTACGAGAAGACATCCATGGAAGCCATGTCGGCAATCCGGTGATTTGACGGCCTTCGACGCCCCTAGAGACCTATAAAAGTTGTCCTAGACCTGGCCCTGGAACCCCTCGCCCCATTCCTTTCCTTTCCTCAACCCGCCACCGTAGGTAAGTCTCCCCCAAGCGTCGTCGTTGCCCTGTCCACCGTGCTCCAACCGAGCTCGTGCTTGTGCTCGAGGTGACCTCCTCGTCTCGCCTCCATCCCTCTGGTGCCACAGGAAGGGCGTCCCCATGTACCTCTTCTTCCTCGCCGACCAGGTAAGCGCCAAGGCCCAATTCATCATCGAGCTTGAGACCCTTCTTCCTACAGCCCCGGATGAGGAAACTCACTGGAGTTCCTCACCTCGTCGTTGTCTTCCCGAAGCCTCCCCATTGTCTTCGTCTTGTCAAAGGTAGCTGAGTAACCTCCATCATCCTCCATTTTGTTCCTCGTAGCCAATAGCTCCCCGTAGCCCATGTCGTGCCCATTCCATCGTCGTTCTCCCTGCGCTCTGCGCGGATACCTAAAGAGAATCTTCAAAGACGAGTAGCTTCCCCTTCCCTGCTTCGGGTCGCCAAGCATGTGCCTCTGCTCACTCGCATAGTTTCCTCTGCCTCCCCATGCGCTCGCCGCAGCCTTGCAGGGTCGCCGCCTTGCCTGCATGCCCGATCCGATCCAAGATCGAGCTCGAGCTTGAGCTCCTCAACCCCGTGTCCCTTAGAACCCCGTAGCCCAAGGAATGGATCCATAAGTGGATATCGCAAACCCGCGACTGGTCACCAGCTCTGGTGATTGCTGGAGAGCCCGCTGGCATCGTTGCCTGCTTCCCTGCCTCATGGAGCAACCCCACACCTTTGCCTCTTCAAAAGGAGAGAGAACCCCTTCGCACCGCAAGAGATCGAGCAACGCAATGGTAGCCCGCCCTGTGCTCCACCAGGGAGACCCGGGTTTGATACCCCCCCCCCCCCCGAGAGCCACAATTTTGGCCCCTCTTTTGTTTTTCTAATGTGTATGACGTGTGGGTCTCCACGTCAGTCTCTCACCTCCCCAGCATGGCAGCAGACCCACCTGTCATGGATAGTGGGTAGGCATGTTTTTCCTACTTCAACATAGGCTTATACTATATTATTTTGGGGTAGAAAAATCTAATGAATCCACCTATCATATTAGTTTTGTGATTTGAGCAAGTTTGTGTGGAAGCTATTTTGTGCTAACATGTCGTTTTGTTATTTTGCATGATTTCATCCTTGCACTCTTTGTTAAACTTGTCAACATGAACATTGTCCCTTGACATGTGTACTAGCCCCTCGTAATTTTGCATGCCATGAAAAACCATGTGTGGATATGGTTTTCTTGTTGTCAAAATGCTATGGTGATGATGTTGTTTAGTAGGGTCAATATAATTCTATGTCTGGTATCTGTGGTATTTTGTTGCCATGTTTCCATGATGATTGCCATGAACCTGTAGTTCCTTTCTAGTTGGCCCAATGGAATGAATTGTTGAGCATGTTATCCTTTATTAGAATGTGCCAATAGTTTTCAAGTAGAGGTTTGGCATCCTAGTTAGTTTTGCTTTCAAACATGTCAACCTGATAAAACTGCTCTCCTTCGCCCCTTGATAATTTTTCTAATTCTCAACAAATGTTTAGTTAAATATGACATGTTAGAAGGATGCTAGGTAGGAATCTATACATGTTTTGATGTTGCTGTAATGGAGTTATTAGAAGTGCATATTGTCCTCTATAATGTTGTTAAGTTTCATGCCAATATATGCCATGTCAGATATTGTTTCATTGCTCAATACACCAACATGATAACTCTGGTTGTAAATATTTGACTAAGTCTTTAACTGTTATTCAACGTGCCATGTTGTGAGCTCATTTGCTATTAATTCATGCTTCCACTCATGTTGTTGCAGTGTGTCACACCTGTGTTTGTACTAGTTTGCTATGCTATGGTTTTGTAAAAATTGGACTCATTTAAAACTTTTGCTTGCTTGTGATGATTTGCTTAAGTGCTATTTGCTTGTATGTTTGTCTGTGTTTCAATTCATGAAAATTCTTCTCCTATCTATGCTCACCTACTTGATCAAAACTCTCTACCCAATGATCATGCCATGTGTATAGGACCTAAAACTATTTTCATCAACAATTATTCTGGCCAAAAAAACATTTAACCAAATTAGAGTTTCTAAAACCCGTGAATTTATGTTTGTTCCCCAAGTCATCAAATTAGGGAGAATATTTTTTGCAAAGACTTTAATTGAAACCTACAATACATCAGACTTCCAAATACCACCAATTATTAATTTTACAGATTATTTTCCTATTTTATTTAAGTGTTTTTCTCATATGTGCCCCTCGTTCCTTAGTTGTACTCATCAATCCCCATGCTCTTACAATTTGCTCACTTTTCATCACTCTCTTGTCCAAAACCCTCATGAAATGTCACAACGATCAATGCCGTCGGGTCAATGGTTTGACCGTTCACTGTGACGTGTGGGGCTGTGTTGTAAGGGCAACTCCAAATCATACGCCCACGTGCGCTTGGGGCAAACCGGACAGACGGGCCATCACTCCTGGTGGCGTCCAACCTAACCCCACCGCCCAAAGTAAATGCGCACGTGTGGCGGGGCCTGGTCGTCAGCCACCCACCTTCGTGTCATCGTCCTTCTTTAAGTGGAAACTCGTGGACCGACCGGTCCACACTACACATAGCAGCTTTCGCTTCCAAATCCAATCCTGCCCCTCCACCCCCGGTAGTTTCTAGAAACCCTAGCCCGTCGCCGTCATCATGACCTGGCCAAGGTCCAGGAAGGGGAAGCATGACCATGAGGCTGGCTCATCCTTTGGTAGGCGCCGCTCTGGTCGCTCTAGGAGCCCACCACCACCACCGCCGGCGCCGCCTGCTATGTCCGCTCTGGCCGCTCCGCATGCATTTGCAATCAGTCCGCCGGCTGCCCTGTAGCGCACGCACCCATACATCGGCACAAAAATATGCCGGAGGTACTGGGAGACGACCACTCCATTGACGTGGGGAGATGCTAACCTCCCCGATAACTAGCACCTGCCTCGGATCAGGTGCTAATCCCCCCGGCGCCGATGAGCGGCCACACCCGCCATGAGGAGATCGACTCACATCGCGCGCATCTGCCTCCAGATCTCCTCGACGACCCAAGGTACGCGTCAACTCGCCGATGTGGGATACGTGGCTCCACGATGAGCACGACCTACGGCGGAAATCATTTTTTGGCCAGTCGTCCACCTAGCCCACGACGACGACATGTTGCTAGCCAACCCCAAGTGTGCGGTCGTAGGCGTGTCCGCTGCTTCACACCGACACCATCTCCGTCCCCATCACCACCACCTCCGATGACCTAGGAGGAGGAGGTCGATCTCATTAGGCATGTCATGAAGGAATCTACACGCACGCATCACCAGCGTAATGGGTGGACATGTAGATGGCGATGGCCCTCTCTGAGGCCGGCCACGTCACCATTCCTGAACTAGAGATGGTCGTCATTGTCAAGGAGGAGGTGAATGAGGAGGTGGTGGAGGATCAGCCCCTTGCGGCGTGGAACCCCCGGCTAGTGGGCCAGTCGTGGGTGTGGTCGGCCAGTGTGCCGGAGATGGCCAACACGTTGGCTGTCTAGCCGTGGGGACCCACGCCACCATAGTGACCCAAACTGGAGCAGGAGCCATGGGAGGAGGTGTTGCAGGCACCCCAAGCGCGTCCGGTCTAGCGAGGGCCGCCAGCCCACATTTGGCAGCTGCTTCCCTACGTCGACCTCACCAGCGACAACGATGAGTAGGATGGCACTCCTAAAGATGTCGGCGGCTTCACCGGTGGGCGACATTGTCTATATTTTATATGTGTTATATTTTTATCTATGTTTTTATATTAGTAGCTACTGGCCTTGTGTATAATGCACAAGAACTATCGTTGGCCTCTATGCTCCGCATTAATCTTTAATTAAAGCTGTTGCATGGTGATGTGATGTGATGTGATGTTTGAATATGATGTGATTTGATGTTTAATTAAGGTAAAACTTGAATATGAACTGGCATTTGAATTATAAGTGACATGTTAAAGGAGGCCTATATTGATCCTATTTAATGCACTTAGCTCCTTTGCATTGGAAGGGGCCTAAGTTGATCCTAAGTTGTAATGATCATGTTATCCTATGTTGAAATGATCTAACAACAAACAAAACAAAAATAGACTCCTAAACCCTAACCCTATCCCTTTATTGGAAAACCCATTATTATAAAGACAATTCAAAATTTCAAAAATGAAAAATTAGTTCAGATCCTTCTTACTCACACTCAAATGGAGCTCTGGTGATTTTTTTTATTTTTCGTCAACATAAACCCATTGTCACTCTCTTCTTGAACTCTATACAACCCCGTACGTGATAGCTCGTATGTGTGAAGGAGTTTTCATGGAAATGTCCATAAACCAAGATTTTTATTTTTTGCCATAACCATGTCACATACAAAGGCATTATGAGCAGGTTTTACATTTTCTTATTTTTTTAATTTAGTTCTGCTCATTTGAACTTGGAAATGGTAGTTCATCTCAAAAGAAGGTTTTTCTTAAAAAGTCCCTAAACCAGAGGTAACTATGTCATATAAAACGACGAATAGGGAAGGTTTCATAATTTTTTTTATTTAGTTACGGTCACGAAAGTTGGTCAAACCAAAGACAACCCCGCTGACTGGCTCAAAACCCCGCATCATCTCTACAAACCCTAACGTCGAAATTGCAACCGTCCAATCATACCCTAGGACCAAGTGAAAACTGTCGGATATGGTCTTCTAGAAGGATTTCCAAGGGGCAGGCTCCATGCAGTGTCCGCGCCGTTGGATCACATGGAAGACTCAATGTCGTTGGATCGTTGGGCGATTCATGAGAGGTTGGTTTTGCTCACCCACTCGTCCATGCATAAAAAGAAAAGAAAATTCCTGGTTGGTCCTTCCCTAGGCATTGACTGTCGAGGGAGGATGCACGGCTCCGGCTCCCTGACATTATCCATATACGGCTATTTAAGCCAAACGTCGTCCCCCAACCCTAGCTCATCCGTCTGCTCCCTATTTCTGCCAGCACCCGTGCACTCCCCTCTCCGAGCCCATCAGCCATGCCACCACGGCGCCAGTACTACAAAAACAAACACCGTCTCTTTCTCCTGCGGAAGGTCCAAATCTGGAGGCAAGTGCGGCTACCTCTGGAACTATAGGAGGATTTCGAGGAGGGGTCAGAGATGGGGGAGGAGCAGCCAGAGGAGGAGCCGTAGGAGCTGGAGGAGGAGGTGTGGCCGATCTACTATCAGTGGCCCGACCAGGTGGCGATCCTCAACTCCATCCACTCAGAATCAGCTACGCAGGCCCAGCGTCTTCGTCAGCAGCAAATGGAGGCAACACGGGTGGCGCAGGAGGAGGCACAGGTGGCGGCGCATGCGGACTAGGCTCCGGCACAAGCAAATCAGACTCCGACGACGGTGCATCAGGCTCCAGTGCAGGCAGATCAGGCCATATCCGACGACGAAGATGCGCAGTGCACTAGGTAGTATGTAGGATATATATTGCATGCTTTTGTATGTAACTATGGATATAAGGGATGATATGTATTGCATGCTTTTGCTATTATGCTCTCTTAGCTATGTTTAGTTGACTCTGGTTGCTGGTTCTATTCTCTAGTGTCCTATATGATTGTAGTATAGTCACCTAAACTATTTTGTTTTTGTTGATGCTTCAAAAAGAATATATTGCATGCTTCTGTACATGGAGGGAGTCACATATGGGTGGGTAAAAAAGGTGGGCAAAGCCCGCACATAGTATTGCACCCTAGCCTCAGTCTGTGGCACCTGGAAGGTGGAGACGCATACGAGAAGAGAGGAACCAACGGCAGCGGCCGTCGGTGCGTCCATGATGGCGCGAATCGGCGCAAGCATGCAGGCTAGCTGGATCACATGGCATGCATAGCAGGCTTCTGTATCATGGCGGCGCACGTCGATGGGTATGCCCTAGACTTTAATTGTCAGGCTGAATTGATGCTGCGGAGGTCAAATAGTGAGACGGTGTGAACTGTGAATCGATTGAGGAGGTGCGTGGGAGAAGAGATGAACCAAGAGGAGCGACAGTCGTTGCATCTGTGGATGCTCACAGGAAGGCTACATCCGTGGCGGCTCACAGGAAGGTTGCATCCGTGGCGGCACGCATCGGCGCATGCAGGCAGGCTAGTTGGATCATGTTGCGCAGGCATAGTAGACTTATCGTGGCGGTGTGCATCAACGCATGCATGTGGGCGTTTAATACAATGGCACAAGCAAAACCATGACCCAACTATCCAACCAGCACCACTGTCCAATGGGCGACACAGTCCAACGCAGCCTGACACGTCAGAATGGTCAAGAGAGGGAGACATAGTCCAACGCGGTCCCATTTGACAGGTCCAACGGGTGACACAGTCCAGCATGACCCCATACGTCAGAGTTAATGGTCAAACCATTGAACCGATAGCATCCTCCGTTGTGACCATTTCTGAGGGTTTTGGACAAGGGAGTAGGGAAAAGTAAGCAAAAGTTTAGAGTGTGGGGATGGATGAGCACAACTAAGAAACCAGGGGCACAAGAATAGAAATCCCTTTATTTAAAGGCTTTTTATTAAGGCCAGAAATGGTCTTTTCTAGGGAAAATTTATTTTTATGCTTTAAAAGTATTTGAGAAAATTTAGGGAAACTCAAGGGACATATATTTTCCATATGTAAGAGTTTAAACACATGGTCATGTTCAAAATTGTGGACAAAACCCTTGAAAACCCTTTGTGTCGATTTCAAGATTTTGAAATATTTGTATAGGAAATATTTTCAAATAATTCCAGGAAATTCTAGCATGTCACACATGATATATGTGATCATCATGCAATGTTTCATCTCAATCCCAAATGTTTTGGTTCACCAAAATATCCCAAAACCCTCTTTGTCCATATCCAAATTTGAGGAACTTTGCATTATGAAGTTTCCCCATTTGATCCAAACTTTCTGGGCATGCTCCAAACCCCAAATGATGCCATTACACTAAGTGGTGCATCAAGGAGAATATAATTGCATGCCTAGATCTATGGAAACCCATTTCTGATTATTTCTAGGGTTTACCAAGTTTACATTGGCCGTTGCTTTCAATTGAGCTCAAACTTGATGATCCACCCTATTTTTACCTCCCTGTTAAATATCACTACAAGTAGGGGTTTCTATCTTGCCCATCTCGGATCCCCCCTCACGCGCCAAAAGTCGTGTCTCGACGTCCTCGTCGTGCCAGGGCCGCGTCCCCCTCCTCTCTCTATCTCCAGCGCCCCCTGCAGGGCAAGCCAGAGCGCAGCTCGACTCGGCCAACCCATGGCCTCACACGTGCACGCTCTTCACACCACCTCTCTCCCCCATCTCCCTTCCTCAGGATTGAAAGCAAGCCCAGAGATGCCCTGGACATAATCGAGCAAGCACCCATGACCTCTGGCAACGACCACGACCCCGCCGGCGGACGAGTCCATGATGGTCCATCCCCCTCCTATATAAGGCCTCCCCCGAGCTCGCTCTACCCACTGCTGACCCTCTCTCCCGCTAATCAAACCCCTAGGCCACCCACTCTCCCCCTAGGCCGCCCGAGCTCGAGATCGAGCTCGAGCTCTGCCGCAACCAACCACTATCAATCTTGCGATGAGAAGCCTCTACGAATCCATTACCTTCGCCTCTCCCTCTCCCTCGCCCTCCTAACATGTTTCTGCCCCCCCCTCGTGTATTGTCGTAGGACTCATTGGCTTGGAGCACACTCGAAGCTTCTCCGTCGTGGCTTCTTCGTCGCCGACGACCAGGACCTCTCCGGCGTGCAACTCCACCTCCAACCGAAGGACGGGAGCCTCCTGACATCATTCCCGCCCCTAGCTGCCTTCGCCATTGCCAGAATCGCCGACTGTGAGCTCGGTCGTCTCCCTGTTCCGGGGTTGAAGATGACACGTGGGGGCCACCTGTCATCCTCACCTCTCTCTCTATCCTCCCATCTTTGTCACCACTGGCTAGGCCGTACCTGTCGGGTTCGAAACCTGGCGGGCACGTCGGCTTGGCTCGCCTGAGCTGGCTAGCCTCTGGGCCGGCCTAGCGACGACCAAATCTAGCCCGGGGCATAGTGGCCCTTTTCTTTTTATTTTTCTGACATTATTTCAAAAAATTCCTTTGGCCAAAATAAAAATCAAATCCAGTGATTTGAATTTCTAAAATCTTGTAATATTATATACTATTTAATGATGCCTCTTGTGCCACTTTCAAAAAATATTATATGTACTTATTTTATTTTAAACCTTCTTTTTAATATTCAAAACCGTTGCTAAAATTGTTTTCACAACTTTTAACACTTTAAAAGCAAAAACTAATATTTTTACCATTTTTAGTTTTTAGCCTTGTATTTTACAAAAATGATTTGACATTTTTAAGAGTAATTTATTTTCTCTAAATTTGTCGTGCTCTTATTTTTACCCGTTTATATTGCGATGGTAGATTACTTTATTGACCAGGGAGTCTTTGTTGAGCCAAGCAAGAAGACCTTTGACCATGTCTAAGAAACCATTTTTATGCATGGCATATAGCACTTACTTTCGTTGCATTGAATCATGATGAATCGGTGACCATAGTGGTGGGTTACCTCTATTACTTTCCTCGTTGATACTTGCATTGAGCATGACCCTACCTTCCTATGAGAGTTGCGTTGGTGGAAAGTAGTTTGGATGCTAAGTAGTTGCTACGCAAGTGGGCCAGGATAATGCATGGTGTCAGAAAGGAAGTTATTTCAAAGATTTTACGAAAACCCCGTCGGGTGCCACTAATGCCTAAGGGAGATGATGGTGAGCTAGGTAACCACTTGACAAAGAAGTGGCATACCAAGGCAAGTGTGTGTGTGTGTGTGTTTTCAACAATAGATTGGTGTAAGTTGCGACCGTTACTCTAACCGTACATGTACACCATGATACCCCTTATGGGGCAGGGCCTTGTTGATTACTTTGGTGGATACTACTAGAGACCCCACATTACTATGGGCGGCAGTGACATGGTCGCCCTCGATACGGGGTCATGCCGAATGGCGATCATGGGCTGTTTTCACAAACACTGGGCACACTATTGTGTGCCCTAATACGTCTCCAACGTATCTATAATTTATGAAGTATTCATGCCATGTTTACAATAATTATATATGATTATGGTATGATTTTATTAGAACTAACCCGGACTGACGCTATTTTTAGCAGAACTACCATGGTGTCATTTTTGTGCAGAAATAAAAGTTCTCGGAATGGGCTGATAATTTATGAAGAATATTTTTGGAAAATATGAAAAACTGAAGCAAAAAGATACCGGAGAGGAGTCCCGAGGCAGACACAAGCCTAGGGGGTGCGCCCCCTAGGGCGCGCCTTGGCTTGTGGACCCCTCGGGAGTCCCCCTGACTTGATTCCAACACTAAGTAATCTTATATACCCCGTAACCCCCCAGAAAGAAACCTAGATGAGGAGTTCCGCTGATGCAAGCCTCTGTAGCCACAGAAAACCAATCGGGACCCCGTTCCGGCACCTTGCTGGAGGTTGATACTATCACCGGAGGCTATCTTCATCGTCCCGGCGGTCTCCATGATGAGGGGGGTAGTTCACCTTCGGGGCTGAGGGTATGTACCACTGGCTATGTGATTGATCTCCCTCTCTCTCTCGTGTTCTTGAGATGACACGATCTTGTTGTACCGTGAGCTTTATTAATATAGATGAATCATATGGAGTTTTCCCCTCTCTATATTCTTGTGATCAATTGAGTTTTCTCTTTGAAGTTTCTGTATCAGATTGAGTCTTTAAAGGATTTGAGAACACTTGATGTATGTCTTGCGATGGGACATCTGTGGTGACAATGGGATGTTCTATTGATCGACTTGATGTATGTTTTGGTGATCAACTTGCGGGTTCTGTGACCTTGGGAATCTATGCATAGGGGTTGGCACACGTTTTCGTTTTGACTCTCCAGTAGAAACTTTGGGGCATTCTTTGAAGTTCTTTGTGTTGGACTAAGCCTGATGAATCTGAAATTGTGTGATGCATATCGTATAATCAATCCCATGGGTACTCGTGGTGACATTGGAGTATCTAGGTGATATTAAGGTTTGGGTTGTTGTGTATCTTAAGGTGTTATTTTAGTACAAACTCTAGTGCTATTCGTGACACTTATATGGATAGCTCATATGATTGATTGGAAAAGATAACTTTGAGATGGTTTCGTACCCTACAATAATTTCTTCTTTTGTTCTCCGCTATTTGTGACTTTGGAGTGAACTCTTTGTCGCACGTGAGAGATTTACATATGATTCAACTATGTCATTATTGTTGGGAGAACTTGCACTAGTGAAAGTATGAACCCTAGGCCTTGTTTTGAAGCATTGCAATACCATTTTTGCTCACTTTTGTTACTTGCTACCTTGGTGTTTTATATTTTCAGATTACAAAAACTTATATCTACCATCCATATTGCACTTGTATCACCATCTCTTCGCCGAACTAGTGCACCTATACAATTTGCCATTGTATTGGGTGTGTTGGGGACACAAGAGATTTCTTGTATTTGATTGCAGGATTGTTTGAGAGAGACCATATTCATCCTACAACTCCCATGGATTGATAAACCTTAGGTCATCCACTTGAGGGGAAACTTCTACTGTCCTACAAAACTCTGCCCTTGGAGGCCCAATAAAGTCTACAAGAATAAAGTTGTGTAGTAGACATCAAGATCTTTTATGGCGCCGTTGCCAGGGAGATGAATGCTTGAAGGAATATGTTTAGGTCTTGCAACTGAATCTTCTAGTTTCTTGTTTTATCACTAGTTTAGTCATTAAAAGAAAACTGAAAAATGGAATTTAGGTTGCATCAATTGTATCGTCTTTTTAATGTCTTTCGTGAAAATGATGGAATGGAAAATTCTGCTCAATTGGTAGAGGAAAAATTTATGAAAATGTATAATGAGAATTCCTTGAATGATGATCATGATTTCAATATTCTTAGTATGAATTCTCTGAATATTAATGATGCTAAGGATATGCAAAGCCACAAGCTTGGGGATGCTATGTTTGATGAATATGATATTTTTAATCCCCCAAGTTTTCATGAGCAAAACTATTATGATGATGGCATGCCTCTAGTCTATGATGATTATTGTGATGACACGTATGCTATAAAGAGTAATCACAACCATGAAACCTATTATCATGATTTTAATATTCAATGTGGTTATGTCAATCAAGTGTCACATGATTGCTATATTGTTGAGTTTGCTCCCACTACTTTGCGTGAGAAGAATTTTGCTTGTGTGCGTAGTAATAAAAAATCTATGCTTGTGCATCATGAAAATAATGATGTACTCCCTCCGTCCCAAAATAAGTGACTCAAAAGTGACTCAACTTTGTACTAAAGTTAGTACAAAGTTGAGTCACTTTTGAGTCACTTATTTTGGGACGGAGGGAGTATGTGATAGTTATATTGTTGAATTTCTTCATGATGCTACTGTAAATTATCATCAGGGAGGAACATAGGCTTGTAGGAATTGCAATAATATCAAGTTTCCTCTCTATGTGTTCAAAGTTTTGAAGTTGTGCTTGTTTTGCCTTCCTATGCAAGTTGATTATTGTTCCCATGAATTGTTTGCTCAAAAAATCCTTATGCATAGGAAGTGGGTTAGACTTAAATGTGCTTGTCATGAGATTGATGATGCTCTTTTGCATGTTATAATTATTATTCCTATGTGAGCATCATTGAAATCATCAAGGCTAGGTAAAAGGATTTAAAGAAAAGCGCTTGTTGGGAGACAACCCAACACTTTTACTTTCTATTTTTGTGTGTTCACATGATTAAGCTACTATAGTAATCATGTTTTGTGCCTTTTATTTCAACGAAGTGCCAAGTAAAGCCTTTGGGATGACTCATAAGATGAGTAGAATTGATGTTGAACCAAAACATAAACTTTTGACTCCAGTACAGGAATTTTAATTTTTTACTGGAGCGTGATAATGATCTGAAATTTTTAAAAAGTCTTCATATACAACTTCTTCAGGTTTTTCTAATTTTTCAGAATTTTTAGAGACAGGGAATTAGGCTATACTACAGATCTTCATAGATTGTTCTGTTTTTGATAGATTCTGTTTTGCATGCATAGTTTGCTTGTTTCAGTGTTCCCATAGCTTATATTCAGTGATATAAATTATGGTAATGATATAATACAGTAGTAATCATGTGGGAACAATTATGAATCTTGTCTTGACAGTACTTAAGTAAATGACATACCTTTATTATACTAACCCATCTCACGAAGTTCCGTTAAGTTTTATGCGATTGAAGTTTTCAAGTTTTGGATGAGACACCGATATGAGGAGAATAAGGAGTGAAAAGAACCTAAGATTGGGTATGCCCAAGGCACCCCCAAGGTAATGTCCAAGGAATACTCAGGCGCCTAAGCTTGGGGATGCCCCGGAAGGCATCCCCTCTTTCGTGTTCAACACTATCGGTAGATCTTATTTGGAGCTATATTTTTATTCGTCATATAGTATAAGTTTTGCTTGGAGCATCATTTTATTTTGTTGTTCTCTGTTCGTTGTTATTTATAATATTGTTCTTAAATAAAAAGTTCCAAGAATTGCCTCAGGAGGCTTGCATTGCATGTTTGATGTGTGCTATGTAAAAAACAGAAACTTTTGCTGTAGTGTTTGAATTTTCATATTTTACTGGAACGTGTCAAGTTTCTGAAATTTTTACACACTATTTTCATAGAAATATTTATAATTTACTAAATTTTCATAAATTTTTGAGTTACAGAAGTACACTGGTTTAATAGATTGCTACAAACTGTTCTGTTTGGACAGATAGTTGTCATAGTTTAGTTATCTACTTTTCCTATAATTTCCATAGCCTATATTGGTAGATATAAAATTTGGAAATGATAGTTAATAGTATATCATCTTTGAAAATTATTGTGCAACTTGTCTTGGCAGTACATGTAGTGTTGATTTATTCTTATGTGTGCTAACCTATCTCACGAGTTCTTTTCGAGTTTTGTGTGGATGAAGTTTTTGAGAATAGGTGAAACCATGATATGAGAGGATTGAATGAGATACAAAAACTCAAGCTTGGGTATGCCCAAGGCACACAAAGTAAATATTTAAAGAAGTCTCAAGCATCTAATCTTGGGGATGCTACCCATCCCACCTTTCTTCGTCAACTATCGGTTAGCCTACGTTGAGCCTGAATGTTTATTTGTCCACATGATATGTGTTATTCTTGGAGTGTTATTTTTATTTAGTTTGCTGTTTGAATAAAATACTAAAGATATGAAATTCTTAGATGAGAGAGTCTTCACATAGTTATTTAATTATTGGCTACTCATTGATGTTCACTTATATCTTTTTGGAGTAGTTTGTCAATTTGCTTTAGTACTTCACTTATATCTTTTTAGAGCACGGTGGTGGTTTTATTTTATAACAATTGTTGAACTCTCATGCTTCACTTATATTATTTTGAGGGTCTCTAAACAGCATGGTAATTTGCTTAGGTTATGAGTTTAGTCCTAATATGATGGGCATCCAAGAGAGATATAATAAAAACTTTCAAATAAAGTGCATTGAATACTATGAGAAGTTTGAGTCCTTATGATTGTTTTCAGATATAAAGATGGTATTATTGGAGACATACTAGTGAGTAAATGTGGATTGGAAGAAATACTTGTGTTAAAGGTTGTGATTCCTGTAGCAAGCACATATGGTGAACCGTTATGTGATGAAGTCGGAGCATGATTTATTTATTGATTGCCCTCTGATATCTAGTACACAACCTTCTTATTGTAGACTCATGTTGGGCCTCCAAGCACAGAGTTTTGTAGGACAGCGGGAATTTTCACTCAAGTGGATGACCTAAGGTTTATCAATCCGTGGTAGGTGTACTATGAAGATGGTCTCTCTCAAACAACCGTGCAACCAAATAACAAAGAGTTTCTTGTGTCCCCAACACAACCAATACAATGGTAAATTGTATAGGTGCACTAGTTCGGCGAAGAGATGGTGATACAAGTGTGATATAGATGGTAGATATAGGTATTTGTAATCTGAAAATATAAAATAAGCAAGGCAACAAATAGTAAATAGAGAGCAAAACGTTGTATAAATGCTTGGAAACAAGGCCTAGGGTCCATACTTTCACTAGTGCAATTTCTCTGAACAATATTGACATAGCTGAATCATATGTAAGTACCTCCCGTGTGACAAAGAGTTCACTCATAGTCACAAATAGCGGAGAACTAACGAAGAAATTATCGTAGGGTACAAAACCACCTCAAAGTTGTCTTTTTTGATCAATCTTATGAGCTATCCCTATAAGTGTCACGGACAGCCCTAGAGTTTGTAGTAAAATAACACCTTAAGATACACATCAACCAAAACCCTAATGTCACCTAGAACGGGCTCCCGATAGGTTTTTTGTGGCTCTGGAGGTTTGCGGCAGCGGAACTCCTAATCTAGGTTTCTTTTCAGAGGTTTCTATATTTCAAGGAATTTTTGGCGTTAATCTCACCTCAAGGGGGTGCTCGAGGGGCCCACAAGCTTTCTAGGCATGGCCAGGGGTGGCCGCGCATAGCAGGCTTGTGATCTCTTCGTCCACTTCCTGGCCCAGCTCTTCGCTCCAGTATTTTTTATATTTTCCAAAAATATTCTTCATAAATTTTCAGCCCATTCTGAGAACTTTTATTTCTGCACAAAAACTACACAACGGTAGTTCTGCTGAAAACAACGTCAGTCCGGGTTAGTTATAATAAAATCATCCCAAAATCATATAGAATGATTGTAAACATGGCATGAATACTTCATAAATTATAGATACGTTGGAGACATATCAGCATCCCCAAGCTTAATTCCTGCTCATCCTCGAGTAGGTAAATGATAAAAGAAATAATTTATGAAGTATGAATGCTAGCATAGTGCATGAATTTGATCAATGATAGTTCCAAACACTTTTAATAGCATCATTATATATCGAAAACAGTAGCTCATCTCATAAAACTTGTCATGACGAAATAAAAAGCTATCCACATGTTAAAGTATAGACTAACAAACTATGCTTTCAGTCACCAAACAATTGCAATTCATCTTATTTTCAGGAAGGGCCTATGTAAGAGCTTTGATTTAGAAAATTCCGCATACTCAACTATCATATAGTCTTCCATGATTGCTAACACTAAAAGCATATTAGAACAAATGGCATCCACCAAACACAGAGAAAGATAGGGGATTAAAGTTTCGCATCCCAACTTATTTATCATATAGATAATTGTCAACAATAATAATTTATGATCAAATATATTTGAATGGGGATATATACTTGGATGTTTCCCCAACGCATGATGCTTGCCAAGAGAAAAAGGCGAAATATAGGAAGTGGTGAAGATCACCATGACTCTTCCATCAAGGTAAGTACTAGAAAGTAAAAGATAGGCCCTTCGCAGAGGGAAGCATTGATTTGTAGAGGTGCTAGAGCTCGAGATTTTCAAATAGAGAGAATAATAATTTCGTATCTTCCATGCTAGATTCATTATAGGCGGTTCCCAAACAGAATGGTAAAGTTTTTACTCCCCCTCTGCCAATCAATCACACTCCACGGGGAGCCGAATCCACGGGTACCGTCCATACCAACAACATTCCTGGGGGAGTTTTGTTTAATTATTTGCCTTTTTTATTTGATTTCGGGAATGGGAATCCCTATTACCAGCCACTTTCTCGTGAATGATAGTGAATCAACACATATCGTGAGAATAACCCACCTAGGATGGAAGATACTAAGAGCCCCTTGTCATTATATGAGCGTTTCGGGCATACAAATCAGAATATTATTTGAAGGTTTAGAGTTTGGCACATGCAAATTTACTTGGAACGGCAGGTAAATACCGCATATTGGTAGGTATGGTCGACTCATATGGAACAACTTTGGGTTTAAGGGTGTTTGGATGCACAAGTAGTATTTCTACTTTGTGTGGATGTTTTGGCTAATATGAGGTGGAAGCAAGCACCACATGTTGTAGGATCCATAACAATATAACTTCTATGCAAGTATACGCAACCATAACTCATTATGTTGTCTTACTTGTCCAACTTCAACTAATTTTCTCAAGTTTGAAAATAATAAATGGGTAATCAAAATCATAGATGATGTCCATGATAGTATATTTATATGTGAAATCTCTCTTCCTTCAATATTCTTTCACGAATGGTTCAAGTGACCAATGTGGTGTTTGTTAACTTTCCATAAATTTTACCGCATATACTTCTTATATGTGAAGTCATTACTCCCCATGGGATAAGCATATAAAACATGTATAATTTCAGATTTATGATATTCAATTCATTCAACCATTTACTCATAGGATATAAGTGAAGCACGAGAGTAAATGACAAAACTACTCCAGAACATATAAGTGAAGATCAGTGAGAAGTCAAACAATTAAGTAGCTATGTAACGACTTTCTCTCTCTCAATAACGATTTTCAGATCTGAGTATTTTATTTAAACAACAAGCAAAACAAAAATAGCACTCCAAGAATAGCACACATCATGTGAATGAATAAAAATTTAGGCTCAACATAGGCTAACCGATAATTGTTGATGAAGAGAGGTGGGATGCGTAGCATCCCCAAGCTTAGATTGTTGGTGTACTAAAGTATGGGCCTTTTTAGTACTCCGTACTTGTGCATGGGTAGTTGTAGCCATACCAGTGGCAAGGCCTGCCAGGGAGCAATTGGGAAGAAATACAACAACATTGAGAAGGCATTCGAGTCAACAGACCGAAGACCGAAGGTTGGGACCCCGACAAGATCTTGTTGGGATAGCCTACGGGGCCCCGGCAAGACCCCTCCAGCGTAGTAGCCAGGTGTCACCCCACCTGGGCACATGTCGGGGCACCGATGATGGAGGGTCTAAGCGGTGCCGATGGGACGGAGTCCTTTCCCATCCCATGGACGGCCAAAGGCACCAGACGGAGCATTAAATGCGCATGTCTTACACTGTCAAAGTTAGCTATGATAGCACTGTAGCTCTGTACACCTCATGTACGCACTGTACGCCACTGTTGGTGACCCCTTCGAGAGTATAAAAGGAGGCCCAGGGTGTTACAGTAGAGGACTGTTGGACTTTGGACTTTTTTGGATCATCTCTAGCCCATTCTACATGAGTAGCAGCTGTGTACTGTAGCGCTCCCAGAACCTGAGCTAGAACTCATCCAACACAACCAAGCAGGACTAGGGTTTTACGCATCTTTGCATCCCAAACCTGGGTAAAATCCCGCGTGTTAGTCATCAGATCTGCTCTCTGCACGAGCCTTCTTCCCCGTCGAACCGAAAGGGATCGTCTCGATCCCATAGGAGTCGTTTTCCCCGACAGCTTTGGCACGCCGGGTAGGGGAAAAGGTTGCGTAGACCTGATCTAGTGACTAGTGCGCCAGTTCCTTCATAATCGTCATCGCCAAGGCTCCCAAGAAGAAGGGTTTCACGGTGGTGGAACCCTCCACGTCTGTCGCGCCCGTACCCACCCAATTGGGCGACGGAGTGGGTGCGGGCGGAGGAAGTGGAGACCCTGCGCCCATGCGGCGCTCCGATGATCAAGGCCAGGGAAGCGGCGACGCCTGCCGCAGAGACACTCATGGCGGTGGCGGAAACCCTCATGCTGTTGGGTCTCAAGAAGGGTATGCACCTCCTGTGGGCGGTATGGTGAACTCCGGGGATGGAAGGGTACCTTCCAAGACACCCACGCCAGCGCGTACGCCGTGACCTTCCCAGGACGCGTGCGAAGATCAGGACCACGGTGTCAGTGGCTCCCAACATCCCCACGGAAAAGCTCCTGCGCATCACTCCCAAGATGCGCGGAGCCAGCATGCACGCCAGCATGCTAGTGGGAGTGGCGTGCAATCTCGGGACGCAACGGATCTCCTTTTAACATGATTATGAGTCAGAGCACCCTGCATGTTGTTCGCTGTCGACCGCGTCGGAAGAAGCAATGGTGTGGGCACAACTACTCTTGAAGTTCCCTCCTGCTGCAGAGAAGCTCAACGAGTGGAGAGCCACCATTCAGAGCCTCCTCAGCCTCGCAGACAACTTTCGGTCAACCGAGCCAGCTCGCGCTAGTGGCGAGAAGGCCAGAGGCGGTGCGACCACGATGCACTCTCCTCCACACCAACAACACCAGTCACCGACTCGATGGACCGACGCTTGTGATGGTTACTCGATGGCGTCGTCTGATCCAAGGACTCGCCGCGATCAGCGTCAAGTTTTTCGGGAACGAAGCAAAGAAGACGCTCAATTTGATAAGCGAGGGGGGCCTACTATAGACAAATCCACACCCGGGTATCTTGTCAACTTACCTTACGAGGTGGGTTGTACAACGTTTACCCGTGAGCTGCGGTGAGTCTAGTGGCCCAATTCCCGCACGTTCAAGACAGAGGTCCTGGAGAAATATGACAGCAAGACTCACCCGTCAGAGTTCTTGAGCATCTACATCATTGCGGTGTAGGCTGCCGGGGCTCGTGATGACAAGATACTCGCCAACTACTTCCCGTTGGTGCTTAAGCCCAACATCAGGTCGAGCATGATGCACTTAAAGGAACGATCCATTTCTTCCTGGGCAGATCTGTGCCATGAATTTGTTGGCGCTTTACTGGAGGTCATCAAGCTCCTGGATAGGAAAGTGATTTACATCTCATCCCCCAGAAGGAGGGCGAGACTTTGCGCAAGTACATCCAGAGGTTCAGCCGCATACACCACAACATACCAGACATTCATCCTGCCGCTATTATCAGTGCAATCCATCAGAATGTGTGCAACCATAGAATGCGGGAAGAGCTGGCGATGAACAAGGTCAGGGTGTTGCCGAGCTCTATGCTCTGGCGGATAAATGTGCTCGGGCTGAGGAAGGGAGGAGGCTCCACAGAGAGAATGCTGGCGCAGGGGTCGACTTTGAGGATGAGGACACCGCCGCCCCGGCAAACAAGGGCCGGTGGCGTAAGAGGAAGCACAAGGGCAAGCCCGTGCTTGCCATCGAGGGATCCGGCAACCCCGGCACCGCCAAGAAAGTCAAGGGTGATGACCCCGGCAAGGATGTTGCCGGGTGCGCCTCCTGTCAAGCTTTGGCGGCTGCCGACAAGCCGGACGGCTCCATCAAGCAATATTGCAAGATCCATCACACCAAAGGCCATGATCTCCAGGACTGCCGGCAAGTTGAGCAACTTGCCGAGAAGCAATAAGCCGAATACGAGAGGCAAGACAAGGAGAAGGGCCAGGATGGTGCGGAGGGGTCCCTCAAGAAGCACGGTGGCCATGAAGGTCGCCACGGCAAGGCCAAGCAACAGAAAGACCGGTCCGCTCGTGGTCGTGACAAGCAAGAGGGGGGTGATGATGATGTTGAAGAGGACGACGCGTCCAGCGAGCAAGAATTCCAGAGAGCTATAGACGCCATGTGCATCGATGGAGGTGCCTCGTTGCATTCTTCCCACCGCCAACTTAAATAGTGGGTGCGTGAGGTTAATACGACTAAGCCATCTGTCGGCGTCCGGAAGCCTTTGAAATGGTCCAACACGCCTATCATTTTCAACGTTGAGGATCGCCCTGATCATGTAACTGCAGTTGGGTGTTTGCCATTGTTGGTCTCACCAACGATTCACAACCTCAAAGTGACAAAAATGTTAGTTGATGGTGGGGCCAGCATGAACTTGATCTCGCCCGAGGTGATCAAGAGATTGCAAATTCCTGATGGAGATCTCGAGGAAACGGGCTCGTTTCAGGGGGTCAATCCAGGAAGGAGCCAGCACAAGGGAAAGATCACACTTCTGGTAACATTTGGTAGAGATGTGAACTTCAGGATGGAGAAGGTTGTTTTCGACGTCACCAAAATTTCGTTGCCATACAATGGGATCCTTGGCCGTCCAACGTTATCCAAGTTCATGGCGGCGGCGCACTACGCCTACAATGTGTTGAAGATGCCCGTGCTGATGAGCGTCATCACTGTCAAGTCCGACAAGAAGGATGCGCTTATTTGCGTCAATCTACTCTATCAGGAAGCAGTTGCAGCATCTGTCGCCAAGGCACTTGCTCCTGCCACTGAAACTCCCAGGAGGAAGAAGCCCGGTAAGACCTCTCTCATAGACTCCGGCAAGCGCACTTCCTCGGAGTGTTGCGCTCTTGTTGAGAACGTGCTAGAGAGTTCCACCGACAAGAGCAAGAAGTCCAAGGCAGCTCCACCAAAGACTAAGAAGGTGCCCGCCAAGGAGGACGGTACGGGAGGAACTTTCACCATAAGTTCCACCCTTGACGACAAATAGGAAAGCACGCTCATCGCCTTCCTGCGGGCGAATGTTGATGTGTTTGCATGGCAACCATCTGATATCCCTGGTGTTCCCAGGCAGATGATTGAGCACCACCTTGTCATTTTTTCACACGCGCGGCCCATCAAGCAGAAGGTCAGGAAACAGTCTTTGGAGCAGCAACAGTTTATTGCCGAAGAAATCAAGAAATTAGAAGAGGCTAGCTTGGTTAGAGGAGTACTTCATCCAACATGGTTGGCCAATCCAGTTGTAGTGCGCAAGGCGAATTGGAAATGGAGGCTATGTATTGACTTCACTGATATCAATAAGGCCTGCCCCAAAGATCATTTTCCCTTGCCACGCATCGACCAGATTGTAGACTCCACCGCCAGCAGCGACATGTTGTCTTTCCTTGACGCCTATTCAGGTTATCATCAGATTTTCATGGCCAAGGAAGACGGAGAGAAGACCGCATTTATCATCCCATGTGGAACATATTGGTTTTTGCGTATGCCTTTCGGGTTGAAAACTGCTGGTTCTACATTTGCAAGAGCAGTCCAGATTGGTTTTGAGCCCCAGCTACATAGAAATATGGAGGCTTATATGGATGACATAGTGGTCAAAACCAAGGACAAAGCGACGCTCATATCAGACCTAGAAGAAACATTTGCAAATTTGCACAAGATCAACTTGAAGCTCAACCCTGAGAATTGTGTGTTTGGTGTCCCATTCGGCAAGCTTCTCGGGTTCTTTGCATCTCAACGTGGAATTGAAGCAAATCCCGACAAGATCATAGCAATTGAGCAAATTGAAGCGCCAAAATGTGTCAAGGATGTGTGTTGTCTTGCCGCCTGTGTTGCCGCTCTGAGTAGGTTCATTTCAAAATCTCCTGAGCGCGCCCTGCCCTTTTTCAAAATCTTGAAGAAGGTAGGTCTGATGAAATGGACTCCTAAAGCGGAGACAGCGTTGTAGGACTTGAAGAAGTACCTCTCCTCTACGCCAGTCCTAGTCGCGCCAAAATCACAAGAGCCGTTGCTGCTATATCTAGTGGCAACAAATCAAGTGGTGAGTTCTACGTTAGTGGCAGAAAGAGAAGTTGATGAAGAACCAGTGGCAGGACTGCCAAGCGACAAGCTAGGATATTCCCCGGCAGGGTCTGGTGCCGACAAAGCAGGATCTGTGCAGTCGAATGAAACAATTCGGAAGAAGAAGACGGTGCAGCACCCAGTTTATTTTGTCAAGTCCCTTTTGCAGGGGGCTAGGTCAAGATATTCTGGCATGCAAAAGTTGCTCTTCAGCCTCCTTGTGGCCTCTAGGAAGCTGCGCCATTACTTCCAGGAACATGAGATCACCGTTATTACTCGCTTCCCGCTACAACGGATTTTACGGAACCCAGATGCTACCGGCAAGATTGTGGAGTGGGATTTGGAATTGTCAAGCTTTGGTGTCAAGTTTGAAAGTACTTAGACTATCTAGAGCAGAGCCTTGGCGGAGTTCATGACGGAATGGACCCCAATGCCACATGAAGAAGTTCCAGAGTCAACTCTCCCGGCAAGGAAACAGATCAAGAGTGGATCATGTATTTTGATGGGGCTTTCTCGCTGCTAGGCGCCGGTGCTAGAGTGATGCTTGTCGCATGCACCGGAGAGCACCTCAAATATGTGATTCAGATGCACTTTCCTCGGGAGAGGTCAACAAACAATACTGCAGAATACGAAGGGCTGCTTGCCGGTCTCAGGATCGCGACAGACCATGGAATTAAGAAACTCATTGTCAGGGGTGACTCTTAGCTTGTCCTCAAGCAGGTGAGTAAGGATTATCAGAGTCCGGGGATGGAAGCTTATGTAGATGAAGTGAGAAAGTTGGAAGAACATTTTGACGGTCTGCAAATGGATCACGTTCCGCGTGCATAGAACAGTGTTGCTGATGGCCTGTCAAAGTGTGCTGCCCTTAAGTTGCCTGTGGAACCAGGAACTTTTGTGCTCCGACTGAGTCAACCATCCGTGACACCATCAATTGGACAAGAGAAAAGAAGAAAGTTGAGTTCCGGCAAGTATTTCTCAGCAGAGCTTGCAGAAGCTGCTGGCGAGGAAGTTGCTGGGAACGACACTAGGGTTGCTGGTGAGCGTCACGCTCCGGCAGGGCCTCAGGATCTTGTCGTGGAAGCACGTACTCCCGCCAAGCTTGCCGGGGGGAAACATGCTCCGATAGGGCTTCGAGCCCTTGTCACTGAGACAAATGCTTCCCCTGTAGAGGATATGCCTTTAGTCCTTGTTGTCGAGCCTCAGGCTCTAGCATGGGCACAACACATCGTCCATTTCCTTCAAACAGGAGAACTCCCTGAGGAACAAGAAGAAGCAGAGAAAGTAACCTGTCGGTCTAATATGTACCAGTTCATGGACAACGTCCTGTACAGAAAGAGGCCGAATGGTGTGAAACTCAAGTGCATTTCTCGGGAAGATGGACTGATGCTGTTGGCAGAGATACATGGAGGCATATGTAGCTCCTACATAGGATCAAGAGCGCTTGTCGATAAGGCATTCCGGCAAGGTTTCTTTTGTCCCACTACCCTCTAGGATGCAACTGCGCTAGTAACCAAGTGTGAAGCATGACAGTTTCATTCGAAGAAAATGCATCAACCATCTCAAGCTCTTTAGACAATCCCTCTCACCTGGACATTTTCTGTCTGGGGGCTCGACATCTTGGGTCCTTTTCCCCATGCTACAAGGGGCTTTGAGTACTTGTACATCGCAATCGACAAGTTCACAAAGTGGCCGGAAGTGGAGGTAGTGATAAAGGTGACAGCACAGTCAGCCATCAAGTTCTTCAAAGGACTAGTTTGCCGCTTTGGTGTTCCGAACAGGATCATCACCGACAACGGCACACAGTTCATGAGCCGCTCCTTCATGCAGTATGTCCAAGACCTTGGCGGCAAGATCTGTTTTGCTTTTGTTGCCCATCCAAGGAGCACTGGCCAGGTGGAAAGGGCTAATGCTGAAGTGTTGCGAGGCCTCAATACAAGAACTTTTGACAAGCTGCACAAGTGCGGAAGCGCTAGTTTGATGACCTGTCGACGGTTCTTTGGTCAATCAGAACGACACCAAATCGAGCCACTGGCCAGACACCCTTCTCCCTAGTATACTGGCGGAAGTAGTTATCCCCACGGAACTCATATACAGGTCACCTCGAGTGCTCTCTTATGATGAGCTTCAGCAAGAGCAGTTGCGGCAAGATGGCGCTACGCTCCTTGAGAAAGATCGTCTTTAGGCTGCTGTGCAAGCTGCGTGCTACTAGCAAGCTTTGTGCTACTATCATAGCCGCAAGGTTCATGCCCGAAGTCTTGATGAAGGTGACTATGTTCTTCGGTGCGTTCAGTCCGCAAGAATTCCAACTAGTTGACGCCGAAGTGGGAAGGCCCTTATCGGGTACTGCGAGTCACTAGGCCTGGCACAGTCCGCTCAGAGACCAAGGATGGCATTCCAGTGAGTAACTCCTAGAATATCAAATATCTTTGTAAGTTCTACCCAGGAGGCACGGTTGCCGGGTCTTTCGGGAACTACCTTTTGTACAAGTCTTGCTGCCAAAGCATGTAATCCTTGGTACAAAGCCAGGCGTAGACCCTGTGCATAGTTGAATAAAGCTAAGTGTTCTGGAAATCCTGTTGATTCTCATGTTTACTTATGTACATGTTTTTCTGAGATATTGTATTGCACTTACTCCCGGGAAGAGGTAATGGACTGCCACGGTTCCATATCCCTATTTTCTCTTCTTTCTTTTTCTCAAAGGACAGAAGGTTACCTCGCGTGCAGCTTTGTCGGGGGGGATGGTGGTATGGATACCGACGGACGATGTTCAAGGAAAACATCTTGTCGAAAGGAGTACAGCAACAGAAAGCTAAGTTGCAAAAACTTTAAAACATATTTTTGTTTTGTTATTCTCCTTGAATGGTGTCAATGTTTGTATGGAAAACCTGCACGCGATGGAACCTTGTTGCGATTGGTTGCACCCTTACTCTATTTCGAGTCCCCTCAACAGTCTAGGTGGCTGCACTAAAAACACCAGGGTCTGTTGCTGGTAGCGTCCCCGCCAGCAGGCTGCTAAAGTCCCGCACCTAGCGCTCACGACAAGGGTGTACGTGCCAGCAAGTCTCTAATCAAGCATAAGGTGAATACATACAGAAAGAAATTAAGCAAGGGGATAGCATAGCATTTGTTGAAACTATAGCAAGTTATATTATATCAATCTTGCCGCGATTCTAATATAAGATAAACTGTTATTGGCATGGATGGCAGTGAGAAGTAAGGCAGCTAATCTCGGCGATCGCCTTCAACCCGCTTGACTTGGCTTACCCTGTCGACGATGGGCGTGACAAGTTCCTCAAGCGCCTTGACGTTTATATCCCTCGGCAAGCGGTCGAAGACGTTGGAGAAGTTGATGTCGGGGTTCTTGTGTGCCACCTTGATGAGCACCTTGCGGAGAACAGCTTGGCAGAGTTTGCGCGATTCACTGGCCAGGTAGGATGTTCGGTCAGAGTGAAGCTGCTCCAGGGCTTCAAGCGTGCGGGCGAGGAACATGGTCAGCTTGGCGCTCGTGGACACTCTGTCGTCAAAAGAGTACATGAAGACTTCCAGGCCCATGGTGGACAGCTGTGTGGCAAGCTTCTCTGCGATGTCGACGAGCTTCTCAGTCCAGACTTGTATTCCCCGCATATAGTCATTTTGGGCAGTAGTGGCACTCTTGACCAGCTCCTTCTCCTCTCGGAGATCCTTGACTAGAGCCTTCTTGTGAATCCTGGCAGTCTCAAGAGTCTCGGTCAATGTGGCCATCTTCATTTCCAGATCATCATTGGATTCACTGGCTGAAGAGAGCTCTTTGGTCTTGTCAGATATGGCGACATGCATCTCCATCAGGTTGTGGAGGGCTTTGTCTCTTTTCAGTCTCGACTAACGAGATCTTCTTGTCGTAATCCTCAAGATCTGCCTTCAACTTCTTCACCCTTTCCTCTAGCAAGTTCTTGCCGGCCTCTGTAGCTTCGGCAGCATCGACGGCCTCCTTCAACTTACTAGCATGATCTGTAGTTAGAGCTTTGAGTGTTTCCTTGTGCTTCTGCTCCAGCTCTTGGGTCCACCACGCGACAAGCCCTTCGATCTCCGCTTCCTTGCCGTGAAGCTTGTCGGCAAGCGCCTTCTCATGAGCAACAAGGTCGTCCTCATGGGCATCAAGCCCGATGCGGTGCTCCATCAAGGGAGTTTCTTCTGTAGCAGCCCATTGCTTAGCCTCCTCCTACGCCTACTCGACGTCGGACTACTGCAAGAAGAGTTTGCTCCAACCTTGGCTCAGTTTCTCTTCACCAGACTTCAGCTCCTAGAAAGCTTGGGCGAATGAGGTATTTGTTTATTCGTAGCGCTCCTGAAAGTCTGCCTCAGACGCTTCCATAACTGTTGCTCTGGAGTCCAATTTCTCCTTTCGGGCACGGTAAAGCGCTTGAAGCTTTCAGCAGATGTCGCCCATGGTTTGGAGGAGTTGCTCTTCTTGGGATTTGCTGCTTCTAGCACTTGTTTTATCAACAATCTCGAGCCCGGCAGCAGTAATGATCTCCTTGTCAAAAACATCCCCTTCAGATGGAACCCTAGTGCTTGTCGTGTCAGGGATGTTGACGAACAGGTTATCGCCAACCCTGAGGTACCTACTTGACGAAGGGGCTTCGGATGTAGGTGACTGGTCCTTGATGGCCGCCTCCCCAGCAGCTAGGGGCTCCGTGGCCGGCATAGCGCATGGCGCTCCTGCGGCAGGAATGCCGTCAGTACGGTCACTAGCCTCCTCGCCGGCCTTCTCGGCAGACTTCTTGGCGGCCTCCTCATGCACAGCCTAGGCAACCTCGGCGCTGGCGGCCTCGGTGGGAGCATTCTTGGCGGCTTCGACGGCTTCGGTGGAGGCACTCTTGGCGGCTTCCTCAGCAGTGATCTTGTCAGCCTCTGCGACAGCATCCCTGGCGGTCTCCTCGATGATGGTGTCAGCATCCATGCACTTCGTCGAGGGAATGTATGAAGGCCAAGAAAACAAACCAAATGAGATTGGGTTGGAAGGTCAAGAAGACAAAAAAGAAGAACATACTAACGAGTACCTGCGCCAACATCGGTTGCCGGCGTAGACCTGCCAGTGCCCGTGCTTGTCGGCCCTTCCTCGTCGCGATAAAGCGCACTAAAGGAAGTCCTTGCCGGAGATCCATCTCTAGGAGGCGTAGATGATTGAGGCGGCATATCTAGGATGGCCTCTGGTGGTTCTCCTTGTCGCTGCTCTCCTCCTGCATGTCTGGTGATGTCAGTAGCAAAGATTCACTCCCCGGCACTTGCCAGCGGGAAGTGAGTAATGGACTCACAGTGGGGGCTGCATCGGGGGCTGAGTTGAGGACTGCGTCACGGTCTAGCCTCCGGGTTGACGGCGATCATATCTAGCGCACCTGAGGTGCTTGCCGGTGGCTCCTCACCTGTCGAGGTCTTCACTCTCTTTGCTACCCTTTGTGCCAATGTTTCCGTGTCCTTATGGAGACAAGCCAAAGCAAAGCAAATGAGTTAAGTAAAACCAAAAAATTCGAAAGGCAAAAGATACGACAAGATCCTTACTCCTCATCTTCTTCTCCTGAGCTAAGGGAAGAGAGGTCAAAGGCGACCTCCACCGTGGTGCCCATGGAGGGAGGTGGAGGGGTGCTCCTGGGTTGTTTGGCCGCAACAGGCGTAGGTTGCTAATCAGCTTCTTGCTGTTGCGTGGCCTTGCCAGCCACCCCCTTGCTAGGGGCTGCACTACTCAAAGAAGCTTGGCGGAATGGAATCCCAGAAGCAACGCTCTGAAGGATGCGCCTCTTCCTTGTCTCAAGAGTCGGGGCCTCCTCGAGCAGTTCCTCCTCAGTTGTGTCTTCAGCAAGACGACCCCCGGCAGATGTGCCGCCCTGCTCCTCGGTAGTCCCGCCCTGCCCGACAAGATTCTCGTCTGGCAGTGTTTCCCCTCCGTTGGTTTCCTCTTCCAAGAAGCCGACGCTGCTGGCCTCCGTGACAAGATTCGATTCCTACGCCCTGCTGGCAATGTATGCCATTTATTCCTCGATGGTGTCGCGGACGAGGCCCTCTTCTTTGCGATTGGCCCTCTTCGTCAGGTTATCAAAGAATTGTCGTGCCTGCTCTTCAGGTGGTTCACTCTAGGACGCGTCAAGGCTGTCAGCATCAAACACCGACATCATGGAGATGATTGAGCCTAGAGCATAGTTGTTGCATAGAGGGATTATGCTTGTCGATAGCTTACATACCACGCCACCCCTGAACAGTTTCTGGCAGAGAGCTGCGCACTGCATGAATGTCAGATTGTCGTTCAGCCCGGGGAGCAGCCTCATGATGTCTACCGCGTTCCGGAATTCCCAAGCTGGCCTCCCCTTGTTCTGTAGAGGGGCGATGCGCCGGCGAAGGAAATCGGCGCCTATCATCTCTACCGTGAGATCGGAAGTTCTAAGGCGATGAATCTTGGTAGTCGCGACTGTGAGCTTCCCATCCTCAGGGTCAAGGGCAGTCCAGTCGTTGCCGCACACCACCTTGGTTTGCCGCAACAAGCAGAAAGGTTGAAAGTTCTCCTCCCGAATCCAGCACCATTTGCCTCTCCACTCATCCCACTTCTCGCGGTAGGCCCCATCTAGGTAAACCTAATTGGTTCCTGGCCGTGGAATCCAAGCGATGGAACCAGAAAAGGATTCGCCTTGTTGGATGCAAGGAATGAAGTAATGGCGGAAAAGGGCGGTGCTAGGAATTATTCCGGAAAAATTTCGCAAACGTGAGCAAAAACTGACATGCATGTCACGGCATTCAGTGTAAAATCCAAGAGCTGGAAGCCGTAGGTGAGCATGATGTCGTCGAAGAAATCCAAGAAAGGGGGGGTAGATCCCGCAGTAAAAATAGTCGGCAAAGAAGTGATATTTATCTGGGCCGCCCCTGGAAGAACCTGGATTCACGCGGGTGGCGGGATGCGCTTTCGTCTCCGTCGCCCACATGTTCTGCTATCACTCCTTCAGAGCGTCCGCGTCAAGCACCGGCGGAAATACGGCATGCTCCTTCCGCATCCTCGCCAGCTTGCTCTCCGAGACGGCGGTTTCCACATCCTTGCCCTTGCTGGCCTTGGGCAGCATGGTGGCTATGGAGGCGGAGGCTAAGGATGGAGGGGGTGTGGAGGCGTGGATGAATGGAAGGAGCTCTGTTTCGGGATTGAGGAGGAAGATGATGGCGGTTCTCAGATTAGAAAGGACAAGAGGTAAATGAGCAGCGCCTCCATTGTTTCCTTTTTATGGGGAAGGCGCGGGGCAGCCTGTTTTCTCGATTAATATAGAAATGCTTCACAGGCGCATTGATTGTAACGGTGGCGCCACGTACGTCCCTCACGTCCCTCTTTCAATGGGCGTCGTGGGGGGCACAACGCTTTGTGCATTGTTTGGTCCTAGCCCAACAACGCCTCGCACCATGTATGGCCTAGGCCCGGGGGCTCCTGTCGGTGTACTAAAGTATGGGCCTTTTTAGTACCTCGTACTTGCGCATGGGCAGTTGTAGCCATACCAGCGGCAAGGCCTGCTAGGGAGCAACTGGGAACAAATACAACAACATCGAGAAGGCATTCGAGTCAACAAACCGAAGACCGAAGGCTGGGACCCCGACAAGATCTTGTCGGGATAGCCGACGGGGCCCCGGCAAGACCCCACCAACACAGAGGCCAGTTGTCGCCCCACCTGGGCACGTGTCGGAGCGCCAACGATGGAGGGGCTAAGCGGTGCTGATGGGACGGGGTGATGTCCCGTCCCATGGTCGGTGAGAGGCATTAGACGGAGCATTAAATGCGCCTGTCTTACACCGCTAGAGTTAGGTATGATAGCACTATAGCTTTGTACATCTCATGTAAGCACTGTAAACTATTGGTGACCCCTTCGAGAGTTTAAAAGGAGGCCCATGGCGTTACTATAGAGGAATTTTGGACTTTGGCTTTTTAGATCTTCTCTAGCCCATTTTGCATGAGTAGCAGTTGTGTACTGTAGTGCTCCCAGAACCTGAGCTAGAACTCATCCAACACATCCAAGCAGGAGTAAGGTTTTACGCATCTGTGCGGCCCGAACCTGGGTAAAATCCTGCGTGTTAGTCATTAGATCTGCTCTCTGCGCGAGCCTTCTTCCCCGCCAAACCGAAAGGGATCCTCTCGATCCCATAGGTGTCATTTCCCCCGACATAGATGCTTGAGACTTCCTGAAATATTTACCTGGCGTGCCTTGGGCATCCCCAAGCTTGAGCTTTTGCATCTCGTTCAATCATCTCATATCATGGTTTCACCTATTCTCAAAAAACTTCATCCACACAAAACTCGAAAAGAACTCGTGAGATAGGTTAGTACACATAATAATAAATCAACAGTTTATGTACTGCCAAGACAAGTTGCAGAATAATTTCAAACATTAGTTACTGTATACTATCATTTCCACAATTTATATTTACAAATATAGGCTATGAAAACTATAGGATAAGTAGATAACAAAACTATGACAGCAATCTCTCTGAACAGAATAGTCTGTAGCAATTTATTATAACAGTGTTTCTGTGTAACTTAAAAACTTCTGAAAGTTTAGGACATGCTAAGTAATTAATATGAAAACACTGTGTAAAAATTACAAAAACTTTAAACGTACCAGTAAAATATGAAAATTCAAACAATACAACAGAAGTTTCTGTTTTTACCCAGCACATATCAAAACATGCAATGCAAGCATCCTAAGGCAATTCTTGGAACTTTTTATTGAAAAACAAGATTATAAATAACACATAACAGAGAAAAAAATGATGCTCCAAGAAAAACTCATATTATGTGATGAATAAAAATATAGCTCCAAGTAAGATATATCGATAGTTTTGAAGACGAAAGAGGGGATGCCTTCCGGGGCATCCTTAAGCCTAGATGCTTGAGTCTTCCTTGAATATTACTTTGGAGTGCCTTGGGAATCCCCAAGCTTAGGTTCTTGTCACTCCTTATTCTCCTCATATTGGTGTCTCACCCAAAACTTGAAAACTTCAATCACACAAAACTTAACGGAACTTTGTGAAAATGGTTAGTGTAATAAAGATAGATCATTCACTTAGGTACTGTCAAGACAAGACTCGTGTTGGGCCTCCAACCGCAGAATTTTATAGGAAAGTGGAAATTTTCCCTCAAGTGGATGACCTAAGGTTTATAAATCCGTGGGAGGTGTAGGATGAATATGGTCTCTCTCAAACAACCTTGCAACCAAATAACAAAGAGTCTCTTGTGGCCCCAACACACCCAATACAATGGTAAATTGTATAGGTGCACTAGTTCGGAGAAGAGATGGTGATACAAGTGTAATACGAATGGTAGATATAGGCTTTTCTAATCTGAAAATATCAAAATATAAAGGTAACAAATAGTAAACAATGAGCAAAACGATGTATAAATGCTTGGAAACAAGGCCTAGGGTCCATACCTTCACTAGTGCAATTTCTCTCAACAATATTGACATAGTTGAATCATAATTAAGTACCTCTCGTGCAACAAAGAGTTCACTCCAAAGTGAAAAATGGCGGAGAACTAACAAAGAAATTATTGTAGGGTACGAAACCACCTCAAAGTTACCTTTTCTGATCAATCTTATGAACTATCCCTATAAGTGTCACGGACAGCCCTAGAGTCCGTACTAAAATGACACCTTAATATACACATCAACCAAAACCTTAATGTCACCTAGATACTCCAATGTCACCACAAGTACCCATAGGCTTGATTATATGATGTGGATCACATAATTTCAGATTCATCATATTCAATCCAACACATGATTGTGCATGATTTAATACTTTGTGTGATGAAGATGGAGCATAGCCGGACTATATTCTTTTGTAGGGATAACTTCTTTGGCCATGTTATTTTGAGAAGACATGATTGCTTTATTAGTATGCTTGAAGTATTATTGTTTTTATGTCAATATTAAACTCTTGTTTTGAATCTTATGAATCTGAATATTCTTGCCACAATAAAAAAACATTACACTGATAAAAATGTAGCTAGCATTCACACTTCATAAATTATTTCTTTTATCATTTACCTACTCGAGGACGAGCAGGAATTAAGCTTGGGGATGCTGAAATGTCTCCAACGTATCTATAATTTATGAAGTATTTGTAATATGTTTACAATAATTTTATATGATTTCAGTATGATTTTATTAGAACTAACCCGGACTGACGCTGTTTTCTGTAGAACTACCATGGTGTCGTTTTTTGTGCAGAAATAAAAGTTCTCAGAATGGGTTGAAAATTTACGGAGAATATTTTTGGAAAATATAAAAAATACCGGAGCAAAAAGATATCGGAGAGGAGTCCCGAGGCAGCCACAAGCCTATGAGGCACCCCCTAGGGCGCGCCCCCTGGCTTGTGGGCCCCTCGGGAGTTCCCCTGACTTGATTCCAACGCCAAGTACTCCTATAAATCCCGTAACCCCCAAAAAGACACCTATATGGGGAGTTCCACTGCCCCAAGCTTTGGTAGCCACAAAAAACCAATCGAGAGCCCGTTACGGCACCCTGCAGGAGGGGGAAGCCATCACCGGAGGCCATCTTCATCATCCCGGCGGTCTCCATGACGAGGGGGGATTAGTTCACCCTCGAGGCTGAGGGTATGTACCAGTAGTTATGTGTTTGATCTCTCTCTCTCTCTTTCTCTCGTGTTCTTGAGATGGCACGATCTTGATGTATCGCGACCTTTATTGATATAGATGAATCACATGGAGTTTTTCCCTCTCTTTCTTGTTGTGATGAATTGAGTTTTCCCTTTGAGGTTTTCTTATTAGATTGAGTCTTTAAGGATTTGAGAACACTTGATGTATGTCTTGCGATGGGATATCCGTGGTGACAATGGGATGTTCTATTGATTCACTTGATGTATGTTTTGGTGATCAACTTGTGGGTTCCGTGACCTTGGGAGTCTATGCATAGGGGTTGGCACACGTTTTTGTCTTAACTTTCCGGTGAAACTTTTTGGCACTCTTTGAAGTTGTTTGTGTTGGATTGAATATGATGAATCTGAAATTATGTGATCCACATCATATAATCAAGCCTATGGGTACTTGTGGTGACATTGGAGTATCTAGGTGACATTAAGGTTTTGGTTGATGTGTATATTAAGGTGTTATTTTAGTACGAACTCTAGGGCTGTCCGTGACACTTATAGGGATAGATCATATGATTTATCGGAAAAGATAACTTTGAGGTGGTTTCGTACCCTACAATAATTTCTTCATTTGTTCTCCGCTATTTGTGACTTTGGAGTGAACTCTTTGTCGCACATGAGGGATTTACATATGATTCAACTATGCCAGTATTGTTGAGAGATCTTGCACTAGTGAAAGTATGAACCCTAGGCCTTGTTTTCAAGCATTGCAATACCGTTTTTGCCCACTTTTGTTACTTGCTACCTTGCTGTTTTTATATTTTCAGATTACATAAACTTATATCTACCATCCACATTGAACTTGTATCACCATCTCTTTGCCGAACTAGTGCACCCATACAATTTTCCATTGTATTGGGTGTGTTGGGGACACAATAGATTTCTTGTATTTTATTGCGGGGTTGTTTGAGAGAGATCCTACACCTCCCACGGATTGATAAACCTTAGGTCATCCACTTGAGGGAAAATTGCTACTGTCCTACAAAACTCTGCGCTTGGAGGCCCAACAAAGTCTATAAGAATAAAGTTGCATAGTAGACATCATGCCCTTGTGGATGTTACTTGTGATTTACATCATGACGGGTGTGTAGCGACCCGACCTGAAAGGCCAAGTCTCCGGTGTTTTCCGTACCATCCCAAGATCATGCTGGTACACACACGGTACATCAATGTATATATCAAAGGGAAATCACACAGCATTATATTAATCGCAATCTCATATAGAGTCCTTTATTACAATAAAAATTACAATAAAGTGGCTAAAGGCCAACTCATGAGAATATCTAAATCTTGCGGAAGCGTCGAAGGTAGATGAGTCCATCTGACTCCAAGGGCATCTCACTGAGCATAGAACGCGTCCTCACTCCTGGTCGGAAAAATACTCTGCAACATGATACGTTGCAGCCGTGTAGGTCAGCATATGGAATATGCCGGCAAAGTCACAAGAGAGGGGTGAAAATAATCAGCTAGTCTATATGCTTATATGGCAGGTGGTGGTGTAAGTTTTGCGTAAAGCCAAGTTTTTCCTACATCGAAGGGGGTTAAGCAAAATATTACTAAGTTGGTTGATTAATGAGATGGTTCCACCAACCAATTCTCATACCCAAAATTATTAAATACCCACATCATCATATTATTTGTGTTGAGAGTTCCGGAAGTTCCAATTCCTTTGGCTCAAGTCGTCCATGACCGTGGACACGGCTAATCGATTAGGTTTTGTACTCTGCAGAGTTTTGCACACGTTCCCCACAAGATTTGGTCGCCTCCGTTTGATTTCTCGCACTTCAGGGTGTTTGAGAAACGGATGACCAAAACATGGTCTTCCAAAGGGTTTCCCTGCGACTCTGTCGGTGCCCATCCTTTCCTACCGTTCTTCTACCTCTCGTAGCACCGCCTGTCCAGAGTTACCACGATATCCAACCAAGCCAGAGCCCATAATGACTTGTGGCTGTGCAGGTAAGCCTTGGGTCTTGAAGCACCCATCCATCCCTTTGTGCCTGGGTGGACCTTTCCGCGTGAATACTGGCCATCTCCAGCATCACCTAGGCTAACCACTGGTTTCTCCAGGGCGCCGTTCAACCATCATCCACCCAGAGGTATGTTGAAAACTTGGAGTATTGAAATCTTGATCATTATGTAGTTCTTGAAATTATTAACTCTCTCAACTCTCATGAATCACACAACCAACCCCGTCTACTAATAGCATAGCAAAAGGTAAAACAACGTTTCCCGGGGCCAATGTTGTCAAAGGGGGTTGAGAGAGGTATCTACCACATGATACTACTACAATGTAACCAAGTTTCCAACTAACCTATCTTGCATGCAACTGGGGAGATGGTAGAACTAATGCATATAAAACATGGGTAAAACATGATCAAAGTGACTTGCCTGATTGATGATCTTCGTACGTGAGTGACTCTAAGTAACAAGCTTCGCACTCCGGATAATCTACGAAACAAACAATGCACTCAAATAAGCGTACAACCAAAATAAGTACTCATAACATTCAGCAAAGAAGTACTAAACAAACAAGGCAAACAATGCACAAAAGTCTCTAGCAAGTAAAACACACAAAGTTTTGTTTTTCCAAAGGGGATGATGAAAACACTTCTACATAATAAAACTATTTTGAAATAACAAGACAATTGTTGACAGCAAGGCAACAATAGAATATTTTACTATTAAAGTAAACAAAGTCAATTTAAGTTTGTTGGGAAAACTCTAGTAAAGTTTATAAAAGGTTTTGGTAAACACTATATGAATCAACTATGGTTATACTAACAAGGGGAATGAAAACTAAACTTATTAATTTGTTAACAAAACATGTTCTTACAGAAAATAACTTACAAATAAATTTGTCTTAGAAAACAGAATTAATTATACAAAACTTATTTGAAAACAAAACTATTACTAGTTAGTTGTTTTAATCAAATTATGCCTATTTGAAAAGAAGTTGTGATTCCTATGTTAAATGAAATTAAACTAGGCAAATTTATATTTTTATTAACAGTAAGTGAAAGCACTAAATGTTTACTAACAGAACCTAATAAACAAATAAAACCAAATTCTAAATCAAACTAATCAAAATTAAGTTTATAAAACTATATCATAATAATAAGCAGATTCTGTTTATAGCTAAAACACTATTAAAAATCATCCTAAAAATCCTCAAACTAAACATGGAGATAGTCCTAACCAATATCTAACAATGACAAAAAGAATCATATCAAAATCTATTTTTAAACTCTAGTTATTCAGATTTGAAGATTTTGAGCAAATTTGATTAAATTCAAATTTTATAGGTCAAATTTGAAATTTAAAAGTACAGGGTGAAACTACATGAAAAATGTGAGCTATTGCAAAAAGAAACAACTCAAAACACTAAACTGATTAAAAGATATAGCTAAAACAAATTTGGAATACATTCTGTTTTCTGAAAAACAAAACTGAAAAAAAAACTAACGAACGGTCGACTAGGGTGACGTGGCGACCTGTGAGTGGCTGAGGTGGGTGTCCGAGCGGTGCTTCGGGCGGTCAACCGATCCTAAACAGAAAACGGTTCGGGAATAAGTGACTTCTAATCTGAGCCGTTGGGTTTGGATCGGAGGGAGGGAAATGCTCACGGTGTAAAGGTCGCCGGCGTGGGGAAACTCCGGCGAGTCCGGAAGTGGTGAACGCGACGGCGAGGCGTTCCGGTGGTCGGGGAGGACGGGGAATTGGTCCGGGCGACGGCGACGGTTCTCCGGAGTCGATTGGTGGCGACGGCGAGGCGAATGGTGGTCGGGGGTGGTGGCTACGGTCGACGGCGACTTCCGGTGGTGGTGGAACTCCGACGAGCAATCGACGGCGTCTCGGTGAGAGAGAGAAGGGGGCTCGGGGGGAAAATGGATGCGGGGCAGTGGGGCTCTTATATGGGCGCTCGGGGGGGTGCGGGAGGAGAGAGGGGAGAGATCCGGTGAGGGGGGGAAGCGACCGGCGTCGGGTCCGGCGCGCGCGGGGGAGGGAGAAGACGACGACCGAGCGAGGGAAACGGTCGGATGAGTGGGGTCCAGCGTCAGAGAGAAAAAAGGGCGTCCGTTGCGCGCGGTCGGCCGGCTCGTAGTTATTGCGCGAATAAAACCTGTGGGCCGGCCCATTTAATACCGGAAACGGTTACCGTTACTGTTTAATAATTTCCAGAGACATTCAAAAACTTTTAAAGCATTCAAATCGTCTCTAAATATAGGGGTATTATATATCAAAATTAACAGAATAATAAATGCTATTTAATGAACATTTCTATTCTGTCATTTGAACACTTTGAAAAAATATTATTTTCAGAAATTGCCTAATTGTTTTTAGATCCTTTTTTGCAAATATTTTCAAAATAACCCCTGGTTATTTTGTTCAAATAATTCACCAATTAGACCCTGGTGTGGAGTGTCATGTTACTCCTCTCTTATTTTGAACCTTTAACCAAAATTTCAAATAGGGAAAGCAACATAGGGAAAAGTAGAAAGGACTTTCAGAAAAATCAGAAATGGCATTTCAACTAACACATAAAATCAAGCAATGGTGATGATAGATGCATAGCTATATTCATAACATTCCAAAATGGAATTTTGGGATGTTACAAACCTACCCACCTTAAGATGAATCTCGCCCTCGAGATTCGGGTTGGCTAGAAAATAGGTGCGGATGGTCTCTACGAAGATCTTCTTCGCGTTCCCAGGTGGCTTCTTCTTCGGTATGGTGACTCCACAAAACTTTACAGAACTTGATAATCTTGCTGCGGGTAACTCTGTTGGATGTCTCGAGGATCTTGACAGGCTTCTCCTCATAAGTCAGATCACTTTCAAGCTGTATGGCCTCTAGGGGCACGGTGTCTCGCGAAGGGATGTCAGTCATCTCAGCATGACATTTCTTGAGCTGGGAAACATGAAACACATCATGAACTCCGGACAATCCTTCCGGCAATTCCAGTTTGTATGCAACTTCACCTCTACGTTCAAGAATTTTGTAGGGGCCTATGAATCTGGGTGCTAATTTTCCTTTAACACCAAATCTCTTGGTTCCTCGAAGCGGGGACACACGAAGATATGCTCGGTCTCCCACTTCATATGTCACTTCTTTACGTTTGCTGTCAGCATAACTCTTCTGTCGAGATTGAGCTATCTTGAGTCTGTCACGAATCAACCTGACTTTCTCTTCCGAATCTTGAATAAGGTCGGGACCAAAAAGTTGTCGGTCTCCAACACCATCCCACGTCAGTGGTGTTCTGCACCTCCTTCCGTATAAAGCTTCGAAAGTGGACATCTTTAGACTAGTCTGATAACTGTTGTTGTATGAGAATTCTGCGTAAGGCAAGTTATCATCCCAACTAGATCCATAATCTAGCGCACAAGCTCTCAACATGTCTTCCAGAATCTGGTTGACTCTCTCAGTCTGTCCATCTGTCTGCGGATGAAAAGCTGTACTAAACTCTAGCCTTGTACCCAAAGTTTCATGTAACTGATGCCAAAACTTTGAGGTAAATTGTGTTCCTCTATCTGACATGATACTCCTCAGAACTCCATGCAGACATACGATCTTGGTCATATATATCTTGGCTAGCTTAGCACTGGTATAGGTGGTTTTCACTGGAATGAAATGAGCTACCTTGGTCAAGCGATCAACCACTACCCAGATGGAATCATAACCTGAACGGGTCCTGGGTAATCCTGTGATGAAATCCATACCAAGCTTTTCCCATTTCCACTCGGGTATCGGCAAAGGTTGGAGTAACCCTGCTGGTTTTTGATGTTCTGCCTTTACTCGCTGACAAACATCACATATCGCAACATGCTCTGCAATATCTTTCTTCATACCTGTCCACCAATAACTTTCCTTTAAATCCAGATACATCTTGGTGTTGCCTGGGTGTATCGAGTAAGGTGAATCGTGGGCTTCCTGAAGTATCAACTTCCTGAGCTCTGGTTCATTGGGCACATAGATTCGGTTCTCAAACCACAAAGTTCCGTGTTCATCCTCACGAAAACCTTTAGCTTTACCATCTTTCATTCTCTGTTTAATCTCAGCTATCTCCTTGTCCGATTTCTGGGCTTCTCGAATTCTTTTGGTCAAGGTGGACTGAATTTCCAGTGTAGCAACATATCCTCTTGGAACTATCTCTAGCTTGAGCTCTCTGAGATCATCGACTAACTCTTGAGGTAATCCTCCAGCTGTAAGTGTGTTCACATAAGTTTTCCGACTCAAGGCATCGGCTACAACATTAGCCTTACCTGGATGGTAGTGTAATCTCATGTCATAGTCCTTGATTAACTCTAACCATCTCCTCTGTCTGAGGTTCAACTCTTTCTGCGTGAAGATATACTTCAGACTCTTATGGTCGGTGTAAACATCACAACTATTTCCGATAAGGAAATGTCTCCAGGTCTTGAGTGCGTGCACTACGGCTGCTAGTTCCAAATCATGCGTGGCATAATTTAACTCATGAGGTCGTAGTTGTCTGGAAGCATAGGCTACAACTTTTCCATCCTGCATAAGTACTCCTCCAAGTCCTTGACGTGAAGCATCACAATAAACTTGGAAATCCTTCCGATTATCGGGCAAGATCAATACTGGGGCTGTGACCAAACGTTCCTTCAACTCCTGGAAACTGGCTTCACATTCCACAGTCCAAACATACTTGGATTCTTTCTTCAACAACTCTGTCATGGGCTTGGCAACCTTGGAGAAATTCTCAATGAACCTCCGGTAATATCCAGCAAGTCCGAGGAAACTGCGGATCTCCTTAACTGAGGTGGGTGACTTCCACTTGGTGATGGCTTCAACCTTAGCGGGGTCCACTGCTATTCCATCTCCGGAAATAACATGTCCAAGGAATCCGACTTCCGTCAGCCAAAATTCACATTTACTGAACTTGGCATATAACTGATGCTCTCTTAGCTTCTCCAGAACTAAACGCAAATGTTCCTTATGCTCTTCCTCGTTCTTGGAGAATATCAGAATGTCATCGATGAACACCACAACAAACTTGTCTAAGTATTCCATGAACACTTTGTTCATCAAATTCATGAAGTAGGCAAGAGCATTAGTCAATCCAAAAGACATGACCGTATACTCATACAAGCCATACCTCGTGGTGAAAGCTGTTTTGGGTATATCCTGTTCACGAATTTTCAACTGGTGATACCCTGATCGAAGATCAATCTTGGAGAATACTTTGGCTCCTACGAGCTGATCAAACAAATCATTAATCATCGGTAGGGGATACTTGTTCTTGATAGTCACCTCATTCAAGGCACGATAGTCCACTACCATTCTCAAAGATTTATCCTTCTTCTCCACCAAAAGTACTGGGGCTCCCCAAGGTGAAGAACTTGGGCGAATATACCCCTTGTCCAATAACTCCTTGATTTGCTTCTTGATTTCCAACAGATCATTTGCGGGCATCCGATAGGGTCTCTTGGAAATTGGGGCTGTCCCTGGCTGTAGCTCTATTAAGAACTCAATCTCCCTATCTGGTGGCATTCCTGGTAATTCTTCCGGAAATACATCTGGAAATTCTTTTACCACAGGTACTTCCTCCTGAACAACTCCTGTGAGAGAATTTAACCGAGCACTCATACGTGTGCGTCGGGATACATACTTAATCCTCTTGTTCTCCGGGGTGGTGAGTGAAACAGACTTGCTAGGGCAATCAAGATTTCCTTCATACTTGGTCATCCAATCCATGCCTAGGATTACATCCAATCCTTGTGACTCTAAGACGATGAGGTCGGTGGGAAAAACATGGTTCCCTATATTGAGTTTCAAGGCATGGCATCCTATCCCTGCCATCATCATACCTCCTGGAGAACTAACCTTAATGGGCTGACTAAGGGTTTTGGTGGGCAAACCATACTTATCCACAACTACCCTTGATATGAATGAATGAGTTGCACCCGAATCAAAAAGTACTGTAACAGGACGTGAATGCAATAAAAACTTACCAACCACAGTCTCGGGCTGATCATAGACTTCTTCCACATCGATGTGATTCACTTGAGCACGGGGAAACGGATTGGGCTTCTTGGCTGCGGAGTTGCCGTTGTTTCCATTGCCTTGCTTGCTCTGGGGACACTCAGTAGCATAGTGCCCTGTCTTCTGGCACTTGAAACAGGTAATGTGACTCAGATCCTTCTGAGCAGGAACGTGACGGTGCTGGTTGTTGTTCCCATTCCCATTGTCACTCTTGAAGTTACCATGGTTGAGACGGTTGTTCCCATTTCCTCCATGATGGTGACCTCCATGGTTGTGCACAGCATGAGTGTGCTTTCCAAACTTACCGTTTCCTGATCCGGTATTCCCGGAGTACGGGGAGTAACGAGGCTTCTGATGAGCTCCAGAGTTGAACTTCCCCTGAGTGTACTTCCGCTTGCGGTTCTCAATCTGCTGCTGTTTACCTTCCAGAATAAGTGCCTTATCCACCAGCTCTTGGTAGTTGTTGAAATTAGCCACTACCAGCTGTATGCTCAACTCACCATTGAGTCCTTCCAGAAACTTTTCTTGCTTGGCCGCATCATCGGCCACATCTCCTGGGGCATAACGTGACAATGTGTTGAAGTCGTCCACATATTGGGCCACGGAACGATTACCCTGGCGCAAGTTGCGAAACTCACGCTTCTTCAGACTCATGGCTCCAGCTGAAACATGAGCTGTGCGGAAAGCAAGCTTGAATTGCTCCCAAGTCATATCTGCAATAGGATAAGTGGTGGTGTAATTCTCCCACCATGATGCTGCTGGTCCTTCCAGTTGATGTGCGGCAAATCGCACTTTCTCAGCGTCAGTGCATCCAGCGGTGACAAGTTCTCTCTCCATCTTGCGGAGCCAGTCATCTGCCACAATGGGCTCAGTGCTGCTGGAGAAAGTTGGAGGGTTCAACCTCAGAAAACGGGTGAGATTGTCAGTCTGGGGTGGATGGTGGTTGTTGTTGTTGTTCTGGTTGTTGGTCTGATTCTGAATCAATAGTTGCATCAGTGCATTCTGCTGCTGAAGGAGTTGAGTGAGTTCTGGCGGAAAAGTGAAATCGGTCTCACGTCGTGGAGGCATCTTGCTGTTTTCAGAGGGATGAGAATTAGAATAGAACAAGGGTCTAGAAGAAATTCACTACCCATATGCAATGCAACAAACATATCACACCAAACACTCATTCATTTATTCAATCAATGTCAAACATCGGGAATACAAATCTCAAACAACTAAGCATCGACCTACGCTTTAATGACGAAAATAAAAGATACATGGAGGGCATAACTAATGTTCTCCTCAAAAGTGCATAGTCGTAGGTCCTCCGGTGGTGCTTTCCTCATAGTCTTCATCGTCGCTGATGAAGGGTGCCATGTCTCCTTCGGGGTGAAGGTTTTCCCCCATGTCTAGCTGCTCTTCCAGAGTTGCAATGCGTGCATTCTTCTCATCAATCCTCTCTAGGAAGTCCTTCACTTCATGCTCGTGTTCATAGTTGGCCTCTCGCAGATCAGCTTCAAGATCAATCTCACGGTTCATCAGATTCTTGATAGTCTTCGTGTCAGCACGAACTCGAAGCTCCAGAGTCCTGATGTGAGTCTCCAGGGTCTGGATATAGGAGATAGTGGTGTCTGCAGTGGGATTGGTGATGATGTTGCCATGGGCATCTCTGCGGCAAACCATGCTGAGTCCTGGTGAAATGGTTCCACCTCTGTATTCCTCCTGAATACGTCCAAGGGCACGATGAATGGCCATGTCTCTCCCAAGTATCCAACTGGGTGCCACGAACTTGAGATCTATGGGTTCCTTCCGATTCCCAAAGGTCTTCCCTGGAATATGCACCTCGATCCTGTAGCGTCCATCTTGGGGAAATGACATGATAGGAATCCCGGTGATGCTCGGCAAAGCAATCCTTACGTCCTTGACGATCCTCATCAGCTCCTTACCAAAGGGCATCGTTGCGTCAGGCTGGCAAAACTCCGTGATCAACACTGGGATGAAGGTGGCCATCTATAAATTTTGAAATAATCGGAGAGGAGTCAGAAACGAATAGATGAGAGTATAAGATATTTAAAGACAAAGAGAAACAATCCTAAGGCTTTCCAATCCTAGAGGTTACGTCCTACGATCAGCGTGTGCTCTGATACCATTTCTGTAGCGACCCGACCTGAAAGGCCAAGTCTCCGGTGTTTTCCGTACCATCCCAAGATCATGCTGGTACACACACGGTACATCAATGTATATATCAAAGGGAAATCACACAGCATTATATTAATCGCAATCTCATATAGAGTCCTTTATTACAATAAAAATTACAATAAAGTGGCTAAAGGCCAACTCATGAGAATATCTAAATCTTGCAGAAGCGTCGAAGGTAGATGAGTCCATCTGACTCCAAGGGCATCTCACTGAGCATAGAACGCGTCCTCACTCCTGGTCGGAAAAATACTCTGCAACATGATACGTTGCAGCCGTGTAGGTCAGCATATGGAATATGCCGGCAAAGTCACAAGAGAGGGGTGAAAATAATCAGCTAGTCTATATGCTTATATGGCAGGTGGTGGTGTAAGTTTTGCGTAAAGCCAAGTTTTTCCTACATCGAAGGGGGTTAAGCAAAATATTACTAAGTTGGTTGATTAATGAGATGGTTCCACCAACCAATTCTCATACCCAAAATTATTAAATACCCACATCATCATATTATTTGTGTTGAGAGTTCCGGAAGTTCCAATTCCTTTGGCTCAAGTCGTCCACGGTCATCTCCTAGTATACCTTCAAAACATTACCAACTCCCTTCCCTTTAAACCTTTATAGATGTTTGTCGTACCCAAAGACCTCCTAACATCTGGCTTTCCCCTACTCCTTGAGGATAGCCTGGAGAAGTGCTAGTATTGCCGACCACCCGGTTTCCTCTATCACGAGCACTGGGTTGATGTCGTCATGAAGGAGTACCAAGTTGATGTGGTCGTGAAGGCAAACGACTCCCCGACTAGTTGGTTCTTTGAGGGACCACAGATGGAGACCCTGGTGCTCGCAGTTGGGACGGCTGCACGCAAGGCACCCATCCACCTTCGAAACATCGTCCTGGAGATGGCTGACAAGCCAGTTACTCGATACCTACCTTTGAGGAAGGATGATCTTGGCAAGAGTTAGACATTGGTCCCATCCAAGGAGGATGGCACGCCACTCAGGTTCCAGACCTACTTCAGCCTCTCCGCCGATAGTCTGGCTTACAACCTGATTAAGGAGTCCGTGAAGCTCCGCGAGGAACTTCACCACACCCAAGAGCTACTCCATCAAGCCAAGATGAGGCCAAACAAGATCGAGAGGAATGGATCCCTTGAGGGATGACAAGCTATCGCTTACATAGGAGCAATACCCCCAGCTAGAGATGCACCCACATGTCATTGTGACATGAGTGTGAAGGAGTACCATGCTAACTTCACCAACCCACTGGTGAAGCATCATCGGGATGTGCCTCCTTGTCCTCCGACCCCTTCAACCGGCTATGATGCTCGTATGTATGACAATCAGGAGGAAGACTTAGAGGAGCATGAGTATGAGGTCGACCACTCCACCACTTGAGTCCGAGAACCCCTACGGTATGATGTGTCATGTACCCCTCATGCGAAGTCGAGTCCATGGTAATGGTTCATATGAAACCATGTGGGCTTGTTGCTTGTTATTGTGGTTTGTGTTCCGATGCAAGTCATGCTTTTGCCTTAGGAAACATGTAAGTGATGTCATCGTCTATTGTGTCTTAATGTTATGTGTTTGGTCTTTCGACCTTTGTTTGATCACACTTGCACTATACCAACACCCTTAGGTGCGCTTTATGTGTTATTGCTTTTCCCTCTCATTTGTACTAGTAGATTGACTTAGCTGCTCCAAATAGGATGGTGATCGGAACCCGTAATACCTCCTTCACCAACCCTGAAGCCGGAAACTCTAGCCAGCAAGAGGGAGCTGGTGGGGCTTCTCAGGCTGGAGAGCACCTGGAGCAGCCACAAGGCGACATTCCCCCGCCACCACCTCCACAAGAGACCATGACCATAGCTCAGTTTATCCAAGTTCTTTGGGCGGAACGTCAAGCCAAGACTGCCTCTATCCAACAGATAGCTCAAGTCCTTGTGAACAACCAACAGCAAGGCCGGAACGGCAATGGCTGCTCTACTCTATCGGAGTTCATGAGGAATTCGCCCCCAACCTTTACCGAGACTGTTGAACCTCTAGATGTTGATGACTGGATCTGCACCATCGAGGACCTCCTTGCACTGGTCAATTGCAATGAGGATCGTGAGAAGGTTCTTTATGCCTCTCATTGCCTCGGATTTACCGCCAGAGTCTGCTGTGATGGATTCAAGGTCATGCAAGGTGGCCGTGTGATCACTTGGGCTAACTTCAAGGAAGGTTTCCACACCGCCCACATTCCTTTTGGGGTCATGGCTATCAAGAAGAGAGAATTCCGAGCGCTTAAGCAAGGAAGTGGCTCTGACAAGGAGTATATGCAGAAGTTCAACCTACTGTCGAGGTATGCACCTGAAGATGTCAACACCGAGTCTGCTAAGACGGAACGCTTCATGGAAGGACTCCAGAAAGCCCTGCGGTATCAACTCATTGCATGCAATTGTCGGACCTTGTTTGACCTAGTGAACAAGGCTCTCATGCTCGAAGACAAGCATCATGCCACAGATGACACTCGCAAGTGCAAGATGATTAACAAAGGTAGTTCCAGCAACCAGAAGCCTCGTTCCTGGCAGCCAACCCCATCCAAGCTAACCTATCAGCCCCAGCAGGCTAGGCCTCATGCACCTCATCTGAGCTACTAGCCTTAGTAGTATGCCAATCCCAGGCCGGCTTACAACAAACCCAATGACAACAATGGTGGCAGATACAACAACAACTCTGGTAAGATCACATGCTTTGGATGTTGTCAACCTAGACACATCTCTAAGGAGTGCCCTAACAAGAAGCCAGATGCACCGCACCCCAATGCGCCAAACTAGGGTTAAGTCCATGGAGCGCCACCAAGGAACCCAGCTCCCTACAACCAGCCCAACGTTGGCAAGGGTCATGTGAATCGCGTCAACACTGAGGAAGCCCAGGAAGACCCGGATGTCATACTGGATATGTTCTCGTCAACTCAACTCCAACACCATTCTATTTTATTGTTGTGCTTCCCATTCTTTTGTTACCCAAAAGTTTGTACTAGAGAGTTGTATGAAGCCTACACCCTCGGGTAGTCATATGTTGGTAAAACCCCCATGATCGGTTATGAGAACTAAGATAGGATGTAATGGAGTTGGGAATGTCCTCAACGGAGTGGAATTCCTAGCATACCTTATCATCCTAAAGTCACAAGGCTTGGATGTCATCCTAGGCATGGACTGGCTAACCAAGCACCAAGGCTTCCTAGATTGTGCCAAGAGGATCGTCACCATGACCAACAACCAAGGAGTTGAAGTCAAGTATGTTCCCAACCCTGCCTCCGCTCAAGCCCCTCAAATTAATTGTCTGTTGGGAATTGACTTTGATCAAGTGCACTGGTATGTGAGTACCCAGATTTATTTCCCGATGAGCTGCATGGAATTCCTCCTCACGCGACATTGAGTTCCTCATTGAGCTAATGCCCGAAGCAGGACCCATCTATAAGATACCCTATAGAATAGGATCCATAGAGTTGGCTGAATTGAAGGAGCATCTGGCAGAGCAGCTCGGGAAAGGATTTATTCGCCCTTGTGATTATCCTTGGGGATCACCAATTCTATTTGTGTCAAAGAGGGACAGAACTGTAAACTCTGTGTCGATTACCATTCTCTTAATGAAGTCAAAATAAAGAATAAGTACCCGCTTCCCAATATTGAAGACCTGTTTGATCGGCTAAATGGTGCCAAGGTGTTTTCCAAGATCAACCTCAGGTCTGGGTACTACCAGTTGAAGATTGGACCCCAAGACATTCCGAAGACAACATTTGTAACAAGGTATGGCATGTATGAATAAACGGTCATGTCATTGGGGATAACCAATGCCCCATCTTACTTCATGTACCTCATGAACAAAGTTTTCATGGAGTATTTGGAGAAGTTTGTCATAGCCTTCATCGATGACATGCTCGTCTTCTCGATGTCCGAGGAAGAGCATGAGCAACACATGAGATTGGTCCTTGGCAAGCTTCGAGAGCACCAACTTTATGCCAAGTTCAGCAAGTGCGAATTCTGGCTGCATGAAGTTGGATTCCTAGGTCATGTGTTGACAGTAGAAGGATTGTAAGTGGCTACCACCAAGATAAAATCTGTGTCTGAATGGCAATCCTCGAGCAATGTGAAGGAAGTCAGAAGCTTCCTCAGACTCGCGGGATATTACCGCAAGTTCATCAAAGCATTCTCGAGCACTGCTGGACCCATGACTCAGCTCCTGAAAAAGGACAAGAAGTTCGAATGGACCGTGAAGTGTGAGGAAAGCTTCCAGGAGCTCAAGAAGAGATTGACAATAGCCCCAGTTTTGTCCACTCCCAATATTCACAAGGAGTTTGTGATATATTGCGATGCATCGAGAATCGGGCTTGGAGGTGTTCTGATCCAAGAAGGCAGAGTCTTTGCATATCTATCCAAATAGCTACGTCCTCATGAAGAGAACTACCTACTCATGATCTTGAGTTGGCAGCCATAGTTCATGCCTTGAAGATATGGAGACATTACCTTCTAAGGACGCGATGTGAAATATACACAGACCACAAGAGTTTGAAGTATATATTCACTCTGAAGGAATTGAACATGAGGCAACGAAGATGGTTGGAGTTAATCAAGGATGATGTCTTGAGTGTTCAATACCACCCTGGAAAGGCTAACGTGGTAGCAGATGCCTTAAGCAGGATGTCGGTGTTCTGGGAATGGGGGTACCCAGAACTGCCTGTGGTCCAGGGCATGGCCCACTTCATCAACCAAATGGGACCAAGCGAGGCCCCACTCAAGACAAGGCCCTCACAAGGGCCACAGCCTTGCGAGGAGGAATAGCGACAAGACCTGCGAAGGATGGGCCTCCCCAGGACCCCTCCGGAGCGGCGGAGATTCCTATGCAAGGCCTGGCCTCATGAGTTAAAGATGATGCAAGGAAGGACAGGTGAGCACTAGTGCATCAGGTGGCGCAGTTTCCCCTTTTTGCAAAGGGTGCAAGGACGTACGTCGGTTCCCAAAGCACCCCCAAAGGTTTCCATTTCGGTGCAAGAATACCACAATCACCCGTCCCGCAGGGCAGATGGCATCACTGAGCCCGTCCCTACACTATCGACATCCACTTTGTAGGCGAAGACCGCCTTTGGGCAGGGCGAGCACCAACCCCTGTGCCCCTTCAAAATTGGCCGTTATGGGATCCCTTATCGCAATTGTGATAAGGGAAGAGGACCCAGGACACCGCTATATACAGAGCATAGGTTGCACCATAGAGAGGGATCCGATCTGAACCCAATTGACCAACTCCACCACTCTCTGTCCACCAAACCACAAGGAGCCTCGAACACCATCGAGAGCCCTCAGGAGGTCCCAATACATTGTACCTGTTCAACCACCTCACCTCCTTGAGAGGCAATCCACCAAAGCAGGAGTAGGGTATTACGCTTCGTAGCGGCCCAAACCTAGGTAAACTATCATGTTCATCTTCTTATTTGTCATCATGCGAGTTCTTTGTTGTGTTCATTGAGTAGCGACCTCGGGAGGGCAAGGCCACAGGGGATCTTCACACATGCCCCTATGTTCGAACCTCTAAGGTTTTGTGGAGCCCGAAATCCGACATTTGGCATCCCAGGTAGGGGGCGTGTCAAGGTCTTCTCCAAGCTTCGTCCTTCCCATGCTTCATTGCTCCGATGGCCGGCGCTTAGCAAGCTTCTCCGGGCCGCGGTCCTCTATCAACTCCGCCACGGCGGTCGGAGGCCCACACCCAGGGGTCATGGTACCTAGCGGCCAGTACCAAATCGCGAGCGTCACCTCCACCGTTACCACCCCCCGCACCGCTCAGGTGCACGGTGAGCGGGCAGCACCCCCGGCATCAGCAACATGTCAAACCTATGTGGGAGACCTCAACCTGCATGATGTGCTACTACCGGCAAGCGAGATGCTCCGCCGCCGACCGACGCATGGGGGCTTAGACGCATGGGCGGATCATATCGTGGAGCTAGTCGTCGTAGCCCAGCGCGCCATCCCTCCTCACTCTTCTTCAAGACCGCAGGCGTCAGGCGTCGGGGGATTGCATGCCGAGCCTGCCCCCAGGCCTGCCGGTGGAAGGGCCCCTCCCACGCTAGATGGAGCCGAACGGAGTGTGCCACACACTATGCTCCTTCTCCTCTAAATCCCGGTAACCGGTTTCGGCACGCAGCCCGGCGACAACCACCAGACACACGGAGGAAACGGCGGGGCGCCTAGTGCGCACACCGACGCGCATCCGCACAACCCAGTGGGCCCTCAGCATGTCGGGTTGGCCAGATAGGAGCGCGCCTTCCGGCGCAGTCAACGGGCGATGCAGGCGTCCGGACAAGCAAGCAACGGTGATGGAGGCGCGTCGGGGCACCAAGGGGGGAATCTACATCAGGTGACGCGAGGTCAACCCAACAGCGGTGGCAAGGATAAGCAACTTCGCTCTGAGGCCGGGCGCAGGAGGGCCTATGAGCGACGCGCATGGGGCGACCTTCCCCCGCCGCCGGAAGGGACTGCCCCCGACACACCGGTGGACAACTTAAGAGGCGGACCGAGCACGTACGTCGATCCCTACATACCATGCTACGTCATACCACCTAGCCCACCTGGCGGGGGGGAGGTTCAAGAGCCCACCGCAGGCACCAACACCCCCCAAGAGTTAGAAGTACCCTGGGCATCCTCCTCGAGCCGGGCCTGGAGCTCCCGTCAACGAAGCGCTGGGCCCGGGCAGCACGGGTAGGAGGGCGCCCCCAAGCCGTGATATGCGGCACCAGCCGATACCCCTGTGGAAAAGTGACGACAGGCCAAGCCCTCAGGCCCTAGGAGTGATGACCTGAGGGAGCGGGAAGGCGAGCAACGCGGGCCACCCGCGGCAACTACGGAACCGATACAACCTCGGAAGACCGGGTCTCATGAGATCCTTGGGACCTTTTCCAAAGAGCACATGGATGCCTCACGAGGCAATCTTCACCGACAAAACACCCTTATGGTTGCACCGACGCATCATGCTCATGTTTGGGTGTCAGGTAGAGCAATCTTGTGGTCACGCGGGGAACGATGTGATCGGGTTAGGGTCATAAGGGCACGCAACCGGGCAGAAATGCATGGGGTGATCTTCGATGGGGCTGCGCACCACAAAGCCATGTGCCTGGGGGCTAGCCCATGGCCGTGACACTCTCACGTAACAATGAGCGGGTTGTATACGACCGAAGCCCCCCGAGGACGAGGAGGGGTTCCTCCCATGCAATGTGGCAGCCACAACCTAGAGCTGGCGGAGAAGGCAACACTGTCCATCAATGGCTATGCCCATGAAACATGGATGCCCTACTCTCAGCGCTGGGGGAAGACGAAGGCAGGGACAACCCCAAAAAGCCAGACGTGGCAGTTTTCTCGCTCTTTTCTGAATTTCAAGTTACATCCTTCGATGGCCCTTTTTTGTGCTTGAGCGTGTCAAAAGCTCGAAGATTTCGTGATCTTATGTTTTAAAAGAAAAAGGGGCGAAAACTTTTCTCTTTTCGTTTTCTTGTTTTGCCAAATTTGAATTCTCTCTTTCTAAATGGTGTTTAGAAAGGAGCCCAATGCTCCACGCCACCCCAAGGCATCACAGATCTAGATGGCGAGGCCTCCCCGCCTCAGGGGCACATAATTTTTAGCAGTAAACCCCCGCTCGGGGCTCCAATCGCAGTTCAACATCACAACATGGAGTCTCGGGAGGCCCAGAGCCTCCTGAGGATACACCCAGAGGAATGGAATGGAGGATCGCTCGAGCATCAAAGGGGGCTCCTGAGCAGCACGCCTCAGGAGCCTTACCGGTCATAAGGCCACTCGTCCCCCTGATGTCGTTCTTGGTTTCCGGGCGGCATAGGGGGTGTCAGGGCCTCACCCCGTGAAGTGCGTCCTTGGTTTTTGGTCGTACCTAACAGTGGTGGGGAAATGCGCGGGAATGGGACCTAACGATGTAGAGCGGTTTGAGCGTCGAAAAAGGGGGCTCTTGGGCAACGCACCTTGGGATCCTTACCGGTCATAATGTCACTCGACTTCCTGGTGCCGTCCATGGTTTCCGGTCTACATCAGGAGTACCGAGGCCTCGCCTCGTGAAGTGCGTCCTCTCCAGTCATACCTAACATTGGTGGGGAAATGTGCGGGACTGGGAACTATAGACGTAGAGTGCCGAAAGGGCCCCCAAACCATTCAGCGGGTAAGAAGAACATATCATTGACAGAGCCACAGCTTGATGGAACAGCCCATCTCACCTCACGACACGGGATCACCAGCGTCATAGAAAGCTACGTGCACTATCGAACCCGTCAGGAGTCTCCAGGCCTAATAATGGCCCCAGGGGTGAAATGAGGACTGCACACACTAACCTTAAAATGCAGGAACTGCGGCTACTACGCGTGGCCACCAAGGCCCCCAAGGAATGGAGCAACAAAGGAGGCGATACGCAAGGAGGGGCTCGATCGCGATGAGCCGCGAGGCCCTAGGCCCAACAGGAGCAACAGACGCGAGTTGCCCTTGGAGGGGGAGATCCTCACGGGGGCCGTATCGGGGGCTAAAGCAGGGCCACGACCACGGCGGCACCAACCAACACTGCAACCAGCAAATCCAGGAAGAAAAAGAAGACGGCAAAAGTAACATGCAAAAGATTAACGCCCCACGGGGCATGGTTCTTGTTCAAGCATTACAGTTACCAGTAAAGGGGAACGGAGGATGCCTAAGGGGAGGAGTCGCCGCCGCTGGCTGACTTGGCGTCGAAGCCGTCCTCTTCGCTTGAGGCGGGCACCTGGATGAACCAGTCCACCATGGCCTCCACGATCGGGCGCGTCTCATCCCGGAGGGGGCTCTGGAGCTCGTTGGGCACCCGCTCTCCAAGGCGTCAGAGGTCGAGCTACGGGGCGACGGCGGAATAAGTTGGAGTAGACGAGCGTCAACACAAGGTCCGGAAGGTCGCGAGCATCAGACGTGTTGTCCATGTCGACGCGAGAGATGCCGGTCTCCAATGCCTCCACCACCTTCCGGAAGAACTCAAGGTAGCCCCTGTTGCCGCGCATGTGCAGTAGCATGGGGGCGTTCCCGATGAATTGGCTCACCGCGCCGACCGCGCGGCAGGAGATGCCCTTGAACTGCTTGGCGTGGAGGGACTCCGGCAGCCTGGCATGCGCCGCCTCATCCTTGGCGGCCTGCACGGCGTCGGACGCCTCCTGGACCTAGGTTTGGAGGGATGCCAGTTCCGCCCGGGCCTCGGCCTCGCCCCGGAGGGCGGCATCAAAGGCGGCCTCGACGGTGGCCATCCGGGCTTGCAACGTCTCTACCTCCTCCTGAAGCTCGCCAAGTTTGCGCTTCTTGGCCGCAGAACCCTGGAAGGAGGGGAATGAGATCAAGCTCCCGACAGTGGACAGAAGAACAAGAAAAGAGGGAGGCAGCGGAATACTTACTTGTCGGCCAGGGCCCACAGCTGGCAAACTCGCGCTGACCCCAAGGGCGCCTCGCCGCCGCCTCCAGAAGAGGGCGAAGGAGCCGAATGAGTCAGCCGCTTCCCTGTGCCTGTACCGCTTCCTCCGGGCACCATGGAGGATCAAGTGGCGAGTAGGAAAGCAGGTCTTCTACTGGCAGAGTGAAGGAAACAAGGGGAAGCTCCAAGACTGCGATACTTTTCCCCGGCCAGAGACGGGGCGGATTTATAGGCGTAACTGCAGCCACAAGGCATCATGGGAGGTCAGGCGTCGTGCGCCCCTCGGGCGGCGTGAGGCGGTTCGGCCAATGATGTCCCATCCACGTCGCCTCACTGCCCTCTCAAGAGTCGCGTCCATGTGGCCCGCAACAGTGGTAGCACTTGATGGGAAGCAATGATGGCATGCGCTATGCCCAGGCGTCGTGTCAATCCAACTTGGTGCACTTTCGGACGGCTTCAAGGGGCAGAGGCCTCACCGCTGCGGCGTTTAGTTCATGCCAAGCCTGGCCCACAGGCGTTTGGGGCCCGCAGCACTCCGGGCTGCCCTCCAGGCTTCGCCCGTAAGCCAGATCGAGCGCGCCTTGGGCCCAGGGGCTACTGTCGGCATTCTGGGAACAGGGGTACCCAGACATGCCTGCCTGCGGTCCAGGGCATGGCCCACTTCATCAACCAAATGGGACCAGGTGAGGCCCCACTCAAGACAAGGCCCTCGCGAGGGCCATAGCCTTGCGAGGAGGAATAGAGACAAGACCTGCGAAGGATGGGCCTCCTCAGGACCCCTCCGGAGTGGCAGAGATTCCTATGCAAGGCCCGGCCTCAGGAGTCAAAGATGACGCAAGGAAGGACAGGCGAGCACCAGTGTGCCAGGCAGTGCAGTTTCCCCTTTCGTGCAAAGGGAGCAAGGACGTACGCGGGTTCCCAAAGCACCCCAAAGGTTTCCATTCTGGTGGAAGAAGACCACAACCACCCGTCCTGCAGGGCAGATGTCTTCGCTGAGCCCGTCCCTGCACTGTCGATAGCCACTTTGCAGGCAAAGACCGCCTTTGGGCAGGACGAGCACCAACCCCTTCCCCCTTCAAAATTGGTCGTTGTGGGATCCCTTCCCGCCATTGTGATAAGGGAAGAGGACCCAGGCCACCACTATATGTGGAGCATAGGTTTAACCATAGAGAGGGATTCGATCTGAACCCAATCGACCAACTCCACCACTCTTTGTCCACCAAACCACAAGGAGCCTCAAACACCATCGAGAGCCCTCAGGAGGTCCCAAAACACTGTACTTGTTCATCCACCTCACCTCCTTGAGAGGCAATCCACCAAAGCAGGAGTAGGGGATTACGCTTCGCAGCGGCCCGAACCTGGGTAAACTGTCGTGTTCATCTTCTTCCTCATCTTCGTGCGAGTTCTTTGTTATGTTCATCGAGTAGCGAGCTACGGAGGGTGAGGCCGCAGGGGATCTTCGCACATGCCCCTATGTTCGAACCTCTAGAGTTTTGCGAAGCCCGAAATCCGACAGAATGGCGTGTTCCTTGAAAGCTATAATTAAGGAAAGGCTACCGGTCCTGTATGAAGAGCTTGAAAGTTGTTGCTTGGAACTAGTTGCACCTGGATTCCTAGCCAACCTCGAAGCAAGGCCTACCTTGATGGATGATATTAAGGAAGATCATCAGGTTCATGACAGTGTTGAAGGTATAAAGAGGAAGATCAAGGCAGGCAAGGCCCCATGATTCTCAGTGGATGAGCAAGGATTCGTACGGTTTGAGGATCGCATCTGCGTACCCAACAAAGTTGAGCTCTAGAATTTGATCTTGCAAGAAGCCCATGACACTTCGTATTCCAACCACCCTGGAGGAGCCAAGATGTACCAGGACCTCAAAGCAATATTGTGGTGGCATGGCATGAAAAGAGAAATAGGCACTTTTGTCGCTAAATGTGACATATGCTAGAGAGTCAAACTTGAGCATCAGCGGTCTGCTGGATTGTTGCAACCTCTCAGAGTTCCTGAATGGAAGTGGGACAAGGTTGGGATGGACTTCATCCCCGGCTTACCAAGGTCAAGTAAGGGACATGATTCCATTTGGGTCATTGTCGATCACCGGACGAAGGTATCCCACTTCATTCCTGTCAGGACGACCTACAATGGGAACCAGCTGGCCAACCTCTACATCAGCTGAATCGTGAGACTCCACGGAGTTCCAAAGGAGATCGTGTCAGACCGAGGTACCCAGTTTACCTCAAGATTATGGAATAGATTCCAAAAAGCTTTGGGAATCAAGTTGTCCTTCGGCACTGCTTTTCACCCTCAGACCGGAGGCCAGATAGGACGAGTAAATCAGATACTCGAAGATATGCTTCGTGCTTGTGTTTTGTCGTACGGAGCCAATTGGGAAGATTGCCTACCATTCCTTGTGTTCTCCTATAACAACATCTATCAATCCAGTCTGCAAATGTCACAATTTGAGGTATTGTATGGACACAAGTGTCGTATTCCCCTCAACTGGTCAGAAATCGGAGACGGACTAGTCTTTGGACCAGATATCCTTTGTGAAGTAGAAGAGAAAGTTCACCTCATCCGAGAGCGTCTAGAGATCGCCAAGTCAAGACATAAGAGCAATGCCGACTCCCACCGTCGGGACATGAGTTTTCGTGTTGGAGACTATGTCTATCTTCGAGTCACACCTCTCAAGGGAACCAAGTGCTTCCATGTTAAAGGAAAGCTCGCACAAAGATATATATCGGCCCCTTCAAGATCATGGACAAGCGATGAGAAGTTGCCTACCAGCTAGAGCAACATCCCAAACTATCAGATGTGCACAACGTGTTCCACGTGTCACAACTCTGGAAGTGCCTCCAAGTTCCCAATCGCCCCGACCTCTACAAGGACATCGATCATCAAGCCATCGACCTCCAGCCATACCTCACTTATCATGAGAGGCCAGTTCAAATTTTGTATGAAGTTGAGAGTTGCACCAGAAGCCATACCATCAAGTACTTCAAGGTCCAACGGAGCAACCAAACTGAAGCAGAAGCAACCTGGGAGCGTGAAGACTACCTTAGATCAAAGTTCCCTTATCTTTTTAGCGCTTAGCCTAGAAATCTCAGGGACGAGATTCTTGTAAGGGGGGTAGGTTTGTCACACCTTGTGTTTGTACCACTTTGCTATGCAATAGTTTTATAAAAATTGGACCCATTTAAAACTTTTTCTTGCTTGTGATGATTTGCTTAAGTGCTATTTGCTTGTATATTTGTCTGTTTTTTAATTGAAAAAATTCTTCTCCTCTATATGCTCACCTACTTGATCAAAACTCTCTGCCCAATGACCATGTCATGTTTATCGGACCGAAAACTATTTTCATCAAATGTTATTTTGGCCAAAAATAGAATTTATTCAAATTAGACTTTCTAAAACCCTGAATTTTGGTTTGTACTACAAGTCCTCAAATTAGGGAGAATATTTTTCTCCAAAGGCTTTAATTGAAACCTACCATATATAATACTTCCCAAAACCACCAATTATTTGTTTTAAACATTACTTTCTCAATTTATTTAAAGTCTTTTTATTAAGGCCGGAAATGGTCTTTTGTAGGGAAAATTTATTTTTATGCTTTAAAAATATTTGAGAAAATTTAGGGAAACTCAGTGGACATATATTTCCCATATATAAGAGTTTCAACATATGGTCATGTTCAAAATGTTGGACAAAATCCTTCAAAACCCTTTCCACCTATTTCAAGCTTTTGTAATATTTCTATAAGAAATATTCTCAAATAATTACAAGAAAATTCTAGCATCTCACACATGATATATGTGATGATCATGCAAAATTTCATCTCAATCCCAAATGTTCTGGTTCAACAAAATATCCCAAAACCTTTCTGTCCAGATCCAAATTTGAGCAACTTCTCATTATCAAGTTTCCCCATTTGATCCCAAACTTTGTGATCATGCCCTAAACCCGAAATGATTCCACTACACTAAGCGGTGCATCAAGGAGAATATAATTACATGCCTAGATCTATGAAAACCCATTTCTATTGATTTCTAGGGTTTACCAAGTTTACATTGGCAGTTTCTTTCAATTGAGCTCAAACTCGGTGATCCACCTTACTTTTACCTCCCGTTTGACAATGTGAAATATCACTACAAGTAGGGGAGTTTATCTAGCCCAAACCAGCATCAAACAACTTTTGGTGATTGGGAAAAAACCATATTTTGCCCCTTCCACTGTTCTCCTTGGTCTCATCTTTTTACCAGAGCTCCACATAGACCCACAACACCCCCAGTATGTTTTCCAACCGCCAGCTCCATGATTGGATGGGTGAAGACCGCTCTTTACTTTCCTAGATAGACCTTTTCTCATTATTCTCTCTTCTCTCTCTCACTCATGACCTTTTCCAGAGCATCCAAGGCCGCCCTCCCTCTTGTTTATTCATCTTGCAGGCCCGTGACACTAGTGGACATGCCAGAGCACGTAAAAAGGCCGGGCATGCCGACAAAAGTCCAAAGAGTTGACCTCTCTCTCCTGACCATCTCGGGTCCTCCCCACACGGTAGAAGTCGCGTCTCGACGTCCGCGTCATGCCAAGGCCGCGTCTCCCTCCTCTCTCTCTCCAGCGCCCCCGGCAACGCGTGCTAGAGCGCTGCCTGACTCGGCCGACCCGCGACCTTAGACGTGCACGCTCCTGATGCCCCCTCTCTCCCCATCTCCCTTCCTTAGGATTGAAGCAAAGCCCATAGATGCCCTCGACATAATCCAGCGAGCGCCCGTGGCCTCTAGCGACGGCCACGACCCCGCCGGCGCACGAGTCCATGGTGCTCCAGCCCCCGCCTATTTCAGGCCTCCCCCAAAATCTCTCTCCCCTCTGTTGACCCTCTCACCCTCCTAGCTGAACCCCTAAGCCACCCACACCTCCCCTGGGCCGCCCGAGCTCAAGATCGAGCTCGACCTCTACCGCAACCGGTCATCGTCAATCTCGCAGTGAGAAGCCTCTCTGGATCCACTTCCTTCTCTTATGGCTCTCCCTCGCCCTCCTGGTGTTTCTTTCTCTCTCTCTCTATCTCGTGGATTGCCACATGATTTTTCAGCTGGGGGCACGCCCGAAGCTGCTCCGTAGCGGCTTCCTCATCGCTGATGACTGGGACCTCTCCGGCATGCAACTCCACCTCCACCTGAATGGTGGGAGCCTCCTGCATCATTGTCGCCCCTAGATACCTTCGTCATTGCTAGGATCACCAACAGTGAGCTCGGTCGCCTCCCTGTCCCAGGTTTAAGATGACTAGTGCGGGCCACCTGTCATCCTCACCTCTCTATCTCCTCCCCTCTCTGTCACTAGCGGTTGGGCCCTGCTGTCGGGTTTGAACCCTGGCGGGTGTGCCCGCCTGGCTCGCCTGGGCTGGCTAGCCTCTGGGCCGGCGTAGCGACGGCCAGATCTGGCCCATGGCATAGTGGCCCTTTCCTTTTTCCTTTTTTAGACGTTATTTTCGAAAATTCCTCTGGCTAAAATAAAAAACCAAATTGAGTGATTCCAATTTCTAAAATCTTGTAATATTATGTACCATTTAATGGTGCCACTTATGCAACTTTTTGAAAATACTTGATGTATTAATTCATTTAAAACCTTCTTTTGAATATTCAAAACCATTGCTAAAATGGATTTCACAACTTTTTACACTTTAAAACTAGAAACAAATATTTTAGCATTTTTAGATTTTCACCTAGTATTTTACAGAAATGGTTTGACATTTTAGGAGTAATTTATTTTTTCTTGTGCTCTTATTTCCCCCTGTTTATATTGTGATGATAGATTACATTGTTGACGACGGAGTTGGACCAGAAGCCTTTGTTGAGCCATGCAAGCACCTTTTTGACCATGTCTAAGAAACCATTTTTATGCATGACACATATCACTTACTTTCGTTGCATTGAATCATGATGAATCGGTAAAAACGAAGGTGGGTTACCTCTGTTACTTTCCTCATTGATACTTTCCCTGAGCATGACACTACCTTCCTATGAGGGTTGTGTAGGATCGAAAGTAGGTCTAGAGGGGGGTGATTAGACTACTTGACCAATTAAAGGTTTTGCTTATACCAAATTTTATGGTTGATAGTTTTTAGCATTTCATGGCAAGTCAAGTACACCCTACACATGCAAGTCTAAGAGTATATAGCAGCAGAAAGTAACAACAAGCATGTATAGAAGGGATAGGGTAGGAAGATCAAACGCAATTGTGGACACGATGATTTTTCCCGTGGTTCCGATAGGTGGCGCTATCGTACATCCACGTTTATGGAGTCTTCAACCCACAGAGGGTAACGGTGGCGAGAGTCCATGGAGGTCTCCACCCAAAAGGGTCCACAAAGTAGCAACCTTGACTATTCCATACGGCTTCCGTCAACGAAGGACTAGCCTCACTATGGGGTAGATCTTCACGAAGTAGGCGATCTCCTTGCCCTTACAAACTTCTTGGTTCACTCCACAACACGAAGTAGGAGGCTCCCAAGCGACACCTGACCAATCTAGGAGGAACCACCCTCCAAAAGGTATTAGGCTCGGTAATGATGATGAACTCCTTGCTCGTGTGCTTCAAGATGATAGACTCCTCAACACACAATCTCTCTCTCACGGGTTTGGCTTGGTAGAAGAGATAGGATTGGTGGAAAGCAACTTTGGGAGGCTAGAAATCAAGATCCATATGATTGGAGTGGAAGATCTTGACCTCAACACAAGGGTAGGTGGTTCTCTCTTAGAAAATCTGATAGGATAGGTATGGAATAGTTCTGAGTGCTTATCTTTCGAGTGAGTGGTGGTGAAGGGGTATATATAGGCATCCCCAAAAATCCAACCGTTACACTAAAATGACCAACTCGGTGACACCGATGTGTTAATCTCGGTGGTACCGAAGTGACCAAAAGGTGGCAACTTTTGAATCTCGGTGAGACCGATATAGGAAAGTCGGTTGCACCGATAAGGTAACCAACAGACAGATTTCCAATCTCGGTGACGCCGATCCAACATTCTCGATGGGACCGAAAAATGTGAATTTGCGTAACAGAAATTTGGCAACCTAAACTCGATGGCACTGGTATGGAATCGGTTGCACCGAAGTGGCTAGGGTTTGGCAGAGTCTGTCTAGGTATTGGAATCAGTGGCACCGAAGGGGGATAGTTGGTTGCACCGATTTTGAGTGTTGGATATAGAACAGACTTTGGTGGGAGAGTTTTGTGGATGTTTTTGGCAACTATCACTTGTGCACGTTTGAGCATATTGTTCACAAACAAAACCTTACCCCTTTTAATAGTATTGGCTTTCCTATGGACTTAAAGTGATTTCTCACAAATATAAAATGTAGAGTCCTCTTGCTTGAAGCTTGGCCAACCTATTTCCTTGCATCTTGGGGTTTCTCCACAATCTCCTTTTTGCCAATCCTCTCATTGAACATTTCCTGAAATATACTTAGTGGAAACATTAGTTCAATGACGTATATGTTGTTATTAATTACCAAAACCACCAAGGGAGCAAATGTGCTTTCAATCTCCCCTTTTTGGTAATTTATGACAACATATAGATCAAAGCTTCGACATATGATAAAATCAATGAGATTAATCGTTGCTTTCAGAGGTATGTGATAAGCAAGAGCTCCCCCTAAATTTGTGCATTATTTTGAACTTGCGTTTGAATGCAAATGCACAATCGATTAGGTATATGGGGTACTTCTTCCATGTCACATACAACTTGGTGGTGTGCAAGAATAATTAGAGTGAATAACATGGCACAACACACATAAGTAAGGGTGAATGATCATCCCATGAGCATTAAGATGATAGGAAATAGTAGCATCACCCATAACATAGTAGCATAACACAAACACAAAAGTATCTCACATCAAATCAAAAGAACCAAATGTTTTTGAAAAGCAAGTAAAAAGAAAAATCTCTCTCTCGCTTGAAGCCTATAGATCTATATACACTTCTCCCCCTTTGGCAACAAGTTACCAAAAAGTTCAAAGGCATACATCTACGCGTTCTTGGGCGCATCTCCTCAGGTTGTTGATGAAGGAGTCGAGATGACGGCGTCGGCGAAGATCTCTGCAGATGTCGTAGATGGAGCTGGAGTGGTCATTGATGGAGCTGATGGAGCTGTTGGAGCTGGCATTGTGGCTGATCTGGCCTGAGTAGTGAGCTGAGTGCCTAGCCCTAGAGGTTAATCATCCTCATCATCATCATCCTCATCATCTGAAGTAGAAGAGACCCGAGGGATTCTCACGGAGTCAACTTCGTGCTGAAGTTCTGTGACTATCTTCGTCAGCCCGTCCACTTTATCAGTAAGGGACTTGATTCTGGTCTCAAAGATCCTGACAAGACTGTTTTGGTTATCCAGAATCCCCTTAATGTCCTTTTGCATGCTCTAAACAGGTGATATCAACAAATCCATTTGCTCGCTCCTGGATCGAGGGGCTTGAGCACTAGTGGCTCTCACTATCTCTGCTGCTTCCTGAGCTGTAGCAGAAGTGGGATGATCAGTTTCCATCACCACGACATTGTCCTCTAGATCTGGCTGTAGGGGCAAATGTGGGTGATCTAGGGTAAAGATGTGCTTCTCCAGTCTTGAGTTTATGAGCATCTAGATGTAGGGTGCATAACAGGATGAGCGCTTCTGATCAGCAGCAACCCTCTTGATTGTCTCTACAATCAAGTCCATGACTCTGATCCTGGTGTGAGTGTCAAGATGGATCAATAGGTTGATGGAGTGGCCTCGGATCATCTTGTCATCTCCTGACTTGGGCATCAGGGTATGCCTCAGAATGGTGTTGATAGTGTGTAGGCTAGCCTGGAGAAAGTAAATGGACCCTAGATGGTGAGACTTCACTTTGTCAGCAGGGATTTCCTTATACATGTTGGCCATAGCATTGTGACTAGCCTTGGATTCTGAGTAGACATCCAGGTCACCATCCTGTGCTTCAGGAACTCCTAAGATCTCTACCCATTCCGCAACAGTTGATTCATATCAAGCACCTTCAGTCATCCACACAATTCTACCATCTCCGTAGAAGTGTGTAGTGGAGTAGAACTGCATGATCATCTCGTCATTCCATGCTGTGAATTCTCTGCCTATGAATTCATCAAGACCAATGCAATGGAAGTTGTCCTGGATACTTGGAAAGTAGTCCTCATTCTCCTTGATGTACTTCCAATCAACGTATCACATATCGCTGACAGCTGGACTCTTGTCAAAGAGCACAGTCTCATAGAAGTCCTGCTGCTCCTTGGTATAGAACCTGTAGTCCACAGATGTTTTCTTTCTTTGGGCATAAGGATCAACAGCTCTCCATGCCCTCAGTCCTGAGTCCTTCCTCTTCTTCATGTCCTCAGCTACTGGATAGCTGGCATTATGAACAGGGAGGTGTGGTCTAAGCTTCATTAATGTTGTCAGATCATCATCAGCTTTAGCTCTAGAGGCATTCCCTTTGTACTTCTCAGAGGCTGGAATCTCCCTAGTGGTCCTCTTGGGCTTCTCAGCGGCCTTCTTGGATGTGCTGGTTTTGGGCATAGCATCAGACATCAACTTCTTTGCCTTCTTCTTGGGAGGAGCCTTTGCTGGCTCAACCTCCTCTTCCTCAGCAGCAGCAGCTTCTGGATCCTCAAACATGGAGGTAGGCCTGCCAGTAACATGAATGATCCTCTTCCTGGCCTTTTTCTCTCCTGCCTTCTTAGGCATAGCTTTCTTGAGGATCTCAACAGAAACAGTTGCTCTGGCAGTCTCATAAGCCTTGAAGGTTGAAGCTAGTGCATATATTTTGCTAACAACCCTTCTAGAGGAAGTAGCTTCAGTTGCAGCTTTCTTGGTAGCCTTCTCTTGCTTCTTAGCAAGAACTTCCTCAGGGACAAAGTTTGAATCTTCTTCTTCTGAGTTCAACCTCATTCTGGTTCTGGTGGCAGCCTTGGGCAACCCATGTGAACTGGGGGTGCCTGGATCTGAGAATGAACTGGGCTCTGGGCTTGTGCTTGAACTCATGTCTGCTCTCTGCTCTGACCTGCTCTGACTATCTTCTGAACCTGACATGCTGACCCTATGAATAGAGTGTAGATGAGCAGAAGTAGATGAGTCATCACAAAATGAGGCTATTTTTGAAATTTGAGCAATGAGTTTTTCAAAAGTTTTGCAATCTATCACATACATATCGGTACAGCCGAAATGAAATTTTCGATGGGGCCAAGACAGACCAACTCCTTAACAGGAACTTGGCAGCCTTTTCGGTAGGACCGAAAAGAGCCACTCGACTTCACCATCCTTTGTCTTGAACTTGTCAAGTTGACCTTGAAGAACATCTAACTTGGATTCTCTCACGGACTCGGTTCCTTCATGCATATCAACCAAAGTATCCCAAATCTCCTTTGCATTCTCAACACGACTGATTTTGTTGAATTCTTCGGGGCATAAGCAGTTGAAGAGAATGTCACATGCTTGAGAATTGTATTGCAATATCTTCAATTCATCCGCAGTCGCTTCACGATCCGGTTCCCATCCATCCGCAAAGAACTCACCTTGCAAGCCAACACGAACAACAGCCCAAACGGCGGGGTTATGACCAAAATATGCATTTTCATTTTATGCTTCCAACTAGCAAAATTAGTGCCATCAAAGTACGGACCTCTATGGTGATAACTTCCCTCACTAGACGCCATACTTCTCCTAGGTTGTGAGACCTAAGCAATGGAGACCAATGCTCTGATACCACTTGTAGGATCGAAAGTAGGTCTAGAGGGGGGTGATTAGACTACTTGACCAATTAAAGGTTTTGCCTATACCAAATTTTATGGTTGACAGTTTTTAGCATTTCATGTCAAGTCAAGTACACCCTACACATGCAAGTCTAAGAGTATATAGCAGCGGAAAGTAACAACAAGCATGTATGGAAGGGATAGGGTAGGAAGATCAAACACAATTGTGGACACAATGTTTTTTCCCGTGGTTTCGATAGGTGGCGCTATCGTACATCCACGTTTATGGAGTCTTCAACCCACGAAGGGTAACGGTCGCGAGAGTCCACGTAGGGCTCCACCCAAAAGGGTCCACGAAGTAGCAACCTTGACTATTCCATACGGCTTCCGTCCACGAAGGACTAGCCTCACTATGGGGTAGATCTTCACGAAGTAGGCGATCTCCTTGCCCTTACAAACTTCTTGTTTCACTCCACAACACGAAGTAGGAGGCTCCCAATCTACACCTAACCAATCTAGGAGGCACCACCCTCCAAAAGGTAATAGGCTCGGTAATGATGATGAACTCCTTCTCTTGTGCTTCAAGATGATAGACTCCTCAACACACAATCTCTCTCTCACGGGTTTGGCTTGGTAGAAGAGATAGGATTGATGGAAAGCAACTTGGGGAGGCTATAAATCAAGATCCATATGATTGGAGTGGAAGATCTTGACCTCAACACAAGGGTAGGTGGTTCTCTCTCAGAAAATCTGATAGGATAGGTATGGAATAGTTCTGAGTGCTTCTCTTTCGAGTGAGTGGTGGTGAAGGGGTATATATAGGCATCCCCAGAAATCCAACGGTTACACACAAAATGACCAACTCGGTGACACCGATGTGTTAATCTCGGTGGTATCGAAGTGACCAAAAGGTGGCAACTTTTGAATCTCGGTGAGACCGATATAGGAAACTCGGTTGCACCGATAAGGTAACCAACGGTCAGATTTCCATTCTCGGTGGGACTGAAAATGTGAATTTGCGTAACAGAAAGTTGGCAACCTAAACTCGGTGGCACCGGTATGGAATCGGTTGCACCGAAGTGGCTAGGGTTTGGCAGAGTCTGTCTAGGTACTGGAATCGGTGGCACCGAAGTGGGATAGTTGGTTGCACCGATTTTGAGTGTTGGGTATAGAACAGACTTTGGTGGGAGAGTTTTGTGGATGTTTTTGGCAACTATCACTTGTGCACATTTGAGCATATTGTTCACCAACAAAACCTTACCCCCTTTTAATAGTATTGGCTTTCCTATGGCCTCAAAGTGATTTCTCACAAATATAAAATGTAGAGTCCTCTTGCTTGAAGCTTGGCCAACCTATTTCCTTGCATCTTGGGGTTTCTCCACAATCTCCTTTTTGCCAATCCTCTCATTGAATATTTCCTGAAATATATTTAGTGGAAACATTAGTTCGATGACTTATATGTTGTTATTAATTACCAAAACCACCAAGGGAGCAAATGTGCCTTCAGGTTGTGCGGGTGGGAAGTAGTTAGGATGCTAAGTAGTTCCTACACAAGTGGGACTGGATACTGCATGGTGTCAGGAAGGAAGTTATTTCAAAGACTTCTCGAAAACCCCGTCGGGTGCCACTAATGCATGAGGGAGATGATGGTAGCTAGGTAACCACTTGATAAAGAAGTGGTGTACCAAGGCAAGTATGTGTGTGTTTGTTTCAAAATGGGATTGGTGTAAGTTGCGACCATTAATCCAACCTTACATGTACAACCACGATACCCCTTATGGTATGGGGCATTGTTTATTACTTTGGTGGGTACTAATAGAGAGTCTGCATTACTAGTGGCGGGAGTGACGTGGTCGCTCTCGATACGGGGTCATGCCGGAAAGGACGATCATGGGCTGTTTTCACACACACCGGGCACACCATTGAATTCCCTCATGGATGTTACTTGTATGTACATCTTTAGCGATGGAACCACTGAGTGGACTCTTTGTTCGCATCTTCAGGGTAAAGGCAATCTTTGGCTACTTACTTCGGGTATGAACAATACCGTGAGTCATGGCTTGACACGGAAGTTTCCCGAGTCTCGTGGGTAAAGTGTGCAACCTCTGCAGAGTGTAAAACTATTCGCATAGCCGTGTCCACGGTCAAGGACAATTGGGTGACCGCTCTTGGGCTACATCCATTGTTTACAAACTTGGTGTGTGTATGTGTGTGCATGAGAAATATGATACTCGAACTAAGTCTCATGGCTTAGCATGATGATTGAACATGGGATGGTCAACCCTTTCTTATGAAAATGTTGGTGACTTGTTCATATGGGTCTCTGTAACCAATTGATGCATGCTGATACAAATTAATTGAACATGTCATTGCACTCAAAATTGCATTGTCATACCTTGTCCAAAACATGGGTTGCTTGCGAGTATATTCAAAGTACTCATTGGCTCGCCACTGGTTATTTAATTGGACGGCATGGAAGAACAGGAATATGGAGAAGAGTTCGTTGGTGATGAACATGCGAAGTAGGACGCTTCTCAGTCAGAATGCCTGTAGGGTAAAGGCAGATGGCATGGGTTCATGCTTTCGTTCAAGATTTACGATGCTAGTTATGTTTGGTGTTTGACCTTCATTGCCCTATCTATGTAAGACTTGACCTTGATGGTGTTTATTTGTGCAAGACAGTATGTATGGATTTAAGACTCTTGTTATTCACCTTTTGTGTGTTTAGTGAGCATTGATCGTTGGGATCACTATACACATGCATTCGGTGATCACAACTTATGAGTCGGTGTCCCCACACAGTGAGATGAAATGTTGAGCATCATGTAGCATTCATCTCCATGTCTTGGTTGTGCATGATAGATTGTTGTAGATGGTAGTATTGTTCTATGCAACGTGACATGTTGCTATTTTGAAAAGATTGCTTGTATATTTGTTTGGTGCTTTGTGGGAGTTGTACCCACTTTTTTGCATGAGTTTTAGCTCTATTTTTACTATAATTTCATTTCCTATCCAGTGGCACACTTGGGATACCAAGAAATTTCCTGTGGCCTCCCTCAATCTTTGTTTTGTCTCTGTTACCGTTAGTAACTTGTCGTGAGTGCTCCAAGAGTTTTGTTACTCCGCTAACGACGTTCTTCATTTGCATTGACATCGTTTTCATGAGAAGCATGCATTTGTTTCCATGTTCATGCATATCCAAATAACTAATCTTGAGGTTATGTCCCGAATGTTAAAGAACTAAATTAATTGCATGAGAAAGATGACTAGTATAGATTGCCATGTTAAATACATCAAATTGGACATGCAACATTCTTGGTTGCACATTGCACCTTGATTGTATGTTTATTTGGTGTTGTTTCTTTTATGGGTAGACCCGAGTGTCGAGACTGAGTCGTGGTAGCGTCCCAGGACGCTCCGGCGGCGGTATGGGACCATGATGACGCAGCAGCGGCGACCAACACAACCGAAGTGAACGAGGCTACAGTGAACGGCACCGCGGTGGGCACGACGGAGCCCTCACCGCACGCTTTGCAAGACGACCACAACCAACGCCCTGAGTGTGGCGACCCCGGGCGGAGGGCAGACAAGAACCTTGTGCGCCATTCGCCGGACACACATGGCCGAGCTCAATAACTGCCCTGTGGCGAAGGCGTATGGTGGATGGTGACCGGCGGGAGCGCCCTCCCTGGCTCTACCAGGAGTGGGAGCGCAACCCATGCCACACAACGTTCCATGCCTAGAACCATGGAGGAAGCTAAGGCACGTCCCATCTACTACTGAACTTCTCGCCTACGTCGGACGGGATGGAGGACTAGAGGGCAACCATCCAAATATTGCTGAGCTTGGCGAACCACGACAAACCAGATGCAACGGGTACCTCAGGCGGGTGCCATACGACACCCGTGGGACCTATCGCTGGCTGCGACACAGGCGGAGCTCACACAGTCCAGTCACCTCCATAGAAGGAACAACCTTCCCGCCAGAAAGACATACAAGACAAGGCGTTGCTAGCCTCAACAAACCCGTGGATGAAACAAGACCAAAGTCGAATCCTGAAGGACAGGCGCAAGGAGGATGCATGCACCACCATCAAGAGGCGGCGAGAAACCCGTCGCCAATCTGACGGCCGCACGGATCCAGCCGTTAACGAACCCATGTCGTGATCTCCTGGCAGCCTGCCTTACGAGGTTGGCTATCTGGCGTTCACCCGTCAAATGCAACAAGTTCGCTGGCCCTCTAGTTGGGCGTTCATGCCCGAGTTGCCGGACAAGTATGACGACAATATCAGTCCTTCGGAGTTCCTTGGCATCTACACCATAGCCGTGCAGGCTATTGGGGGACGCGACGAGAAGATACTCGCCAATTACTTCCCGTTGACACTCAAGCCCAACGCAGTTGGATGATGAACTTGCCGGAAGGGTCTATCTCCTCCTGGGTGGACCTGTGCAACCAGTTTGTTGGTTCTTACGACCGGGCCCACAAACTCCCCGAACAACCCAACAATCTGTACAGGCTCCCCTAGCAGAACGGTGACACTACAGGAATCAAGCATTTTGCCGTCAGAGCGCTACAGACGGCAAAGAGAGAATTACAGATGATAAAGATTTTATCGTCAGCCATAACGGCAAAGCGGCATCCACTAAGTCGGCATAAGCTTATTTTGCCGTCAGCATTTGTTGGGGCAGGTGGCAAAATCTTTGCCGTTAGTCTACCACTTTTGCTGTCAACAAAAAATACCAAACGGCAAAAAAAAGCACATAACAGAATGGCATGTCTAACGAACGGCATTAGTTCTTTTGCGGTCAGTCTCAAGGCCCCAGACGGCAAAGCATTTTTTTAGAAGCTGAACCAACAATGTACACGTTGGCAAAAATCTCAATCATAAATTTATTTTAACTGCCTATTTTTTCTAACCGAAAAGGCACAAAAGGGCAAGGAAACTGCATCAGTCAACCAGTGCATACAAATTTACACAAAGGACCCTGGCACTAGAACAAATACTAAAGCAGGCCTCATGTGTTGCATTAAACACCCTGGAACTACAAATAAAAAAAAGCAATCCGATCCCTGGTCTTCTTCTCCGCGTTATCGTCACGGTTCCAAGTGCTGCACACCCCCGAGCTCGGAGGGACGCCATGGCCGAAGTCCAAACCCTGCTCGGGGCAACGAGGGCCTGGGTAAAGTGGGGGAGGGGCTCGGAGCCGGCGGTGCCGGTGAGTAGGGCCCCCCAGGAGAGGCTGTTCGAGACGACAGGGGAGAGCCGGGGACGGCGGCGCCATGGCCGGCCTCTTGCGGCTGCTCGAGCGACAGGGAGGGCCGGGGCCGGCGCGCCATGGCTGGCCGCCTACGGCTGCTCGGGGCGAAGGGGGAGTGCTGGGGACGGCGGAACCATGGCTGGCCGTCTGCGGCTGCTCGAGCGACGGGGTGGGCCTGGGCCGGCGGCACCATGGCCGGCCGCCTACGGCTGCTCGGAGAGGAGAGGGGCCGGTGATGGCGGCGGGCGAGGAAGGACTGCGGGCGAGGTGGTGGGGGGCTAGGCAGAGGCCGGCGTGCGAGGTGGCGGCCGGTGAGGCCGGCGCCGGCAGGCGATGTGGTGGCGAGGTGGATCGATCTCCTCTGGATCGAGAGGAGAGAAAGGTAGGGGAGAGAGACTGGGAGAACGTGGTGGTGGGGGTGGGATGTTGGCAGGAATGCAGTATAAGGGGGAGAGAGAGAGTAGTGGGGACGGGTCGTGTGGGGCCTAGGGACGGGTCGTGTGGGGCGTGGGTTTTGCGTTCTGGGATGTGCGGACGAGATACCGCTATGTCATCTATTCGTGCGACTGATCCGTGAGACGTCATTAGTTTTTTTTACAGACCATAAAAAATGTTTTTGTCATCATCAGTTTTTTCTATAGACGGCGAAATATCTTTGTCGTCATCAGATTTTCTTACAGATGATAAAATACGTTTTTGCCGTTAGTTATTCTTTGTCGTCAGACCAATCACGGCAAAATAACCTTTGTCGTCTGTCCCGACGATTAGCTGACGGCAAAGAATTTTTGTGTGGGCAAAATAGATGATTCTTGTAGTGTGAAACCCTCCACAAGTATATCCAGATATTCAGTCGCATACATCACAACATCCCAGACATCCACCCCGCCGCGGTGATCGTTGCATTCCACACGAACCTACGCAATCGGTGCATGCGTGAGGAGATGCGCATCAATGGGGTGCGGGACATCGCCGAGCTATATGCTCTGGCTGACAACTGCGCGCGGACTGAAGAAGGAAGAAGACTCTCGGGAGAGGACGCCGACGCGGAGGTCGATTCTGATGACGACGAGAGCATGCCCGCCTCCTCGAAGAAGGGATGCAAACATAACAAGAAGCGCAAGAGCAAGGCAGTCATGGCTATCGGGAGCTCCGGCAAGCCCAAGCCCGACAAGAAGGCCAAACCAGAGGGATCCGGCAAGGATGTTGTCACGTGCTCCGAAGGGGAAGAGATCACGACCGGGAAGAAATCCGGCAAGCTGTACTGCAAGATCCACATCGCCAAGCGCCACGACATCTACGAGTGCCACCAAGTAGAACATCTTGCCTAGAAGCAAAAGCAAGAGTACGAAAGGCGGGATAAGAAGAAAGGTCGGGATGGTACCGGTGGATCTGATAAGAAGAGCCACAACGACTGAGGTGGTCACCGCGGCAAGGCCAAACGGCTAAAGGAAAACCAAGCTAAAGGCTGAGACAACAAGTCTGGCAATGATGGGGATGCCATGGATGAAGATGGAGAAGCATCAGATGGCCAGGAGTTCCAAAAGGACATGGATGCTATGAGTGTCGACGAAGGCGCATCTTTGCACTCCTCCCACAGGCAGCTCAAGCAATCGGCCTGCAAGGTTAACGCGACAGAACCAATACCGGAAGCAAGGTAGCCCCTCAGGTGGTCCAACCCCCCCCCCCCATCATCTTCCACACCGAGGACCACCCCGATCGCACCACCATGGTTGGGTGAGTGCCATTGTTGGTCTCACCAATGATATGTCTCCAACGTATCTATAATTTTTTATTGTTCAATGCTAATATATTATCATTCTAAGATACTTTTGGGGTATTTATTTATCAATTTATAATATTTTTGAGTACTAACCTATTGACCCGACGTCCCTCTCTGGCCTATCAATTCTCGTTTACCCTAAAACCCAGAAGCGCTCCCAAAATACTTTTTCTGCCGCCGCAAGTCTTTGTTCCAACGGGAGGCCATCTACACCTCCGTTCCGGCACCCTGCCGAAGGGGAGATCGACCACAGAGGGCCTCTTTGCTTCCAACTAGCAAAATTAGTGCCATCAAAGTACGGACCTCTACGGTGATAATTTCCCTCACTAGATGCCATACTTCTCCTAGGTTGTGAAACCAATGCAATGGAGACCAAAGCTCTGGTACCACTTGTAGGATCGAAAGTAGGTATAGAGGGGGGTGATTAGACTACTTGACCAAATGAAAGTTTTGCCTTTTTCCCAATTTTAATTCTTCGCAAGTTTTAGCATTCATAGCATATCAAGTAACACCCTAGACATGCATGTCTAAGAGTGTAGCAGCGGAAAGTAACGACATTGCACATGTAAGTATAGAGAGGGTTAAGAATGCAAACACAAGTGATGACACGATGATTTTTCCCGTGGTTCTGATAGGTGGTGCTATCGTACGTCCACGTTCATGGAGTCTTCAACCCACGGAGGGTAACGGTCGCGAGAGTCCATGGAGGGCTCTACCCACGGAGGGTTCCACGAAGAAGCAACCTTGACTATTCCAAGCGGCTTCCGTCCACGAAGGACTAGCCTCACTATGGGTAGATCTTCACGAAGTAGGCGATCTCCTTGCCCTTACAAAGTTCTTGGTTCACTCCACAACACTAAGTAGGAGGCTCCCAAGCGACACCTAACCAATCTAGGAGGCACCACCCTCCAAAAGGTAATAGGCTCGGTAATGACGATGATCTCCTTTCTCTTGTGCTTCAAGATGATAGACTCCTCAACACACAATCTCTCTCTCATAGATTTGGCTTGGTAGAAGAGATGGGATTGGTGGAAAGCAACTGGGGGAGGCTAGAAATCAAGATTCATATGGTTGGAGTGGAAGATCTTAACCTCAACACAAGGGTAGGTGGTTCTCTCTCAGAAAACTGAGTAGGATAGGTATGGAATAGTTCTGAGTGCTTCTCTTTCGAGCGGGTGGTGGTGAAGGGGTATATATAGGCATCCCCAAAAATCCAACCGTTACACACAATAAGTCAGACTCGGTGACACCAATGTGTAAATCTCGGTGGTACCGAAGTGACAAAACCTGGCAACTTTTGAATCTCGGATGGACCGATATACAATTCTCGGTTGCACCGACAAGGTGACCAACGGTCAGATTTACCAGTCTCGGTGTGCTGATTAACCATTCTTGGTCGGACCAAAAATGAGAACTTGCGTAACAGAAAGTTGGCAACCCAACTCGGTGGCACCGAGTGCAGTGTCGGGTGCATCGAAGTGTTAGGGTTTGGCTGAGTCTGTCTAGGGTTTGGAACTCAGTGGCACCGGGATAGGAGTGTTGGTTGCATCGATTTGGCATATTTGGCTTAGGACAGACTTTGGTGGGAGAGTTTGTGGATGTTTTGGTGACTGTCACTTATGCACGTTTGAGCATATTGTTCACCATCAAAACTTTACCCCCTTTTAATAGTATTGGCTTTCCTAACTCAAAGTGATTTCTCACAAATGTAAAATGTAGAGTCCTCTTGCTTGAAGCTTAGCCAAACTATTTATTTGAATCTTGGGGTAAATCCACAATCCTTTTGCCATTCCCATCATTGAACTTTCCCTGGAATATACTTGGTGAAGACATTAGTTCAATGACTTATATGTTGTTATTAATTACCAAAACCACCAAGGGATCAAATGTGCTTCCAATCATTCGCATCATTCGCATTGCATCGACACTTCATATCCATCATTTTCTTAAACTTGCATCCATTCACAGTTGTCGGTTCTCTCCATTCTCATCGGCAACCATTTCCCGACCAACCACACCCGCACGCGCCTGCGACATCATAAAAATATTGTTTTTGAAAGTGAATATATAACTTTCTCGGAATGGGTTGAAATTGGCTTGTGGTCTTAATTTATTATAGGTAGACTACCTACAAAATTTTGTCGCATTCGAAGGTCGTTTGATAGTCCAACAGATAACTATAGAGGCACTATAGCCGGTCAAATTTATCACACGTTTTCGGTGTTTTCAAATATTATGACAGCCCTCTCCTCTCTTCTATCCGACAACCCAAGGCCTCCTCACAGCCCATCTAAATATCCTCATTTGTCCGGAGCCATCCAATTGTCATGCGATGTTTGAAAACTATCTAAAATTCCCCTCCCTAATCTCATTGTTTTAAATAGGCGTGTCCTCCATATCTAATCTAGACAAACCCTCGTATCTAGGAAATTTGTCCCATCACGCGCCTCGAGTCCCACCCTCCATAGAGATCCCCTCCCGACCCAAAATCCTCCAACCACGACCGCTACTTTCCTCTTATTCCCAGCCGCCGTACCCGCCAGCTCCACCATAGCCACCATCTGGCGGCAGCCAACACGTGCTCCTTACCCTACCTCCTAGACATGTCCGGTGCCCGCAGCAGCCGACGTCCGCGCGACTATAGAGATGGATCTCCCACGGTCGAACAAGTCATGAGGAGACGGGCCCCACACAAGGACTGATACGTCCATTTTGCATCATGATTTTATATTGATATTTATTGCATTTTGGACTGTTATTACACATTTTGGTACAACACTTATGCCCTTTCTCTCTTATTTTACAAGGTTTACATGAAGAGGGAGAATGCCAGCAGCTGGAGTTCTGGACTAGAAAAGGAGCAAATCTGAGATACCTATTTTGCGCAACTCCAAAAGTGCTGAAAATCTACGGAAAATTATTTTGGAATATATAAAAAATATTGGGCAAAAAAAATACATCAGGGGACCCACCAGGCAGTCACAAGCCTGCTGGGCGCGCCGTACCCCCCTAGGCGCGCCCCTGGGGCTTGTGGCCCACTTGGCAGCCCTCCGGTGCCCATCTTCTGCTATATTGAGGGTTTCGTCCTGGAAAAAATCATAACAGAGATTTCAGGACGAAGCGCCACCGTCTCGAGGCGGAACCTGGGCAGAACCAATCTAGAGCTCCGGCAGGACGATCCTGCCGGGGAAACTTCCCTCTAGGAGGGGGAAATCGAAGCCATCGTCATCACCAACGATCCTCTCATCGAGAGGGGCTCAATCTCCATCAACATCTTCATCAGCACCATCTCCTCTCCAAACCCTAGTTCATCTCTTGTATCTGATCTTTGTCTCAAAACCTCAGATTGGTACCTGTGGGTTGCTAGTAGTGTTGATTACTCCTTGTAGTTGATGCTAATTGGTTTACTTGGTGGAAGATCATATGTTCAGCTCCTTGATCATCATTAATACTCCTCTGATTACGAACATGAATATGCTTTGTGAGTAGTTACGTTTGTTGACATGGGATAAGTCTTGTTATAAGTAATCATGTGAATTTGGTATTCATTCGATATTTTGATGAGATGTATGTTGTCTCTCCTCTAGTGGTGTTGTGTGAACGTCGACTACATAACACTTCACCATTGTTTGGGCCTAGAGGAATGCATTGGGAAGTAATAAGTAGATGATGGGTTGCTAGAGTGACGGAAGCTTAAACCCTAGTTTACGTGTTGCTTCGTAAGGTGTTGATTTGGATCCATATGTTTCATGATATGGTTAGATTTATCTTAATTCTTCTTTCGTAGTTGCGGATGCTTGCGGGAGGGGTTAATCATAAGTGGGAGGCTTGTCCAAGTAAGGGCAGAACCCAAACACTGGTCCACCCACATATCAAATTATCAAAGGAGGGAACGCGAATCATATGAGCATGACAAAAACTAGCTTGACATAAATTCCTATGTGTCCTCGGGAGCGCTTTGCTTTATATAAGAATTTGTCCAGGCTTGTCCATTGCTATAAAAAGGATTGGGACACCTTGCTGCACCTTTGTTACAATTGTTACTTGCTACTCGTTACTAATTATCTTATCACAAAACGATCTATTACCGTTAATTTCAGTGCTTGCAGAGAATACCTTACTGAGAACCGCTTGTCATTTCCTTCTGCAACTCGTTGGGTTCGACACTCTTACTTATCAAAAGGACTACGATAGATCCCTTATACTTGTGGGTCATCAAAGACCTAGCTTGCCGTCATGTTCGCCTGCTAGAGGAGCACTAGCACCACTAGGGCCTCACCCTCGCTCTCTTTGTCCTCTTGTAGTCCTCCTCTCACGCCTTCACCCAAGAAGGAGTAGCCCCAAGACACCAGAGTTTTCCTGGGCGCTCCCCTATGCAACCTCGTCCCAACACTGCAGCTCCCCTGTGTCATGGGGTACGAACACCTATGGGATCAGGAGGACCCCTTTCAGTTTGGCAGGGAGACGGATATGCGCAAAGAGCAGAACGAACGAGCAGCGCCGACGAATTTTTACCCAGGTTCGAGACACTGAGAAGCGTAAAAACCTACTCCTAGTTTGTGTATTATGGGTGTTCTTGGGTTCTCGCCACAGGAGCACCGTGTGGGTGATTCAGCACAGAGTCTACGTGTGCGAGCTAGAAGATTGGTCAAAAGATCATCTACTGTAACGCCCTGGGCCTCCTTTTATATGACTAAGTGGATCTGAACAGCGGCATACAGTGCATACACGAGGTGTATAGTGCTATAGTACTATCATACCTCACACTGACGGTGTAATACACGTGCATTTAATGCTCCGTCTGGTGCCTCTAACCGTCTACAGGACAGGACAAGACCCCGTCCCATCGGCACCACTTAGCCTCCTCCATCGCCGACGCCTCGACACATGCCCAGGTGGGGTGACACCTAGCCTCTGCACTGGTGGGATCTTGCCGGGGCTTCGCCTTGCTGGGGGCCTGAAGGATGTCTCGACATGGTCTTGATGGGGGTCTATCCTTCGGCCTTGATTGTTCGTTTGAATGTTCTCTTGATTTTCCTGTATCCACATCTAGCAGTTCCTAGTCGGGCCTTACCGCCGGTGTGGCTACTACTGCCCGTGCACGAGTAAGGGGCACTAGAGAACCCAAAACTCTAGTGCACTGACAAGAGCCCCCGGGCCTGGGCCACACATAGTGCGAGGCGTTGTTGGGCTAGGCCGAAACAGTGCACGGGCACGCGTGGTAGAAGCCTGCGGTTGCAATCATTCCGCTCACTATGCCTCCCCACGATGTGCACAAGGTGCGCGTCATGGGATACATGCACGAAGCGGTAGTAATTGTTTCAATTGCTGCGTCGGGCCGTTTCTGCCATGCACGAGCTGCATGCCTAGCAGGGAGACGGCAATGAGCGCCCGTGACTTAAAGTCCTGGCCGTGGCAGAAACTTCAGCGCCATGGATTGGAGCAACGGGGTAGTTGTTGTCTGCCCCCTGATCGTGGGCGATGCTATTGCAGGAGGTGGGCGGTGACTCTTGGAGTAGGGGAGAGCCAGCCCCCCACGCGCCCCCCTATAAATTGAGGGGTAGCAAGGGCGATGCGCATCCATCCTTCCTTCCTTGTCGAGCGCGAACCTCCAAAGCTCACCCTTCCACCTCTTCCAAACCTTGAGTGGTGCTCGCCCCTAGTCATGAATAGGGGAGAGGGCTGCCACCGTCCTCTGCACCAAGGAGGAGTACCCATCGGGATCATGCCCCTGCTTTCGCCGTAGAGGCGGAGGGTGACCGAGGTGCACATGGTGGGAGAGGCGCGAGGGGTCGTGGTCGTCGTGGAGGTCAAGGCCGGGAGAGGTGGAGCGCTGCCCCACCTCTCCCTCTAACGCCAAACCTCTTCCTCGAAGAGACCCATGCCAAGGGGACGACATTGGAGTTCGTCCTCAAACTGCGCGGTCCCCTTTGGAGACATTTGCGCCTCCCTCACACTTTCGCCAAGGCGATGGAGACCGACGAGCCGCCCATTTTGTGGTTGCAGGCGCATGGCCGCTGCAATGGCGCCACGCGGGTGGACATCGAGTATCCTGAGAGCCGCATCATATTCTTCAAGCGCGGCTGGAAAACCTTCGCCCGCGCCCACAACCTCCAGGATGGGCACGCCCTCCGTTTCAAAATGACGGAGGTCGATCTGCTCTCCCTCAAGATTTATGGGCGCTCACGCGTCCGTCTCAGCTGCTGCGAAGAGAGATAGAGCGGAGCCAAAGGTTCCTCCTCGAGCGACAGTGACGAGGAGGGCAGTGGTGAAGACGACGACGATGTGTCCGGTCTTAAGGTTGTCAAGTCGGAATACGATGACCTGGAATTAGACTGACCGTCGGCCGCACCATCACCGTCAGCCTCGCGCCTCTCCTCCTGCCGGCAAGACGATCCTGCAAGGGGTCCTTGTCCCGGGCGCTGCCTCATCGTCTAGCTGGATCTTTCGGTAGGCCCGTGGGCTTCGGCTTCTGGCCCCCCTACTTGTCCATGCAGTGCTGGTCTTCTCCTCTGCTCAATGTTGGCCCAGGAGGGGCCAAGCTCTTGTTGGACGCCCCTTGCTATCTTTTTCTCCTTGTAATATGCCTCCTCCTATATTTTTCTTCTTGTAATCTCCACTAGGGGAGAAAGTCAAATAAAGATGTAATTAGGAAGAGGCGATGTCTCATGTAACTTTCACCCTATTTGAATGACCGCATGTTATTCCCCTTGTTAGATTACTCTTTGCATGGTGCTTTCCCTATGCTTTTTCGGAAGAATCTTGCTGACATGTGTAGCCCTACCACAAGCACTTTGAGGAGCGGGTCCTTAGCAGCCTGCTGGCGGTGCTACTGCCGGCAAGATACCTTGACATTCTTGGCGTGGCCACTTAAGCTGTTGAGTGGACTCAAAATAGAGTAAGGGCGCGAGCGCGACCACTTGAGCTGTTGAGCGGACTCGAAACAGAGCAAGGGCGCGAGCGCAACCACTTAAGCCGTTGAGCGGACTCGAAACAAAGCAAGGGCGCCATCAATCACGGCTAGGTTCCTTAGCGTGCCGGTTTTCGATACAAAAGTCGAAATCGTCCAAGGGAAAATAACTTCATAAAAATTTCACTTAGGGTTTAGCAACTTCTCCTCCCATCGTGGTACTTTTTCTGCTCCTTCCCGCAAGATGCCAATTTTGGACATTGCCGGTGTCCATACCATCTCATCCCCCGGAAAACTTGCACATGAGAGAATTGAGGGAGTCCTGGATTAGGGGGTCCTCGAATAGCCAACCTGTTGTTTATGGGCCGGACAGTACGGGCTACTTGTCGAATACTGGATGCTTTGAAGTCCCGGTTTCCAGGGTGGAAGCTTCGAGGAGCATGGCTTGTGCTCCATGTTTGATGTAGTAAATAGGCATGTTTATCTCTTCGGCATGTAACCAACCATGTGTAAACCCTAGGCCTCCTTGGCATCTATATAAACCGGAGGGTTTTAGGGTATTGAGATAGAACAACTCATCTAGGGTTAGACATACGATCTCAAGGTAGATCAACTCTGTCACACCTTACACCATCAATACAATCAAGCAGGACGTAAGGTATTACCTCCATTGGAGGGCCTGAATCTGGGTAAACTCGTGTCCCCTTTGTCTCATGTTACCGTCGATCCTAGCCTCATAGTTCGGGACCCCCCTACCCGAGATCCGCTGGTTTTGACAACGACATTGGTGCTTTCATTGAGAGTTCCTCTGTGAGTGAGATGGAATCGACGCCTCGCCTTGTCATCAATGAAGAGGTCCGCAACATGGATGTTTTCGTCCCTGGGCAGATCTTCGCCTTCGACAGTGTTGTGCTACATGCCGATTCTGCCGGCCATCTAGGCCGCGTTGAGAGCTTCACCCCTGATCAAGAGGTTAGATTCAGAAACTTAGTTTTTTTCGTCGACTCTTAGGGCGACTTGTCACTAATCGGGCTCACGGCTTCGCCCATAGCCCCCGAGGACTCTGAGGCTTTAACCTCGAGCCCCTTCTTTGGACATGCCAATGGAGTCACCCATGGTGGCAGTCCGATCTCTCCTTCTGGTCTTGCCATCAAGCCATATGACCGAACATGTGTTCCTTCCGAACACTCTCCGCGGGTGGGTTTCATGGGGGTTAACTCCACGAGTTCCGAACATCCGGATCCGATAGGGCCCTCAGCGGTCAACGAGGCCTTGTAACAACTCTTGTCGATGAGGATCACTAACGATCCAGCCCCGATTTACATCCAACCCGGTTACAGTTCGGGCATGGAAGACTTTTTCAACCCACCCACCACCCACTTGGTAGCCATCGTCGAAGGCTTAACCAACGTGCTAGATTACGCCTCCGAGGAGGCAGAGTACATGGATGAAGAGGACCATGCTCCCACTCCCGTTAACAGCGGGAATTGGACCGCCACTTCTACATATGACGTCTACATGGTAGATACTCCCGCCACCAACGGCGACAGTAAGCCTCACAACGACGACGACAAATAGGGTGACGTGCCATCAAGGCACCTAAAATCGCATAAGCGGTCCAAAAGAAAAAAAGGGAAGAAGAGCTATTATCAGCAGCAGGGACGGTAACGCCCCTACCGATCATGACCATCCCGATGTTCGCGAGCACCCGTTTGAGGGTCCAGACGAACCTGCGGACCCAAAAACCCCGATACCATCGATGACCCCGAAGGCGACGACTACCTTCCCCCTGTCGAGGAGGAAGACATACCAGAAGCCGATGACCTGTACATCCCTAATAACCCCGAGGATCAGGAAGAAATCAGGCAGCGGCTCATAGCAACAGCTCGCAGCCTAAAGGCCAAAGAGCGGTGTGGGGACCCCGACTCATAAGTCGAGATCATCGAATGCACGTGTACAGTGATCCCAGAGATCAATGCTCACTGAACATACAGAAGCTGAATAAAAGAGTCTTACATCCACACTTAACGTCTTACACAAACGATGACCACGAAGGTCTCAGTCTTACAAGGATAGGGCCACTCGAGCCAAACACTAAGTCTAGAACAAGCAGCGGAAATCTTCGTCGAAAGCGTGAACCCATGCCATCTGCCTTAACCTACAGGCACTCTGATTGGGAAGCGTCCTAGTTCGCATGTTCCTCTCTAATGAAATCTTCGACATATTCCTGTTCTTCCATGCCTGGCCAATTAAATAACCAGTGGCAAGCCAATGAGTACTTTGAATGTACTCGCAAGCAACCCAAGAGTGGAACGAGGCAATAATGGTGCATGATATAGCACTATAGGTAATTTGCGGAAAGCTTATTTTGTATGCAAGTGACATGATCAAGTAATAGTAAGTATGCATCAAAAACTAACCAAGTATTCATGATAATACATTGTCGATACCATCACGGTATCAGTTGAACACATCATGTTCACGCTAAGTCATCGGACTTAGTTCATTTCTCATGCCAAGTCATCGGACTTGACTCAGGTGACCTCTTGTCACTAACACACCCATACTCACACCAATATTTCATGAAAACATTCGGACGTAGTCTAAGAAGGACCTCCAACTGTCCATGACCGCGGACGCGGCTATTCGAATAGTTTTACACTCTGCAGAGGTTGCACACTTTACCCACAAGACTCGGGGAACTTCCGTGTCATCCATGACTCGCGGTATATACATACCCGAGGTAAGCACCCGAACAATGCCTTTCCCCTGGCGATACTAAACAAAGAGTCCACTCGATTGGTACCCAACCCTCATGACGTACATCACACGAGCCTTGCTCAAACCGTACCATCCATGAGGGGACCAACGGTGTGCCCGGTGCCTGTAAAGACAACGCATGATCGTACATCCGATACGACCCCGTATCGAGAGTGACCACGCCACTCCCGCCACTAGTAATTCGGGCTCCTTGCCAGTACCCACCAATGTAATCAACAAAGCCCCGTCCCATAAGGGGTATCGTGGTTGCGCATGTAATGTTGGGACGGTCAGCAGACCTTAAATCTAATCCGTTTTCGAAAACACACACCCATTTGTTTCGGTACACCACTTCTTTCTCAAGTGGTCACCCAACTCATCATCATCTCCCTCGGGCATTAGTGACACCCGACGGGGTTTTCGAAAGAGTATTGAAAACACACACCTTTCGATATCACCATGCATAAGTCCCATCCTACTTGTGTAGCATCTACTAGCAACCTATATACTCCCACCCGCACAACCCTCATAAGGTGGTAGGGTCGTTCTCAATGCAAGTATCAACGGAAAGCACCGGAGGCATCCCACCGAAGGGGAAACCACCACATCATATGATCGATAATGCCGGAAGTAAAGTGCTATATGACATGCAAGTTAAAATAGTTTCTTGATATGGTCAAAGGGCTGCTTGCCTGGATCAACAAAGTCTCTGGGGTCTTCGAGGTCTTCGAGTCCAACTTCTTCGTCTACGGCGCAATCTATAATCGCGGAATAAACGATAATAATAAGCAACACAATGAAAACAGAGCACAAAAGCCTCTACTAAAATGTTCACCTACTCTGTTAAATACCTAAAGTCATATTAAAAATATCTACAATAAATTTCTCTGTGAAAACCATTTTAGAAACAAAATAACATAGGCTAAAAAGGTGCGTTTAATAGGTTTTAAAATAAAACAGTGATAAAAACCTTTGCAAACATTTTTATAAATGATACTATTAAATCCTAAAGATTATTCTAAGATTTATGGTGGAGAAAATATTTGAATGGGGCAAATATTCAGCCCTGTGGAATTTTTACGAATCCCACAAAATTTAGAAAAAGAAAAGGGCTCCAGATCCTGTGCCAGGGGCGGCCAGGAGTTGGGCCGGCCCATCTGGCCAGCCAGCCAGCCACGCGCACGGTCAGATTCAAATTTGACGCGCGGGGCCCGGCTGCCAACGGCTCAGACGAGAGGGGAGAGAGCGCGGGAGGGGAAAGAGAGGCCGACAGGTGGGCCCCACCTGTCGGGTCCTTCTTCCTCCTCGCGACAGGGAGGAGGGGAAGCTCACCGGCGACGGAGGGGATCACGGCAAGGAGGTCTGGAGGCAGGAATGGGCTTAGGATCGACCCGCCGGTCCTCTGGAGGTGGAAGGAGGGCCGGAGGTGGACGGAGTCGCCGGAGGCGAGAACCCGTGGCAGAGGGAGGTTCGGGAGGCGGTCGACGGAGGGGTTTCAGGCCTTGAAACGAGCGGGGGAGAGAGGGGAAATGACCTGGGGACGGCTACAGGCCCAAAGGAGGCGAGGGGAGCGCCCGAGCGGGCCTGTGTCCCGAGATCGACGGAGCTCCGCCACGGCGGGGCCTCGGTCGATCTCGAGCACTGGTGCTCGGGAGGCTCAAATGGGGGGTTCGGGAGGATTCTTGGGAGGAGAGAGAGACCAGAGGGGAGAGAGGGGCTCGGGGGCCCTTTATATAGGCGGGGGCGAGTCCACCAGATCTGGGTGCGCCGGCAGGGATGTGGCCATTGCCAGGGGCCATGAGAGAGGGAGAGAGGGAGCCCGGGGCGTTCCTGGGGTTAGTCCAGGCCAGGGGAACATAGGAGGGAGGCAGGGGAGGTAGCATGCTCAGGCTCGAGGATTGGCCGAGCCGGGCGGTGGCGGGCACGCGCGGAGGAGGGAGAAGGAGAGAGAGGGAGGAGGGGGCCGACCGCCTGCAGGGCTGCAGACGTCGAGGCCGACCACACGGACAGGCATGGGTGGCCCAATGCCGCCTGGCGGCACCGGGCAGGGGCGGCTACAGTGCGGGAGCACACTGTAGCACGCTCCAGAGCGCCCTTATGGCATGCAGGGGCATCTTTAATCCCCCCTGCGTGTCTTCTTGTGTCCAGAGGCATTAGGAGATGCCCCAACGGCTAGGAGAGGCTAGGGGGGTCTATGGGGTAGCCCTGGGGTAGAAGAAATGGAGAGGAGAGGTCAGAAAGGATGCTGTCAGGTAGAAAATAGGGGTTTTTACCCCATCTCACCATGGCCAGAGGGCTTAGGATTTTTACTGGAGGTGCAAGGCACCTACCAGAGGCTGTGGTAAAAAGGGGAGGCCAAGGGTAAAAAGTGAAAGGGTGGAAATGCCATTTTTACATTTGTGGCAGAAGGTGTTTGATGTTGATTTGGGTGATCAAATGAACCTGGATTAGCTTGAGATTTGATAGAGTAAAAAGGTGATGAAAGGCAAGTGAGATCACCAAGTTTGAGAGGGTTTGAAGAAAGTTCATAATGGGACTTAGGGAAAACCTAGAAATAGACAGAATCTGTTTTCTATAGATTCAAAGGGGTTAGGCTTTAACCCTTGATGCACCACTTAGTGTATCATCACTAATTGGTCATTAGAGCATGCTCACAAAGTTTGAGGCCAAGGGAAGACACTTCACAATGTAAAGTTGTCAAAATTTGAATCTGGACAGAAATGGAATTGGGTTGGTTTGATGAAGCAAACCAACTTGGATTGAGATGAAACTTTGCAAGATCATCACCTATGATAGTGTTGACTTGCTCGAATTTTCTTGGAATTTATTTAGAATAGTTCTTGCAGAAACATTCCAAAAGTTTGATTTGATCAGGAAGGGTTTTGAGGGGTTTTGCCCATGTTATGATCAAGCCCTTGTGTTGAAACTCAGATATATGGAAAATATATGTCCACTGAGTCTCTCTAAATTTTCTCAAATTTTTTCAATGCATTTAAATAATTTTCCCTTAGGAAAAGCCATTTCTGTTCTTAAGAAAAAGCCTTTAAATAAAATATGAAAATAATCTTTAAAAATAATATTTGGTGGTTTTGAGAAGTCATATATATATATAGTAGGTTTCAAATAAAGCATTTGGGAAGAAAAGATCCACCTAAATTGAGGACTTGTAGTTCAAACCTCAATTCAGGGGTTTTAGTGAACTTAAATTGAATAAATCCTTTTTGGTGAAAATAAATTTTGATAAAAATATTTTTGAGCTATATTCAGATGGCATGATCATAGGGCAAGGAATTTGGATCAAGCAAGATGAAGGTGGAGTGGAGTAGAACCTAATAGTGCCAAACTTGAACACTCAAGCAATTCAAACAAGCATCACATCAAACAAGCATGCACTCAAAAAGTTTTAGTTGGCTCCAAATTTTTATAAAACCAAACACAACAATGTGCCAAAATACAGGGTGTGACAAGCGGCAACTCAAAGCCGAACAGGCCGACCTCACTGATCGATGGACAAAAGTCCTCTCAGCTTAAGAAGTATATGGCACTAGTCTGTCAAACCATCCCAAAAGTTACCCTCGAAAAAGACTGTTGCCACAATTCGATGATGTGCTCACTGACACTCCGTCTCCGCATATACCCCATATGACAAGCTGGACTGCCCTCCTCATGGGCATGACAGAGCGGCCAAAGACACTAGTTATGTACCGGCGATGCCCCGAGGACAGGGTAAGGAGCCATTCGAGCCCAATGATAGGTTCGACCTGCGCGACGACATAAATCACAAAGCTAGCCGTACAAGATCCATCTACGGATCCAAAGATTACTCACCGGATAGACGGGGAGAGTTTAGACCATGGTTCAAACCAAACCATAGAGGCCAGGAATGCAACCGGCCCCATACAGATGCCGAGTACAGGCGGGACATAGCTCGGGTAAGAGGCGCCGCTCACCCACTATGTTTCACAGATGAAGTAATGTGGCATTAGTTCCCCAAAGGGTTTAAACCTGTAAATATAGAACAGTGTGATGGGACCACTGACCCAACTATATGGATCGAGGACTTCCTCGTTCATATCCATATGGCACGAGGAAATGATCTCCACACCATCAAATACTTACCTCTTAAGCTTAAGGGGCCAACACGGCACTGGTTAAACAGCCTCCCCGAAAGCTCCATAGGATGCTGGGAAGACATGGAAGACATGTTTCGCTCTAACTTCCAGGAGACCTATGTCCGCCCGCCGGACTCTTCCAACCTTAGTAACGTCATTCAGAAGCCCGACGAGTCTGCCCGACAGTTCTGGAATCGGTTCTTGACTAAGAAGAACAAAATTGTTGACTGTCCGGATGCCGAGGCCATTGCCTCCTTCCGGCACAATATTCAGGACGAATGGCTGGCTCGCCAACTAGGCCAGGACAAGCCTCGGACTATGTCTGCCCTTACCTCCCTCATAACCCTCTTTTGTGCGGGAGAAGGTAACTGGATGGCAAGATGCAGCCACAATTTTGAAGATCGAGTGGCACATGAAGCCCAGGATGGCAACTCAAAGCCGAAGCGCAATAAGAACAAACGCCGACACAACAGCAATGACGCCGATGACACGATGCTTAATGCCGGATTCCGCAACTCCCAACCCAGGCAGCGGAAGAAGCCCCCTAAAGGCAATCATGGCGGACCCACTCATCTCGAGAAGATCATGAACAGAACTTGCCAAATCCATGGAACTTTGGAAAATCCAGCCAATCACACACACCACAACTGCTGGGTGTTTAAACAGGCCGGCAAGATACAACCCGAAGAACAGGGTAGAAGCTTGCGCAACGAGGACGAAGATGAGCCTCGGGGTCCAATGGGTAGCAGTTAGAAGAAATTCCCTCTCGAAGTCAAAACGGTGAATATGATATACGCCACCCACATACCTAAGAAGGAGCAGAAGTGGGCCCTTCAGGAGGTCTGTGCTGTGGAGCCCGTAGCTCCGAAGTATAACCCATGGTCAGCATACCCGATCACTTTTGACCGGCGAGACCATCCGACTAGTATCCATCATGGGGGCTCGGTTGCCCTCATCCTATATCCCATTATAGATGGGTATCACCTCACTAAAGTCCTAATGGATGGAGGAAGTAGCCTCAATCTGATTTACTTAGACACGGTGAAAAAGATGGGTACAGATCCGTCAAGGATCAAACCCAGCAGCACTACCTTCAAGGGAGTGATCCCGGATGTTGAGGCCGGATGTACGGGCTCTGTGACTCTAGAGGTTGTGTTCGGCTCGCCGATAACTTTCGCAACGAGGACTTGATCTTCGACATTGTGCCCTTCCACAGCGACTATCATGCGCTGCTCGGCCGAACAACATTCGCTCGGTTCAACGTAGTCTCGCACTATGCAGACCTCAAGCTCAAGATGTCGGGCCCCAAGGGGGTCATCACTGTCAATGGCAATACAGAGCGGTTCCTTAGAACAGAGGAACATGCACTGGCACTGGCAACCGAATTCAGCTACAATGACGACCGGCAAGCTTCGGCATTCGTCGTAAATGCACGAAAGGCTGGGAAGCGAGTTCGGATTCAGAACGAAAACTCTGACCCCCTCCCTCCCCTCAATAGGGACTCGCCCCCACCGCACAAACTCAGGACCAGCAAAGTACGTGCCGAGGAGGCACAACTTCGCACTTAAGATTCCATGGGTAGCGGTGGGGAACTTACGATGGGTGTTCGGATGTCCCGAACTGTTACCATCAACACGTCTTCAGACAAGATGCAGGCGCTCCTAACAGAGCTTGCCCACGGCATAAAGCTCACCTTTCACACTACGGCCTCTCAAGATTTTGTTCGCAAGATCCACCCGCACTAATACCCATCAAGGTGCATTTAAAAGTAGGAGTCAAATAGCAACAGGGCATATGAAAGACGTCTGGTCACCAATTGAAGACCCCTGGTACAACATCTCTTGTAGGAGTTTATTCTTATTACATACCTCTAAACAGTTGCTTCGTCAATCCGAGTTATAAGAGTTGCTGAGGAAATGCGAAATTGCATGGCGCACGTACGCCTCATTTGTCCTGTTGTTGGAACATACACCTTTTTTTCCCTCCCTCTTCTCATGAAACTTGTTCGGTATGGCTCGAGGTCACCGGCTAATAGACCGGGGGTTCGATTTCAAACACAAATCGCCTTAACCATTGTGTGCTCGGCGTCTTGGCATTCGCTTTATATGCATCGGATTCGAACAATGCCATTGGCCATTAAGTTGGGTTGCCCGGCTCCTGTGCTTGCCCCTTTATGTTCCGCTCGTTTGGCTAATAGGGCAAAGGGATCACCCCTGCGATTGTGCTTCCGGATAGTCCGGTCAAGCACCTGAGGGGAGAAAGCCGAAAACGAACTATCATAGTATGCGCGATCCGATCAGTGAACCCCGAGTTAGAAGTATTATACTTCAACCCTCGTAAATGGTTATTCCGTGTTATATGAGGAATTTGCCCTTTGTGCAAATACTATGATGTCGGCTTCGGCCTCTGCTCGTCCGAACATCGCAAAAACTCTGGTGGCTAATCGTACACTTCCCGTAGTCCTTTTTGCGCCCCTTCGGTTAAGTGAAAGAAATAAAGAATAATGGTAAGATTGCCTAGTCTCCCGCACTAAACCGCCTTAGGGTTCCTATAATTTGGCTAAGGGACACAGGGCATTGGCATAGACACCCCATGTAGTATTTACGTGGGGGCTGAAGCCAACAACTCACATCTTTCAGTATCAAAGAACCACACAGGAGTTATAAAGGGATGCAAAAACAATATAAGAGCGGATACTAATATCATTGAAAGTTATAACAAGTCTTCAGACATATTACAAGCTCATTCAAATATATTTTCACCCGAACACTGCGACGCTATCACCCGCGCACTCTCCATCACTCCATCGAAGTAAAGCTCGGGGGCATCGGTGCTCCTTTTCGAGTGGCGGTGGATCGGTGGCGACCTTCATCGCATTGAGCCCCGGCGAGTGCACTTTGGCCTTGGCAAGGGCCATTCGGATTCCTTCGATGCACGAGGAGCACTTGACGGCATCGAGGCGGGGGGTAGCATCAATCAGCCGTTGCACCAAGTCGAAGTAGCTGCCTGAGAGTGGCTCGCCGGGCCATAAGTGGATGCAGAGGCCCTTGATGGGTAGCTCCACCATCTAGTGCAACTCCATCAGCTGTTTCAGCAGCTTCACCAGAAGAGGAGGACGCTCGGGGGGCTCCGAACTGTGCCCAGAACGTCCGAGCTTCGTCTTCCTCTCCCCGCGAGGCAAATAGCTGATTGGCGTCTGCCACGCTCTTCCGAAGATTAGCGGTCATGCCTAAGGATTGCCACACCCGGGTCAGCGATTCGAATTTGCTATCCCCGAATATGCACTTTAGGGAGTACGGCTTATCATCGGCTATCTCCTTGGCTTGATGAACTTGTTCCTCGAAGAACCGTCTATCCACCCGCTCCTTCTGGAGATCGGACCTCATGGTGGACAGTTCGGTCGAGGCCACATTGTTCTTCTACTCCAAGGACTCGCACTTGTTGCTAGTGTCATTGAGCTCATCCTGTATCTCCGCCACATGAGCCTGGTGTTTATCACTGCTGGCTCGTACGTCGGAGAGAGCGGTGGCAGCTTCTTTGGCCGCTGCCTTCTCCACGACCGCTTCATCTTTGGCACGTTGAAGCTCGGCCTTAAGATTTTCGATCTCTTTCAACGAAGCTGCAACATTATGCAACTCTATTTAAAAATGAATTTGCATTGACAGTATTCGGGGGGACGCGTCCAGACTTGGTTCGGACTTACCCTGCGCTTCGTCGAACCTCTTGTTGAGGGCTTCCACCTCATCCTCGGAACGCTTGAGCTTCCGATGCAGCTCATCCAGTTCGGCGCCGTTTTTGGCCGCCGCTGATGATGAAGCCTACATTATACACAAAGCATACATTAAATTGGCACTCACTTCCTGAATTATAGATATGACCCCTAGGCGAAATGGTCCATCTGACCTAGGGCTCGAGGGCTGCCATGTCTACAATATGAATAAATAATAATCTTAGCGAAAACATCGGAAGACTTACTTGAAAGCTCGCGAGGAGACCTTTGAAGGCCTCCTTCAGTCCGTGGTCAACAGACTGGACGCTTTGTAGTACCGCACCCATAAGGGTGCGGTGATCCTCGGGGATGGAGGCGCCTGATAGAGCGTCCTCCATGGCTGACCAGCGATTGGTCGATGGTGCCGGGGATGATCAGATTTCCTGATCACCCACCGGGGATTGAACTGGTGCCTCTGAAGGCACGATGTGCTCCGGAGATGTCCTTGGAGGGGACTGATGGCCCGCCCGTCCGGCCTCCTCAGTGTCCGGACTAGGGATCGTCCCCTGGTCTTTGGTGGCCAAAGTATTAGCCTCGGCCACGGTAATATCTCCCTCGCCCCCTGCGTCTGCCTCCATTGGAGTAGGCTAGGACGACACCCCCACGGCGTCCTTCATAGCGCTTGGAGTGGTGGGGTGCGAGGCATCCCCGCTCTCTACTAGTTCGGCAGGCAGGGTCTCCCCATCCGATATCACCTCGATGGGGATGGTGCGTGGGTGGGGGGGGGGCTGTAGGACCAATAACCTGCATCTTAGCAAACTCTTTATTTACCAAGTTATGGGAAGGAGAGTCTTCGGATCCTAACCTAGATGGAAGGGGCTTGACCCTTAGGCTCCTTCGTGGAACCTCCTCGGGGTCTTCGAACGCGAAGCTCGAGTCCGAGCTATCTTCGGACAAGATCACCCACGCCCGACGCGCCTTCTTCAAGGCAGGTGAGGCTGCCTGCCCTGGGACGTCCGAGGACGCCGCTTTCTTCTTGGCACGGGGTAAGTTACCCCCCTTGCTCTCGACCTCCTCCTCCTCCTCTTCCTCCTATTCGTCCTCCTCCTGATTCGAGGAGGCAGGGGTTTCTCCGGATGTAGCATCAGGATGGTCCTTGATGCGAAGGCCAGCCTAACCCGGTTTCTTCTTCTTCTCCTTCTTCATGGGAGCCTCGTAAGGCTTCTCCACGAGCATCTTGGCTAACAGTCCGGTCCTCTCGTCTTTGGGCTGAGGAGCTGGACTGTTGATGTTGATGGACCTCTTTTGCCATCTCTGCCAAAATAGATCGGATAAGAGGGTGAAGGGATTCTTTGTGATAGAGCCAACCAAGTCGGGGGAAATCATACCTCGGAGTCCGGCTTGGCGGCATGCACACCCTTGTCCTCCTCCTCGGATGGCCAGCTCTTCATCAACTTGAAGAGCGCCTTCCACAGCTTCTCCGGCGTAGTGTGGAAGAGACTCTGGACTGTGGACTTGGCTTCGAGTTCTCGAGCCCACAAAGGAGTGTTCCGACACTGGTAGGGGAGGATACTTCTTCGGAGGCATCACCTAGACCACATCAGCTAGCTTGATGCTCTCCTCGACCAGGGAGCGGAGGCGCTTTTGCAGATCAGCCACCTCTTTGCCCGAACCCCAGGCCAGGCCCTTCTCGGGCCACGAAGCCAGTCTAGTGGGGTGGCCAGATCTGAATGTGGCAGCGGGGAGTTGGCCCTCCTCTCGTGGTTCGGTGACATAGAACCACTCCTTCTGCCATCCTTTGATGGTGTCAATGAAGGTGCCCAACGGCCACCCGACACGAGCGAGCTTGCCGATGACTGCCCCGCTGCAATCTACATGCTTGCCTCCGACACACTTGGGTTTGATATTGAAGACCTACAGCCAGAGCCCGAAGTGTGGCTCGACGCGCAGGAAGGCCTCGTAGACGAGGATAAACGCCAAAATATGCATGATGGAGTTCGACGGGAGGTCGTGGAAGTCGAGGCCGTAGAAGAACATTATTCCCCTGATGAAGGGGTGGAGTGGGAAGCTCAACCCCCTGATGAAGCGGGGGATGAACACCACCCTCTCTCCTGGCCTGGGTGTGGGAATCACTTGACCCTATTCGGCCGCTCGGTGAGAGATGTTGGCGGGGAGGTAGCCTGCCTTTTTGAGGTCGAGGATGTCTTTGTTGGTGACCGTGGAAACTCCCCACTCGCCATTGGAGCCTGCCAATGTTGGGCTCGGGAGCAGGGGTGGAGAAACCTAGATCTGTGCTTGAAGGTGCAAGGGAATAGGAGGCGGAGAGGTCGAATGGAGAGCGTGAAAGGCCTTTGGGGTTTTTCTTTCTCCTTTTATGAGATCTGCCAATTCAGGCTCCCCTTGTTGTGACATGAATCCCTCCACTTTCTGAGACGTGTGACCCATTGCGCACGCGCGATTAAGTATATCTCATATAAAACAGGACACGATCGACATGTTGATAGATCGTGTGGATGGAACGGCCTCGAACCGCGCATCGAGTGCCTATAACTGGCCAATCGGTCGTGGTAGGCTGTGACCTTTCGTCAGAAAGGTTGTCAAGGAACATTACCTTTTTTTCCTGACGTTTGGCCTTCAAAGCCGACTTATCTCACAGGATTCAGACGTACCACTATGCGGAAAACTACTTATCATCGGAGGCCGAACTATGGTTCAGCAGGAAGGAACTCACCTCACAAGTCGAAGACTCTGTTTGCGAAGCTGTTAGAATTGAAGACCCTTGGTGTTGGAGGCAAGTTTGAGGGCTACTGAGGGAGTCCTGGATTAGGGGGTCCTCGGATAGCCGACCTGTTGTTTATGGGCCGGACTGTACGAGCTACTTGTCGAACACTAGATGATTAGAAGGCCCAGTTTCCAGGATGGAAGCTTCAAGGAGCACGGCTTGCGCTCCATGTTTGATGTCGTAATAGGCATGTTTGTCTCTTCGGCATGTAACCGACCATGTGTAAACCCTAGGCCTCCTTTTCATCTATATAAGCCGGAGGTATTAGGGTATTGAGATAGAACAACTCATCTAGGGTTAGTGTCGGGGATACACAAAATAGGTAGGCCCATGAAGGGTCGAAATATCATAATACCATGGGGTCCACACACTAGTTGGGTCTGTATTAATAGATACATACTATTCACTCGACCAAGTATGTTCCATCCACTCGGCGACAGTCAACCACTCGGCCATACGTATCACTCGGATATGCGAAGACCGACAGTCGAAAAGGTAGTCAAAGCACCATCTGGCGTTACGACATCAATGCCCCACTTTGTAACATAGGAGGTGAAGGGGTGGCACACTCTATATAAGCCACCCCCACCACTAGACTAAGGGGGTGGCTTCTTCTTCTCCCTCAGGGGTTCCTTCTTCTATCTCTCTCTACTAGTCTTAGGATTTAGCTTAGGCATGGAGATCTGTTCTCCCTTCTCTCACACTTTGTATTCTCCGAATTCATAATCAGATAAAACAAAGCCTCTCCAGAGCACGAGACGTAGGGCTGTTATCTCCACCATGAGAGGCACGAACTCGCTAAAACCACCGTGTCACCCGTTTGCTTCTCGATAGATCATGCTCCGTTATCCTACCCCTCTCTAATGTCGGAATCGTTCCCACGACATTTGGCACCCACCGTGGGGCATGGCATCTATCGAGCCATGGTGCAAATGGTTTTTTGTTCAATCTTTGGCAGCAGATCAACGAGCAACGCGAGAGATCGTCTGCTGGAATTCTGGCCATCGCGCCAAACAAAAGTATGAGGGAAGTATCCATCCCATCTAGTATTTTTACAATAAATTTTCTAATAGCAAGTTTATATTTTCCTTCTGTAGGATCAGACACACCCATAGATGATTGATCATGAAGTAGAGAAGGAGAGAAAAGAACTAATCCATATTTCTTGCCTTCGTACATGATTATCATCATCGGCGACCGCGAGCGGTCTCTAGTGCGGTCCGTCCCGTCGTCCCCGACCTTCTCTGTGAACACCATCACCGCTCTTCTGCGCACGACTGACGTGGCAAAGGGATCGGACCCGTCTGACTCCCGGAGCAATGAAGTGTTGCGTCGTCCTCACAGGCCCTGCGCCGCACTCGCCGGCCTCAAGCTATGCTCGCCTAGCATGAGACGCGACCACCGGCGGATCGTCGTGCTCGCCAGCCTTGCGACGCGCTCGCGCGGTGCCACCCCGTGATGCACTCGCTAGCCTCAAGCCATGCTTGCCCAGCTTGAGACGCGACCGCTGGCCGATCGCCGCGCTCGCCCGCCTTGCGACGCGCTCGCTCAGTGCCGCCCATGATGCACTCACCGGCCGCAAGCCATGCTCGCCCACCGTGAGACACGCTCGCTGGTGCCGCCCCGCGGTGCGCTCGCTCGGTGCTGCCCTGTGACGTGCTCGCCGGCCCTCACTTGCATCGTCGGCAGCACAAGCAACCAGGTGCGCTGGGTCTCCTTCATCGAAGAATACGTAGCCTGCTATCCCAAACACATAAGGAAGCCCTCATAATCCTCCATAAAGTTTGCTGGCCGTTTCATCAAATTAATCGCCTCATTAAATGGCTCATTAGATGAGGATTTCCAGCGCCATTTCCTAATCACTGTAGCCAAAGTTTCCGTTATTCCTGCACCAATCAATTATGCATGCATGCATGTATAGCTACCGGATTTTAAATCCTTCCAAATGGCATCAATTGGGCAAGCATTATTCCATGCAAATTCTGGACATGAGAATCACCATTAATTCTTTAGTTCATCAGAATTTTTTTCTAGATATGTTTGCTACTAACTTACAGGGTCACTTGTCTATCGTCGTCTCTGGACAGATGTTTACGCGGACGGACATTCTTTTCAAGCTACTAACACGATGACATGCAGAGAAAATTAGCGTTTAGACGATCAACATGCAGATCACTCGGCAGCTCCGCGCATAGCCACTTGGCAAGACGCTCCATCGTCACTTGGCTGCTCCACGCATCGCCATTCGACTGGACGCGTCGTCATCACTTGGCAGCTCCACGCATCGCCACTCAGCCAGACGCTTCATCATCACTCGGCCGCCCCGCGTGCCGTCACTGCTGGACGCATCGTCATTACTCGGCCGCCCTGCATGCCGTCACTACTGGACACGTCGTCATTACTCGGCAGCTCCGCGCGCTGCCACTCAGCTGGATGCTTCTTCGTCACTTGGCCGCTCCGCGTGCCGTCACTCGGCGAGACGCTCCTTCGTCACTTGGCCGCTCCGCGAGCCGTCACTCAGCTGGAAGCTTCTTCGTCACTCGGCAGCTCCGTGCATTGCCACTCGGCAAGACGCTTCTTCGTCACTCGGCAGCTCCGCGCATCGCCACTCGGCAAGACGATCCTTCGTCACTTGGCAGCTCCGTGCATAGCCACTCGACAAGACGTTCCATCGTCACCTAGCGGCTCCACGCATCACCACTCGGTGAGACGCGTCGTCATCACTCGGCAGCTCCGTGCATCGCCACTCGACTGGACGCATAGTCATCACTTGGCAGCTCCGCGCATCGCCACTCGGCCGGACGCTTCATCGTCACTCGGCCGCCCCGCACGCCGTCACTGCTGGACGCGTCATCATCACTCGGCCGCCGCGCGTGCCATCACTACTGGACGCGTCATCATTACTCGGCAGTTCCGTGCGCCACCACTCAGTTGGACGCTTCTTCGTCACTCGTCCGCTCCGCGCGCCGTCACTGCGCGAGACGCTCCTTCGTCACTTGACCGCTCCACGAGCTGTCACTCAGCTAGACACTTCTTCGTCACTCGTCAGCTCCGTGCATTGCCACTCAGTGAGACGCTCCTTCGTCACTTGGCAGCTCCGCGCAGAGCCACTCGGCAAGATGCTCCATCGTCACTCGGCTGCTCCACGCATCGCCACTCGGCGAGACGCGTCGTCATCACTCGGCAGCTCTGAGCATCGCCACTTGACGAGACGCATCGTTAACACTTGGTAGCTCCGCGCATCACCACTCAGCCAGACACTCCATCATCACTCGGCCGCCCCGCACGCCGTCACTACTGGACGCGCCGTCATCACTCGGCAGCTCCGCACGCCGCCACTCAGCCGGATGCTCCATCGTCACTCGGCCGCCCCACGCGCCGTCACTGTTGGACGTGTCGTCATCACTCGGCCGCCTCGCGTGCCGTCAATAGTAGACGCGTCGTCATTACTCGGCAGCTCCGCGCGCCGCCACTCAGTTGGACGCTTCTTCGTCACTCGGCCGATCCACGCGCCGTCACTTGGCGAGACGCTCCTTCGTCACTTGGCCGCTCCGCAAGCCGTCACTCAGCTGGACGCTTCTTCGTTACTCGGCAGCTCCACGCATCGCCACTCGGCGAGACGCTCCTTCGTCACTTGGCAGCTCCGCACATCGCCACTCAGCCGGACGCTCCATCGTCACTCGGCCGCCCCGCACGCCGTCACTACTGGATGCGTCGTCATTACTCAGCATCTCCTCGCGCCGCCACTCAACCGGACACTCCATTGTCACTCGGCCACCTCACGTGCCGTCATTGATGGACGCGTCGTCATCACTCAGCCGCCCCGCACGCCGTCACTACTGGACACATCGTCATTACTCGGCAGCTCCACGTGCTGCCACTCAGCTGGACGGTTCTTCGTCACTCGGCCGCTCCTCGCGCCGTCACTCGGCGAGACGCTCCTTCGTCACTTGGCCGCTCTACGAGCCATCACTTAGCTGGACACTTCTTCATCACTCGGCAACTCCGCGCATCGCCACTCAGCGAGATGCTCCTATGTCACTTGGCAGCTCCGCGCATCACCACTTAGCCGGACGCTCCATCGTCACTCGGCCGCCTACGCACCGTCACTACTGGACGCGTCGTCATCACTCGGCAGATCCACGTGCCGCCACTCAGCCGGACGCTCCATCGTCACTCGGCCGCCCCGCGCGCCATCACTGCTGGACGCGTCGTCATCACTCGGCCGCCCCACGCATCGTCACTACTAGACGCGTCGTCATTACTCGGCCGCCCCGCACGCCATCACTACTGGAAGCGTTGTCATCACTCAGCAGCTCCGCGTGCCGCCACTCAGCTGGACGCTTCTTCGTCACTCGGCCGCTCTGCATGCCATCACTCAGCGAGATGCTGCTTCATCACTTGGCCGCTCAGCGAGCTGTCACTCAGCTGGACGCTTCTTCGTCACTCGGCAGCTCCGCGCATCATCACTCAGTGAGACGCTTCTTCGTCACTCGGTAGCTCCGCGCATCATCACTCGGTGAGACGCTCCTTCGTCACTTGGCAGCTCCGCGCATTGCCACTCAGCCGGATGCTCCATCGTCACTAGGCCGCCCCGCGCACCATCACTACTGGACGCGTCGTCATCACTCGGCAGCTCTACGTGCCGCCACTCAGCCAGACGCTCCATTGTCACTCTATCGCCCTGCGCACCGTCACTGCTGGACGCGTCGTCATCACTCGGCCGCCCCATGCGCCGTCATTACTGGACGCGTCGTCATTCCTCGGCTGCCCCGCGCGCCGTCTCTACGGACGCGTCGTCATCACTCGGCAGCTCCGCGCACCTCCACTCAGCTAGACGCTTCTTCGTCGCTGCTCCGCGCATCGTCACTCAGCGATACGCTCCTTCATCACTTGGCTGCTCCGCGAGCCGTCACTCAGCTGGATATTTCTTCGTCACCCGGCAGCTCCGCGTATCATCACTCGGTGAGACGCTCCTACGCCAGCAGACAACTAAGTCATTCTTCACACACTGCATTCAGTTAAATAATTATTTATGCATTACCGAGTGTCAAGTAAGTCGCATATGATGTTCATTCGGAGGCCACACCACCGAGTGTACCTCTGCGCTCGGTTCTTTATTTTCATGTTGGAACACTACACTTTCGTTTCATTTGGGTCCAATACTCAAAACGAGTTTAGTCGGATCCTTCACTTTTTACAAGTTTAGTCGAATCTTTCACTCTTTTAGACTCTTGCTGGTTCCGGACCAACAAGAACCTGGCACACCCAGTGGGTGTCTAGAGGTGTAATTTACACAAATCATTTCAACAAACATCAAATTAATTAGAGAATTTTTATGTTAGCTTGTGTTATTTTTCATACACAGGTTACCTAGACGCCTCTGTGCGCCATTCTCGACGACATGCTGGACTCGGCCGCTCCATGCGTAGTCACTTGGTCGGACACTTCCGCGACAACATTCCTGACTCGGCTGCCCCATGAGCCGTTACCAGATGCCCCGCGCATCGCCACTCCATACGACACATCTTCATCACCCGTCCGCCCCGCGCGTTGCCAGTCGCTCTGCGTATCGCCACTCGGCGAGACACTCCTTTGACACTCGGCGAGACGCTTCTTTGCGCCGTCACTCGAGCAGACGCTCCTTCGTCAATCGACGAGACGAGCCTTCATCACTTGGCGAGACATTCCTTCGTCATTCGGCGAGACGCTCCTTCGTCACCCGGTGAGACGCTCCTTCGTGTCGCCACTCAGCCAGAAACTCCTTCGTCACTCGGTAGCTCCGCGCATCGCCACTCGGCGAGACGCTCCTTCACGCCGTCACTCGGCGAGACACTCCTTCTACACTCGGCGAGACGCTCCCTCATGCCGTCACTCGGCGAGACGCTCCTTTGTCACTCGGCAAGACGCTCCTTCGTCACTCGGCGATACACTCCTTCGTCACTCGGATGCCCCGTGCATCGCCACTCCGTGTGGCACGACTACATCACCTGGCCGCTCCACACGTCGCCACTGGGCGAGACACGTCGTCATCACTCGGATGCCCCGCACATCGCCACTCCATGTGGCACGACTACATCAACTGGCCGCTCCGCACGTTACCACTCGGTGAGACACGTCATCATCACTCGGATGCCCCACGCATCGCCACCCCATGTGGCACGACTACATCACCTGGCCGCTCCGCGCTTCGCCACTCGGTGAGACACGTCGTCATCACTCGGATGCCCCGCGCATCGCCACTCCGTGTGGCATGACTACATCACCTGGCCGCTCCGCGCATCGCCATTCGATGAGACACATCGTCATCACTCGAATGCCTCGCGCATCGCCACTCTGTGTGGCATGACTACATCACCTGGCCGCTCCACGCGTCGCCACTCGGTGAGACACGTCGTCATCACTCGGATGCCCCGCGCATCGCCACTCTGTGTGTCACGACTACATCACCTGGCCGCTCTGCGCGTTGCCACTCGGTGAGACACGTCGTCATCACTCCGATGCCCCGCGCATCGCCACTCCATGTGGCATGACTACATCACCTGGCCGCTCTGCGCGTCGCCACTCGGCTTAGCGAACCTGACTTCGCCTATGTCAAAAACATCTTCGAGTGCGGACATCCTTCACACTCGGGGGGCTTAGCTGTGATTCCGTATTGCCTAAGTCAAAAACTACTCCGAGTGCGGACATCCTCCACACTCGGGGGCTTAGCTACGATTCTATATCGCCTAAGTCAAAAACTACTCCGAGTGCGGACATCCTCCACACTCGGGGGCTTAGTTGCAATTCCGTACCGCCTAAGTCAAAAACTCCTCTGAGTGCGGACATCCTCAACACTCGGGGGCTTAGCTACGATTCCGTATCGCCTCAATCAAAAACTACTCCGAGTCCGGACATCCTCCACACTCGGGGGCTTAGCTGCCATTCCGTATCGCCTAAGTCAAAAATTCCTTTGAGTGCGGGCATCCTACGCACTCGGGGGCTTAGCTGCGATTCCGTATCGCCTAAGTCAAAAACTCCTCCGAGTGCGGACATCCTCTGCACTCGGGGGCTTAGCTACGAACCTGATTCGCCTAAGTTAGAAACTAGTCCGAGTGAGGACAACATCCTCACTCGGGGACTTAACCATGATCCAGAAAACATAAAAGACAGACTCAATAAACACTCAACATGCCAACTACACTAAGATTTGCCCAACTGGCCCAGTTCCAGGTTATATCTATTTATTGTGCCCAGCGCACAAGGATTAGTCCGACTGATTCAGCTCCAGATTGCAACAATTTACTACATCAAGCGCATCAGAGTTCACTTGTTTAGTTCAGTTCTGCACTGGAAGACATAAACCCTCTGCCCGACTCATCTAGTCCGATAGAGGCTTGGGGACTACACCTAGTGGGTGCACTTAGCGTGCCCCCACTGGAAGAGGAATAAGAGAAACATTCTGCTCGGTCAAGTCCGACAACAACATTCAAGTTTAATAAACTCTGCAGACTCCAACCGACCACCACCAATCAGTTAAAGTCTCAGGGGCTAATATAAGGGATACACAAAATAGGTAGGCCCATGAAGGGTCAAAATATCATAATACCATGGGGTCCACACACCAGGTGGGTCTGGATTAATACATACATACTATTCACTTGACCGAGTATGTTCCATCCACTCGGCGACAGTAAGCCAGTCGGCCATACGTCTCACTCGGATATGCGAAGACTGGCAGTTGACAAGGCAGTTGAAGCACCATCTGGTGTTACGGCATCAATGCCCCACTTTGTAACATAGGAGGTGAAGGGATGGCGCACTCTATATAAGCCACCCACACCACTAGACTAAGGGGGCTGGCTTCTTCTTCTCCCTTCAGGGTTCCTTCTTCTCTCTCTCTCTCTACTAGTCTTAGGATTTAGCTCAGGCATGGAGATCCGTTCTCCCTTCTCTCACACATTGTATTCTCCAGATTCATAATCAGAAAAAACAAAGCCTCTTCGGAGCACAAGACGTAGGGCTGTTATCTCCACCGTGAGAGGCCCAAACTCGCTAAAACCACCGTGTCACCCGTTTGCATCTCGATAGATCATGCTCCGTTATCCTACCCCTCTCTAATGTCGGAATCGTTCCCACGACAGTTAGACATACAATCTCGAGGTAGATCAACTCTGTAACCCCTTACACAATCAATACAATAAGGTAAGATGTAGGGTATTACGTCCATTGGAGGGCCCGAACCTTGGTAAAGTCGTGTCCCCTTCGTATCCTGTTACCGTCGATCCTAGTCTCAAAGTTCAGGACCCCCTACCCGAGATTCGCCGGTTTTGACAGTGACAAAAACCTTCTGTCTTTTAAGAAAAAGAAAGAAGAGAAAATAGAGATGTGGAACCTTGACGGTCCGTTAGTACCTGCCGGGAATAGGCGTAACGCAACATCTTCGATAAGGATGCAAAGCAAGTAAACATGGAAATCAACAAGAGTTGGAGAACGCTCGGTCTTATTCAGCTATACATAAGTTCTGCATCTGGCTTTGTCCAAAGGATCACATGCCTTGTCGGCAATACTCTTACAAAAGGTGGTTGCCGGGGGGCCCGACAACCGCGCCTTATGGTTAGAACTTGCGAAGATGCTCGATATTCCAGGAGTTGCTCACCGGAATGCCATCTTCGGTCTCCAGGCGGACTGCGCTAGTCCTGGTGACTCGTACTACCCGATAAGGGCCTTCCCACTTTGGCGTCAACTTGTTTGAATTCTTGGCCGACTAAACGCGTTGAAGAACAAGGTTGCCTTCCTCAAGGCTTTGGACACGAACCTTGCGGCTATGATAGCGACACAAGGCTTGCTGGTGGCGTGTAGCTATCACAGCGGCCCGAAGACGGTCTTCCTCAAGGAGCGTCACGTGATCTTGTTGCAACTGCTCTTGCTGAAGCTCATCATAAGCGAGCACTCGAGGTGACCCATATATGAATTTTGTGGGGAGAACTGCTTCTGCCCCGTATACCAAGGAGAAGGGTGTCTGGCCGGTGGTCGACTTGGTGTCGTTCTGATCAACCAAACAACTGCCAGAAGTTCATCAATCCAGCGCCTTCCGCACTTGTGCAGCTTGTCGAAAGTTCTTGTCTTAATCCCTCGCAGCACTTCATCATTCGCCCTTTCCGCTTGGGCATTGCTCCTTGGGTGAGCGACAGAAGCAAAACAGATTTTCCTGCCAAGGTCCTGGACATACTGGATGAAGGTGCGGCTCATGAACTGTGTGCCATTGTCAGTGATGATCCTATTGGGAGCACCAAAGCGGCAGACTAGTCCTTTGAAGAACTTGACGGGTGACTGTGTTGTCACCTTTCTCACAACCTCCACTTCCGGCCACTTTGTGAACTTGTCGATTGCAACGTACAAGTACTCAAAGCCCCCGATAGCATGGGGAAAGGGGCCCAAGATATCGAGCTCCCAGACCGAAAATGGCCAGGAGAGAGGGATTGTTTGAAGAGGTTGAGCTGGTTGATGTAGCTTCTTTGAATGGAACTGTAATGCTTCACACTTGGTTACTAGCGCAATTGCATCCTGGACGGCGGTGGGCCAGAAGAAACCTTGCTGGTATGCTTTGCCCACCAGGTCTCTTGACCCTATGTGGGAGCCACATATGCCTCCATGTATCTCTACGAACAGCCCCAGTCCATCCTCCCAAGGAACGCACTTCAATTTCATACTGTTTGGTTTACTTTCTGTACAGGACATCATCTACAAACTGGTACATACTGGACTGACGGGCTACTTTCTCTGCTTCCTCTTGTTCCTCACGGAGTTCTCCTGTTTCGAGGAACTGAACAATGTGATGTGCCCATGCCGGAGCCTGGGGCTCTATGGAAAGGACTAAAGGCATGTCTTTTGCCGCGGGAGCGTTTGTCTCTACGGCGAAGACCTGAGGTCTATCCGGAGCTTGTTGCTCCCCGGCAAGCTTGGCGTCGTTCTCGGCAACTTCCTCATTGGCGGCTTCTGGGAGCTCTGCGGGGAAGTACTATCCGGAATTCAACTTTCTTCTTTTATCTTGCCTTGTTGACGATGCTACGGATGGCTCAGTTAGCTTGAGGAAAAAAGTTCCTGGTTCCACAAGTAACTTGAGGGCAGCGCGCTTCGATAGCTCGTCGGCAATGCTGTTCTCCGCACGAGGAACGTGCTTTGTTTGCAGTCTGTCGAAGCGCTCCTCCAGCTTTCTCACTTCATCCACGTAAGCCTCCATCAATGGGTTCTGATAATCCTTGTTGACTTGCTTGACAACAAGCTGTGAATCACCTCTGATAATGAGCTTTTTGATTCCAAGGTCTGCCGCGATCCTAAGACCGGCAAGTAGTCCTTCATACTTTGTCGTATTGTTTGTTGATCTTTCTCGGGGGAAGTGCTTCTGAATCACGTACTTGAGGTGCTCTCCGATGGTTGCGACAAGCAGCATGCGGGCACCGGCCCCTTGCAGGGAGAAAGCCCCATCAAAATAGATAACCCATTCTTGCTAAGTCTCCTTGCCGGGAAGAGTTGTTTCTTGGACCTCTTTGTCTGGCGTTGGATTCCATTCTGCAATGAATTCTGCCAGGGCTCTGCTCTGGATAGTTGAAGTACTTTCAAACTTCAGACCAAAGCTCAACAACTCCAAAGCCCACTCTACAATACTACCGGTGGCATCTGGATTCCGTAGAATCCGATGCAGCGGAAAGCGAGTGACGACGGTGATATCATGTGCTTGGAAGTAGTGGCATAGCTTCCTCGAGGCCATAAGGCGACTGAAAAGCAGTTTTTGCACACCAGAGTATCTTGACCTAGCTCCCTGCAAGAGGAAACTGACAAAATAAACTGGGCGCTGCACCATTTTCTTCTTCTTCCGCGTTGCTTCATTTGTCTGTACTGACCTTGTCTTGCCGGCATCAGGACCTGCCGGGGGAGTTCCTACCTCATCGCTTGGCGGTCTCGCCCCTGCCGTCGCCTCTTCGTCAGCTTCCCTATGTGCCACCAGCGCAACCCTAAGCACTTGATTCTTCGTCACTAGGTATAGCAGCAACAGTTCTCGTGGGCTAGGCGCGACTAGTGTTGGCAGAGAGGAGAGGTACTTCTTTAAATCCTGCAGCGCTGCCTCCGCTTCTGGAGTCCATTTCATCGGACCTGCCTTCTTCAAGATTTTGAAGAACGGCAGGGCGCGCTCAGTGGATTTTGAGATGAACCTGGTTAGGGATGCAACGCAACCGACAAGACGGCATATATCCTTCACGCTTTTGGTGCTTCAATCTTCTCAATCTCCGTGATCTTGTCAGGATTTGCTTCAATCCCATGCGGAGACACAAAGAACTCGAGAAGCTTGCCGGTCGGAACGCCAAACACACACTTCTTGGGATTGAGCTTTAGGTTGATCTTGCGCAAATTTGCAAACATCTCTTCTAGGTCTTGTATGAGCGTTCCTTTGTCCTTGGTTTTGACCACTATGTCATCCATATAAGCTTCCATATTCCTATGTAGCTAGGGTTCAAAACCAATCTAGATCGCTCTTGCAAATGTTGAACCAACACTTTCAACCCGAAAGGCATTCGCACAAAGCAATACGTACCACATGGGGTGATAAATGCGGTCTTCTCTTCGTCTTCCTTCGACATGAAGATCTGATGGTACCCTGAGTACGCATCGAGGAACGACAGCAAGTCATAGCCGACAGTGGAGTCCACAATCTGGTCGATGCGCGGCAAGGGAAAGGGATCTTTTGGACAAGCTTTACTGAGATCTATATAGTCAATACACAGCCTCCATTTCCCATTTTCCTTGCGCACTACGACGGGATTGGCCAACCATGTTGGGTGGAGCACCCCTCTGACCAGACCTGATGCTTCCTGTTTTCTAATTTCCCGGCAATGAATTCTTGTCTCTCCAAGGCTCGCTTCCTCACTTTCTGGTTGATGGGCCACGCATGAGGACAGACGGCAAGATGGTGCTCAATCACCTCCCTGGGAACACCAGGGAAGTCAGACGGTTGCCATGCAAACACGTCGACATTCGCCAACAGGAAGGCAACGAGCACGCTTTCCTATTTGTCATCAAGGGTGGAACTTATGGTGAATTTCCCATCGTGCCATCCTCCTTGACGAACACCTTTTTGGTCTCCGAGTGGAGCTCTCTGGCACATCGTCAATGGGAGCGTAGCACTCCGAGGAGGTGCATTTGCCGAAATGTGTACCAGAGGTCGTGCCTGCCTTCTTCCCTACGGGAGCTTCAGCGGCAGCAGCAAGTGCCTTGGCGACAGGTGCTGCAACTACCTCCCCGTAGAGTTGGTCTGCCCAAATGAGTGCACCTTTCTTGTCAGAGTTGATCATGATGACGCTCATTGGCCCGGGCATCTTCAGCACGTTGTAAGCAAAGTGGGTGGCAGCCATGAACTTGGCCAGCGCTGGGCGCACAAGGATACCATTGTATGGTAATAAGATCTTGGTAATGTCAAAGATGATATTTTCTTTTCTGAAATTTATGTCACTATGAAATGTTACCGGTAGTGTGATCCTGCCCTTTGGCTGAGTCCTCCCTGAATTGACCCCTTGGAATGTGCGTGTCGGCTCGAGATCTTCATCAGGAATTTGTAGCCTCTGGATGACGTCTGGCGAGATTAGGTTCAGGCTGGCCCCACTGTCGACTAGCATTTTTGTCACCTTGAGGTCGCGAATTGTCGGTGAAACCAACAATGGCAGACACCCGACCGCGGTTGTGCGATCAGGGTGATCCTCGGCGTCAAAAATGATAGGAGTGTTGGACCACTTTAGAGGTCTCTGGGCACCGATAGACGGCTCTGCCGCGTTAACCTCGCGTGCCCACTGTTTGAGTTGGCAGTGAGAGGAATGCGACGAGCCACCTCCCTCGATGCACATCATCTCTATAGGCTTCTGGAACTCATGCTCGATGGACTCGTCGTCCTCGTCGTTGCAATCATCATCCCCTCCTTCTTCGTCGTGACCTCGAGTGGGCCTCTCCTTTTGTTGCTTGGCCTTGCCACGGCGACCTCCTCGGTCACTGCGTTTCTTACCGGACCCTTCTGCACCGTTTTGGGCTTTCTCCTTATCTCTTCTCACGTACTTAGCCTTCTGCTTCTCCACGAGTTGCTCGACCTGTCGGAAATTTGGGAGGTCGTGGGCCTTGGTGCGATGGATCTTACAGTACTGCTTGTTGGAGCCTTCCGTCTTGTCGGCGGCCGCCAAGGCCTGACACGAGGTGCACCCGGAAACCCCCTTGCCTGTGCTGTCAACATTAGTTTTCTTGGCGGCATCGACATGGTCGGATCCCTCGACAGCAAGCATAGTTTTACTCTTGCGCTTCTTGTTCTGCTGCCGGTTTTTCTTTGCCGGGGCGGTGTCTTCTTCGTCATTGGAGTTGACTCCAACGCCAGCTTCTTCACCGGGGACTCTCCTCCCTTCTTTGGCTCGGGCACATCTGTCAGCTAGAGCATAAAGCTCAGCAACATCCCTAACCTTGTTCATCGCGAGCTCTTCGTGCATCCTACGGTTGTGCACATTCCGGTGGAACGCGCTAATAATAGCGACAGGATGAACTTCTGGGATGTTGTGATGCACACGACTGAACCTTTGGATCTACTTGCGCAGGTCTCGCCTTCTTTTTGGGGAATGATATGCAAGTAACATTCTTGACCAGGAGCTTGGTGGCCTCTGGTAAAGTCACCAACAAACTCATGTCACAGGTCTTCCCAGGAGGTGATGGAATTCTCCAGCAGGTGCATCAACCACGACCTGACGTTGGGCTTGAGTACCAACGGGAAGTAGTTGGCGAGTATCTTGTCGTCGCGAGCTCCAACAGCCCGCACTGCAATGGTGTAGATGCGCAAGAACTCCGACGGGTGAGTCTTGCCGTCATATTCTCCAGGACCTCTGGCTTGAACGTTTGGGATTTAGGCCACTGGACTCACCGCAGCTCACGGGCAAACACTGGACAACCCACCTCGTAAGGCAGGCTGACAGGATACCCTGGCGCGGATTTGTCTACAGTGGGCCCTGCGCGTTTATCAGATTGATGGCGCGCTTCCCGCCGCCGCTCGATTGTAGTCCGAGCGTCTTCTTTGCTTCGCTCCCGAAGAATTTGACAGTGATCGCGCTGAGTCCGTGGATCAGACGAAACCGTCGAGTAACTGTCACAAGCATCGGTCCGACGAGTCGGCGACCGACATTGTTGCTGTGGAGGAGTGCACCGTGGTCGCACCGCCTCTGGCCTCCTCGCCACTGGCGGGTGCCGCCTCGATGGACCGAAACTTGTCAGCGAGGATGAGGAAGCTCTGAATGGTGGCTCTCCACTCGTCGAGCTTCTCTGTAGCAGGAGGGAAGTTCAGGAGCAGTTGTGCGCATGCCATTGCTTCTTCTGATGTGGTCGGCAACGATCGGTGCCAACGCGAGGTGCTCTGACTCCTAACCATGTTAGAAGGATCTCCGTCGCGGTGCCACGATTGCACGCCACTCCCACTAGCACGCTAGCGTGCATGCTGGTCCCGCGCATCTTGGGAGCGATGCGGAGGATCTTTTCGGTGGGGACGTTGGGAACTACCGACACTGCGACGTTGCTCGTCGCGCGCGTCCTGAGAAGATCGCGGCGTACGAACCGGCGTGGGTGTCTTGGAGGGTGCCCTTCCATCCCTGGAGTTCACCGTACCGCCCACAGGCACTATAGCTCCATCCTGAGACCTAGCGGCATAGGGGTTTCCGCTGCTGTCGTGAGCGTCCCTGTGGCGGGTGTTGCCGCTTCCTTGGCCTTGATCACCGGAGCGCCACATGGGCATGGGGTTTCCACTTCCTCCGCCCGCGTCCACTCCGTCGCCCGCTTGGGCGAATACGGGCGCGGCGGATGTGGAGGGATCCACAACCATGAAACCCTTCTTCTTGGGAGCCATGGCAATGAATATGATGAAGGACCTGATGCGCTGATCGTTGGATCAGATTTACGGAACCAATCCCCCTACCTAGCCTACCAGAGATGTCATGGGGGACAAACACCTAACCAATCAGGAGGACCCCTTTTGGTTTAGCAGGGAGACGGATATGCGCGAAGAGCAGGACGAATGAGAAAGCGCCGGGGAATTTTTACCCAGGTTCGGGCCGCTGAGAAGCGTAAAACCCTGCTCGTGCTTTGTGTATTATGGGTGTTCTTGAGTTCTCGCCACAGGAGCGCTGCGTGGGTGATTCAGCACAACGGCTATGCATGCGAGCTAGAAGATTGGTCAAAAGATCCTCTACTGTAACGTCGTGGGCCTCCTTTTATATGGCTAAGGGGATCCCAACATCGGCGTATAGTGCGTACACGAGGTGTACAGTGCTAGAATGATATCATACCTAACACTGACGGTGTAAGATGGGCACATTTAATGCTCCGTTTGGTGCCTTTGACCGTCTACGGTATGGGAAAGGACCCCGTCCCATTGGCACCGCTTAGCCTCCTCCATCGCCGGCGCCTCAACACGTGCCCAGGTGGGGCGACACCTGGCCTCTGCGCTGGCGGGATCTTGCTGGGGCTTCATCTTGCCGTGGGCTTGAAGGGCGTCCCGGCATGGTCTTGCTGGGGGTCTATCCTTCGGCCTTGATTGTTCGTTTGAATGTTCTCCTTATTTTACAGTATCCGCATCTAGCAGTTCCCAGTCGGGCCTTGCCTCCGGTGTGGCTACTATTGCCCGTGCACGAGTAAGGGGCACTGGAGAACCCAAAACTCTAGTGCACTGACACCCTGCTCTTCTGCATCGTTGTAATCCACCACCGCCACCCAAGACTCCATCGTTCGTGCCCTCCGATCACCTCATCACCGGCGACCCCCAAGTCTCGCCGTCGTCGACCACTAAGGGAGTCTGAGATAAAGGGGTCCTCGGGCCATTGGCTCATCTCTCATGGGCCGACTTGTTGGGTTGCTCTATGGAAGGCCAGACTTGACGTGTCCTCCAAGTCTTGGAGATAAGATCGGCACATCTATCCTCGGTTGGCAGCTGGCCATGCGTAACCCTAGGTACCCGTGGTGTCTATATAAACTAGATGGTTTAATTCGTAGGTGGAGGTTGACTCATCTAGTGTTTTAGCTCATACAATCTGGAGGTAGATCAAATGTGTAATTCTCATTTAGATCAATACAATCAAGCAGGACGTAGGGTTTTACTTCCTCAAGAGGGCCCGAACCTCGGTAAAACACCGTCTCCTTCGTCCCTTGTTACCCATCGATCCAAAGTCCATAGCTCGGGACCCCCTACCCGAGATCTGCAAGTTTTAACACCGAAATTGGTGGTTTCATTGAGCGTTCCACTGTGAGCCACCCAGGGATTGATGGCCTGCCTAATCATCAACGATGAAATCTCCAAGACGAACGTCTTCGTCCCCGGACACATCTTTGCATTTGGAAGCATCGTGCTACATGCCGATCTGGCCGGCCACCTTGTCCAGGTCGAAAGTTTCACCCCCGATCAGGAAGTCAGGTTCAGGAATCTAGAGTTCATCGCCGACCCCCGGGGAGATCTTGTGTTAACAAAGTTCCTAGCTCCACTTGAAGAGACCACAAGCCCTGATGCTTTAACTTCGGGAGCTATGGATCCCGCTATTGGGGAGGCCTCTATCCCTAGTTTGTCCCTAAAGCCCGACTTGGTCGATACATCATGATTCGCCTCGGCCGTACACAACCCGGGAACGTCCTTGAATGACCCCAGGGCAATAGTATCGCGGATCGACCCCGAACACTCAAACAATCTGGACTTCGTCGAGATCCTGTCGTTACATGAGTTACTCGTCCAGATCCAAGCTATCGACATGGCCAGAGACCAACCTTCGGTCTACGATCGAATTGGGCTTAGACACGACGACAGGAAATTCACGTCCCACCCATCACACATTTGGTCGCCACCGTCGAGTGCCCGGCCGAGGTTTCCCCCCTCAACCACCAGAGTTAAGGTCAATTTATGTCATGGTTGCTGATCACCCGGACCCTCTGGTAGCCCGGAATCTGAATCTCGTGCCAATAATAATTCGGGGTCAGCGTGGCAAGATCCCATCGAAACCACGAACCCCAAACCTGCAGCGCCAAACCCCATGAGAGCACGAGACATGGCCATCAAGATGTCAGAATCGCATCCTATTGGGTTATGAAATTTTATCGCACCCACCACCCAACTCGAGCATCCTTCGAGAATTGTGGAAGAGTCCAGTTCATGGGGCTCGCGGGAGGTTAAACAACGGCCAGGGGAATCAATCCATCATTTTTGGCCAAATTCCTCCTTAACAAAACAAGGGCAAAGGGTCATAGCGAACATGAGATTATAGTCGCCTTCCGGCACAACTACCATGATGAAGGAATCCTCAACGCTCTCGCCCGTCGTCGTATTCAAACTTTCACCAATCTATCAAACCTGGTGCGCAAATATTGCGCCATGGAAATCACCTGGCAAGTAGAACAAATGTGCACCGAATCAGTCCATGCCGAACAAGACAAAGGATTCCGGCGGAGGTGCATACCCCCATGGCGGCCGGTCACTCCCGAGCCCGCTGAGAAAAGGAATAAAACCCTAACAAGCGCCAAAATGGTGGTCAATGGACTACTGGACAAGCCATGTCCCATACACTCCGTCTTCCTAAACACAAGTTCGACCCACAACCTTCGAGCATGTTGGGGTTTTAGGCAAGTCGCGAAGAGCACAGAAAACATCCTCAATGCCTCACCCCTAGACACACGTTCAACAATGCCACTCGAATACAATGCAGAGATCCTCACAATCTATGAAACGTTTACCTCCAAAAACCAAAGAAAAAGAGATCATCAAGAACTTCACCAAATACACCATGTGGAAGCAACAAACTTGGACAAACATGCCAATTACTTTCGGCGAGGCTGACCAACCGATAGCTCGCACAGACCGAACACCTTCCACCCTAGGCCTAAACCCCATTGTCCATGGCTTCGGGCTAAACAAGGTGCTAATGGACGGTGGTAGCGGTCTAAACCTCATTTACAAGGATACCTTGGACAAAATGCGGTTCGATAGATCTCGCATCGAACAAAGCAACACAACCCTTCGAGGAATCGTCTCTAGGAAAGAAGCACGTTGTACCGGACGAGTAACACTCGACATAGTATTCGGTAGACCCAAGAACTACAGATCCAAAGAACTTCTTTTCCATATTGCGCCCTTTCACAGTGGCTATCACGCTCTATTAGGACGTGATGCCTTCACAAGATCTCAGACCATACCACATTATGAGTATATGAAGCTCAAAATACGAGGGTCCAACTTTGTGATCACAATCATAAGTGACCCTAATAGAGCCCTCCGAGCTGAAAATAACCCTCGAGATACTAGCTGAGACTCTCGCTATAGAAGAACTTAGCACGCTCCGCTCTATAGGGAAAAGGATGATGTGGTCCTTGGCAAAAAGACGAAATCCACATCCTTTAAACCTGCAGACAAGATCACTAAATTTCAGGTCCATCCAACTGACCCCAATAAAACAGCGTCCATCGGAGCCCAGCTAGACCCTGCTATTGACGAATCACTGTGCACATTCCTGCGTGAAAATTGGGACATATTTGCCTGGCACCCCTCAGATATGTCGAGAACCCCACGAAGGCTGGTGGAACACAACCTGAACTTAATCGTAGGCTTCAAGCCCGTCAAACAGGCTTTACACAGATTTTCTGAACCAAAGCATTAAGCCATGGGCGAGGAACTTGCCAAATTACTCGGAGCGGGATTCATTAGAGAAATGAAACATCCCGAGTGGTTGGCAAATCTGGTCATGGTGCCAAAGAAGGACAAATCTTGGCAGCTATATGTCGACTTCAATGACCTCAACAAAGCCTGCCCCAAGGATCCTTCTATCTTACCCCATATAGACCAGATCATCGACACAAATGCCGGACACGACTCACTATGCTTCCTCGACGCTTATTCCGGATACCATCAATTTACAATGAAGGAGTCCGATCAAGCTGCAACCGCCTTCATCATCCCCTATGGACCGTTCTGCTTTAACACAATGCCCTTCGAGTTAAAAAAACGCAGGTGCCACATACCAGCGCATGATTCAGACATGTTTGGCAAAGAAAATTGGCAAAACAGTCGAGGCAACGTGGACGACATGGTCATCAAGACCAAACACATCATCTAGCTGGTAGATGACATGAGACAAACCTTCGCTAGTCTACGAGAATACGACATACGACTTAACCCGGACAAATGTGTCTTCAGAGTTCCCACTGGTAAACTACTTGGATTCATTGTCTCGCAAAGAGGAATAGAGGATAACCCCGCTAAGAACCGAGCACTATCCCAACTTGCGGTCCCCGTGAAGCTAAAGCATGTTCAAAGGCTGGCGGGCTGTGTGGCGGCTTTGAGCCGCTTTATCTCCCACGGCAAAAAACTCTACCACTCTACTGGGTACGGTAACAGACCAAAAACTTTGACTCGCGGACAAAGCAGCGGTTGCACTAGAGGAAATGAAAACACTGCTAGCCAGTAACCCCACACTAGCAGCACCTTGCATTGGTGAACCAATGTAATCGTACATCTTGGCCACCAATCAAGTGGTCAGTGGAGTCCTCGTTGAAGAGTGGAAAGTCGAGGCTCACAAATTCAAGATACAAAAGGTAGTCTACTATGTATCCGAAGTGCTCACTCTGTGCAAATCCAGATACCCACACTAGCACAAGATAGCTTATACAATGTTTATGACATCACACAAGCTCAGACACTACATTGAAGAGTGTTCGGTCATAGTGATGTCCAAGGTACCCCTGAATGATATAATCAACAACAGGGACGCCACCAACCACATTGCTAAATGGGCCATCGAACACCTTCCATTCGAAATCACTTACAAGCCATGACGAGCTATCAAATCTTAGGTGTTGGCTGAGTTTCTTGCCAAATGGACGGGGGGCGAGATCCCTAGAGAGTACAACACATATGCCCATTGGACGATGTACTTCGATGGGTCCAGAGCTCTTGTTGGACTGGGGGCTGGAGTTATCCTCACATCCCCCACCAGGTAATATGTCTGATACGTACTACAGATTATGTATGCTGACTCAAACAACCCGGCCGAATACGAGGCACTGTTGCATGGACTTCGTATGGCAACATCAATGGTTATACAATGACTCGAATTACGGAGGACTCCAATCTCGCCATCTCGCAAATAAATGGAGAACTTGATGCCAAAAATCCAAAAATGGTAGCAAACAGAAAAATCATCCTTAAGATATCCTAACGGTTCGAGGGGCTAGGATTCCACCACGTCTCCAGAGACAACAATCAAGCTGCCGACATCCTCTCCCCCTGGGTGCCAAGCATGACCCCGTCCCCACGAACACATTCCTAGAGAGGCTCTTCAAGCCATCCTGTCGGATTTCGGGCTCCGCAAAACCCAAAGAAGTTTGAACACAGGGGCGTGTGCGAAGATCCTCTGCAGCCTTGCCCTACCTAGCTCGCTACTCGATGATTTCTACGACGAACTTGCACGATGACGAGGAAGCAGATGCATGTGGTGATTTACCCAGGTTCGGACCGCTGCGAAGCATAATACCCTACTCTTGCTTTGGTAGATTTCCTCGCTAAGAGGTTTGAGGATGAACTAGTACAGTGGTGGGTTGCCTCGTGAGGGTGCTCGGGGTGGCATTGCCTCTCTTCTGTTGTCTCCTTGTTTTGTTGTTGCCCTCTACGGAGTAGCATATCCTCTATTTATGGTGCACCGGGTCCTCTTCCCTTATCGCTATTGCGGGAAGGGATCCCACAACGACCAAATTCGTAGGGGGGCAGGTGTACACCTTTATCCTGATGAAAGGTGGTCTTCGCCTGCAAAGTAGCTGTCGATGATGCAGAGGTGGGCTCGGCGATGACATCCTTCCTACTGGGCTCGTGGTTGTGGTCTTGTTGCACTAGAATGGAAACCTTTGGGGGTGTTGTGGGTACCCGTGTACGTCCTTGCCCCCCTTTACAGCAAAGGGGGAACTGTATCGCCTAGCGCGCTGGCGCCCGCCTGTCCCACCTGGCATCATCCTTGGCCTGTGGAGGCCAGGTGCTGCATAGAGATCTCCGCCGCTCCAGAGGGGGCGTGAGGAGGCCCTCCCCTCGCCAGTCTTGGTGATGCTTCCCTCACGTGTTCAGGCCCTCATGAGGGCCTTGTCTTGAGTGCGGTCTCGCTAGGCCATGCTTGGATGATGAGGTAGGCCATGCCCTGGTCCGTAGGCAGGCAGGTCTGGGTACCCCCATTCCCAAAACGCCAATAGTAGCCCCCGCTCCCAAGGCACGTGATACGTCTCCAATGTATCTATAATTTAAGAAGTATTCATGCCATGTTTACAATAATTTTATATGGTTTTGCTATGACTTTATTAGAACTAACCTAGACTGACGCTATTTTCAAAAGAACTACCATGGTGTCGTTTTTTTGTGCAGAAATAAAAGTTCTCGGAATGGGCTAAAAATTTATGGTGATTTTTTATGGACCAAAAGAGACCCCCGAAGCATTAGAGTTGGGCCATAAGATCCATGAGGAGGCCACAAGCAAGGAGGGCGCCCCCCTGGCTGTGCTGGGGTGGCTTGTCATCACCTCGTCGCCCCCCTTGACTTGTTTTTGACGCCAAAAAATCCTATAAATACCAAAACCGCCAGAAAGAAACCTAGATCAGAAGTTCCACTGCCGCAAGTCTTTGTTGCCATGAAAAACCAATCTTGGCCCTCTCCGGCACCCTGCCGGAAAGGGTCACCATCACCGGAGGCCATCTTCATCACCCCGGAGGGGACATCATCACCGTGGAGGCCAAGGACGAGATGGAGAACCTCTTACTACCTAGGGGGGAGGCCATGGAGGAGGAAGCACAAGGGGGAGAACCTCTCCCCCTCTCTCTTGGTGGCACCGAAGTGCCATCAAGGGAACCATCGCCGCGGTGATCGTCTTCATCAACATCACCTTGTTCATCACCATCCTCATATCTTTTCAGCCGTCCACTCTCCCGCATCTCGCTGTAATACCATTCTTGAACATGGTGCTTTATGCTACATATTATGATCAAATGATGTGTTGCCATCCTATGATGTTTTGAGTAGATTTCTTTTGTCTTGTGGGTTGATTGATGATCTAGATTGGTGTGAGTTGTATGTTTATTTTGGTGTTGTCCTATGGTGCCTTCCGTGCCGCGCACATGTGAAGGATTCCCACTGTAGTGTGTTGTAATACGTTCATGACTCGCTTATAGTGGATTGCTTGAGTGACAGAAGCATAAACCCGAGTAAGGGGGTTGTTGCGTATGGGGTAAAGGGGACTTGATGCTTTAATGCTATGGTTGGGTTTTACCTTAATGATCTTTAGTAGTTGCGTTTGCTTGCTAGAGTTCCAATTATAAGTGCATAGGATCCAAGTAGAGAAAGTATGTTAGCTGATGCCTCTCCCTCAAATAAAATTGCAATAATGATTGTTGATCTTGTTAACAAATGCCTAGGATAATTCTGCACACCGACCCATCATTGTTCCACACTCGCTATTTGTAATATATTTTAATATATTATAACTTTATGATAACAACACCTATTTTTATATTTTATTTCTACGATATCATGGAAAGCTATTCTCTTCATACCCACAACGTAGTTTTATTTCTCGTTTCTAGTTGGAAGCAAATGTTCGGCGTACGTAGAGTCGTATCAGTGGCAGATAGGACTTGAGAGAATATTGATCTTACCTTAGCTCCTTGTGAGTTCTACAATCCATACTTACCACTTCCACCTTTGTAAATTGCTACGATGATTCCTTGCACTTGGGGATTATCAAGCTCTTTTCTGGCGCCGTTTCCGGGGAGCAATAGCATGGGGTTGATATTCCCATGTGTGCTTGTTTGCTTTCTTCACTAAGTAGATTTTGTTTTCCCTTTTGCTTTCTTTAGTTGTGGGTGAAACAAAAAAAATATTTAATAATTAAAAATACAAAAATAATTACTTGCCTCTTATGCCTAAGAAGTTTTTCAAGAAGAGAAGTGATTGGAAAGTTGTGCATTGGAGAAGTGAGGGTCGACCTTGAACGCTTGTGTTCATTCTCATGGAAACAATGTATATTTTTTCATGTAAGATTCTGAAAAATAATTATCCCCTTGTATATATCCATTTTATTTTAAAAATCATGTGCCAAGATTTGCTTTTAGGATGATTAGATTGCTTGTTTGGTGTGTGCAGCGCAAAAACAGAAACTTTGGCTGTAATGCATGAATTTACATTTTGTACTGGAATGGCAAAAGTTTCAGAAATTTTTACACAATACTTCTATGATTTTTTTAATTTATACTAATTGTTAAGAATTTTTTGAGTTACACAAGTATACAAAGTTTCCAGATTGCTACAGATTGTCTTGCTTTTGACAGATTCTGTTTTCTATGTGTTGTTCACTTATTTTGATGAATCTATGGGTTGTATCGGGGGGTATGAACCATGGTGAGGTTTTAATACAGTAGATAAAATGCTAGTTTTAAATTGGAATGAGTTTACAACAGTACGTAAAGGTAGTAATTTGCTTTATTATACTAACGGATCAGACAAGGGTTTTGTTAAGTTTTGTGTGGATGAATTGTTTGAAGATTGAGAAGGTACCAATATAAGAAGAATACGGAGAGACAAGAGTTCAAGCTTGGGGATGCCCAAGGCAACCCAACTAAATATTTCAAGGTGATCCAAGCATCTAAGCTTGGGGATGCCCCGGAAGGCATCCCATGTTTATTCTTCAACAAATAACGGTATATCTTGTTTTTTGTTTTGTTCACATGATTTGTGTCTTTAGTGTTTTTACTTTACTTTATGCACCCTTCTAGTATGAGTTAGTCTTTCACTGATTTGTAGAATGCTTCATGTGCTCCACATAAATCTTTTGAGTATGGCTTTGTAGAATGCTCTTTGTGCTTCACTTAATCTTTTGAGTATGGCTTTATAGAATGCTTCGTGTGCTTCAGTTATATATTTTGAGCTTGGATATAGGTTAATATGTATTAATTGTAGAATTATCTATGAACTTCACTTATATCTTTTAGAGTATTAATAAAATTATCATCGGAATTAGGCTTGGAAGAGCATCATTAAAATGTCATGCCTAGCTAAAAAGGCATTAAAGAAAAGCGCTTGTTGGGAGACAACCCAACACTTTTACTTCCTGTTTTTGTGTGTTAACATGATTAAACTACTGTAGTAATCAGGTTTTCTACCTTTTATTTCAATAAAGTGCCAAGTAAAACCTTTGGATGACTCACAAGATGAGTAGAATTGGTGCTGAACCAAAGCGGATTTTTTTGCCTCCAGTGCATGAATATTCATTTTTTACTGGAGCGTGATAATGATCTAAAATTATTACACAGTCTTTATATACAAATTCTCTAGGTTGTCCTAATTTGTCAGAATTTTTGAAGACATGAAAGTATGGATATACTACATATCTTCACAGAGTGTTCTGTTTTTGACAAATTCTTTTTTGCATGCATAGTTTGCTTGTTTTAGTGTTCCCATAGCTTATATTCAGTGATATAAATTATGTGAATGGTAGAATGCATTAGGTATTATGTGATAACAATTATGAATCTTGCCTTGATAGTACATAAGTGAATGCTTTATCTTTATTACACCAACCCTTCTCACGAAGTTCCGTTAATTTTTGTGTGATTGAAGTTTTCAAGTTTTGGGTGAGACACCGATATGAGGAGAATAAGGAGTGACAAGAACCTAATCTTGGGGATGCCCAAGGAACACCCAAGGTAATATTCAAGGAAGACTGAAGCATCTAAGCTTGGGGATGCCGCTGAAGGCATCCCCTCTTTCGTCTTCAACACTATCGGTATATCTTACTTAGAGCTATATTTTTATTCGTCACATAATATGAGTTTTGCTTGGAGAGTCATTTTATTTTGTTGTTATCTGTTAGGTGTTATTTATAATCTTTTTTCTCAATAAAAATTGCCAAGAATTGCCTTAGAATGCTTGCATTACATGTTTTGATATGTGCTCGGTAAAAACACAAAATTCTGCTGTAGTGTTTGAATTTTCATATTTTACTGGAATGAGGAAAGTTTATGAAATTTTTACATGGTCTTTTCATATAAATTACTTAGAGTGTCTTAAATTTTAATAATTGTTAGTGTTACATAAGTGCACTGGTTTAATACATTGCTATAGACTCTTCTATCTAGATAGATTGTTGTCATAGTTTTGTTATCTACTTATCCTATAGTTTCCATAGTCTATATTGGTAGATATAAATTGAGGAAATGATAGTATACAATACCTAATGCTTGAAAATTATTGTGAAACTTGTCTTGGCAGTACATGAAGTGTTGATTTGTTCTTATGTGTACTAACTATCTCACGAGTTCTCTCTGAGTTTTGTGTGGATGAAGTTTTTGAGAATGGTGAAACCGGGATATGGGAGGATTGAACAAGATACAAAAGCTCAAGCTTGGTGATGCCCAAGGAACCCCAAGTAAATATTTCAAGAACTCTCAAGCATCTAATCTTGGGGATGCTCCGCATCCCACATCTCTTCATCAACTATCGGTTAGCCTATGTTGAGCCTAAATTTTTATTTGTTCACATGATGTTTGCTATCCTTGGAATGCCATTTTATTTTGTTTGTTGTTTCAATAAAATCATTGGATCTAAAATTTTGAATAAGAGAGAGTCCTCACGTTGCTATTTAACTAATTGACTATGCATTGATCTTCACTTATATCTTTTTGGAGTAGTTTGTCATTCACTCTCATGCTTCACTTATATCCTATGAGTAAATGGTTGAATGAATTGAATATCATAAATTTGAAATTTAATATGCTGCATATACTTATCCCATGGAGAGTGATTACTTCACACATAATAAGTATATGTGGTAAAATTTATTGAAAGTTAGCAAACACCATATTGGTCATTTGAACAATTCATGAAAGAATATTGAAGGAAGAGAGATTACACATATAAATATACTATCTTGGACATCTTCGATGATTGTGAGCTAATTAATTATTTTCAAACTCGAGCACATTAGTTGAAATTGGACAAGGAAGACAACTTAATTAGTTATGTTTGGGTATATTTGTATAGAAGTAATATTGTTATGGATCCTCCAACATGTGATGCTTGCTTCCACCTCATACTAGCCAAAACTTCCGCACCAAGTAGAAATACTAGTTGTGCATCCAAACACCCTTAAACCAGTTTTTCCATGAGAGTCCACCATACCTACCTTTGGATTGAGTAAGATCCTTCAAGTAAGTTGTCATCGATGCAAAAAGCAATAAAATTTGCTCCTAAATATATATGTTCTTTTATTCTAAGGGAAAATAAGAGTTATACGAACTTGTGACGGTAAAGAAATAAAAGCGACGGACAGCATAATAAAGGTTGCTATCACAAAGGGCAATACAACATGAGATTCCTTTGCATTAAGGGTTTGTACATCCAAAAACAAAAAGTGCATGACAACCTCTGCTTCCCTCTACGAAGGGCCTATCTTTTACTTTCTAAAACTTACCTTTATGCAAGAGTCATGGTGATCTTCACCACTTCCTATATTTCTCGTTTTTCTCTTGGCAAGTGTAAAGTGTTGGGGAATGATCTAGACATATATATCCATACGAATATATTTGATCATGAATTATGATTGTTCACAATTATCTACATAATAAATAAGTTGGGAGGCGAAACTTTAAGCCCCTATCTTTCTTTGTGTTCGATGGATGCCATTTGCTCTAAAAATATGCTTTGAGTGTTAGAAATCATGGAAGACTATATGATAGTTGAGTATGTGGAATTTTCTAAATCAAAGCTCTTACATAGACCCTTCCTGAAAATAAGATGAATTACAATTGTTTGGTGACGGAAAGCATAGTTTGTTAGTTTTCAAGAAACATTATGGTCTATACTTTAACATGTGAATAGCTTGTTACTTCATCATGAGAAGTTTTAAGAGATGAGCTACTGTTTATGATATATAATGATGCTTGAAAAAGTGACTGGAATTATCATTGATCAAACTTGTGCACTTGCTAGCATTCACACTTCATAAATTATTTCTTTTATCATTTACCTACTCGAGGACGAACATGAATTAAGCTTGGGGATGCTGATACGTCTCCAACATATCTATAATTTATGAAGTATTCATGTCATGTTTAAAGTAAATTTATATGGTTTTATTAGAACTAACCCGGACTGGCGCTGTTTTCAACAAAACTACCATGGTGTCATTTTTTGTGTAGAAATAAAAGTTCTCGGAATGGGCTGAAAACTTACGGTGATTTTCTATGGATCAAAAGAGACCCCTGAAGCATTGGAGTTGGGCCAAAATATCCACGAGGAGGTCACAAGCCTGGAGGGCGCCCCCTGGCAGTGCTAGGGTGGCTTGTCATTGCCTCGTGGACCCCTTGACTTGTTTCTGACGCCAAAAATTCCTATAAATACCAAAAACCACAGAAAGAAACCTAGATCAGAAGTTCTGCCATCGCAAGTCTCTGTAGCCATGAAAAACCAATCTTGGCCCTCTCCGGCACCCTGCCGAAGGGGGTCACCATCACTAGAGGCCATGTTCATCATCCCAGAGGGGCCATCATCACCATGGAGGCCAAGGACCAGAGGGAGAACATCTTCCCACCTAGGGGGGAGGCCATGGAGGAGGAAGCACAAGGGAGAGACCCTCTCCCCCTCTCTCTCTCGGTGGCGCCGGAGTGCCATCGGGGGAACCATCGCCGTGGTGATCGTCTTCATCAACATCACCTTCTTTATCATCGTCCTCATATCTTTTTAGTGGTCCACTGTCTCGCATCACAATGTATTCCCCTACTTGAACATGGTGCTTTATGCCACATATATGATCAAATTATGTATTGCCATCCGATGATGTTTTGAGTAGATTTCTTTTTTCTTTTGGGTTGATTGATAATCTAGATTGGTGTGAGTTGTATTTTTATTTTGGTGTTGTCCTATGGTGCCTTCCATTCCGCTCACACATGAAGGATTCCCACTGTAGGGTGTTGCAATACATTCATGATTCGCCTATAGTGGGTTGCTTGAGTGACAGAAGCATAAACCCGAGTAAGGGGGGTTGTTGCGTATGGGATAAAGGGGACTTGATGCATTAATGCTATGGTTGGGTTTTACCTTAATGATCTTTAGTAGTTGCGGATGCTTGCTATAGTTCCGATCATAAGTGCATACGATCCAAGTAGAGAAAGTATGTTAGCTTATGCCTCTTCCTCAAATAAAATTGCAATAATGATGGCCAATCTTGTTAACAATTTCCTAGGATATTTCCACACACCGGCCCATCATTATTCACACTCACTATTTGTAATATATTTTAATATAATAACTTTATGATAACAACAGCTATTTTTATATTTTAGTTCTCCGATATCATGCAAAGCTATTCTCTTCATATCCACAACGTAGTTTTATTTCTCGTTAATAGTTGGAAGCAAACGTCTGGTGTACGTAGAGTCGTATTAGTGGCAGATTGGACTTGAGAGAATATTGATCTTACCTTTAGCTCCTTGTGGGTTCAACATTCCATACTTATCACTTCCACCTTTGGAAATTTCTATGATCATTCCTTGCAATTGGGGATTATCAGTGCGCTCGAGCCGGCTTTGGGGCGAAGCTGCAGGGGACGGCCCAAAGCGCCGCAGGCCCCAAACGCTCATGGGCCAAACTTGGCGCGCGTCGTGCGATTGGTGTCGGGCGTCTAACGCCTCCTTGGCCATCGCTCGAATCGACAAAAGCCTGACTTCCAGCACCGAGCCATTACTGCGTTCCTCTTCTATGCACTTGCTCTTACTCCGAGATCCCGAGCCTTAGCAGAGACCTCTCCATATCCCGACACCACTCCGTCCTCCTCCTTGCCGCGTTGGCCATGTGAACTTCCCGATGGCTCCCGCCGGCAAGTCGAAGCCACAGGACCAGAGCTCGGCCTCCGCCCCCATCTCACCGGCGCTCTCGGAGTCCTTCATAGCCAAGGACGGAGACCTCGTCCCGGTGCTCCCGTCGATAGCGGACGGGACCAATGAGTGGGGGCGAACCTTGATATGGGGCGGCTCCTCGGAGAAGAGGCCCTCGTCCAAGTCGGCCTATCCCTTCTTTCTTCATAGCATCTTCGTTGGGCTCGTCCTGCCTTTCTCCAAGTTCTTCACCACCATCCTCGACTACTACGGGATCCAAGCCCTTCATCTCCAAACCAACTCCATCCTGCTCTTGTCCATCTTTGCCTTCTACTTCGAGGCTTTTGTTGGTGTGAAGCCTTCGGTGGCCCTCATTCGTCATTTCTTTAGCTTGCGTGTGCACGATGGTGCTCAGCGATCGGCGTGCGTCTCCTTCATCACGGTCCAGAGCGGTATCATGCTCTTAAAGGCTCGGAAGAAGGTGGAGAACTTCAGGCACCGCTAGGTCTTCATGGATCTCAAGAGCATGAACCCCCGTTTGGATCTGCTAAAGGGGCTGCCGGAGAAGACCCACGCATGGAGCTGCATGAAGCTTTCTGACCCGTGGGCCAGGCCTGTCCTTAGGCGAATTTCTTGTGATTTCAGCGCCAAGAAGCTGACTGGGGGGATGATAGTGAAGGAGTTCTTGAAGCAGCGCCTGGCACCCCTCCAGTCGCATTCGAGGCCCTTGTGGGAATACCAGGGCAGCAGTGAAGACCTCAGGCTTCGGTCTGCTCCCATGTCCTCCGAGGAGCTGAACAGAGTTGTAACGACCCTGCTCAACGGTGACCCCTCCCGATGACTGTGCCCCGTTGTACTACCGCGACGAAAGAGCCATTTGGTCGCCGTGATGCCCGTCTTAAACAAACTGGGGATCTCCCCAGCTGAGGGCCTTGGCTCCCCGGTGATGGTGTCCTCTGGCGACACCACGGGTGGGGAGGATTTAGAGAAGACAGCGGACGATGACCTGGCAGAGGCGTCTCCCCAGTCCTAGAGCATGGTCTTGCGTGACCTTGAGGACGACGACGATGTTGGTGAATCTTCTTCTGTAGGTTCTCCGTGTCCCACCAAGGTCCTTAGGGGGCCGGGACCACCCCCTCGTGCCACATGGTCTGCCTGACTAGCGACCCGCATGAAGCATGGGCGGAGTCCCCTCTGGTGGGTCCTGCTTTTGCCGGCAAGGTGGTCGAAGCGCTCGTCACGCGCCCCACACGAATCGCAGCTCGCGGGCGAGGCGGATGGGTCCGGGGCGGGAACGGCTTCTCCTGCCGCTGACCTTGTGGATAGTGCCCCTGCCTCCTCACGCGGTGGAGCCCTCGTGGAGACAAGCACAGTGCTCCCACCGTCGTCGAGGGGGAGAGGAAGAGTAAGTGGGTCAGCATCAAAGAGTAAGTAGTCCCGCCTAACCTTGGCCGTCTGCCAGTAGCTCGTGTGCTGATGATCCCTTCTTTGATTGGTTACTAGGAATGCCGCCATGCCGAAGATGAGGAAGAATAAAGCAAGCGTGAAGCCGAAGGTGCTTTTCGACGTGCCGCCCGCTCTTGTCAGCTCGCTGTCGCCAGACGAGGCACCTGACACCACGGGTGTGGGGGCTCGCGTGGCGACCCTCTCGATCGCTGCCACGGAGCCCCCTGAGCCCCCGATGCCTGCTGGCGTGGCCACTCCTACCCTCGAGGGCGTATCGGCGCCGCTGTCTAGAGAGCCAGCCCTCGAGGGCCAGCCGCTCGCCAATCCATCTGTATCCACCTTGCCTATGGTCATGGCGCAGCCTCTGGAACCTCCTCCTCCTCGTGCTTCTTCCTTCCTAGGGGCGTCTCCTGTGATCCCCAGGCGACTCCTCCGGACGAGGCCTTAACTCCTGCACCGCAAGGCCTTGGTATTCTAGGCAACGACTAGTCCACTCTGGGTCGGGTCCAGGACGCCCTCGAGGGCGCTGATGACCACCTCGTGAGAGAGCGCTTGGGGCTCCTTGCAGTGTGGCTCTAGGCTGACGCCTCTGCCGTGGAGGTTTGGGGCCAAGCCAAGGCCACCGTGGTAGAGAGAGAGAAGGAGGCCGCGTTAGCCAGGGAAGCCCACGAGGCGAGGCAGCACTGACCGACGTGGAGTCCCCTACCAGGCATTGCAAAGAGGCGGAGGCCCACTTGAAGGCTCTCTAGGAGGAGAAGTCCGTGCTTGCGGTGCAGGTTTGTCAACAAGAAGAAGCCCTGGAGACCTGCAAGGCCGAGCTCGCCGACCGAGACTCCATGCTGTCCAAAGCGACGACCACCCAAGCTGCGGAGCACAAGCATCTGGACGCGCAGGTGGAGGAAGTTGCTGCGGAGAAGGCTCAGCTTGACACTAGGGATAAAGCCCTTGCCGCGGCTAAGTATAAAAAGGCCGTGGAGCTTAACGCCTTACATTCCGTCGAGCACTTTGCTCCCTCTGCCGGGACGAGTTTAGGGAGCTCCTGGTGGCTCCCGAGAGCGGCTTCATTGGTCTCTCTGCAAAGCTTGTCCAGGCGCTGGAGGGTGCCGTTGTCAAGGTGGAGGAAGTCTTGGAGAGTGAGTGCCGCGACCTCTTTCTCGAGGATGCGACACACGTCTTCAGCCACCTCCACCTTTGCGAGCCGGGGTTTGACTTCAGCTCCGTGAAATGCCTGGTCGATCCCTGGGTTCGTGTTGCCACGGCAACGGCCGTGAAGGATGCCATGGGGGCGCTGATGAAGAAGTTCACGTGCATTGATGTTCCTTCACCTGCTGAAGCTGCAAGGGTTAGCGGCAAAGAAGACAATGTCAGCGACGTCAATGACAAGTTCCCTATGGTGGGGACAAGTGGTTACGACGTGTTGGGGCACGACACCTATGGGATCGCGTGGATCCCTTTGTGGTTCGGGAGGGAGACAGTATGCGTAAAGAGCCGATCGAACGAACGACGCGAGGGGAGATTTTAACCCAGGTTCGGGCTGCGAGCGTAAAACCCTACTCATGCTTCAGTGTATTATGGGTGTTTTTAGGGTTCTGGCTACAGGAGCGCTATGAACTGCTGCTACGCGCGTGTGCTAGAAGGTGGTAGAAAAAGTCGTCTCTTGTAACGCATTGGGCCTCCTTTTATACGACTAAGGGGATCCCAATAGTGGCGTACAGTGCATGCATGAGGTGTAGAGTGCTACAGTGTTATCATACCTAACACTGACGTTGTAGGACAAATGCATTTAATGCTCCGTCAGGTGTCCTTGACCTTCTACAGGATGGGACAGGAGCCCGTCCCATCGACACCACTTAGCCTCTCCATCGCTAGTGCCTCTACACGTATCCTGGTTGGTTGACACCTGGCCTCTGCGCTGGCAGGGTGGCGAGGCCTTGCCGGGTGCACTCTGATACGTCTCCAACGTATCTATAATTTTTGATTGTTCCATGCTATTATATTATCTGTTTTGGATGTTTTATATGCATTAATATGCTATTTTATATTATTTTCGGGACTAACTTATTAATCTAGAGCCTCGTGTCAGTTTCTGCTTTTTCCTTGTTTTTGAGAATTACAGATAAGGAATATTAAACGGAGTACAAAAGGAATAAAATCTTTGAAATAATTTTTCTTGGACCAAAAGCAAACCAGGAGACTTGGAGATGAAGTCGGGAGAGCCGCCGTGTGGCCACAAGTCACAGGGGCACGCCCACGGGGGTAGGGCGCGCCCCTAGGCTTGTGGGCCCACGTCAGCTCTCCTAACCCTATTTCTTGGCCTATAAATTCACAAATATTCCCTATATACCATAGAGAGCCACGAAAACACTTTTCCGCCGCCAGAAGCCTCCGTTCCCAAGAGATCCAATCTTGGAGCCTTTTCCGGTAATCTTTCGGAGGGGGATTCGATAACGAAGGGCATCTACATCAACTTCATTTCCCCTCCGATGATGCATGAGTAGTCCACCACAGATCTTTGGGTGCATAGCTAGTAGCTAGATGGCTTCTTCTCTCTCTTTGCTCTTCAATACCATGTTCTTCATGATCTTTATGGAGATCTATCTGATGTAATACTCTTTTGCAGTGTGTTTGTCGAGATCCGATGAATTGTGGGTTTATCTTCAGATTATCTATGAATATTATTTGAGTCTTTTCTGAATTCTTATATGAATGATTTCGTATCTTTGCAAGTCTCTTGGAGTTATTGGTTAGGTTTGGCCAACTAGATTGGTAATTCTTGCAATGGGAGAAGTGCTTAGTTTTGGGTTCACACTTGCGGTGTCCTCACCCAGTGACATAGTAGGGGTAGCGAGGCACGTATTGTATTGCTGCTATCAAGGATAAATAGATGGGGTTTTCATCATATTGCTTGAGTTTATCCCTCTACATTATGTCATCTTACCTAATGCGTTACTCTGTTCTTCATGAACTTAATACTCTAGATGCAGGCAGGAGTCGGTCGATGTGTGGAGTAATAGTAGTAGATGCAGAATTGTTTCGGTCTACTTGACGTGGACGTGATGCCTATATGCATAATAATTGCCTTGGATATATTCATAATTATTCGCTTTTCTATCAATTGCTCGACAGTAATTTTTTCACCCATCGTAATACTTGCCATCATGACAGAAGCATCTAGTGAAACCTATGGCCCCAGGGTCTACTTTCCATAATATATTTTCAGATCTATAAACCAAAAATACCAAAAATACTTTGCTGCAATTTATTTACCTTTACTTTCCGTTCTTGTTTGCATCTATCTTTATTAGATCTAATCCTTGCAAATAATCGTGAAGGGATTGACAACCCCTTTATAGCATTGGGTGCAAGAGATTGATTGTTTGTGTAGGTGTATCCATTAGTAACTTGCTTGTTCCTCCTACTGGATTGATACCTTGGTTCTCAAAAACTGAGGGAAATACTTATCTACTTCGCTGCACTACCCTTTCCTCTTCAAGGGAAACCCAAGGCAAGCTCAAGAGGTAGCACACTCCTTGCCAAGGATCTGTAGGCCACCCCCAAGAAGATCTTTGCGGGGTTCAAGCCTTTGGCCTTCAGTCTTATGCTTGTTGACTTGAATGTTTCTTGACGTCTTTTGTATTTGCTTCTAACACTCCCTTGGTAGGCCCTGCCGCTGGTGTGGCTACAACTGCCCATGCACAAGTATGGGGTACTAAAAGCCCAGACTTTAGTACACCGACATGACTCCTCCTAATTCTCCCTCCTGGTTTCTTTCCTGCAACGTTCATCGTGCCTCGTGGAGGCGTTAGACTTGTTTGCATTTCCAAAACATTCAAGGCTTTTAATAACTGTTGAAAAATGTGGTTGCTTTCTTCGCCTTGTTTCCTTCTTGCTTGCTGTGATGCCCTGCGTTGGCAGGGTGCAGTCCCGCGCATACCTCAACCACCATTGGGCCGTCCGGATCACCAGGACGGTGCCAAGAGGCGAGCGGCTATGAGGCCAGTGAGGCTCCTGAGCCGCGATGCTCAGGAGTACCCCTTGACATACGAGCACCCCTCATGAAGGGAACATGGTGAAGATGGGATTGACTTGAAGATTTTGAACACCTTGAATTCTACGTCGGCAGGGCCCAGACCCGTGCATACCTCAACCGCCATTGGGCCATCCGGATCACCAGGAAGGTTCCAAGGGGTGAGGGGCTACAGGGCCAGTGAGGCTCCTGAGTCGCGATGCTTAGGACTTCCCCTTCAAGTAGAAGCTCTAGCGTCCTCCTTAGGGATTTTGAGCGCTTTTGAGCTCTGCTTTGGCAGGGCCCGGCCCCACACATACCTCAGCCACTGTTGGGCCATCCGGATCACCAGGACGGTTCCAAGGGGTGACGGGCTATAGGGCTAGTGAGGCTCCTAAGTCGCGATGCTCAGGAGTCCCCCATGACGTACGAGCGGCTCCATACCTTTCCTCGCCAGCTTTTACTGAGAGGGGCACGTGAAGACCAGGTTTGGTAGACATAGGAAGGTTGCGTGTACCAGGTTTGGCCTGGTAGCAGCCCCCATGTAGCCCCCTCGCGCGCACATCCTAGGGGAATGCAGCGACATGGGGCCACGAGGAGCCTTCCTGAGGTTGGATGCAGCCACTAGGGCACCCTCAGTTGTTTCAGGAAGCGGAGGAATTCATGGCGCAACGAAGGGCGTCCAAGCGATAAGTCTCATAAAAGGGTAAAAAGCCCCAAAGCCTATTCACGCTCCCCATTCGCCTTCTCCGCTTCCCATTCTCCCAAGCCTCTGAAGCATAGATCTAGGTTTTCCGCCCCCACCCCAAAGCTTACCAATGGCAGGCTCCGGCTCCAACGACCAATGGGAGGTTTCCACGGTCACCGACCAGGATATCCTGGACCTCAAGAAGGCCAGATACCTCTCCACCGACATCCCTCACCGCATGCTAGAGGAGGGCTAAGTGATCCCCACTACCAAGCTGGGCGAAAGGGTGGTCTTTCTCCCCCACGTCATCCAGGGGCTGAGCTTCCCACTCCGCCCCTTCGTCAGGGGGCTGATGTTTTTCTACAGCCTCGACTTTGACGACCTCCTGCCAAACTCTTTTATGCATATATCGGCATTCATCCTCGTCTGCGAGGCTTTTTTGCGGGTCGAGCCGCACTTTGGGCTTTGGCTCAAAGTTTTCAACGTCAAACCGAGGTGCGTTGGAGGAAAGCACGCAAACTGTAGTGAAGATGTCATTGGCAAGCTCACCTGCATTGCATGGCCATCAGGAACCTTCATCGACACCATCAAAGTGTGGCATAGGGAGTGGTTATACATCACTAAGCCACAGGAGGAAGGCCAGATTCCCTCTACCGAATTTCGATCCGGTCCCCCCACCAGATTAGCTTCATGGCTCAAAAAGGGCCTTAGCTGGGGACCGAGCAAGGAGGTGAGCGACCTGTAGAAGCGCATCGGCTCCATGACCTAGAAGGACATCACACTAACCATTGTGGTCCAAGTCATGCTCCGAAGACGCATCCTCCCCTGCCAGCGCTGGGATACTCCCTTGTGGGCTCATGAGCTTGACGATGCGCCCACAATCCGAAACCTCTTCTGCACTACGCGAGAGAAGCTATGGAAGGCGCTCTTCAAGTCGCAAAAGAGCTGGCCATCTGAGGAGGAAGATAGGGGTCTGCATGCTGCCAAGCCCACCTCTGAGGTACGGTATAATTTTGCTTGGTCAGCTTTTATTTTTCTAAGAGAGGATCCATAACATTTTTTCCGATCATCCCTTTGCATACATGGCTAAAGAAAGTTGTTAACATCAGCAGTCCGGCACCTCAGCCCGAAGACACTAGGTCTGGGCTGTTGGCAGAAATGCTCGTGGTGAAGCCTTACGAGGCCCCCATGAACAAAGAGAAGAAGCATAAACTAGGATGGGGTGGCCTTCGCATCAGGGACCAGTCAGAGACTGTGTCCGAGGAAACTCATGCCTCCCCGAATCAAGAGGAGCATGAGGAGGCAGAGGAAGAGGAGGATCAGGAGGAAGATGAGGAGGAAAAAGTCGAGGGGGAAGGCGATTCCCCCTCATAAGAAAGAGGGCAGCGTCATCGGGCGCCCCGGAGGAGGTACCCCCTCGTCCCCAAGGTTTTAAATAGCACCCGCTACCTCCACTATTGCAGCTGCTATTGCGGTAGCGTGTCCCTAATGCTATGTGTTTTGCGTTGCGTTCTCATATAGCGCTTTTGTCACAATTCATCTACTATTGCGGATGTTAGAGCGATATTGTGCTGATATAGCATGTTTGAGTTGCGGGCATAGAGCTATAGCTCCATAAAGTAGTGTTGTCTGCCCACTAGGCGCCATCGGCTAGCATGGGTTTCGTCCAAGCTTCAGTCGCCGACACATGCATGCGTCACTTCATCAGTAATGTCAAAGCATCAGTCATCAGCACATGCATGCGTCAGTACGTCCAAGCATTCAGTTTGTGGCCTCTCTGGTTCTACTACATGTCAAGTGGACAACCTCCCTCGAATCAAACAAAATTGCTGCTACACATGCTCACTTCTCTCCAAGATGACTAATGTGAAATGGTGCTACCGGCTGGATGGGTTATTTAATTCAAAATATTAGACGTAACTCCCTGGATGCAATCTTTGTGTTTAGATTGTACTATAGCAACCAGCTTTTAACCATTAAGAGATCTTGTTTCCATGCCGATTAGTGACATTGAGCCTACACAGAAACTATTCCACAATTTAAATGGATTTTTCCTTATCAGTTGTATCAAAATATGCATAAAAACTGAAAATATTGAGCATTTTTTATAAATTGTATATGAGGACATAGCGCCCGCAATCCGCAATCCGCTACACCGACCCAAATCCGCAGCAAGTCCGCTATTCGCTATTTAAAACCTTGCTCCTCCCTAGAAGAAAACACGTCGGGCTCAGGTTATCCTGTCCAACGATAGCTCAGACTCAAACACTGAGTCCAATGACTTCGAGCCGGTTCCACAAAGGAACCTCAGGGTCAATCCCCCCGCTCGAAGCTTAGGATCCGAATACCCCCTTGTTCGTCATTAACAGGTTTAAGGTTTATTAACACGTGGATACTTATTGACTTCATAGCCCCCCCCCCCCCCGCATCCATCCACCGATCAAGTATCAGACTGGGTGACCCCGCCCGTCGAACTAGCGAAGAGCGGGAATGTGTCGCATCCCGGCACTTCGTGCACCACAAAGGACACCGTGGAGGTGTCGTCCCAGCATGCTCCGGAGCCAGACGCTGGCACCGGGGGAGACAAAATCATGGCTGAGGCTAATACCTCGGTCACCGAAGCCTGGTGGGAGGTACCCTACCCGGATACTGAGTATGTCGGACGACCGGCCACTTAGTCCCCTCTAAGGCCATCCCCGAAACGCACCACGCCTCCGGAGACAACGGTTCAAACCCCGATTGGTGATCGGGTTGTCCGATCACCACCGGTGCCACCGACCAATGGGTGGACGGTCATGGAGGAGGCTTTATTAACCGCCTCCATCGCCGAAGAGCACCACACCCTTATGGGTGCAGTATTATAGAGCATTCAGTCCGTCGACAACGGACTGAAGGAGGCCTTCAAGGGTGTTCTGATGGGCATTCAAGTAAGTCATGCGACACTCTTATCTGCAATTTTTTTTAATTATATACATGGCAGCCCCCGAGCCCTAGGTAAGTTTGAAAAGAAAACTTACCTAGGGGTCAATCATGGATCCGTTTCCGAACTACATACAAAAAGGTGTGTTCGGAATGTTCGAATATCCCCTAAGAGGACCAAACATGTGATTAGACTGACGATAGTTCGGAAGTGTTGATCCCCTGTATCCTAACAAGGATTTGTATTTTATAGGCTTCATCATCGGCGGCAGCCGTAAATGGCGCCGAGTTGGATGAGCTGAATCAGAAGCTAAAACGCTCCGAGGATGAAGTTGATGCCCTCAATAGAAGATTTGACGAGACACAATGTAAGTCTACACAAAATCAGAACACCCTTCCCATAATACTGTCAATGCAGGTATTCATCATGTTAATGGTTACATAGCCTCGGTGAAAGAGGTGGAGAGGCTCAAGGCCAAGCCTCACCAGGCGAAGGACGTAGTGGCCATCGAGAGGGTGGCGGTCAAAGAAGCCGCTACCGCCCTCTTTGCCCTACAAGCCACCAACGACAAGGATGAGGCTCGTGTGGCGGAGATCCGGCAGGAGTTGAATGATGCTAGCCAAAAGTGCGAAGTCGTTGAGCATAAGGGCAAGGAGAGCACCGCTGAACTATCCACCATGAAGGCCGATCTCCAGAACGAGCGGATGGACAGGCGGTTCTCTGAGCAGCTGGTCCGCCAAGCGAAGGATATAACGGATGGTAAGCCATACCTACTACAATGTGTCTTCGGGGATAGCAAATTCAAATTGCTTACCCCGATGTGGTGTTCCTCAGGCACCTCCTATGATCTACACAGGAGCGTAACGGACGACAATCAGCTGTTCACGTCGAGGGAAGAAGGAGATGAAGCTCGTCTATTCTGGGCGTAGTTTGAAGCCCTCGAGCGCTCTCCTCTTCTTGTGGAGCAACTGAAACATGTGATGGAGCTGCACTAGATGGCGGAGCCGATCATGAAGGACCTCTGCATCCGCCTATGGCCTGACGAGCCGCTGCCAGACAACTACTTTCACCTGGTGTAGTAGTTAATTGCCACTTCACCCAGCCTCGATACTATGAAGCACTCCTCCTGTATCGAGGGAGTCCGGATCACCCTTGCCAAGGCCAAGGTGCACTGGCCGGAACATAAAGGGGCAAGCATAGGAGCTGGGCAACCCAACTGTTGACCCAAGACATAGTTCGGAACCAATGCATATAAAGTGAACTCCAAGACGCCGAACACATAAAAAGATGTACGTAAGGTGATTTGTTTGTAAGCTCGAGCCCCTGGTGTATTACCCGGTTGCATCGTAACATACCAAACTGTTCTGCAAGAAGAGGGAGAAAAGGAGAATATGTGCCAAAAAGGACAACAAAACAAACATGTAAAATGATGCTATATTTTTTTCTCAACAACTCTTATTACTCAGAGTGCCGAAGAAACTCCTTCTAGATATGTGAAAGAAAGAAATTACACAGGAGTGGTTGTGCCAGGCGTCTTCAATTGGTGGCCTTATGTCCTCGACCTACCATGTTGCTAGTTTACTCCTGCTCTTTGGTGCACCTCGATGGGCGGTACTGTTCGGCGAACGGATCTTGCAGACAAGGTTTTGAGAAGTCACCGAATTGTGGATGAGCTTTAGGCCCTTGGTGGGCATTTTAATGGTCCCTACATTGTGTTAGAAGACATATTGATGGTAGTAGTTTGGTCCAGCCGGATTCCTACCTTTTGTTTCCCTACCGCTACCTATGGAATTTTAAGTGAAAGTTGTGCCTCCTTGGCACGTACTTTGCTGGTCCTAGGGGTGTGAGATTGGGGGCGAGTTCCTATTTAAGGGGAGGTTCTAAGAGTTCGGACCGAAGCCGAGCTTGTTTCCCAACCTTGTGCGCCTCGACGGCAGATATCGGGGCTTGTCGATCATCGTTGTAATTAAATTCGTCCACTAGGGCTAGCGCATTCTCCTCGGTTCGTAGAGAGCTCTCCGTATTGCCGTTGATTGTGATGACCCCCCTTGGGGCCAGGAAACTTGAGCTTGAGGTATGCATAATGTGGGACGGCGTTGAAGCGGGCTAACGCTGTCCGACCGAGCAGGGCATGATAACCACTGTGGAAGGGCACAATATCAAAGATCATGTCTTCGTTGCGAAAGTTGTCGAGCGAGCCGAATACAACTTCGAGGGTTACGGAGCCCGTGCATCGCGCCTCGACACCTGGGATCACTCCTCTAAATGTAGTGTTACGGGGTTTGATCCTTGACGGGACTATGCCCATCTTTTCACTGTGTCTGAGTATATCAGATTAAGGCTACTTCCTCCGTCCATTAGGACTTTTGTGAGGTGATATCCATCTATGATGGGGTCTAGGACGAGGGCTGTCAAACCCCCATGACGGATACTGGTCGAGTGATCACGCCGATCAAAAGTGATCGGATATGTCGACCATGGGTTATACTTTGGGGCTACGGGCTGTACAGCGTAAACCTCTCGAAGGGCGCGCTTCCTCTCCTTTTTAATTATATGGGTGGCAGATATCATGTTTACTGTTTTGACTTCCGAAGGAAATTTCTTTTGACCGGCACCGATCGGGCCTCGAGGCTGATCCTCATCCTCGCTGTGGGGGTTCTTGCCTTGATCCTTGGTTTGGAGCTTGCCGAACTGCTTAAACACCCAACAATTGCGGTGTATGTGGTTGGCGGGCTTCTCTTGAGTCCCATGGATTTGGCAAGGCCTTTCCATGATTTTTTCCAGCGGGGTTGGTCAGTCGCGATTGCCTTTTGGAGGCTTCTTCCGCTGCTCGGGTCAGGAATTGCAGAAGCCGGTGTTAACAGCCGTGTCATCGGCATCGCTAGTATTGTGTCGGTGCTTGTTCTTATTGCGCTTAGGTTTCCCGTTGCCATCGCGAACTTCGGATGTTTTGGGATCTTCGGAGTTGTGGCTGTGTCTTTGTAGCCAATTTTCTTCGCCCGCGCAAAAGTGGGTCATCAGGGGTGTAAGGGCGTACATGGTTTAAGGTTTATCCTGGCCCAGCTAGCGGGCCAGCCATTCACCCTGAATATTGTGCCGGAAGGAGGCTATTGCCTCAGCTTCTGGGCAATCAACAATCTGGTTCTTCTTGGTCAAAAACCAATTCCAGAATTGCCGAGCATACTCTCCGGGCTTCTGAACGACGTTGCTTAGGTCGGAGGAATCCAGTGGCCGAACATAGGTTCCCTGGAAGTTAGAGCGGAATGCATCCTCCAGGTCTTCCCAACATCTGATGGAGTTTTCGGGGAGGCTATTTAGCCAGTGCCGAGCTGGCCCCTTAAGTTTGAGGGGAGATATTTGATGGCATGGGGATCATCTGCTCGGGCCATGTGGATATGGAGGTGGAAGTCCTCGATCCATATGGTTGGTTCAGTTGTCCCATCGTACTTTTCGATGTTCATGGTTTTTAAACCCTTCCGGGAGCTGATGCCACATCACCTCATCCGTGAAGCACAGCAGGTGAGCAGCGCCTCAAACCCGAGCTATGTCGCGCCTGTATTTGGCGTCTGTTCTAGCTCGGTTACGTTCCCGGTATCTGTTATTGCTTCGCTCGAGCCATGGTCTGTACCCATCTCGTCTATCGGGTGAGTAGCCTCTTAATCCACAGATGGATATTGTATGGCCTACTCTGTGATCTAGGTCATCTCGCAGGTCGAACATGTCATTGGTCTCTAGTGGCTCCTTTCCCTGCCTTCGTGGCATCGCCGGTCTATAACCGGTGTCATTAGTCGTCCTGTCGCGCCTGCAAGGAGGGCTGTCCGGCTTGTCGTATGGGGTATGTTTGGGAGATGGGGTGTCAGTAAGCTCATCGTCAAATTGTGGCAGTAGCCTTGTACGTGGATAACTCTTAGGTTGGTCTGACAGACCGGTACCGTATCCCTCCTCAGCTAAGAGGACTTTAGTCCATCGATCGTTGAGGTCGTCTTGTCCGGCTGGAAGTTGCCATTCCTTCGCTTTCAGGCTGCGGGCAGTTGCTATGAGCTGTTATCTGAATAGTTCCCGATCTTCAGAGTTATCAGGAATGTCTGGGTCATCGGCTTCCGGGATGTCCGCCTCCTCGACAGGAGGGAGGTAGTTGTCATCTTCAGAATCGTTGAAGTCGCCGGGGTTGCTCTGGTCCTCAAGCCTTTCCTGACACTCTAACGGGTGTTCGGGGATATCGGGATCGCCACGGTTCTCAGGGATATCTCCGTTCCCGGTGTCGATAATAGCTTTCCTTCCCTTTTTGCCTTTGGACCGCTTATGCAGTTTTCGATGCCTTGACGGTGCATCGCCCGACTTGTCGCCATCATTATTAGGCGTTTTGTCGTCATTAGCGGTAGGAGTGTCCACCATGCATACATTGTATGTGGAGGTGGCAGCCCATCGCCCGGTATTGGTGGGTGTCGGGGCACAATCCTCTTCATCCATCTATTCCACCTCATCGGAGGCATAGTCCAACATGTCGGTTAAATCTTCAACTATCGCTATGAAGTGGGTGGTGGGTGGGTCGCAAAATTCGTCCTAGCCCACTCTGTAGCCGATCCGAGCATAGATTGGGTTGAATCGTTGGAAATTTTCATCGACAGGATCCAATTTAGGGCTTTGTTGAATGCCTAGAGCTCGATCGGATCACATTGTCTGGATCTTTCGGAGTTGACCTACGATGTGTCCGAACGAAAGGGGTGTTCGGCAAGAACGCATGTCCGGTCCTCTAACACTACGGCCGGATCCGGACTAGGAATAGGAACACCAACATGGTTAACCCCATTGGCGTCACCGAAGAAGGAACTCGAGGTTAAAGCCTCAGAGTCTCCGGGTGTGGCAAGTGAAGCCATAAGCCTGGTTAGTGACAAGTCGCCTCGAGAATCCACAAAGAACTCTAGATTCCCGAATCTGACCTCTCGATCAGGGGCATAGCTCTCAACGCGGCCTAGATGGCCGGTCGGGTCGGCATGCAGCACAACGCTGCCAAAGGCAAAGATCTGTCCGGGGATGAAAGTGTCCATTTTATGGACATCTTTGTTGATGAAAAGGCGGGACATTGATTCCTTGGGCGCTCACAATGGAACTCTCAATGAAAGCACCAATGTCGGTGTCAAAACCGGCGGATCTCGGGTAGGGGGTCTCGAACTGTGATACTAGAACTGATGGTAATAGGAGACGAAGGGGACATAGATTTACCCAGGTTTGGGCCCTCCTATGGAGGTAATACCCTACGTCATGCTTGATTGTATTGATGATATGGGGGTTACAGAGTTGATCTACCTCGAGATCGAATAGCTAACCTAGATGAGTTGTTCTGTCCCTATAACGTAAAACCCTCCGGTTTATATAGACACTGGGGGTGCCTAGGGTTTACACATGGCCGGTTACATGCCTAAGAGATAAACATGCCTATTCGCTACATCAAACGTGGAGTAGAAGCCGTGCTTCCCGAAGCTTCCATCTTGGCGATAGGGCCTTAAGTTAATCCTGTGTTCGGTAAGTGGCCCATATAGTCCGGCCCATAGAAATAGGTCGCCCCCAACGACCCCTTAATTCAGGACTCCCTCAAGTACCTGTGCGATTGTTACGACCGGATTACCCGGATACATACCTTAGACAGGTGAAGCCAAAAGTCAGCGCTTTAAAGAAACAAATTGATCGGCCACGAAGGAAGGAGACATAATTGGTGATCTTCACCATAAATCTGGGTTTTCCTCCAAACATAGCATATATCCGCACACTATGGGTACATGGCTATGATGTCTACGATTGGCATAGTAACCCGAAGAAAGTAACCCATGGAGGAACTATTTTCTTCAGAAGATGTTTCTTACATTAAACAGTAATATAACATACCTACCCATGCATGTTTTATCTATTCACACCACATAGCCAGATTGCCTAGTTCTCCGAAATAATTTCCTGTTACCACAGGATACACAGTACGGAACACTCCCCAGCCATTGGCGGGGGATGCATGAGCCGATGGTCTCTTGCGACAGTGTTTACATCACATATGGAATCTGTTTGGTGTAAAGTACATAGTTACATAGAACCAAACACTACATTGATTGGTTGATATGATCTATTATGGCATCCAGGGCACATTCCTCCTGAGAAATACGAGTGACAGGCATCACTTGGTCATAAACCATGTGAAGAGGTATCTCTTGTCCATCCGGCCCTATCGACTTAACCCGGTCCAGGTGCTCGGGGTTGATTTTTGTAAAGAGGGTCTTCCCCATGGTCCATGCCTCCCGAGCTCCCTCTCGACAAGCTGAGGTCTTCCATAGCTCAAAATGACTTCGGGCTCCTTTAAAATGATCTACCAGCTTAGCCATCCCTTGCAGAGGTGTCTCGGCTGGCCAGAGCGCCATGGTCATGCTCCTCATAGCTTTCCGATCTTGCTCGTGCACAATGGATAGTTCCTTCAACAGGTCCCCACCGAATGAGCTGATCTCCTCCTTAGCACACCCGGTCAGGAGACCTAAGCATGGCATGTGACATATTATTTACACTCGACACAACATGCATACTTTCTGGAATTCCAGGTTAGAATTTCACTTACAGAACATGCCACCCTTGAATTTATGGCTCTCCTCATGGGTTTTGTGCCAATTGAGTTTTTAAACTCTCAATATCTTTAGCTTGACATTGATTTTCCTCTTTGAGTTGTTCTTTTCTTCAGGACATCGTTCCAGTACACGGTGACCAGCCTCAAGCTGAGACTCAGCATACCTTTGAGTTTCCCGGGATGCATCCAAAACCTTCTGCAGTTGACCTAAGGACTCAGCTTCTATTACACAATCATTCATTAGAAAAGGGTGTATCTATAATTTTGGCACATATGAATACTTTTTTGCTTACTGTGTGGCTCTCAGGTGAATTTTTTCACCTCCTCCAATTCTGCCTTGATAGCTTGCAAATCTATGTGGCTAGACTTGGGGTCCTTCGACAACTTCTCGTTTTGTTGCCTTAAATCCTAAACATTGTCCAAATTAAGGCTCGAGGGCTGCTAGGATAGGACTTATGTTCGGTTATCAAAAGCGACTACTTACTCGCATGTTGGAAGACATTAGTCTGGCAAATCCCTCGAGACCTTCTCGTGCATCTCCATGGTGTGCATCCACCAAACTAAGACCATTAAACTCCTGATAGAAAATGCTAGGTGGCGCAATTACTCTTTTTGCCACCAGTGATTCATCACACTTTCAACCTCAGAATTGGTAACCGAGACTCCCTCGGAATCTTCAGGGAGCTGATCTGCAACAAGGACTCCCGCATCAGCTTCAGCGGGGGCCGAAGACCTTGGTTCATGACGACTATCTGGTGCCTCAGTGGCATATTCGGATAAAGGTGACTGTACTCATCTCGTAAGTATTCCGGCAAAAAAGACTTTGAGTGTTTAAGCCAACAATAACCGTATTACAAAGTCAATTTAAGTACCTTTTGTTAGAGGGTGCGGTTGGTGTATTTCACCCTATTGTTTCTCGCTTGGGTATCCTACCAACGTTCATTGCGGACCCAGCCGGTGTAGCTCGGGATCGTGTTCGACACGTAATCCGACGACCATTAGGAGTCAGTATATTCGGAATGACAGGAAGCTTGCGCCCTTTTCGGCGTGGGGCCTTCTTTTTTACATACAGTACACGAAGGAAGAGATCCGAGATGGTCGGCCATAAGGGCCACCTTGACTTCGTCGACACTCTCATGGTAAAAAAATGTCCACAAAGTCAATCGAAATATCTGGATCATCGTGAAATCCGTGATCATCATCACGGGAATAATTCTTTGGTTGGGGGCAGGGTAGTTGACTGTCTCGATCCAACATCTCCATTTCTGTTAAGAAAGACGGAAGGTTTTGATTAGTAAAATCGAACGTCAGCATCCAAGCTGTGAGGACATGATCAAACTGACCCATTCGATGGGGTTATAAGTTGAAAATCCATCCCTGATCGTCAGGCGGGCAAACTCTTCTCTTTCTCCTTTAAAGACATCGGCTAGTATAGCCGCTAGTGCTTCTTGGTTGGCAGGCCCTTGCCGTCTGGAACGGGTTGTGTGGCTTGTCCCATTATAACACCACAAGGGATTCGTCCATTGTTGAAGAGGTTGGACACATCTGGTAATCATTGGGGCCATCACCTCGATGATGGTTAACTTTCTATGAACGACCAACTTCACCTTGGTGGCCAGGAACTTTACCTCGGGGCTCTTCTCTTGAGAGGGGTTCTTCGGCGGCCATTTGAATCGTTTCTTTAAAGGAGCCTCGGAGTATTCAGGCAGACCCGTCCGAGCTGGGTCGAATAAGGAACGTCGTCAATATAAAACCATTCCGAGGACCACTCATTGGATTCCTTCTTTGGGTCCCCGATAGTGGCTCCACCCATATTTCGGCTGAACCCACCATTGTCCCTCCCCGAGTTTAGGGGAGAAGACAGAAATATTTTCTCCATAAATCAAAGTGGGGCTCGCAGCCTAAGAACATCTCACAAAGAGCCACGAAGCCCGAGATGTGTAAGATCGACCCGAGGGTAAGGTCATGGAGCTTGATCCCCCAAAACCCCAACACATCCCTCAAGAAGGGGTGGACGAAAAAGCATAGGCCTCATAAGAGGAGGAAAATGAAGCATACCCTCTCGTCCTTGCATGGGGTAGGGAAATTCTTCGCAAAGGCCTCGCCGCTCGCAGAAGTTAGCCCAGCATGAGTGCGCGTTAGATCCAAAGAAGGGGGATACCCTTGTACCTCAAGATCACACAGTTGAAGAAGGGAAACACAACAGCTTGCCCAGTCTCCTAGGAGGGGACATGAGGGCATGAAGAGGGACCTAGGGCGCTCGCCATATCTCCAGGCTCTCAAGCTTTAGGGCTTCTTGATGGTAATGGAGGGGGGATATCGCCTATGACATATTCGGTCTGCTTAAATAGGTGTTTTCCCTTGACTTGCAGGGAGTGGTTATGTAAAAGACTCCTGACTTACTTATCTTTTACTTGCACGCAGGAATCAAGGGCTTCCATCGATCTTTGAGCAGAGAAATTAATGTTGTGGGCCCCGCAACACTTTGACAGTTGAGGACCTATTAGTGGCCAAATTATTGTTCTATGAATCAGGGGGAAGAGAGGAACTCACCTGACAAGCCGAATACCTTGGACGCGTGGAGATCCCGAAGACTATATACCTCGGTGTTGGAGGCTAGTTCATGGGCTAATGAGGTAGTCCGGGACTAAGGGGTCCTCGGGCCGTCAGCTCATCTCTCATGGGACGACTTGTTGGGCCGCTCTATGGAAGGCCAGACTATGTGGCGACCCCGTTTTCAAGAAGGAAAGCTCTGGAGACTTCACGTGTCGTCCAAGTCTCGGAGATAAGATCGGCACATCTATCCCCTGTTGGCAGCAGGCCATGCATAACCGTAGGTACCCCTGGTGTCTGTATAAACAAGAGGGTTTAATTTGTAAGGGGAGGTTGACTCATCTAGAATTTTAGCTCATACGATCTCGAGGTAGATCCAATAAGTAATTCTCATTGACATCAATACAATCAAGAAGGACGTAGGGTTTTACCTCCTCAAGAGGGCCCGAACCTGGGTAAAACACCATCTCCTTTGTCTCCTGTTACCCATCGATCCAAGGTCCACAGCTCGGGACCCCCTACCCGAGATCCGCTGGTTTTGACACCGACATCCACCTCTCCTCCCTGCATCCTCCTCCTCCCTCTCTCTCTCTCTTGTAACATCTCTCTCTCCTCTCTATGCACAGGAGCAAGGAGGCCACCGCCATGGACGACCTCGAGCTCCACCGCCATTGGGTCGTGCCTCCACCAATGGGAACCAACCCTTCCAGCCATGGACCTTTGATCTTCATCGCCTGCTCGAAGCTCCATGCCCGATCCGGCAGGATCAGGCTGGACAACCACCGTTGTGAACTCTTGCCTCGTCCACGAACCAAGACAAGTAGCGACTGGGACGACGTCGTCCTTGCACGGCGTATCCGTCAATCCAAGCGAAGCCATGTACCACGTCGTCCACCTCTATGTTTCGGGACCATGTCGTCCACGTCTCCCCTAGGATGGCATTGTCCACTAAACCAAACGGGATATCTCCGTCTGCTACACCATCTGATCCAGGGACCCTAAGTGAGCACTACTTCTCTATCTTTCGACCATGTGATGTTTAGCTATCCAGCGCTCGCCCTGTTTAGATTCGTCCCACGTATTGTTTTTTTCCTCTTGCGATTTAAGCAATTATCCAGGGAATTACAGTTTTACACAAAAAAACTATAGATCATGCATTTAATAATTCTCAAACCGTGCATCGAATGAAAAGTGTTATATATATAGAACATGTACAATTTTGTGTAGATTCACAATAACCAATTTTCATACATGATAAAAAAATAAGCTTGTTGTTTGTATTAATTTTCATAAATGTCATGCCAAAATGATTTATTTCATAGCTAAATAATCGTAGCTCCGATTAAAATATTCCACATATGTAATTCGACCAGAAAAATGTGTAGAATCACATGGCATACTTTATTATGCTATTTAATAATTCGAAAATATGGTTAGTTCAGATGCAGACCAATTTTGATATTAACATATGGGGTCATTTCGGAAATACAATAAGTTGTTTATTACCTCATTTTAAATTCCTAGATATATAGTTTAATTATGCGTCACCTCTTGCCATGTTCAAGAAAATTTAAAATTCCTTAGAACCTAAACAAGAGTGAACTAAATATTTCAATGTGGAGTTTCGTCAATATGGAACCCGTTGCATATTGAAATTCACTTAATGTGTAGAAATTGATTCTTGTGCTTTGTCTTGCCTTGCATAATCATATGAACATGCATTATATTTTTTTGTGCATAATGTCATGCATATATTGTGATGTTTACTATGTAATTTTTTTTTCCGGATTGCTTCTTCTCAAGAGAGTTCCGAAACCGTTCGAAGTGTGAGGATTCATTGACTATGTCTGTTCGTCTACTTCATGGATTCATTCTTCTTGCAAGCAGGATCTAAAATAAGATGACCATTTCCAAGGATATCACTACAATAATTGCTATGTTATTTTTCTCGCTTCTATCATTATGTCTTGTTACCTACCACTTGTTTCTCAAGCCTCCCAAATGCCATGAACAGCCTCTAACACTCCACCTTCCCAGCAAACCATTCTTTGGCTAAGTTACCTGTCACACACTGTGTTTGTATCACCTTGTTATGTTTGGGTTTATAAAATTTGGAGCCAACTTAAACTTTTTCAAAGTGCTTGTGCTTGTTTGCAATGATGTTTGCTTGCTTGATGATTGTGGTTGTGGCACTCCTTGATTCTATCCCACTTCATATTCATCTTCCTTGACCCAAACCTCTTGCCTAATGGTCATGCCATGTGAATAGTGCCCAAAACTATTTTTATAAAATTTTGTTTTAACCAAAAATGATTTATTCAAATTAGATTTTCAAAACCCCCTGAAATGAGGTTTGCACTGCAAGTCCTCAAAGTGGGTGGATTCTTCTTCCCCAAAGACTTTATTTCAAACCTACTATATATAAGACTTTTCAAAACCACCAAATATTCATTTTAAAGATTATTCTTATATTTTATTAAAGGCTTTTTCTTAAGACCAAAAATGATTTTTCTTAGGGAAAAATTATTTGAATGCTTTGAAAATATTTGAGAAAATTTAGGGAAACTCAGTGGACATATATTTTCCATATATATGAGTTTGAACTCACGAGCATGATCAAATCATGGGAAAAACCCCTCAAAACTCTTTTTGTTCAAATCAAACTTATGGAATATTTCTATAAGAAATATTCTCAATAAATTCCAGGAAAATTTCAGCAAGTCAAAACCATCATAAGTGATGATCTTGCAAAGTTTCATCTCTATCCAAGTTGTTTTGCTTCATCAAACCATCCCAAAACCCACTCTGTCCAGATTCAAATTTGAGCAACTTTACATTGTGAAGTGTCTCCATTTAACCACAAACTTTGTGGGCATGCTCTAATGACCAAATAGTAATGGTACACTAAGTGGTGCATCAAGGGTAAAAGCCTAGCATCACTAGATCTACATAAACATAATTCTGTTAATTTCTAGGGTTTACCAAGTTTCCATTGTCAACTTTTCCCTCATGAGCTCAAACATGGTGAATCATCCCATTTTTACCTATCATTTGACCCTGGTAAATGTCTCAGTAAGTTGCTAAACATTTCTTGCCCAAAACACTATCAAACACCTTCTGGTCTTTTCTTAAAACCACCATTTTCACCCCTTACTCTTTTACCCTTCCCCAAAATTTTACCACAACCTCTGGTAAGTACCTTGCACCTTTAGTAACTCTCCCTGGTCAAGACTCCTCAAGAGAGTGGGGTAAAATCCTCATTTCACCCCCTTGATAGGAGTTTTCCCTCTCTCCCTATCAACTTTTTTTCTCTCCTAAGGAACCCTAGGGCATCCAAGGCCCTATCCACCTATTTTTCTTCCCCCTAGAGCCTATGGACACAAGTGGCCGCGCCCAAAATGCCAATGACATGCCATGGCATGCCATTTGGGTGCTCTGGAGCATGCTATAGTGCACTCAGGCCGGAGAGCAAACCATCGAGCCCCGTCGACGTCCGCACCTTCCTGCCAGTCGTCTCCCCCTCCTCTCTCCCTCTCTAGCGACCTCCCTCCACGCATGACACGGACACCCCTGTCGGCCAGTGTCTAAGCTCGCATGCGCGACGCCCTCGCCCCCCCTCTGCTTGTCCACACCCTCCAGAGCATCTCCTATGGACCCCCTGCGCCCCTCCTTGGCCTGTCGTAGCTCAACGGCGAGCGCCCGAGCTCTCCCGCGCTCGCCAGCTCCCCTGCCTCCACCCTCACTTATATATAGCCTCCCGGACCTCCCTCTCCTCCTCTATCGCCTCTCTCCACAACTAGACGAGAACCCGTTCCACCCCCGCGAGCCTTGAGGGCCCCTGCAACCGGATCGGACCCGTGCTACGCTGACAAGGAACACCGTCGGTCTTGTGGTATGCGGAGACCCCGGTGCTCATTCTTCTTCCTCTATGCCTCCCTCTCCATCCTAGAGTCATCCCTCCTCCCCTCCGCTTAGTTTGCAGCTCAGGGCAGTCGGACCTTCCTCTTCCCGAAGCCCTCCGCTGCGGATTCATGTCGCCGGCAAACCCCGGTCCTCCGGCGACCACCATCGTGCCCAGGCGAACGGCGGAACCTCCTTGAACCTCCCCGTGCCTTCCTCATGGCGAATGGCCGCCGAAGTCATGGTCGGTGAGCGTCCTCGAGCCCCTGTTCGAGAGGTAGGAGATGACAGGCGGGCCTCGCCTGTCATACTCACCTACCCTCTATGCCACCGACAGGTAGGGCCCGCTTGACGGGTTCGAACCCGTCGGCTACGCGCGCACCATCTCAGCCTAGGCCGGCTCCCCTTTGGGCTGGCTTTGCCTCGGTGCTTCTGGCCCAAGAGGCATAATGCGCTTTTTTCTACTTGATTCCAAAAATTCCACCGGGCACAAATTAAATCCAATTCCAATTCTTTTTCCACCTAAATTCTCATAATAATCCATAGAATTTATAGGTACCACTTGTAAAAATGTTTGAAAACTTTTTTGTACTATTTTAATTTAAAACCCCTATTTAGCACTATAAGCTCCTGTTTTAAATGATTTTGAAAATCTTTTTAAATTCAAAAACCTAGACAAATATTTTTAGCATATCTTGTAGTCTTTATCAGAGTAGGGTAGCATTTTTTATAGTAGTTTGTGTGCTCTGTTTTTGTGTGTTGCTTATTTTTATTGTATTTATTCACGACGATAGATTGCGCTGTTGAAGAACAAGTTGGACCCAAAGACTTAGAAGACCCCGGAGAATTTGTTGAGCCAAGCAAGCAGCCCTTTGACCATGTTAAGAAACTTTTTCATGCATGACATATAGCGCTTGTTGTTTCAATGTTTGATCATGTTGTGGTATTCCCCCTTCGGTGGGTTGGCTCCGATACTCTTACCATTGACACTTGCATCGAGCATGAGCCTACCACCTTATGAGGGTTATGCAGTTGGGTGTAGTTAGGATGCTAATAGATGCTACGCAAGTGGGATGGGATTTATGCATAGTGATGGAAAGGAAAGAATTGATTTCAAAGACTTTTCGAAAACCCCGTCAGGTGCCACTAATGCCCGAGGGAGATAATGATGAGATGGGTGACCACTTGATAAAGAAGTGGTGTACCAGAAAAAAATTGTGTGAGTCTGTGTGTTTTTGAAAACGGATTAGATTTAAGGTCTGCTGATCGTCCCAACCTTACATGCGCAACCATGATACCCCTTATGGGATGGGGCTTTGTTGATTACCTTGGTGGGTACTGGCAAGGAGCCCACATTACTAGTGGCGGGAGTGGCGCGGTCACTCTTGATACGGGGTCGTACTGGTATGTACGATCATGCACTATCTTCACAAGCACCGGGCACACCATTGGTCCACTCATGGATGGTAAGATTAGAGCGAGGCTCGTCTGATGTTCATCGTGAGGGCTGGGTACCAATCGAGTGGACTCTTTGTCTAGTATCACTAGGGGAAAGGCATTGTTTGGGTGCTTACCTCGGGTATGTTATATACCACGAGTCATGGATGACACGGAAGTTCCCCGAGTTTTGTGGGTAAAGTGTGCAACCTCTGTAGAGTGTAAAACTATTCGAATAGCCACGTCCGCGGTCATGGACAATTGGAGGTCCTTCTTAAACTACGTCCAGATGTTTTCGTGAAACTTGGTGAGTATGGATGTGATGGCGACAAGAGGTCACATGAGCTAAGTCCGATGACTTAGCATGGGAATTGAACTAAGTCCGATGACTTAGCATGATGAATGAACATGAGGTGTTCAACCCCTACTTATGATGATATTTGTAACTTGTTCATATGGATATCTGCCTATTGTTGATGCATGCTTACTAGTTACTTGATCATGTCATCGCATTTAATGCTAGCTTTCCGCAAATTACCTACTTAGTGCTATATCATGCATCATTGTTACCTTGTTCCACAACTTGGGTTGCTTGTGAGTACATTCAAAGTACTCATTGGCTTGCCACTGGTTATTTAATTGGCCAGGCATGGAAGAACATGAGTATGTTGAAGAGTTCGTTGGAGACGAACATGCAAACTAGGACGCTTCCCAATGAGAATGCGTGTAGGTTAAGGCTGATGTCATGGGTTCACGCTTTCAACCAAGATTTCCGCAGCTTGTTCTATGTAAGTGTTTGGCCCTTGAGGCCCTATCTATGTAAGACTAGACCTTCAGGTCTTTATTTGTGTATGACGCTAAATGTGGATGTAAGACTCTTGTTATTCAGCTTCTGTGTGTTTAGTGAGCATTGATCTCTAGGATCAATATACACGTGCATTCGGTGATCACGACTTATGAGTTGGGGTCCCCACAGAGCTGGTATCAGAGCCGTCCTGACTGTAGGAAGCCCTTAGTTAGCATGGACGTTAGTTAGGAGAAAACCGACTTTCAAAACTACACGTAACATCTATACTTAGGATTTCTGCACTATTTACCTCTCCTATTCTTCACACAGCACCCTACTGACCCTGCTCCTTTCAAACCTTTGTAGATGGCTGTCGTACCCGAAGCCTTCCTGACATTCGGCTTTCCCTTACTCCTTGGGGATAGCCTGGAGAAGTGCTAGTTTCGCCAACCACCCATTTTCCTCTACCACGAGCACTGTGTCGATGCCATCACGAAGGAGTACCATGTAAATGTGGCCGTGAAGGAAAATGACTCCCCAACCAGTTGGTTCATTGAAGGACCACGGATGGAGACCATGATGCTTCCCGCCAAGACAGCTCCACGCAAGGCACTCCTACAGCTTCGAGACATCATTCCAGAGATGGCTGATGAGCCGGCTACTCGCTACCTTCCCTTCAGGAAGGATGACGTGGGCGAGAGTTGGATGCTAATTCCGACCAAGGAGGATGGCACGCCACTCAGGTTCCAGACCTACTTCAGCCTCTCTGCCGATAGCCTGGTTCATAACCAATGAAGGAGTCCGTGAAGCTCCGCAAGGAACTTCACCACACCCGAGAGCTACTTCGGCAAGCCAATACGAAGCCAGACAAGATCAAGAAGGATGGAGCCCCCGAAGGATGACCAGCTGTCGCTTATCGAGGAGGATACCCCTAGCCAGTGATGCCCCACACGTCGTCATCGCATGAGTGCGAAGGAGTATTGTGAGCTCTTCACTGACCCGCCTGCAAACCGTCGTCGGGATGGACCTCCTTGTTCCCCGACCCCTTCGACCGGGAATGATGCCCGTTCAGATGATGAACATGAAGACCAAGAGGAGCGTGACTACAAGACCGAGCACTCCACCACCTGAGTCCGAGAACCCATAGGGTAGGATCAGTCATGTACCCCTCATGCGAAGTCGAGTCCGTGTAGTGGTTCATATGAAACCATGTGTGCTTGTTGTTTGTTTGTTTGTTTGTTTGTGTTCTGATGCAAGTCGCGCTTTTGCCTTAGGCAACATGTAAGCGACTCCATCATCTATCTTAATATATGTTGGTCTTTCGACCTTTGTTTTACCACACTTGCACTTGACAAACCCCCTTAGGCGCACTTTTCCATTGTTGCTTTTCCTCTCGTCTATCCTAGTTGTTTGACTTGGCTGCTCCAAACGGGATGGTGACTGCTACCCGCAACAGCTCCTTCACCAACCCTAAAGCCGGTAACTCAAGCCAGCAATAGGGAGCTGGTGGGGTTGCTCAAGCTGGAGGACACCAGGAGCAACCAGAAGGCAACATTCTCCCACCACCACCTCCACCGGAGAACATGACCATAGCCTAGTTCCTCCAAGTTCTCCGGGAGGAGTGCCAAGCCAACAATGCAGCTATCCAGTAGATGGCTCAGGGCCTTGTGAACAACCAGCAGCAAGGCAGGAACAACAAAGGCCACTCCACTCTGTCTGAGTTCATGAGGAATTTGCCCCCAACCTTCACCGAGAGTGCCAAACCACTAGATGTGGATGACTGGATCCACACTATCGAGGACCTCCTTGCACTGGTCAATTGCAATGAGGACCGTGAGAAGGTGTTGTGTGCCTCTCACTGCCTCGGAGGTACCGCCCGAGCATGGTGGGATGGATTCATGGTTATGCAAGGTGAGCGTGTGATCACCTGGAATGACTACAAGGAAGTATTCCGCACCGCCCACATTCCTTCTGGGATTATGGCTATCAAGAAGAGAGAATTCCGAGCGCTGAAGCAAGGAAGTGGCTCTGTCAAGGAGTACCTATAGAAGTTCAACCTGTTATCAAGGTATGCACCTGAAGATGTCAGCACAGAGGCTGCCAAGAAGGAACGCTTCATGGAAGGACTTCAACAGACCTTGGAGTATCAGCTCATCGTCTGCGACTATCGTACCTTCTTCAACTTGGTGAACAAGGCCCTCATGCTAGAAGACAAGCGTCATGACATCGACGACACTCGCAAGCGCAAGATGATCAGCAATGGTAGCTCTAGCAACAAGAAACCTCGCCCCTGGCAGCCAGCCCTAGCCAAGCCAACCTATCAGCCGCAGGAGGCTAGCCTCATGCACCTCGTCCGAGCTACCAGACTCAGTAGTATGCCAATCCCAGGCTAGCTTACAACAACAACCCCAATAACAACAACGATGGTAGGAACTTTAACAGCAACCCTAGACAGGTCACTTGCTTTGGATGTGGTCAGCCAAGACACATCTCTAGTCTGTGTCCCAACAAGAAGTCAGATGCACCGTGCCCCAATGCGCCAAATCAAGGTCAAGGTCGTGGAGCACCCCCAAGGAACCCCGCTCCCCGCAACCAGCCCAACAATGGCAAGGGTCGTGTGAATCACGTCATCGCAGAGGAAGCCCAGGAAGACACTGACGTCATACTGGGTACGTTCCTTGTCAACTCAACCCCAGCCATAGTACTGTTTGATTGTGGAGCTTCACATTCTTTTGTCACCCAAAAGTTTGCACTAGAGAGTGGCATGAACCCTACACCCTTGGGTAGTCGTATGTTGATACAAACCCTAGGACCAGTTATGAAGTCTGGGATAGGATGTAAGGGAGTTGAGATTAACATCAATGGGGTAGATTTCCTAGAAGACCTTATCATCCTGAAGTTACAAGGCTTGGATGTGATCCTAGGCATGGATTGGTTAACCTAGCACCAAGGCTTATTAGACTGTCCCAAGAGGATTGTTACCATGAAAAATAGCCAAGGAGTGGAAGTCAAGTATGTTCCCAACCCTGCCTCCACTCAAGCCCCCCAAGCTAACTGTCTATCGGGAGTTGAGTTGGAACAAGTACCGAGGGTATGTGAATACTCGGATGTGTTTCCTAACGAGCTACCCAGAATGCCTCCTGACCGCGGCATTGAGTTCATCATTAAGCTTATGGCTGGATCAAGGCCCATCTATGAGAAGGCCTACAGGATGGGATCCGAAGAGTTGGCAGAGTTGAAGAAGCAACTGGCAGAGTAGCTCAGAAAAGGATTTATCCGCCCTAGTGCCTCTCCTTGGGGAACGCCTGTTCTATTTGTGTCAAAGAGGGCCGGAACTATCAGAATTTGTGTCGATTACCGTTCTCTCAATGAGGTCACAATAAATAACAAGCACCCCCTCCCCAAGATTGAAGACCTGTCTGATCAATTGAATGGAGCCAAGGTGTTTTCCAAGATCGACCTCAGGTCTGGGTACTATCAGCTGAAGATCAGAACCCAAGACATTCCGAAGACGGCATTTGTAAGCCGATATGGCCTGTATGAATACATGGTCATGTCATTTGGGTCAACCAATGCCCATGCCTACTTCATGTACCTCATGAATAAGGTCTTCATGGAGTACTTGGACAAGTTCGTTGTCGTCTTCATTGATGACATACTCGTCTTCTCCAAGTCTGAAGAAGAGCATGAGGAACACTTGAGATTGGTCCTAGAAAAGCTTTGAGAGCACCAGCTTTATGCCAAGTTTAGCAAGTGTGAATTATGGCTGCATGAAGTTGGATTCTTGGGTCATTTGTTGACTGCACAAGAATTATCAGTGGATCCTGCCAAGATTGAAGTCGGGACAGAATGGCAAACCCCAACCACCGTGAAGGAAGTCAGGAGCTTCCTCGGACTCACGGGTTATTACCGCAAGATCGTGGAAGGGTTCTGAAGCATTTCCCAACCCATGACCCAACTTTTGAAGAAGGATAAGAAGTTCGAATGGACAACTAAGTGCGAAGAAAGCTGCCAGGAGCTCAAGAAGAGGTTGACCACAACCCCAGTTTTGGCCACCCCCGATATTCACAAGGAGTTTGTTATTTATTGTGATGCATCAAGAACCGGGCTTGGAGGTATTCTGATGCAAGAAGGTAGAGTTGTAGCATATCTATACAGATAACTACGACCGCATGAACAGAACTATGCAACTCATGATCTCGAGTTGGCAGCCGTGGTTCATGCCTTGAAGACATGGCAACATTACCTTCTGGGGAAGCGATGTGAGATATTCACCGACCACAAGAGTTTGAAATATATTTTCACCCAAAGGGAATTGAACGTGAGGCAACGAAGATGGTTGGAATTGATCAAGGATTACGACCTCAGTGTTCAATACCACCCCAGAAAGGCCAATGTGGTAGCAGACGCCTTAAGCAGAAAGGCTTGTTCCTTGAATGCTATGATTAAGGAAAGGCTACCCGCCCTGTATGAAGAACTTGAAAGCTTTGGTTTGGAACTGGTTGCACCCGGATTCCTCACCAATCTCGAAGCAAATCTTACCTTGATGGATGATATCAAAGAAGCTCAGAAGGGGCACGAGAGCATCGAAGGCATCAAAAGGAATATCAAGGCAGGCAAGGCCCCAGGATTCTCGGTGGATGAACAAGGAGTTGTATGGTTCGGGAATCGCATCTGCGTACCCAACAAGGAGGAGCTCAAGAACCTGATCTTGCAAGAAGCTCATGACACTCCCTACTCCATGCATACTGGAGGAACCAAGATGTATCAAGACCTCAAGGCAAGATTCTGGTGGCATGGCACGAAACGGGAGATAGGCACCTTTGTCGCCAAGTGTGACATATGCCAGAGAGTCAAGGCTGAGCATCAGCAACCTGCTGGACTATTGCAACCTCTCAAGGTGCCTGAATGGAAGTGGGACAAAGTCAGGATGGATTTCATCACTGGTTTACCAAGGTCAAGCAAAGGACATGATTCCATTTGGGTCATTGTCGATCACCTGACCAAGGTAGCCCATTTCATTCCTGTTAAGACCACCTATGACGGTAACAAGTTGGCCAGTCTCTACATCGAGCATATCAAGAGCCTTCACGGAGTTCCAAAGGAGATCGTGTCAGATCGAGGCACCAAGTTCACCTCAAGATTCTGGAAGATGTTTCAAGAAGCTATGGGAACCAAGCTCTCCTTCAGCACTGCTTTTCATCCCCAAACTGGTGGGCAAACAGAGCGAGTAAATCAGATACTCGAAGATATGCTCCGCGCTTGTGTTTTCGCATATGGAGCCAAGTGGGAAGATTTCCTACCATTCGTCGAGTTCTCCTACAACAACAACTACCAGGCGAGTCTTCAGATGGCACTATTTGAGGTGTTGCATGGACGCAAGTTCCGTACTCCCCTCAACTGGTCAGAGACCGGAGAAGGATTAATTTTTGGGCCAGATATCCTACGCGAAGCAGAGGAGAAAGTTCAACTCATCCGAGAGCGTTTAGAGCCCACCAAATCAAGACAGAAGAGTTGCGCCGACTCCCGCCGCTGAGAACTGAACCTCAACATCGGAGATTATGTTTACCTTCGAGTCACACCTCTTAAAGGAACCAAGCGATTCCACGTCAAAGGAAAGCTTAAACCCAGATACATCGGCCCCTTCAAGATCACCGCAAGACAAGGAGAAGTTGCCTATCAACTAGAGCTACCTTCCGAGCTATCAGATGTGCACAACATCTTTCATGTGTCACAACTACGGAAGTGTCTGCAAGTTCCAAACCGCCCGGACCTCTACAAGGACATCGACCATCAAGCCATCGATCTTCATCCACACATCACTTATCGTAAGAGGCCGGTTTGCTTTTTGGATGAAGCCGAGCGTTGCACCCGAAGCCGCATCATCAAGTACTTAAAGGTCCAGTGGAGCAACCACACTGAAGCTGAAGCAACTTGGGAACATGAAGACTATCTTAGATCGGAGTTCCCTTATATTTTTAGCGCTTAACCTAGGAATCTCGGGGAGGAGATTCTTGTAAGGGGGGAAGGTCTGTCACACCCTATGTTTGTATCACCTTGTTATGTTTGGGTTTATAAAATTTGGAGCTAACTAAAACTTTTCAAAGTGCTTGTGCTTGTTTGCAATGATGTTTGCTTGCTTGATGATTGTGGTTGGGGCACTCGTAGATTCTATCCCACTTCATATTCATCTTCCTTGACGCAAACCTCTTGCCCAATGACCATGCCATGCGAATAGTGCCCAAAACTATTTTTTATCATTTTTAACTAAAAATGACTTATTCAAATTAGGTTTCCAAAACCCCTTGAAATGAGGTTTGCACTGCAAGTCCTCTAAGTGGGTGGATTCTTCTTCCCCAAAGAATTTATTTCAAACCTACTATATATAAGAATTTTCAAAACCACCAAATATTAATTTTAAAGATTATTCTTATATTTTATTTAAAGGCTTTTTCTTAAGCCCAGAAATGGTTTTTCTTAGGGAAAAATTATTTAAATGATTTGAAAATATTTGATAAAATTTAGGGAAACTCGTGGGAATATATTCTCCATGTATATGAATTTCAACTCATGAGAATGAACAAATCATTGGAAAAAGCCCTCAAAACCCTTTCTGTTCAAATCAAACTTTTGGAATATTTCTATAAGAAATATTCTCAATAAATTGCAAGAAACTTCCAGCAAGTCCACACCATCATAAGTGATGATCTTGCAAAGTTTCATCTCTATCCAAGTTGTTTTGTTTCATCAAACCATCCCAAAACCAACTCTGTCTAGATTCAAATTTGAGCAACTTTACATTGTGAAGTGTCTCCCCTTGACCCCAAACTTTGTGGGCATGCTCTAATGACCAAATAATGATGCTACACTAAGTGGTGCATCAAGGGTAAAAGCCTAGCATCACTAGATTTACAGAAACCTGATTCTGTTAATTTCTAGGGTTTACCAAGTTTCCATTGTCAACATTTCCCCCTTGAGCTCAAACTTGGTGAATCATCCCATTTTACCTATCATTTGACCCTGGTAAATGTCTCAGTAAGTTGGTAAACATTTGTTGCCCAAAATACTATCAAACACCTTCTGGTCTATTCTTAAAAACCACCATTTTCACCCCTTACTCTTTTACCCTTGCCCCCAAATTTTTACCACAACCTATGGTAAGTACCTTGCACCTCAGTAACTCTCCCTAGTCAAGACTCCTCAGGCAAGTGGGATAAAATCCTCATGTCACCACCTGGACAGGAGTTTTCCCTCTCTCCCTCTCAACTTTTCTTCTCTCCTAAGGAACCCCAGGGCATCCAATGCCCTATCCACCTATTTTTCTCCGTCCTAGAGCCTCTAGACACAAGTGGCCGTGCCCAAAACGCCAATGGCATGCCATGGCATGCCATTTGGGCGCTCTGGATCGCGCTACAGTGCACTCCCGCACTGTAGCCACCCCCATCCCGATGCCCCGACCGCCTCGGGCCAAGAGAGCACGCCACCGAGCCCCCTCGATGTCCGCACCTCCCGGCCGGTCGTCTCCCCCTCCTCTCTCCCTCTCAAGTGGCCTCCCCGCACATGTGACACGGCCGCCCCTCTCGGCCAATGCCCGAGCTCGCACGCGCGACGCCCTCGCCCCCCTCTGCTTGTCCGCATCCTCCAACGCATCTCCTGTGGACCCCCTGTGCCCCCTCCTTGGCCCGTCATGGCTCAACGGCGAGCGCCCGAGCTCTCCCATGCTCACCACCTCCCCTGCCTCCGCCCTCGCCTATATATAGCCCCCCCGGACCTCCCTCTGTTCCTCTTTCGCCTCTCTGCGCACCTAGACGAGCACCCGTTCCACCCCCGCGAGCCCCGAGGGCCCTTGCAACCGGATCGGACCCGTGCTCCGCCGTTAAGGAACGACGTCGATCTCGTGGTATGCGGCGTCCCCGATGCTCATTCTTCTTCCTCTGTGCCTCCCTCTCCATCCTAGAGTGATCCCTCCTCCCCTCCGCTTCGTTTGCAGCTCAGGGCGGCCGGACCTTCCTCCTCCCGAAGCCCTCCACCATGGATTCACATCGCCGGCAAACCCCGGTCCTCCGGCGACCACCACCGTGTCCAAGCGAACGGCAGAACCTCCCTGAGCCTCCTCGTTCCTTCCTCATGGCGAACGGCCGCCGGTCAGCTAGCCCCTGTTCGAGAGGTAGGAGATGATAGGTGGGCCCTGCTTGTAATACTCACCTACCCTTTGTGCCACCGACAGGTAGGGCCCGCTTGTCAAGTTCGAACCCATCGGCTGCGCGCGCACCGTCTTAGCCTGGGCCGGCTCCGCTTTTGGGCCGACTCTGCCTCGGTGCTTCTGGTCCGAGAGGCACAGTCCACTTTTCTTTTCTTTTTGTTTGATTCCAAAAATTCCAGAGGGCACAAATTAAATCCAATTCCAATTCTTTTTCCACCTAAATTCTCATATTATTCCGTAGAGTTTATAGGTGCCACTTGTAAAAATTTTTGAAAACATTTTTTGTACTGTTCTAATTTAAAACCCCTATTTAGCACTATAAGCTCTTGTTTTAAATGATTTTGAAAATATTTTTAAATTCAAAAACCTAGATAAATATTTTTAGCATAGCTCGTAGTATTTATCAGAGTAGGGTAGCATTTTTTATAGTAGTTTGTGTGCTCTGTTTTTGTGTGTTGCTTATTTTTATCGTTTTTATTCACGACGATTGATTGCGCTGTTGACGAAGAAGTTGGACCCGAGGACTTCGAAGACCCCGGAGACTTTGTTGAGCCAGGCAAGCAGGCTTTTGACCATGTTAAAAAACTTTTTCATGCATGACATATCGCACTTGTTGTTTCAATGTTTGATCATGATGTGGTATTCCCCCTTCGGTGGGTTGCCTCCAATACTCTTACCATTGACACTTGCATCGAGCATGAGCCTACCACCTTATGAGGGTTATGTAGGTGGGTGTAATTAGGATGCTAATAGATGCTACGCAAGTGGGATGGGATTTATGCATTGTGATGGAAAGGAGAGAATTGATTTCAAAGACTTTTCGAAAACCCCGTCGGGTGCCACTAATGCCCGAGGGAGATAATGATGAGATGGGTGACCACTTGAGAAAGAAGTGGTGTACCGAAGAAAGTTGTGTGCGTGTGTGTGTTTACTAAAATGGATTAGATTTAAGGTCTGCTGACCGTCGCAACCTTACATGTGCAACCACGATACCCCTTATGGGATGGGGCTTTGTTGATTACCTTGGTGGGTACTCGCAAGGAGCTAGCATTACTAGTGGCGGGAGTGGCGCGGTCACTCTCGATGGGGGGTCATACTGGTATGTACGATCATGCGCTGTCTTCACAGGCACCGGGCACACCGTTGGTCCCCTCATGGATGGTACGATTAGAGCGAGGCTCATGTGATGTACATCGTGAGGGCTGGGTACCAATCGAGTGGACTCTTTGTCTAGTATCGCTAGGGGAAAGGCATTGTTCAGGTGCTTGCCTCAGGTATGTTATATACCGTGAGTCGTGGATGACATGGAAGTTCCCCAAGTCTTGTGGGTAAAGTGTGCAACCTCTGCAGAGTGTAAAACTATTCGAATAGCCGCGTCTGCGGTCATGGACAGTGGGATGTCCTTCTTAAAATACGTCTGGATGTTTTCGCGAAACTTGGTGTGAGTATGGATGTGATGGTGACAAGAGGTCACATGAGCTAAATCCGATGACTTAGCATGGGAATTGAACTAAGTCCAATGACTTAGCATGATGAATGAACATGAGGTGTTCAACCCCTACTTATGATGATATCTATAACTTGTTCATATGGATATCTGCCTATTGTTGATGCATGCTTACTAGTTACTTGATCATGTCATCGCATTTAAAACTAGCTTCCCGCAAATTACCTGCTTAGTGCTATATCATGCATCATTGTTACCTTGTTCAACAAATTGGGTTGCTTCCGAGTACATTCAAAGTACTCATTGGCTTGCCACTGGTTATTTAATTGGCCAGGCATGGAAGAACATGAGTATGTTGTAGAGTTGGTTGGAGACAAACATGCGACCTAGGACGCTTCCTAGTCAGAATGCCTGTACGTTAAGGCTGATGGCATGAGTTCATGCTTTCAACCAAGATTTCCGTTGCTTGTTCTATTTAAGTATTTGGACCTTGAGGCCCTATCTATGTAAGACTAGACCTTCATGGTCTTTATTTGTGTAAGACGCTAAATGTGGATGTAAGACTCTTGTTATTCAGCTTTTGTGTGTTCAGTGAGCATTGATCTCTGGGATCACTGTACACGTGCATTCTGTGATCACGACTTATAAGTCCGGGTCCCCACATTACCACTTGTTCAACCCTTCTTATAGCATTGCTAGTTGCGGGTGCAGGTTGTTTCCATGTGACAACATGGATATCTAGGAATATAAAAATATTATTGCTATTTAATTTAATGCACATATATACTTGGTAAAAGGTGGAAGGCTTATCCTTTTGCTTGGTTATTTGTTCCACCTTTGCCCCCCTAGTTACTGGTTTACCAGTGTTATGTTCCTTATTGAGAGCTCCTAATATGCTTGGGGTTGTTATGGGGACCCCCTTGATATTTGTTTTGGAGTCAAACTCTTGTGGCAAGGCCCAACACTGGTACTACATTTACCTAATTACTAATGAACTTGCATAGGGACTTTCTAGACCTCGTGGATTAATCAACAACCCGGGCCAGTACCCCTCATGAGTGTTGGTCCAACCTAGACCAGCTTATTAACGCCACCCGGGGGAAATCGGTGATTGGTGTGGTAACCATATCTCACCCGTCGTGTCCTAAGAATGAGATACTCGGCTCCTATCAGGATTGTCGACACATCGGGCGGCCTTGCCGGATTTGTTATACCTTTCTCGGACGTCTTGTGCACCGAGATTCCAAGAATACTTTGGGCTATCTCGAGGTTGAAAGCACAATATGCTTCCTTGGTGGTTTTGATAATTCATTACAACATACATTGTCTCTTGGACTAATACTTTTATCTAGTGTATTTCAGATAAAGTCCACGGAGAAGGTTGGCTAAGGAGTGTGGAGAGTATCCCCAAGAAAAACAAGGAGAAGGAATAGCTTTGTCAAAAGCTTCAACAAGAGGACTCTACATTTTACTTTCTGAGAAATCACTTTGAGTCCATAGGAAAAGCCAATACTATTAACAGGGGGTAAGGTACTGTTGGTGAACAAGATGCTCAAACGTGCACAAGTGATAGTCACTAAAAACACCCACAAACTCTCCCACACATTTTGTCTAAGCCATTTATGCAAATCGGTGCAACCAACTTCTTCCACTCGGTCCCACCGATTCCGAGAACCTTGCCAAAATGTAGCACATCGGTGCAACCGATACCACTTCGGTGCCATCGAGTTCAACTTGCCAACTTTTTGTTAACTCGATTCACAAAATCGAAAGCTCTGAGTTTTTGGAACGGCGTCACCGAGATTTGGATTATGGCCATTGGATACCTGAGCGGTACCGCCAAGATTTCTATATCGGTCTCACCGAGATTCAAGAGTTGCTACCTTTGGAGCAACTTGGTACCACCAAGATTCACACATCAGTGTTACCGAGTTGGTTGGTTTAGGAGTAACGGTTGGATTTTTGGAGATGCCTATATATACCCGTTCACCACCACTCACTCATAAGAGACACACTCAGAACAGATCCCCACTTATCCCATCAGATTTTTTGAGAGAGAGCCACCTAGTCATGTGTTGAGATCAAGCCATTCCATTCCGACCATATGAATCTTGTTCTCTATCCTCCCCAAGTTGTTTTCCACCCAATCAATCTCTTCCACCAAAGCCAAATTTTTGAGAGAGTGATTGAGTGTTGAGGAGTCCATCATCTTGAAGCACAAGAGCAAGGAGTTCACCGACATTATCGGGCCTATTACCTTTTGTAGGGTGGTGCCTCCTAGATTGGTTAGGTATCGCTTGGGAGCCTCCTACTTCGTGTTGTGGAGTGAACCAAGAAGTTTGTAAGGGCAAGCAGATCGCCTACTTCATGAAGATCTACCCCGAGTTATGCTAGTCCTTCGTGGACGTAGGCCATCATGGTATAGTCAAGGTTGCTTCTTCATTGAACCCTCTGTGGGTAGAGCCCTCAGTGGACTCTCATGACCATTACCCTTCATGGTTTGAAGACTCCATAAATGTGGATGAAGGATAGCACTACCTATCGGAACCACATGAAAAATCTTCGTGTCCTTTATGTGTTTGAGCTCCCTATCTCAACTCCTTACTTCCATGTGCAATGTCTTTACTTTCCGCTGCTATACTTGATGACTTGCATGTGTAGGGCGTACGACTTGCTATAATTGCTAAAATCTTCCAACATTTAAATTTGCACCTTGTGTAGATTTTAATTTGTGCTAGTAGTGTATTCACCCCCCTCTAGACATACTCTTCTAGTGATCTCTCGGAGGTTGAGCTTTTCCACCACAACTCGTGGGTAGTTTGTGATTGATGAGTTGGAGCACCCCTGCAGGGTTAAATCTTTCTAAGAGCCATGCACGCGGTTATGTGGAAACTAGGAATTTTTTTAACACCCAATCATAGAAAACTTGAAGTAAACTCAAATAAAATACACCAACCGTGTGTGTAACCGTGACCGTCTTTTCTTCTGAGGTTTGAACCAAGAATGAAACATGGTGAGGTTATGATTGACTCATCAGTAGGTGTTCAGGATCACTTCTTGATCATTATTAGTTCACGTCCATTTATGTGTAGATCACTCTTCTCATTCTTGTACTCGTAAGTTGGCCAGATATAAATGCTTAGTGTTTGTTGCAGACTCACCACTCAACCATACCTCACCCATTAAACTTTGCTAGTCTTGATACCCTTGGAAATTAGATTGCCGAGTCCGTGTGGTGCACATTTTACTACAACAATAGTTGTCGGAACATGTAATGCGATGTTTTGACATGACCGTGATGCTTGTTTGATTTGGAGTTTTTCTTCTGCTTCATTGATCATAGGATGGGTTCCAGGCCGGCAGCCAGGGACGGCAAGGATGGATGTTGCTTTTATTGTTTGATTTCGTCCATAGTCACACCCTCCTTTTATGTATGATGATTGATATGTATGATTGTATTTGAAATGATCATGATTTAGCTTGTGGCAAGTGTAAGCCAACTCCATATACTCATCTCATATTTACATGTACTTGTAAAGATATCCAAAATGATGAGATGCACTTCAATCCCTATCAAGGCCCTCGATCCCAGATGAAGATAGTACCGCATATTGGGAGTTATAAGTTGGTATCAGAGCTTACCTAGGAGCCCTTTGATTGATCGAACTTGGTCGAGTCATGTCTAGTAAAAATTGTTTCAAGTCTAGTTGTATACCAGAGAGTAGGATTCTTTTTATTCCTCTTCCTTGCTCTGGTAAGGAATCCTGGTGTAGGAATTTTAATTTTACTTGTCTTCTCACTCAATTTTTTAGCATCATGTGGGTATTTTGGAACCTCTATGATGTCATTGTAATTGGGATTTTGTTCCAGGTGCCTCTTGTCAATTTGGGGCAGAAGTGTCTCGGGGAGTTGACCTCTAGGGGATTCTTGTCACACTCTCTATCGTTCAGTTTCCTTAGTATCTTAGGACAAAGATGTTCAAAATTGCTTCAATACTCTTTTTGGCAAGAGGAGTTTGACGTCACCCAGTACCAGGGAGAGCGTCTATATGTACTGCCATAATTGGTATCGTTATGATTATGAGGGTCTAGGGTAGATGAGTTTCTGAGGTTTCTCCGGTTATGTGTTGATGGATGTGATACACTAGAGGTGTTGTATTATTGCTAGGAGTTGAGTGATTTACTCCGTAATTGCTCTTAGGTTAGAATTCAAGTAGCTACAAAGGCTTATCTTTCAACAAATACAAGATGTGAGGGTGGGTTTCGAGATCTAGTGGTTTATTTGTTCAAGGTCTTTCTTACAGAGGATAGTCTCGGTCTGCTTCGTCAAGCCTAGTAGTTCTCTACACCTAGGGAGCATATTCGAGCGTCATTTCAATATGACAATCCAATGTACGATCGAGCCCATGCGAGCCTTACCACGAAAATATCGAGAAAAATCTTTGTTGTGATTTTTTTGTTGTTGTTTCGTAAGCCTCATACTTTGCTTCATTGGAGTATGGTAATTCGATTTGCTTCGATATCAAGTGTTGATTTCATATCTTTCCTAAGACGTTTTCTCATTTTTCTATGGGAGTGCTAATACTTTTGCTCCATCAAATTGTCATGTCAATTCTTTTCCATCCGGAGTGCCTCTCTTCAAGTTAATTCAAACCTCTCCAACATTTGCAAGATCAATCCTCTTATTTTATTTCTGAAGTTTGTTTCATCCGTCCCAAGTTGTCTTTCTTTTTCCCAACCTACCGCCCTTTTGTTCAATGATTAAATTATCATCCAAGTGCCTTTCTTTCATGTGGTGCTTCCGCTATCTTTTCTTATGTATTGTTTCTGGTGATTCGTTGTGAAGATACTAAAGTGATTCAAGTTCATCATTTCTACGTCTCCGTTTTCTTCCCCGATGGATTCAATTCAAGCTTTCGGTACTCACCATATATTTGTCATTCGTTCAATGCTTTGCCATGTTTGAAAATCTTATCCAAGTCTCTCTTGTTTATTCATCCCTTTTTATTCTCCTTCGGGGTGCCAAAGATATCTCAGAAGATTCGTGTTTCCATTCAAAACCCTTTCAAAATATTATTACGGGGCTCACAACCTCATCAAATTTTAATTTGTATCGGTGCAATATCTCTTTCTAAGCAGTCTTTTCATCCATGTTCTCTTTGAGTGGGCCCATAACCCACACGTTTTTCCCAAGATCTTACATGCCTCTTCTAATCTTTTTCAGAGGTCTCCTCAAGTTCTTTTCAAGTGACGTAAGAATGAATTCCATCAATCATATTCCTTCTCCAAGATCGCTTCGAATTATTTTCGGCTTTCGCTCAACCTTTTTTTATTCATTGTTCTAGAGTGTCTTGACAATATTGGTGGTGTTTCTTGTCATCTTTCTCGACGTTTGGAGATCAAACAAGAGTTCATCTTGAAACCTAGTCCATTCTCTTAATGATCCATGGTTTGAGATTCGTGCTATCCTCCCAAATTGTTTTTGGTCATGAGAAATTCTTCTCTTATCTATCCGGAGCATTTCAGAGTTGTTTTCATTTCTCAATCCTCCATACGCCATCGCTTCGAAGATTTCCTCACTCTTAGCCTTCAATTTTTGTTCTCAACTTTGTTTCAATTGATGTCTCTTCGTTGTATCTAAATTCTTATCGATGCCTTGTTTAAGTTTTATGCTGTACGGACCGTGACCTTTTTGTTCTCATGTATCCCAATTCTTTCGTAGTATCGTCATTAGTTTCAAATTCTAAGAGGTGTTTCATCCAAGAGTTCTTCAAGGTCATGTTATTCTTCAAACTTTTCAAGAAGAATAAGTAGTATGCCAAATCCGTTGCTTGTCATCAGTTTAACTTGATGAAGGATAAGCATAACCTAATACTTGTTCTTGTTTCATCAAGGTGATTTAATTCCTTCTACCGGAGTTTTTCATGATATCAAATTCTTGATTCTAAGTTGTTCATCTTTTATTTTCTGGAGTTCCAAGTTTTCTCAAGTATCTCATCACGAAATCCCATCTAAATCTTTGCAAGGTCATAATCTTATTCTTTTCAACCTTCATTTCTTTTCATCATTCTTTTGTATATGGATCATCTTCATGGTGGTTCGTTAAGGATGTAATTATTTCTCGAAGTATTCTTCAAGATTCTTGTGGTGGCAACTCAAGTATTCTTTATCTTGCATTTCAAGGTTCAATTATTTCTCCTTTACCATTGATATGGTGTGATAGCATTCTTGATTAATGAGCAGTCTCAAACATAAATAGTCAAGGATGAGATACTTGAACCCATTTGTCTTCATTGGAGCTATCTTGGATTGGATTTCACCTAAAGCATTTCGTAAGGATTGTTGCTAGTTGCGGTGTTTACCATGATGCAAGTTCTCAATGTATCCTCTTGGTGAAAGAAGTTTGGCATATCTTGTTTCTCCCAAGCTATCTTTGTTTCGGTTAGTGGCAGGTTGTGACCTCATAATTTTGAGATGTTTCCATAAGCCCACAACAAGATTATTATTTTTGCCATTGATTTTCCAACAACTCTATTCAATATTTCCTTGCAAAGATAATTTCCAATTCAATTGTTGTAGAAGTTGTCATTTCTTCATCGTTCTTTCCTTTCCAATGGTATAACTTCTATCCTTTTTGTTCCGGAGGCATTGTGATGTTGCTTTCTTCGACCATCATCTCATTTTTTCAAGATCATGTTCTTTCCTTTCTTATCCATTTAACCGGAGTGTTGTTTCCCCATTTCAAGTTATTTCCATCTTATTAGGTTTTCCTTCTCTTTTCAACCGAAGTGCTGACCAAATTAGTTCTTGCTAGTTCCTTGCCTATCTCATTTCAACCGGAGTGGTATCAATATTTTTTTTATCCTTGTGTTCCTTTGTTCTCTTTGCAACCTTCAAGGTTCTTTGGATTCACTCATTTGTCAAATAAGCTACTAAGTTTTACCTCTTCCTTTCCTCTCCCTCTTCTCACTCTAAGATCTCGGGTAGAGATCTCTTGTTAGTGGAGGAGAGTTGTAACAGCCAAGACCGATGCTCAACATGCCTTCCATTTATTTCGAGTTGTGCCATGTGTTCCAATTGGTTGTCGCATTCATCATCGCGTCATCCGCATCATTCACATTGCCTCGGAACTCAGTAGCCATCATTTTTTAAAACTTGCATATGTTCGTTGTTGCCAGTTCACTCCGTTCTCGTCGTCGACCGTTTCCAGACCAACCCTGCACGTGCACGCGTCATTGTAAAAATATTGTTTTTTTGCATATAAAACTTTCTTAGAATGGGTTGAAACTTGAAAGTTGGCATGCGGTCTTAATTTATTGTAGGTAGACTACCTACCAAATTTCATCGCATTCAGAGGGCGTTTGATACTCAAACGTATAACTATAGCGGCACTATAGCCGGTCAAATTTATCACACATTTTCAGTGTTTTCAAATTTACTAACGGGCCTCTCCTCTCGTCTATCCCACAACCCAAGGCCTCCCTCACAACCCACCTAAATATCCTCATTTGTCCGGAACCATCCAATTATCATCCGATGTCTGAAAATCACCTAAAATTCCCCTCTCTAATCTCACTGTTATAAATAGGAGTGCCCTCCATACCTAATCTAGACAAACCATAGTATCTACGTAGTTTGTCTCATCGCACGTTGATACATCTCCAACGTATCTATAATTTTTTATTATTCCACGCTAACATATTATCATTCTAGGATACTTTCAGGTATTTATTTACCAATTTATAATATTTTTGAGCACTAACTTATTGACCCTGTGCCTAGTGTGAGTTCCTGTTTTTTGCGTGTTTTTGCCTTTTGAGAATTACAATACCAAACGGAGTCCAATTGCCACAAAACTTTTTGGTGATTTTTCTGGACTAATACAAGACCTAGAAGCTTCGGAGGAGGGCCAGGAGGTGCACTAGGGGTTCACCACACATCTAGACGCCGCCCTAAGGGGGGCGCGGCCAGATATGTCATGGCCCCTGGAGCATCTCCCGACGTCTTTCTCTAGCCTATAAATTCACATCTACCCTAAAAAGACCAGAAGCGATCCCGAAACACCTTTTCCACTGCTGCAAGTCTCTGTTCCGATAGGAGGCCATCTACACCCCCATTCCGGCACCCTGTCGGAGGGGATATCGATCATGGAGGGCCTCTTTTATCACCCTTGCTGCCCTCATCATGATGTGTTAGTAGTTCACCACAGATCTACAGGGCCGTAGGTAGTACCTACATTGCAATCTCTCTCTCTCTCTCTCGATATTCAATACAATGTTCATCACATCTTTTCCTTGATCTATCTGATGTAATCCCTTTGTATGGTGTGTTTGTTGGGATCCGATGAATTGTGAGTTTATGTTAAGATTATTCATCAAAAGTATTTGAGTCAAATATGATTACTGCGATTCTTTTTTGCATGATCATTATAGCTTTGTAATGCTCTCCGATCTTTTGAGATAGTTTGGCCAACAAGATTGATATTTCTTCAGTGGGAGTGGTGCGTTGTAGTAGGTTCAACCTAACAAGTTTCTATATCCCAATGACAGAAGGGGACAAGTTGCGTCTTTGTGTTGTTTCTACTAAGGATAAAACGATGGAGTTTAATCATATTAGCTGAGTTTACTTTGTCTACATCATGTTATCGTTCTCCAAGCATTACTCTGTTTGTCATGAACTTAACACGTAGAGACGCGAGCATAGAAGTGTTCTTGAAGTGGAGTAATAGTAGTAGGTGCAGGCAGGAGTTGGCCAATTTTCTTATGGACGTGATTCCTATATACACATGATCATTTCTGTGAACATCGCATAATTATTCGCTCTTCTAACAATTGCCCAACAGTATTTTGTTTACCCATCGTATGCTTTGCTTATGAGAGATGCCACGAGAGAACTCTACGGCCCCGGGTCTATTCACTTATAAATTCACAAATGCTATCACTACCTTTATGTTCTTTTTTACCTTTTATTTTATTTTTCACTTTAATATTATCTACAATTATCTACACAACTCACTTGCTTGCAAATAACGAGATCGACGGGATTGACAACCCTCTTGCCGATGTTGGGTGCAAGTTGTTTGTTCTTTTGTGTGAAGCCCCTAAAGACGGTTGAGGATTGCTATTCCTATTGGTTTTATAAACCTTGTTTTAATAACTAAGGGAAATACTTACCCACTTTGTGCTGTGATTACCGGTTCCTCTTCATGGAAAACCCAACATAGATCACGAGTACCAGGAAGGATTTCTGGCACCGTTGCCGGGGAATACCATCACCAACTATGTAGTAACTTCGAACAAAATTTAATTCACTTGTTCCTATTTTTATTTGATGTTATATTTAGTTTGTCTCATAAAAATCAAAAATACAAAAATATTTACCTTTGCTAGTTACTAGTTTGCTTCTATTTCGCTTTACTTGCTAGTTTGCTTGTCTTGCTAGTTTTGCTTGTATGGGCACGGTGTCTCAAGATACTACTAAGTTGTGTTATTTATCAAATAATAATAATAAATATTTTATTGGTACTCCTAAATCACCCCCACTAGTGCGGAGGCATTTGATATTAATGCTGCATTGCTCAATCTTGTCATGAAAGATCAATTTTTGGGAAGTCCTAATGAGGATCCCACATCACATCTTAATACCTTTGTTGAATTATGTGATATGACAAATTAAAATTATATGGATAATGATATTGTGAAATTAAAATTATTTGCTTTTCACTAAGAGACCAAGCTAAAGCTTGGTTTTCATCTTTACCTCGTAATAGTATTGGAACGTGGGATAAGTGTAAAGATGCTTTTATTGCCAAGTATTTTCCTCCTGTTAATATCATCTCACTTCTAAATCAAATAATGAATTTTAAACATAAATATCAACAACATGTTTCTCAATCTTGGGAGATAATTAAATTGATGATAAGGAATTGTCGAACTCATGGCTTAAACTTGTGGATGATTATCCAAAATTTCTATGCTGGACTAAACTTTGTATCTAGAAATCTTGTAGATTCTTCTGCAGGTGGTACCTTCATGGATGTGACCTTAGGAGAGGCCAAAAAACTTCTAGACTATATTATGAGAAATTATTCTCAATTGCATACCGAAAGAGCTCCAACTGGTAAGAAGGTACATTCCAATGAAGAGATCGCTACTTTGAGTAAAAAAGTGGATGCTCTTATGAATATGGTTGATAATAAAAATGTAAATGTTGATACTAATGATATACCTTTGTCTACTTTTATTGAGGTAATAATGATGCTATTTATGTGAACTTCATGTCACAAAATAATTTCAACAGCAATGCTTATAGAGGAAATTTCAATGCTAGACCGCATCCCGATAATTCCTCTAAAAACTATGGAAATTCTTAAGGTAATTTATATTGAAATTCTTATAAAAATTATAATAGGTTACCTTCTTATCTTTGGAACACAATTAAAGAATTTATTAATTCTCAAAAGGTTTTCAACACTACGGTAGAATAAAAGTTGCATATGATTGATACTTTGGCTGAAAACATGGATATAATTGCTCTTGATGTTGAAGCTCTTAAAAATAAGTTTTTGCCACCCAAGCATGATTTTAATGAGACTATTAAATATATCTAGTTATCTATTAATTAAAGTAAGGAGAGGACCGCTAAGTTGAGAGCTAAGCGAGACTTCTTAGAAAAAGCTCATCCACCCGGTCTTTACCGGAATCGTGATGAAGATCTTCAAATGATTTATGTTTCTAATATTGAATATTTATTTACATATCTGAATATAAATGATAAAGGAACTAGATGATTCAACTTTAGTTAAGGAGCGTCTCGTTTGCTTGGAGGGTAATGATTCTAATGCTAAAACTGAAAAAGTCGGTTTGGAGAGGTCAAAACTTTAACTAGTGATGTGCCCACTATCTTGGATTACAAGGAACTTAATTATTATAAATGATATTTAGTAGAATGTATTTCATTGTTGCAATACATTATTATCTCACTCAATGCTTATGAACAAAACAAAGCTTTTACCAAACATATAGTAGAAGCTATGATAAAAGCTTATGATGAGAAACTTGAGCTTGAAGTTTCTATTCCTAGAAAATGCATGATGATTGGGAACCTACTATGAAAATAAGGATAAATAAATATAAATGCAATTCTTTGTGTGACCTTGGTGCTAGTGTTTCAACTATAGCCAAAATTTTATGTGATGTGCTTGGTCTCACTAGTATTGAAGAGTGTTCCCTAAACTTGCATCTTGCGGATTCTACCATCAAGAAACCTTTAGGTTGAATTAATGATGTGCTTATTATTGAAAAAAATTATATGCCTATATATTTCATTGTGCTTGATATTTATTGCAATCCTTCTTGTCTCATAATACTTGGAAGGCCATTTTTACGAACTATAGGTGCAATTATTATTGATATGAAAGAGGGAAACGTAAGATTCCAATTCCCACTAAAGAAGGGGATGGAACACTTCCCTAGGAATAGAACTAAACCAAAATATGAATAAATCATGGGAGATACCTACCTATTGAGTGTCAAATATGACAACACTTGAAATAATGCATTATGCCTAGCTAGGGGCATAAAACAATGGCGCTTGTTGGGAGGAAACCCAATATGTATCTTTGTTTTTGTTTTTTTACTTTTTGTTTTTGTGCGATAAGATAATTGTTGCCTCTGTAATTATTATTTTTTATGTTTTAATTAGTGTTTGTTCCAAGTAAAGCCTTTGGTATGACTCGCACGATGAGTAGAAATGATGTTGAATCTGAAACATAAACTTTGACTCCAGCGCAGGAATTTTCGTTTATTACTGCAGTGTAATAATGATCTGAAATTTTAGAACAGTATTTCTATACAAATTATTTAAATTTTAATATTTTTCATAATTTTTAGAGTTATATAAGTGTGAGATCTTTACAGATTGCTACAGACTGTTATGTTTTAAACAGATTCGGTTTTGCTTGCATAGTTTGCATATTTTGATTATGCCATGGATTATATTGGGGGGTGTAAGTCATGGAGAAGTTAGAATACAATACCTATTATTCAAAAATGAATTTTAATCAATTTATCAAAGTACCTAAAGTATGCAATATGTTTCTTATACTAACGGATCTCACGAAGTTTTCTTGAGTTTTGTGTGATTGAAGTTTTCAAGTTTTGGGTGTGATCAAGATGGACTACGGAATAAGGAGTAGAAAGAGACCAAGCTTGGGGATTAGCAAGGCATCCCAAGTATAATTATAATGAGACTCAAGTTTCTAAGCTTTGGGATGTCCCGTAAGGCATCCCCTCTTTCGTCTCAATTCATCGGTATGAAACTTGGAGCTATATTTTTATTTATCACATGATATGTGTTTTGCTTGGAGCGTCATTTGCTTTTGTTTGATTTTACTTTAAGTTCATCACAATCATCATTTTATGTACACACCTATTTTAGAGATACACACCTTCATGATAATTTTCTAGAATACTCTATTTTCTTCGCTTATATCTTTTGAACTAGGCAGTTGCTCTAGTACTTCACTTATATCTTTTTGAGCACGGTGGTGTGTCGATTTTATAGAAATAATATGCCCTAGTTATTCACTTATCCTTGTTTAATATATGGATTAATAGTTATGTTAATTTGCAAGGTTCATAAGACTAGTCCAAGAATATTAAGTATTCAATGAATAATAATCAAAACCATCATGTAGCACATGTAGAGAAGTTGTGGGTTAATGACATTGATGTGGTAGAAGTGTAAAGATTAATAGGTGTTAAATTGTTATTCATCTAAAAATTAAAGATGCATGGTTATGACCTGTGAGCATTTGTATTCCTCGTTGAAATCCTAGTGATGTTTTGAGTCGGGGGCGCGCGATGGTTAACTCCTACCAACCTCCTCCCTCGAGGCATGCGAGGAGTAATTTCATTTGCGATAAAACTAATAAAACTTTGCAATAAGTATGTGATCTATTTATGAGTAATGTGACACCATGGACATACGCATATTCACCTTCTCATATCTTCTTGCCTCTTTGGTACCGTGCATAGCCCATTCTCACCTCGAGGATCGGTGCAAATATACGCTGGTGCATCCAAACCTCGTGACATGATACTCTCTTGTGCACATAGTACTTATTATATCTTCCTCAAAATAGCCACCATACGTACCTATTATGGCATTTCCATAGGCATTCCGAGATGTATTGTCATGCAAATTCCATCGTCACTTCATATGACTAGTTCATTCATCGTCATAATGCTTTGCATGATCATATAGAGCTGACATAGCATTTGTAGTAAATCCACCGTTCTTCATATTTTTGATACATGTCATGCTAGATCATTACACATCCTGGTACACTACCAGAGGCTTTCATACAGAGTCATATCTTCCTATCAGTTCTTCATGTTGAGTTGTAAGTAAATAAAAGTGTGATGATCATCATTATTAGAGCATTGTTCCACTAAGGAAAGGATTATGGAGACTATGATTCCCGCACAAGTTGGGATGAGACTCCGGACAAAAAATGAAATAAAATTGGGGAAGGCCAAATGAGCTCACAATATAAATAAAATAAAATGGAGGAGGCAAAATAGAAAAAAAGAAAAGAAAAGCCCACCATAAAAATAAAAAAATGAAATGAGAGAAGAGAGAGAAGGGATTTTGCTACTATACTTTACCACACTTGTGCCTCAAAGTGACACCATGTTCTTCATATATAGAGTCTCCTATGTTGGCACTTCCATATGCTAGTGGGAATTACCTTTCTATATAATAAAAATGGCTTGTATATTCCAATGACGGGCTTCCTCAAATGCCCAAGGTCTTGATGAGCAAGCAAATTTGATGAACACCCCACTTAGCTTCAGTTGAGATTTCATACACTTATAGCTCTAGTGAATTGTTTGCATGGCAATACCTACTCCTCGGATTGATATCTAGCAATGATCATCTCCATAGCTCGTTGGTACGCCTAGTTGATGCGAGACTATCTTCTCCACATTTAGCCCCTTTGATACCTACCACCATATTCTATTCCAACTATATGCTATATCCTATGGTTCATGCTCATGTATTGTGTCAAGAATAAAAAGTTGATGCATATTAAAAAAGTATGATCCAATTGCCTAACTTGGACACCGTGGTGCTTAACATTTGTATCTATGTGGTGAAGACGTAGTCATGCCATGCTACTATAATAAGATGAATAGGGGTAAACATTCTTTTAGGATCGTATATTTGCAAAATTAAATGATCTTGTTTCTTATAATTATAGACATTACTATGTTGTTGTTTTTTAATTCATAATTTCTCAATACACATACATACCAAAGATTACATAATGGGTTGCATGTCAAATAAAAAATTCTATTTTTATCATTTACCTACTCGAGGACGAGCAAGAGTTAAGCTTGGCGATGTTGATACGTCTCCAACGTATCTATAATTTTTGATTGTTCCATACTGAAAAATTATCATTCAAGGATACTTTTTGGGTATTTATTTACCAATTTATAATATTTTTGAGCACTAACCTATTGACCCAGTGCCTAGTGCTAGTTCCTGTTTTCTGCGTGTTTTTTCCCTTTCAGAGTTACAATACCAAACGGACTCCAATTGCCTCAAAAGTTTTTGGTGATTTTTTATGGACCAATATAAGACCTAGAATCTTTGGAGGAGGGCCTGGAGGTGCTCCAGGGCCCCATCAGACATCAAGCTGCCGCCCCAAGGGGCACGGCCAGATATGTGGTGCCCCCTGGAGCATCTCCCGATGTTGTTCTCTGGCATATAAATTCACATCTACCCTAAAAACACCAAGAGAGCTCCCGAAACACCTTTTCTGCTGCTGCAAGTCTTTGTTCCGATGGGAGGACATCTACACCTCCGTTGCGACACCCTGCCGGAGGGGAGATCAATCACGGAGGGTCTCTTCATCAACCTTGCTGCCCTCACCATGATGTGTGAGTAGTTCACCACAGACCTACGGGTCCATAGGTAATAGCTAGATGGAAATCTCTCTCTCTCTCTCGATCTTCAATACAATATTCATCGCATCTTTGCTCTTGATATATCCGATGTAATCACTTTGTATGATGTGTTTGTTGGGATCCGATGAATTGTGAGTTTATGTTCAGATTATTCATGAAAAGTATTTGAGTCAAATATTATTACTATGATTCTTATTTGCGTGATCATTGTAGCTCCCGATCTGTTGAGATAGTTTGGCCAACTAGATTGATATTTCTTCAGTGGGAGTGGTTTGTTGTAGTAGGTTCAACCTGACAAGTTTCTATATCCCACTGACAGAAGGGGACAAGTTGCGTATTTGTGTTGTTGCTACTAAGGTTTATTCATATTAGTCAAGTTTACTTTGTCTACATCATGTCATCATTCTCCAAGCATTACTCTATTTGTCACAAAAATAATACGTAGAGAAGGAAGCATAGAAGCGCCCTTGAAGTGGAGTAATAGTAGTAGGTGCAGGCAGGAGTCGGCCTATTTGCTTATGGACGTGATGCCTATATACACATGATCATTGCCGTGAACATCACATAACTATTTGCTTCTCTATCAATTGCCCAACAGTAATTTGTTTACCCACTGTATGCTTTGCTTATGAGAGATGCCACTAGAGAACTCTATGCCCCCCGGGTCTATTCACTTATAAATTCAAAAACTCTACCATTACCTTAATGTTATTTGTTACCTTTATTTTATTTTGCACTTTACTATTATCTACAATTATCTACACAACTCACTTGATAGCCATAATCCCAGAAGGAATGTGGGAGGTGCGGAATCCCTCCTTGAAGTCCTTCCAAGTGATCACACGCTCACCTTGCATGACCTTGAATCTATCCCACCAAGATCGGGCGGTACCTCCGAGGCAGTGAGAGGCATAAAGCACCTTCTCGCGATCCTCATTGCAATTGACCAGTGCAAGGAGGTCCTTGATGGTGCGGATCCAGTCGTCAGCATCCAAGGGTTCAACAGTCTCGGTGAAGGTTGGGGGAGAATTCCTCATGAACTCAGACAGACCGGAGCGGCCAGTGCTGTTCCTACCTTGCTGCTAGTTGTTCTCAAGGGCTTGAGCCATCTGCTGAATGGCAGCATTGTTGGCTTGGCGTTCCTCCCAGAGAACTTGGAGAAACTGAGCTATGGTCATGTTCTCCGGTGGATGTGGTGGCGGGGGAATGTCACCTTGTGGCTGCTCCTGCTGTCCTCCAGCGTGAGTAGCCCCACCAGCTCCCTATTGCTGGCTTGAGTTGCCGGCTTCAGGGTTGGCGAAGGAGCTGTTGCGGGTAGCAGTCAGCATCCTGTTTGGAGCAGCCAAGTCAAACAACTAGGATAGATGAGAGGAAAAGCAACAATGGAAAAGCACGCCTAAGGGGGTTGGTCGAGTGCAAGTGTGGTGAAACATAGGTCGAAAGACCAACAGATATATTAAGATAGACGATGGAGTCGCTTACATGTTGCCTAATGCAAAAGTGCGACTTGCATCAGAACACAAACAACAACAAAATCAACAAGCACACATGGTTTCATATGAACCATTACACGGACTCGACTTCGCATGAGGGGTACATGACTGATCCTACCCTAGGGGTTCTCGCACTCAGGTGGTGGAGTGCTCAGTCTCGTAGTCACACTCCTCTGGGTCTTCCTCCTATTCATCATCTAAACGGGCATCATTCCCTGTTGAAGGGGTCGCGGAACGAGGAGGTCCATCCCGAGGACGCTTCGTCGGCGGGTCGGTGAAGAGCTCACAGTACTCCTTCGCACTCATGCGATGACAGCATGTAGGTGCATCTCTAGCTAGGGGCACTCCTCCTCGATAAGTGGCAGCTGGTCGTGCCTCGGGGGCTCCATCCTTCTTGATCTTGTCTGGCTTCGTCTTGGCTTGATGAAGTAGCTCTCGGGTGTGGTGAAGTTCCTCGCGGAGCTTCGTGGACTCCTTAATCAGGTTGTGAACCAGACTATCGGCGGAGAGGCTGAAGTAGGTCTGTAACCTAAGTGGTGTGCCATCCTCCTTGGACGGAATCAGTGTCCAACTCTCGCCAAGATCATCCTTCTTGAAAGGAAGGTAGCGAGTAGCCGGCTCGTCAGCCATCTCTGGAACGATATCTCGCAGGTGCAAAAGTGCCTTGCGTGCAGCTGACTCGACTTCGAGCATCATGGTCTCCATCTTTGGTACTTCAAAGAACCAACTGATTGGGGAGTCGTTTGCCTTCACGACCACATCCACGTGGTACTCCTTCTAGACGGAATCGACCTAGTGCTCGTGGTAGAGGAAAACGGGTGGTTGGCGGAACTGGCACTTCTCCGGGCTAGCCCCAAGGAGTAAGGGAAAGTCGGTTGTTAGGAAGGCTTCGGGTACGATGACCATATACAAAGGTTTGAAGGGAGGAGAGTCAGCAAAGTGTTGTGTGAAGAATAGAAGAGGTAAATAGTACCGAATTCCTAAGTATAGGTGCTAGGTGTTGTTTTGAAAACAGTTTTATCCTGACTAACATCCATGCTAACTAAGGGCTTCCTATAGTCAGGATGGCTCTAATACCAGCTCTATGGGGACCCCGGCTCATAAGTCGTCATCACCGAATGCACGTGTACAGTGATCCCAGAGATCAATGCTCACTGAACACACAGAAGCTGAATAACAAGAGTCTTACATCCACATTTAGCGTCTGACACAAATAGGTAGGGTCACAAGGACCAAATACATAAACTCAACAAGTAACGGAAATCTTGATTGAAAGCGTGAACCCATGCCATTTGGCTTAAACCTACAGGCATTCTGACTCGGAAGCGTCCTAGTTTGCATGTTCGTCACCAACGAACTCTGCACCATACTCATGTTCTTCCATGCCTGGCCAATTAAATAACTAGTGGCAAGCGAATGAGTACTTTGAATGTACCCACAAGCAAGCCAAGTTGTGGTACAAGATAATAGTGATGCATGATATAGCACTAAGTAGGTAATTTTGCAGAAAGCTAATTTTTGAATGCATTAACATGATCAAGTAGCTAGGTGAGTATGCATCAACAGTTGGCAGATATCCATATGAACAAGTTATAGATATCATCATAAGCAGGGGTTGAACATCTGATGTCATTCATTATGCTAAGTCATCGGACTTAGTTCAATCTTCATGCTAAGTCATCGGACTTAGCTCAAGTACCATCTTTGTCTCCAACACATGCACACACAACAGTTTGTTAAAAACATTTAGACGTAGCACAAGAGCATTCATCCAACTGTCCTTGACCGTGGACACGGCTATTCGAATAGTTTTACACTCTACAGAGGTTTGCACACTTTACCCACAAGACTCGGGGAACTTCCGTGTCATCCACGACTTGCGGTATATAACATACCCGAGGTAAGCACCCGAACAATGCCTTTCCCATGGTGATACTAAACAAAGAGTCCACTCGGTTGTGCCATCCCTCATGGTATACATCACATGTATCATCCATGATGGCACGCAACTGTCTGATCGGTGCCTATAAAGACAACACATGGCCTTCCACTTCCGGGACGACCCCGTCTCAAGAGTGACCAGTTCACTCTCGTCACTAGTAATACAGACTCCCTACTAGCACCAACCATAGTAATCAACAAAGCCCCATCCAAGAAGGGGTATCGTGGTCGTACATGTAAGGTTGGAATAACGGTCGCAACTTACACTAATCCGTTTTCAAAAACCACACACACTCACTTGCTCCGGTACACCACTTCTTTCTCTAGTGGTTACCCATCTCATCAACATCTCCCTCGGGCATTAGTGGCACCTGATGGGGTTTCGAAAAATCTTTGAAATCATCTCTTTCTTTCCATAACGATGCATAAACCCGATCCTACTTGCGTAGCATCTACTAGCATCCTCTCTACAGCCACCCGCATAACCCACATAAGGTGGTAGGGTCATGCACGATGCAAGTGTCAACGGTAAAAGTGTCGAAGCAAACCATCGGAGTGGTCACTACTCCACATGATCAAGTATAACAAAAGTAAGGTGCTATATGACATGCAATGAAAATAGTTTCTTAACATGATCAAAGGGATGCTTGCCCGGCTCAACAAAGTCTTCGGGATATTCAAAGTCTTCGGGTCCAACTCCCTCGTCAACAGCGCAATCTATCATCGTGATAAATAGCGGTAAAAATAAGCATCACACAAAAACATAGCACACAAGCTAATATTAAAAATGCTACCCTATCATCGTGTCAAGTAAGTCGCACATGACGTTCACTCGGAGGCCACGCCACCGAGTGTACCTCTACGCTCGGTTCTTTTTCTTCATGTCGGATCATTCACTTTCACAAGTTCAGTCGGATCCTTCACTCTTTACACTCTTACCGGTTCTGGACCAGCAAGCACCTGACACATCCAGCGGGTGTCTATGGGTGTAATTTACACGAATCATTTCAACAAACATCAAATTACTTCGAGAATTTTCTATGTTAGCTTGTGTTATTTTTCATACGCAGCTTACCTGGATGCCTCTATGCGCCATTCCCGATGACATGCTCGCCTCGGGCGCCCCACCAGCTGTCACTTGTTAGGACGCCTCCTCGACGACATGCTGGACTCGGCCGCCCCACGCGTCGTCACTTGGTTGGACGCCTCCGCGACAACATTCTCGACTCGACTGCCCCGTACGCCGTTATTTCACCGCCCCGTGCATCGCCACTCAGTGAGATGTATCTACCTCACTCGTATGCCCTGCACATCACCACTGTGCTGGACGTGTTTATATCACTTGGGCGCCCCATGCGTCCCCACTCAGCCAGACGTGTCTACTTCACTCGGACGCGCCGCGTATCACCACTCCGTGTCGCACGTCTTTGAGTTCAAAACTACTCCGAGTGCGGACTTCATCCACATCCGAGGGCTTAGCTGCGACTCCGTATCTCCTAAGTCAAAAACCACTTCGAGTGAGGACATCGTCCATACTCGGGGGCTTAGCTACGACTCCGTATCGTCTAAGTCAAAAACCACAATGAGTGAGGACATCATCCACACTCGGGGGCTTAGCTACGACTCTGTATCGCCTAAGTTAAAAACCACTCTGAGTGAGGACATCATCCACACTCGAGAGCTTAGCTGCGACTCCGTATCGCCTAAGTCAAAAACCACTCCGAGTGAGGACATTATCCATACTCTAGGGCTTAGCTGCGATTCTGTATCGCCTAAGTTAAAAACCACTCCGAGTGAGGATATCATCCACACTCGGACGCTTAGCTGCGTTTCCATATCGCCTAAGTTAAAAACCACTCCGAGTGAAGACATCATCCACACTCGGACGCTTAGCTGCGATTCCAAATTGCCTAAGTTAAAAACTGCTCCGAGTGAGGACATCATCCATACTCGGACGCTTAGCTACAATTCCGTATCGCCTATGTTAAAAACTACTCTGAGTGAGTACATCATCCTTGCTCGGAGGCATAGCTGCGACTCCGTATCGCCTAAGTTAAAAACTACTACGAGTGAGGTCATCATCCACACTCGGGGGCTTAGCTGCGACTCCATATCGCCTAAGTTAAAAATTATTCCAAGCGAGGTCATTATCCACACTCGGGGACTTAGCCTTGATCCAAAAATCACATAAGGCCGACTCAATAAGAATTCAACATGCCAATCACACGAAGATTTACCCGACTGGCCCAGTTCTAGGTTATATTTATTTACCGTGCCTAGCGCACAAAGATTAGTCCGACTAATTCAGCTTTAGATTATAGAAATTTACTACGCCAAGGGCATGAGAGTTTACTTGTTTAGTTCAGTTCCACACAAGAAGATTTAAACCCTTTGCCCAACTCATCCAGTCCGACAGAGGCTCAGGGACTACACCCAGTGGGTGCACTCAGCATGCCCCCATTGGAGGATAAATCAAAAAGGAAACATTCTGCTCGGTCAGGTCCGGTAACAACATTCAAGTTCAACAAACTCTACAGACTCCAACCGACTGCCAGCAATCAGTCAGAGTCTCAGGGGCTACTATTAGGGATACACAAAATAGGTAGGCCCATGAAGGGTCAAAATATCATAACAACATGGGGTCCACACATCAGGTGGGTCCAGATAAATACATACATACTATTCACTAGGACGAGTACGTTCCATCCACTCGGACGACAGTCAACCACTCGGCCATATGTCTCACTCGGATGTGCGAAGACCAACGAGGCAGTCGAAGCATCATTCTCATTGTGGATGTTTTGTAGTGGGCTGACTTTATGGCATCAATGCCCCATATTGTAACATAGGAAGTGAGGGGGTGACGCACTCTATATAAGCCACCCCCACTACATAGCTCAAGGGCAGGCTTCTTTTTCTCCCTCCGGGGCACTTTCTTCCTTGGCTCTCTCGCTCAGGCAGGGAGATATGTTCTCCCTTCTCTCTCTCTCTCAAATACACCATGTAACTCATGTCCATGACAGATAAAACAAAGCCTTTCCGGAGCACGAGACGTAGGGCTGGTATCTCCACCTTGAGAGGCCTAAACTCGCTAAAACCACCGTGTCACCCATTTGCATCTCGATAGATCATGCTCCGTTATCCTACCCCTCTCTAATGTAGGAATCGTTCCCACGACACAGACCCCGTGGATTAATCAACAACTCGGGCCAGTGCTCCTCATGAGTATTGGTCCAACACAGAGCAGCTTATTAACGCCACCCGGCGCAACTCAGTGATTGGCATGGTAACCATAGCTCATTTTTCATATCCCAAGAGCGAGATACACGGGTCCTATCGGGATTGTCGACATGTCGGGCAACCTTGCTGGATTTGTTTTACATTTCTTGAACGTCTTTTGCACTAGGATTCCGAGGATACATTGGCCTGTCTAGAGGTTGAGGTTTTCCATCACAGCTTGTGGCTAGTTTGTGATGGATGAGTTTGAGCACCCTTGTAGGTTAAATCTTTCTGAGAGCCATGCCTGCAGTTATGTGGGAACTTTAGCAAAAAAATTAAAGTAAAATCAAATAAATTACACCAACCGTGCGCGTAACTGTGACCGTCTCTTCTTCCAAGGTTTTAACCAAGACGGGAACACGCTAGGCTTAGATTGACTCGTAAGTAGGTGTTCAGGATCACTTCTTGATCATTATTAGTTCACATCCATTTATGTGTAGATCATTATTTTTATTCTTGTACTCTTAAGTTAGCTAGATATAAATCCTTAGGGCTTGTTACAGCCTCAGCACTCAACTATACATCACCCATTAAGCTTTGCTAGTCTTGATACCCTTGGAAATGAGATTGTTGAGTCCCTGTGGCCTATAGATTACTACAACAACACTTGCAGGTATAGGTAATGTGATGCTTTGACATGAGCGCAATGCTTGTTTGATTTGGAGTTCTTCTTCAACGATCATAGGATGGGTTCCAGGGCGGCAGACTAGGATAGCAAGGATGGATGCCACTTTTATCATTTGATTTCGTCCATAGTCGAACCCTGCTTTTATGTACGATGATTGATATGTATGACTGTATTTGAAATGATCATGATTTAGTGTGTGGCAAGTGTAAGCTAACTCCATATACTCATCTTCTCTTTACATGTACTTGTAACAATATCCATTCTTGTGAAATGACGAGATGCGCTTCTATCCCAATCAAGGCCCTCGAGCCCGAATGAGGATACTGTCACATCTTGGGCGTTACATCAAACCAATAGGAGAACTACAACAACTTATCTTCCAAATGGTAACTGCACACACAAAAGAAAACACTTGCACCCAACGCTGGCAAGAGTTTTGTCAAGCCCCTTGAACTCGTTACTTGCAAGGATTACTTTTGATAGTGGTAGATAGATAAAGATAATAGTAAATAAATTTTTGGAAGGTATTTTTAGGAATTTAGGAAATATGATTACGTAGACACGAGGGGCATAGTGTTCAGTAGAGGCTTCTCTCTCGAGAGTAGCATACAGTTGGTAGACAAATTACTAATTGTCTATTGATAGAAAATCCATAGTTATGATTATGTATTAATAGAAATGATCATGTATATAAGCATCACATTCGTGAGAAGTAGACCGAAACAATTCTGCATCAACTACTATTACTCCACCAATGGACTGCTATCCAGCACGCATCTATGGTATTAAGTTTGTGACAAACAAAAAGTAAAGCTTTTAGTAAGATTACATGATGTAGACAAAGGAAGTACAAGCAATATGTTAAAATCCCGTCGTTTTACCCTCAGTAGAAACAATACAATACATGTCTTGTCCCCTTATATCACTGGGATATAGAGCACCGCAAGATTGAACCCACTACAATGAACTCCTCCCGTTAAAGATAAATCAATCTAGTTGGCCAAACCAAACTGATAGATCGGAGAGACTTATAAAGCTATAACAATCATGCATAATAGAATAAAGAGAAGACTCAATTTCTTTTCATGAATAATATGATCATAAACCCACAACTCATCAGATACCAACAAACACACCGCAACATCGGATAGATCACTACGCGAATCACGAAGAACTTTGTATTGAAGATCAAAGAGAGAGAAGAAGTCTTCTAGATATTAGCTATGGACCCATAGGTCTATGGTGAACTACTCACACATTACCATGGAGGCAGCAAGGTTGAAGAAGATGGCCTCCGAGATGGATTCCCCCTCCACCAAAGTATCGCAAAAGGCCTCCAGATGGGATCACGAAAGAACATAGACTTGCGGCAACAAAAAAATTGTTTTGGGTGGCTCAATGATGTTTTTGGGGTAATTAGGAATACATAGAAGTGGAATTAGGTAGGGAGGTGCCATGAGGGCCCACGAGCCATGGGTGTCGGTGTCAAAACCGACGGATCTCGGGTAGGGGGTCCTGAACTGTGAGACTAGAACCGATGGTAACACGAGATGAAGGGGACTCAGATTTACCCAGGTTTGGGCCCTCCTATGGAGGTAATACCCTACGTCCTGCTTGGATGTATTGATCATATGGGGTTACAGAGTTGATCTACCATGAGATCGAAGAGCTAACCCTATATGAGTTGTTCTATCCCTACAACCTAAATCCCTCCGGCTTATATAGACGCCGAGGGTACCTAGGGTTTACACATGGTCGGTTACATGCCGAATATATAAACATGCCTATCTACGTTGCCATCTTGGAGGACACGCCACGGCTTCTAGAAACCTTCATCTGGTGATGGGGCCATTAATCATCTGATATTCACCTTGCAGCCCATATAGTCCGGCCCATAAGAAAACAGGTCAGCTATCCGAGGACCCCCTAATCCAGGACTCCCTCAGTAGCCCCCGGACTAGCCTTCAACGCCGATATAAGTTCGGCCGATCTTCACGCGTCTTAATCTTCATCTTGTGAGGCAAGTCCCTCACATCTTCTTATTCGGCAACCGACCAGTCATCGGCAAAATCCAAAACATCGTGAGCTCCACGGGCCCATTATAATAAGCGCCCGCGCTCCTCGATTCGCACGCATCATGGGGAGACGAGTGGTTCAGTAGTCCTTTTTACAACACTACCCTCCGAAAGGGGGCACCACCTATTCAAACGAATTAAATCGTGGCTTAGACCATCCCCTTCCTTCTCAACGGAAAAAACTCCTAGCGGAAGACCCACGAAAAATATGGCTAACGCCCCCAGCTCCTCTGCGCGCCCCTACAGTTGACGTCCAGGGGACTGGACTAGCTATTCCGTAGCACTCATGTGGCTCCGCAATCTAGAGACCCAGGGGTATCTCCCTTCTTCAGATCTGGCGGTGACCCGCGCAGGTCTAACTTCTTATAAAGACGAGGTTTTCGTGGAGCGTTTCCCCAATCCTCAAAGAGGGGAACACTTATGCTTCATCCCCTTTCTCCTGTGGGGCCTCGGGTTTCCCATCCACCCATTTTTGAGGGGATTGCTGGAATTCTATGGGATCCAGCTCCACCACCCTCCGGGGTCCATCTTGCACATCTCGGGCTTCGTAGCCCTCTGCGAGATGTTCTTGGGTTGTGAAGCGCACTTCATACAGTGGAGAAAGTGTTTCTGTCTCATCCCCCGAACTCAGGACAAGACAATTTTTGAGGTCAGTGGAGCCGAAGTGTGCCATATAGAGGGGACGGGGTATCTGGTGGGTACACCAAAAGAATTAGAAGAGTGGACCTCAGAATGGTTTTACATCGAAGATGTTCCCCTGTTCGAGCCAGCTCGGGGAGGTCTACCCGAATACTCCGACGCACCCTTAAAGAAAAGATACAACTAGCGCCAAGGAGTTCATCCCAGGAGGAAGGCGTAGTAGTGCAATGTCTGGCGGCTCAGCTACGGATACTCGCTCAGCACCAACTAACCATGATCGATGTCATGGCTGCTGCCATCTCCTTGTGCGTGCAGCCCCTCCAACAAAGGGTACACCCCTTGTGGCGCTACAATGGGACAAGTGATACCACACGTTCCTGAAGATTGGAACCCGCCGACCAGACAACATTGGCTGCCGCACTTGCCGACCTGTACAAAGGAGAGCAAGAGGATTTCATCCAGCGGGAAACCGAGGAAGGGTACTCTAGCTTTACTCTTCTGCGAACATAGTTTGGGGTTTCTATTTCGTCCTTCAGTTGACCGAAGTTTTTAACCTTTCAAGGACAGGAATGGAGGGGCTTCATCGATACCATGACCTGTCCAGCGCGCCAGCCCGAAGACTATTCGCGCGATGATGATCCAATTTTTCACGAGGACCCTGATCTTTCAATTAGTTTCGATGATAGGGTCTTCTATTAGGAGAGCATTGACCTATCTCCAGTGGCTATTATAGCCGATTACCCCGGGTCATTCTCTGTTTCTATGACAAACAAGAAATAAAAGAGCTCGTCCCGCAAGAGGCAAGCAGCTACCGGCGCACCGAACGCGCCGTCTCCTACTCCCGAGCATCGATGATATATACGCCACACGCCGATAGTCGAAACAGCTCCCGGATCGAAAGCCAACAAGGGCCCAACCTACGAGTCGGCCGTGAGGACGAATTCGCCCGCTCACTCAACCCCAAGGTATTTTGTTCGGTTGTCTATGTATCAATACAATCAATAGATTATCATGGCAGTTTTCATCGAAACACTTGGACGAAAGGCCCAGGTTTCTCCTGTCGAAGAGGTTGCCAATATGTCGAGCGGCGCTCAAAATTACAGGGCTACGACCTAGGTCGACCCTGCTAACGAGGCCCCTATGGACAATGCTGCTCCCGTCGATTCCGATGATGGTGTATCTGTCACTAAATCGGAGGTAGGCAGCACTATGAATCATCGGCGACAAAAGGAGGCCCTGCGTCACCTGGTGTTTTTCGAACAAAGTTCGGCGGCCTACACATGGCGGAGGTGCACATCCGCACGCCCTAGCTGAGTTCGGCAAGGCCCTGAAGATGATATCGCTAGTTTGCAGGTAAGTAATCGGCTTTTGAAAGAGTTCAGATGCTCATGCTTTTGAAAGAGGCTTAAATTACTTCGGAACAACTGAATTAAGGGTCTTTAATGTTGGTGTGCTTATAATGCAGGCTTCCAAGCAACAGAACGTACAACTGGCCAAGGAACTAAAGGAAAGCCAATCACACGTTCAATCTGTGAAGGCGGAGCTGGAGCAAGTGAAGAGCTTCACCCGAGAGGCCCATGGTGAGTATACCGGTGCTACAAATTTCTAGTAAATGTCCATGCTGACGCAATGATTCTATTTAGCAACCAAATCCATATGGCATATGCAAAAAGAGTTGGATGAAGCTCTAGAGGCTCAGCGGTACGCCGAGTCTCGGCTCGAGGCTGGGTGTGGTGTTATGAACCCTCTCCAAGTGAAGAAGAAAAAGCAGGCCGAAGAAATTGAGAATTTAAAGGCTCAATTGGCCAAGGCCCAAGAAGAAAATCAAAAACTTCAGAGGGGCATGTTTGGTAAGTGTGATCCGAATATTAGTGAGTACTTCGTATAAAGGAAGTATAATAAGCATGTCTTCCCCTCATGTATAGGCCTTCTGTCCGGGCATCCTGAATAAGAGTTAGGATCTTACCGGGGGAACTTGCTGAAGGAGCTGTCCGTCCTCCATGAGCATGCTCGAAAAGCATGAAAGGCATGGTAAAAGCGCTATGGCCTGCCAAACAGCCCCGAAAGGGATGTCCAAACTGACCGATCGATTCAATGGAGCTCGAAGTAGATTCGAGCTGTGGAACACATTGGCTTGCCGGGAGGGAGCACGGGAGGCGTGGGCAATGATAAAGACCCGCTACACTAGACTTGACCCCGAGCGGATGGCTCGGTTTGGTCCCGTGGGGTTGGATAGTCAAGAAGTGCCCCTCCACCTGGTGTATGACCAGGTGATGCCTGCCGCCCGCCTTTCACAGGAAGACTGCTCCCTAGACATCATAATCGATAACTTAGATCGGCAACCGAATGTGTAATTTTGTATATTTTCATATGAACAATCTATGTTTTAAACTTTGTCTTACCTGGCCATCGGCTTCTCCCTCATGTGTGAAGAGCGCGGGAGTGTTCCTGGCAATTTGTTGTTTCAAAAGAGCGAATTGTGTTTGGGGAACCAGGGAATCCGGCCATGTGGTGCGTACAGACAAAAAGCACACACAGAGATATGTTATATTACTGATTTTCATAAGAAACATCTTCCGAGGAAAATAGTACCTCTATCGATACCTTTCTTCGGGCCCCTACGAGGATCATAGGTAAAAGTCTGCATACTGCTAGTATGTAGCTAAGGGTGTTTTTAGGGGGAAAATGAACGCAAACAATGGCGATAATGACCATAGCCGTATTAAGTGCTTCCATCATAGCCGACCAATTGTCTACGTAAGATAGCTACCTTTCGACTTCACCCGCCTGAGGTACGTATCCGGAGGACCCGATCGTAACAATCGCAGAGGTGCTCCCTTTACCCTCTAGCGAACAATCGGGAACAGAGAGGGTAAACACGGGAGCAAGGCAATCCAGTTTGCAAAGTCTTAGTTCGAATTGATGCATATGAAGGCTTGAAAGTGACAAAGGAAACGTGTGTACACGAAGAGTGTGAATAAGTGCTTTATCATATAAGAGCAGTGGCTTCGGCAAGAAGCCCCCAGGTGCTATGTTCGGATTTAACACTTAATGGTGTAAGACGATAACCCTTGGTACAAGATCGGTTAACCGAAAATGGAAGGAAAAGTAAAAAAGTTCAATCCTACCAAACAACAGAGTGGAAGGGGAAAGAAATAAAAATAGAAGGAAAAAGGAAAAAAATGCTGAAGTATATAGACGACACCGGTTTATCCGTAGAAGCGCTGAAGACGAGCTGCGTTCCATGGGTTTGGTTCGAGGTGGTTGTCTGACGGGTTCCGAAGACGGTAGGCTCCTCCCATGAGTACTTCGTCGATTATGAAAGGCCCCTCCCATTTGGGGTTGAGTTTATGATTCTGCTTCTCCGGGAGTCGTAAGACGAGTTCGCCTACGTTGTATGCTTTTGCTCTAACCTCCCTGCTCTGGTAATGTCAAGCCTGGTAAAAAGTGGAGCGAGCTCGAGCTATGTCGCGCTCTCCTTCTAAGGCGTCAAGGTCGTCCTGCCGATCTAAATCAGCTTCGTTTTCCTCATACAAGCGCAGCAGGGGAGGACTACTCCTGCCCCATAGACCATGAAGAATGTTGTAAATCCTATTGATCTGTTCGGGATGGTGCGCAGGCTCCATAAAACAGAGTCGAGCTCCTCCACCCAATGGCAGTCGAACTCATGAAGAGATCGGACCAAACAAGGCTTAATGCCACTCATAATGAGACTGTTTGCTTGTTCGACTTGTCCATTGTTCTGCGGATGATAGACTGATGTGTAATTGATCTTAATGCCCATTTTTGCGCACCAATCCTTGACCTCTTGGGCCATGAAACTAGATCCATTATCTGTTATTATACTGGGCGAGACAACGTAACGGTGTACCACGCCAGAGATAAAGTCAATCACTGGTCCGGACTTGGCCGATTTTACGGGTTTTTCCTATATCCATTTAGTGAACTTATCGACCATGACCAGTAGGTATTTGTTCTTCTTGGTCCCCCTTTAAGGGGTCCGACCATGCCTAGCCCCCAGACCACGAAAGGCCAAGTGATCGGATTAGTCCGAAGAGCTATTGGGGGCATGTGACTTTGATTTGCGAAGAGTTGACACCCTACACAATGTTTGACAAGTGACTGGGAATCCGTCCAAGCTGTAGGCCAATAGAAACTAGCTTGGAAGGCCTTTCTAACTGAGGCTCTTTCCGCGGCATGGTGGCCTCCCATGCCTGCATGAACTTCGGCTAGGAGCTCCCGTCCTTCTTCCTCGAATATGCACCGTTGTAATATTTCGGTGGTCCTTCTTGTATAACTCACCCTTGTGTACTTTGTAGGCCTTGGATCGCCGAACTATGCATCGTGCCTCTGTCTAGTCTTCGGGGAGTTCCTTGCAAAGAAGGTAGGCAAAGAAGGGCTTTGTCCTTGCGCAATTCCTGCTATTACCTCATGAGGCGAAGGCATTTCGTCCATGACGGAGCCATCGATGATTTGATCGTCGGGTTCGTTTATAGGGGGAACAACCTCGTCCGCCGTATTTAGACTGGCGCCCTTGTCATCGTCATGCCACACGACGAATGGCTTGAAGAGCCGCTCCAGAAAGGTGTTTCTCGGGACACGGCCGCGTTTGGCTCCCATCCGAGACAGTACGTCTGCGGCTTGGTTGTTGTCACGAGCGATGTGGTGAAATTCCAACCCCTCGAACCGTGCAAATATCTTTAGGATGGCGTTTCTGTACGCCGCCATCTTCGGGTTTTTGGCATCGAATTCGCCATTAATTTGGGAGTTGGCCAAGTTGGAGTCTCCTCGTACCTCTAGCCATTGTATGCCTATTGATACTGCCATCCGAAGACCATGTAGGAGGGCTTCGTATTCGGCAGCGTTGTTAGAGTCGGCATACATGACCTACAACACGTATCGCACGTTGTCGCCTATGGGGGATGTGAGGATAACTCCAGCCCCTAGTCCGGCCAGGGTTTTTGATCCATCAAAGTACATTGTCCAATGGGAGTATGCACTATATTCCTTTGGGAGCTCAGCCTCTTTCCATTCAGCCAGGAAATCTGAAAATACCCGAGATTTGATGGTACGGCGTGGCTTATAGGCTATTTCAAAAGGAAGGAGCTCAATGGCCCATTTGGCTATCCAGCCGGTGGCGTCTCTATTGTTGATTACATCGTTCAGGGGTACTTCGGATGCCACCATTACCACACACTCTTGGAAATAAGGTCGTAGTTTCCTTGATGCCATAAACAATGTATAGGCAATCTTTTGGTAGTGCGGATATCTGGATTTGCAATGCGTTAGTACTTCTGACATGTAATAGACCAGCTTCTGAGTCAAAAACTTGTGTACCTTCTGACACGTAATATCCATGCATAAATAAAATATTTGGCGTTTGGTTGCATATTAAATGTTTGGGCATAGCTATCAAAAACCACCCTAGTCGCCAACCGACACTAATACGTCACTTTTGTGAGATGTGTATATCTGTGGCATTAACCCTATAGAGTAGAACCGACAACAAAGGTTGCCCCCACACCATAGTGAGTAACCCAGCCCAGATGCTATATAAGAGGCCACTCCATGACCTTACCAAGCATCCCTCACCTTATGCACTGCCCTCACATCCATTTTTTTTAACCATGCCTAACCCTAGGATTCATCGGAGAACCCCAGATATGACCCCAGGTAGTTCTGCTAAGATATTGTGGGACTTTACCCGCGGTGCCATAGGTTCCCCCCATCCACCCAGTACGAGATGTTCAAATCGAGGATCACATCTTTCGCCTTGAAATATTGGGCAGTAGTGCACATCCTACTTGTGAACCCAAACCAAGACCCAACAGAAGTCCCCTTCGTGGGGAAATCTATGCCGACTCCGCAAATGGCCATAGAAGTAGTTGCGTACGAAGCGATTACCCGACTTCGATTCGCAGTGCCCTATGCCAGCGAAAGGGGGTATTATTACTTGTTGAGCCGTGCAGCACCCAGAGAAGAAGCATCTTTTCCCGGGGGGGAGAATAGAGAGAGACCCAGTACTGGCCAATCTTATCCAGTACGTCATCGCCCAACAGCATTTGACTAACCGAGTAATGGATTACCTCTAGAATCTCGCAGTTTTGAATCCCCAGATCGCCATTGGCAGACCACTAAGGCCAAACCAGGAGAGGCGCGTTCTTCGATTAGTCCATCGGCTTCCCCCAGAAGAGGAAGAATGTGCTCCAGTGCCGGAGACATTTCCTCAGGACCCTACATATTTTGCTTTTGCACCGTAGACAAACCATGTTGTATTTGTTAAGCTTACAATTAATTGTTGACTGCAATATGTGTGTTATGTCATAAGATTGGGCTATGAATAATTGTTTGATTTCAGTTGTATGTGAGCGATATTTACTGCTTTGATTTTTTTTCAACTGTTTTTCACTCTCCGTAAATCTCGAGGACGAGATTTTTCTTAAGGGGGTAGTGTTGTAACACCCCAAAAATTTAATCATGTTTTATTAATTAAAAATTTGCCAAGAAATTAAATTGGTTATTTTTTGGATCATCGATTGTCTTAAGAGTCACTTCTTTGTTCTAAATTGTGGATTTCCCCTCCAAATAGAAAACTTTTCAAAATTATTGTTGGACTTGAGTATCTGCTCAAAGAACATTTCATTTTATTTGATATGATCAGTGAAAGCCTTTTTATATATTAATTTTCCAAAACTCTATATCTTTTAAAATGACATTTCATTCTTTTATGAGTCTCTTTTGCACAACAACCATTTGATAACTTCATTTAAAAATTCTACAAAACTTTGGGAATGGCATGAGATGTCTCTGGATCACTTTTATGCAAAAACCTCTCTTAGTCATTTGAAGATTTTGAGCCCTACCTCAAGTTTTCAAATCTGGTTCAGTTTGTAGTTTTCACTACAACCTATTTAAATATTACTTTAAAAATTCCATGAAAATTTGGAGATGTTAGTAGATGTATATAATTCATTTTTATGCAAAAACCCATTTGTGTTCTTTGGAAAATTTGAGCAAACCATCCTCTTTTGCATTCTGGTCCAGTTTGAGGTTTTGTACTGCAACCTCATTCTATCTTCCTCTAATTCCCATGGGATTTTGCCTATCTTAGTCCTCCCTACCAAACCCTTAAGTCCAGGAGTTGAGGTCTAGTGGAATAACTTTTGACCATACTATAGCCCCATTTAGTTTCTGTTCAGAAACTAACTTTTACAAAACTTGCATTAGCAACTTTCTTGTCTTCATAAAAAAGCCATGCCATCATAACTAGCGTATAGAGAGACCCCAACCTGGACTTTTTGGACACCAGAAGAGTTGCCTAGATGCCCTTGGCATTCTATCGAGCACCTGGTGTGCCTGAACAAATTTGGCTTGAATCCATGCTTGCATTGTGGACTTGTCCCCGTGGCCAAACTAACATATCTACTGAGCCTCTAGAGCACTCAATCATGACACTCTTAAGTTTAGGCATAATCTAGGAATTGTGGACTGCACTGGCAAATCATCGAGCAGCCTGTGTGCATGCCCGGAGCGCGAGCAGAGCGCCCGTTTTGCACGTGTGCTCTCCCGAGCTGCCGTGTCTGCCTAATTCTGCCCGTGGCCTTTGCCCGCCCACAGAGACGTCCCCGACCCCTCGCTGATGCTGAACCCGCTCCCTGGCACCGTGTAGCGCCACCGCAGCAAGCCTGCGGCCATAGTGAGCCTCTGCCATGGACGGTACCGCCCTGACCACCCCGGCTCGCCAGCTGCCCTCTGGAACAGACCGACCTCATCCGCGAGCTCGTTCGCTAGCGCCCGTCACCGCCATGTCGCCCTGCTAGCAACAGAACGGCAGTTCGTTGGTCTTATCCTCGGTCGTCGACGGAACTGACCTCGATTCGCCTATAAATAGGAGCCCCCGAGCCCCAGTCGAGGCATGAGCCCTCCCTGGACCCTCAGACCTCTTCCCCCCTTGCACCAAATAGCCGGAGCTGTTGGTATTGCTCCATTCTGGACGTAGCGCTGCTGCCAGCTTCCGGCAAAACTCAGGAGAACCCGAGCCTCAGCCATCCCACCCTGGCCTTGCTAGCTCCTGCAGAACCTCTAGACCCCTTTCCCCTCTAGTAATTAGCGCCATCACAGCCGTAGGCCAATGTCGTGCTCGCTAGAGCTCTCTGTCCACCATGGACGGAGGGGTGCTCACCCCCGAGCTCCCCGTCGGTTATTTTGCCCTCTAGAGGATGAGGCCCTCCCTCCTGAGCACGCCGGTGTGCATAGCTCCAGGAGAGGTTCCTCCTAGCACCGGCAATCATCGCTGGAGTTGGCCTTTGCCTCTCGACATGCACGTGCGTGAGGTGGGAGACAAACCTGACAAGTGGGCCCCACTTGTCGGTGTCACAACCCAACTGCCAGTGGTGCTGGCCCCTGAGTGCATCTTCCTCACAAGTAAGCGTATTCACCATCGAACCGTTTTCTTTTCTAATTGATTTAAACATCAGATATTTACCTGATTTTTGACTGGCTATAACTTTTAAAATATAACTCAAATGGACCTGATTCTTTTTCTGTTGTTTCCCAAATTCCATCTAGTTTATTTACATGTTTATTTGAGAATTTTCCAAAATAAATTTGTGTGCTGTTTTTGAATTGTGTGTTAATTAGAATATTTTCAACTAGGAATTTGGAGTGAAGACAAAGTTGTGGAATGCACCTCAAATACATACACATTGAAGGCAAGCATTCTGAACCCTGGTATAATACTTGTTGTGTGTTACTTGATGTGACTACAACATCGAGTTGACTTGAAGTATGCATTTGTTTTTATGTGATGGTGTGATCATGTTTACAAATGCACGATGAAAATTCCTTGCTGTTGGAATTGATATGCTTGTGAAAGTATTCACCCTCGTATGCCGTTCATGCCTACTGGAAGGAAACGGGAGAAGTCTTTGTCTCGAGTAGACACAAGCTTGGTGCTGACATCACATTGGAGCGAGAATGGTCAGTAAGGCATGAAGGGGTATGATGAGTGGTGGTTATGCCTAATGTCCTGAAATATTTTTGTTGAGATAACCATGCAGAGAGTAGACAACCTCGTGAGTCGACCATAGATCGAGTCTTATCCCCGTTCTCCTTCTTTTCGTCCTACCACATGTCTTCTGCAAAGAATACGGTTTAGTAAGTTGCAAACCTCCTTCCATGTACACACCAAATAGAGGGGCCATGATGAGGGTCCCATGGCCATGGATTAAAGCCAGTCATCCGGTCAGGGGGCATGGGTATTTCCGGTTGGGACCGAGAGGGGGGCACCCCTTAGAGCGCGTGATATAAATTTGATCCCATGCTATTCGAGGTGTTGGCCTCCTTGTCTTAAAGTTTTTCTTGAACGTTGCCTAGGGTGATACCTGGCATCGGGATGAGAAATGGGTGTGTACTGGTTAGGTGTGTTTTCTTCTAAAATATCGTAGATGGAACTAGTCCTTTGTGACTACTGAAATCTGTCGGCTATGGGTAAAGAGTACAACCTCTCCAGAGTTAATATCAATTCGAATAGTCATGTCTGCGGTTAAGGACTACAGTTTGGGATGGGTCAAGTGTCGGTCTTAGTGTCGGTCTTCGGAGGAAAACTTCTAAACCGGAATATTGATCGTGATGAGTGATGAATGATGGTTATGATTATTATTATTATGAACTAACCATTTATACTATTTGAATTATTGAGTATCCCTCAGAAGGTTCTAGCTCCTGGATATTCATTATCCTTATAAGCCCTTTATGTGGCGTTGCTCAGACGCCCGACTCTGGCATGCTGGTTAATTATTGTTCCTTATAAGCCCTTTATGTGGCGTTGCTTAGACGCCCGACTGTGGCATCCTGATTACTTATTTTTCCTTATAAGCCCTTTATGTGGCATCGCTTAGATGCCCGCCTATGGCATGCTGAATATTTACCTTCCCTTATAAGCCCTTTATGTGGCGTTGCTCAGACGCCCGACTGAGGCATGCTTTATGTTATTATCCTTTCGAGGCGTCGCTCCAGACACCCGATCGGTCTATTTTATTTCTATCCTCTGATTGCTTATTCATGTGTATTATGCACGACCTGCTTGCTTGCATCATGATGTTTTATTTGTGACTGGTTAAATGACTATGGATTAAGTTCAGTGCATGAATACCACTACTATGTTATACCTGTTTTCATAATGTTTGCGAGTACATTCAACGTACTCACTGGCTTGTCCCTGGCTATTGTCTTGGCCAGATTATGCATGTGGAGAGGAGCATTATGATGACAACCCTGGAACCTAGGCATCAAAGATGGCAGCCACGCGAAGATAGGAGTTAACCAGGTCAGCTGTTCCTGTGGGAAATGGAGTCCCATAGATGCTGATGACCCCGAACCGCTTCCGCCACCAACCACTAGAAACCTTTTGTTGTACTCATAGACTATGGTGGTCTTGTACTTCAGATTTTGTAATTTTGCTTGGAATTTATGTATCAAGATTGTGTCTCATCAACTAACAGTAATCCTGGGGCTGATGAGCATAAGGACCATTTACTGGGAAATTAATATCCTGGAAAACCGGCCGTGACAACCTTGGTATTAGAGCCAAGCTGACCATTGGCTAATCCTATGTTAGCCAGGTCGATAAACCTAGGTAAACCATCCACCAAGACTTTAACCTAACTGCAGCCAAGCCTACCCTATCCGATAGCCCACATAGTGACCCCGACATCTTTCGATAGTCGGTGCCCAACCTATCAGCCTAGCCCATCGATCACGCGTCATGACCAAAACCTAAAATGTCCCTTTCGCAAGCGTGCGAAGGAAGACTCTATTTTATTCTATAAAAGAAAATGTTTTCCCAAACCCATCACACCACAGCCAACCATCCAAAACCAAGCCAAGATGCCTGGCGCCATTGTTCACAATGAGACCACCGCAAACAATCTTGGAGGTTTTGTGACCGTCCTAGCTAAGCTCACCCATCATGTCTTTTCATTAGAAGAGCCCCCAGAATATGTTGTGTACCAGGAGCGCACGAGTGATGAGAGTCATCACTTTTCGGCCACGGTGCACATCTACGGTAGTGGCATCTCGCCAAAACGCCCCTGCAGGTTCACCGGAAGGTCAACTTCCTTTGAGCCACAAGCCATCCAGCTAGCAGCTCGAGAGGCTATAGTTCAACTCCTACACTTGTCGCCAAGAGTTAACTGCCGCTCGTTCTATTATTACCCCAGCCGTGACGGGTATAGTAGGCCACCCCAGATTCCCAAAGGAGACCCGAGACAGACCCTGCACTGCTGCATCTTGTGCGCTACCTTAGCGCACTAGAGGCACTATTCGATCAGGTCACTCTTGATCTGATCGCAGCTCGTGGAGAACTTCCTTGTCGAGCCCCACCAAGAAGAGAAGTGGCGCCTGAGGCTGACAACCCCGTCATGCTGTTCGGACGACCAATCGAGTCGTTGAGGCCTGCCCCTGCAACCGACCGGAATGTGTTTGTATCCCCGGAGGAGCTTTGTCGCCTTTTGGGGACCCGCTCTAACGGGATTGTGGCCACCAACCCCCGCGATACTCATCATCGCTACCCCGACCCTGCAAACCATCACCCTAATCAAGCCAACCCCGATGGTGAAGCCCAAGGAGAAGCCTCAGCGTCCGCAAGGCATGCTCGACTAGATATTAACGAGGTAGACTAAGCCACTCGAGTAGTGCCGAGTCTTTGTATTCCTGCGCCAAGTAATAGTGTGACCTTGTATCGCCATGAATAAAATGCATGTTGCTTGTATGCCATTTTTTAAGTACTACGAGTATCCATGCATAAATAAAAAAAATTGGCGTTTGGTTGCATATTAAATGTTTGGGCGTAGCTATCTAAAACCACCCCAGTCGTCAACCGACCATAATACATCACTTTTGTGAGATGTGTATATCTGTGGCATCAACCCTATAGGGCAGAACTGATAACAAAGGTTGCCCCCACACCACAATGAGTAACCCAGCCCAGATGCTATATAAGAGGCCACTCCGTGACCTTACCAAGCATCCCTCACCTTATGCACTGCCCTCACATCCATTTTTTTAACCATGCCTAACCCCAGGATTCATCGGAGAACCCTAGATATGACCCTAGGTAGTTTTGCTAAGATATTGTGGGACTTTACCCGCAGTGCCATAGGTTCTCCCCATCCACCCCAATACGAGATGTTCAAATCGAGGATCACATATTTTGCCTCAAAATATTGGGCAGTAGTGCACATCCCACCTGTGAACCCAAACCAAGACCCAACATAAGTCTCCTTTGTGGGGAAATCTATGCCGACTGCGCAAATGGCCATAGAAGTTGCTGCATACAAAGCAATTACCCGACTTCGATTCGCAGTGCCCTATGCCAGTGAAAGGGGGTATTATTACTTCCTGAGCCATGCAACACCCAGAGAAGAAGCATCTTTTCCCATGGGGAGAATAGAGAGTGACCCAGTACTAGCCAACCTTATCGAGTATGTCATCGCCCAAGAGCGTTTGACTCAGTGAGTAATGGATTACCTCCAGAATCTCACAGTTTTGAATCCTCAGATCGCCATTGGCAAACCATTAAGGCCAGACCAGGAGAGGCACGTTCTTCGACTAGTCCATCGGCTTCCCCTAGAAGAGGAAGAATGTGCTCCAGTGCCGGAGACATTTCCTCAGGACCCTGCATATTTTGCTTTTGCGTCGTAGACAACCCATGTTGTATTTGTTAAGCTTACAATTAATAGTTGACTACAATATGTGTTATATGTCATAATATTGGGCTATGAATAATTGTTTTATTTCAATTGTATGTGAGTGATTTTTACTAATGTGATTTTTTTCAACTGTTTTTCACTCTCCGTAAATCTTGAGGACGAGATTTTTCTTAAGGGGTAGTGTTGTAACACCCCAAAAATTTAATCATGTTTTATTAATTAAAAAATTGGCAAGAAATTAAATTAGCTATTTTCTAGATCATCGATTGTCTTTAGAGTCACTTCTTTCTTCTAAATTGTGGATTTTCCCCTCCAAATAGAAAACTTTTCAAAATTATTGTTGGACTTGAGTATCTGCTAAAACAACATTTCATTTTATTTGATATGATTACTGAAATCCTTTTTATATATTAATTTTCCAAAACTCTATATCTTTTAAAATGGCATTTTATTCTTTTATGAGTCTCTTTTGCACTACAACCATTTGATAACTTCATTTAAAAATTCCACAAAACTTTGGAAATGGCATGTGATGTCCCTGGATCACTTTTATAAAAAAACTCTCTTAGCCATTTGAAGATTTTGAGCCCTACCTCAAGTTTTCAAATCTGGTTCAGTTTGTAGTTTGCACTACAACCTATTTAAATATTGCTTTAAAAATTCCATGAAAAATTGGAGATGTCAGTAGATGTATATAATTCATTTTTATGCAAAAACCCATTTGTGTTCTTTGGAAAATTTGAGCAAACCATCCTCTTTTGCATTTTGGTCCAGTTTGAGGTTTTGTACTGCAACCCCATTCTATCTTCCTCTAATGCCCATGGGATTTTGCCTACTCTTATTCCTCCGTACCAAATACTTAAGTCCAGGAGTTGAGGTCCAGTGGAATAAGTTTTGACCATACTATAGCCCCATTTAGTTTCTGTTCAGAAACTAACTTTTACAAAACTTGCATTAGCAACTATCTTGTCTTCATAAAACAACCATGCCATCATAACCAGCATCTAGAGAGACCCCAACCTAGAGTTTTTGGACACCAGAAGAGTTGCCTAGATGCCCTTGGTATTCAGTCGAGCACCTGGTGTGCCTAAACAGATTTGGCATGAATCCATACTTGCATTGTGGACTCGTCCCCGTGGCCAAACTAACATATCTACTGAGCCTCTAGATCACCCAATCATGACGCTGTTAAGTTTAGGCACAATCTAGGACCTGTAGACTGCCCTGGCAAATCGTCGAGCAGCCTATGTGCATGCCCGGAGCGCGAGCAGAGCGCCCGTTTTGCATGTGCGGTCTCCCGAACCGCAGCGTCCGCCTAATACTTCCCCTGGCCTTTGCCTGCCCATAGAGACGTCCCTGACCCCTCCGTGATGTTGAAGCCGCTCCCTGGCGCCATGCAGCGCCGCCGCAGAAAGCCTTGGCGGCAAGCCTGTGGCCGCAGCGAGCCTTTGCAATGGACAGCACCGCCCCGACCACCCCAGTTCGCCAGCTACCCTCTGGAACAGGCCGAGCTCATCCACGAGCTCATCTGCTAGTGCCCGTCGCCGCCACATCGCCCTGCTAGCAACAAAACGGCAATTCGTCGGTCTTATCCTCGGTCATTGACAGAACCGACCTCGATTCACCTATAAATAGGAGCCCCCGAGCCCCAGCCGAGGCATGAGCCCTCCCTGGACCCTTAGACCTCTTCCCCGCTCGCACCAAATAGCTAGAGCTACTTGTATTGCTCCACTCTAGACACAGCATCGCCACCAGCTTCCGGCAAAACTTAGGCAAACCCGAGCCTCAGCCATCTCACCCTGGCCTTGCTAGCTCCAAGAGAACCTCTAGACCCCTTTCCTCTCTAGTAATTAGCGCCATAGCAGCCGTAGGCCGATGTCGTGCTCGCCGGGGCTCTCTGTCCGCCATGGATGGAGGGGTACTCACACCCGAGTTCCCCGGCAGTTCTTTTGCCCTCCAGGGGATGGGGCCCTCCCTCCTGAGCACGCCGGTGTGCACAGCTCCGGGAGAGATTCCTCCTAGCACCGGCAATCGTCGCTGGAGTCGGCCTTTGCCTCTGGCCAGGCGCGCGCGTGAGGTGGGAGACAAACCCGACAAGTGGGCCCCACATGTAGGGGTCACAACCCAACAGCTAGTGGCGCTGGCCCCTGAGTGCGTCTTCCTCGCAAGTAAGTGTATTCACCACCGAACCGTTTTCTTTTCTAATTGATTTAAAAATCAGATTTTGACCTGACCTTTGACTGGCTATAACTTTTAAAATATAACTATAATGGACCTGATTCTTTTTCTGTTGTTTCCCAAATTCCATCTAGTTTATTTTCATATTTATTTGAAAATTTTCCAATAAATTTTTGTGCTGTTTACTAATTGTGTGTTAATTAGAATATTTTCAACTAGGAATTTGGAGTGAAGATAAAGTTGTGGAGTGCACCTTAAATACATACACATTGAAGGCAAGCATTCTTAACCCTGGTATAATACTTGTTGTGTGTTGCTTGATGTGACTAGAACATCGAGTTGACCTGAAGTATGCATTTGTTTTCGTGTGATGGTGTGATCATGTTTACAAATGCACGATGAAAATTCCTTGTTGTTGGAAGTGATATGCTTGTGAAAGTATTCACCCTCGTATGTCGTTCATGCCTACCGGAAGGAAACGGGAGAAGTCTCTGTCTCGAGTAGACACGAGCTTGGTGCTGACATCTCGTTGGAGCGAGAATGGTTAGTAAGGCATGAAGGGGTATGATCAGTGGTGGTTATGTCTAATGTCCTGAAATATGTTTGTTGTGATAACCATGCAGAGAGTACACAACCTCCTGAGTCGACCATAGATCGAGTCTTGTCCCCGTTCTCCTTCTTTTCGTACTTCCACATGTCTTCTGCAAAGAATACGGTTTAGTAAGTTGCAAACCTCCTTCCATGTACACACCAAAAAGAGGGGCCATGATGAGGGTCCCATGGCCATGGATTAAAGCCACTGATCCGATCAGGGGGCATGGGTGTTTTCGGTTGGGACCGAGAAGGGGGCACCCCTTAGAGCGCGCGATATAAATTTGATCCCATGCTATTTGAGGTGTTGGCCTCCCCGTCTTAAAGTTTTTCTTGAACGTTTCCTAGGGTGATACCTGGCATCGGGATGAGAAATGGGTGTGTACTGGTTAGGTGTGTTTTCTTCTAAAATACTGTAGACGGAACTAGTCCTTTGTGACTACTGAAATCCGTTAGCTATGGGTAAAGAGTACAACTTTTGTAGAGTTAATATCTATTCGAATAGCCATGTCCATAGTTAAGGACTACAGTGTGGGATGGGTCAAGTGTCGGTCTTAGTGTCGGTCTTTGGAGGAAAACTTCTAAACCGGAATATTGATCGTGACAAGTGATGAATGATGGTTATGATTATTATTATTATGAACTAACCATTTATACTATTTCAATTATTGAGTATCCCTGGGAAGGTTCTACCTCCTGGATATTCATTATCCTTATAAGCCCTTTATGTGGCGTCTCTCAGACACCCGACTATGGCATGCTGGTTATTTATTTTTCCTTATAAGCCCTTTATGTGGCGTCGCTTAGACGCCCGACTATGGCATGTTGATTATTTATTTTTCCTTATAAGCTCTTTATGTGGCGTCGCTTAGACGCCCGACTCTAGCATGCTGAATATTCACCTTTCCTTATAAGCCCTTTTTGTGGCGTTGCTCAGACGACCGACTGAGGCATGCTTTATGTTATTAACCTTTCGAGGCGTCGCTCCAAACACCCGATCGGTATATTTTATTTCTATCCTCTGATTGCTTATTCATGTTTATTATGCGTGACTTGCTTGCTTGCATCATGAAGTTTTATTTGTGACTGGTTAAATGACCGTGGATTAAGTTCAGTGCATGAATACCACTACTATGTTATACGTGTTTTCATAATGTTTGCGAGTACATTCAAAGTACTCACTGGCTTGTCCCTGGCTATTGTCTTGGCTAGATTATGCATGTGAATAGGAGCATTATGACGACAACCCCGGAACCTAGGCATCGAAGATGGCAGCGACGCAAAGATAGGAGTTAACCAGGTCAGTTGTTCCTGTGGGAAATGGAGTCCCATAGACGCTGACCCCGAACTGACTCCGCCACCAACCACTAGAAACCTTTTTTGTACTCATAGACCATGGTGGTCTTGTACTTAAGATTTTGTAATTTTGCTTGGAGTTTCTATATCAAGATTGTGTCTCATCAGCTAACAGTAATCCTGGGGCTGATGAGCATAAGGACCATTTACTGGGAAATTAATATCCTGGAAAACCGGTCTTGACACTGTAGGTCGTCGATTAACTGGCTAACGTGTTTGGTTTTAATTACCATGTCATCCACACATGCCTCGATTGTTTTATCGACCTGTGTCATGAGACACGTCGGGATCATGCGCTTGTATGTGGCCCGGGCGTTTTTTAGCCCAAAAGGCATCGTATTAAAGCAGAATGGCCCATAGGGGGTGATGAATGCGGTTGTCGCTTGATCGGATTCCTTCAATTTGATTTGATGGTATCCGGAATAGGCATCGAGGAAACACAATGAATCATATCCGGCTATGGCATCGATGATTTGGTCTATTCGTGGTAAGGGGAAAGGGTCCGTAGGGCAGGCTTTGTTAAGGTGTTTGAAATCGACGCACAGCCGCCAGGACTTGTCTTTCTTTGGTACCATCACCAGGTTTGCCAACCATTCGGGGTGCTTAATCTCCCGAATGAATCCAGCCTTTAATAGTTTAGCTAATTCTTCGCCCATAGCTTGTCGTTTGGGTTCGGATAAGCGGTGCAGAGTCTGCTTGACGGGCTTGAAGCTTTCGGTAGCGTTCAGACCGTGCTCGGTGAGCCGCTGTGGGATTCCAGGCATATCGGAAGGATGCCAGGCAAAGATGTCCCAGTTTTCTTGGAGAAAGTTCCGCAGAGCCTCATCCACAAGGGGATCGAGCTGAGCTCCGATGGACACTGTCTTGTTGGGGTCCGTAGGGTGCACTTGAAACTTGACGATTTCCTCTGCGGGTTTGAAAGAGGTGGGCTTGGGCCTTTTGCTGAGGATCACGTCATCCTTGTCAACTATTGAACGTAGTGCGGTCAGTTCTTCGGCAGCGAAAGTCTCAGCTAATGCCTCGAGGGCAAGCGTTGTCGTCTTATTTTCTACCCAAAGGGCAATGTTTGGATCACTAGCAATTGTGATCACTCCATTTGGCCCTGGCATTTTAAGTTTTATGTACCCGTAATGGCGTATAGCTTGCAATTTTGTACAGGCATCACGCCCTAATAGGGCATGGTAGCCGCTTGGGAAGGGCACGATGTGGAAGAGAAGTTCTTCAGATCGGTAGTTTTCGGGCATGTCGAACACAACGTCCAAGATGATACGTCCAGAACAACGCGCCTCTTTCCCAGGAATAATTCGTCGGAAAGTTGTACTGCTATGTTTTATGCGACATTGGTCGAACTGCATTTTATCCAGGGTAGCTTTTTATATGAGGTTTAAACCAGTGCCGCCGTCCATCAGCACTTTACGCAGCTTGTAACCATCGATGATGTGGTTTAGGACCTGGGCGGCCGGTGAGTGACCGAGAAGAATGGGCGGCTGGTCAGCATTTCCAAAGCTAATCGGTATGTATGCCCATGCACTTGTTGCTGCCACATGGTACACCTCTTCGAGCTCTCTAAGAGCCCTCTTCCTCCTATTCTTCAAGGGGAATGTTTCATAGACCGTCAGGACTTCGGTATTGTATGCGGGCGATGATGGGGACCGCCTGTTTGATGGAGGCGCTGTGAGGATGGTCTCACCGCTTTTTGCGACCTTCTTGACGACCTAGCAATCTCTAAGGCTGTGACTCAGGTTTATGTTTTGCAATATGGAGTGTATAGGGCAAGGTTTATCCAATAGCCCATCAAGGATAGTGCTGACCCTAGGAAGGGGTCTGTTTCTTTTTTCGGCGGGTTCGAATCTGGCATGCCTCTTTGGAGGTATCCTCTTTTTCCAATCTCCTCTAGGGTGTTTGGGGAAAGTTGGTTCCGAAAATAATCATTTGGATTGCCAAGCACTTTCCATGGAATAGTATTTTTGTACCAAGTCGGATAGCTCAGAAAAGTCATGAATGTGTCGGCGAGCCAGGGCATTAAGAATCCCTTCATCATGGCAATTGTGAATGAAAGTTGTCATTACTTCCTGTTCACCAAGACCTTTTTCTTTGCTTCTAGTGAGCAAGAGTCTGGCCCAAAAGTGATGGACGGACTCTCCTTGTAGTTGCTTAATATCCCGAAAGTCCGAGGATGCGGGCATTGGAGCGATACTAGGATTATCGGCTTGGGTGGTAGGTGGGAAAATATTCGATTCCGCGTCACATTAAGTGTTAGGAATTATGGACTCCGAACCGTGCGGTAGATCCTGGACCGATGATGGTCAGTATCTAGGATGAACTCCCGTATTTGATTTGCCGATGAAGTCTTAGTGATCAGAGACCGGGGTGTAAACTATTTTTAATTCTGGCTATTGGGATGAGTCCTCAGCTAGACACTCAATGGTAGCAACAAGGTGGGTGACCGGAGGGACATGAATCTCCCTGTCATCGGGCGTAACCCCGAGCCGGTCATAGACCAGAATCTGGTCATCCGACATACACATAGCTTCAACCCGATCGAACACCTCGTTTAAAAATGAGGCGATGGTAGGATGCAGGTCGCTGAGGCGAGTGGACTCAATGTGCGGCATGACGGTTCCAGGGCCACGCGAGAGCGGATCCGTGTTTTGTCTGGCCAAGAGGGGTTCGGTCACATCGACCGGATTGGGCATTCTAGACCACGCGAGGGTGACGACTCCGTTGGGGGCGATACCCAATGTCTTCGGCGTCGAGGCATGAAGACTTGGGGCTCCCCCTCAAGGGTCGAAGGTTCTATCAGAACGAGTGTTCCCCGTGAATCAGCGACAAACTATAAGGTTCCGAACTTGATTCTCTGATCGGGGAATAAGTTTCCGATCTGGCCAGGGTGGCTGATCGGATTGGTGTGTGACAAGATGTTACCGTCTATGGGAGTCTAATCAGGGGCAAGAATCCCCTGGATGCATATCTCATTGCTCGTGATGAGGTGAGGCATCAATTCCTTTGTGGGTCAGAGTGGAACTCTCAACAAAAGCACCAATGTCGGTGTCAAAACCGACGAATCTCAGGTAGGGGGTCCCGAATTGTGAGACTAGAACCGATGGTAACAGGAGACGAAGGGGACTCGGATTTACCCAGGTTCGGGCCCTCCTATGGACGTAATACCCTACGTCCTACTTGGATGTATTGATGATATGGGGTTACAGAGTTGATCTACCTCGAGATCGAAGAGCTAACCCTATATGAGTTGTTCTATCCCTACATCCTAAAATCCTCGGCTTATATAGACGCCGAGGGTACCAAGGGTTTACACATGGTCGGTTACATGCCGAAGAGATAAACATGCCTATCTACGTCGCCATCTTGGAGGACACGCCACGGCTTCTGGAAACCTTCATCTAGCGACGGGGCCCTTGATCATCTGATATTCACCTTGCAGCCCATATAGTCCGGCCCATAAGAAAATATGTCAGCTATCCGAGGACCCCCTAATCCGAGACTCCCTCAATGGGGGCGCGCCTTACCACCCACCCAGGGCACGCCCTAGTGGCTTGTGGCCACCTCGTGGGTCTTTTCTCATCGTCCCAAAGCTTCCTGGGTCTCTTCTGGTCCGAAAATAACTCCATAATTTTTATGCAATTTGGACTTCGTTTGATATTGATTTTCTGAAAAGTCCAAAAACAGGCAAAAAACATAAACTTGAACTGGGAACTGAATTAATAGGTTTGTCACAAAAATGTTATAATATAACATATAATTGCATATAAAGTATTCAAGTATTCATGATTGACAATCTAATAGCATGAAAAAAAATTATATATACGTCAGAGACGTATTAACATTCCCAAACTAATTCCTGCTCGTCCTTGAGTAGGTAAATGATAAAAAAACAGAATTTTTGATGTATCATGCTACCCAATATGTAATCTCTTTTAGGTATAGATATGGAGAAACGATGAATCAATTGACATTGACATAATAATATCCATGAACATAAGAAGCATAATCATTATTGCTTTAAAATATACGATCATTAAAGAATGTTATCCCCTACTCATTTTATCATATTAAGCACGGCATGATCCCGTCTTCACCACATAAGTATAAATAATGAGCACCATGGAGTCAAACCAGGCAATTGGATCGTACTTTGCTTTAGCATTTTCAACTACACTCAATACATGAGTGTGAGCCATGGATATAGCATATGGGTGGAATGGGGTATGGTGGTAGATATGAAAGCACTCAAAAGGTGGGAAAGTCTCACATCAACTAGGCAAAGCAACATGCTAAGGAGATGCCCATCAATAGATGTCGATACCGATGCGAGAAGTAGGGATTGTCATGCAACGAATGCACTAGAGTTATAAGTGTATGAAAGCTCAAATGAAACTAAGTGGGTGTGCATCCAACTTGCTTGCTAGATGTGGCACTTTTATTCTTAGGAACATACATAACATTTGGATTATTATTATAAAAAGTCATATCAATAGTTTTAGTGGAAGTTAAAGCGAAACCTAGTATATAAATTATTTATTTCAACTTATCGATTCTGGAGGGACTTTGTCCAACTCGTTGAGTAAATATGGGTTCATTTACTTTTAGATTCTTTAGAATAATTTCTACTTTGTAACCAACTTGATATATTTGACTTTGGAACTTCCTGTCTAAATTCTCAATACGTTCAGTAGTAGGCATTTTATTCTCAATAGCTTCTAGCCTACGCATAACATCTTCCAAACTCAATATAGTTTCATTAATAGTGATAGGTGGTGATCCCACTAAATTTCCCATAGCACTGAAAGCATAGATAGTGTTACTACTCAAGAAATTCCCTCTGGTAATAGTGTCAAGCACCTATCTATACCAAGTAGTGACTCCCACATAAAAAATATGAATTAAAATGGTATTGGATTCCTTACGCATTAATCTATTTTTTGCATCACAAATCCTATACCAATAATCTTTTAAATTTTCTCCTCCCCTTGTTTAAAATTAAGCACTCCATTCTCGGGAGTACAAGGAACTAAAGAAGAACTAGCCATACCGAGAAACAAGTGAACCAGCAAATAAGTAAACATGTAAAGTAGCAAATAGAAATATATTTTTTGATTTTTATAAGAACAAGTATAAAGATAAATTTAAAAAGACAAGAAAAAGTAGAACAAGTGATTTGATAGTTTGTGTGAAGGGACTTCGTGTGAAGTTGATGATATCTCCCCGACAATGAGGTTGCCACGAGCCGCCAAGGCGCGCCCTGAGGGTAGGGCACGCCCCCATGGCTCAAGGACCCCTTGTGGAACCTCCTAAACTAATTCCACTTCTATAAACGCCCAATTATCCCAACAACACCACAGAGACACCCGAAACACTTTTTCGTTGCTGCATGTGTTTGTTCCTCAGTGATCCCATCTGGAGGCCTTTTCCTGTAGTCTGCCAGAGGGGAATCCATCATGGAGGCCATCTACATTAAACTTGATGCCTCCATGCTGATGTGTGAGTAGTTCACCACTGACCTACGGGTTCATAGCTAGTAGTCATATGGCTTATTTTCCCTTTTTGATCTTCAATACAATGTTCTTCATGATTATTGCGATGATTTATTCAATGTAATCTTGTTTTGCGGTGCATTTGTTGGGATCAGATGAATTATGGGTTTGTGATCAGATTATTCATTGAAAGTAATTGAGTCTTTGTAGAATTTTATTGTGCATGATTGTTATGGCTTTGTAATTATCTTTGATATATTCGTTTGGTTTGGCCAACTAGATTGATTTATCTTCAGTGGGAAGAGTGCATTGAAGTGGGTTCAATCTTGCGGTGCTCTATATGACAGTGATAGAAGGGGAGAAGACACGTATTGTATTGTTGCTACCAAGGATAAGACAACGAGATCTGAACATATTGCCTGTCTTACTTTGTGTACATCATGCCAGTTTGCTTAATGTGTTACTCTATTTCTTATGAACTTAATACCTAGAGAGGCAAGCATAGAAGCGCTCTCGGTGTTGAGTAATAGTAGTACATGCAGAATCATTTAGGTCAACTTGTCATGGACGTGGTGCCTATATACATGACAATTGTCATGAATAACATCATAACTACACGCTTTTCTATCAATTGCCTGATAGTAATTTGTCTACCCACTGTATGTTATGTGTTCGAGAGAGAAGTCTCTAGTCAAAACTACCGCCCCGGGGTCTATTCAAATAATATTGCCAAAACCCAAAACGCCTTGCTGCAATTTATTTATTTTATGTTTTATTTATTTATCTATCACTATCAGAAGTAATCCTTGCAAGTAACAAGTTTTAGGGGCTTGACAACCCTCTTGCCCGCGTTGAGTGCAAGTGTTTGTTGTCGTGCGTGCAGGTATTGTTGACGTCAATTTGTCGTGATTCTCCTACTAGTTCGATAACCTTCGTTCTTACTGAGGAAAATACTTGTCGATACTATATATCGTTGCACCTTCCTTTTCGGAGAAAAAACCAATGCATCTCAGAAGTAGCATGGCGGAGGCGGTGACAAGGATATGTACCTAGGATAGGGTCCTAGGCAAGGTCTACATACCCTACCTAAGGCCACTACATTGGAGGACTTGAAGAGCAAGCATAAGCTTCCGACTGGATTCCATGTGACGTTCAAGTCACTCGACATTCAATCCACTCGGAGTCATCCTCCTTCACTCGACAGTCGCCTGTCACTCAGTAGACCTCATTCTCAGTCGACACCAGAAGACCAGGAGCCACCATCAGGAGGCCAACGGGCAGTCGTTAGTCCTTCATCGTTAGTAGCATTTATTAAGTACATTACCAGAACCCCAGACTTTAAACCCACGATCGGACCCTTAGATGACGGGCACTTATAAGGGGCAGCGAACTCTATATAAGCCGCCCCTCCCCTCTGGCAGAAGGTTTCGCAACCATTGTAATCTTAACATTCCACACGACATAAGCTCCCGAGCACTGAAACGTAGGGCTGTTACCTCCACGAGAGGGGCCTGAACTCATACATCTGTGTATACACCCTCGCCATAGCTAGGACTCCGCCCTCTCCTTTCGTACCCCTACCTTCTACTGTTAGGCTCGTTCCCACGATAGTTGGCACCCATCATGGGGCAGGCGTCTAAGCGACTTCGGCGAGGTTGCGTTTTTCATCATTCGACATGTCTTCCGGCGGTGTTTTCGCTCTGGGCCATGAGATCCGTTTCAGTGCACTCACCTTCATCTCCGATGATTCGGCATGGCTTCAGGAAGCGCCTCTCGATGTCGAGGCACTCCCAGTCCGTGGGGCCGCGCACTTGAGGGATCACTAGAAGAGTGTCTAGAGGGGGGGGTGAATAGACTACTAGCAGAAATTAAAAACCTAACCTTTTCCTAAGCTAATTGGTTGGCAGATTTTAACAGTTTTAGCAAAGCTAGAAAGTCTAACAGCCCTACACATGCATGTCAACAAATATGGCAGTGGAAAGTAAAGACATTGCATATGAAGTAAGTGTTGAGATAGGTAGATCAAACGCAGTTGGAGACACGATGATTTTTCCCATGGGTCTGATAGATGGTGCTATCATACATCCACGTTTATGGAGTCTTCATTCCATGAAGGGTAACGGTCGCGAGAGTCCATGGAGGGCTCCACCCAAAAGGGTCCATGAAGTAGCAACCTTGACTATTCCATAACAGCTTCCGTCCATGAAGGACTAGCCTCACTATGGGTAAATCTTCACAAAGTAGGCGATCTCCTTGCCCTTACAAACTTCTTGGTTCACTCCACAACACGAAGTAGGAGGATCCCAAGCAACATCTAACCAATCTAGGAGGCACCACCCTCCAAAAGGTAATAGGCTCGATAATGACGATGAACTCCTTGCTCTTGTTCTTCAAGATGATAGACTCCTCAGCACACAATCACTCTCTCACAGATTTGGCATGGTGTAAGAGATGGGATTGGTGGAAAGCTACTTGGGGAGGCTAGAAATCAGGATCCATATGATTGGAGTGGAAGATCTTGATCTCAACACAAGGGTAGGTGGTTCTCTCTCAAAAAATCTGATAGGATAGGTATGGAATAGTTCCGAGTGCTTCTCTTTCGAGTAGGTGGTGGTGAAGGAGTATATATAGGCATCCCCAAAAATCCAACCGTTACACACAAAATGACCAACTCGGTGACACCGATGTGTTAATCTCGGTGGTAACGAAGTGACCAAAAGGTGGCAACTTTTGAATCTCGGTAAAGCCGATATAGGAAACTCGGTTGCACCGATAAGGTGACCAACGGTCAGATTTCCAATCTCGGTGATGCCGATCCAACATTCTCGGTGGGACCGAAAATGTGAATTTGCATAACAGAAAGTTGGCAACCTAAACTCGGTGGCACCGGTATGGAATCAGTTACACCGAATTGGCTAGGGTTTGGCTTGAGTCTGTCTAGGTTCTGGAATCGGTGGCACCGAAGTGGGAAAGTTGGTTGCACCAATTTTGAGTGTTGGGTATAGAACATACTTTGGTGGGAGAGTTTGTGGATGTTTTTGGCGACTATCACTTGTACACGTTTGAGCATATTGGTCACCAACAAAACGTTACCCCCTTTTAATAGTATTGGCTTTCCTATGGACTCAAAATGATTTCTCACAAATATAAAATGTAGAGTCCTTTTACTTGAAGGTTGGTCAACCTATTTCCTTGAATCTTGAGGTATGTCCACAATCTCCTTTTGGCAAACCTCTCTATAGATTGTACCTGAAATACACTAGGTAAAAGTATCAGTACAAGAGACAATGTATGTTGTCATGAATTAACAAAACCACCAAGGGAGCATACTGTGCTTTCAAAACTTCCGCGTGAGTTCCTGCAGCGTGTTGCTGCATCAGCTATCGACTCCCTATACCTCGGCTCGCCTCGTTATCCGCAGTCGCAAGCGGTCTGGACGCTCACAACTCTAGCGCTAGATCAAGCACGCAGTGGCGCGTCAAATTTCTTCTCCGCAGATCGAAGTGCTCGAGCCTGCCGAGTCTCTTCACGGTGTGTTCGAGTCAGATTCCGATCCGTTTGATATCCCTTCCGAGTGCGAGAGCTGCGATCCAGCAGCGGATGTCCTTATGGCGGGCTCTCACCAAATCCCTCTATCGGGCTTTGGCCAGGGAAAGCGTGATGCTGGTGGTGTGTTGAGTGAACAGCCGCGTCGCGAGGGGGAGTTTCTTCATACCCCCATCATTGGTACGACTGCTGAGGCCCAAGCCTTGGAGGCCACACGCATTCGGCTAGAAGAGCTCCAGCGAGAACTCGACGAGCGCGCTCGCCAGCGTCCACTTGTTGTCGGTCGACGGCGGTGACAGTTGTTCCTGACTGGCTCCCGCAATGACGTTGAGGTATATCGAACTCCTGTGTTAAATGTTGCAGTTGCTGCTAGGATAGCATATTCCATTTAGCCGTCGCGGTCAGAGGTTGGAAGAGGGTTGATGCAGATCAGGGCACTATTAGATGAAGCATAGTGTCAGAATTCTGTAGTTTCATAGCCCCGCAACAAGATACACAGCAACTCACCCAGGGCCGAAACTGTTCAGTCGACACACAACCCTGGATCGCCCCTGCGTCGTAGGGGTGGGGGCTTTCACGAGGATCAGGTTAGAGATCAGCCTCACCGCGAAGACCGCTATCGAATGCCCGCTCCTCCACAGGGCCTGTCCGCACGTGCCTCGGCACCCGAACGATAGGCGCTCGCTCGGTGATGAACGGAATGCGGAGTTTGATGCTTGAGATCTCCTCGCCCAGAAACAGATCGACAGGGGCAGAGCCCATAGAAAAGGCCAAGATAGAGACTTTCCGAGTGGTAGATCAGCCGTAATTTCTGGTCCTGAGTGTTTCAGCAGAGTCATCCGTTCTACGGAGATTCCCCCCAACTTCAGGTTGGTGGTTGGGATCTGAAAATTTTCTGGCGAGTCCAAGCTAGAGACTTGGTTAGATGATTACCGAGTGGCTGTACAGATTGGTGGCGGCAATGACAATGTCGCAATGAAGCACATGTCCTTGATGCTAGATGGTTCAGCTCGAGCTTGGTTGAATCGCTTGGCTCCTTCCAGTATATATTGCTGGGAAGATCATGCCCGAGTGTTTATCCGAACCTTCGAGGGCACATGCAAACGTCCTGCAGGTCTGGTCGACTTACAGCATTGTGTCCAGAAGCCTGATGAAACTTTGAGAGATTATATTCAGCGGTGGTCCACTCTGCATCATGCAGTGGAGAATGTGTCAGAACAGCAGGTTGTGTGTGCTTTCAAGGCCGGTGTGAGATACAGGGAGCTGTACCTGAAGTTCGGGCGCATGGGTACGCCAAGATGATGGAAATAGCCACTCGGTACGCCAATGGCGAGGAAGAAGACCGCCTCCATAGCAGCAAAGGAAAGGCAGTCGGCAATGAGGCTGGTGTCAATAACAATCGGAAACAAAAGCGAAAAGCTGACGGTCCAGTTCAAGCAGAAGCAGCAGCACTGGCGACCCAATCAAAAAACAAGGGCAAGGCTAAAGCACAGTATGCCCCCAAGAAAGGGAAAAATCAGTCAGGAACTAATATCATGGATCAGACGTGTGTAATTCACACGAGGAAAGATGCGAAGGCATTGTGATTTTGCCCAAGCACACCACTCGGCAGTGTCGGACCCTTATCTAGCAGTTCAAAGGGGACCCGTCGAGTGATAAATCTCCTGAGAAGGGTGATGAAGATGAAGACAAAGAAACATTCCCTAATGTCACTGCAACACTTGTGATTTTTTCTGATGTTGAGAGCAAGAGTCGACTGAAGGTCATCAACAGAGAAGTCAACATGGCTGTACCTGCTACCCCCACTTACCTCAAGTGGTCCCAGTATGCTATCACATTCAATCAGACAGACCATCCTTCTCATGTGGGCACTCCCGATCGATAGGCTCTGGTAGTTGATCCGGTGGGGGGGGGGCACTCGACTCAGAAAGGTCCTCATGGACGGATGCAGCGGACTGAACATTCTCTATGCGGATACCCTGAAAGGGATGGGCATTCTGATGTCCCGACGGAGTGAAAGCAACATGCAATTTCACGGGGTCATCCCAGGGAAGAAGGCCAAGTCACTCGGCCAGATAGCATTGGATGTGACATTCGGGAATGACAAATATTTCCGAAAAGAAAAGCTGACGTTTGAAGTCGTGGATTTCCAGAATGCCTACCATGCCATTCTGGGTCGACCCGCATATGCACGTTTCATGCCCTGACCGTGTTACGTGTATCTCAAGTTGAAGATGCCAGGCCCTAAGGGCGTGAGCACGGTCACTAGCAATCGACAGCGGGCCGAAGAGTGCCTCCAGCAAGGCTCCAAGATCGCCGATCACCAGATGGCCATGGTCGAGCTGGAAGAGTACAAGAAAAGCGCTCACCCTGCTGATTTGCTCCATGCAAAGAAGACGGCTTCTGAGTCGGCATTTTAGTTGGTAGGGGAAGTGAAGAAGGTGCACATCCACTCGACGGACCCTACTGCTGCCCCGACAAATATATCATCAACACTCGACAGCAAATAGGAAGCCTAGCTCATCCAGTTCCTCCGTGAGAACTAGGATATCTTTGCATGGAAGCGTGATGACATGCCGGGGGTTCCCAGGGAGCTGGCTGAGCACCGTCTGAGAGTGGATCCGAAAGCCAAACCCATCAGGGAGCATTTGCGTCGTTCAGCAGTGGAGAAGCGCAAGGCAACCGGCGAACAAGTGGCCCATCTCTTGCAAGCCAAGTTCCTTCGGGAGATCTACCACTCCAAGTGGCGCTCAAATGTTGTGATGGTGCCAAAGAAAGATAAGTCGTTGCGTGTGTGCATCAACTTCAAACATCTCAATCGAGTATGCCCGAAGGATCATTTTCCTCTCCCCCGCATAGATCAAATTATTGACTCGACTGCAGGATGTGAGCGTTTATCGTTTCTGGATGCTTACTCTAGGTACCATCAAATCCGTCTGTATGGCCCAGACGAAATAAAGACAACTTCATCACCCCATTCGGGTGTTTCTGCTACATCACTATGCCATTCGGTCTCAAAAATGCCGGCGCAACTTTTATATGCATGATTCAGAAATGTTTACTCGACCAGATCCCTTGGAATGTCGAGGCGTACATGGATGATATAGTGGTCAAGTCCCACAAAGGTTCCGACCTGCTGGCCGACTTGGCAAACATTCACCAATGTGAGGAGATTCAACATAAAGCTAAATCCGGCCAAGTGTACTTTTGGCGTCCCTGGCGGCAAGTTACTCGGTTTTCTCATTTTCAAATGGGTGATCGATGTCAACCCTGAGAAAATCAGCACCATTACCTGAATGAAGACTCTCGTGCGAGTGCATGACGTTCAGAAGCTCACAGGTTGCTTGGCAGCATTGAGTCGATTCATTTCTCGTCTTGGTGAGAAGGCTCTGCCTTTGTATCAATTGATGAAGAAGTTTGACATGTTTGAGTGGACTCCCGAAGCCGAAGCAGCGTTCATTGAGCTCAAAGCCCTGCTCTCCACCCAGCCGGTGCTTGCTGCTCCTTGCAGCAAAGAGCCCTTGCTCCTGTACATCGCGGCCACAAATCAGGTCGTCAATACAGTGCTAACTGTTGAGCGGGAAGAGGAGGGTAAACCTTATAAAGTCCAGCGGCCAGTCTATTATGTCTCAGAAGTTTTGTCCCCCTGAAAGCAAAGATATCCACACTATCATAAGCTGGTTTACGGTATTTACCTATATGCGAAGAAGGTGGCGCATTATTTCCAAGACCACTCGATTTCAGTCATCAGTGATGCTCCTCTGTCCGAGATTTACAATAATCAAGACGCATCAGGTCGAGTGGCTAAATGGGCAATCGAGCTTGGACACTTCGACATCAGATTCGAAGCCAAGAAAGCAATCAAGTCCCAAGCATTGGCAGATTTTATGGCCGAGTGGGTTGAACAGCAACAACCAACCCAGATTCACTCGGCACATTGGACTATGTTCTTTGACGGATCTAAAATGTTGAATGGGTCCGGTGCTGGTGTTGTCTTGATATCTCCCAGGGGCGACAAGCGCAACTACGTTTTGCAAATTCACTTCGATTCCTCCAACAATGAGGCAGAATATGAAGCACTTTTGTATGGGTTGCTCAAGGCTATCTCACTCGGCGTCAAGCGCCTGATGGTTTATTGCAACTCAGATCTGGTGGTGAATCAAGTGATGAAAGAGTGGGATGTTCGAAACCCCGCTATGACTGGGTACTACAATGCAGTTAGAAAGTTGGGGAAGAAATTTGAAGGCTTGGAACTTCATCATGTTCCCTGACTGAAAAAGCAGGCGGCCGACGAGCTATCCAAGATTGGGTCCACTCGACGGCCGTCCCCAGTGGTGTGTTCTTAGAGCACCTGCACACTCCTTCGATACAAGAAGATCCTTTCACCGAAGAGCCCCTGCAAGCTTTGTGTTCCACTGACCCGATAGAAGTCGATGTCCCTCCAGTTATTGATCTGGTCATGGAGATTCTGGTTGTCACTCTCGATTGGACTGTGCCTTACATTGCCTATATCCTTAGACAAGAGCTCCCTGAAGATGAAACAGAGGCTCGACAGATTGTGCGTAGGTCCAAGGCTTTTACTATGGCGGGAGATCAGCTATTCAGAGAGAGTGCGACTAGCGTTACTCAGCACTGCATTTCCCCCGAGGAAGGTCGAATGATTCTGGATGAGATCCACATGGGTACTTGCGGCCATCATGCGTCCTCACGAAAGATTGTTGCCAAAGCATACAGAGCTGGTTTCTTCTAGCCACAGGCTAATGAGATGGCTAAAGACATTGTCGATCACTGTGATGGATGCCAGTTCTATGCAAACTTGTCACACAAGCCGGCCTCTGCTCTGAAGACAATTCCCCTTGCCTGGCCGTTTGCTGTTTGGGGACTCGACATGGTTGGTCCCTTTCGGACCGGAAAAGGTGGTTTCACTCATTTGCTGGTTGCGGTTGACAAGTTTACCAAGTGGATAGAAGCCAAGCCCATCAAGAAATTGAACTCCCGTACGGAGGTTACATTCATGAGAGAGATAATTTTCTGGTACGGCGTTCCTCACAACATTATCACGGATAACGGCACCAACTTTGACTCGGAAGAGTTCAGAAACTTCTGCACATCTCAGCGCACTCGGGTGGATTATGCATTTATCGCTCACCCGCAAACCAATGGGTAAGTCGAGCGAGCCAATGGCCTCATCTTGCAAGGTCCGAAGCCTCGTCTCATGCGCGACCTAGATCATGCCACTGGTGCCTGGGTAAGTGAGCTTCCTTCTATGTTATGGGGCCTGAGAACTACACCAAATCGGTCGACTGGATGAACTCCCTTTTTCCTGGTCTATGGTGCTAAAGCTATCTTGCCGAGTGACTTGTTTCACAATTCTCCTCGAGTGGAACTTTATTCCGAGGCTGAAGCCAAACATGCTAGGCAGGATGGTGTTGATCTCCTGGAGGAAGAACGAGAGATGGCTTTGATCCGGACTAGTGCTTATCAGCAGGATCTGCGGCGCTTCCATGCGAAGAACGTCAAGAGTCGATCATTTCATGAGGGAGACTTGGTGCTCTGAGTGAATCAACACCGACCTCGCAAGCTTGCTCCTGCATGGGAAGGTCCTTTTGTCGTCACTAAAGTGTTGAACAATGGAGCTTATCATCTGTACAATCTCATGAAGCGGATAGATGAGCCACGAGCCTGGAATGCAAATCTGCTCCGGCGTTTTTATACTTAGAGACCGAAGGATCTTCTTATGTAATGGGAATACTTTATCTATGCAATTCAAATTTCTGCAATATATGTTGTCGATTCCGATCATACAGTTTCACCCTTGGGAATACTTCGAGTGGTGAGCACTCCTCACACTCGGGGGCTTAGCTGCGAACATGCTTTTGCCTATGTTAAAAACCCTATCGGGTGGATAGTAGTCCATTCACTCGATGACCTATTTGCGAATCCGTCTTCGCTTAGGTTCGAAAATATTCCGAGTGGTGAGCAATCCTCACACTCAGGGGCTTAGCTGTGAACATGCTTTCGCCTAAGTTAAAAACCATGTCCGGTGGATAGCAGTCCATTCACTCGATGACCTATTTGCGAATCGATCTTCGCTTAGGTCCGAAAATATTCCGAGTGGTGAGAAATCCTGACACTCGTGGGCTTAGCTGCGAACATGCTTTTGCCTAAGTTAAAAACCCTATCGGGTGGATAGTAGTCCATTCACTCGACGACCTATTTGTGAATCCGTCTTTGCTTAGGTTCGAAAATATTCCAAGCGGTGAGCAATCCTCACACTCTGGGGCTTAGCTGTGAACATGCTTTCGCCTAAGTTAAAAAAAACTGTCAGATGGATAGCAGTCCAATCACTCGACAACCTATTTGCGAATCCGCCTTCGCTTAGGTTCAAAAATACTCCGAGTGGTGAGCGATCCTCACACTCGGGGGCTTAGCGGCGAACATGCTTTTGCCTAAATTAAATACCCCGCCGAGTGGATTGTAATACATCCACTCGATTCCCTAGCCACGAATAAATCTTCACCTAGGGTCAAAAATATTCCGAGTATTGAGCAATCCTCACACTCGGGAACTTGGTTGCGAACATCTTTTCGTCTAAGCCTAAGAACAAACTCAGTCGAACAAACGATTGAAAGCCAAAAACAGATAAATCCAAAGGGTTAATCGCAGATAAAAGTTTTACGAGAAAGCAAAAGTGCTCGGGCCTAAGGCCTGAATAAAGTTTTAAGGGATATAGTTTCACTCGGCATACCGAGGCGAATAAAAGTGTTTCTTCCTAAGGTCAAGTTTTTCAATCATCCGACGGGCTGGCTGGCTCGACAAAAGTGTCCAAGTCGATGCCATCTGCGATTCTGGTAGCTGCGTCGATGAACGTCTCCATGAAGTCCTCGAACTGAAGCTTCTTTGTGTTAACCACTTGGAGCTCCTTCAGCTTCTCCTCCCTCACGTCTCTACAATGGACCCTGACGAGTGATAGCGCCACGTCGGCCCCGCAGCGAGCAGCAGACTTCTTCCAGGCCTGCACTCAACTTGGAAGGTCGTTCAGATGGGCCATCATGGAGTTGAGGTCGAGCTGAGGAGTGTCCTCGGGCCACAGCTCCTTATCAATCCTTTCCATCGCAGATTTTAGTCGGACAAGATATGCCTGAACGCCCTGGAGCCAGAAATTGAGTCTGAGCATGTTCATGGCGACCGCGTCTGCGACAGGAGACTTGGTGGGATCCAGGTTGGGCTCAATCTCTTTTGTATCCTTTTCGAAGTCTTGGCAGAATTCTATTGAAGAGAAGGAATGGGAGGAGAATCGGTGAGGTACGATCTTCATGGATTTTACAAAGTTCAGTCAACAAGAGACACTCACCGTCGATCATGATGTACATCTTCCTCGAGAATTCGCCCAGATGCTTATCCAGGCTGTTGCTCCTTTTGTTCAGCTGCTTGGCCCTTTTGACAAGGTCCACACGCTCTTGCTTCAGCTTTGCGTTCTGCTCCTACAGCTTCTAGGCAGCTGCCAGCTTTCGATCTACAGTCTCGGTTTTATCCTTCGTCACCCGTTGGGCGTCGGCGAGTGCTTTGTCCTTGTCCTCCAGCGCCTTCTTCATGGAATCTAAAGAAACAACATTGTTGAGTCGCGCTTGGAGTCGACGATTTTCATTGCGCACGTCTGTTCGAGTGAGAGCACTCGGTTCAAAGCATGAAAAGTGAAGATGGGAATGCATAGAGTCGGCAGTAGTTACCTCCCAGAGACTTCAGCTCAGCCCACGCTCGCTCCAGAGCATCGTTGGAGGCTTCCAGATCCACGCGCAGTCGGTTCCTCTCATCCTAAAGATCCTTGTACTACGCTGCAAGTTCGCAAGCCCTCTAAAACCAACAAAAGAAAGAAATTCAATCGACAAGTAATACCAAGGACGGTCGACTGGGTTATGAATACCATCGAATGCCTGTCTAACTATCCTGGAACAGCGTCATGTAATGGTTGACCTATGATGTCGATGAAACTCATGTCCAGGGGAAGAAGAATTCAAGCAAAAGTCCACTCGACATGTCGAGTGGCTCTGGCACTCCGCGTTCCATAAATAAATTCCAAGTAGTCTCTATTAAGACCCTCGTCGGTGCAAGCACCCGACGGCGGTTTCGGGGACTACACCCAGTGGGTGCACTTAGAGTACCCCCACTGAGATGGTTAACACTTGACCTGTCGAGTAACTAGTCAGAACAAAAAATGCGCACTTGACATGTCGAGTGCCTCCAGTACTACGCGTACGACGGAAAAATCCTGATTTCAAGTTTTCAAGACTACTGCTTATCATCTGCGATTAGCAGTAGCCTCGGGGACTACACCCAGTGGGTGCACTTAGCATGCACCCACTGGTTACTGAAACGTTTGACAAGGTCAGCCCTGTCAGAACATTCATCTGTCACTCGACCCGTCGAGTGACGTGCCTCCCCGCTCTGTGAAGTTCAATCTATCCTTATGTAGCATCATATCATGGTTTATCAATGATATCCATAAAACCTACAAGGTAGCTTCAGAGTCGTGTGATCAAAGGCCAAATGTATCCCGCATACAACAAACTCTAAGACCCCTGCCAGTGAAAGTACTCGACAGCGGTCTCGGGGAATACATCCAGTGGGTGCACTTAACATGCTCCCACTGGATCTTCCAATTCTCGATCAGTCGAATGGCAAAAAACATCCGTCATTGGAATATCCGTCACTCGATCCGTCGAGTGACACGCCCCTCCCCACTCTGTGAAGTGTAGTCTATCCTTATGTAGCGTCATATCATGGTTTATCAACGATATCCGTGGAACCTACAAAGTAGTTGCGGAGTGGTGTGACCAAGGGCAAATGTATCAAGCATACGACAAACTCTATGGCCCCTGCCGATGCAAGCACTCGACAGCGGTCTCTGGGACTACACCCAGTGGGTGCACTCAGAGTGCCTCCACTGAGACGGTTAACACTAGATCCGTCGAGCGGCCCGTCAGAAAAAAATATGCATTCGACATGTCGAGTGACTCTAGTACTATGCGTACTATCGATCCAAAACCTACTCGACTAAGACCTGACCTACTCGAGTGGAGAAATTTCAAACATTCAAGAAAAGACAGGAATTCAATCGGAAATGTACTTACAATCGAACTTACTTGGACATTGGTGCGGAGGGCCGTGCTGGCATCGTAAGTTAGCTTGCTGGCCTCGTATGACTCTTTTGTTTGTAGCATCATCTGCTCTGCCGGATCATAGCCTCCTTCGCAGCTCTGGTCTGATCTTCCGGGACGCGATGTAGAGGGAAAGTCGTCATGGGTGGGATTGGCGTAGTAGCTAGGGAAGCTGAAGTAGTCTAAGCAGGTCTGGTTGGAGTGGATGTCATGATGGTCGAGACAGTTGGAGGGGCACTTGACAGAGGTACTACAGGATCAGCTCTGATTCGTGTCGAGTTGCCCATCCCCTGGGAGGACTCTACAGTCGACCGTTGAAGCGTCTGCAGTGATGAAGCTCTTCGAGTGCGGGTGCGCGAGGTGTCTGTGAATTCCTCGTCGTCTTCTAGCGGGATGACCTCTGCAACGTCAATAGACAATGTTAACTTTTGCAACTGTCGAATCTCATTCGAATGAATCGAGGACTTATTAACCTCTATGAGAAGTGGCAGCGTCATTAGTGTCAATGTCCATCGCTTCCCCTTTGTCTTGAGAAGGAGATGTTACAGAAGTAGCAGCTCTGATGGATCAAACAATGCTCAGTTAGCAACAACGCAAAGTCACAATCAACAGAAAGGATTTGAAAGTAAACACTCACGTGGATACGACAGGCACGACCATCTTCATGTGAGGCAAGGCTTTGCATGGTTTGGCCACGGTCACTTTGGGTTGCTTCGCCGATCGTTCGCTTGACTTGACAGTCGAGGGGAGGCTCCGCTTCGGGCTCTTCTCGCCTGGGCCCGGAGCCCTGTCCTCAGCAGCCGTAGGATCTTGGCGAGCCTTGGAGTGGCATTCGGTGCGAAGAGCTGGCTCGACTTCTGGCTCGTTTGGCCCAAGTTTTCGTACTCATCCTCGGAGTCTTCTGAACTGTCGCCGTCTACGCTGCCGCCTTCACTCACAACCCCATCGTCAACGTGGTTCCCGTTAGGAACGGGCGAGTGCATGTGCGTCCACTCCCGCATGATTTAAGTAAAGAAGTCAGTTCATAAGTCAGTATATCACTCGACGGTACAAGTACATCAGTCGACACCCCACAACTCACCAGATTCTTCGGCGGGTTTTCGGCCGAGTAAGGTCGGATCCTCTTGGCTCCCAAAGGGTTGTCGCATGCTCCAGTGATGCTGCGAAACCACTGCTTGACAGTTTTTTGCGGAACCTCTTCTGGGTGCGCCCTAGTTGAGTCCTCAGGGCCCGCGTAGTGCCACATGGTGTGATCTCTGGCTTGGAGCGGCTGAATACGTCGACTGGAAAATGTTTCCAACAGATCCATGCCAGTCACTCTACCCCGAATTAGTTGCACCACAGCTTCAACCAAGATTCCCACTTGGACATGTTCCTCTTCGGTCACCCTCAGAGACTTGGGGACAGTTGGACGATCAGGTGTATAGGGGGGAAGGCCAGTCGACATGTTGGGCGATGCTACGTCTTTGCTGTAGAACCAAGTCGACGGCCAGCCTCTAACAGACTCAGGAAAAGTCATGGCAAGGAAAGAACCACGGGATCTTTTTTGAAGTCCTAAACCCCCACACAACTGAAGCACATGATTCTTCCCATCAGCAGGGAGGGCTCTCTTCACGGTCTGGGATCTGACCGTAAAGATGTGCTTGAACAGCCCCCAATGAGGAGAACAACCCAGAAAACACTCGCACAAAGTAACAAAGGCAGACAAGTATGCAATAGTATTCGGTGGGAGATGGTGCAGTTGAGCGCCGAATAAATTCAAGAACCCTCTAAAGAACGGGTGGGGTGGCGTAGAGAAACCTCTTTCAACGTGGGAGAGAAGGAGGACCCTCTCCTCGTCGTGCGGCTCCGGCTCGCATTCTCCCTCCAGCAGCCTCCAGGCACCGTCCGCCATGAGCCCATCGGCGACAAGGCCCTCCATGTCATCACCAGTGACTATAGAGGGGAGAAAATCCCCCTGCATCCATCCCTTCGGCACGGTGAACCGAGCGGTCGAGGGCTTCTTGCCCTTGACCTTCGTCGCCCCCTTCTTAGCTCGCTCCAGCTTCTCCGTGGTGGTCTTCGTCATCGTCGCGGCGGCTCTCGTCGGAGAGGAACGGAGTGGGGCGCCGGAGACAGGGGAGGCGGAGGAAGAGAAGAAGTCTGGGGAAAAGTACTCTGCGAACCACAGCGCTCCGAGATTTATATCCCGCCGAGTGCCTCGCTGACTGGTGGACCCGCGAGATCACCGCGCACGCCAGCTACAGTTTGCGTCCACTACATGACCAAATGACCGGCGCGGAGATTGAGGCGTCGTGCCCCCACTTGCCCTGATCATGGCATCATCATCGCACGCGTGTGCTTCCCTAATTTTTGTATCCCACAAAATCCGGGTCTGACAGATCGACCCGTCACCTCCAAAGATGTTTTCAGTTCACTCGGAGCAAAATAGGCATTGAACATTCACTCGAACACTTTCAAGGCTAAATGGATCCGGACGAATGGCGAAAAGTTCAGTCGACGCAAGTTTCGTTGGAGCCCCGAATATCATTCGGAAGATTTGGCGTAACGATCCTGAATTGACATCAATACTCAGAGTTCAATCGACGCAAGTTTCGTTGAAGCCCCGAATATCATTCGGAAGATTTGATGCCTTAATTCAAGATTGGCATTGATACCCCCATTTCACCACTCGAACCCCGATCCATTTGGGGGCTAATGACGAGGATATGTACCTAGGATAGGGTCCTAGGCAAGGCCTATATACCCTACCTAAGGACACTACATTGGAGGACTTGAAGATCAAGCATAAGCTTCCGACTTGATTCCATGTGACGTTCAAGTCACTCGACATTCAATCCACTCAGAGTCTTCTTCCTTCACTCGACAGTCGCCTGTCACTCGGTAGACCTCATTCTTAGTCGACACCAGAAGACCAGGAGCCACCATCAGAAGGCTGACGGGCAGTCGTTAGTCCTTCGTCATTAGTAGCATTTATTATGTACGTTACCAGTAACGCCAGACTTTAAACCCATGATCGGACTCTCAGATGTCGGGCACTTATGAGGGTCAGGGAACTCTATATAAGCCGCCCCTCCCCTCTGGCACAAGGGTTCACAACCATTCTAATCTTAACATTTCACACGACATAAGCTCCCGAGCACTGAGACGTAGGGCTGTTACCTCCACGGAGAGGCCTGAACTCATACATCTGTGTGTACACCCTCGTCGTAGCCAGGACTCTGCCCTCTCCTTTCGTACCCCTACCTTCTTCTGTCAGGCTCGTTCTCACGACAGGCGGCTTCTTTCGCCTTCTCCTTCGCCTTTAGTTTGCCTGCTTCAAGTCTCTGCCACCCTGTACTCCGGGGTGATCTCCTTCTGCGGTCTCTTCAAGGCCACGATGCAAGAAACTACAATTGGGATAGGGGCGGGTTCGACGCCCATGGCGGTAGGGTGGGAGATTTGGGGGAAGAAAAGGTGAGAGTTGATATGATGTGCCACTAACAAGGGGGCTAGAGAGGACACATGCTGAAATAGGTCGTAACGGACAACCGTCCCTTTGCATCGATGCATTGAGTTGTGTTTTTTTGTCATCAGATGTGGATGGATGAAATTCGTCCGGCGGTGGAGTTGCACAAGTGAAAAATGGAAGTCAAACGGCTCATCCCTGATTTGTTTCCACCTTCTGTCTTTTTGGGGAGATAAATGGTACAGGATTGTCGATTACATTTTTCAGGGGTAACTGACTTTTTTCTTCTTGAGGCAAAGGGTGACTGTCGATTACATCAGCGCGGGAGCGTGACTCGTGGTGGAGGATACGAGCCATGCCCATGGTCCAGCTTTGGCAGGATCATGACATTTGAATAGAAAAAGTAGTACGACCCTGGAATATTTATCAATTTCGAAATATTAGTACCTTTGGAGAACATGATGAGATGTTGGACTGCACCGTGGCTAAGTCGCACTATATGCATACATATTTTTCACGAACAAAGAGGTTTTACTTATCCTTTGAGCCCTGCGATTTCGATAAGTCTGAGGTCGATCTATATAGGCTCAGCTACTATGGAGAGCGGCAGTAGTAATGTTGTACTAGCACCATCAGTGCAAGCAAGACGGACAGGTCTGGTTTTGCTGTTTTGTGGTGATTGCCATCCGTGACCGCGAGAAGTTCCAACTTCCAATTCCAAGGCGCGCCTGGACCGGGAGGGTATTTTCAGCTGGAGCCGATGGTGGTGCTGGTGCAGAGTTATTTTTCACAGCCACAAGCTTTTTATCCTGGCCTTTGGAGATTGGGTAGCCAGCCACAACCAGCCTCTCCTTTTTTTTCTTCTTTCTTTCGCTCTATCTTATCAAGATAATAATAAACTGTCCATCTCTTTGTTCCCTTTCTTTGTATATCTAGTTGGACTCATGTGTTGCGTGACGAGCAGCTTCCTGAATGATTGTTATAGTTTTCTGAGACGGCAACATATGAATGATTTTTGAGATGCAGTCTAGCATGCATGAGTGTTACACACTCATCAGCAACCTGAACTCTATCGCTTGCCCTTTTGCGTCTCCGATGGGCACGTAGCATTTTGGAGTACTCCTATGTAGGAAATGTTTTGCCTTGTTTATATATATATATATATATATATATATATATATATATATATATATATATATATATATATACACGTGCTTCTGCGTGTGAAAAATAATTTTTTAAATATCAAAAAAATGCCAACAAAATTTGCATGTATTTATAGTCACATTCAAATGTCACCTACAAAGTTTTAGGCAAAAAGGTTAAATATTATGACCTATGGGAAAATAACAAATTTGAACACCAAATGTTAATCTAAAATGTCACTCAAATTTGTTTTTTTCGACGAAATACTATTGCTTAGTTTTTTATGAAAATTGTCAAGCATGTTTATGACATTGATACGAACATCTATAAAAAAAATTTAAATTTTTTAAAAACATTTTATGATATTTTTTATGGTACTGTCATCCAGAAGCATATGCTCCCAGGAGTCAAAACGTGTGTGTATATATATATATATATATATATATATATATATATATATATATATAGGAAAACGCTCCGTGCGGGCGGCTCTTGTGTTTGTTAATTGGATTTTTTGTTCCTACGAGCTTACGAGCAAGGGTGGGGCAGGTCGAATGAATGGTTTTGTTCGTAGCGACCAAAGGAAGAGAGCGGCACGTCTCCCTCTCCTCGCATTCATGCGCGACCATAGAGAAGTGTGTTCCGCACAGTCAGAGATCATCGGTATTGCGTGCGTGTGTGTGCATTCCTATGGAATCAGCAAGCCGATACGTTGGATTTTAGGCGTCCTCTGCATATCTATCGCCGGTGCCCTGTAGGGTCACTCTTGCCAGCGTCGCTCTTGCCAGCGTCACTTCTCCTCGGGTCAAAATCGTGTTGGCCGTTGCCTATTAAATAGTCCCTCCATTTTTAAATATATTTTTTAAAATTTCACTAAAGACTACATATAAAGGAAAATGAATAAATTCATATTTTAAAGTTTATTTGTATATATCCGTATGTAGTTCACATGAAATTTTGAACCTTACATTTAAAAATGGATAGTGTATTAAATAAAATCTAGCCGACAACCGTGCGTTTGACGGATGGAACGGGGAATGTAAAATGAGATGCATGTATGTCCTTTCCCTCCCATGCACCTCCCTTAACCAAGCGAAAGGAAGGGAGAGGAACCTACAAGTCTTCTCCTGGACCGATCTCGCCTCCACGCCGGATGGTATAGCGGTACTAGGACACTTGGGCTTCACGCTCGTGTACCGGCCAGGCCACGTGGGAGAAGCAACTAGAGTTTTGTCATCAAGGACTACGCCTCATTGCATCGTATATCCTTCTTTTCTACGGGAAACCATACATCTTTTTTACATCCTCATTGATGAAAAGCATCAACCATGTTTTTCTTTGTTTTTTGGCGGTAACATCAACCATGTTGGTCGTCATAGACACCACACATAGGATGAAACGGCGAAAATTAAAGCACAGACGACAGCATAACATTAAGAGCCTATTTGGTTTACAATCTAAGGTTGTCACGTCTAATCTTAGTCGTGCCACCACATTATAGACATGGTTAGATTCATTGTCACACTTGTGGCTTGCCATATTTTTCTAGCAACATGATTAACATGTCATAGGTTTAATTTTTTGCCAAATCTTGTTACACTTGTGATGGCTACTTTATTAACCACACTTTTTATGACACCACACTTTGCATAAACTTCGTTTTGATAAAGTTGGTCATGAACCAAACAGGCCCTAAAAATCGCCCGGGTGGTCGGGCTGCAAAGCCAACACCGAGGAAGGCGACGAGAGGCAGCCATACGTACTCGCGTTAGGTAGGAGGAGCCGTACGTACAGGTGGTTCATCCTTGGTTCGTCCGTTTACACAAAAATCCCTTTATTTCCTTTTTAGGAGAAATTCTGTTATTTCCTGCGCACTGACGACTTGCCGACCGATGGGTTCATGCACGTACTACATGTCATCCCATAGCTTTAACTGTTTGTAGGTGTTGCATGTACGTTCCATGTAGACGCCACATCTTTCGGAATCGGGGCTCCGCAAAACCAAACAAGGGTCGAACACTGGGGTGTGTGCGAGGATCTTAACCGGCTCAGAGTCTCAAGTTTGTCACCCTATGGCCTAACTGCGTCGAGTAAGTGCAAGCGGGGAAGAAGGTGGACTCGGAGATTTACCCAGGTTTGGGCCACCTTGCGGTGTAAAACCTTACTCCTACTTTGTGGTGGATTGTCCTCACGAGGACGCTAAGGATGAACTAGTACACTGGTGGGGTGGCCTCACGAGGGCCCTTGGTAGTGATGAACTAGGTCTACTCAACCTGCCCTCTATGATGGGAGCTGGTGGCTATTTATAGGGGCCATAGTCCTCTTCCCTGATTGCACAGGCGGGAAGGGATCCACAACGGCCAAATTTGAAAGGGGACAGGAGGTACATCTTATCCTGACTAAAGGTGGTCTTCGCCTGCAAATCTTCGGAGTGTGACGCGGTGGTGGGCTCGGTGATGACATCCGTCCTGCCGAGCTCGTGGTCTCTGCCCTGTTGCGCGGGGAAGGTAACCTTTGGGTGATTCCTTGGGAACCCGCGTATGTCCTTGCATCCTTAGCATGAAAGAGAAAATTGTCCTCCCTCTGCGCCTGCTGGCGCCCGCCTGGCTTTTTCATCAGAGCCCACGTCACCCTGGCCTCGGGAAGTAGGGTGCTTTCATAGGAATCTCCGCTCCTCGGGAAGCATCCTGGGGGGATGCCACCCTTCGGAGGTCTTGACGTTGTCCCTCCGCGAGGTAGGGGCTCTCGCGAGGGCCTTGACTTGAGAGGCTTGTGGATGGGCCGTATCGGGCCGTCGTGGTGGGCCACACGCTGGACCGGAGACAGGCAAGTCTGGGTACCGCCGGTCCCAGAACGCCGACAGTAGCCCGCGGTCCCAAGGCGAGCCAGCCCTGGCTTCGAAACGAAGGCAAGGAGCATCGGGTGAAACACTACGAGCCCCAAACCGCCTGTGGGACCGGCGCGAGGCGCCCGACGGGTCGCTGGACTTCTCCTCCTCCATGAGGCCTCGGGAACCGCCCTGAGTCGGGTCGATTCATAGCATGTGCGCCGCATTGGTCATCATTTCCCTTTATCGATCGTCTTTGCCTTCCTGCTCTCCTGTTGCCCCGGGACCACGCCCAAGTGACCTGCCAGGGGAATGGAGGCGACAAGAGGCAGAGTCACCTACGAGCCGAGTACGACACGTGGTGCCCGAGGAGTTCACTTCGCCTCTGCTCCCCATGACGCCTCGGGGACTGCGATTGCGCCTATAAATCCACCTTGCCCGAGGGGAAGTTCCATCCTCTCTTGCCTTCTAGTGTGTCTCTTTCCATTGCTGCCCATCCGCTTCGTTGGAAAATTGCCTTCTTCCCCCTTCGTTCCTCCGATGGCGTCCAGGGGGAGTGCTGCCGGCGATGGAGCACGAGCGGGGTCCTTTGCACCGCCACCCCCCTCCGGGGAGCGGTGGTGGCCAAGCTTCCAAGCCAGTACAAGCGCGCCAGCGCCGGACCACCACCGATGATTAAGTGCACTGACACCTTTGCTCTTCTTGTGAACCCTGTCCGTCTTGTCGAGTCTGATCGCTGATCTTCGTCAGGGCACCCATGCCCAATAGGCGCATGCTTGACGCACTCTACGGCGAGGCGGACGCCCTCAGGACCCAGCTACTGGACGTCGAAGTTGCTCTTCAACCGCGTTGCGGGGCGAGGAGGATGCCAAGGTGGACCTGGCATCACTCCAGACCCAAGTTGAGGAGGCCGCGAATGCCTTCCAGGCGGCTAAGGACGACGCGACGCATACAAAGATGATGGAGGCACAACGCTCCAAGCAGTACGTAGACATCGCCCACCGCGCAGATGGCGCGGTCTGCCAATTTGTTAGGGAAGCCCCCGTGTTGCTATGTGCACATGGCGACGAAGGCTACCTCACCTTCTTCCAGAAGGTGGTGGAGGCGCTTCAGTCCGGCATCTCCCAGGAGGATGAGGAGGTCGAGTCCAGCGCGCGCGACCTCTTGGTCAACGCGTTGACGCACGTCTTCTCCAATCTACGCCGCCACGCCCCTGCGTTCGACATGTCCTGTGCGATGGATCCAGTGCGTGAGGCGCTCCGCAGGCCCCTTAGGGACCAGGTGCGCGAGCATGTAGAGTCCCTGATCAAGCTATTTGCCCCAGAGGCGCGGTCCGAGGGGGGTGGCAGCTCCGGCGATGAGTTGTCCAGGAGCCACGACGGAGACAACGCTTCCTCTGTCTGAGCTTCTTTTCCTTTACCCCTGTTGCATCATGAAACATTTGGCCCCTGTGGGGCATTAGACGTTTGTATGATACCTTGATTTTGCGTAGTAGTAGTCCGTCGCGCTTTGAACATCCTTATTTCCTTTGCATGATTGTTGGTTTCCTTTGCGCGCCTCCTGCCCCCCGGCCGACGAGAGTCTACGCGGAGCAGCTTCTGAGCTTCTTGCTTCTGACGCGCGGTAGAGGCCTCAGGGCGGCAGCCCCCATGCACCTCCTCGCACCTTTGCTCTCCTTGTTGGGTTGCTGCTCCGCTCGGACTCTCATCACGAGGGGAGGGGGGAGGCTCCGAGAACGCTGCCCGACTCCTCGGCGCCGGTTGCTCACTCGATCCACCCGATGTTGGTGCCCTCCCGATGTTTTCATTTGTGAAGTCGAGGCCACGCCAGCGTCGGGCTCTCGGGGGCGGTGCCGTGGGAGCCCAACTCCCCTTCTTGTGTGTTGCCTTTCCTTTCACGTAGCGCCCGTGTCGGTCCTGCGAGCGCGGCGACAGGGATTGCGTCCTTCAGTCTCAAGCGTTGAGGTCACTAGAGCTCCTGAGGCATCACGCTTGGGTTTCCATCTTGGGCGCACAGGCGGCCCACGCTAGGGGGAGCATTGCTCGCGAGGCCTACCTCATGGGGCCTCCAAACGAAGATCATTCAAGGAAGTCATCCTGTTCCAACGTTATGCACACGCCCGCCTGCATTTGGGCGTCCCCGCTTGCATTTGGGCGTTACGCGAGAAGGACGGGCCTCAAGACCCTGGAAGGGCGATGTGCGAGCGATATGCCCACGAGACGGAGCTCGGTCACTCAACTTCTAGTGCCAAGACGGACTCGAGCATACTCTGACCGGGGGAGCAACCCCCGTACGCGTTTTGTCTTCTCCCCAGCATGGAGCGTAGGGTCCTCCACTAACTAAAACTAAGTAAATAAAACTATACTTTAATACTAGGCAGATTCTGTTTATAGCTAAAACACTAACAATAATCGTCCTAAAAATTCTCAAACTAAACATGGAGGTAGTACTAACTAATACCAAACAGTAGCAAAAAGATTCATGTCAAAATCTATTTTCAAACTCTAGTTATTCAGATTTGAAGGTTTTAAGCAAATTTGATTCAATTCAAATTCTATAGTTCAAATTTGAAATTTAAAAGTACAGTGTGAAACTACATGAAAAATGTGAGCTGTTGAAAAAAGAATCAACTCAATACATTAAACAGATTAAAAGATATTCAAAAAACAAAATCATAACAGGTTCTGTTTACTAAACAAAAAATCAGAAAAAAAATATCTATCGGACGGCCAGGGGCTACGTGGCACGATCCTATTGGTTGGGGCGTGTGCGCGCGAGAGCTTACGGGCGGGCGACCGGTCCAAAGAGGAAAACGATTCGGAATTAAATCCGATCTAATCTAACGCGTTGATTATGGATCCGACGGTCCTGGGAGCTTACGGAGGAAAGGTCGCCGGCGTTGGAGGTCTCCGGTGGATCCGAAGGCGGCGAAGACGACGGAGAGGAGCTCCGGTGGTCGAGGAAGGCAGCAAAGTGGTCCGGGCGGTTGCGGTGGACGTCCTGCGTCGAATGGTGAGGTCGGAGGGGCGAGGGGACGTCCGAGGCGACGGGCACGTGCAATGGAAGCTCCGGTGGTCGGAGTTACTCCGGCGAGGAATTGCGGCAGCCTGCCGGTGAGATAGGAGAGGGGTTTGGGGGGAAATGGATGCGGGGACTGGCCGGCTTTTATAGGAGTGCGGGGGAGCGAGGGGGGTTAAGAGGGGAGAGAGATCCGTGGAGGTGGAAAGAAACGGCCGGCGAGGTCCGGCGCGTGCGGGGGAGGAGAGGGATGACCGGTCGGGCTAACGGTCGGTCGGGGGTGGGGCCCGGTGTCAGTGAGAGGGAGGCGTCCGTTGCGCGTCGGTCGGCCGACCGGTAACGGTCTCGGCTTTTAAAGCCGTTGGGCCGGCCGTTTAATACAAAACCGTTACCGTTTTTCCTTTAATGATTTTCCAGCGAAATTCAAAAGCTTTTAAAACATTCAAACCGTTTATAAATATAGGGGTATTATATATCAAAATTAACAGAATAATAAATTCTATTTAATGAACATTTTTATTCTGTCATTTGAACACTTTGGAAAAAAAATATTTTTAGAAATTGCCTATTTGTTTTAAAACCTTTTTGCAAATATTTTCAAAACAAATCCTGGTTACTTTTGTTCAAATAGATCACCAAAATGACCCTGGTGTGGAGTGTCATGTTACTCCCCTCTTATTTTGAACATTTTACCAAGATTTCAAATAGGTGAAAGCAACTTAGGGAAAGTAGAAAGGGCTTTCAGAATTTTAGAAAGAACATTTCAACAATACAGGTATTCAAGCAATGATGATGATGGATGCATAGCTATATTTCATAACATTCCAAAATGGAATTTTGGGATGTTACAAACCCACCCACCTTAAGATGAATCTCGCCCTCGAGATTCGGGTTGGCTAGAAAATAGGTGCGGGTGGTCTCTACGAAGATCTTCTTCGCGTTCCCAGGTGGCTTCTTCCTCAGTGTGGTGACTCCACAGAACCTTGTAGAACTTGATGATCTTGCTGCGGGTAACTCTGTTGTTAGTCTCAAGGATTCTGATAGGCTTCTCCTCGTAGGTCAGATCATTGTCAAGTTGTATGGCCTCTAGGGGCACGGTGTCTCGCAAAGGGACATCAGCCATCTCAGCATGGCATTTCTTCAGCTGGGACACATGGAACACATTATGAACTCCGGATAATCCTTCCGGCAATTCCAGTTTGTATGCAACTTCGCCTCTACGTTCAAGAATTTTGTAGGGGCCTATGAATCTGGGTGCTAACTTTCCTTTAACACCAAACCTCTTGATTCCTCGAAGCGGGGACACACGAAGATATGCTCGGTCTCCCACTTCATACGTCACTTCTTTGCGTTTGCTGACAGCATAACTCTTCTGTCGAGATTGAGCTATCTTGAGTCTGTCACGAATCAACTTGACTTTCTCTTCCGAATCTCGGATAAGATCGGGACCAAAAAGTTGTCGGTCTCCAACACCATCCCACGTCAGTGGCGTTCTGCACCTCCTTCCATATAAAGCTTCGAAAGGGGCCATCTTCAGACTGGTCTGATAACTGTTATTGTACGAAAATTCTGCGTAAGGTAAGTTGTCATCCCAACTAGATCCATAATCTAGCGCACAAGCTCTCAACATGTCTTCCAGAATCTGGTTGACTCTCTCAGTCTGTCCATCTGTCTGCGGATGAAAAGCTGTACTGAACTCCAGCCTTGTACCCAAAGTTTCATGTAACTGACGCCAAAACTTTGAGGTAAATTGTGTTCCTCTATCTGACACGATACTCCTCGGAACTCCATGCAGACATACGATCTTGGTCATATATATCTTGGCTAGCTTAGCGCTAGTATAGGTGGTTTTCACTGGAATGAAATGAGCTACCTTGGTCAAGTGATCTACCACTACCCAGATGGAATCTTAACCTGAACGGGTCCTGGGTAGTCCTGTGATGAAGTCCATACCAAGCTTTTCCCATTTCCACTCGGGTATCGGCAAAGGTTGGAGTAACCCTGCTGGTTTCTGATGTTCCGACTTTACTCGCTGACAAACATCACATATTGCAACGTGTTCTGCAATATCCTTCTTCATACCTGTCCACCAATAACTTTCCTTTAAATCCAGATACATCTTGGTATTGCCTGGGTGTATCGAGTAAGGGGAATCGTGGGCTTCCTGAAGTATCAACTTCCTGAGCTCTGGGTCATTGGGCACATAGATTCGGTTCTCAAACCACAAAGTTCCGTGTTCATCCTCACGAAAACCTTTAGCCTTACCATCTTCCATTCTCTGCTTTATCTTAGCTACCTCCTTGTCCGATTTCTGGGCTTCACGAATTCTTTCGGTCAAGGTTGACTGAATTTCCAGTGTAGCAACATATCCTCTTGGGACTATCTCTAGCTTGAGCTCTTTGAGATCATCGGCTAACTCTTGGGGTAATCCTCCCGCTGTGAGTGTGTTTACATAAGTTTTCCGACTCAAGGCATCGGCTACAACATTGGCCTTACCTAGATGGTAATGTAATCTCATGTCATAGTCCTTGATTAACTCTAACCATCTCCTCTGTCTGAGGTTCAACTCCTTCTGCGTGAAGATATATTTTAGGCTCTTATGGTCGGTGTAAACATCACAACTATTTCCGATAAGAAAATGTCTCCAGGTCTTGAGTGCATGCACAACGGCTGCTAGTTCCAAATCATGGGTGGCATAATTCAACTCATGAGGTCGTAGTTGTCTGGATGCATAAGCTACAACCTTTCCATCTTGCATGAGTACTCCTCCAAGTCCTTGACGTGAAGCATCACAATAAACCTGGAAGTCCTTCCGAATATTGGGCAAAATCAACACTGGGGCTGTGACCAAACGTTTCTTCAACTCCTGGAAACTGGCTTCACATTCCTCAGTCCAAACATACTTGGATTCTTTCTTCAACAACTCTGTCATGGGCTTGGCTATCTTTGAGAAATTCTCAATGAATCTCCGGTAATATCCGGCAAGTCCGAGGAAACTGCGGATCTCCTTAACTGAGGTGGGTGACTTCCACTCGGTGACGGCTTCAACCTTAGCGGGGTCTACGGCTATTCCTTCTCCGGAAATAACATGTCCAAGGAATCCGACTTCCGTCAGCCAAAATTCACATTTGCTGAACTTGGCATATAACTGATGCTCTCTTAGCTTTTCCAGAACTAAACGCAGATGTTCCTTGTGTTCTTCCTCGTTCTTGGAGAATATCAAAATATCATCGATGAACACCACGACAAACTTGTCCAAATATTCCATAAACACCTTGTTCATCAAATTCATGAAGTAGGAAGGAGCATTAGTCAAACCAAAGGACATGACAGTATACTCATACAAGCCATACCTTGTGGTGAAAGCTGTTTTGGGTATATCCTGTTCACGAATCTTCAGTTGGTGATACCCTGATCGAAGATCGATCTTAGAGAATACTTTGGCGCCTACTAGCCGATCAAACAAGTCATTAATCATCGGCAGAGGGTACTTGTTCTTGATAGTCACCTCGTTCAAGGCACGATAATCGACTACCATTCTCAAGGTTTTATCCTTCTTCTCCACCAAAAGAACTGGGGCTCCCCAAGGTGATGAACTTAGGCGAATATATCCCTTGTCCAATAGCTCCTTAATCTGCTTCTTGATTTCCAACAGATCATTTGCGGGCATCCGATAGGGTCTCTTGGAAATTGGTGTTGTCCCTGGCTGTAGCTCTATTAGGAACTCAATCTCCCTATATGGTGGCATTCCTGGTAATTCTTCCGAAAATACATCCAGAAAGTCTTTTACCACAGGTACCTCCTCCTGAACAACTCCTATGAGGGCATTTAACCGTGCACTCATCTGGGTGCATCGGGATACATACTTAATCCTCTTGTTTTCCGGGGTGGTGAGTGAAACAGACTTGCTGGGACAATCAAGATTTCCTTCATACTTGGTCATCCAATCCATGCCTAGGATTACATCCAATCCCTTGGATTCTAAGACGATGAGGTCGGTGGGAAAAACATGGTTTCCTATATTGAGTTTCAGGGCATGGCATCCTATTCCTGCCATCATCATACCTCCTGGGGAACTGACCTTAATGGGCTGTCTAAGGGTTTTGGTGGACAAACCATACTTATCCACAACTACCCTTGATATGAATGAATGAGTTGCACCGGAATCAAAAAGTACTGTAACTGGACGTGAATGCAATAAAAACTTACCAACCACAGTCTCGGGTTGATCATAAAATTCTTCCACGTCAAGGTGGTTCACCTGGGCACGAGGAAAAGGGTTTGGCTTCTTGGCTGCGGAGTTGCCGTTTCCATTTCCCTGCTTGCTCTGGTGACACTCAATAGCATAGTGCCCTGTCTTCTGGCACTTGAAACAGGTGATGTGGCTCAGATCCTTATGAGTAGGAACGTGACGGTGCTGGTTGTTGTTCCCATTCCCATTGTCAGTCTTGAAACTGCCATGGTTGGGACGGGCATTCCCATTTCCTCCATGGTTGTGCACAACATGAGTGTGCCTTCCAAACTTACCGGTCCCTGATCTGGTATTCCCTGAGTACGGGGAGTAGCGGGGCTTCTGATGAGCTCCAGAGTTAAACTTCCCCTGAGTGTACTTCCGCTTGCGATTCTCAATTTGCTGCTTTTTTCCCTCCAAGATGAGGGCCTTGTCCACCAGTTCTTGGTAGTTGTTGAAATTAGCCACTACAAGCTGCATGCTCAACTCATCGTTGAGTCCTTCCATAAATTTCTCTTGCTTGGCCGCATCATCGGCCACGTCTCCTGGTGCATAACGTGCCAATGTGCTGAAGTCATCCACGTACTGGGCCACATAGCGATTTCCCTGGCGCAAGTTGCGAAACTCGCGCTTCTTCAGACTCATGGCTCCAGCTGAAACATGTGCGGTGCGGAAAGCAAGCTTGAACTGCTCCCAAGTCACATCGGCAATAGGATAGGTGGTGGTGTAGTTCTCCCACCATGAAGCTGCTGGTCCATCTAGTTGATGTGCGGCAAAACGCACCTTCTCAGCGTCAGTGCATCCAACGGTGACGAGTTCTCTCTCCATCTTACGGAGCCAGTCATCTGCAACAATGGGCTAAGTGTTGCTGGAGAAAGTTGGAGGATTCAACCTCAGAAAACGGGTGAGATTGTCAGTCTGGGGTGGATGGTGGTTGTTGTTCTAGTTGTTGGTCTGATTCTGGATCAATAGCTGCATCAGTGCATTCTGTTGCTGAAGGAGTTGCGTGAGTTCCGGCGGGAAGGTGAAGTCGGACTCACGTCGTGGAGGCATCTTGCTGTTTCCAGAGGGGTGAGAATTAGAATAGAACAAGGGCCTAAAAGGAGAAATTCACTACCCATATGCAATGCAACAAACATATCACACCAAACACTCATTCATTTATTCAATCAATGTCAAACATCGGGAATACAACTCTCAATCAAACTACACATCGACCTACGCTCTTAACGTTGAAAATAAAAGATACATGGAGGGCATAACTAAAGTTCTCCTTAGAAGTACATGGTGACTGAGTCTCCTCCAGTGGTGCTCTCCTCATAGTCATCATCGTCGCTGATGAAAGGAGCCAAGTCTCCCTCAGGATGAAGATTTTCACCCATGTCCATCTGTTCCTCCAAAGTGGCGATACGAATGTTCAGCCTGTCAATCCTCTCTAAGAAATCCTTCACCTCATATTCATGTTCATAGTTGGCTTCCCGCAAATCAGCTTCAAGGTCAATCTCACGGTTCATCAGATTCTTGATTGTCTTCGTATCAGTACGAACTCGAAGCTCCAGAGTCCTGATGTGCGTCTCCAGGGTCTGGATATATGACATGGTGGAGTCTCCAGTGGGAGGGGTTATGATGTTGCCATGGGCATCTCTGCGGCAAACCATGCTGAGTCCTGGTGAAATGGTTCCACCTCTGTATTCCTCCTGAATACGTCCAAGGGCACGATGAATGGCCATGTCTCTTCCAAGTATCCAGCTGGGTGCCACGAACTTGAAGTCGATGGGTTCCTTCCGATTCCCAAAGGTCTTCCCTAGGATGTGCACCTCGATCCTGTAGCGTCCATCTTGTGGAAATGACATGATAGGAGTCCCGGTGATGCTCGGCAAAGCAATCCTCACGTCCTTGACGATCCTCATCAGCTCCTTACCAAAAGACATCGTTGCGTCAGGCTGACAAAACTCCGTGATCAACACTGGGATGAAGGTGGCCATCTATAAATTTTGAAATAATCGGAGAGAAATCAGAAATGAGTAGATGAGAGTATAAGAATTTTAAAGACGAAGAGATACAATCCTCAGGCTTTCCAATCCTAGAGGTTACATCCTACGGTCAGCGTGTGCTCTGATACCATTTCTGTAGCGACCCGACCTGAAAGGTCAAGTCTCCGGTGTTTCCGTACCATCCCAAGATCATGCTGGTACACACACGGTACATCAATGTATATATCAAAGGGAAATCACACAGCATTATATTAATCGAAATCTCATATCGAGTCCTTTATTACAATAAAAATTACAATAAAGTGGCCGAAGGCCAACTCATGAGAATAACTAAATCTTGCGGAAGCGTCGAAGGTAGATGAGTCCATCTGACTCCAAGGGCATCTCACTGAGCATAGAACGTGCCCTCACTCCTGGTCGAAAAAGTACTCTGCAACATGATACGTTGCAGCCGTGTAGGTCAGCATATGGAATATGCCGGCAAAGTCACAAAAGAGGGGTGAAAAGATAATCATCTAGTCTACATGCTTATATGGCAGGTGGGGTGGTAAGTTTTTGCGTAAAGCCAATTTTTTCCTACATCAAGAGAGGGATAAGGAAAAATTATTACTAAGTTGGTTGATTAATGAGATGGTTCCACCAACCAATTCTCATACCCAATTGTTAAATACCCACATCATCATATTAATTGTGTTGAGAATGCCGAATGTTTCAGTTCCTTTGGCTCAAGTCGTCCATGACCGTGGACACGGCTAATCGATTAGGTTTGAGTACTCTGTAGAGTTTTGCACACGTTCCCCACAAGATTTGGTCGCCTCCGTTTAATTTCTCGCACTTCAGGATGTTTGAGAAACGGATGACCAAAACATGGTCTTCGAAAGGGTTTCCCTGCGACTCTGTCGGTGCCCATCCTTTCCTACCGTTCTTCTACATCTCGTAGCACCGCCTGTCCAAGGTCACCACAATGTCCAACCAAGCCAGAGCCCATAATGACTTGTGGCTGTGCAGGTAAGCCTTGGGTCTTGAAGCACCCATCCATCTCTTTGTGCCTGGATGGATCTTTCCGCGTGAATACTGGCCATCTCCAGCATCACCTAGGCAAATCCACTGGTTTCTCCAGGGTGCCGTTCAACCATCATCCACCCAGAGGTATGTTGAAAACTCGGAGTCTTGAAATCTTGATCATTATGTAGGTCTTGATATTATTAACTCTCTCAACTCTCATGAATCACACAACCAACCCCGTCTACTAATAGCATAGCAAAAAGTAAAACAACGTTTCCCGGGGCCAATGTGTCAAAGAGTTTGAGGGGGGTACCTACCACATGATACTACTACAATGTAACCAAGTTTCCAACTAAGCTACCTTGCATGCAATTGGGGAAGATGGTAGAACTAATGCATATAAAACATGGGTAAACATGATCAAAGTGACTTGCCTGATTGATGATCTTCGTACTCGTGGGACTCTAAGTAACAAGCTTCGCACTCCGGATAATCTAACGAAGCAAACAAGCACTCAATAAGCATACAACATAATATTGTAACCCACAAACATCAATCAAGAACTAGTAAACAGTCAAGACAAAACAATGCACAAATCACAAGTAAGGAAAACACACAAAGTTTTGTTTACTAGGAGGTGATTGATAAACACTACTAACATAATAAAACTATTTTGAAGTAACCAAAACAATTGTTGACAGCAAGGAAACAATAAAATATTTTTATTAATAAACAGAAGAAAATCAATTTAAGTTTGTTGAGAAAACTTTTGTAAAGTTTGTAAAAGTTTTGATAAACACTATATGAAACAATTATAGTTTTACTAACAAAATAGCAAAACAAAACTTATTATTTAATAGCAAAACATGTTCTTAACAGAAAAGAATTTACAAATAAACTTGTTTTAGAAAACAAAATTAGATTATATAAAACTCTATTAAAAGAGTCTATTACTAAACTAGTTGTTTTAATCAAATTAAACCTATTTGAAAGGAAGTTGTGATTCCTATGTTAAATAAAATTAAACTAAGCAAATTTATATTTTTATTAACAGTAAGTAAAACACTAAATGTTTAAATCAACAGAACCTACTAAACAAATTAAAACTAAATCTAAGTTAAACTAACTAAAACTAAGTAAATAAAACTATACTTTAATACTAGGCAGATTCTGTTTATAGCTAAAACACTAACAATAATCGTCCTAAAAATTCTCAAACTAAACATGGAGGTAGTACTAACTAATACCAAACAGTAGCAAAAAGATTCATGTCAAAATCTATTTTCAAACTCTAGTTATTCAGATTTGAAGGTTTTAAGCAAATTTGATTCAATTCAAATTTTATAGTTCAAATTTGAAATTTAGAAGTACAGTGTGAAACTACATGAAAAATGTGAGCTGTTGAAAAAAGAATCAACTCAATACATTAAACAGATTAAAAGATATTCACAAAACAAAATCATAATAGGTTCTGTTTACTAAACAAAAAATCAGAAAAAAAATATCTATCGGACGGCCAGGGGCTACGTGGCACGATCCTATTGGTTGGGGCGTGTGCGCGCGAGAGCTTACGGGCGGGCGACCGGTCCAAAGAGGAAAACGATTCGGAATTAAATCCGATCTAATCTAACGCGTTGATTATGGATCCGACGGTCCTGGGAGCTTACGGAGGAAAGGTCGCCGGCGTTGGAGGTCTCCGGTGGATCCGAAGGCGGCGAAGACGACGGAGAGGAGCTCCGGTGGTCGAGGAAGGCAGCAAAGTGGTCCGGGCGGTTGCGGTGGACGTCCTGCGTCGAATGGTGAGGTCGGAGGGGCGAGGGGACGTCCGAGGCGACGGGCACGTGCAATGGAAGCTCCGGTGGTCGGAGTTACTCCGGCGAGGAATTGCGGCAGCCTGCCGGTGAGATAGGAGAGGGGTTTGGGGGGAAATGGATGCGGGGACTGGCCGGCTTTTATAGGAGTGCGGGGGAGCGAGGGGGGTTAAGAGGGGAGAGAGATCCGTGGAGGTGGAAAGAAACGGCCGGCGAGGTCCGGCGCGTGCGGGGGAGGAGAGGGATGACCGGTCGGGCTAACGGTCGGTCGGGGGTGGGGCCCGGTGTCAGTGAGAGGGAGGCGTCCGTTGCGCGTCGGTCGGCCGACCGGTAACGGTCTCGGCTTTTAAAGCCGTTGGGCCGGCCGTTTAATACAAAACCGTTACCGTTTTTCCTTTAATGATTTTCCAGCGAAATTCAAAAGCTTTTAAAACATTCAAACCGTTTATAAATATAGGGGTATTATATATCAAAATTAACAGAATAATAAATTCTATTTAATGAACATTTTTATTCTGTCATTTGAACACTTTGGAAAAAAAATATTTTTAGAAATTGCCTATTTGTTTTAAAACCTTTTTGCAAATATTTTCAAAACAAATCCTGGTTACTTTTGTTCAAATAGATCACCAAAATGACCCTGGTGTGGAGTGTCATGTTACTCCCCTCTTATTTTGAACATTTTACCAAGATTTCAAATAGGTGAAAGCAACTTAGGGAAAGTAGAAAGGGCTTTCAGAATTTTAGAAAGAACATTTCAACAATACAGGTATTCAAGCAATGATGATGATGGATGCATAGCTATATTTCATAACATTCCAAAATGGAATTTTGGGATGTTACAAACCCACCCACCTTAAGATGAATCTCGCCCTCGAGATTCGGGTTGGCTAGAAAATAGGTGCGGGTGGTCTCTACGAAGATCTTCTTCGCGTTCCCAGGTGGCTTCTTCCTCAGTGTGGTGACTCCACAGAACCTTGTAGAACTTGATGATCTTGCTGCGGGTAACTCTGTTGTTAGTCTCAAGGATTCTGATAGGCTTCTCCTCGTAGGTCAGATCATTGTCAAGTTGTATGGCCTCTAGGGGCACGGTGTCTCGCAAAGGGACATCAGCCATCTCAGCATGGCATTTCTTCAGCTGGGACACATGGAACACATTATGAACTCCGGATAATCCTTCCGGCAATTCCAGTTTGTATGCAACTTCGCCTCTACGTTCAAGAATTTTGTAGGGGCCTATGAATCTGGGTGCTAACTTTCCTTTAACACCAAACCTCTTGATTCCTCGAAGCGGGGACACACGAAGATATGCTCGGTCTCCCACTTCATACGTCACTTCTTTGCGTTTGCTGACAGCATAACTCTTCTGTCGAGATTGAGCTATCTTGAGTCTGTCACGAATCAACTTGACTTTCTCTTCCGAATCTCGGATAAGATCGGGACCAAAAAGTTGTCGGTCTCCAACACCATCCCACGTCAGTGGCGTTCTGCACCTCCTTCCATATAAAGCTTCGAAAGGGGCCATCTTCAGACTGGTCTGATAACTGTTATTGTACGAAAATTCTGCGTAAGGTAAGTTGTCATCCCAACTAGATCCATAATCTAGCGCACAAGCTCTCAACATGTCTTCCAGAATCTGGTTGACTCTCTCAGTCTGTCCATCTGTCTGCGGATGAAAAGCTGTACTGAACTCCAGCCTTGTACCCAAAGTTTCATGTAACTGACGCCAAAACTTTGAGGTAAATTGTGTTCCTCTATCTGACACGATACTCCTCGGAACTCCATGCAGACATACGATCTTGGTCATATATATCTTGGCTAGCTTAGCGCTAGTATAGGTGGTTTTCACTGGAATGAAATGAGCTACCTTGGTCAAGTGATCTACCACTACCCAGATGGAATCTTAACCTGAACGGGTCCTGGGTAGTCCTGTGATGAAGTCCATACCAAGCTTTTCCCATTTCCACTCGGGTATCGGCAAAGGTTGGAGTAACCCTGCTGGTTTCTGATGTTCCGACTTTACTCGCTGACAAACATCACATATTGCAACGTGTTCTGCAATATCCTTCTTCATACCTGTCCACCAATAACTTTCCTTTAAATCCAGATACATCTTGGTATTGCCTGGGTGTATCGAGTAAGGGGAATCGTGGGCTTCCTGAAGTATCAACTTCCTGAGCTCTGGGTCATTGGGCACATAGATTCGGTTCTCAAACCACAAAGTTCCGTGTTCATCCTCACGAAAACCTTTAGCCTTACCATCTTCCATTCTCTGCTTTATCTTAGCTACCTCCTTGTCCGATTTCTGGGCTTCACGAATTCTTTCGGTCAAGGTTGACTGAATTTCCAGTGTAGCAACATATCCTCTTGGGACTATCTCTAGCTTGAGCTCTTTGAGATCATCGGCTAACTCTTGGGGTAATCCTCCCGCTGTGAGTGTGTTTACATAAGTTTTCCGACTCAAGGCATCGGCTACAACATTGGCCTTACCTAGATGGTAATGTAATCTCATGTCATAGTCCTTGATTAACTCTAACCATCTCCTCTGTCTGAGGTTCAACTCCTTCTGCGTGAAGATATATTTTAGGCTCTTATGGTCGGTGTAAACATCACAACTATTTCCGATAAGAAAATGTCTCCAGGTCTTGAGTGCATGCACAACGGCTGCTAGTTCCAAATCATGGGTGGCATAATTCAACTCATGAGGTCGTAGTTGTCTGGATGCATAAGCTACAACCTTTCCATCTTGCATGAGTACTCCTCCAAGTCCTTGACGTGAAGCATCACAATAAACCTGGAAGTCCTTCCGAATATTGGGCAAAATCAACACTGGGGCTGTGACCAAACGTTTCTTCAACTCCTGGAAACTGGCTTCACATTCCTCAGTCCAAACATACTTGGATTCTTTCTTCAACAACTCTGTCATGGGCTTGGCTATCTTTGAGAAATTCTCAATGAATCTCCGGTAATATCCGGCAAGTCCGAGGAAACTGCGGATCTCCTTAACTGAGGTGGGTGACTTCCACTCGGCGACGGCTTCAACCTTAGCGGGGTCTACGGCTATTCCTTCTCCGGAAATAACATGTCCAAGGAATCCGACTTCCGTCAGCCAAAATTCACATTTGCTGAACTTGGCATATAACTGATGCTCTCTTAGCTTTTCCAGAACTAAACGCAGATGTTCCTTGTGTTCTTCCTCGTTCTTGGAGAATATCAAAATATCATCGATGAACACCACGACAAACTTGTCCAAATATTCCATAAACACCTTGTTCATCAAATTCATGAAGTAGGAAGGAGCATTAGTCAAACCAAAGGACATGACAGTATACTCATACAAGCCATACCTTGTGGTGAAAGCTGTTTTGGGTATATCCTGTTCACGAATCTTCAGTTGGTGATACCCTGATCGAAGATCGATCTTAGAGAATACTTTGGCGCCTACTAGCCGATCAAACAAGTCATTAATCATCGGCAGAGGGTACTTGTTCTTGATAGTCACCTCATTCAAGGCACGATAATCGACTACCATTCTCAAGGTTTTATCCTTCTTCTCCACCAAAAGAACTGGGGCTCCCCAAGGTGATGAACTTAGGCGAATATATCCCTTGTCCAATAGCTCCTTAATCTGCTTCTTGATTTCCAACAGATCATTTGCGGGCATCCGATAGGGTCTCTTGGAAATTGGTGTTGTCCCTGGCTGTAGCTCTATTAGGAACTCAATCTCCCTATATGGTGGCATTCCTGGTAATTCTTCCGAAAATACATCCAGAAAGTCTTTTACCACAGGTACCTCCTCCTGAACAACTCCTATGAGGGCATTTAACCGTGCACTCATCTGGGTGCGTCGGGATACATACTTAATCCTCTTGTTTTCCGGGGTGGTGAGTGAAACAGACTTGCTGGGACAATCAAGATTTCCTTCATACTTGGTCATCCAATCCATGCCTAGGATTACATCCAATCCCTTGGATTCTAAGACGATGAGGTCGGTGGGAAAAACATGGTTTCCTATATTGAGTTTCAGGGCATGGCATCCTATTCCTGCCATCATCATACCTCCTGGGGAACTGACCTTAATGGGCTGTCTAAGGGTTTTGGTGGACAAACCATACTTATCCACAACTACCCTTGATATGAATGAATGAGTTGCACCGGAATCAAAAAGTACTGTAACTGGACGTGAATGCAATAAAAACTTACCAACCACAGTCTCGGGTTGATCATAAAATTCTTCCACGTCAAGGTGGTTCACCTGGGCACGAGGAAAAGGGTTTGGCTTCTTGGCTGCGGAGTTGCCGTTTCCATTTCCCTGCTTGCTCTGGGGACACTCAATAGCATAGTGCCCTGTCTTCTGGCACTTGAAACAGGTGATGTGGCTCAGATCCTTATGAGTAGGAACGTGACGGTGCTGGTTGTTGTTCCCATTCCCATTGTCAGTCTTGAAACTGCCATGGTTGGGACGGGCATTCCCATTTCCTCCATGGTTGTGCACAACATGAGTGTGCCTTCCAAACTTACCGGTCCCTGATCTGGTATTCCCTGAGTACGGGGAGTAGCGGGGCTTCTGATGAGCTCCAGAGTTAAACTTCCCCTGAGTGTACTTCCGCTTGCGATTCTCAATTTGCTGCTTTTTTCCCTCCAAGATGAGGGCCTTGTCCACCAGTTCTTGGTAGTTGTTGAAATTAGCCACTACAAGCTGCATGCTCAACTCATCGTTGAGTCCTTCCAGAAATTTCTCTTGCTTGGCCGCATCATCGGCCACGTCTCCTGGTGCATAACGTGCCAATGTGCTGAAGTCATCCACGTACTGGGCCACATAGCGATTTCCCTGGCGCAAGTTGCGAAACTCGCGCTTCTTCAGACTCATGGCTCCAGCTGAAACATGTGCGGTGCGGAAAGCAAGCTTGAACTGCTCCCAAGTCACATCGGCAATAGGATAGGTGGTGGTGTAGTTCTCCCACCATGAAGCTGCTGGTCCATCTAGTTGATGTGCGGCAAAACGCACCTTCTCAGCGTCAGTGCATCCAACGGTGACGAGTTCTCTCTCCATCTTACGGAGCCAGTCATCTGCAACAATGGGCTAAGTGTTGCTGGAGAAAGTTGGAGGATTCAACCTCAGAAAACGGGTGAGATTGTCAGTCTGGGGTGGATGGTGGTTGTTGTTCTAGTTGTTGGTCTGATTCTGGATCAATAGCTGCATCAGTGCATTCTGTTGCTGAAGGAGTTGCGTGAGTTCCGGCGGGAAGGTGAAGTCGGACTCACGTCGTGGAGGCATCTTGCTGTTTCCAGAGGGGTGAGAATTAGAATAGAACAAGGGCCTAAAAGGAGAAATTCACTACCCATATGCAATGCAACAAACATATCACACCAAACACTCATTCATTTATTCAATCAATGTCAAACATCGGGAATACAACTCTCAATCAAACTACACATCGACCTACGCTCTTAACGTTGAAAATAAAAGATACATGGAGGGCATAACTAAAGTTCTCCTTAGAAGTACATGGTGACTGAGTCTCCTCCAGTGGTGCTCTCCTCATAGTCATCATCGTCGCTGATGAAAGGAGCCAAGTCTCCCTCAGGATGAAGATTTTCACCCATGTCCATCTGTTCCTCCAAAGTGGCGATACGAATGTTCAGCCTGTCAATCCTCTCTAAGAAATCCTTCACCTCATATTCATGTTCATAGTTGGCTTCCCGCAAATCAGCTTCAAGGTCAATCTCACGGTTCATCAGATTCTTGATTGTCTTCGTATCAGTACGAACTCGAAGCTCCAGAGTCCTGATGTGCGTCTCCAGGGTCTGGATATATGACATGGTGGAGTCTCCAGTGGGAGGGGTTATGATGTTGCCATGGGCATCTCTGCGGCAAACCATGCTGAGTCCTGGTGAAATGGTTCCACCTCTGTATTCCTCCTGAATACGTCCAAGGGCACGATGAATGGCCATGTCTCTTCCAAGTATCCAGCTGGGTGCCACGAACTTGAAGTCGATGGGTTCCTTCCGATTCCCAAAGGTCTTCCCTAGGATGTGCACCTCGATCCTGTAGCGTCCATCTTGTGGAAATGACATGATAGGAGTCCCGGTGATGCTCGGCAAAGCAATCCTCACGTCCTTGACGATCCTCATCAGCTCCTTACCAAAAGACATCGTTGCGTCAGGCTGACAAAACTCCGTGATCAACACTGGGATGAAGGTGGCCATCTATAAATTTTGAAATAATCGGAGAGAAATCAGAAATGAGTAGATGAGAGTATAAGAATTTTAAAGACGAAGAGATACAATCCTCAGGCTTTCCAATCCTAGAGGTTACATCCTACGGTCAGCGTGTGCTCTGATACCATTTCTGTAGCGACCCGACCTGAAAGGTCAAGTCTCCGGTGTTTCCGTACCATCCCAAGATCATGCTGGTACACACACGGTACATCAATGTATATATCAAAGGGAAATCACACAGCATTATATTAATCGAAATCTCATATCGAGTCCTTTATTACAATAAAAATTACAATAAAGTGGCCGAAGGCCAACTCATGAGAATAACTAAATCTTGCGGAAGCGTCGAAGGTAGATTAGTCCATCTGACTCCAAGGGCATCTCACTGAGCATAGAACGTGTCCTCACTCCTGGTCGAAAAAGTACTCTGCAACATGATACGTTGCAGCCGTGTAGGTCAGCATATGGAATATGCCGGCAAAGTCACAAAAGAGGGGTGAAAAGATAATCATCTAGTCTACATGCTTATATGGCAGGTGGGGTGGTAAGTTTTTGCGTAAAGCCAATTTTTTCCTACATCAAGAGAGGGATAAGGAAAAATTATTACTAAGTTGGTTGATTAATGAGATGGTTCCACCAACCAATTCTCATACCCAATTGTTAAATACCCACATCATCATATTAATTGTGTTGAGAATTCCGAATGTTTCAGTTCCTTTGGCTCAAGTCGTCCATGACCGTGGACACGGCTAATCGATTAGGTTTGAGTACTCTGTAGAGTTTTGCACACGTTCCCCACAAGATTTGGTCGCCTCCGTTTAATTTCTCGCACTTCAGGATGTTTGAGAAACGGATGACCAAAACATGGTCTTCCAAAGGGTTTCCCTGCGACTCTGTCGGTGCCCATCCTTTCCTACCGTTCTTCTACATCTCGTAGCACCGCCTGTCCAGGGTCACCACAATGTCCAACCAAGCCAGAGCCCATAATGACTTGTGGCTGTGCAGGTAAGCCTTGGGTCTTGAAGCACCCATCCATCTCTTTGTGCCTGGGTGGATCTTTCCGCGTGAATACTGGCCATCTCCAGCATCACCTAGGCAAATCCACTGGTTTCTCCAGGGTGCCGTTCAACCATCATCCACCCATAGGTATGTTGAAAACTCGGAGTCTTGAAATCTTGATCATTATGTAGGTCTTGATATTATTAACTCTCTCAACTCTCATGAATCACACAACCAACCCCGTCTACTAATAGCATAGCAAAAAGTAAAACAACGTTTCCCGGGGCCAATGTGTCAAAGAGTTTGAGGGGGGTACCTACCACATGATACTACTACAATGTAACCAAGTTTCCAACTAAGCTACCTTTCATGCAATTGGGGAAGATGGTAGAACTAATGCATATAAAACATGGGTAAACATGATCAAAGTGACTTGCCTGATTGATGATCTTCGTACTCGTGGGACTCTAAGTAACAAGCTTCGCACTCCGGATAATCTAACGAAGCAAACAAGCACTCAATAAGCATACAACATAATATTGTAACCCACAAACATCAATCAAGAACTAGTAAACAGTCAAGACAAAACAATGCACAAATCACAAGTAAGGAAAACACACAAAGTTTTGTTTACTAGGAGGTGATTGATAAACACTACTAACATAATAAAACTATTTTGAAATAACCAAAACAATTGTTGACAGCAAGGAAACAATAAAATATTTTTATTAATAAACAGAAGAAAATCAATTTAAGTTTGTTGAGAAAACTTTTGTAAAGTTTGTAAAAGTTTTGATAAACACTATATGAAACAATTATAGTTTTACTAACAAAATAGCAAAACAAAACTTATTATTTAATAGCAAAACATGTTCTTAACAGAAAAGAATTTACAAATAAACTTGTTTTAGAAAACAAAATTAGATTATATAAAACTCTATTAAAAGAATCTATTACTAAACTAGTTGTTTTAATCAAATTAAACCTATTTGAAAGGAAGTTGTGATTCCTATGTTAAATAAAATTAAACTAAGCAAATTTATATTTTTATTAATAGTAAGTAAAACACTAAATGTTTAAATCAACAGAACCTACTAAACAAATTAAAACTAAATCTAAGTTAAACTAACTAAAACTAAGTAAATAAAACTATACTTTAATACTAGGCAGATTCTGTTTATAGCTAAAACACTAACAATAATCGTCCAAAAAATTCTCAAACTAAACATGGAGGTAGTACTAACTAATACCAAACAGTAGCAAAAAGATTCATGTCAAAATCTATTTTCAAACTCTAGTTATTCAGATTTGAAGGTTTTAAGCAAATTTGATTCAATTCAAATTTTATAGTTCAAATTTGAAATTTAAAAGTACAGTGTGAAACTACATGAAAAATGTGAGCTGTTGAAAAAAGAATCAACTCAATACATTAAACAGATTAAAAGATATTCACAAAACAAAATCATAACAGGTTCTGTTTACTAAACAAAAAATAAGAAAAAAAATATCTATCGGACGGCCAGGGGCTACGTGGCACGATCCTATTGGTTGGGGCGTGTGCGCGCGAGAGCTTACGGGCGGGCGACCGGTCCAAAGAGGAAAACGATTCGGAATTAAATCCGATCTAATCTAACGCGTTGATTATGGATCCGACGGTCCAGGGAGCTTACGGAGGAAAGGTCGCCGGCGTTGGAGGTCTCCGGTGGATCCGAAGGCGGCGAAGACGACGGCGAGGAGCTCCGGTGGTCGAGGAAGGCAGCAAAGTGGTCCGGGCGGTTGCGGTGGACGTCCTGCGTCGAATGGTGAGGTCGGAGGGGCGAGGGGACGTCCGAGGCGACGGGCATGTGCAATGGAAGCTCCGGTGGTCGGAGTTACTCCGGCGAGGAATTGCGGCAGCCTGCCGGTGAGATAGGAGAGGGGTTTGGGGGGAAATGGATGCGGGGACTGGCCGGCTTTTATAGGAGTGCGGGGGAGCGAGGGGGGTTAAGAGGGGAGAAAGATCCGGGGAGGTGGAAAGAAACGACCGGCGAGGTCCGGCGCGTGCGGGGGAGGAGAGGGATGACCGGTCGGGCTAACGGTCGGTCGGGTGTGGGGCCCGGTGTCAGTGAGAGGGAGGCGTCCGTTGCGCGTCGGTCGGCCGACCGGTAACGGTCTCGGCTTTTAAAGCCGTTGGGCCGGCCGTTTAATACAAAACCGTTACCGTTTTTCCTTTAATGATTTTCCAGCGACATTCAAAAGCTTTTAGAACATTCAAACCGTTTATAAATATAGGGGTATTATATATCAGAATTAACAGAATAATAAATTCTATTTAATGAACATTTTTATTCTGTCATTTGAACACTTTGAAAAAAATAATATTTTTAGAAATTGCCTATTTGTTTTTAAAACCTTTTTGCAAATATTTTCAAAACAACTCCTGGTTACTTTTGTTCAAATAGATCACGAAAATGACCCTGGTGTGGAGTGTCATGTTACTCCCCTCTTATTTTGAACATTTTACAAAGATTTCAAATAGGTGAAAGCAACTTAGGGAAAGTAGAAAGGGCTTTCAGAATTTTAGAAAGAACATTTCAACAATACAGGTATTCAAGCAATGATGATGATGGATGCATAGCTATATTTCATAACATTCCAAAATGGAATTTTGGGATGTCACACAATTGGGGATCACGAAGTGACCTTGGTTTAGAGGATCCAACAGTCAATTGTGGATCGCCGGATGACCAGTTTGTGATGGTTTTGGAAGTCTACCCTGAAGAGTTACCACGAGTGTTGGGCAAGGACTTTGTGACCTCAGATCAAGGAGAATACGGTAAGGACTATGTGTCTTGGGACCGTGTGTCCTTTGGTTTAAATACCAGGCCGCTCCAAACCAAACGTACGACTGTCACAGTAGTTGGAACTGGGTCATCAAACCATTGTCTTCATTGAGCTACCTAGTTCTATTTCCTTAACCTTTCATTTCCTCGTATACCTATTAATGAAATTGATCTTTACTATTTGAATAATTTGACTCAAGACTTTCACAATTTCCTCACCTCAAATTCTTCAAATGTTTTATTTCATCATGATGACTATGCTATTACTATGTTTATCATGCACTTGAGTACTTATTCCGCTGCTAGTTATTCATCACATTTCAAATTCCTCAAGTTGAAATTCCTCAAGTGACGAATTTGTAAAAATTGCCTATTCACTCCCCCCTCTAGTCGATATAACGCACTTTCAATTGGTATCAGAGCAAGGTACTCCCTTGTTCTGTGTGATTTTGGTTTAACCGCCTAGGGTTCTAGTTATGTCGACTGCAGGTATGATCAAGGTTTCTATAGGTTTTCCTACTGTCGATGGGACAGATTACCCCTACTAGAAGAACAAGATGCGCATGCATCTTGAAGCTATTGATAACGATCTCTGGTACGTTGTGGAAAATGGTGCTCCCCGCACTTCTTCAACTGTTACTGCTGCTGATACGAATAAAATTCAAGCAACTCGATTCTCAAGCGAAGAATATCATCTGTGGCCATGTGAATAAAGGTCAGTATGGCAGAGTGAGTGCTTTGGAGTCTGCTAACATTATCTAGGATAGGTTGTCCAAAGTCAACGAAGGTGTCTCCACTCAACGTGACACTCATGCTGATGTTCTTCGCAATCTCTTCAACCGCTTCAAAAGACTCGGCAATGAAAGTGTTCAGCAAACTTTTGATCGTCTCACTAATATCTCCAACGAGCTTCAAGCACAGGGTGCCACTGACATCATCGATCACGAAGTGGCGAAGAAACTACTGATATCTCTTGATTCCTCATTCGATACTCTAGATTTGATGATTCAAGAGCGTGGAGACTACAAGTCACTTGATCCTTCTGATATTCTTGAGAGACTCAATACTCATGAATTCCAACAAGCTGAGAAGAGAGACCTCTACGGGCCAAGCTATGGAACACTCGTGCTCTGAAGGCAAAAGCAATTTCCTCATCCGAAGGCGAAGATTCTGATAGTAGCCTTAGTGATCCCGAAGAACAGAGTCAGGAGCTGGCAATGCTCGTGAGGAAATTCTAGAAGTTCTCAAGAACAGGCCGATTTGGAAAATCGTCAAAAAGTGGTTTGAGGAAATCGGATTCCTCAAGTGACTACAAGAAGAGAACTTGTCACAAATGCAAGAAATCTGGTCACTTTATCTCTGACTGTCCTCTCTGGGAAAAAGAATCAAAGAAGAAGAAGTACAAGGACAACAGTTCGGATGACTCAAAGAAAAAGAAGAAATATTCAAAGTCCTTATCTGCAAAGTCCTCATATTCAAAGTCCTCAACGCACAAGAAGAATGGTTCCAGAAAGGATCAGGCTTTCATTGGCAAGGAAATGGATTCTGAAGAAGAATCTGAAGAAGAGGAAGAATCTGAGGTGGAGTCTGAATCTGGTGTTGCTAGCCTTGCTGTCGCTACTGCTTTCGTCAGCAAGTCCATCTTCAACGATGAAGAAAATGACTACTCCAACGACTCTGACGTTAGCAATGATGATTATGCTCCCACCTATTGCTTCATGGCTAAAGGTTCCAAGGTACACAAGCATCACTCCTCCTCTGAATCAAGTGACGTTGAATCTGATGAATATGTGAAACCTAGCTATGCTAAACTTGCTAATATTGCCACTAAGCAACAAAGTGCACTTGAAAAGCTTCAGAAACTGCTAGACAAAATCGATGATCTGTTGAATGAGGAAGTGGATAGGACTCAAACTATGTGTGACGATCTCAAAAGTATTCAGACAAAGTATGATAACGTTCAGAGTCATCATAATGCTCTCTTAGCTGATCATGAGAAGCTTTTCTACGACTTTCTTCAAAGAAAGTAAGATCTTGAGAAACTAAGAGTGTCTCATGAGGATCTCCAAAGGGAAAACTATTCCTTACTAGCTCAACAAATCAGTACCGCTTAGGAAGAATTTGTTCCACCTTGTTTGAAATGCATCAAACGTGAAACTGCTAATTCTTCACCTGAATGTTCAAATGCTTCTATTGATGCAAATTCTTTAACTATTCCAGTGGTCACAAATTCCCCATCTGAGGATTCCACAAGTATCACTGACGAAAATGTAGGGTTGAAGGAATTGTATGTGACAAGCATGTACAAAAGTCTGAAAGGGCATCAAACCTTTTGCGATGTGCTCAAAAAGCAGATTCTGAACAGGAACCCTAGGAAAGAGGGTATTGCATTTGAGAGGAAACTCAATGCTGATGGATCCTACTCGACACCTAAGTAGTACCCCAAAACCTCATGGGTTGCTGCAAAAGGACCTCCTATAGATCCATCCACTTTATCTGGCTTTACTTGTGAAACTTCATATTCCTCTGATGAGTCACTTGACTCCAACTACAAATTCTTCAAAAATTAGAAAGGTTATGTATTTGCCGGATTTGTTGGAACTAACTGTAGGAATGGTTCACCTATGAAGAAAATCTGGGTTCCCAAGAGTTGCTTACAAAATCTTCAAGTGAATGTCCTCACGACACCACTCATGAAGAGAAGAAACCCGAGATCAAATTCCTCATATGTACCAAAGTCTTCACTTGGACCAAATTCCTCAAATGGTCAAAAATATCATTCTCATGCTAATGCATATGTTTCGCAGGGAAAGTCTAAGAGTTCTAAATAGGTGCATTTTTCTTCAAATCATTATGTTCATAAGTCCTCGAAGAATTTCTCTTATTATTCACATGAGTACTCTAACCCTCGTCCTGTGAAACGAAGCGCACTAGCTTCAATGCCTCCCTTCTCATATGGTGCTCGCAAAATGATGAACTCTTTGCCACCCCTCCAGATGTGGGTGGTAAAGAAATTGAACTAATCTATTATGCAGGGTCAGGTCTCCAGATGAATTTGAATGTCTGATGAATTTGCTGGAGACCTGAGGAAATACTTGAAAGGATGCAAGCTAATAATGTAGAATGAATCCTCATTTCTCACGTCCTCACACTGCTTTACTTACTATGTCATGTGATGAAATTCTGCCTGGCGAATTTGATGTCATATTCTTCACTCTGAAGCATATGAGTTCATAAGTTGTACTAATTCATTTGTAGGATGAAACTCCAAAAGCTACTGAGTGGGTTCTTGACAGTGGATGCACAAACCACATGACTGGTGAAAAGAATCTACTGATGAGTTTGCCACTTGCTCCATCTCATCTGAAGCATATCACCTACGCTGACAAAGGAAAAATCAAGGTATTGGGTCTAGGTAAGGTTGCGATCTCAAAGGACTGGCACATGGATAAAGTGATGTTTGTCGAATCCCTCGGGTTCAACCTCATTTCTGTCTCAATGCTTTGTGAGCTTGATATGGTTGTATTCTTTGGAAAATATCGTTGCATTTTCATCATGGAATCTGACCATTCCAAAGTTTTCGAAGGCTTTAGGAGAGGAGACTTGTATATTGTTGATTTCTCTATAGGTCCTCAGCCTGCCATGTGCCTACTTGCAAAGTCCTGAGAAGGGTGGTTCTGGCATCGACGACTTGGGCACGTTGGTATGAGGAACTTGCACATGCTCGTGAAGAAAAAGCACGTCATTGCCATTGAAGGTATCAAATTCCTCAAGGACCACCTCTGTGGTGCTTGTGTGTCTGGGAGATGACCAGATCCAAGCATCCCTCGAAGACAATCATGACCATGACTCGACCTTTTGAATTGCTTCATATGGACCTCTTTAGACCCACTCATTATTCCACACTAACAAATTCTTCAAGTTTGTATGGCTTTGTCATAGTTGATGATTACTCTTGTTACACTTGGGTGCATATTATTTTGTACAAGTATGAAGTGTAGGATGTCTTCAGACGATTTGCTTCAAGGGCCTCAGTAGTGATAATGGGACTGAGTTCAAGAACACAAATCTTGATGAATATTTTGATGAACTTGGTATTACTCATGAGCTATCTGCCCCATATACTCCTCAGCAGAAAGACGTCGTGGAGCGCAAGAACATGACTCTTGTTGATATGGCTTGCACCATGCTTGATGAATACAAGACTCCTCGTCACTTATGGTCTGAGGCAATTGATACAACATGCCACATCATCAACAGGGTATATCTTCACAAATTCTTCACGAAGACTTCATATGAACTCATGACTGGCAAGAAACCCAATGTAAGTTATCTCAAAGTCTTCGGTGCAAAATGCTGGATTAGAGATCCTCACCATAGTTCAAAATTTGCACCAAAAGCACATGAAGGTTTTATGCTTGTTTAGGAAAAGGACTCGCACACCTACAGAGTCTTCAACACCTACCACCAAAAGGTTGTTGACACTCTAGATGCGTGGTCCGATGAAACTGACGGCTCGCAAAGAGGGCACCTGCCTTCTGTGCTAGATGAAAAGTCTCCTAAGGAATCCATTAAGCTGAAGGCTACTGAAGATGTGATACCCACTGAAGAGCCTCAACCTACTGAGGAAGTCATTCCAACAAATGAAGACATTCATGCTGATAAGCCTGAAGAAAATGGTGCTGAAGAAAATCCTCAGCCACGTCAACCTGCTCATCTAAGAGTTGCAAATGAAGTGCAGATTGACAAAATCAATGCACCAGGTCCCCTCACTCTCTCAAGAGCTTCACATTTGACTAACTTTTGTGTGCACTTTGCTTTTGTCTCTATCATAGATCCCAACAAAATTTATGAAGCATTGAAGGAGCCTGAGTGGATTCAAGCTATGCAAGAGGAATTACATCAATTCAAGCTAAACAACGTCTGGGAACTTGTCAAGCTGCCAGATCGTCACAAGCACAATATCATAGGTACCAAGTGGATCTACCACAACAAGAAAGATGAAAATGGCCTTGTGGTAAGAAATAAGGCTCGTCTTGTAGCTCAAGGCTACACACAGGTTGAAGGAATTGACTTCGATGAAACTTTTGCACCTGTTGGTAGACTTGAAGCTATTCGCATATTTCTTGCTTATGCTAACCATCATGATATCATGTTATATAAAATGGATATGAAAAGCGCATTCCTCAATGGTAAGCTTGAGGAAGAAGTATATGTTGCTCAACCCCCAGGTTTTGAAGACCCTAAGCATCCTAACAAAGTCTTCATACTCAACAAGGCCCTCTATGGCCTCAAGCAGGCCCCTTGGGCGTGGTACGACACTCTGAAGGAATTCCTCATGAATAAAGGCTTCAACCCGGTTCACTCGACCCAACTATTTTCACTAAATCCTATGACAATGAACTATTCATATGCCAAATATATGTAGACGATATTATCTTTGGCTGTACTAACAAACATTATAGTGATGAATTTGCCTATATGATGAGTGAAGAATATCAAATGTCTATGATGGGAGAGTTAAAATTCTTCTTAGGTCTTCAAATTCACCAGCTAGACAATGACATCTTCATCTCTCAAGACAAATACCTCAAGGATGTTCTGAGGAAATCTGACATGCAAGATTGCAAAGGCGTCAAAACTCCAACGCCTTAAAAAGGCCACCCCTGCACTGACGAAAATGGTAAATTTTTTGATCCGAAGGTTTATCGCTCCATGATTGGATTTTTATTGTATCTGTGTGCATTTAGGCCTGATATGATGCTGAGTATTTGCATGTGTGCCCGATTCCAAGCAACACCGAAGGAATCACACCATAAGGCTATGAAACATATTCTTCGATACTTATCTCACACACCAACACTTGGATTATGGTATCCGAAGGGCTCAAATCTTCACCTCGTCCGATACTCAGATGCTGGCTATGCTGGAGATCATGAGGATCGCAAGTCAATCCCAAGCACATGTCATGAGGATCCTTAGTCTATTGGTCATCGAAGAAGCAGAACTACTTGTCACTGTCTACTGCTAAAGCTGAGTGCATTGCTGTTGGTTCATGTTGTGCTCAGTTGCTATGGATGAAGCAAACCCTCAAGGACTATGGCATCAAGGTGAAGAATGTGCCTCTCTACTGCGACAACGAGAGCGCTATCAAGATTGCTAAAAACCCAGTTCAACATTCCAAGACCAAGCACATCCAGATGTGTCATCATTTTCTTCGAGATCATGTACTCAAGGGCAATGCTACCTCTTGAGCATGCATTGGTTTTCCCTTGAAGAGGAAAGGGTGATGCAGCGAAGTAGATAAGTATTTCCCCTAGTTTTTGAGAACCAAGGTATCAATCCAGTAGGAGGAACAAGCAATTCACCAATGGATGCACCTACACAAATAATCAAACTCTTGCACACAACGCTATAAAGGGGTTGTCAATCCCTTCATGGTTATTTGGAAGGATTAGATCCAATAGAGATAGATGTAACGGGTGCAGAAAGTAAAAGGTAAATAAATTGCAGCAAGTATAGATCTGAAAATATATGATGGAAAATAGACCCGGGGGCCATAGGTTTTACTAGAGGCTTCTCTCTTGAAGGCAAATATCATGGTGGGTAAACAAATTAGTGTCAAGCAATTGATAGAAAAGCGAATAATCATGTAGTTATCCAAGGCAATGATCATGCATATAGGCATCACGTCCGTGACAAGTAGACCGAAACGATTCTTCATCTACTACTATTACTCCACACATCGACCAACTCTTCCCTGCATCAAGAGTATTAAGTTCATGAAGAACAGAGTAACGCATTAAGAAAGATGACATGATGTAGAGGGATAAACTCAAGCAATATGATGAAAACCCCATCTTGTTACCCTTGATGGCAACAATACAATACGTGCCTCACTACACCTACTATGTCACTGGGTGAGGACACTACAAGATATAATCCAAAACCAAGCATTTCTCCCATTGCAAGAATTACCAGTCTAGTTGGCCAAACCAAACCAATAACTCGAAGAGACTTGCAAGGATATGAAATGATGCATATAATAAATCAGAGGATATTCAAATAAGATTCATGGATAATCTGAACATAAACTCACAATTCATCGGATCTTGACAAACACACCACAAAAGAGGATTACATCGGATAGATCTCCATGAAGATCATGAAGAACATGGTATTGAAGATCAAAGAGAGAGAAGAAGCCATCTAGCTACTAGGTATGGACCTGTAGGTCTGTGGTGGACTACTCACGCATCATCGGAGGGGCAAATGGAGTTGATGTAGATGCACTCCATGATCGAAACCCCCTCCAGCATATTACCCAAAAGGCTCCAAGATTAGATCTCTTGGGAATGGAGGCTTCCGGCAGTGGAAAAGTATTTGGGTTGCTCGTTCTGATATTGGGGCAATATTTTGGTATTTATAGGCCAAGATTAGGGTTAGAAGACGTGCCAGGAGGCGACAAGCCTGCTAGGCGCGGCCAGGGGGCCCTGCGCCTAGCAGGCTTGTGGCGCTCTAGCACCTCCCCTCACATGCACTCCAAGCTTGGATGACTTGTTTCCTTCTAGAAAAATTCCTTCCGAAGGTTTTATTCCATTTGGACTCCGTTTAATATTCCATATCTGCAAACTCAAAAACAAGGAAAAAACAAAAAGTGGCACATGGCTCTAGATTAATAGGTTAGTCCCAAAAATAGTATAAAATAGCATATTAATGCATATAAAACATCCAAAACAGATAATATAATAGCATGCCATCATCAAAAATTATAGATATATTGGAGATGTATCAGCATCCCCAAGATTAATTCTTGCTCGTCCTCGAGTAGGTAAATGATAAAAACATAATTTTTGATGTGGAGTGTTACCTAACATATTTATCCAAGTAATATTCTTTATTGTGGCATGAATATTCAGATCCGTAAGACTCAAAACTAAAGCTTAATATTGATATAGAAACAATAATATTTCAAGCATACTAGCAAAGAAATTGTATCTCTTCAAAATATAATGGCAAAAGAAAGTTATCCCTACAATATCATATGGTCTGGCTATGCTCCATCTTCACCACACAAAGTATTTACATCATGCACAACCCCAATGAAAAGTCAAGCAATTGTTTTCATACCTTTTTTTTCTCAAACTTTTTTAACTCTCACGCAATACATGAGCGCGAGCCATGGATATAGCAGTATACGTGGAATAGAATATGGTGGAGCTTATCAAGGAAAGGGAGAAGATAGTCTCAAATCAACTAGGTGTATCAACGGGCTGTGGAGATGCCCATCACTAGATATCAATATGAGTGAGTAGGCATTGCCATGCAACGGATGCCCTAGAGCTATAAGTGTATGAGATCTCAAAAAGAAACTAAGTGGACGTGCACCATGAAGAAAAATATTCCACTAGCTATATGAAAGTGACAAAATAGGAGACTCTCTATCTTGAAGATCATGGTGCTAATTTGAAGCACAAGTGTGGAAAAAGGTAGTAGCAATTTCCCTTCTCTATTTTCTCTCATTTTTTTGTTGGGCATCTAAGGCCTCTTTTATTCATTTTTTTGTTTGGGCTTCGCTGGCCTCTTTTAGTTTTCATAAAGTCTGGACTCTCATCCCTACTAGTAAGGAAATCATAGCTTCCATCATCCTTTCCTCACATGGGACATTCTCTATAATAAAAATCATCACATTTTTATTTACTTACAACTCAAAAGGAAAATTACAAGTCGATACCTATGACAAAATATGACTCTATATGGAATATGAAAGTAATGATGTGCATGTTATAAAAGGAAATGGTGGAAGTTGCATGGCAATATATCTCAGACTGGCTATGGAAATGCCATAATAGGTAGGTATGGTGGCTGTTTTGAGGAAGGTATATGGTGTCTGTTTTGAGGAAGGTGTTTGTTGCACCGAAGAAAGTTGTGTGGTACTAGAAAGGCTAGCAAAAGTGGAAGGTTGAGAGTGCGTATAATCCATGGACTCAACATTAGTCATAAAGAACTCACATACTTATTACAAAAGTCTATTATTCATTGAAGCAAAGCATTAAACGCGTGCTCCTAGGGGGGAGGTTGGTAGGAGTTAACCATCGCGCGCCCCCGACCCTCACACAAAGGTCGACAATCTATAAACAAGTCATGCTCCGACTTCCTTACATAGCGGTTCACCATACGTGCATGCTATGGGAATCACAAACCATTACACAAGTATTTTTTACCAAATAACAATTACTTCCTAACATGTATCTTAACATTACATCTTTATATCTCAAAACTTTATGCAAGGAATCAAACTTCTCAGAAATACTCAATGCACTTAATATGGAAGTTTTTATTATATCCCTTTTGGATGCCTATCCTATTAGGACTAAATTCATAACCTAGACCAATTACCATGCTGTTTTTAGGAACTCTCAAAATAATATAAGTGAGGTACGAGTGTTCAAGTATTTCTATGAAAAGAAAACACCACCGTGCTCTAAAATATATAAGTGAAGCATATAGAGCAAAGAGTATTCTAATAAATACATGATTCAATGTGTCTCTATCAAAAGATGTGTGCACCAAGGATGATTGTGGCAAACTAACAAGCAAAGACTCATATCATACAAGACGCTCCAAGCAAAACACATATCATGTGGTGAATAAATATATAACCTCAAGTAAATTTACCGATGGATTGGAGATGAAAGAGGGGATGCCTTCCGGGGAATCCCCAAGATTAGGCTCTTTGGCATCCTTGAATATGACTTGGGGTGCATTAGGAATCCCCAAGCTTAGGCTCTTTCCACTCCTTATTCCATAGTCCATCCAATCTTTACCCAAAACTTGAAAACTTCACAATACAAAACTTAACAGAAAACTCGTGAGATCCGTTAGTATAAGAAAATAAATCACCACTTTAGGTACTGTCTTGAACTCATTATTTATTTATATTGGTGTTATACCTACTATACTCTAACTTATCCATGGCTCATACCACATGATACAACCCTTAGATTCATCAAAATAGGCAAACAACTCAAAGAAAACAGAATCTGTCAAAAACAGAACAGTCTGTAGAAATCTGGAAACTTCGTATACTTATGTACCTCAAACAATTCTTAATAATTAGGAAATCCTGGGAAATTTGTATATAAATCTTTTTTATAAATTTCATATCAATTCGACTCTTTAAAAAAATAGAAAATTCCTGTACTGAGTGTGAAAGTTTCTGTTTTTCAGCAAGATCGAATCAACAACTACCATAGATCACCCCAAAGGTTTTACTTGGCTCAAACACTAATTAAAATACCAAAACACAATTAATACATAATTAATAATGTGGTAAACACTCAAAAACATAAGCAAAAATATAACACAAAAATAAAATTGGGTTGCCTCCCAACAAGCGCTATTGTTTAACGCCCCTAGCTAGGCAAAACACAATAGATCTAGGTATTGTCATCTTTGGTATGCAATACAAAATTAGCTCTCATGTAGATTCATGAGGTAATCTTATTTTATTTATATTAAAGTGTTCCATGCCCTTACTTAATGGAAATTTGAATCTAATGTTTCCTTCTTTCATGTCAATAATTGCACCAATAGTTCTAAGGAAAGCTCTACCAAGAATAATAGGACATACAGGATTGCAATCTATATCAAGAACAATGAAATCTACGGGCACATAATTCCTATTTGAAACAATAATAACATCATTAATCTATCCCATAGGTTTTTTAATTGTGGAATCCGCAAGATGCAAATTGCGAGAGCAATCATCAAGATCATGATAACCTAGCACATCACATAAAGTTTTCGGAATTGGAGAAACACTAGCACCCAAATCACACAAAGCATGGCATTCATAATCTTTGATTTTAATCTTAATAGATGGTTACCACTCATCATGAAGCATTCTAGGAATAGAAACTTCTAGCTCAAGTTTTTCTTCAAAATATTTCATCATAGCATCAACTATATGTTTAGTAAAAGCCTTATTTTGACTATAAGCATGAGGAGAATTCAACATGGATTGAAGCAAGGAAATATAATCAATAAAAGAGAAGATATTATAATTAAAGTCCTTGAAATCAAAAAGAGTGGGTTCATTGCTATTTAAAGTTTTGGCCTCTTCAATCCCACTTTTATCAATCTTAGCATTAAGATCTATACACTCCAAATCATTGGGACGCCTTGTAACTAAAGTTGACTTATCTCTAGTCCCATCATTATCAAGATTTATAATGGAAAACAAATATTCAATAGGAGTCACATCAATCACTTTAATATCTTCATCATTATTAAAAGATTCTAGCTTAGCAGCCATCTTATTCACTAAGGTAGCTTGTTTATCATAAATTTTGCCTACTAAATCTTTAAGATGAGCAAACTGAGATTTCAATACAAAAAACTCCTTAGACGTATCATCAAGTTCCTTGTTCATGTATTCAAGAAAACTCTTTTGTTCTTTAAGCTCATTTCTAAAGAAGTTATTATGGTCAAATTGAAGGGACATGAATTTTTTAGCATTGTCCTCAATATCTTCCAACTTCTTAAGATAAGGATTAAAATCATTGGGTGGAGCCGTAGAGACAAACAAACTATCACACAAGAAATTAAAAGGCAAACGAAAGAAGGGCGAATAAAAAGGAAAATATTTTTGGTATTTTCTGAAAATCGTTTTAGAAGTGGGGGAGAGGAAAACGAGAGGCAAATGGAAAATAAAGTAAATGCAAGAGATGAGTTTGTGATGGGTACTTGGTAGTCTTGATGTGTATTCTTCCTGGCAACGATGCCATAAATTGGCAAGTTGACAGGAGAGTTCTTGTCTTGACTTGCTCTGTATCCTCCCCGGCAACGATGCCATAAATCGTTCTTGCTACCTCTTGAGGATGCGTTGGTTTTCCCTTGAAGAGGAAAGGGTGATGCAGTGAAATCGATAAGTATTTCCCTTAGTTTTTTAGAACCAAGGTATCAATCTAGTAGGAGGAAAAAGCAAGTCACCAATGGATTGACCTACACAAATAATCAAACTCTTGCACCCAACGCTATAAAGGGGTTGTCAATCCCTTCACGGTTATTTGCAAGGATTAGATCCGATAGAGGTAGATGTAACGAGTGTGGAAACCAAAAGGTAAATAAAATGCAGTAAGTATAGATCTGAAAATATATGATGGAAAATAGACTCGGGGGCCATAGGTTTCACTTTAGGCTTCTCTCATGAAGGCAAGTATCATGGTGGGTAAACAAATTACTGTTAAGCAATTGATAGAAAAGAGAACAATCATGCATATGGGCATCACGTCCATATCAAGTAGACCGAAACGATTCTGCATCTACTACTATTACTCCACACATCGACCGACTCCTGCCTGCATCTAGAGTATTAAGTTCATGAAGAACATAGTAACGCATTAGGAAAGATGACATGATGTAGAGGGATAAACTCAAGCAATATGATGAAAACCCCAACTTGTTACCCTTGATGGCAACAATACAATACGTGCCCCGCTACCCCTATTTTGTCACTAGGTGAGGACACAACAAGATTGAACCCAAAACCAAGCACTTCTCCCATTGCAAGAATTACCAGTCTGGTTGGCCAAACCAAACCAATAACTCAAAGAGACTTGCAAGGATATGAAATCATGCATATAATACACCAGAGGAGATTCTAATAAGATTCATGGATAATCTGAACATCAACTCACAATTCATTGGATCTTGACAAGTAGACCGAAATGATTCTTCATCTACTACTATTACTCCACACATCGACCAACTCTTCCCTACATCTAGAGTATTAAGTTCATGAAGAACAGAGTAACGCATTAAGGAAGATGACATGATGTAGAGGGATAAACTCAAGCAATATGATGAAAACCCCATCTTGTTACCCTTGATGGCGACAATACAATACGTGCCTCGCTATACCTACTATGTCACTGGGTGATGACACTACAAGATAGAACCCCAAACCAAGCATTTCTCCCATTGCAAGAATTCCTAGTCTAGTTGGCCAAACCAAACCAATAACTCGAAGAGACTTGCAAGGATATGAAATCATTCATATAATAAATCAGAGGAGATTCAAATAATATTCATGCATAATCTGAACATAAACTCACAATTCATTGGATATTGACAAACACACCACAAAAGAGGATTACATCGGATAGATCTCCATGAAGATCATGAAGAACATGGTATTGAAGATCAAAGAGAGAGAAGAAGCCATCTAGCTACTATCTATGGACCCATAGGTCTGTGGTGGACTACTCACGCATCATCGGAGGGGAATTGGAGTTGACGTAGATGCCCTCCGTGATCGAATCCCCCTCTGCAGATTACCGAAAAAGGCTCCAAGATTGGATCTCTTGGGAACAGAGGCTTCTGGCGACGGAAAAGTATTTGCATGGCTCTTTTTGGTATTGGGGGAATATTTGGGTAGTTATAGGACGAAGATTAGGGTTAGGAGTCTTGCTAGGGAGTCACAAGCCTGCCAGGCATGGCCAGGGGTGATGGCCGCGCGCCCTTGGCTTGTGACCTCCTGGCATGTCGCTTGCCTTGCACTCCAATTCTGGTAGGTGTCTTCTAGTCCAGGAAAAATCAGCGCAAATATATTATTCTATTTGGACTCCATTTAATATTCCCTATCTGCAATACTCAAAAACAAGGAAAAACAGAAACTAGAATTAGGCTCTAGATTAATAGGTTAGTGCCAAAAATAATATAAAATAACATAGTAATGCATATAAAACATCCAAAATAGATAATATAATAGCATGGAACAATAAAAAATTATATATACGTTGGAGACATATCATATATCTCATGTGGACCTCCATTTTTGCCATAGCGGTTTGAGTATTAATAAATTGCTTCATGTCATTGAGCATCATGGCATCATATCATCACATCATCTTGTCATGTTTGCATCAAGTGCTTCTGGTGTGGTGTTGTGTGTGAGTATGTTTTTGAGGTTTGGTTGTGCTAGGAGGCTTGTGTTGTGTTTGTGTGCAAAACTAGCTGTGAATCCCTCTCGCTATTTCTCAAAAATCTAAGCCTACCCTCTTATTTTAAATATATGCAAATGTTGTGAATTAATGTGCTTGTTCACCTTATTAAAAATGTTGCACCTATTTAAAACATTCTGATAAGAATTGTTATTAAGCTCCCAACCATGTTTGCATTGTTTGTCTTCTAATTCCTGCAAAAATACAGTTTGTATTATAAATATATCTGATTTATTTTTGTTTTCTTAAAAATGCAATGATTACTTTTAGAAACTAGTGCATATTTGAGTCTATAAATATATTTTTATTTCGCTCCAAAACGTCCCTGTCTTTTCTCTACGATTTTTCAATGCATGGTTTTTTTATAGAATGAATAGAATCCTATGGTTTTCTTGGGGGGGGGGGAGCAGGAGTTGGGCCTCCTTTACCTTCACGGGCTTGGTAGTGCACAGTGCCACAGCCGGAGACAGCCCTAGCTTCCTATTTATGGTGTCCCCGACCTAGCCCGGAGTACCCTCTCTCCTTTCCTCCCTTCTCATTCCCCGACGCTAGTAGGTAAGCGCCTCCCAAGCCCTCGTCGTCGCCATGCCCTCGCTTCTCTGGCCGAGCTCGAGCTAATGCTCCGGGTAGCCCCTTTGCTTCGTCTTCTTCCTCCCCGACGGCGTGGAACGACGCCCCTGTGTCCCTGTGGTATGCTACATCTACACATGTGATGCCATCGACCATGGATCTTCCTCGTCGTGGGAATCTTCTTCCCCTACGTCTCGGATCAGGAACACGTCAGAGTTCGTTGACTTGCTGCCATTGCGTCTCTGAATCCCCAACCGCCGCATCGTGCCCGAGGTAGAGTAGGTATACCCGTTTCCAACCCATGCATCCCTTGCCTTCGTAGCTCGCCTATAGCTCCCGCCAATGTCGTGTCACCGTCATGGACCCCGCGCTCCGCACATCCCTCTGTATTTTTCTTTAGAGGGTTCAGTTGATGCTTTGTCTAGGCCCGTGTCGTGATCCTTTTAGATCATACCGTGTTAGGATCCCCTCGTAGCCTCCCGTTTGCACGCCCACGCTCAACAGCAGCTTCGCTAGGGGCTGGCCCTTCCCGTTAATGATGTCGCCCTGTTTCCGTGGCAGAAAGCATAGAGCTTGCACCCCACCTTCAGCGCGTGTTGCCATCACGCCGGCGCGTTCGAAGCCCTAGAACGTCTCCCTCGCAAGTTTCCACACCCCCGTAGAAGCTCCTCTTCTCCTGTGGTCGCATTTGGCGATCGTCGCGGCGCCGTGGTTTTCCTGCCACTAGAAAGAAGAACCCAGCCTCCGGCTAGGATTAGGTCAAGTGTAGCCATGCCCCTCTTCCTTCGGAAACTGAGCCGTAGCCCAGTGGTAGAGACCCAAGTTCGAATCCTAGCAAGAGCAATCCCCTTTTTTCATTTTTATATTCGATTGGTGTCCTCCCTATGACATGTGGACCCCAGTTGTCATACCCACAAGGCTCCTAGTGTCACTTCTAGTGGGACCTCCCCTCTATTTTTTTAATATACTTTGTTGTTTTGTTTCTTTCCATTTTTGGAAATGGTCCAGTTCTGGACATGGCTATATTTGACAATAGCCAAATATGGCAAGATTTCACTTATAAGTCATGCTTGGTTTTGTGTTGTTTTTCTTTTTAGTGTTGTGGGAGTTTTTCCTACAAGAACATATGAGTGTGAATATGATTTTGGGGTATAAAATCCCAGGAATCCAATGGTGGCATCGTTTATGTCATTTGAGTAACTTAGTAGCTGTGCTATATTGTGATGAGGTGGCCTTTTGTTATTAATTTATGAAATAATTCATGCATGCTATGATGAACTTGTCAACATGGAAGTGGTAAAGTTTTGTGGGCACTAGGCCCTGGTATTTTTCCTCGACATGATAAACTTGTGGTTTAGTTCGTTTCTTGGTGTAAACATGCTAAGAAAATATTACTATACTCATTGCTCAAATATTTCTAAGTGTTAGAACTGTTATTTTCTTCCCATGTCGTGTTGATGATTCCCATGGATATAGTGTTCCTTTGGAATTGGCACAAATATATGCATTGTTGTGCTTGTCTTCCTCTATAGATGTGTGCCAAGATCTTGTGACCATTGCAACTTATAAAAAAACTGTTGTCAAAATACTATTCCATTAACAAGTGCCATGTTTACCCCTTGTTAAATTTGACAAAGTCTAAGAATCTGTAGTCATTTTCATGCCATGTTTAGGGGATGCTACCAAGTGATCTGTGATGTTTTAGGTCTTGCTCAGTGCTAGTGTTTTGTAGTAGATGGTGTGCTTTATCACCCTATTAAGTTTCATGCCATGAAATGCCCTGTAGCACATATATTTGCTACTGTCAAGTTGCTATCAGGTTAACTCAGAATCTGTAAACTGACATTTTCACTAAGTCCGTAAAATTTGTTTCAACATGCCATCTTGTGAGCTTCATTGCCATTGAACCATGCTTCCTTTTAAGTTTCTGTAGATTGATGATTTGTTTAGAATATTGTATACTTTCTGTACATGCTTTGGTGGTGGTTTTAAACCTATTGTAGCTCTTATTATGTGTGACACAAGATATCATGTAGTTGATTGTGGGCAGATTGAGTCTTTGAGTGTTTTGTGAATGTGGGAGTTATACTCCATTTTTTTGCACTTACGCTTCATCACTTACGCTTCGTCACCCAAAAGCTTGCATAGTTTCGGTACCCTGGTTACATGATTGCTGAATCCCCATGGCTCACATATTACAATACTACAGGTACAGGTACCGATGATCTCTATCATGTCGAGGCGTCCCAACCCCAGTGGGAGTTTGATGAAGAACGTGGCCAGATGTATGTTACGTACCAATGAGTAGAGAGGCAACCTGGTCGTGTTCCTGGGATTAGTGTGGCAGTCTTGTCGTGTCTTCTATCATTTGTTTTCGTCCGTTGCTGGACCCTATCTGATGGATGAATGTACGAAAGATGTGTGACATTGTAATTTAGCATGTGGAGAGTGTAATCCAATCTATTATACTCTTCTCTTCATTAAATGTATGCGATGATTATGCACTTGCGAAATGCTTAGATGCGCTTCTATCCCCTTAGTGGCCCTCGAGCCTTAATCGAGATAGAACCGCATCTTGGTCGTTACAAGCAGTTTCTTCAGGCACGACTGATGTAGTCGTCCTTGTAGCCTCAATTTCTTCATGCGCAGCATAAGCTTCAGCTGGCTTGGCAATTTCTTCAAGTGCAATAGGGGATGTGGCCCTGGCAAGTTCTTCAGCAGCCTTAATTTCTTTAGTTGCACTTGGAGTTTCTTCAGCAGGCTGAGCAAAAGTTCCAGCCTGAGGAATTTGAGGTTGCGATCGAGATGCAGCCCTTTTGTTGTGGTCCTTGATGGCTTTGTCAGCTACTTTGACGAAACGGACCTTGGCTCCTTGCCAATCAGCATAGTAGCAATCAAATTCATCGCTGAGGCCTTTGATCTCCTTCTATACAGAGACCATCTGTTCTAGAGACAACTTCAGACAACTTCAGAACGTTATTCTTCATGAAGCACTCCTTCTTGTACTGAGCTTTCTTGCCCTGTCTGGCTTGTTCATACTTGCATTTTTCTTGACCAATGAAAGTAGTGAGGACATGGCTTGGACCAGGAGGCAGATTCAAATCATCAATCAGAGTGTTTGTGTCTTGGTGCCAAATGTCGATGAAGTTGAGCATAGTCTTTGGGTCCAACAAGAGAGGAATTTGAGAGCCCTTTGCTTGAGCCACCCTCTCTTGCTTGTTTCTGATGATTTCCTCAAGTTCCTCATCACCAGCTTCATCATCCTGAGAATTTAAAGGAACTTGGAACACAACTCTCTTCGGATGAGGACTTGGGCGAGTACCTCGTCTAGCAGTAGACTTCTTCTTCAGCACATAAGGACTGGTTCATGGATATGCTTGGGTTGATGAGCTTGCAGAAGCCCCTGAAGCAATTGAAAAACCTATAGTACTCTCACATGTTGCAAGATGCATTGGAGTTGAGGACTTTATGACAGCAGATGAAGATCGTGCAGCTACTAAAGGCATTGCAGCAGCCTTTGAAGAAGTGACTTGAGGATTTTGAAGTGATAATTTTGACTTTGAGGTGCTTGGCCATGAGGGCATTGAGCTCGAGGACTTTTCCTTCACTATCGATTTCTTTGACATAGTATTCACAGAGGCAGAGGTAGCAGTAGAGGAAGCAGCACCGGCAACAGCTGAGTCTTCATTGCATTTCTTCACTGCTACTTTGGAAATCCTCTGAAGCTTTTTCTGATACTTTGCCCATTCGGCAGGAAAATCCTAACCATGAGCAATGCTTGTTGGATCAACTTCTTGATTAGTAGCAGCAGGAGGTCTTTTGCAAGTGGGTTTGAGAGCGAATTTCTTTATGTACTTTGGGGTAACATAACAGTATTCTCTCCATTCCTTTATCCATCTCCTTTCAATCCTTTGAATGCGGATTTTGCGCTTTTCACTGGTTTCCTCCCATATATTTCCTCATCAGGTGTGCAGTACTTAGCATATGTATCCTTGGGGATATCAAATGTAGTGTTTGAAGCTTGTTTCTTTCCTCCTTTCCGAGGCCTTTTTTCATGTGCCATTTTCTTCACTTGATGACTTTGAACTTTCGAAGATTCTGAAGATGTATGTATTTTCTCTTCAAGGAACGCTGCAAATGAGTTAAGTTGATGAGAACCTACTGATTCATCAACAAACATTTTGTACATGTGAATAGAGTATAGGTGTGAAAAATTTGAACATGTCTTATGCGCTCTAAAAAATACAAAATATATCAAGTTGAGAATGTTGACCATAGATGACTTGAACAATTTCACTAAGTGTTCTTGTCTTAGGTTCCAGAGTTGTGCAGATTTGAGGATCCACAAAATTGAGGAATCTTGAAGAAAATCATAACTTGGAGAAACACATCCAGGGAATGAAACATATGAGGTGTTTATGTAGATGATACTTGAAGAATAAACACCTTTTGAGGATTTTTTGAAAATCATGAAGATCAAAGTAGGGCAATAAAATTATATTTTAATTACACTGACGAAGAACATGACGCGCAGAGAAGTGAAATGAAGGAGTTCGTCAGTCCAAATCTCCCACGCCTTAGCTTGGCAGAGGGAGACAACTACGGCGGCGGCAGAGTGAAGACTTCCGTGCCCGATGCGAGTACGACGACGGCGAGGTCGAGGCAGTGAAGCTCTTTCTCTCCGGTGACGATGATTTTAGTGGTGGCGCTAGGTCTTGAGCTCGGGAGAGATAGAAGTGAGGAGTAACCCGAGCAAGTGGAAGGGAGGGGGTATTTATAGCAGCAGTAAAAAGTAACTGGCCCAAATATTTTGGACCAAATTACCCCTGACCCTTGCTCTCCACGCGACATGTGTCACCCAGGAACTGATAGATAGAGATAGTGGGGGATCTTGGCTTATCAAGTCATGGGAATAAGAGTCAGCTTGAGAGGCAACCACCAAAAAAATTGAAAGTGAAATTTATTAAAGTTTCTATTCGCAAATTCTTCCGCTGACAAGGACTCAGTGAAGACTTTGAACGAGTTTCAAAGTAGAACGTATATGAAGAATTTGTGAACAGACCGGGTTGAGTTTAGCATAGAGGGGGGATGCGTCCGATCACATTCACTTAGAAGAAAATCAACTTGAAGAATTAGCAATAAATAAATGCTGTTAGGGACATTGAAAACTCAAATATATGTATAGTCAATGAAGAACCCAACTGCATAGTTTGAAGGATTTGAAAATTTGAGGAATTTGCAAACTTGAGGAATTTTAAAAATTGAAGAATTTGCAAATTGACGAAAAACTCAACTTTGAAGAATTCAACTCTAGTTGATGGCGTGACCCACCGTATAAGAATGATGATTTCAGGCACCGTGTACAATTGTCGTAGGGTTCTGCAAATCAAATTCTACAATAATTTCTTCACACTTAGAGGGTTATTCTTCATTGATTGAAGAAAAACATTACTTCGTGTGTTCCACATCTATGTCGTCAATTTTGCATAAGGGTTAGGATCTATGTCTTTTTAAAGAACATTCGAAGATTCTAACATATTTGGCTCACACCACAACTTGCAAAATATCTTTTCATCAAAGGTCTTAGTTAAGATATTAGCTAGTTGTTCTTCAGTGTCCACGTGGTCAATGGAGATGTCGCCCTTCAATACATGATGTCGAAGAAAATAATGATGAATCTGCATGTGCTTGGTCTTGGAATGCTGAACTGGGTTGTACGCAATCTTGATAGTGGTCTTGTTATCGCAGTAGAGAGGCACATTATTCACCTTGATGCCGTAGTCCTTGAGGGTTTTCTTCATCCACAACAACTGAGCGCAACAGGAACCAACATCGATGTACTCAGCTTCAGCAGTAGATAATGACACACAGTTCTACTTCTTTGAGGACCAATAGACTAAGGATCGTCCGAGGAAATGACATGTGCCTAAGGTTGACTTGCGATTCCCATGATAACCAACATAGTCAACATTGGAGTATCCAATGAGGTGAATATTTGAGCCCTTGGGATACCATAATCCAAGCGTTGGTGTGTGAGCTAAGTATCAAGGAATATGTTTCACAGTCTTATGGTGTGATTCCATCGGTGTTGCTTGGAATCGGGCACACATGCAAACACTAAGCATAATATCTGATTTGGATGCACATAGATACAATAAAGAGCCAATCATGGAGCGATATACCTTCTGATCAAAATCTTTACCATTTTCGTTAGTGCAGAGGTGGCTTTTTGAATGCATTGGTGTTTTGGCTCCTTTGTTGTCTTGCATTTTGAATTTCCTTAGAACATACTTGAGGTATTTCTCTTGAGAGATGAAGATGTCATTGTGTTGCTGATGAATTTGAAGACCTAAGAAGAATTTCAGCTCCCCCATCATATACATTCGATATTTTTCACTCATCATATAGGCAAATTTGTTACTTTAGCTTGGTCAGTACAAACAAAGATAATATCATCTACATATATTTGGCACACGAATAATTCATTGTCATTGGATTTTGTGAAAAGAGTTGGGTCGAGTGCATCGATTTTGAAGCCTTTCTTGATGAGGAATTCCTTCAGAGTGTCATACCATGCTCGAGGGGCCTGCTTGAGGCCATATAGGACCTTGTTGAGTCTGGAGACTTTGTCAGGATGCTTAGGGTCTTCAACACCTGGGGGTTGAGCAACATACACTTTTTCCTCAAACTTACCATTGAGGAATGCACTTTTCACATCCATTTGATATAATATGATATCATGATGGTTAGCATAAGCAAGCAATATGCGAACAACTCCAAGTCTAGCAACAGGTGCAAATGTTTCATCAAAGCCAATTCCCTCAACCCGTGTGTAGCCCTGAGCTACAAGAAGAGCCTTATTCCTCACCACTAGGCCATTTTCGTCTTGCTTGTTGCGGTAGATCCATTTGGTACCTATGATGTTATGCTTGCGATGATCTGGCCGCTTGACAAGTTCCCACATGTCTTTCAGCTTGAATTGATGCAATTGCTCTTGCATAGCATGAATCCACTCAGGCTCCTTAAATGCTTCATCAACTTTGGTGGTCTCTATGATAGAAACAAAAGAGAAATGCCCACACAAGTTAGATAAATGTGAAGCTTTTGAGCGAGTGAGGGGACTTAGTGCATTGATTTCGTCGAGAATTTTGGTAATCTGCACTTTATTTGTTACTCTTGGATGAGCAGGTTGACGAGGATGAGGATTTTCTTCAGCACCATTTTCCTCAGGTGTATCAGCATGAATGTCTTCATTGGTTGGGATGACTACCACAAGTGGTTGAGGTTCTTCGATGGGTATGATATCTTCAGTTGCCTTCAACTTAATGTATTCCTCAGGAGACATTTCATCTAGCACAGGAGGTAGATGCTCTCTTTGTGAACCGTTAGTTTCATCAAACCGCACATCTACAATTTCAGCAACCTTGTTATGATAGGTGTTGAAGACTCTGTAGGTGTGCGAGTCCTTTCCATAACCAAGCATAAAACCTTCATGTGCTTTTGGTGCAAATTTAGAACTATGGTAAGAATCTCTAATACCACATTTAGCACCGAAGACTTTGAAATAACTTACATTGGGTTTCTTGTCAGTGATTAGTTTGTATGAAGTCTTCTTGAAAAATTTGTGAAGATATACCCTATTGATGATGTGGCAAGCAATATTGATTGCCTCACACCAGTAGCGATGACGAGTTTTATATTCATCAAGCATAGTGCAAGCCATCTCAACAAGAGTCCTGTTCTTGCACTCCATGACGTCATTATGCTAAGGAGAATATGGGGCAGATAGCTCATGAGTAATACCAAGTTCATAAGGATATTCATCAAGATGAGTGTTCTTGAACTCAGTCCGGTTGTCACTCCTGATGTGCTTTATCTTGACGCCGAAGTTTGTCGAGGCCCTTGAAGCAATTCGTGTGAAGACATCCTGCACCTCAGACTTGTATAGAATAATATGCACCTAAGTGTAACGTGAGTAGTCATCAACAATAACCAAGCCATACAAACATGATATTTGTTAGTGTGGCATAATGAGTGGGACCAAAGAGATCCATATGAAGCAATTCAAAGGGTCGAGTAGTGGTCATGATAGTCTTCGAGGGATGCTTGGATCTGGTCATCTTCCCAGACTCACAAGCACCACAGAGATGATCATTGAGGAATTTGACACCTTCAATGCCTATGACATGGTTTTTCGTCATGAGTGTGTGCAAGTTCCTCATGCCAGCATGTCTAAGTCTTCGATGCCATAGCCAGACTTCTAATGCTTTTGCAAGTAGGCATGTGGCAGGCTGAGGACCTATAGAGAAATCAACAATATACAAGTCTCCTCTCCTAAAGCCTTCGAATACTTTGGATTTGCCAGATTCCATGACAACAACACAACGATATTTTCCAAAGATGACAACCATATAAAGATCACAAAGCATTGAGACAAACATGAGGTTGAATCTAAGGGATTTGACAAGCATCGCCTTATCCATGTGTCGGTCCTTCGATATAGCAACCTTACCTAGGCCCAATACCTTGCTTTTTTCCTTTGTCAGCATAAGTGATATGCTTCAGGTGAGATGGGGCAATTGGTATATTCATCAGTAGATTCTTGTCACCAGTCATGTGGTTTGTGCATCCATTGTCGAGGACCCACTCGGTAGCTTTTGGAGTTTCATCCTGCGGATGAATTAGTACAACTTACGAACTCATCTGCTTCAGAGTGAAGAATATCACATCAAATTCATCAGGCAGAATTTCATCACACAACATAGTAAGTAAAGTAGTGTGAGGACATGAGAAATGAGGAATTAATTTCTGTATGTTTAGCTTGCGTACTTTCAAGTATTTCCTCGGGTCTCCAGCAAATTCATCAGACATTCAAGTTTGTTTGGAGACCTGACCCTGCATAAGAGATTAGTTCACTTTCTTCACCACCCACATCTGGAGGGGTGGCAAAGAATTCATCATTCTGTGAGATCCATATGAGAAAGAAGTTATTGAAGCTAGTACATTTCGTTTCACATGATAGGGGTTAGAGTACTCATATGAATAAGCAGTGAAATTCTTCAAGGACTTATGAACATAATGATTTGAAGTATAATGCACATATTTAGAACTCTTAGATTTTCCCTGCGAAATAGATGCATTAGCACGAGAATGATATGACTTGTGACCATTTGAGAAATTTGCTCCAAGTGAAGACTTTGGTCCATATGAGGAATTTGATCTGGGGTTTCTTTTCTTTATTGGTGGTGTCATGAGGACATTCACCTAAAGACTTTCCAAGCAGCTCTTGGGAACCCAGATTTTTGTCATAGGAGAACCGTTCCTGTAGTTAGTTCCAACACATCTAGAAAATACTTCACCATTCTGATTTTTGAACAATTTATAGTTGGAGTCAAATGAATCATCAAAGGAATATGAAGTTTCACAAGTAAACCCAGATAAAGTGTATGGGTCTATAGGAGGTCCTTTTGCAACAACCCATGAGGTTTTGGGATACTACTTAGGTTTCTAGTAGGATCCATCAGCATTGAGTTTCCTCTCAAATGCAATACCTTCTTTCCTATGGTTCCTGTTCAGAATCTACTTTTTGAGGACATAGCAAAGGGTTTGATGCCCTTTCAAACTTTTGTATATGCCTGTCACATACAATTCCTTCAACCCTACATTTTCATCAGTGATACTTGTGGTATCCTCAGATGAGGATTTTGTGACCACAAAGATAGTTTAAGATTTTGCAGCAATAGAAGCATTTGAACATTCAGGTGAAGAGTTAGCAGTTTCACGTTCGATGCATTTCGAACAAGGTGGAACGAAATCTTCCTAAGTAGTATTGATCTGTTGAGCAAGTAAGGAATTGTTACACCTTTGAAGATCCTCATGAAACACTCTTAGTTTCTCAAGATATTGCTTTCTTTGAATAAATTGATAAGAAAGATTCTCGTGATCGACTAAGATAGCATGATGATGAATTTGAAGGTTATCATACTTTGACTGAAGACTTTTGAGATCACCAATCAGAGTTTGAGCGTGATTCACTTCCTCATTCAATAGATCGTCGCTTTTGTCTAGCAGTTTCTGAAGATTTTCATGTGCACTTTATTGCTTAGTAGCAATATTAGCAAGTTTGGAATAGCTAGGTTTCACTTATTCATCTGATTCACCTTCACTTGATTTGGAGGAGGAATGATGTTTGTGTGCCTTGATACCTTTAGGCGTGGAGCAACCGGTGGGAGCATAGCCATCGTTGCCGACGTCAGAGTCATTGGAGTAGTCATTTTCGTCATCGTTGAAGATGGACTTGCTGAGGAAAGTAGTAGCGAGTGCAAGTGTAGCGACACCAAACTCTGACTCCACTTCAGATTCTTCCTATTCTTTAGATTCTTCAGAATCCATTTCCTTGCCAATGAAAGCCCGAGCCTTTCTAGATCCATTCTTCTTGTGCGATGAGGACTTTGAAGATTTCTTATTTTTCTTCGAGTCATCATAAATGTTATCCTTGTATTTCTTCTTCTTTGATTCTTTTTCCCAGAGAGGACAGTCAGAAAAAAGTGACCAGATTTCTTGCATTTGTGACATGTTCTCTTCTTGCAGTCGTTTGATGAAGAATCTGGTTTCTTCAAGCCACTTTTTGATGACTTTCCAAACCGACCTCTCCTTGAGAACTTCTGGAATTTCCTCGCGAGCATTGCCAGCTCCTGACTTAGTTCTTCAGGATCACCAAGGCTACTATCAGATTCTTCACATTCATATGAGGAAATTTCCTTTGCCTTTAGTGCACGAGATCTTCCATAGCTTGGCCCGTAGAGGTCTCTCTTTTCAGCTTGTTGGAATTCATGTGTATTGAGTGTCTCAAGTATATCAGCAGGATCAAGTGACTTGTAGTCTCCACGCTCTTGAATCATCAAAGCGAGTGTAGTGAATGAGGAATTAGAGATCTCAACAGTTTCTTCACCACCTCATGGTCGGTGATGGAAGTAGCACCAAGTGCTTGAAGCTCGTTGGAGATATCAGTGAGACGATCAAAACTTTGATGAACATTCTCATTGTCGAGTCTTTTGAAGCAGTTGAAGAGATTGCGAAGAACATCAACTCGGGAGTCACATTGAGTGGAAACACCTTTGTTGATGTTGGACAACCTATCCCAGATAAGCATAGCAGACTCCAAAGCACTCACTCTCGCATACCGACCTTTCCTCAGATGGCCACAGATGATATTCTTCGCTTGAGAATCGAGTTGCTTGAATCTCTTCACATCAGTAGCATTGATCATGGGAGTAATAGAGGGAACACCATTTTCCACAACATACCAGAGATCATTGTCAATTGCCTCAAGATGCATGCGCATCTTGTTCTTCCAGTAGGGGTAGTCCATCCCATCTAAGGTAGGACATCATACGGAAACCTTGACCATACCTACAGTCGTCATAACTAGAACTCTAGGCGGTTAAACCAAAATCATAGAGAACAAGGGAGTACCTTGCTCTGATTCCAATTGAATGTTCGTTATATCGACTAGAGGGGGTGAATAGGCGATTTTTACAAATTCATCACTTAGGAATTTCAAATTGAGGAATTTGAAATGTGATAAACTACTAGCAGAAGAATAAGTACTCAAGTGCATGTGAAACAGAGCAAGAGCATAGTCATGATGATGGAATAGAACATGCACAAATTACAAGTAGTGTGATACAGGATAAGCAGGTGAAGAACAAGGTGACTGAAGAATTTGAGATGAGGAAATTTGAGAAAGTATTCAGTCAAATTCTTCAAACAGTAACGATCAATTTCATCAACAAGTATACGAGGAAATAGAAGGGTTGAGGAAATAGGACCAGGTAGCTTGATGAAGACATTTATTTGATGACCTAGTTCCAATTGTTGTAGCGGCTTGGTATTTAGAAGAAAGGAGACATAGTCCAAGCATACACAGTCCTTACAGTATTATCCTTGAGGAAAGGTCACACAGTCCTTGCCCAACACTCGTGGTAAGTCTTTAGGGTAGACTTCCAAAACCCTCACAAACTAGTCACGCGGCGATCCACAATTGACTGTTGGATGCTCTAGACAATGACGCCTAACCGTCTCGAAGATATACGGTCTTCAAAGGTAACAAGCATTGGTACCACATAGTAACAATATCTTCACTTATTCTCAATCACTTTGGTTTTAGTGGTTTGGTTTGGGGGGTTTTCCTCACTGCTGATTTTCTCTGAAAGTCCTCAGAGGATGGGTTGCCCTCAAATGACAAGTCTCAAGTTCTCTCTCGGAGCAGCCGACCAACTAGTGGTTGTGGGGGGGAGTCTATTTATAGCCAAGGTGCAACCCGACATGATAAGACATAAATGCCCCCAATGATATGATCGTTATGTGGATAAGAATATCTAGATAGCGGGCGCAAAGCACATCAACGTTCGGAATTTGAACTGTCAAATTTCCCAAAGCTTATCATATTCCTCATTGTAGGAAATTCGAACTGGCAAAATCCTAACTCCTCAGTCAAACCAATTTCCTCAGAGACTAGAAGAACATCGTCTCTTTCACTCAAGAACTTGACTGAACCGTAAGAGATTTCCAAAGGCTTCACTCAAAGGATTGGGTAGGTTGAGGCTTTTGAGTTGAGTATCAGTTGGAAAGTTTTCCTTAGTATTACCTCGTACCCCTTTAATAGTACAGTGTTTCCTATGACTCAAATAAAGGAAATGAAACTACGACAATAAAATTCTTCACGCTTCATAGTCCTCATTAATATCTTCACGGTCACACCGAATTCTTTAGCTTCAAAGTCTTCAGGGAACACCAACGTCTTCAGCTGAAGATATTCATTTTTAGGGCTCCATAATCTCCAAATATACCAAACTCCTCATCAACTTATAGAACTTGTGTATACGCATAAACACATTAGTTCCCTAACCTATAAGTCTTCAATACACCAAAATCAATAAGGGGCACTAGATGCACTAACAAGGTGGAAGACTTGGCCTTTTTCTCGGTGTTTTGTTACACTTTTGCCGCCATAGTTACTTGTTACCGGTGATATGTTCCATATTTTGGGCTCCTAACATACTTCGGGTTGTTATGGAAACCCACTTGACTATTCGTTTTAGATTAAAGCTTGTCTAGCAAGACCCAACTTTAGTACTACATTTGTTTAATAACCTAATAAAATGCATAGGTCTTTGCAACCCTGTGGATAATTAATCAACAACCCGGGCCAATACTCCTCATGAGTGTTGGCCCAAACTAGAGCACCATGCGGGGCCAACACGGGGCGACTCGGGAGATATCTATCAGGCCATCGTACGCTTTGCTTATCCGTCGCATCCTGAGAACGAGGTACGCGGCTCCTATCGGGTTTGTCAACATGTCGGGAGGTCTTGCTACACTTGTTTTACCTTTCTCGAATATCTTGTGCGAGGGATTCCGAGGATACTTTGGGATATCCCAAGGTTGAGGTATTCCTACGGAATCTCCGAGGAGATCAAGGGTTATACGCGGTTGATGTTATTCCACACGGCATGTGGTTAGTTTGTTATGGATGAGTTGGAGCACCCTTGTACGGTTTAATCTTTTCGAGAATTCGTGCCCACGGTTACGTGGAAACTTGGAAATTTGTTTAATACTTGGTTATAGCAAACTTGAAGTAAGCTAAAATAAAATACACCAACCGTGTGTGTAATTGTGATTGTCTCTGCTCGTGAACATGAACTGAGAGAGAATACAGTGGGTTTATAATTGACGTAAGTAGGTTTTCAGAATCACTTAGTGATCATACTAGTCCACGTACGCTATGTGTAGGCTGATACGTCTCCAACATATCCATAATTTATGAAGTATTCATGCCATGTTTACAATAATTCTATATGATTTTGGTATGATTTTATTAGAACTAACCCAGGCTGACGTTGTTTTCAGCAGAACTACCATGGTGTCATTTTTTTGTGCAGAAATAAAAGTTCTCCGAATGGGCTGAAAATTTAGTATAATTTTTTTGTACCAAAAGAGACCCCCGAAGCATTGGAGTTGGGCCGAAAGCGCTACGAGGAGGGCACAAGCCTGCCAGGTGCGACCACCACCCTTGAGCACACCTAGTAGGCTTGTCACCGCCTCATGCCCCCTTAAAGTGAGATCGATGCCAAAAATTCCTATAAATATAGAAACCTCCGAAAAGAAACCTAGATCGGGAGTTCCGCCACCGCAAACCACTAGATCCACAAAAAATAAATCGGGATCCCATTCCGGCACCCTACCGGCGGGGGAAACCATCACCGGAGGCCATCTTCATCATCCCGAGCCATGTGTTTGATCTCTCTCTCTCTCATGTTCTTGAGATGGCACTATCTTGATGTACCGCGTGCTTTATTGATATAGATGAACCATATGGAGTTTTCCTCTCATTATTTTCTTGTGATGAATTGAGTTTTCCCTTTGAAGTTTTCTTATCGGATTGAGTCTTTAAGGATTTGAAAACACATGATGTATGCCTTGCGATGGGATATCCGTGGTGACAATGGGATGTTCTATTAATCCACTTGATGTATGTTTTTGTGATCAACTTGCGGGTTCCGTGACCTTGGGAATCTATGCATATGGGTTGGCACACGTTTTTGTCTTGACTTTCTGGTAGGAACTTTGGGGCACTCTTTGAAGTTCTTTGTGTTGGATTGAACATGATGAATTTGAATTATGTGATGCACATTGTATAATCAAGCCCATGGGTACTTGTGGTGACATTGGAGTATCTAGGTGGCATTATGATTTTTGTTGATGTGTATCTTAAGGTGTTATTTTAGTACGAACTATAGGGCTGTTTGTGACACTTATAGGGATAGCTCATACGATTGATCGGAAAAGATAAGTTTGAGGTGGTTTCGTACCCTACAATAATTTCTTCATTAGTTCTCCGCTATTTGTGACTTTGGAGTGAACTCTTTGTCGCATGAGAGTTATGTATGTATGATTCAACTATGCCAATATTGTTGAGAGAAATTGCACTAGTGAAAGTATGGACCCTAGGCCTTGTTTCCAAACATTTATACAACATTTTCCTCGCTGTTTATTATTTTTTACCTTGCTGTTTTTATATTTTCAGATTACAAAAACCGATATCTACCATCCATATTTCACTTGTATCACCATCTCTTCGCCGAACTAGTGCAGCTATACAATTTTCCATTGTATTGGGTGTGCTGTGGACACAAGAAATTTCTTGTATTTGATTGCAGGGTTGTTTGAGAGAGACCATATTCATCCTACACATCTCATGGATTGATAAACCTTAGGTGATCCACTTGAGGGTAAATTGCCATTGTCCTACAAAACTCCGCGCTTGGAGGCCCAACACGAGTCTACAAGAAGAAGGTTGTGTAGTAGACATCAAGCTCTTTTTTGGCGCCGTTGCCGGGGAGGTGAGTGGTTGAAGGTATATGTTAGGTCTTGCAATTTAATCTTTTAGTTTCTTGTTTTATCACTAGTTTAGTGTTTAAAATAAAACTACAAAAAAATGGAATTGAGGTTGCCTCATATGCTTCATCTTTTTAATATCTTTCGTGAAAATGATGGAAATGAAATTGTGCTCAAGTGTTAGAAGAAGAAGTTATTAAAATGTTTGGCATTAAATCTTTGAGTGATGAGCATGATTTCAATATTGTTATTATGAATTATCTGAATATTCATGATGCTAATGATATGCAAAGCCCCAAGCTTGGGGATGCTATGTTTGATGAAGAAGAAATTTTTAGTCCCCCAAGCTTTGCTGAGCAAATTTATTATGATGATGGCATGCCTCCTATATGTGATGATTATGAATGTGAAATGTATGCTATAAAGAGTGATAATAACCATGAAGCTTGTCATCATGATTTTAATATTGAATGTGGGTATGTCAACCAAGTGTCTCATGATAGTTATTTTGTTGAGTTTGCCCCCAGTATTATGAATGAAAAGAAAATTGCTTATGTGGAGAGTGACAAAATTTCTAAACTTGTAGATCATGAAAAGAATGCTTTATGTGCTGTTTATATTGTGGAATTACTTCATGATGTTAATGAAATTATTATTAGGGAGGAACATATAATTGTAGGAATTGCAATAATATCAAGTTTCCTCTCTATGTGTTCAAAGTTTTGAAGTTATGCTTGTTTTGCCTTCCTATGCTAGATGATTCTTGGTCCCATAAATTGTTTGCTCAAAAAATACCTATGCATAGGAAGTGGGTCAGACTTAAATATGCTTGTCATCAGATTCATGATGCTCTCTTGCATGTTTCAATTACTATTCCTATACGAGCATCATTGAAATCATCATGCCTAGCTAAAAGGCATTAAAGAAAAGCACTCATTGGGAGACAACCCAACACTTTTAATTTATTTTTTTGTGTGTTCAAATGATTAATATACTGTATTAATCATGTTTTGTGTCAATAAAGTTCCAAGAAAAGCCTTTGGGATAGTGTGGATACTTGCTTGTTTGATTGTATGCAAAAGCAGAAAGTTTTGTGTCCAGTGTATGAATTATCTGATTTTACTGGAGCGTCAAAAGATTCTGAAATTTTTACACAAAGTTTATATGAATATTCCTTGAGTTTTCCCAATTTTTCATAATGTTTAAAGTCGCGGAAGTATGGTGATCATTCAGATCTTTACAGACTGTTCTGTTTTTGACAGATTCTGTTTTGCATGCATAGTTTGCTTGTTTCAAGTGTTTCTATAGCTTCTATTGAGTAATATAAATTGTGTGAATTATGTAATACAGTAGGTACCATGTGTGAATAATTATGAATCTTTTCTTAATAGTACCTAAGTGAATGATTTATCTTTACTACACTAACCCTTCTCACAAAGTTTCGATAAGTTTTGTGTGATTGAAGTTTTCAAGTTTTGGGTGAGATACCGATATGAGGAGAATAAGGGCTGACAAGAAACTAATTTGGGGAATCCCAGTGCACCCCCAAGGTAATATTCAAGTAAGACTCAAGCGTCTAAGCTTGGGGATGCCCCGGAAGGCATCCCCACTTTTGTCTTCTACACTATCGGTATATCTTATTTAGAGCTATATTTTTATTCATCACATAATATGAGTTTTGCTGGGCGAATAATTTTATTTTGTTTTTATATGTTAGGTGTTATTTATAATCTTGTTTTTCAATACAAAGTTCCAAGACTTGCCTTTAGGATGCTTGAGTTGCATGTTTGATGTGTGCTGTGTAAAAACAGAAACTTCTGATGTAGTGTTTGAACTTTATTATTTTACCAGAACATGGAAAGTTTCTGAAACATTTACACAGAGTTGCAATATAAATTCCTTAGCATTTCTTTAATTTTCAGAATTTTATGATTTACAGAGGTACACTGTTATAATGAATTCCTATAGACTGTTCTATTTGAATAGATTGCTGTCATAGTTTTGTTATCTACTTATCCTATAGTTTCCATAGCCTATATTGGTATATATAAATTGTGGAAATGATAATATACAGTGCCTAATGTTTGAAAATTATTTCTGAACTCTTCTTGGCAGTACATGAAGTGTTGATTTGTTCTTATGTGTACTAACCTATCTCACGAGTTCTTTTCGAGTTTTGTGTTGATGAAGTTTTTGAGAATAGGTGAAACCATGATATGAGAGGAATGAACGAGATAGAAAAGCTCAAGCTTGGGGATGCCCAAGTCACCCCAAATACATATTTCAAGAAGTCACAAGCATCTAAGCTTGGGGATGCTACGCATCCCACCTCTCTTCATCAACAATTTTTGGTTAGCCTATGTTGAGCCTAAATTTTTATTTGTCCACATGATATGTGCTATTCTTGGAGTGCTATTTTTCTTTTGCTTTCTGTTTAAAGAAAATACTCAGATATGGAAATCTTTATTGATAGAGAGAGAGAGAAAGTCCTCACATAGCTACTTAATTGTTTGACTACTCATTGATCTTCACTTGTATGTTTTGGAGTAGTTTTGTCATTTACTCTCGTGCTTCACTTATATCCTATGAGTAAATGGTTGAATGAATTGAATATAATAAATCTGAAATTATATATGTTTTATATGCTTATCCCATGGGGAGTAATGTCTTCACATATAAGAAGTATAGGTGGTAAAATTTATTGGAAATTCGCAAACACCGCATTGGTCACTTGAACCATTCATGAAAAAATATTGAAGGAAGAGAGATTTCACATATAAAAATACTATCTTGGACATCTTCTATGATTTTTATTACCCATTAATTATTTTCAAACTTGAGAAAATTAGTTGAAGTTGGACAAGGAAGACAACGTAATGAGTTATGGTTGCATATATTTGCATAGAAGTTATATTATTACGGATCCTCCAACATGTCGTGCTTGCTTCCACCTCATACTAGCCAAAACTTCCACACCAAGTATAAATACTACTTGTGCATCCATAACACCCTCAAACCCAAAGTTGTTCCATATGAGTCCACCATACCTACCTATATGCGGTATGTACCCGCCGTTCCAAGTAAATTTGCATGTGCCAAACTATAAACCTTCAAATAATATTCTGTTTTGTATGCCCAAATCACTCATAGAGTAACTAGGGGCTGTCAGTATCTTCCATGCTAGGTGGTTTATTCCCACAATATGTGTTGATTCACTATCATTCACGACAAAGTGGCTGGTAATAGGGATTCCTAGTCTTGAGAAAAATGCAAATAATTAAACAAAACTCCCCTAGAAATGTTGTTGGTATGAACGGTACCATGGATTCGGCTCGCCGTGGAGTGTTATTGTTTGGTGGAGGGGGAGTAAAAACTTTACCATTCTGTTTGGGAACCGCGTATAATGTATCAAGCATGGAAGATACCGAGATCTCTCAGTTATTATGGTGACTGAAAGCATAGTTTTATAGTCTACACTTTAACATGTGGATAGCTTATTATTTCTTCATTAGAAGGTTTATGAGATGAGCTACTATTTATGATATATAATGATGCTAGAAAAAGTCTTGGAACTCTCATTGATCAAATTTATGCACTATGCTCGCATTCGCACTTCATAAATTATTCCTTTTATCATTTACCTACTCGAGGACGAGCGAGAATTAAGCTTAGGGATGTTGATACGTCTCCAACGTATCTATAATTTATGAAGTATTCATGCCATGTTTATAATAATTCTATATGATTTTGGTATGTTTTTATTAGAACTAACCCGGACTGGCGCTGTTTTAAGCAGAACTACCATGGTGTCATTTGTTGTGCAGAAATAAAAGTTCTTGGAATGGGCTGCAAATTTAGTATGATTTTTCTACATCAAAAGAGACCCCCGAAGCATTGGAGTTGGGCCAGAAGAGCCACGAGAAGGTCACAAGCCTGCCAAGCACGACCACCCCCCTAGTCGTGCCTAGCAGGCTTGTCACCGCCTCGTGGCCCCCCTTGATGTGAGATCGACGCCAAAAATTCCTATAAATATAGAAACCTCCGAAAAGAAACCTAGATCAGGAATTCCGCCACTGTAAACCTCCAGAGCCACAAAAAACCAATCAGGAGCCCATTCTGGCACCCCGCCAGAGGGGCAAACCATCATCGGAGGCCATGTTCATCATCCCGGCGGTTTCCATGACGAGGAGGGAGTAGTTCACCCTCGGGACTGAGGTGATGCACCAATAATTATGTGTTTGATCTCTCTCTCTCTCTCGTGTTCTTGAGATGGCACGATCTTTATGTACCGCGAGCTTTATTGATATAGATGAACCATATGGAGTTTTCCCCTCTCTATCTTCTTGTGATGAATTGAGTTTTCCCTTTGAAGCTTTCTTATCCGATTGAGTCTTTAAGGATTTGAGAACACTTGATGTATGTCTTGCGATGGGATATCCATGGTGACAATGGGATGTTCTATTGATCCACTCGATGTATGTTTTGGTGATCAACTTGCGGGTCCCGTGACCCTGGGAATCTATGCATCGGGGTTGGCACACGTTTTTGTCTTGACTTTCTGGTAGAAACTTTGGGGCACTCTTTGAAGTTCTTTGTGTTGGATTGAACATGATGAATCTAAAATTATGTGATGCATATCTTATAATCAAGCCCATGGGTACTTGTGGCGACATTGGAGTATCTAGGTAACATTAGGGTTTTGGTACAAACTCTAGGGCTGTTTGTGACACTTATAGGGATAGCTCATAAGATTGATTGGAAAAGATAACTTTGAGGTGGTTTCATACCCTACAACAATTTCTTTGTTACTTCTCCGCTATTTGTGACTTTGGAGTGAACTCTTTGTCGCACAAGAGGTATTTACATATGATTCAACTATGCCAATATTGTTGAGAGAAATTGCACTAGTGAAAATATGGACCCTTGGCCTTGTTTTCAAGCATTTATACGATGGTTTTCTCGTTGTTTACTATTTCTTACCATGCTGTTCTTATATTTTCATATTAAAAAAACCTATATCTACCATCCATATTGCACTTGTATCACCATCTCTTCATCGAACTAGTGCACCTATACAATTTTCCATTGTATTGGGTGTGTTGGGGACACAAGAGATTTCTTGTATTTGATTGCAGGGTTGTTTGAGAGAGGCCATATTCATCCTACACCTCCCACGGATTTATAAACCTTAGGTCATCCACTTGAGGGAAAATTGCCATTGTCCTACAAAACTCTATGCTTGGAGGCCCAAAACGAGTCTACAAGAAGAAGGTTGTGTAATAGGCATCATAGGCCACCACATTTACTTCTTGTTCTAGTAAGTTAGCCACTCAAACATATGTGTAGTGCTTGCTGCAGCCTCACCACTTTACCTTCCATACCCAAATGGCTTACATAGTTTTGGTACCCTGGTTACAAGATTGCTAAGTCCCCGTGGCACATAGATTATAACACTACAGGTACAGGTTCCGATGATGTCTATCATGTTGAGGCGTCCCAGCTCCAGTGGGAGTTTTATGAAGAACGTGGCCGGATGTATGTTACGTATCCAGATGAGTAGGCAGGCAACATGGTCGTGTTCCTGGGCTAGCAAGGCAGTCTCATTGTGTCTTTTATCATTTGTTTTCGTCCGTAGCCGGACCATATTTTAAGGATGAACGTATGAATGTTTATGTGACATTGTAATTTAGCATGTGGCGAGTGTAAGACAACTCTTATACTCTTATTCTCAATAAATATATGTAATGTTCTGTACTTGAGAAACACCGAGATGAGCTTCTATCCCGATCGAGGTCCTCATGCCTTAATTGGGATAGTACCACATCTTGGTCGTTACATCAGCGGGGTACTTGACCTTCCCACACAGAACCTCAACATCTCTAACGATCGCAAATGGCGAAATACTGTCTCTATTTGCAAGTTTAATAATAACATCAATATCTTCCATAGTCGAGGGTTCTATATCTCGTTCGTAATTTCTTGATATAAGGTAAAAGGTATAGTATTGACACTAGCACCAAGGTCACACAAACCTCATAAAAATGTTCTCCAATTTTAACTGAAACAACAGGCATGCCAACCACTAGTTCATTTTTGTCTAACTTATCTTGTTTGTTTGTAGCGGGTTTTGCAATCCTAGCAACTTCCCCACAAAACTAAAGAACCTTACCCTCAAAGTTATTATCTAAAATATCTTTGGCCATGGCAACTTTAAGTTCAACATTTATTTTTTCACGAGGTATAGGTGTCCTAACATGACTTTTACTAACCATAGACGTAGTCTTAGCATGTTCCCTAATTCTAATAGGAAGAGGGGGTTTCTCAATGTAAGCAGTGGGAACAATTGGATCAGCATGACTAGAAATTATTTGTTCCTTCTCAATTTTAATTGGTTCCTCTAATGGTGGTTCGATGGGGGATGATATTTAAACCACTTGTAAGTGCATCTAGTGCCCCTTAGTGATTTTGGTGTATTGAAGACTTATAGGTTAAGAGACTGATGCGTTTGTAAGTGTACAAAGGCTCTATAATTTGTTGTGGAGTTTGATATATTCAAAGATTACCGACCCCTAAAAATGTATGTCTTCAACTGAAGACTTTGTTGAAGGCTTTCCTGAAGACTTTGGTATTCCCTGAAGACTTTGAAAATAAAGAAGTTGGTGTGACCTTGAAGATATGAACGAGGACTATGAAGCGTGAAGACTTTTGTTTTCGTAGTTTCATTTCCTTTCTTTGAGTCATAGGAAACATAGTATTGTTAAAGGGGCCGAGGTAATACTAAGGAAATTTTCCAACTGATGCTCAAACTCAAAAGCCTAAACCTATCCAATCCTTCGAGTGAAGCCTTTGGAAATCTCTTACAATTCAGTCAAGTTGTTCAGTGACAAAGACAAAGTTCTTCTAGTCTCTGAGGAAATTGGTCTGACTGAGGAGTTAGGATTTCACGAGTGCGAATTGCCTAGAAGTGAGGAACATGATAAGCCTGAGGACTTCCATAGTTCGAAATTCGAACCGTTGATGTGCTTAGCGCCAGCTGTCCCCAATCATCTTATCCACATAACGGTCATATCATTCAGGGCATTTATGTCTTATCATGTCAGATTGCACCCTGGCTATAAATAGCCACCCCCACAACCACTAGTTGGTTGGCTGCTCCGAGAAAGAACTAACACTTATCATTTGAGAGCAACCCATCCTCTGAGGAATTTGAGAGAAAATCATCAGTGAGGAAAAACCCAAATCCAAACCAACAAACCCAAAGTGATTGAGCATCACTAAAGAGATTGTTCCTATGTGGAACCGATGCTTGTTACCTTTGAAGACTAGGTATCTTCCAAACGGTTAGGCATCATGGTCTAGTGCATCCTGTAGTCAATTGGGGATCATGAAGTGAACTTGGTCTAGAGCATCCAGCAGTCAATTGTGGATCGCCGTGTGACCAGTTTGTGAGGGTTTTGGAAGTCTACCTTGAAGACTTACCATGAGTGTCGGGTGAGGACGTTGTGACCTTAGCTCAAGGAGAATATGGTAAGGACCGTGTGTCCTCTGGTTTAAATACTTGGCTGCTCCAAACCAGACGTACGATTATCACAACAATTGGAACTGGGTCATCAAACCATTGTCTTCATTGAGCTACCTGGTTCTATTTCCTCAACCCTTCCATTTCCTCGCATACCTATTGATGAAATTGATCTTTACTGTTTGAAGAATTTGGCTGAAGACTTTCACAATTTCCTCGCCTCAAATTCTTCAAGTTAGCTTGTTCCTCACCTGCTTATCCTGTATCATGCTACTTGTAATCTTTGCATGTTTTATTTCATCATGATGACTATGTTGTTGCTATTTTTCTCATGCACTTGAGTACATATTCCGCTACTAGTTATTCATCACATTTCAAATTCCTCAATTTGAGATTCCTCAAGTGATGAATTTGTAAAAATCGCCTATTCACCCCCTCTAGTCGATATAACACACTTTCAATTGGTATCAGAGCAAGGTACTCCCTTGTTCTATGTGATTTTGGTTTAACCATCTCGAGTTCTAGTTATGTCGACTGTAGGTATGATCAAGGTTTCCGTAGGTTGTCCTACCTTCGATGGGATGGATTACCCCTACTGGAAGAACAAGATGCGCATGCATCTTGAGGCAATTGAAAACGATCTTTGGTACATTGTGGAAAATGGTATTCCCTCTATTACTCCCACGATCAACGCTGCCGATGTGAAGAGATTCAAGCAGCTCGATTCTCAAGCAAAGAATATCATCTGTGGCCATCTGAGCAAAGGTCAGTATGGCAGAGTGAGTGCTTAGGAGTCTGCTAAGCTTATCTAGGATAGGCTGTCCAAAGTCAACGAAGGTGTTTCCACTCAACGTGACTCCTGTGTTGATGTTCTTCGCAATCTCTTGAACTGCTTCAAAAGACTCGACAATGAGAATGTTCAGCAAAATTTTGATCATCTCATTGATATCTTCAACGAGCTTCAAGCACTGGGTGCCACTGACATCACCGATCATGAAGTGTTGAAGAAACTGCTAAGATCTCTTGATTCCTCATTTGACACACTGGCTTTGATGATTCAAGAGCGTGGAGACTAGAAGTCACTTGATCCTACTGATATTCTTGAGAGACTCATTACTCATGAATTCCAACAAGCTAGGAAGAGAGAAATCTACGGGCCAAGCTATGGAAGATCTCATGCTTTGAAGCAAAAGCAATTTCCTCATCTGAAGGCGAAGTTTCTGATAGTAGCCTTGGTGATCCTGAAGAACTGAGTCAGGAGCTGGCAATGCTCGTGAGGAAATGCCAAAATTTCTCAAGCAAAGGCCGATTTGGAAATTCATCAATAAGTGGTTTGAGCAAATCAGATTCCTCAAGCGACTACAAGAAGACAACTTGTCACAAATGCAAGATATCTGGTCACTTTATCTTTGACTGTCCTCTCTTGGAAAAAGAATCAAAGAAGAAGAAGTACAAGGATGACAGTTCTGATGACTCAAAGAAATAGAAGAAATATTCAAAGTCCTCATCTTCAAAGTCCTCAACGCACAAGAAGAATGATTCCAGAAAGGCTCGGGATTTCATTGGCAAGGAAATGGATCCTAGAGAAGAATGTAAAGAATATGAAGAAGAGGAAGAATCTGAGGTGGAGTCTGAATTTGGTGTTGCTAGCCTTGCTCCCGCTACTGCTTTCGTCAACAAGTCCATCTTCAACGATGAAGAAAATGACTACTCCAATGAATCTAACAATAGCAATGATGATTTTGCTCCCACCTATTGCTTCATGGCTAAAGGTTCCAAGGTACACAAGCATCACTCCTCCTCTGAATCAAGTGATGGTGAATCTGATAAATATATGAAATCTAGCTATGCCAAACTTGCTAATATTGCCACTAAGCAACGAAGTGCACTTGAAAAGCTTCAGAAAATGCTAGGAAAAAGTGATGATCTGTTGAATGAGGAAGTGGATCAGACTCAACCTCTGTCTGACGATATCAAAAGTCTTCAGAAAAAGTATGATAACCTTCAGAGTCATCATAATGCTCTCTTAGCTGATCATGAGAAGCTTTGTTATGAATTTTCTTCAAAGAAAGCAAGATCTTGAGAAACTAAGAGTGTCTCAGGAGGATCTCCAAAGGGAAAATGATTCCTTACTAGCTCAACAGATCAGTACCGCTCAAGAAGAATTTGTTCCACCTTGTTTGAAATGCATCGAACGTGAAACTACTAATTATTCACCTGAATGTTAAAATGCTTCTATTGCTGCAAATTCTTCAACTATTCCCGTGGTCACAATTCCTCATCTAAGTATACCACAAGTATCACTAATGAAAATGCAGGGTTGAAGGAATTGTATGTGACAGGCATGTATAAAAGTCTCAAAGGGCATCAAACCCTTTGTGATGTGCTCAATAAGAAGATTCTAAACAAGAACCTAAGGAAAGAGGGTATTGCATTTGAGAGGAAACTCAATGCTGATGGATCCTACTGGACACTTGAGAAGTACCCCAAAACCTCATGGGTTGTTGCAAAAGGACCTCCTGTAGATCCATCCACTTGATCTGGCTTTACTTTTGAAACTTCATATTCCTATGATGAGTCACTTGACTCCAACTACAAATTCTTCAAAAATCAGAAAGGTGAAGTATTTGCCAGATTTGTTGGAACTAACTGCATGAATGGTTCACCTATGAAGAAAATACGGGTTCCCAAGAGATGCTTGGAAAATCTACAAGTGAATGTCCTCACGACACCACTCACGAAGAAAGGGAACCCCAGATCAAATTCCTCATATGGACCAAAGTCTTCACTTGGACCAAATTCCTCAAATGGTCAAAAATATCATTCTCATGCTAATGCATCTGTTTCGTAGGGAAAGTAAGTGTTCTAAATATGTGCATAATTCTTCAAATCATTATGTTCATAAGTCCTCGAAGAATTTCTCTACTTATTCATATGAGTACTCTAACCCTCTCTCGATGAAATGAAGCGCACTAGCTTCAATGCCTCCCTTCTCACATGGTGCTCGCAGAATGATGAACTCTTTGCCACCCCTCCAGATGTGGGTGGTGAAGAAATTGAACGAATGTATTATGCAAGGTCATGTCTCTAGATGAATTTGTTGGAGACCCGAGGAAATGCTTGAAAGGACGCAAGCTAATCATGCATAAATGAATTCCTCATTTCTCACATCCTCACACTGCTTTACTTACCATATTGTGTGATAAAATTCTGCCTCATGAATTTGATGTCATATTTTTCACTCTGAAGCATATGAATTCGTAAGTTGTACTAATTCATCTACAAGATGAACCTTTAAACGCTACTGAGTGGATCCTCAACAGTGGATGCACAAACCACATGACTGTGACAAGAATCTACTGATGAATTTACCACTTGCTCCATCTCATCTGAAGCATATCACCTACGCTGACAAAGGAAAAAAAGCAAGGTATTGGGTCTAGGTAAGGTTGCAATCTCAAAGGACCGACACATGGATAAGGTCATGCTCGTCGAATCCCTCGGGTTCAACCTCATGTCTATCTCAATGCTTTGTGATCTTGATATGGTTGTCATCTTTGGAAAATATCATTGCGTTGTCATCATGGAATGTGACCATTCCGGAGTCTTTGAAGGCTTTAGGAGAGGAGACTTGTATATTGGTGATTTCTGTACACGTTCTTAGATTTAGACATGCCTACTTTCAAAGTCCTCAGAAGGCTAGTTGTGACATCGAAGACTTGGACATGCTGGTATGAGGAACTTGCACACGCTCGTCAAGAAAAAGCACATCATTGGCATTGAAGGTGTCAAATTCCGCCAGGACTACCTCTGTGGTGCATGTAAGTCTGGGAAGATGACCAGATACAAGCATCCCTCGAAGACAATCATGACCAAGACTCGACCTTTTGAATTGCTTCATATGGACTTCTTTGGCCCCATTCATTATTACACACTAACTAATTCTTCAAGTTTGTATGGTTTTGTCATTGTTGATGATTACTCTCTTACACTTGGGTGCATATTATTCTGTACAAGTCTGAAGTGCAGGATGTCTTCAGATGATTTGCTTCAAGAGCTTCCACGAACTTTGGCATCAAGATCAAGCATATCAGGAGTGATAATGGGACTAAGTTCAAGAACACCAATCTTGATGAATATATTGATGAACTTGGTATTACTCATGAGCTATCTGCCCCATATAATCCTCAATAGAATGGCGTCGTGGGGCACAAGAACATGACTCTTCTTGAGATGGCTTGCACCATGCTTGATGAATACAAGACTCCTCGTCACTTCTGGCCTGAGGCAATTGATACAGCATGACACATAATCAACAGGGTATATCTTCACAAATTCTTCAATAAGACTTCATATGAACTCATGACTGGCAAGAAACCCAATGTAAGTTGTCTCAAAGTCTTCGGTGCAAAATGCTAGATTAGAGATCCTGACCATAGTTCTAAATTTGCACCGAAAGCACATGAAGGTTTTATGCTTGGTTACAAAAAGGACTCGCACACCTGTAGAGTCTTCAACACCTACCACCAAAAGGTTGTTGAAACTGTAGATGTGCGGTTCGATGAAACTAAGAGCTCGCAAAGAGAGCACCTGCCCCCTGTGCTAGATGAAAAGTCTCCTGACGAATCCATTAAGCTGAAGGCTACTAAAGATGTCATACCCACTAAAGAATCTCAACCTACTGATGAAGTCATTCCATCCAATGAAGACATTCATGCTGATACACCTGAAGAAAATGGTGTTGAAGAATATCCTCAGCCATGTCAACCTGCTCATCCAAAGTTTCAAACGAAATGCAGATTGACAAAATCATCGACGACATGAATGCACCAGGTCCCCTCACTCGCTCAAGAGCTTCACATTTGACTAACTTTTGTGGCACTTTGCTTTTGTATCCATCATAGAGCCCACCAAAGTTGATGAAGCATTCAAGGAGCCTGAGTGGATTCAAGCTATGCAACAGGAATTACATCAATTCAAGCTAAACAACATGTGGGAACTTGTCAAGCGGCCAGATCCACGCAAGCACAACATCATAGGTACCAATGGATCTTCTGCAACAAGCAATATGAAAATGGCCTTGTGGTAAGTAATAAGGCTCGTCTTGTTGCATAAGGCTACACACAGGTTGAAGGAATTAATTTTGATGAAACTTTTGCATCTGCTGCTAGACTTGAAGTTATTTGCATATTGCTTGCTTATGCTAACCATCATGATATCATATTATATCATATGGATGTGAAAAGTGCATTCCTCAATGGTAAGCTTGAGGAAGAAGTATATGTTGCTCAACCCCGAGGTTTTGAAGACCCGAAGCATCTTGACAAAGTCTTCAGACTCAACAAGGCCCTCTATGGCCTCAAGGAGGCCCCTCGGGCGTGGTACATCACTCTGAAGGAATTCCTAATGAAGAAAGGCTTCAAACCTAGTTCACTGGACCCAACTCTTTTCACTAAATCCTATGACAATGAACAGTTCATATGCCATATAAATGTAGATGATATTATCTTTGGCTATACTGACAAACATTACAATGATTAATTTGCAATGATGAGTGAAGAATATCAAATGTCTATGATGGGAGAGTTGAAATTTTTCTTAGGTCTTCAAATTCATCAGCAAGACAATGGCATCTTCATCTCTCAAGAGAAATACCTCAAGGATGTTCTGAGGAAATTCTACATGCAAGATCGCAAAGCGTCAAAACTCCAATGCCTTCAAAAGTCCACCTCTGCACTGACAAAAATGGTAAAGATTTCGATCAGAAGGTATATCACTCCATGATAGGCTCTTTATTGTATCTTGTGCATCTAGCCCTGATATTATGCTGAGTGTTTGCATGTGTGCCCGATTCCAAGCAACACCAAAGGAATCACACCATAAGGCTATGAAACATATTCTTTGATACTTAGCTCACACACCAACGCTTGGACTATGGTATCCCAAGGGCTCAAATCTTCAACTCGTTGGATACTCAAATGTTAACTATGCTGGAGATCATGTGGATCGCAAGTCAACCTCACACACATGTCATTTCCTTGAACGATCCTTAGTCTGTTGGTCCTCAAAGAAGCAGAACTGTGTGTCACTATCTACTGCTGAAGCTGATTACATTGTTGTTGGTTCATGTTGCGCTCAGTTGCTGTGGATGAAGCAAACCCTCAAGGACTATGGCATCAAGGTGATGTAACATCCCAAAATTTCATTTTGGAATGTTACGAAATATAGGTATGCATCATCATCACATTGTTTGAATGAAGTGAATTGTTGAAGTTCTTGTTTTGGATTTCTAAAAGGCCACTTTCATTTTCTCCATATACTTGTTTCTACTATTTGAAAAATCCCTGGGATTATTAAAAAAAAGAGGACTAACATGACACTCCACACGAAGGGCATCTTGGTGAATTATTTGAACAATAAAACCAGGGGTTTATTTGAAAGTTTACCTCAAAAGAATTTAAAATCAATTATGCATTTTTTGAAAAATAATTTTTTAAAGTATTCATTTTGATAGAGGAAAAATGTTCATTAAATAGAATTTATTCCCCTGATAATTTTGATATATATATATATATACTTCCTATCTTTGGAAATGATTTGAATGCATTAAATGGTTTTAAACGCTTTGAAAAAATAGAAAAGGAAACAAATTTAAACGTTTTAATTAGAAAACGAGCCGGCCCACAGCCTTTACTCCCCGAGATCACTCAGGATCGGCCACCGACGTGTTAACCTCGCCCTCTCTCTCACTGACACACGGGACCCACCATCCGACAGCGTCATCGGCGCGCTCGCCTTCCTTCTCGCGCCAGACCACCTCGCCGGAGATCCCTCCTCCGCGGATCTCTCTCCTCTCTCCCTCTCCCGACCCCGCACCTGGACTATAAGTAGCCCTACCCTTGCCGCACTCCATTCCACCCCCGAGCGCCCTGCCCACGCCCACAAACACCATGCTCCACCTCGCCGGAGTTCGGTCAACGACCGAAGCTCCCCAAGCACAAGGCCGTCGCCTTCGTCGTCCCCAGCATCGTCTAATGCCACCAGTCGACGTCGGATCTTTGCCGCCGTCGCCTGAGATCTTCGGATGCCGCCCCCGACCACCGCACGGCCATCTCCGACCACCTCCGACGTCCGGCCGCCATCGACCTCGCCGGAAAACCCTGACCTCCCCTGTGTAAGCCCCGCTCCCCCATCGTAGCCGTCGGATCTAAAGTCAATAATCTAGATTAGAATGTTTTAAAACAGCGAACCGGTACCCACTTCACATTGGTCATCTGCCCGCAAACACCCATGCGCATGCGCTAGCAACTAATAGGAAGCCGCCAAGTAGCCTTGTCCGTTCGCTAGGAATTTTTGTTCTTTTCTGTTTAGTTTTAGAAAACAGAATGTTTTCTGTTTTTGTTTTAGTTGTAACTTTAACAAAAAAATATTATTTTTAATTGATTCTTTTTGCATTAGGTCACAAATTTCATGTAGTTTCATCCTGTAGTCTTAGATTTCAAATTTGAACTTTAAAATTTGAATCTAACCAAATTTGCTTAAATTGCTAAAATTTGTATAACTAGAGTTTAAAAATATATTTTGGCATGAATCTTTTTGCCACTGGTTTGTATTAGTTAGACCTATCATCCTACATAGTTTAGGAATTTTTAGGATGAATTTGGTTAGGGTTTTTAACAAAAACAGAATCTGTTTAGTTCTTAATAGAGTTTAGTTAGTTCGATTTTAGTTTAGTTTGAATTTGAGTTAGTTTAACTTTTGTTTTTAGTTTTCATTAGGTTCTGTTGTTTCAACATTAGGTGCAATAACTTGCTATTAATAAAAATAATTGTTTAGTTTTATACCTTATTGTTATAGGAAATCTTTATTCTTTTCCATTAGGTATAATTTTATAAAGCAATTTAGTTTTACTTTTCACAAACATTTAGGAGATTTAATTCTGTTTTCTAATAAAGAATCTTAGTAATTCTTTCCTGTTAAGTAATGTTCTGTTTAAAATAATAATAATAATAATAATAATTTTGTTTCATACTCTAATGTTATAGGAAACTCTAGTTATCTTCATTTAGTGGTGTTTTATAAAAATTATATTTTTAGTAGCATTTCTTTTCACAAAAGTTTTAGTGGATTTAATTCTGTTTACTAATACAAATTTTATTATTTCTTTTCTGTTAACTATTGATTTGTTATTAAAAATAGTTGTTGGACTTATTTTATAGTAGCTTTGACACTAAAAATTTGTGAGTCAAATATTGGTTTTGAATTCTTTCTCTTGATTGTTACTACTGAATTGTTTTAGTTTAACCTTGCTGATTTTGTGAGTTGTATTATTAGTTGTATGCTTATTGTGTGCTTTGTTTGATTCGTTAGATCATCCGGAGTGCGAAGCTTGTTATCTAGAGTCACTTGAGTACGAGGATCATCAGCAAGGCAAGTCACTTTGATCATGTTTACCCATGTTTTTATTGCATTAGTTCTACCATCTCCCCAATTGCATGCAAAGTAGGTAATTTGGAAACTTGGTTACTTGATGTAGTATCATGTGGTAGGCACCCCTCAACCCTTTGACCCATTGGCCCCGAGAAACGTTGATTTAATTTTGCTATGCTATTAGTAGACGGGGTTGGTTGTGTGATTCATGAGAGTTGTGAGATAATAATTTCAAGACCTACAAGATGATCAAGACTCCAAGACTCCGAGTTTTCAACATACCTCTGGGTGGATGATGGTTGAACGGCACCCTGGAGAAACCAGTGGTTAGCCTAGATGTTGCTGGAGAAGTGCTAGTATTCATGCGGAAAGGTCCACCCAGGCACAAAGAGATGGATGGATGCTTCAAGACCCAAGGCTTACCTGCACAGCCACAAGCCATTATGGGCTCTGGCTTGGCTGGATATCGTGGTAACCCTGGACAAGAGGTGCTACGAGATGTAGAAGAACGGTAGGAAAGAATGGGCACCGACAGAGTCTTAGGGAAACCCTTTAGAAGACCATGTTTTGGTCATCCGTTTCTCAAACACCCTGAAGTGCGAGAAATCCAGCGGAGGCGATCAAATCTTTTGGGGAACATATGCAAAACTCTGCAGAGTACCCAAACCTAATCGATTAGCCGTGTCCACGGTCATGGACAGTTTGAGCGAAAGGAACTGAAACTATCTGGAATTCTCAACACAATTAATTATATTGATGTGGGTATTAATGACAACTTGGGTATGAGAATTGGTTGGTGGAACCATCTCATTAATCAACCAACATTGTAGTACTAATATTTTTGCCCCCCTCTTGTTGTAGGAAAAAATTGGCTTTATGCAAAAACTTACTACCCCACTTGCCAAATATGCATATAGAATAGATGATTTTACTTTACACCCCCTCTTTTGTGACATTGTCGGCATATTCAATATGCTGACCTACACGGCTGCAACGTATCATGTTGCAGAGTACTTTTCCGACCAGGAGTGAGGATACACTCTACGCTCGGTGAGATGCCCTTGGAGTCAGATGGACTCAACTACCTTTGAAGCTTCCGCAAGATTAGATATTCTCATGAGTTGGCCTTTAGCCACTTTATTGTAATTCTTATTGTAATAAAGGACTCGATATGAGATTTCGATTTATAAAGCTGTGTGATTTCCCTTTGATATATACATTGATGTACCGTGTGTGTACCAGCATGATCTTGGGATGGTACAGAAACACCAGAGACACGACCTTTCAGGTCGGGTCGCTACAGAAATGGTATCAGAACCCACGCTGACCGTAGGACGTAACCTCTAGGATTGGAAAAGCCTTAGGATTTTTTCTTGTCTTCCAAATTCTTATACTCTCATTTTCTTGTCTCTGACTTCCCTCTGATTTATTTCAAAATTTATAGATGGCCACCTTCACCCCAGTTTTGATCATGGAGTTTTGTCAGCCTGACGCTACGATGCCCTTTGGCAAGGAGCTGGTGAAGATCGTCAGGGACGTAAGGATCGCTTTGCCAAGCATCACCGGGACTCCTATCATGTCTTTTCCACAAGACGGTCGCTACAGGATCGAGGTGCACATCCCCGGAAAGACCTTTGGAAATCGTAAAGAACCCATCGACTTCAAGTTTGTGGCACCAAGCTGGATTCTTGGGAGGGACATGGCGATTCACCGTGCCCTTGGACGTATTCAGGAGGAATACAGGGGTGGCCCCATTTCACTAAGCCTTCGCATGGTTTTTCGCAGGGATGCCAATGGAAATATCATAAACACCCCCATTGGAGACTCCACCATTTCCTATATCCAGACTTTGGAAACTCACATCAGGACTCTGGAGCTTCGGCTACGTGCAGACACGAAGACGATCAAGAGGCTGATGAACCGCGAGATTGAACTCGAAGCTGATTTACGGGAAGCCAAGTACGAGCATGAGCATGAAGTGAAGGATTTCCTAGAGAGGATCGAGAAGCTGAACACTCGCATTGCAACTCTAGAGGAACAGCTGGACATGGGGAAAAATCTTCACCTTGAGGGAGACATGGCTCCTTTGATCAGCAACGATGATGACTATGAAGAGAGCATCACCGGAGGACCCATGACCATGTAATTTTGAGGAGAACTTTAGTCATGCCCCCATGTATCTTTATTTTCATCGTTAAAATGTAGGTCGATGCTTAGTTTATTGACACTTGTATCTTGATGTTTGAACCTTGAGTTGAATAAATGAATGAGTGTTTGATGTGATATGTTTGTTGCATTGCATATGGGTAGTGAAATTTTCTTTTAGGCCCTTGTTCTATTCTAATTCTCACCCCTCTGAAAATAGCAAGATGCCTTCGTAGCGTGAGCCCAATTTCACCTTCCCGCCAGAACTCACACAACTCCTCCAGCAGCAGAATGCCCTAATGTAGTTCTTGATCCAGAACCAGACCAACAACCACAAAAACCACCCTCCACCCCAGGGCGACAACCTCACCCGTTTTCTGAGGCTGAATCCACCAACTTTCTCCAGCAGCACTAAGCCCATTGTGGCAGATGATTGACTCCCCAAGATGGAGAGGGAACGCACCACCGCTAGATGTACTGAGGCTAAAAAGGTGCACTTTGCCGCCCATCAACTGGAGGGACCAGCAGCTTCATGGTGGGAGAACTACACCACCACATACCCCATTGCTGGTGTGACTTGGGAGCAGTTCAAGCTAGCTTTCCGCACCGCTCATGTCTCAGCTGGAGCCATGAGTCTGAAGAAGCGTGAGTTTCGCAACTTACGCCAAGGGAACCGCTCCGTGGATCGGTATGTGGATGAATTCAGCAAGTTGGCTCGTTATGCACCAGGATATGTGGCCAATGATGCAGCCAAACAGGAGAAGTTCCTGGAAGGACTCAACGATGAGTTGAGCATGCAGCTGATGGTGGATACTTTCAACAACTACCAAGAGCTGGTAGACAAGGCCCTCATCTTGGAAGGGAAGCAACAGCAAATCGAAAACCGCAAGAGGAAGTATGGACAGAGGAAGTCTAACTCTGGAGCCCAACAGAAGCCCCGCTACTCCCCGTACTCAGGGAATACCGGATCAGGGACTGGTAAGTATGGAGGACACACTCGCCACGTGCACAACCATGGAGGCCACAACCATGGAGGAAATGGGAATAATCGTCCCAACAATGGCAACTTCAAGAATGGCAATGGAAGTGGGAATGGCAACCAGCACCGTCCCGCTCCAGCTCAGAAGGATCTGAACCATATCACCTGCTTCAAGTGCCAGAAGACAGGGCACTATGCCACTGAATACCCTCAGAACAAGCAGGGGAATGGAAATGGTAACAACAACGGCAACTCCGCAGCTAAGAAGCCAAACCCTTTTCCCCGTGCTCAGTTGAGCTACATTGATGTGGAAGAAGTCTATGATCATCCCGAGACTGTGGTTGGTAAGTTTTTATTGCATTCACGTCTAGTTATGGTACTTTTTGATTCTGGTGCAACTCATTCATTCATATCAAGGGTAGTTGTGGAAAAGTATGGTTTACCCACCAGAACCCTTAGTCAACCCATTAAGGTCAATTCCCCAGGAGGTATGATGATGGCAGGGATAGGATGCCCCGCATTGAAACTCCATATAGGAAATCATGTTTTTCCCAACGACCTCATCGTCTTAGAATCCCAGGGATTGGATGTAATCCTAGGCATGGATTGGATGACCAAGTATGAAGGAAACCTTGATTGCCCCAGCAAGTCTATTTTACTCACCACCCCGGAGAACAAGAGGATTAAGTATGTATCCCGACGCACACAGATGAGTGCTCGGTTAAATTCCCTCATAGGAGTGGTTCAGGAGGAAGTGTCGGTGGTACAAGACTTTCCAGATGTATTCCCGGAGGAATTACTAGGCATGCCACCAGATAGAGAGATTGAATTTCTGATAGAGTTACTACTAGGAACAGCCCCAATTTCCAACAGACCCTATCGGATGCCCGCAAATGATTTAGTAGAGATCAAGAAGCAGATTAAGGAGTTATTGGAGAAGGGATATATTCGCCCAAGTTCTTCACCTTGGGGAGCCCCAGTTCTTTTGGTAGAGAAGAAGGATAAAACCTTGAGGATGGTAGTCGATTATCGGGCATTGAACGAGGTGACTATCAAGAACAAGTACCCTTTGCCGATGATTAATGACCTATTTGATCAGCTAGTAGGAGCCAAAGTATTCTCCAAGATCGATCTTCGATGAGGGTATCACCAATTGAAAATTCGTGAACAGGATATACCCAAAACAGCCTTCACCACAAGGTATGGTTTATATGAGTATACAGTCATGTCTTTTGGTTTGACTAATGCTCCTGCCTACTTGATGAATATGATGAACAAAGTGTTCATGGAATATCTGGACAAGTTTGTCGTGGTGTTCACCGATGACATTTTGATATTCTCCAAGAGCGAGGAAGAACACAAGGAACACTTGCGTTTAGTTCTGGAGAAGCTTAGAGAGCATCAGTTATATGCCAAGTTCAGTAAATGTGAATTCTGGCTGACGGAAGTCGGATTCCTTGGACATGTTATTTCTGGAGATGGAATAGCAGTGGACCCCGCTAAGGTTGAAGCAGTCACTGAGTGAAAGTCACCCACCTCAGTTAAGGAGATCCGCAGTTTTCTCGGACTTGCCGGATATTACCGGAGGTTCATTGAGAATTTCTCAAAGATTGCCAAGCCCATGACAGAGTTGTTGAAGAAAGAGTCTAAGTATATTTGGACTGAGGAATGTGAAGCTAGTTTCCAGGAGTTGAAGAAACGTTTGGTCACAGCCCCAGTGTTGATTCTGCCAAATATTCGGAAGGACTTCCAGGTTTATTGTGATGCATCACGTCAAGGACTTGGAGGAGTACTCATGTAGGAGGGAAAAGTTGTAGCCTATGCATCCAGACAGTTACGACCCCATGAGTTGAACTATGCCACCCATGATTTGGAACTAGCATCCGTAGTGCACGCACTCAAGACCTGGAGACATTTACTTATCGGAAATAGTTGTGATGTTTACACTGATCATAAAGGCCTGAAGTATATCTTTACACAGAAGGAGTTGAACCTCAGACAGAGGAGATGGCTAGAGTTAATCGAGGACTATGACATCAGACTGCATTACCATCCAGGAAAGGCAAATGTTGTAGTAGATGCCTTGAGTCGGAAGAGTTATGTGAACACACTCCTAGCAGGAGGATTACCCTAGGAATTAGCCGATGATCTCAGAGAGCTCCGGCTAGAGATAGTTCCAAAAGGATATGTTGCCACACTAGAGATCCAGTCCACCTTGACCGAAAGAATTCGTGAAGCCCAGAAATCGGAAAAGGGGATAGTTGAGATAAAGCAGAGGATGAAGGATGGAAAAGCTAAAGATTTTCGTGAAGATGAACAAGGTACTCTATGGTTCGAGAACCGAATCTATGTGCCTAATGACCCAGAGCTCAGGAAGTTGATACTTCAAGAAGCCCACGATTCACCCTACTCGATACACCCAGGCAACACCAAGATGTACCTGGATTTGAAGGAAAGTTACTGGTGGACAGGTATAAAGAAGGATATTGCTGAACATGTTCGGTATGTGATGTTTGTCAGTGAGTAAAGGCGGAACATCAGAAACCAGCAGGGTTACTCCAACCTTTGCCGATACCCGAGTGGAAATGGGATAAGCTTGGTATGGACTTCATCACAGGATTACCCAGGACCCGTTCAGGTTATGATTCTATCTGGGTAGTGGTCGATCGCTTGACCAAGGTGGCTCATTTCATCCCGGTGAAGACCACCTATACTAGTGCTAAGTTAGCCAAGATATATATGACCAGGACCGTATGTCTGCATGGAGTTCCAAGGAGTATCGTGTCAGATAGAGGAACACAATTTACCTCAAATTTTTGGCATCAGTTACATGAAACTTTGGGTACAAGGCTGGAATTTAGTATAGCTTTTCATCCGCAGACCGATGGACAGACCGAGAGAGTCAACCAGATCTTGGAGGACATGTTGAGAGCTTGTGCACTAGACTATGGTCTAGTTGGCATGACAACTTACCTTACGCAGATTTCTCGTACAACAACAATTATCAGACGAGTCTAAAGATGGCCCCTTTTGAAGCTTTATACGGAAGGAGGTGCAGAACACCATTGATGTGGGATGGTGTTGGAGACCGAAAACTTTTTGGTCCCGATCTTATCCGAGATTCTGAAGAAAAGGTCAAACTGATTCGAGACCGACTCAAGATAGCCCAATCCAGGTAGAAGAGCTATGGTGATAGCAAACGCAAGGAGGTGACGTATGAAGTGGGAGACCGAGCATACCTTCGTGTGTCCCCACTTCGAGGAATCAAGAGGTTTGATGTTAAAGAAAAGTTAGCACCCAGATTCATAGGCCCCTACAAAATTCTTGAACGTAGAGGCGAAGTTGCATACAAGCTAGAATTGCCAGAAGGATTGTCCGGAGTTCATGATGCTTTCCATGTTTCACAGATTAAGAAATGCCACGCTGAGATGGCTGATATTCCTTTGAGAGACACACTGCCCCTAGAGGCCATACAACTTGACAGTGACCTAACCTACAAGGAGAAGCCTGTCAGAATCCTCGAGACTACCAACAGAGTTACCCGTAGCAAGACCATCAAGTTTTGTAAGGTTCTGTGGAGTCACCACACCGAGGAAGAAGCCACCTGGGAACGCGAAGAAGATCTTCGTAGAGACCACCCGCACCTATTTTCTAGCCAACCCGAATCGCGAGGGCGAGATTCATCTTAAGGTGGGTAGGTTTGTAACATCCCAAAATTTCATTTTGGAATGTTATGAAATATAGCTATGCATCATCATCACATTGTTTGAATGAAGTGAATTGTTGAAGTTCTTCTTTTGGATTTCTAAAAGGCCACTTTCATTTTCTCCATATACTTGTTTCTACTATTTGAAAAATCTCTCGAATTATTAAAAAAAAAAGAGGAGTAACATGACACTCCACACCAGGGGCATCTTGGTGAATTATTTGAACAATAAAACCAGGGGTTTATTTGAAAGTTTACCTCAAAAGAATTTGAAATCAATTATGCATTTTCTGAAAAATAATTTTTTAAAGTATTTATTTTGACAGAGGAAAAATGTTCATTAAATAGCACTTATTCCCTTGATCATTCCGATATATATATTCCCTATGTTTGGAAATGATTTGAATGCATTAAGTGGTTTTAAACACTCTGGAAAAAATAGAAAAGGAAACGAATTTAAACGTTTTAATTAGAAAACTGGCCGGCCCACAACCTTTACTCCCGGAGACCACTCCGGATCGGCCACCGACGCGTTAACCTCGCCCTCTCTCTCATTGACACACGGGACCCACCGTCCGACAGCGTCATCAGCGCGCTCGCCTTCCTCCTCGTGCCGGACCACCTCACCGGAGATTCCTCCTCCGCGGATCTCTCTCCTCTCTCCCTCTCCCGACCCCGCACCTGGCCTATAAGTATCCCTACCCTCGCCGCACTCCATTCTACCCCGAGCGCCCCTTCCCAAGCCCACAAACACCACGCTCCACCTCGCCAGAGTTCGGTCAACGACCGAAGCTCCCCGAGCACGAGGTCGTCGCCTCTGTCGTCCCCAACATCGTCTGACGCCACCATTCGATGCCGGATCTTCGCCGCCATTGCCTGAGCTCTTCGGACGCCACCCCCGACCACCGCACGACCATCTCCAACCACCTCTGACGTCCGGCCGCCGTCGAGCTCACCGGAAAACCCCGACCTCCCCTCCGTAAGCCCCGCACCCCCTCCGTAGGCGTCGGATCTAAAGTCAACCATCTAGATTAGAACGTTTTAAAACAGCGAACCGATACCCACTTTGCATCGGTCGTCCGCCCGCAAACACCCACGCTCATGCGCTAGCAACCAATAGGAATCCGCCACGTAGCCCTATCCGTTCGCTAGGAATTTTTGTTCTTTCCTGTTTTGTTTTAGAAAACAAAATGTTTTCTGTTTTTGTTTTAGTTGTAACTTTTAAAAACAATAGTGTTTTTAATTGATTCTTTTTGCATTAGGTCACATATTTCATTTAGTTTCATCCCATAGTCTTAGATTTCAAATTTGAACCTTAAAAATTTGAATCTAACCAAATTTGCTTAAATTACAAAAATCTGTATAACTAGAGTTCAAAAATATATTTTTGTATGAATCTTTTTGCCACTCGTTTGTATTAGTTAGACCTATCATCCTACATAGTGTAGGAATTTTTAGGATGAATTTGGTTAGGGTTTTTAAAAAAAACAGAATCTGTTTAGTTCTTAATAGAGTTTAGTTTAGTTTGAATCTGAGTTAGTTCAACTTTTGTTTTTAGTTTTGATTAGGTTGTGTTGTTTCAACATTAGGTGCAATAACTTGCTATTAATAAAAATAATTGTTTATTTTTATACCTTATTGTTATAGGAAATCTTTATTCTTTTCCATTAGGTATAGTTTTATAAAGCAATTTAGTTTTACTTTTCACAAACATTTAGGAGATTTAATTCTGTTTTCTAATAATGAATCTTAGTAATTCTTTTCTGTTAAGTAATGTCCTGTTGAAAAAAAAATTGTTTCATACCTCAATGTTATAGGAAACTCTAGTTCTCTTCATTTAGTGGTGTTTTATAAAAATTATATTTTTAGTAGCTTTTCTTTTGACAAAAGTTTTAGTGGATTTAATTCTGTTTACTAATACAAATTTTATTATTTATTTTCTGTTAACTATTGATTTGTTATTAAAAATAGTTGTTGGACTTATTTTATAGTAGCTTTGACACTAAAAATTTGTGAGTCAAATATTGGTTTTGAAGTCTTTCTCTTGATTGTTACTACTGAATTGTTTTAGTTTAACCTTGCTGATTTTGTGAGCTGTATTATTAGTTGTATGCTTATTGTGTGCTTTGTTTGATTCGTTAGATCATCCGGAGTGCGAAGCTTGTTATCTAGAGTCACTTGAGTACGAGGATCGTCAGCAAGGCAAGTCACTTTGATCATGTTTACCCATGTTTTTATTGCATTAGTTCTACCATCTCCCCAATTGCATGAAAAGTAGGTAATTTGGAAACTTGGTTACCTGATGTAGTATCATGTGGTAGGCACCCCTCAACCCTTTGGCCCATTGGCCCTGGGAAATGTTTATTTAATTTTGCTATGCTATTAGTAGACGGGGTTGGTTGTGTGATTCATGAGAGTTGTGAGATAATAATTTCAAGACCTACAAGATGATCAAGACTCCAAGACTCCGAGTTTTCAACATACCTCTGGGTGGATGATGGTTGAACGGCGCCCTGGAGAAACCGGTTGTTAGCCTAGATGTTGCTGGAGAAGTGCGAGTATTCATGCGGAAAGGTCCACCCAGGCACAAAGAGATGGATGGATGCTTCAAGACCCAAGGCTTACCTGCATAGCCACAAGCCATTAGGGCTCTGGCTTGGTTGGATATCGTGGTAACCTTGGAGAGGTGGTGCTACGAGATGTAGAAGAACGGTAGAAAGGATGGGCACCGACAGAGTCTCAAGGAAACCCTTTAGAAGACCATGTTTTGGTCATCCGTTTCTCAAACACCCTGAAGTACGAGAAATCCAATGGAGGCGATCAAATCTTTTGGGGAACGTGTGCAAAACTCTGCAGAGTACCCAAACCTAATCGATTAGCCGTGTCTACGGTCATGGATAGTTTGAGCGAAAGGAACTGAAACTATCTGGAATTCTCAACACAATTAATTATATTGAGGGTATTAATGACAACTTGGGTATGAGAATTGGTTGGTGGAACCATCTCATTAATCAACCAACATTGTAGTACTAATATTTTTGCCCCCTCTTGTTGTAGGAAAAAATTGGCTTTATGCAAAAACTTACTACCCCACTTGCCAAATATGCATATAGAATAGATGGTTTTACTTTACACCCCCTCTTTTGTGACATTGCCTGCATATTCAATATACTGACCTACATGGCTGCAACGTATCATGTTGCAGAGTACTTTTCCGACCAGGAGTGAGGATACGCTCTACGCTCGGTGAGATGCCCTTGGAGTCAGATGGACTCAACTACCTTTGAAGCTTCCGCAAGATTAGTTATTCTCATGAGTTGGCCTTCAGCCACTTTATTGTAATTCTTATTGTAATAAAGGACTCGATATGAGATTTTGATTTATAAAGTTGTGTGACTTCCCTTTGATATATACATTGATGTACCGTGTGTGTACTAGCATGATCTTGGGATGGTACGGAAACACCGGAGATTCGACCTTTCAGGTCGGGTCGCTACAGGTGAAGAATATGCCTCTCTACTGCGACAACAAGAGCGCTATCAAGATTGCTTACTACCCAGTTCAGCACTCCAAGACCAAGCACATCTAGATTAGTCATCATTTTCTTCGAGATCATGTACTAAAGGGCGACATCTCCATCGACCACATCCCCACTGAAAACAACTGGCTGATATCTTCACAAAGCCCTCGGATGAAACTTATGCAAAATTGATGATTTAGATGTGCAACACACGAAGTAACGTTTTTCTTCAATCAATGAAGAATAACCCTCTGAGTGTGAAGAAATTAATGAAGAATGTGATTTTCAGAACCCTAGAAAATTGTATGCGGTGTCTGAAATCATCATTCTTATACGGTGGGTCACGCCACCAACTATAGTTGAAATTCTTCAAAGTTGAGTTTTTTGTCATTTTGCAAATTCTTCGATTTTTAAAATTCCTCAAGTTAGCAAATTCCTCAACTTGTCAAATTATTCAAACTATGAAACTGATGGTCTTCATTGACTATATATATATATTTGAGTTTTCAATGTCCTCAACAACATTCACTTATTGCTAATTCTTCAAGGTGATTTTCATCTAAGTGAATGTGATCATACCCTTTCCCCCTCTATACTTGACTCAACCCTGTCTGTTAACAAATTCTTCATATGCGTTCTACTTAGAAACTTGTTCAAAGTCTTCACTCTGTCCTTGACAGTTGAAGAATTTGCGAACGGAAACTTTCAAATTTTCATTGTCAAAATTTGCGGCGCTTCTCACTCAAACCGTTCTGATTCCCATAACTGGATAACCCATGATCCCCCACTATCTCCACTACTCAGAACGTGGGTGACACATGTCGCGTGGAGAGCAAGGGTCAGTGGCAATCTGGTCCAAAATCTTCGGGCCGATTGGTTTTCACCTCCACTATAAATACCCCTTCCCTTTCACTGTGCTCAAGTTACTCCTTACTCCCACTCTCTCCCGAGCTCAAACCTAGCATCGCTGCTAAAATCATCGATGCTGGTGTGGAAGAGCTTCACTACCTCAACCTCGCCGTAACTTTACTCACATCGGCCACGGAAATCCTCACTCTGCCGCCGCTGTATTTGTCTCCCTTAGCCAAGCTAGGGCGTGGGAGATTTCGACGGACGAACTTCCCCGATTTCATCTCACTATTTGTGTGTTCGTTATCAAGGTAAATAAAAACTAATTTTTACTACCCTTGTTTTGTCACGCCTAAGATGCGACACTATAATTATTTTGGCTCCAGGGCCTCGACAGGGATAGGAACGCATCTCATCGTGTTGCAAGAATGGATATCATTACAAGAACATGTACAGAAGAGACGAGTAGATGGAATTGGCTTACACTCTTCACAAGCTACATCAAGATCACATCAATACAACAACATATTCAAACATCATACAGAAGAGCAAGGTCCAGCTACGGACGAAATCAAACGATAAAATGACATCCATCCTTGCTATCCCAGGCTGCCGCCTAGAATCCATCCTAGATCGATGATGATGAAGAAGAACTCCAAATCCAACAAGCATCGCGCTCACATCAAATCATCGCATTACATGTGACTGCAACTGTTGTTGTAGTAATATGTGAGACACAAGGACTCAGCAATCTCATTTCCAATGGTATCAAGACTATTTAAGCTTAATGGGTGAGGTATGGTTAAGTGGCGAGTCTGCAGCAAGCGACTAAGCATTTGTTTGAGTGGCTAACTTACGAATACAAAAAGTAAAGTGGGTGGTCTACACATAACGGCCGTGAACTAGAAATGATCACTAAATGATCCTGAACACCTACTTACGTCAAACATGACCCCACTGTATTCTCTCTCGGATAAGAACTCACGAGAAGAGACAGTCATGGTTACACACATGGTTGGTGTATTTTATTTGAGTTTACTTCAAGTTTGCTATGACTGGGTGTTAAACAAAGTTTTCCAAGTTTGCCCATAACCGCGGGCACGGCTTTCCAAAAGATTTAACCCTTTAGGGGTGCTCCAACTCATCCATCACAAATTAACCACATGTCGCGTTGGAATTCCTTAACCGCGGAGTCACCCGTAGTATTTGCGGAATCCCGATGGAAAATCTCAAGTTCGAGATAGCCCGAAGTGTCATCAAAATTTCACAGGCAAGATGTTCGAGAAAGGTAAAACAAATTCAGCAAGGCCAACTGACGTGTCGACGAACCCGATAAGAGCCGTGTATCTCGTTCTGAGGACACGACCAGATGAACACTACATACAGCGACCTGACTGAAATCCCTCGAGTTGCCTCGAGGTGGCCCCGCAAGTGGCTCGGCTTTGGACCAAAACTCATGAGGCGCACTAGCCCGGGTTGTTGATTAAAGATCCGCGGGTGTCGTCGGGTCCCTATGCAATTTTATTAGTTATTAGGCAAATGTAGTACCAATGTTGGGCGTTGCCAAACGAGTTTTATCCCAAAACAAAAATCAAGGGGGTCCCCATAACAACCCTAAGCATGTTAGGAGTGCTCAATTATGGAACATAATACCGGTTCACAAGTAACTAGAGCGGCAAGACTGGAACAAAACACCGAGCAGAAGGACAAGCCTTCCACCCTTTACCAAGTGTATATGTGCATTAAATTAAATAGCAATAATATTGCGATAACAAAAGAATGTCTATGTTGTCACATGGAAGCAATTGCACGTGCAGCTAGAAACGCTATAAGAAGGGCTAAGCAAGCGGTAACATAGCCAAACAAAGGTTTTGCTGGGATGTGGAGGGGTTAGAGGCTTTTCATGGCAATGTTGGGAGGCTTGTCAGACAAGTGGTAGGTAGCGTGACATAACGATAAAACCGGGACAAGTAGCACAGCAATGATAGTAGTGGTATCCAGGGAAATGTGTCATCTTGCCCGAGATCCCGCTTGGAAGAAGAACAAGTCCATGAAGAAAATGAGCCAACGTAGTCGAACAAATCCTCACACTCCAAATGCTTTCAGAACTCTATTGAGAAGGAACGATCTGAAAACAACAATCAACTCATGATAAACACCACAACATATGCATGACATGATGCGCAACCAAATATTATGCATGTCCGGTTTAATATGCAACGTATGGCATGGCATGGCAAGAACAACAACCAACTACTACACGTTAAGTGAAGTTCAATATGCAACAACGAGTTGCATATCGACGAAACTCCATGTTCAAATTATTTAGTTCACTCCCGTTTAGGTACTCATACATATTAAATGTTGTTAGACATGGCAAGAGGTGAAGCACAAACAACTACATCACCTAGGCACTTTAAATGAGGCCGGAAGCAACGAATAACAATTCCGGATCGACCTCATATGCATATTTTATGTTTGGTCCAGATCTGAACTAGCCATATTTTAGAGTTGTCAAACAGCAAAATAAATGTCACCATGTGATTCCACACATTTTGTAGCCAAGTTACATATGTAAAACATTTTCAATGGAGCTATGGTTAATTAGTTATGAAATAAATAATTTTAGCATGGCAATTACGCAAATTGCATGAAACATGGCAAGTTAAACATTTTAAACATATGTGAGAGTTGGATATTGTGAATCTACATGAAATTCTAGTCCTTTTTCATATATCAAGTTTTTACATGTGATGCTTGGTTAAGAAGTTATTATATGCATGATGCTTGGGGGGGTTTCTGTAAAACGACAATCTCTAAATAATAGACAAAATCATAGGACCTAAAAATAAACATATACGGGCCGAAACTGGTGGGTGCAAGATAACTACAAAGCGCACGGGGCGCTTGATAGCGGGCAGGGGGCAGCTGGGCTAGCTCACCTAGCGGGCTAAGCCCATGTCGGAGGCAGGTCAGGGCGGTGGGCCTGGCCCACGCGGTCGTGGACGGGGAGGCGCTCGGTCCCCTCGTCCCGCTCCCATTCCCGCCTGGATTGAGGGAGTCGGGGCGGCACCGGCGGCTGGCAGGGCTTCGGCGAGGGCGGCGGCACGGGACCGACCGGATCCGGTTGCGACGCGGCTGGGGAGGCCACCGGCGGCGACGGTGCTGGCACAAAGCAACGGCGGCTTGGGGTGGCGTGGAGGAGATCGAGAGGCTCGGGAGGCAGGACGGATCTGGTGGCTCTAGGGAGGTCAACGGCGGGGCATGGCAGCTTCGTCGAAGCGGCAGCGGACGAGGGCTCCGGCACGACGGCACGAGGGCTCCAGCGAGGGGCGGCGGCGCTTCCGCTCGGGCCTAGCTGGAGGAGCAGCAGGGCACGCTGGGCGGCGGCTCGGCGGCTCGGGTGGGCTCGACGCTCGGGCCCAGTTGTGGCTCGGATTGGGCCTCGTCCAGGTTCTGGCAGGCCTCGGCATGGTGGGGAGTCGGCTGGAGGGCGCTGCAGGCCAGGTGCCGGGCGCTGGTTGGTGGTGGCGGCTCGGGTGCCTATGTGGCAGCCGCGGGTTGGCTACAGGGGCTTGGCAGTGACACCAAGTGGCGGATGAGGGCTGGCTGCATGTGGATTTCGAGTTGGAGGCTATGGTTGGAGGTTAGGGATGGCTAGGGCTTCCAAAATGGGTAGGGAGGTGTTTAAATAGGGATGGGGGCTAGGGTTTGAGGTTTTTTAGCCCGATTCGAGCCGTTCGATCTCGATCGAACGGCTCCGGACGCAGGTAGGGGCTAGGATGGGCTAGTGGGCTATGTAGGGGGGATGTGGTCTGAGGAGAGAGGGAGATGGTGGCCCTTGACATGATTTTGAAATACCGAACGTCCACTAATTTATCCGATGATGAAGCCGCTACAGTTAACCGTTGGGGTATCAAACGACCTGTGATTGCAGCAAAACTTGACAAGTGGTCTACCTACAATATAAAAAGACCGCATGCCAACTTCTGACCCAATCCGAGAATATTTTCACGCACTCATAAAAAGAATATTTTATCGATGCCTCGGGCACGAGCATGTGTGGTTGGTCTCGAAATGGTCGATGACATGAACAGAGAGAACCGGCAGCTACTAACGGATGCAAGTTTTCAAAAATGAGTGACGATGCTATGCAGATGATGTGAATGATCCGATGTTGAATGCAACAACCAAACGAACCACATGACGAGAATGGAAACAAAAGAGGAATCTTCTGGAGCGTTAGTCCTGGGCTGTTACATGTTTGATCTTCATGCATTCCACAAAATCCTCAAAGGTGTTTATTCTTCAAGAATCATATTCTAAAGCACCTTACAGGTTCATTCCCTTGATGTTTTTCCTAAGTTATGATTTTCTTCAAGATTCCTCAATTGTGTGGATGCTCAAAATTTGCACCACTCTGGAACCTAAGACAAGAACACTTAGTGAAATTCCTCAAAACATCTATGGTCAAAAATCCTCAACTTGATGTATTTTGAAAATTTCCGAGAACGCATATGACCTCTTCAAATTCCTCGTACCTATACTCTGTTCACATGTACAAAATGTCTGCTGATGAATCACTAGGTTCTCATCAACATAACTCATTTACAACATTTCTTGAGGAAAAATTGTGTACATCTTCAGAATCTTCAAGAGCTCAAAGTCATCAAGTGAAGAAAATGGCTGATGGCAAAAGACCTCACAAGGGGTAAAGAAGGCTGAACAGAACACTGCCTTTGAGATACCTGAACCTCTGTATGTAGGTCACTGTACTCCAGATGAGGCCATTCATGGCAAAGAGACAAAAGAACAGAGGAAAATTAGAATTCAGAGGATTGAAAGGAGGTGGGTGAAGGAATGGAGAGACTATCTCTATGTCACTCCCAAGTACATGAAGAAATTCGCACTCAAACCTCCAAGCAAAAGGGCTCCTCCGGCTGATGATCAAGAGGTTGATCCCACAAGTGTTGCTCGTGGTGAAGACTTTCCAGCTGAATGGGCAAAGCATCAACGCAAACTTGAGAACGGTCGAAGCTGCAGTGAAGCAATTTAATGAAGATTCTACTGTTGTTGCCTCTGCCGGAGCCTCTGCTAGTGCTTCAAAGAAATCAATGGTGGAGAAATCTGCAGCGAAGCCAAAATCCTCAACTTCAAAGTCCTCACTAGAGAAACCTCAAGCAACGTCTTCAAAGGCCTCTGCAATGCCTTCAGTAGCTGCACAATCATCAGCTGCTGCCACATAGTCCTCAACACCTATACATATTGCAACATGTCAGACGACTACAGTCTTCTCAATTGCTTCAGGGGTCTCTGCAAGTTCCTTTGCCCAAGCACAGTCCTCAACCAGTCCTTCTCTGCTAAACATGAAAGCTACTGCTGGACGAGGTACTTGACCAAGTCCTCAACTAAAGAAGACGATGTTCAAAATACGATCAAATTCTTCAGATGATGAAGTTAATGATGAGGAACTAGAGGCAATCATCAGAAACAAGCAAGAATGAGTGGCTCAAGCAAAGGGCACTCAAATTCCTCTATGGATGGATCCAAAAATGGTGCTGAACTTCATTGATATCTGCCACAAGGATCCCAACACCCCAATTGATGATTTGAAGCTACCTCTTGGTTTAGATCATGTCCTCGCTGCCTTCATACCTGAAGAAAAGTGGAAGTATGAAAAGGCCAGATAGACCTAGAAGGTCCAATACAAGAAAGAGCATTTCTTGAAGAACAGTGTTTTGAAGCTTTCACCAGAACAACTTGTGACTATGCAAACTGAGATCAAAGGATCAGTGATGAATTCAATCGATACTATACTGATTGGCAAGGCGCCAAAGTCCGGTTTGTCAAAGTGGCTGACAAAGCCATCAAGGACCACAACAAGAGGGTTGCAGGTCAATCGCAACCACAAATTCCTCGGATTAAGAATCTGCTCAGCTTGCTGAAGAAACTGCTCCCGTAGCGAAAGAAACTGTCAGGGCAACCTCCATTGTTGTGCATGAACAAACTACTCCCGCTGCTGAAGAACTGTCAGGGCAACCTCCACTGTTGTGCCTAAAGAAATTTCCAGGCTAGCTGAAGCTTTTGCTACGCCTGATGAAATTGAGATAACAAGGGCAACTGCATCAATCGTGCCTGAAGAAACTGGTACTCCTTCACCCTCTGCAGAAACTGCAAAATACTTAAGGGTGAAGAACATCAACCTTCCTTCTACATCAGAAGTGGAGAAAACTAAGGCTATGGAGAACAAGGCACAAACGAGAAAGGCATCAACTTCAGATTCCTCAATAGTAAAGAGATTGAAGACAGTGCCAAGTTCTTCAACTGAGCCGATTGATGCAACTCCCATTACCTCTGTGCTAGCCTATGAGGTCGTACCATTTGGTGTTGAATATTTCATCCCAAATGATGAACAAGATGAAAAGGATCAGACTGCTACTTCCTCGGAGCAGATTGATGAAGAAATTGAAGTGGAAGCAAATGCTTCAACTCCACTGGTATCATCGCCCCAGCCTCAATTGACTGCTGAAGAGGCTGGCATTGAAGAAATGGAAGAGGATGTGAACATAGGCAACACAACTCCTCTTATCAATGAAGAATATTGGGAAGCTGCACACCCAAATTCTCCAATGAACACTCCTCTGTCACACATTCCTCAGTCTCCAGCCCAAACTAAAGAAATTCATACATGATCTAATGATTTGGCCACACCTGCCCCTGAAGATATTCCAACTGCAATTGAGAAAACTGCTATTCAAATTCCTCAGTCTGAAGAAGTTCCTCCAATGCCTAAGGAAATTGTGGGTCGTTTCAAACCAAACCTTCATCCAAAGCCCAAGATTCCATTCAAAGGCTCAAAGCGCCCCAAATTCTCAAGACCAATTTCTTTAACGAGCACATCTTCTTCATTGGGCCAAATCCTTATGACCCAGCAAGGGCTGGTCGCACTAGCTTCTGGACTCCCACGCAGATGAACTACTATGCGTCAGCACTGTTTGACAAGGAGAAAGTCTTCAAGCATCAGCAAATTCCTCATGCTGGCATGGAAACTATCCCATGCTTCACTCTGGTGCTCACAGTTCTTCATGATGTAGGAATTCTTCCCTTCTCCATGGACATCGGCGATTGGAATAAAGAGCTGATTCTTCAATTCTATGCCACCTTGCACATCACAGGTGATGCCTCTGATATCAACTCTTGGCTCTTGGACTGGATGTCTGGATCAACTCACTACACTGCTCCAATCTTTGAACTACTTTGATCAGTTCCAATTCTAACTCCCTCAGAAGGTGGAAGATGTCTATTTGATGAACCTTCTCTGCCCAACCACACGATGCAAGTGATGATGAAGCCATTGGCGCCTGGAAAACCTCAAAGGAATACCTTGCTTGTGAAGGATTTGCTCTATGTGCCCAGGATAGTCTATCGCATTCTGACCAAAACCTCAGTCCTTAGAAGGGTCACAACTCTAAAGAAGAAGAAGAAGTGGAGGGAATCATGAAGAATATGCTATTCAACATCATTCATGGGATTCCCATCAACTACCATGATTTCTTCCTGAGGACTTTGGCCAATGCAGCATTAGCCCCATATGAATTGAAGCCTTACGCTCCCTGGATCATGAAATTCATCAGATCAAGGTCTTCATTTCCCTTCAAGGCTAACTTTCGGAATCACTTCGGCTTTCTGCCTCCTATTGAAGTCCTCAAGCAGACACTTACTTCAATTGAAGTCAAAGTCAAGGCTGTCATTGATGAAGGTACAAGTCCATTGGATGGTCAGTTTCGCAAAGCTGCATCTTATTCCACCAATGATGACACTGCTACCCAAGACACTACTGCAAAAGCCTCAGTGCAAAAGCCTCAAGAGTTCGCCCCTCGTGTGATGACTGATCGTTAGCTTCTTATAAGTCTTCATTAGAAGGTTGATCACAATCACAAGTGGGTCAAGCGTCAGTTTGGTTCACTTCTTCGAGACATGACTATCACGCACAACACTGTGAGGAAGAACCAATACTACCTCCATGAAGTCTTCAAACCCACTTGGGCCATTCTGTCTCACCTCAAGACTCCTGAAGAACTAAAGGAGATGAAAATTGAACAGAACCTTGACTGGGCTCATCCTCGACAGAAGAAATTCAAGAAAATTCAAGTTCCTCAACTGGTTACTAGCTCATATTCTTCATCGCGCGAGGCGGGTGAAGCTGAGGATATTGACAACACTACGGCAGGCCCTGCATCGAGAAACGACCCCGACAATGCCGACGCTCCTCCATCACCTTCAAGACGAAATTCTTCAAGGGGCGTTAGTCCTTAGTTTTCATCCCTTTTGGTCTTCAATGACAAAGGGGGAGAAAATTGAGTTGGTCTACAAGCGAGTCTCTATATATGGGATGTTTTTGTTTAAGTTACAACTCTCGCTCTTCTGAAGCTTTTGTTGGTTGAGTTGTAAACTTTAGTCCGATGGTGGTCTGACTCTTTTGAAATGCTTTCCGCACGCAATTTCCTCAAATTACGTTCATGCATGCATGCTAAATTTTGTGAGACACCATTTTCATCATGCATTTCAAATTCTACAAATCATATGTTAAATGTGTGTATGAATTACAAGATATAGGGTGAGTTGTCCATGTTTTTAACCTTTCATGTGCATTTGCAGTCCAAAACAAATTCCTAAATTATGCACATCTTTAGGGGGAGTTCTTCTATATATTGCAATCAAATTCCTCAAAATCGGTACTTACATTCCATATTTTTATCCCCGTTGAAAACTTAACCTGTTTGTCATCAATCACCTAAAAGGGGGAGATTTTAAGTGCATCTAGTGCCTGTTAGTGCTTTTGGTGTATTGAAGACTTATAGGTTAAGAGACTGATGCATTTGTAAGTGTACACAGGCTCTATAAGTCGTTGAGGAGTTTTATATATTCTAAGATTATGTACCCCTAAAAATGTATGTCTTCAACTGAAGACTTTCGTGAAGACTTTCAAAATGAAGAAGTTGGTGGGACCTTGAAGATATGAATGAGGACTATGAAGTGTGAAGACTTTTGTTTTTGTAGTTTCATTTCATTTCTTTGAGTCATAGGAAACATCGTACTGTTAAAGGGGGCTCAGGTAATACTAAGGAAAATTTCCAGCTGATGCTCAAACTCAAAAGCCTCAACGGATCCAATCCTTAGAGTGAAGCCTTTGGAAATCTCTTACAGTTCAGTCAAGTTCTTCAGTGACAGAGATGAAGTTCTTCTGGTCTCTAAGGAAATTGGTCTGACTAAGGAGTTCGGATTTTGCCAGTACAAATTGCGTACAAGCGAGGAACATGATAAGCCTGAGGACTTTCATAGTTGGAAATTCCGATTGTTGTTGTGCTCAGCGCCAGCTCTCCCCAATCATCTTATCCACATAACGGTCATATCATTGGGAGCATTTATGTCTTATCATGTCAGGTTGCACCCTGTCTATAAATAGTCACCCCCACAACCACTACTTGGTTGGCTGCTCCGAGAGAGAACTAACACTTGTCATTTGAGAGCAACCCATCCTCCGAGGACTTTGAGAGAAAATCATCAGTGAGGAAAAACCCAAATACAAACCACCAAACCCAAAGTGATTGAGCATCACTAAAGAGATTGTTCCTGTGTGGAACCGACACTTGTTACCTTTGAAGACTGTGTATCTTCCAGACAGTTAGGCGTCATGGTCTAGTGCAATCTGCAGTCAATTGGGGATCACAGAGTGACCTTGGTCTAGAGCATCCAACAGTCAACTGTGGATCGTTGGGTGACCTGTTTGTTAGGGTTTTGGAAGTCTACCCTAAAGACTTACCACGAGTGTTGGGCGAGGACATTGTGATCTTAGCTCAAGGGGAATACGGTAAGGACCGTATGTCCTGGGACCGTGTGTCCTCTGGTTTAAATACCAGGCCGCTCCAAACCAGACATATGACTATCATAGCAGTTGGAACTGGGTCATCAAACCATTGTCTTCATCGAGCTACCTGGTTCTATTTCCTCAACCCTTTCATTCCTCACATACCTATTGATGAAATTGATCTTTACTGTTTGAAGAATTTGACTGAAGACTTCCACAATTTCCTCACCTCAAATTCTTCAAGTTACCTTGTTCCTCACCTGCTTATCCTATATCACGCTACCTGTAATATGTGCATGTTTTATTTCATCATGATAACTAAGTGGTGCTATTTTTCTCATGCACTTGAGTACATATTGCGCTGCTGGTTATTCATCACATTTCAAACTCCTCAAGTTGAAATTCCTCAAGTGATGAATTTGTAAAAATCGCCTACTCACCCCCTCTAGTCAATATAACGAACTATCACCACTTCTCTTTGGGAAGAATAACATGAGTAGCAAACAGATCATGAAAATTAGCTACTATTACAAAGTCAAGACCATATTTATTGCTAAACTCATGGGAGGTATTATTTCCATAAAATATTTAACACAATCAAATTTAAGTTTTATACCTGACTCGTTACCTTCTCAAATTCCCAATCTTCAGAGTCACATTTAATTCTTTCTAGAAGATCCCATCTGAATTCAATAGTTTCATTCATATATGAGCCCAAAGAAGAAGAATCCAATAATAATCGATCATCATGAGAAAGCCAAGCATAAAATTTTTGTATAATCATTTCTCTTGAGAACTCATGGGTGGGGCAGGTGTGTATCATAGATTTAAGCCTCCCCCAAGCTTGAGGGATGCTTTCTCCTTTATGCGGCCAGAGATAATATATATAGTTCTGATCACGGTGAACTAGATGCATTGGATAAAACTTCTAATGAAATTCCAACTTCAAGCGATTCCAATTCCATGATTCAATATTATCCAATATCCTATACCACAATAGTGCTTTTCACTCCAAAGATAAAGGGAAATGTTTCTTCTTAACTTTGTCCCTAGACAAACCTCCAAGCTGAAATAATCCACAAACCTCATCGACAAATATCAAATGAAAATCAGGATGAGTCATACCATCATAAGGATTAGATAATAGTTTTTCAAGGATACCCAAAGGAATCTCATAATAAATATTTTCAGTAGGTTCAGTAGGTTGAGGAACAATTTCCTCATCTTTCATTTGGGGCGAAGATGCCCCAAACAAGCCACTCAAAGGGTGACAATTCAGTGACAAGCAATGGCAAATTTCAGCACGTATAGAAAATGTTTCCTTGCCAATTTACACTTACCAAAGGCGCTTCACTCCCCTGAAATGGCGCCAGAGAATAGTCTTGATGACCCACAAGTATAAGGGATCAATCATAGTCCTTTCGATAAATAAGATGGGGCTTTTACATTTAAGCCCTTAACTCGAACCCACTACTCTGATTTACCCCTAATTTCAAAGTGTTCTCAAATTTTCCCCTCAGTCATTACGTGGTATTATATAAATACCCCTGAATGATGTTTTTGTCGGCTCTTCTCTACTTTATCAACTTCACAACATCACTCTGTAGCTGCTGGTGCTTTCCGTTCTTTTGTAGCATCCCTACAAATATTTATTTTCCCTGAAAATACAAACACCCAAAAACAGGAACTGTCATCCATGTAGATGCTTGAGAATGTGACAAAAGAGTGTTAAGCACTAGTAGCTACAGAGGGACATTGTGAAGCTTATAAAGTAGAGAAGACCTGACAAAAACATCGTTTAAGGGTATTTCTGTAATACCACATAATGGTAGAGGGTCAAATTTGAGCACACTTTGAAATTAGGGGTAAATATGAGTAGCGGGCTCGAGTTAAGGGATGAAATGTGAAAGTCCCAATTAAGATTGTCTAACCCAACAAGGGGCAGAAGGGAATGATCACGGTTTTCAACAAGGTATTCTCTGCAAGTGTTGTGAGTAACATTAGTAGATAGTTTTGTAGCAGGATAATTCATAACAAGTAACAAGTGACAATAGTAGCAAAGGTACAGCAAGGTAGACAAATCCTTTTTATAGCAAAGGACATGCATGAAAGTACTCTTATTTGAAGCAAGTGCTCCTGAGGACACATGGGAATTTCTGTCTAGTCATGTTAATCATGTTGAGTTGATTCGCGTTCGCTACTTTGATAATTTGATATGTGTGTGGACCGGTGCTAAGGTGTTGTTCTTACTTGAACTAACAACCTATTTATGACCAACCCCTCTAGCAATCACCTGCAACTATGAAAGAAGAATTAAGATAATTCTAACCATAGCATGAAACATGTGGATCCAAATCAGTCCCTTATGAAGCAACGAATAAAGTGGGGTTTAAGCTTCTGTCACTCTCACAACCCATCATCTACTTGTTACTCTACAATGACTTACCTTAGTCCCATATCATGGTGAAGTGTCATATAGTCGACATGCACATCGCACCACTAAGAGAAGTAACAACGTACATATCATCGAAATATCGAACGCATGCCAACTTCACAAGATTACTTATAACAAGACTTCTCCCATGTCCTCAGGAACAATAGTAACTACTCAAAGATCATCAACATATTCAAGATCAAAGGTGTAATAATGACAATTAAGGATCTGAACATAATCTCTTCCACCAAGTAATCCAACAAGCATCAACTACAAGATGTAATCAACACAACTAGTAACCCATAGGTACCAATCAGAGGTTTTGGGACAAAGAATGAATACAAGATATGAAATAGGGTTGGAGATGAGATGGTGCTAGTGAAGATGTTGATGAAGATTGGTCCACCAACGAAGGAGGAAGCATTGGTGATGATGGTGGCTTCGATCGCCCCCTCCCGGTGTCGAGGTCCGACACCTATGGGATCCCGTGGATCCCTTTGTGGTTCGGCAGGGGGCCGGTATGCGCAAAGAACAGATTAGACGAGCAGTGCTAGGGAAGATTTTTACCCAGGTTCGGGCCACTGAGAAGCGTAAAAGACTACTCCTAATTTAGTGTATTATGGGTGTTTTTAAGGTTCTGGCTACAGGAGCGTTGTGAACAGCTGCTATGCGCGTCAGCTAGAAGGTGGAACAAAAGATCCTCCCTCGTAACGCCTTGGGTCTCCTTTTATAAGACTAAGGGGATCCCAACAATGGCGTACAGTGCATGCACGAGGTGTATAGTGCTACAATGTTATCATACCTAACACTGATGGTGTAGGACAAATGCACTAAATACTCCGTCACATGTCCTTGACCTCCTACGGGACTGGACAGGAGCCCGTCCCATCGGCGCCGCTTAGCCTCTCCATCGCCATGGCCTTGACACGTATCCTGGTGGGTTGACACCCTGTCTGTGTGCTGGCAGGGTGGCGAGGTCTTGTCGGGTGCACTCCTTGCCGGGGCTCCGCAAGCCACCCTGGCAAGATCTTGCCGGGGCTCCAGCCTTTGGCCTTCGGTCTTGTGCTTGTTTACTTGAATGTTTCTTGACATCTTTGTATTTGCTTTTAGTAGTCCCTTGGTAGGCCTTGCCACCGGTGTGGCTACAATTGTCCGTGCACAAGTATGGGGTACTAAAAGTCCAAATTTTAGTACACCGACAATAGCACCCGGGCCTAGGCCACACATGGGTGCGAGGTGTTGTTGGGATAGGCCCAAACAGTGCATGGGGACTCATGGAAGGAGCATGTGGTTGTAATTATTCCTCTTACTACACCTCCCCACAACGCGTGTTAAGTGCACGGCATGGGATATCTGCGTGGAGTGGTCGTTTCCACCACGTGCGTCGCATGCATAGCGGGGAGCTGGCAACGGGCTCCCGTGACTTAAAGTCTTGATCATGGAAGGAACGGCAACACCATGGATTGGAGCAATCGGGTGGTTACCTGTTTGCTCATGATCGTAGGCGACGGGATTGGTGGAGATGGGCGGCGACTCTTGGGGTGGAGGAGAGCCAGCCCTCGTGTCTCCCCCTGTAAGTTGGGGGGTAGCAAGGTGCGATGCTCAGCCATCCTTTCTTCCTCCTTGAGTGCAAATATCCAAAGCCTGCCCTTCTTTACTTTACCGATCGTGAGTTGTCCTCGCCCTTAGCCATGGCTAGGCAGCGAGGGCGGCCACCGTCCTCTGCCCGACCGGCGAGGAGTTCCCGTTGGGATCATGCCACCGCTTCAGCCACGAAGGTGGAGGGTGGCCCAAGCACGCGTGGTGGAAGAGGTACGAGGGGTCGGGGCCGTCCTTGAGGCCGTGGCCGAAGGAGGTGGACCTCCACTCTACCCCTTCCTCTGATGCCGGACCCCCTCCTCAAAGAGACCCACGCTGAGGGGACGGCGCTGGAGTTCGCCATCAAGAAACGTGATCTCCTCCAGGGCCATCTGCGCCTCCCTCACCCTTTCGCCAGGGCGATGGAGGTTGGCAAGCCTCCCTCCTTGTGGCTGCGGGCGCATGATTGCTGCAATGGCGCTGTGCGGGTGGACGTCGAATACCCATAGAGTCACATCATGCTCTTCAGGCGGTTGGAAAACCTTCTCTTGCGCCCCCAACCTCCAGGATGGGCATGTCCTCCACTTCAAGATGATGGAGGCTGACCTGCTCTCCGTCAAGATTTACGGTCGTTCAGACGCCCGCCTCAGCTACTACGAGGAAAGCTCGAGCGGTGCCGAAAATTCCTCCTCGAGCGACAGTGACGAGGAGGACGGTGTCGGTGAAGACGACAACGACGGGTCCGAGCTCCAGGCCATAAGTCAGAATACGACAACCTGAGCTCCGATTAGTCACCGGCCGTACCATCACCGTCTGCTCACGCCTCTCCCCCTCCTGGCAGAGAGACCTTGCTGGGGGTCCTTGTCCCTTGCGTTGTCTCATCTTCCAGCTGGATCTCCTAGCAGCCCCGTGGACTTCGGCTTCATCTTCCCTACTAGGAGTCCTGCCCTTTGTGCAGTGCTAGTCCAGGAGGGGTCAAGCTGGGCTTCTATCAGGGGCCTCTTCCTATCTTGTTCTTCTTGTATCTGCCCCTAGGGAAGAAAGTCCAATAAAGATGTACTTAGGAAGAGACGCCATCTCGTGTAAATTTTGTTCCCTTGAAATGAATGCATGTTACTCCTCTTGTCTAATTTTCCTCTGTATGGTGTACTCCCTACGCTTTATCGGAAACTTGTTGATGTATGCAACACTATCATGAGCGCTTTGAGGAGCGGATCCTTAGCAGCCTGCTGGCGGTGCCGCTGCCGGCAAGATATCTTGACGTTTAAAGTGCAGCCACTTAAACTATTGAGCAGAATCGAAACAGAGCAAGGGCGCAACCAATCATGACAAGTTACCTTGATGTTTCGAGTGCAGCCACTTAGACTATTGAGCGGACTCAAAACAGAGTAAGGGCGCAACTGATCACGACGAGGTTCCTTCGCGTGTAGGTTTCCCATACAAAAGTTGAAATCATCCAAGAAAAACAACCTCATAATAAAAGTTTGCTTAGATTTTTGCAACTCAGCTTTTTGTTGTTGTACTCCTTTCCGCAAGGTGTCAACTTCGAACCTCGCCTGTAGGTGTCCACACTATCTCATCCCCTCGGCAAACTTGTATGCGGGGGAACCTTCTGTCCTTTAAGAAAAGAAAGAAGAGAAAATAGAGGTATGGAACCTTGGTGGTTCATTAGCACTTGGTAGGAAGAAGCGTAATGCAACATCTCAGATAAACATGCATGTAAGAAAATGTGGAAATCGACAAGAGTTGTAGGACGCTCGATCTTATTCACCTATGTAGAGGGTCTGCACCTGGCTTTGTACAAAGGATGGCATGCCTTGCCGACAGACTTGTACAAAAGGTGTTTGCCGGGGGGCGAAAACCGCGCCTTATGGATAGAACTTACGAAGATGTTCGATATTCTAGGAGTTGTTCACTAGCACGCCATCTTCGGTCTCTAGGGGGACTACGCCAGGCCTGGTGACTCGTACTACCCGATAAGGGCCTTCCCACTTTGGTGTCCACTTGTTAGAATTCTTGGCCGACTGAACGTGCCGAAGAACAAGGTTGCCTTCCTCAAGACTTCAGGCATGAACTTTGAGGCTATTGTAGCGGTGCAAAGATTGCTGGTAGCATGCAGCTCGCACAGCAGCCTAAAGACGATCTTCCTCAAGGAGCGTTATGTCATCTTGGCGCAACTGCTCTTCCTCAAGCTCATCATAAGCGAGCACTCGAGGTGACCCGAATATGAGTTCCATGGGGAGACCTGCCTCCGCCCCGTACACCAGGGAGAAGGGTGTCTGGCCGGTGGCTCGATTTGGCGTCGTTCTGATCGACCAAAGAACTGCTGGCAACTCATCAATCCAACGTCTTCCGCACTTGCGCAGCCTGTCGAAAGTTCTTGCGTTAAGCCCTCACAGCACTCCAGCATTTGCCCTTTCCGTTTGGCTGTTGATCTTTGGATCAGCAACAGAAGCAAAATAGATCTTGTCGCCAAGGTTTTGGACATATTGCATGAAGGTGCGCTCGTGAACTGTGTGTCGTTGTCAATGATGACCCTTTTTGGTACACTAAAACGGCAAACTAGTCCTTTGAAGAACTTGATGGCTGACTGCGCTGTCACCTTTCTCACTGCTTCCACTTCCAGCCACTTTTTTAACTTGTCGATTGCAACGTACAAGTACTCAAAGCCCCGGGTAGCACAGGGAAAGGGGCCCAAGATGTCGAGCCCCCAGACCAAAAATGGCCAGGAAAGAGGGATTGTCTAAAGATCTTGAGCTATTTGATGTAGTTTCTTCAGATGGAACTGACATGCTTCACACTTGGTTATTACTGCAGTTGCATCCTAGAGAGTAGTGGGCCAAAAGAAAACCTTGCCGGAAGGCCTTCCCGCCAAGAGCTCTTGATCCTATGTGGGAGCTACACATGCCTCCATGTATCTCTGCCAACAGCTCCAGTCCATCCTCCTGAGGAATGCACTTCAATTTCACATTGTTCGATCTCTTTCTGTATAGGACGTCGTCAACAAACTTGTACATATTAGACTGATGGGCTACTCTCTCTGCTTCTTCCTATTCCTCAGGGAGCTCTCATGTTTGAAGGAACGGAACAATGTGTTGTGCCCATGCTGGAGCCTGAGGCTCGATGGCAAGTACTAAAGGCATGTCTTCTGCTGCGGGAGCGCTTGTCTCTACGGCAAGGTCTTAAGGCCCTGCCGGAGCCTGTTGTGCCCTGGCAAGCTTGGTGTCGACCCTGGCAACTTCTTTGTCGACAGCTTTTGGGAGCTCTATGAGAAAGTACCGGCCGGAATTCAATTTCTCTCTTTTGTTCTGCTTTGCCGACAGTGATACGGATGGCTGAGTCAATTGGAGTGCAAAAGTCCCTGGTTCCACAGGTAACTTGAGGGCAGGACGCTTCCACAGTTCGTCAGCAATGCTATTCTCTGCACGAGGAACATGCTCCGTTTGCAGACCGTCAAAGCGCTCTTCCAACTTCCTCACTTCATCTACGTAGGCTTCCATCAACGGGCTCTAATAATCCTTGTTGACTTGCTTGACGACAAGCTGTGAATCTCCCCTAACAATGAGCTTCTTGATCCCAAGGTCTGCCGCAATCCTGAGACCGACAAGCGGCCGCTCATATTCCGTGATGTTATTTGTCGACCTTTCCCGAGAAAAGTGCATCTAGACTACATAATTGAGGTGCTCTCCGGTGGGTGCGACAAGCAGCACGCCAGCACTGGCTCCCTGTAGGGAGAAAGTCCCATCAAAATACATAACCAATTCTTGGTTCGTTTCCTTGCCGGGGAGGGTCATTTCTTGGACCACTTCCTCTAGCTTTGGAGTGCATTCTGCAATGTATTCTGCCAAGGCTCTGCTCTGGAGTCGAAGTACTTTCAAACCTGAGACCAAATCTTGACAATTCAAAACCCCACTCCACAATCATGCCGGTCGCATCTGGATTTTGCAAAATCTGTTGCAGTGGGAAGCGAGTGACGACGGTGGTCTCATGTGCTTGGAAATAATGGCCTAGTTTCCTCGAGGCCCTGAGGAGGCCTAAAAGCAATTTTTGCACACTAGAGTATCTTGACCTAGCACCTTGCAAAAGGGAGCTGACAAATTACACTGGGGGCTGCACCATCTTATTCTTCTATGTCACTTCGTTCATCTGCACAGATCCCAACTTGTTGGTACGAGCCCCTACCAGGGAAGATCGTAGTTCGTTGCTTGGTGGTCTTGCCTCTGTTGCCGCTTCTTCGTCGACTTCTCTCTATGCCACTAACGCAGCACTAGCCACTTGAGTTGTTGCCACAAGGTATAGCAACAACGGTTCTTGTGGTCTACGTGCGACTAGTATTAGCGGAGAGGAGAGGTACCTCTTCAAATTCTCCAGCGCTGCCCCCGTTTCCGGAGTCCACTTTATTGGACCAGCCTTCTTCAAGATTTTGAAAATGGGTAGGGCGCGCTCAGCAGATTTTGATATGAACCTACTCAAATCCGCAACACAGCCGACAAGATGAGGCACATCTTTGACGCGTCTTGGTGCTTCAATCTGCTCAATTGCCTTGATCTTATCGGGGTTCGCCTCGATCCCACGCTTAGACACAAAGAACCCCAGAAGTTTGTCGGACGGAACACCAAACACACACTTCTCAGGATTGAGGTTCAAGTTGATCTTGCGCAGTTTTGCAAATGTCTCTTCTAGATCTTGTATGAGCGTTGCTTTGTCCTTGGTTTTAACCACTATGTCATCCATATAGGCTTCCATATTTCAATGTAGCCGAGGCTCAAAACCAATCTGGACTACTCTTGCAAATGTTGAACCAGCACTTTTCAACCCAAAAGGCATACACACAAAGCAATACGTACAACATGGGGTGATAAATGAGGTCTTCTCTTTGTCTTCCTTGGACATGAAGATCTGGTGGTATCCTGAATAAACTTCAAGGAGTGACAGCAGATCACAGCCTGCAGTGGAGTCCACAATCTGGTCGATGCGTGGCAAGGGGAAAGGATCTTTTGGACAGGCCTTATTGAGATCTGTATGGTCAATACACAACCTCCATTTTCCATTCGCCTTGCGCACCAAACCTGGATTGGACAACCATGTTGGATGGAGCACCCCTCTGACCAAACCTGCCGCTTACAATTTCCTGATTTCCTCGGCAACAAATTCTTGCCACTCCAAGGCTTGCTTCCTAACTTTCTGCTTGACGGGCCATGCATGAGGACAGACAGAAAGGTGGTGCTCAATTACCTCCCTGGGAACACCAGGGACATCAGGTGGTTGCCATGCAAACACATCGACATTGGCCCACGGGAAGGCAATGAGCGGGCTTTCCTATTTATCATTGAGGGTGGAACTTATGGTGAAAGTTCCTCCCATACCATCCTCCTTGATGGGCACCTTCTTATTTTCTAGTGACGTTGCCTTGGATTTCTTGTTCGTGCCGGTGGAGCTCTTTGGAACATCGTCAATGGAAGCACAGCACTTCGAAGAGGCGCGCTTGCCAGAGTGTGCACCATAGGTCTTGTCGGTCTTCCTCCCCCTAGGAGCTTTAGCGGCAGGAGCAGGTGCCTTGGCGGTAGGTGTTGCAGCTGCCTCCTGGTAAAGTTGGTCAGCACAGATAAGTGCATCCTTCTTGTTAGAGTTGATTGTGATGACACTGATCGGACCGGGCATCTTCAACACATTATAAGCATAGTGTGATGCCGCGATGAACTTGGCTAGTGCTGGGCGTCCAAGGATCCCATTATATGGTAATGGTATCTTGGCGACGTCGAAAACAATCTTCTCTATCCTGAAGTTCATGTCACCGCCAAATGTTACTGGCAGGGTGATCTTGCCCTTCGGTTGAGTCCTCCATGGATTGATCCCTTGAAAAGTGCTTGTCTCCTCGAGATCTTCATCGGGAATTTGCAACCTTCTGATCACATCAGGCGAGATCAAGTTCACACTGGCTCCACCGCCCACTAGCATTTTCGTCACTTTGAGGTTGCGAATTGTTGGCGAAACCAACAATGACAGACATCCGACCATAGTTGTGCAATTAGGGTGATCCTCGACGTCCAAAATGATAGCCGCGTGGGACCATCTGAGTGGTTCCCGGGCTTCAATAGATGGCTCGAGCACATTAATCTCACGTGCCCACTGCTTGATTTGACGGTGGGGAGAATGCAATAAGGCACCTCTGTCGACGCACATGACATTTGTAGCCCTTTGAAATTCATGCTCGCTGGACTCGTCGTCCTCTTCGATGCCATCAACACCCCCCTCTTCCTTATCGCGGCCTCGAGCGGGCCTCTCCTACTATTTGGCCTTGCCGTGGTGACCTCATCGGCCACCTCATTTCTTGGTGGACCCCTCCGCACCTTCTTGGTCCTTCTCCTTGTCTCACCTCACGTACTCAGCTTTCTGCCTCTTAGCAAGCTACTCAACTTGTCGGCAGTTTTGGAGGTCATGGCCCTTAGTGCGATGGATCTTGCAATACTTCCTATCGGAGCCCTCCGGCTTGTCGGCAGCAACCAAGGCTTGACAAGAGGTGCACCTGGCAACCTCCTTGTCAGGACTATCAACCTTAGTCTTCTTGGCGGTGTTTAGGTTGCCGGATCCCTTGACAGCAAGCACGGCCTTGTCCTTGAATTTTTTGTTCCGCTATCGGCCTTTCCTTGCCGGGTGGCGGTGTCTTCATCAGAGTGGACTCCAGCGCCACCATATTCGCCGGGGAGTCTCCTCCCTTCTTTAGCTCGAGCACATCTATCGGCTAGAGTGTACAGTTCGACGATATCCTTAACTTTGTTCATCGCCAGCTCTTCACGCATCCTGCGGTTACACGCGTTTTGATGAAACATGCTGATAACAGCAGCAGGATGGACGTATGGGATGTTGTGATGTATACGGCTGAATCTCTTAATGTACTTGTGCAAGGTTTCGCCTTCCTTCTGGGGGATGACATGCAAATTACTTGCTTGGCCAGGAGCTTGGTGGCCCCCGGTAAAGGCGCCAACGAACTCATGGCACAGGTCTTCTCAGGAAGAAATGGAATTCTCTGGCATATGCATCAACCACGACCTGACATTGGGCTTGAGCACCAACGAATAAGTAGTTGGTGAGTATCTTGTCGTCGCGAGCCCCGGCATCCTGCGCCGCCATGGTGTAGATGCTCAAGAACTCCGACGGGTGGGTCTTTCCGTCGTATTTCTTCGGGACCTCCGGTTTGAACGTTCGGGAATTGGGCCACTGGACTGGCCGTAGCTCACGTGTAAACACTAGACAAACCACCTCATAAGGTAGGTCTACATGATACCCTAGTGCAGGCTTGTCTACAGTGGCTCCTGCACGATTATCAGATTGATGGCACATTTCCCGTTACCGCTCAATGGTGGTCCGAGCGTCTTCTTTGGTTCTCTCGCGGAGAACTTGATGTTGATCGCAGGGAGTTCGTGGATCAGACGACACTGTAGAGTCGTCACAACCGGTGCCATCTGGTCGAGTCGGTGACCGCTGTTGCCGCCGTGGAGGAGAGTGCAACATGGTCATGCCACCTCTGGCCTTGTCGCCATTGGTGCGCGCTGACTTGATGGACCGCTGCTGCGAAGGCTCTGCCTGCTGCAGCCCATCCCTATCAGCAAAGCTGACAAGGCTCTGGATAGTAGCTCTCCACTCATCAAGCTTCTCTGCCACAGGAGGGAAATTCAGGAGTAGCTTTGTTCGCGTCAATGCTTCTACTGATGAGGTTGGCAGCGGAAGGTGCGATGAACATGAGGTGCTTTGAATCCTAACCGTGTTAGAAGGAGCTCCATCACGGTCCCGCGACAGCGCGCCATCTCCGTCAGCATTTTGGCATGCATGTTGGTCCCGTGCATCTCGGGAGTGATGCGCAGGAGCCTTTCCATGGGGGCACTTAGAACCACCGACATCGCGGCGCTGCTCATCGTGTGCGACCTGAGAAGGCCGCGGCGTATGCGCTAGCGTAGGTGTCTTGGAAGGCGCCCTTCCATCCCTGGAGTTCACCATGTCACCTGCAGGCAGCACAACTCCATCTTGAGATCCAGCGGTGCGTGGGTTGCCGTCGTTGCTACGAACAGGCCGCTGGCTTGGCCTTGATCACCAGAACGTCGTGGAGGTTCGAAACCTCCGCCTGCAGCCACATTGTCGCCTGTCCAAGTGGCTACAAGAACACATGACGTGGACGGGTCAACTATCGTGAAACCGTTGTTCTTGGGGGCCATGGCAATGAAGATGATGAAAGAACTGGCGCACCTATCGTTTGATCAGGTTCATACAACATCTCCCCCTACATGGCGCACCAAAGATGTCAGGGTCTGACACCTATGGGATCGCGTGGATCTCTTTGTGGTTCGGCAGGGATCCGTATACGCAAAGAGCATGTCAGACGAGCAGCGTGAGGGGAGATTTTTACCCAGGTTCGGGCTGTTGAGAAGCGTAAAACCCTACTCCTGCTTTAGTGTATTATGGGTGTTTTGAGAGTTTTGGCTACAGGAGCGTTGTGAACAGCTGCTACGCGCGTCAGCCAGAAGGTGGAAGAAAAGATCCTCCCTCGTAACGCCTTGGGCCTCCTTTTATATGACTAAGGGGATCCCAAACATGGCGTATAGTGCATGCACGAGGTGTACAGTGCTACAGTGTTATCATACCTAACACTGGCGGTGTAGGAGAAATGCATTTAATGCTCCATCATGTATCCCTAACCTCCTACTCGACGGGACAGGAGACCGTCCCATCGGCACCGCCTAGCCTCTCCATCGCCATCGCCTCAAACGTATCCTGGTGGGTTGACACCTTATCTCTGCGCTGGCAGGGTGGTGACGTCTTGCTAGGTGCACTCCTTGCTAGGGCTTCGCAAGCCACCCCGGCAAGATCTTGCCGGAGCTCCAGCCTTTGGCCTTTGGTCTTGTGCTTCTTGACTTGAATGTTTCTTGACGTCTTTGTATTTGCTTTTAGCAGTCCCAAGCAGGCCTTGCCGCCGATGCAGCTACAACTGCCCGTGCACAAGTATGGGGTACTAAAATCCAAAACTTTAGTACACTGACACCCGGAGAGGGATTTCCCCGATAGAATTTGATTGTCGCAGTGCAAAAGGGCCTCTGCACAGGTTTTCGCCTCTAGACGGCGACGCTTTATCCCGAAATATTGCTTATGGTTTTTTCTAGGGTAATACCCACCATATAGGAGAAGAGGGGCGTCGGAGAGCAAAATGGACGTGTCAGGGTAGAATAGACGCTTTAAAATAATTACGGTCTAGGCTCGAATAAATGCGGAATAAAAACTAGCATTTAATTTGTCAAGCACAAAATTCTAAAGTAACTAAGCTCAGCTATGTGCACCAACAACTTACCCTAAGCAAGATAAACAACTCAGTGATAGGAAGATATATATCATGAAACAATATGATTATCACAAAGTAAAGTGCATAAGTTAATGGTTCGGGAAGAGATAACCGAGGCATGAGGAGATGATGATGTATCCCAAAGTTCTCACCATTGCGGATGCTAATCTCCGTTTGGACAGGTGTGGAGGCACAATGCTCCCCAAGAATCCATTAGGGCAACCGTAATATCCTCACGCCCTCGCAAAATGCAAGATGTCGTGATTTCACTAAGGGACCCCTAAGGGCGGTCACTGAACCCGTACAAATGGCAACCCTTGGGGGCAGTCACCAAACTCGTACACTTTGGCAACCCTTGGGGGCGGTCACTGGTAACCATACAAATTTCTCAGGGCAATCTCCACAACCTAATTGATGACCCCGACGCTTTTCTGGAGCTTCACACCATAATGATTGAGCTCTGATACACCAACCATCTTGGGCACCAAAGCACCCAAGAGGAACAAGCTCGAGAGTGCCCAAACGCCTAAGAGTAATAAGCTTCTCAAACTTCACTTCCACGTATCTCCATGGAGAACCCAAACCTATGCATCAAATGCAATGGAAAGGGCACACGGAGTGCCCAAGTCCTTCTCTCCCAAATCCCATGACAACAACTAATGCTATGGAGAAAATGAGAGGAAGAAGGAAGAAGAACACAAAGAACTCCAAGATCTAGATCCAAGGGGTTCCAACCTCATAGAGAAGAAAGTGATCGGTGGAAATTTTGATCTAGATCTCCTCTCTCTTTTCCCTCCAGAACTATCAAGAATCATTGGCGGGATTGAGAGATAGCAAGCTTGAAGAAGGTCAACAATGGGGGAGGAACACAATCTCAAGCATTAGAACCATTTGGGAAGAAGACCCCCTTCAATACCCCCCCCCCCCAAATTAGACCGTTATGCCCACTGGTCGTGCTCAAGCCATACTACCGCTTGGGGAGTAGTACTAGCGCTTAGTACGGTCAAAACAGCCCAATGAGGCAGAAAAACACGAGCGGTAGTTCTGCTAGAGAGGTACTACCGCTCGGGGTGGGGGCAATGCTACCGCTTGAGAACTACTACTGCTCTACTACCGCTCGAGTGGATTGGGCAATAGAAGCACAAAAATAAGTGGAAGTGGTTGCAGTAGAAGGAAGCAGAAGTACTGAGCAAGAGATATTACCACTCAGGGGAGCAATACTACCACTTACCGCTCTACTACCGCTTAAAACTGCAAAACTACCCAAGCAAAACAGAAGGATGCTCCAATACAAAAGTGCTATTGTAGGATCAAGAGAGGGGTGTCTAGAGGGGGGTGAATAGACTACTAGCAGGAATTGAAAACCTAACCTTTTCCCAAGTTAATTGGTTGGCAGATTTTAACAATCTAAGCAAGTCTAACAGCCCTACACATGCATGTCTACAAGTATGGCAGCGGAAAGTAAAGACATTGCACATGTAAGTAAATAGATGGGGCAGGAAGGTCAAATGCAATAGGAGATGCAAGGATTTTTTCCGTGGTTCCGATAGGTGGTGCTATCGTACGTCCACGTTCATGGAGTGTTCAAATCACGGAGGGTAATGGTCGTGGGAGTCCATGGAGGGCTCTACCCACAGAGGGTTCCACGAAGAAGCAACCTTGACTATTCCATGCGGCTTCCGTCCACGAAGGACTAGCCTCACTATGGGTAGATCTTCATGAAGTAGGCGATCTCCTTGCCCTTACAAACTTCTTGGTTCACTCCACAACACAATGTAGGAGGCTCCCAAGCGACACCTAACCAATCTAGGAGGCACCACCCTCCAAAAGGTAATAGGCTCGGTAATGATGATGAACTCCTTGCTCTTGTGCTTCAAGATGATAGACTCCTCAACACACAATCACGCTCTCACAGATTTGGCTTGGTAGAAGAGATGGATTGGTGGAAAGCAACTTGGGGAGGCTAGAAATCAAGATCCATATGGTTGGCGTGGAAGATCTTGACCTCAACACAAGGGTAGGTGGTTCTCTCTCAGAAAACTGGGTAGGATAGGTATGGAATAGTTCTGAGTGCTTCTCTATCGAGTGGGTGGTGGTGAAGGGGTATATATAGGCATCCCCAAAAATCCAACCATTACACACAACAAGTCAGACTCGGTGACACCAATGTGTAAATCTCGATGGTACCGAAGTGACCAAAAGTGGCAACTTTTGAATCTCGGAGGGACCGATATACAATTCTCGGTTGCACCGACAAGGTGACCAACGGTCAGATTTTCCAATCTCGATGATGCCGATTCACCATTTTCGGATGGACCAAAAATGTGAACTTGCGTAACAGAAACTTGGCAACCCAACTCAGTGACACCGAGTGTAGTGTCGGCTGCACCGAAGTGTTAGGGTTTGGCTGAGTCTGTCTAGGTTTAGAATCGCTGGCAGCGGGATAGGAATGTTGGTTGCACCGATGTTGCATATTTGGCTTTGGTCAGACTTTGGTGGGAGAGTTTGTGGATGTTTTGGTGGCTGTCACTTGTGCACGTTTGAGCATATTGTTCACCATCAAAACTTTACCCCCTTTTAATAGTATTGGCTTTCCTATGGACTCAAAGTGATTTCTCACAAATGTAAAATGTAGAGTCGTCTTGCTTGAAGCTTGGCCAACCTATTTCCTTGCATCTTGGGGTAATCACACAATCTCATCAATCCTTTTGCCAACACAACTCTACATGGACAATTATCTGAAATACACTAGATAGAGGTGTTAGTCCAAGAGACAATGTACGTTGTCATGAATTATCAAAACCACCAAGGGAGCATGTTGTGCTTTCAGCTATAACTACTGCAAACAGACTCCAAAATCAGCAAACTCAAGCTTGTTGGATAGAAGACGAGAAGTACAATCCAACAATGACTAGATATAATAAGAAGTGGCAGTAGAAGAATGCCTATGATATATATGTGTGAAACCTCTATGAATGAAGATCCGACAAAAACTCTAACATAAAAAACATGCGTGTTGGATAGAAGACGACAAGTACAATCCAACAATGGCTGGATATAATAAGAAGTGGCAGTAGAAGAATGCCTACGATATAGAGGTGTGAAACATGTATGAATGATGATCACACAAAAAACCTAACATCGAAGACGTACTAGATGATGCATACGAAAACTATTCTCGGTGTACTTGAGCTTATGAAGAAGGTGACCATAAGCTCAACAACTCGCAATGCAAAAAGGCCAAAAAGTAACCAAGAAAGATGATGCCAAGAATTCAATGGTTTGAGCTCTCTACGAATCACATGATCAAGCTATTCACCCGAGGCCCCCTTGATAGTATGACTATCCATCCTATAACCCACTCTCCCAACTAATACCATGAGATCGTTAAAATATAAAAGCTATCAAGGACAAACATTTTCCTTGCACATAGTCCGCTTGAGCTAGATGATGACAATCCTGACCTCCCTCAAGTTACACCACCTTTCTTGATTGAGTCGGCTTCATGAAGACTAGTAGATTGCTCTCGCATATTCCACTATGTGTGAGCCTCTCTTCGGAACATCTTCATTTGTACATGGTCACCACAATGGACGGCAAGCTTCAAGAATGTGATATCTTCGGTATGCTTCACTTGAACTTGCACAACTCAATCCTGATAACGACCACCACTTGATGTCATCCTTCGTGGGTTATATGATATGTTCCTTTTGATGCACACCCATGGAAACATACCTAAACCCACAAAGAACTCTCACCAAGATCATGGGTTAGTACACAAAGCGTAATGGACAATCATTACCATACCATAGGATCACTTGATACTTCTTGGTATATCTTCTATGCTTTGTATGTTGATAAACTTGAATTACTCTTTGTACTTAGTCTTGATCAACCTTGTATCTTGTCTTCTATTTTCATAAGGATGATGTCCTAAAGGTAAATATGAATGATCGCACAATCTTCTTCTTCAATACACACTTGCAATAAGCTTAAATCTCACAAGACCAAGCTTTGAATAGTTTCTTCAATAGCACCTTGGTCACACACAATCTCCTTTTTATAGCCTTGAAACCAATGAATGATCTTCAAGCAATCAATATGGAAAAACCTTAAAGTATTACCCAAAGTAATCATTAGTCCATAGGGTTTTGTCATGAATTATCAAAACCACACATGCGAGCATCATGCACTTTCACTCTTTGATTCGATGCAATTCTGATAGCTTATTTTCTCAAACTTGTGAGTAGAATGGAAGCAAGTTTTGGTATTGAAAATAAGAATACATCGATATTTTGATTGCATGGAATTTGCTAGATGTCTGGGCACTCATACCTAAACTGGAAAGTAGATATGAGACTAAAGAAGATACTAAAGGGGAAGGAACGTCTACTTCTTTAGAATTAAAAAAGAAAAAAGTTGTCAAGCTTAAGAATCTGCAGATCAACAATGAAGACATAGAGAATATATTAATCCAACTATGGGTTCACTTATGGAAGTTGGATATCTTCTAAACATAGTAAGATGCATGTGTGTTGCACGGAACATCATGATGCATTGACCCAGGAGTAGTTTATTTGACTAAATATGTGGGGTTCCTCTCAACTATAACAAATATCGGTATCTTTCTTCGGGTATCAGATGTCGCGAGAGGCTACTCTATGTGAATTAGTAAAAAATCGTGTTTTACATATCAGATGGATATTACAAAGTTGTATCTCATTTCTACATTTCATTGTCAATTAGCGCTTCTAAGTAGAAATCTTCTGCAAGTGGATGCTCTAGAGTCAATTTTGCTGCATGCACTCATTTCAGGCTATAGGTGGATGCAAGCGGAGTGACTCCTTTCTCCTTTTTTCTCACAAAAATGTTGTAACAGCCCGGGACCGATGCTCCAGAAGATTCCCCTTTTATTTCCATTCTTGTCGTGTGATTCGTTTGGTTGTCGCATTCATCATTGCATCATTTGCATCATCTGCATAGCATCATCACTCGTTTTCGAAAACTTGCATCCGTTCGTAGTTGCCGGTTCTCTCCGTTCGTGTCGTCGACCGTTTCGAGTTCAACCACACACACGCGCGCTCGCGGCATCGTTAAAATGTTGTTTTCAAAAGTGGGTATAAAATATTCTCGGCTTGGGTTGGAACTTGGCATGCGTTCTTGTTATATTGTAGGTAGGCCGTCTGCCAAATTTCGTCGCATTCCGAGTTCGTTTGATACCCGAAAGATTAACCATAGCAGTGTCGTACCAGTTTAATTGTCGGACGTTTTCTGTATCGTAAAACATGTCACGGGACACCAACCTCCCTCTCTTCTCAAGCCAAGGCACTCTACACAGCCCACCTAGCCCAGCTAGCCCCCCTCCACTTCCAAACCGTCCGATCGGGATCCGAAGGTCCCAAAACGGAGCAAAACCCTAATCCTAGCCTTCCTTCCTATAAATAGATGCCCATCCCTGCCTAATCTGGCCTAGCCCTAGCCTCCTCGGGATCCGCACCAGTCAACCAGCTCCCCACCACCTCCTTCCCTGTCTCCCACCTCGTGCGGACCTCCCGGCCTAGATCAGGGCCCGCTAGAGCCCATCCACCGCCGCCTGCTCTCGATCCAGGGAGAGGAGCTCCCCGAGCCGGCGCCAGACCCACTGCCCCGCCAGCGAGCCATCCCCGTCAGACCTTGCCGCCCATGCTGGCCAGCCCCCGGGCTGCCTCGTCCGTTGCCAGCGAGGAGCTCCGCGGGTTGACGTCTCCCTCTCCCCGTGGTTCGTCTCCAGGAGGTCACTGCCATGGCGTCCTCGCCGCAGCTCGCCCCCAGACGAGCCCATCCACCGCCACTATTTCCTGGATCCGGCTGTGGGAGGCCAGATCTGGCCATCCTCGTCGACCTCCGCCCCAGTCCTGTCGTTACCGGAGTCCCCCACCGCCGCCATGGCCTCCAGCTCGGGGTAGACGAAGCTCCCTCCCGAGCGTTGCCGCCCGCGTGGGACGCGCCTTCCCCAAGGCCCATAGCCCCCAGCAGGCCCAAGCCAAGCCATCGCCGACATGGGCTTGGCCCAATGTGGTGAGCACCCAGACCCTGCTATCCAACGCCCATCGGCATCATATAGTCATTTCGCGCCAATAGTTTTGGCCCATTGGCGTTTTATTTGCAGATAAGTGCATGATTTAAAAATTCTCATAGATAAATAATCGTGCATCGCATGCAAAACCTTTATATATGAGAAACATGTAGAATTTTGTGTAGATCCGCATTATCCTGTTTTCACAAAATGATAATAATGTTTAACATGTCATTTTTCTGTCAATTTGCATAAAAGACATGTTTTGCAATGCACATATTTATTAAATGGTGCATCGGTTATGACACTTGCGAATGTAAAACGTGTAGACCTTTTTTATATGTCTTTTTCATGCATGCTAAAATATGTTACATGTGTTGGTCACATTATTTTGCATGAATAACTTGCAAACGTGTTTATGTCCTAATCTCATATAATTGTGGTGTCATTTTTTTAGATATAAAAACCCGCATGTTATATATGATTTTGGGGTAGAAAAAACCATGGAATTTATCGGTGCATTTAGTTTTGTCATTTGACTAAGTTTGTGCACATTTTATTTTTGCTGTGATGCCCTTTTGTTATTTTCATGTGATTTTATCCATGCATGATATGAAATAATTTTGAACATGAGATATGCCCTTTGTCATTTGTACTCGCCCCTGGTCATTTCGTTTGCCATGATATTCCATGTTTAGGTGTTGATTTATTGTTGCCAACATGCCTAACCAATGTGCTGTTTTGAGGGTCCAAAATATTTCTAAGTTTGGAATCTTTAATATTTTGTTACTGTCTTGCCATGTGTTTTGCTAGTGATCTAGAACCCCATTGGGGTAGGTGTAATGGAGTTATTCGTAGTTGATAATGTCCTCTAACATGTTGTTAAGTTTCATGTCATAATATGCACTGTAGCTTATAGTTTTACTTCTGTCAATATGCCTTCGTGATAAAAACTACACTGTCAAAAACTGCTATTTTCACAAAGTCTGGAAATGTTTCCAATTAGCCATGTTGTGAGCTTCCTACCATGTGATCCATGCCTCTTTCGAGTATGATATGTGAGGATGAAATGAAGTGTGTGTTATATGCTACTGCCCCATGCTTAGTTTGTGCATTTTAGAATCTTGTAGCTTGTTGTTTTCATGTGTGCAATATGCCATCTTGCTGTTTGGGCAGATTTGAAATAAAACTTGTGTTGGTTGTTGTGGTTGAACCGTAGCTCCGTTTTGGACATGCCATATATGAAACTTGCTTAGAATTTCATGTAGAATCATATTATATTGTTGCATCCATGTTTTTAAGAGCTTGTGGTTTTCATTTTCATGCATTTTTCATTCATGTCATGTTCATCTTGTGCGTGTCATAGCTTTTAGACCGTAGCTCCGTTTGAGATGTTCTATATATGTAAATCGACTAGAGTGACATGTAGACTAGCATGGAATACTTTATTCTGTGGTTTAATCTATATAAAATATGGTTAGTTCAGATCTGGACCAATTTCGAAATTAATATGTGTGGTCATTTTGAAAATGTTATATGTTGTTTTCGGCCTCATTTAAACTTGCCTAGATATGTAGCTTACTTATGCTTCAGCTCTTGCTATGTTTAACAACATTTAATATTGTCGTGTACCTAAACGAGAGTGAACTAAATTATCGAACGTGGAGTTTTGTCAATATGCAACTCATTGCATATTGAGTTTCACTTAATATGTAGGAGTTGTTTGATGTGCTTTGCCATGCCGTGCATAATAACACTAGACATGCATAATATTTGTTTGCACGTCATATCATGTATATGTTGTGGTGTTTCTCGAGTGTTGATTTTTTGTTTCCGGTTTGCTTCTTCTTGATACGGTTCCAAAAGCGTTCGGAGTGTGAGGATTCGTTGGACTATGTTGGCTCATTTTCTTCACGGATTCCTTCTTCTCCGAAGAGGGATCTCAGCCAAGATGACAAATTTCCCTGGATACCACTACTATCATTGCTATGCTAGTTGTACTGCTTTTATCGTTATGTCTTGCTACCTACCACTTGTTTGTCTAGCCTCCCAGCATTGCCATGAAAAGCCTCTAACCCTCCACCTTCCCAGTAAACCTTTGTTTCGCTATGTTACCGCTTGCTTAGCCCTTCTTATAGCGTTTCTAGCTGCAGGTGCAATTGCTTCCATGTGTCAACATGGACATTCTTTTGTTATCACAATATTATTGCTATTTAATTTAATGCACATATATACGTGGTAAAGGGTGGAATGCTTGGCCTTTTGCTCAGTGTTTTGTGACACTCTTGCCGCCCTAGTTACTTGTGAACCGGTGTTATGTTCCATAACTGAGCGCTCCTAACATGCCCAGGGTTGTTATGGGGACTCCCTTGATTTTAGTTTTAGGATAAAGCTTGTTTGGCAAGGCCCAAAATTGGTACTACATTTGCCTAATAACTAGTAAACTTGCATAGGGACTTTCCGGACCCCGTGAATAATTTAATCAACCCTCGGGCCAGTGCTCCTCATGAGTGTTGGTACAAACTGGGCTGCTTGTGGGGCCGCCTCGAGGAAACTCGGGGATTGGTTTTTTCCCTGTAGCTAGACCCATCTGGTAGTGCCCTGAGATAGAGATACGCGCGGCTCCTATTAGGATCTGGCCTGCCGGGCGGTCTTGCTGGACTTGTTTTACCTTTCTCGAATGTCTTGTGTGAGGAACTCTGGTCTTCTTTGGGCTGTCTCGAGGTGTCAGATTTCCTTTGGAATTGCGTAGGATGATCACGAGATCCGTGGTTGAGGTTATTCCCATGCGTGTGGTTAATTTGTGATGGATTAGTTGGAGCACCCCTGCAGGGTTAAATCTTTCGGAAAGCCGTGCCCGCGGTTATGTGGGAAACTTGGAAACTTTATTTAACACCCGGTCATAGTAAACTTGAAGTAAACTCAAACAAAATACACCAACTGTGTGTGTAACCGTGGCTGTCTCTTCTCGTGAGTCCTTATCCGAGAGAGAACATGATGGGGTTATGTTTGACGTAAGTAGGTGTTCAGGATCAGTTAGTGATCATTACTAGTTCACATCTGTTACTCGTAGACCACCATACTTTACTTTCTATATTCATAAGTTAGCCACCCAAATAAATGCTTAATCGCTTGCTGCAGCCTCACCACTTAACCATACCTCACCCATTAAGCTTTAATAGTCTTGATACCCTTGGAAATGAGATTGCCGAGTCCGTATGGCTCACAGATTACTACAACAATAGTTGTAGGTACAGGTAATGTGATTCTTAAACGTGAGAGTGATGCTTGTTCATTTGGAGTTCTTCTTCTTCATCGTCGATCTAGGATGGGTTCTAGGTGGCATCCTGGGACAGCAAGGATGGATGTCATTTTATCATTTGATTTCGTCTATAGCCGGATCCTACTTTCTGTATGATGTTTGAATATGTTGTTGTATTGATGTGATCTTGATGTAGCTTGTGGCAAGTGTAAGCCAATTCCAAATACTTGTCTCTTTTGTAAATGTACTTGTAATTATACCCATTCTTGCAACACGACGAGATGCACTTCTATCCTTGTTGAGGCCCTCGTGCCAAAATAAGGATAGGATCGCATCTTGGGCGTGACAAATGCACAAAGATATGTTTTTCAAAAAAAGATTTCGGTTTCCAGCCAATCTAGTAACAACATACTTGAGTTGCGGTTTGAACTTCTAACTGCAATTGCAAGCTAAAAACTAAATTGTACAGCAAACATACCTTTTCTCGGCAAACATCACATTTTCATGTATCAGTAAAAATTCTGATTCAAGTTGTAGCTTAAACATAATCTTTGCAGGGCTGAGGCAGTTCTTGACCACCCACAACTTGAAAGGCTAATTCACAAGGTGGAAGACTGAAAGTACTTCTATTGATATATATATATATACAAGATTATATGGCATATATATCAAGGTATGTGCTATCAAAAATATCCTTTAGATGAGATCATGGCAGTCTCGAGATTTGTGAACACACTAGTGCAACCATGTGCTATACCAATGGTTTTTAACCCCTTTCCATGACGTAGTCTTAAACCGTCGCCTTGCATGTGTGGGTGATAGGGGGATAACCCACATGACAGGCAAAACCCGTCGGCGATTCCTGCACCTGGTCACACACGATGGGCAAAAATATATCGTTTGCGATTGGAAGGACCATCACAAACAGACATATTGGGGAAGACGTGTGAGATGACTTAGCATCCCACACAGGGAATACCAAGGGTACGTCTCCGTTCATATTGCAGATCACACACAATTTTCTGCATAACATCGTTTGTGATAGGTGTGTTCATCACACATGATAGTTATATTTCTGTCGTTTGCTTACTCAAAACATCACTCAAGGTGTCTAGAAGAAACCGTTTCGCATTGGGCCGCCCATCACACACACTAGCTATGTGAAAATGTTTGTGATTCGGTGTCCTAACGCACACAGTTGTCGACCAGAATTCGTGTGTGATTTCTCAACAATCCAACACGCCAACTTTCTAGAAACCGTGTGGGTTTATTCATTTCATGGCCCACGGTTTTGTCTTAGAAACCGTCTGCAATGGGAACCCCAATCATCATCATGATTGATCGATTATTTAAAATTCCATTTAATCAAAATTAACATTTCGTATCAACCACAGGATATATTTCTTATTCATAGTATTACAACCAGGGTTTCATAATTGAATTACATTAGGTTACAACCTCATATAGGCATATACTGCCTAGCTACCCAATTGCATAGCAAGACAAAGTTTCAAATGTAACATCTAAAACCTTTGAAAATTAAGTATCATCATAGATGATAAATAGACAGATGAATCTCATCTAGAAAATTGTTAAAGCGGAAGGCAAATACTGAGCCTGCAATGATGTTGAAGATCCGGGCAACTTTAGGCCAGTGCGTGTGGATGATTGCCCATCCATCCTTTGTCCTCTTAAGGAAGAATTCAAGATTATAATGAATACCACTGGCTCTTGATCATACAGGTGGTTTGAGACATAATCATTGATGAACTTCCTTGAGAAGGACTGAAGACAAACATATGCATAAATATATATTTTTTAATTTGAAATGGCACAAAGGGAAAAGGACAAGGTGAAAGAGATGATACCATCCTATAGTTGACTAATGTATTTTTCATTGTGTAGACAAACATATTGTTGTTTGTCATAGCTACTTTGTTTATCTTAAAAATCTTTCTGAGTTTCTTGATTTGACTGATATTCAAGGACACCTCATTTCCCCCACATGCAAAAAGGGCCGAACAGTGAGTCTAAACCTCTTACAGCAGGACCTACATGTGAAAGAACAAATTATTAATAAAAGCATTCATAATACAATGGTTTCTGCAATTGCACAATAATGTGCTATTAGCCAAACGACCATGGATGTGCAAACCTTGGTGGTAAACTTCAGTGTTCCCCATTGTTCCCCCTGCAACATATTTAAGACAAATATTGATCAGGTTACAAAGTGATATTTAGCATACTATCATTGAAATATGTTGATGGAAAATAAACACATTGCGGATCCAATTAGTTCGAGCCACATTGAAAATCCAGTTATCTAAACCAAGCGTGCTAAGAACTAGGAAATGTAGCAATTCTATATGTTGCACATGTATTTACTACATCTAAATTTGATTTATTCGTCACATGCATAACAATACAAAATTGTACCAACAACAATCGTACATCACATTTCATAATTGAATTAAATAGCTAAATGATCACCACAACAAATGAATAAAACAGTTAACTAAGCACCACATTGCACAATAGAACATACTAGAAGGTCAGGTTGTAGTAGCATTACTTTGGACATTTCACTAGAATTTCTAAATGAAAGGCAGTAGCTGCACAGGCAACAGCTAAACGAAACGTGATTAACTGGTGTAGCTAGGTGAACATAGGTCCTTAGTGAAAAAGCTAAGAAAAACAAGCTATTCCTCATTGTCGGAGATATCTATGATGATGGGTTCCGTCAACTTGGAAGAGGGCAAGCCCTCCACACCGTGGGTGCACCCCTCGTAGTGGTGAGTGGCCTAATCCTACCCTGGCACCAACATGTTAGCTCTGGAGTTGAGGTAAGCACGGGCACGCTGAGAAAACACAACGAAGTCTTCGTCAAACGCACCGGCGGTGCCCTCGAGAAAAGACCACGAGTTATCCTTTATAGCAGCCAACCGCGTGGCGGCGTCAGTGCGCGAGGCATCGACGGTGGCCTCGACGGCGAGGTGCTCTACCAAGATCTAGGGGTCGGCATGAAGCCATAGCTGCCTCATCTGCATGTGCAACCGTGATTTGCTTCTCCGCAGCCAAATGCTCTTTGAGATCCTAGCTATATTGCGTGCACAATGGCTTTTGGCGGCGATTATTTGCGGGATGGGGTGGTGATTTGGGTGGAAGGTGTCACATTGGCGGTCGGGCCATGGGGGTTGGAGGAGGAGGGTGAGGGGTAATCGAGAGGTGTGAATTGCCTCAGTAGATGGATGAGGCCGAGTAGCAGGAAGGAGCCTCCCCGGCGAGGAGGCGGCACTGCAAGCAAGCAATGAAGGTTTGAACTAGGAAACATAGATAAATAGGGGGAAATGTGACTTTTGATTGGTACCAGGGTTGAGGGAGGTAGATATTTCCACGGTATCCCAAAATTTTCATTCGGTTCAGCGGAAAACTGGCGCGGAAAGCAGCATCGAACACAGTCCCTTATTCGAAACCATGTGTGATATCAAAACATCACAAACGAAGCCTGGTTTATACACCATGTGTGATGAACTTGAACGTGCAAATTTTTCAGAATAGTTTTCGATATCAACACATCACAAATTAAGCCTATGATATACCCTGTGTATGATGAACTTGGACGTGCAAATGTTTGTCTCCAAGCTTTGTATGTAAGATTGGGTACTACATTTCACATGGTTCATTCCAAAAAAGTGTGTGTGATGAACTTCAATCTCATTTTCGATTAGAAGATGGAATGGGGATATGGCAGCAAATTTTTGGTCCGGATTTTCCTGGTTACAATGGTCATCCACGTCGTCGCGTAATTTAACATAAATTACTAATTTGGGTACTGCACAAAAGAGCCTACACCACAGCCCGCACTTACTTAATCGAGCAATTAAACAGAGCTGGTTGACCTAAACATTACTCTAACAAAAGACCAGCGCTCTAAGCAACGACTAATGTTTCGCGTGACGCTCTTCGATCTCCACCACATCATACATGACCAGCTCCCGCTGGACGACCTCCAAGGTATGGGGATCCATGGCATCCATCACCACATACTCTACAAGCATCTCGCCGTCTGCGTCCGCTATCTCTTTGGAAAAGGCCGCCACGAGTTTGGCATGGATGGCCACTGTCTAGGTATTGATGGCCTCCATCTTGGCAAGGGAGGCTGCCGACGAACAAACGGCTGCCCGAGCGCTCTCGACGATTGCCAACTCTTCGGACGCAGGTTGCCGACCATTGTCGGAGAAGGCCGTTGCTATTTGTGTGGTGACCGACACGAGCTAGGCGCGGGTGGCATCAACATAGGCGTGGGCAGCCGCCATTAGGGCTATGACGGCCCTGAGGAACAGATAGCTTTTGTGTCATTCTCGCCATTTGCTATCCCAGTCACGGATGTTGCTGCCGCCATCTCAGATGTAGCAGCTGCCCTTTTGGCGGCCACAGCCGCCTTGTCGGGGAGTGTGGCTGCACTCAATGATGTTGTGAGCGCATTCATGGCTGATGCAGCCGTGCTCAGGCTAGAGTGGGTCACCGAAGTTGCCCTCACGACACGGATCCACATCCCCATCTTTCACCAGTGACGCTTGAACAATACAATGGTCTTGGAGGACAAGTGTGACTATGTGGTTGACGCGCCGGCGGTGGACTAAAGCTTCCGTCCTAAGCCATATATAAGGATTAGCGCAAGATATTTTGATACCACATCACACATGTTTCATGATCAAGAACTGTTTGCAATGTATTTGATATTCAAACTGCTTTGAGACGAAAAATAAAGTTACATTGGCAACTAAAGGTGTTTGAATGGCAATGACATTTATCTAGAGTGAACTTGCAACTATAGGATTGTGTGTTAAATATGGAATAATTCAAGGATGTTTAGGCCCTTTAAAACACTAAAAGAGTTTTTTGGACATTTCATGTGCATAGTTCAAATTTGAACTGCACTTCATTAACCAAATACTAGAGGGCACGAGAATGGGTTGAAAATCAAGTATTTGTCACTAGAAACATGTTTTGGTCCCATGCAAGAAATGGAAATTAAACGAATTCCAAACCTCCTGGTATTTTGGCTCGGCCGTAGACTTTAAGAAGATATGTTTTTGAATTCTAGTAAATCAGTATATAACGAGAAATTCATGAAACTTGGCATGGTGTGATGTCATGGCGCATGTGTGTTGTTGTAAAACAATGTCTAGTTCGGTACAAGTTTTGGCACAAACCTCTTACAAACCGAAGATTCTGATAAGAAGTCATGTGGTTCCGGTAGGGACAGTTCACATTTTATGTGCGAAACAACATCTGATATCGCTTCTCGTCTTGAATTTATTTCTAGAGTCTCCATAGAGTAACGTGAATGTGTCGTGCAAAACAATGGAATGTTACAGAGTTCGTTTGGCCTTTTAAGTACATTAATTGAGTTTTGTAGGTATTCAATTAATGTGAATAATTCAAATTTGAACCACAATCATTACACGGTCCATCGATCATGAAAATATGTCAAAAAACCATATATGTTTCCCTAGCTGCATGTTTAGGTCCCACACAATAAATGAGAATGAATTTCAAACATATATATCATCATCTTGGCTCGATCGCAAACATATGGAAACTTAAATTTTAAAATTCATGTAAATGCAAACATCGACAGAATCAACTGCCCTGTTGTGTCTGTTGTGGTAATATAAATTTCCCAATTTTGGACAAGTTTTGGTGCAAAGCCTCTTACAAACCGAAGGTTCTCACAAGTCATGTGTTCCGATAGGTGTCGTGGGAATAAGCCTGACAGTAGAACGTAGGGGTATGAAAGGACAGGGCAGAGTCCTAGCTACGGCGAGGATATACACACAGATGTATGAGTTCAGGCCCCTCTCGTGGAGGTAACAGCCCTACGTCTCAGTGCTCTGGATCTTTGTCGTGTGGAGAGTAGAGATTACAATGGTAGCGAACCCTTGTGCCAGAGGGGAGGGGCGGCTTATATAGAGTTCGCTGCCCCTCATAATTGCCAGGCGTCCAAGGGTCTGATCGTGGGTATAAAGACTAGCGTTACTAGTAACGTACATAGTAATTGCTACTAATGACGACTTGGCCTAATGCCCGCATGTTGGCCACCTGGAGGTGGCTTCTGGTCTTCTGGCATCGACTGGAAGTGAGGTCTTCTGAGTGACAGTCGATTGTCGAGTGGAGAAAGAAGTCTCCGAGTGGATTGCCTGTCGAGTGACTTGAGCATCATCAGGAATCCAGTCCGTAGCTTACTTGTGATCTTCAGGTCCTCCAATGTAGTGTCCTTAGGTAGGGTATGTAGGTCAGGCCTAGGACACTACCCTAGGTACATATCCTTGTCATTAGCCCCTGAATGGATCAGGCTTCGAGTGCTGAATGGGGGTATCGATGCCAGTTCGGAACAAGGCACCAAATCTTCCGAATGTTGTTCGGGGCTTCAACGAAACTTGCGTCGATTGAACTCTTCGTCATTCGCCTGGATCAATTCAGCCTTGAAAGTGCCCAAGTGAATGTTCAATGTCAATTTTATTCCGAGTGGTCTGAAGGAATCTTTGGAAGTGACGGGTCGGTCTATCGGACCCGGATTTCGCGGCAGATGAAAATTTGGGAAGCGCGCGCGCTTGCGACGATGATGCCACGATCAGAGAGAGTGGAGGCATGATGCCTCGATTCCCGTGCTGGTCATTTCGCCACGTACAGGGTGTCGTCTGTAGTTGGGATGTACGGCGGTCTTCCGGGCCCACCCGTCAGTGAGGCACTCGGGGGCTATAAATCCTGAAGCGCCGCGGATTACACAGTATTCTTATCTAAATTTCCCCTCTTCCTCAGCCTCGCCCGTCTCCAGCGCCCCCGCTCTGCTCCGCTCCAACAAGCCCACCCACCGTGATGACGAAGGGAGCCACGGAGAAGTTAGAGCATGCCAAGAAGGGGGCGGCGAAGGGTAAGGGCAAGAAGCCCTCGACCGCCCGGTTCACCGCACCACCGGGATGGATCCAGGGGGACTTTCTCCCCTCGGTGGTCACCCGTGCGGACATCGATAACTTGGTCATTGACGGACTTGTGGCGGACGGTGCCTGGAGGTTGCTAGAGGGGGAGCACGAGCCGGAGCCACGCGAAGGAGAGCGGGTTCTCCTCCTCTCCCACATCGAAAGAGGTTTTTCTATGCCCCCCATCCATTCATTAGAGGGTTTCTGAACTTTTGTCGACCTCAGCTCCACCACTTTCTGCCGAATACCATCTCCTACTTGTCTGCTTTCATCACCTTGTGCGAGTGCTTCCTCGGCTGTCCTCCTCACTTGGGACTATTCACGCACATTTTCACTGTTAGATCTCAGACTGTAAAGAAGGCTCTTCCTGAGGACGGAAAAACTCATGTAGTGCAGTTGTGTGGGGGCCTAGGAATTCAAAAGAGATATCATAGTTCCTTTCCTTCCATAACCTTTCCCGTCTGTTAGAGGCTGGCAGTCGACATGGTTTTCCTGCAAAGATGTTGCTTCTCCCAATATGTCGACTGGCCTTCCCCCTTTCACATCCGAGCACCCTGCCGTCTCCAAGTCATTAAAAGTGTCAGAAGGAGAAAAAGTCCAAGTGGGAATCTTGGTGGATGTCGTAGTGAAACTTATTCGTGGCGGGGTGACCAGCATGGACCTCCTAGAGACTTTCCTCAGTCGATGGGTTCAGCCACTCTAGGCCAGGGACCACACTATGTGGCATTATGCAGGCCCTGGTGACTCGACTCGGACGCATCCAGAAGAGGTTTCACAAGCAACTGTCAAGAAGTGGCTTTGTAGTATCACCGAGGCTTGTGACAATACCCTGGGCTCCAAGAAGATCCAACCTTACTCAGCCGGAAACCCGCCAAAGAATCTGGTAAATCACATCTTGTCGACTAATACACCATATTGTCGAGTGGTTGATTAACTTGCTGACTGACTTCATTGTTTGACCATGCAGGAGTGGAAGCACATGTACTCACCTGTGCCCAACGGGAACCAGCCTGAAGAAGGTGTGGAGAGCGAGGGTGGTAGCGTGGACGTCGAGGGCTCTTACGAGAGTGAAGACGAATACGAAGACTCGGGTGAGAACGAGGAGGACGTCGAGTCCCCTCCACACATCGAACGCTTCTCTAAGTTTTGTCAAGACCCCGCGACCGCCATGGAGAAGGCCCCAGTCCCAAGTGAGAAGAACCCGAAACGGAGCCGACCCTTGACCATTGAGTCAAGTGAGCGATCGGCGATGCAACCCAAGCCCAACGTAGGCAAACCTTGCAAAGCTCTGTCCCGTATGAGGATGGTTGTGTCTATCGTCTCCACGTAAGTGTTTACTTTCGAAATCTTGTTGTCAATTGTGACCTTGAATTCTTGTTGACCGAGTGTCATTTGATCTATTAGAGCTGCTACTCCAGTGACGTCGCCTCCACGTGACGGAGGGGAGGCAATGGATGTAGACACTACTGACGCAGCCACTTTCCACAGAGGTAAACAAATCTTCAGTTTTGCTTCTCGAATGGGGTTCGTCGATTGTAAAAGTTAATGTTTTCGGTTGATAATTGTAGAAATCATCCAGCTGGAAGATGACGAGGAACACCCTGGGGGCACGGGAGGCGAAGGTGAGACCTTAGGCACCCCGTGCCTACGCATTTGAAGAACTTCGTTCATGCAGACGCCTCAGCGGTCGACCACTGGATCTTCCCAGGGGATAAGCGACTCAACACGGGTCAGAGCCGATCCTGTAGTGCCTTTGTCGAATGCTCCGCCAGTAGTTTCAAATATCGTGACGTCAACTCCATCCGAACCTGCTCAGACTACCTCGACTGCCCCAGCCATTACACTGATCCCGCCGGTGACGGCTTTTCCTCTGCACTGCGTTCCGAAAGATCAGACCGGAGCCGCAAAGGAGGCCATGATCCAGGCAGAGCAGATAATGCTGCGCACCAAGGACGCATACGTGGCCAGCAAGTTGGCTTACAATGCTACCACAGCGCTTCGCACCAATGTCCGAGTAAGTTCGATTGTAAGTACATTTCCGATTGAATTCCTGTCTTCTTTAGTTGTACACCCACTAGGTGTTTGTTTTCCACTTGTAGAATGTTTAAAGGTTCTCCACTAGAATAGATCCGGTCTTAATTGAGTAGGTTTTGGGCCAGTGGGGGCACTCTGAGTGCATCCACTAGGTGTAGTCCCCGAGACCATTGTCGAGTGCTTACACCGACAGAGGTCTTGAAGTTTGTCATACGCAGGATATGTTTGCCATTGATCACACCACTCTGAAGCTACCTTGTAGGTTTCATGGATATCATTGATCAACCATGATATGATGCTATTCCAAGGATGCGAAGCGGGGCAGCGTGTCACTCGACAGATCGAGTGGTAGATGTTCCAATGGGGGCACTCTGAGTGCACCCACTTGGTGTAGTCCTCGAGACTATTGTCGAGTGCTTGCACCGGCAGGAATCTTTAAAAGAGACGATATTAATATGCTTGCACATGTTTTTTTATTGCTTCTCTGCAACTCGACAGATCGAGAATTAGCAGATCCAGTGGGGGCACACTAAGTGCACCCACTGGGTGTAATCCCGGAGACCGCCGTTGAGTGCTTGCACTAGCGGGGGTCTGATAGAGATCATCGAATGCTCAGACAGGTCAGACCTTGTCGAATGTGTTAGAAACCATTGGGGGCACGCTGAGTGCACCCACTGGGTGTAGTCCCCGAGGCTACTGTTGATCGTAGACGATGAGCAGTAGTCTTAAAAACTTGAACTCAGGGCTTTTGTCGCACGCGGAGTACGATTACCACTCGACATGTCGAGTGTACTTTATTGTTCTTAACCGTCGAACGCCGAAGCAACCTTGTAGGTTTTATGGACATCATTTCATCAACCACGATATGACGTTGCTTCGGTGGTGCGAAGTGGTATTGACGGATCACTTGACAGATCGAATGTTAATAGTTCAAGTGAGGGCACTCTAAGTGCAGCCACTGGGTGTAGTCCTTGAGACCGTCGTCGAGTGCTTGCATTGGCGGGGGTCTGATACGAACCATCTTGAACTATGGGTTGTTTATGGTACGCAGAGTACCCAAGCCACTCGACATGTCGGGCGGACTTTTGCTTGAATTTTTCCCTCCTGAAAGCAGGTTTCATGGATATCATTGATCAACCATGATATGATGCTACTTCAGGGTAGTGGGTAGTGTGGGTTGCGCCATCCAGTCGACTGTTTCTGACCTTCTGCACTCGGGAGTGTATGTGTAACTTGTTGACTATCTTCTTCTCTTTGTTGATTTCAGAGAGCTTGTGAACTTAGGGCACAGTATAAGGACCTTAAAGATGAAGGGAACCGGCTGCGCGTGGACTTGGAAACCTCCAACAATGCTTTGGAGCGAGTGCAGGCCAAGCTGAAAACTCTAGGAGGTAATTTTCGTCAACCCAATGCATTCATGTCTTCACTTTCCATGCTTTGAACCGAGTGCTTTCACTCGAACAGACGTTTGCGATGAAAATCGTCGACTCCAAGCACGACTCAACAATGCTATTTCTTTAGATACCATTAAGAAGGCGCTGGACGACAAGGACAAAGTGCTTGCTGACGCCCAATGGGTTGCGAAGGAGAAGACTGAAGCTGTCGATCAGAAGTTGGCTGCTGACAAGAAGATGGAGGTGGAGAACTCCAGGATGAAGCAGGAGCGTGTGGACCTCATCAAGAAAACTGAGCAGTTAACCAAGAGGAGCAATGGCTTGGAGAAGCACTTGGGGGACTTCACGAGAAAAATATACATCATGCTCGATAGTGAGTATCTCTCTCGACTGAACTTTAAAAAATCTTTGTCGATTGTATCTCATTAATCCTCCTCCCATTCCTTCTTCCCAATAGAATTCTGCCAGGACTTTGAAAAAGAAACTGAAGAGATCAATCCCAACTTGGATCCCACCAAGTCACCTGTTGAAGATGCGGTGTCCATGAACATGTTCAGACTCAATGTCAGGCTCCAAGGGGTCCAGGCATATGTCCTCCGACTGAAAACTGCTACGGAGAGGATCGACAAGGAATTGTGGCCTGAAGAAACTCTTCATCTCGACCTCACATCCATGATGGAACACCTTAATGACCTTTCGAGTTGAGTGCAGGCCAGGAATAAATCCGTTGCCCATTGCGGAGCTGACGTGGCGCTCTCCCTTGTAAGGGCCCATTACAAGGAGGCCAGGGAAGAAAAATTGAAGGACCTCCGAGTGGTGAATACAAAGAAACTCCAGTTTGAAGACTTCATGGAGGCTTTCATCGATGCAGCCACAAGGATCGCAGATGGAATCGATTTGGACACGTTCGTCGAGCCCGCCAGTCCGTCGGGTACTTGAAAAACTTGGTCTTTGAGAAAAACTTCATTTGCCTCGGTATGCCGAGTGGAATTGTACCAACCTTAAAACTTACTTAAGGCCTTAAGCCTGAGCACGTTAGTTTACTTGCGAAACATTTATCCGCGAAGGAACCTTTGAATTTATCTGTATTTGCTTTTCAATCGTCTGTTCGACTACATTTGTTTTTTTTACTTAGGCGAAAACTGGTTCACAGCTAAGTTTCTGAGTGTGAAGGTTGCTCAACAATCAGAATATTTCGGAACCTAGGCGAATATTGATTCTCAGCTAGGTCGTCGAGTGAATGGGTTACAATCCACTCAACAGAGTTTTCAACTTAGGAGAAAGCATGTTCGCAGCTAAGCCCCCGAGTGTGGATGATGTCCGCAGTCGGAGAAGACTAGGAGTAGTTTTGTACTTAGGCGATGACTGATTCGCAACTAAGTTTTTGAGTGAATGGACTGCTATCCACTCACAAGGGTATTTAACTTAGGCAAAAGCATGTTCGCGGCTAAGCCTCCGAGTGTGAGGATTGCTCGACACTTGGAGTAATTTTGTACTTAGGCGAAGATTGATTCGCAGCTAAGTTTCCAAGTGAATGGACTGCTATCCACTCGGAAGGGTTTTTAACTTAGGCGTAAGCATGTTCGCAGCTAAGCCCTCGAGTGTGAGGATTGCTCGACACTTGGAGTAATTTTGTACTTAGGCGAAGATTGATTCGCAGCTAAGTTTCTGAGTGAATGGACTGCTATCCACTCGGAAGGGGTTTTAACTTAGGCGAAAGCATGCTCGCAGCTAAGCCCCCGAGTATGAGGATTCTTGACACTTGGAGTAATTTTGTACTTAGGTGAAGATTGATTCGCAGCTAAGTTTCCGAGTGAATGGACTGCTATCCACTCGGAAGGGTTTTCAACTTAGGTGAAAGCATGTTCGCAGCTAAGCCCTTGAGTGTGAGGATTGCTCGACACTTGGAGTAATTTCGTACTTAGGCAAAGATTGATTCGCAGCTAAGTTTCCGAGTGAATGGACTGCTATCCACTCGGAAGGGTTTTTAACTTAGGCGAAAGCATGTTCGTAGCTAAGCCCCCGAGTGTGAGGATTGCTCGACACTTGGAGTGACCCCAAGCGAGAAATTACTTGAACGGAATCGACAAAAGACTACGGAAGTCTAACTTGCATATACGACATGCTCTGAAATACTTTTATTACATCGAAAACCCTTCTATATCTAGGTATAAAAACGTCTGAGTAAATCCGCGTTCAAGGCCCGCGGTTCGTCCATCTGCTTCTTGAGGTTGTACAAGTGGTAAGCTCCATTGTTCAACACCTTTATGATGATGAAGGGACCCTCCCAGGCGGGAGGTAACTCATAAGGTCACTGCTGATCCACTGGGAGCACCAAATCTCCCTCATGAAATGACCGACTCTTGACATTCTTTGCATGGAAGCACTATAGGTCTTGCTAATAAGTGGTGGTTCGGATCAGGGCCATCTCTCGCTCTTCCTCTAGGAGGTCGACGCCATCCTGTCTGGCTTGTTCAGCTTTAGCTTCGCAATAAAGTTCCACTCAGGGAGAGTTGTGAAACAAGTCACTAGGCAGGACAACTTCAGCTCCATAAACCAGGAAAAAAGGAGTCCATCCAGTCGACTGATTAGGCGTTGTTCTCAGGCCCCATAAAACAGGCGGCAGCTCAGTTACCCAGGCTCCAGCTGCATGATCCAAGTCGCTCATGAGATGAGGCTTCAGACCTTGTAGGATGAGGCCATTAGCTTGCTCAACTTGTCCGTTGGTTTGAGGATGTGCAACAAACGCATAATCCACCCGAGTGCCTTGAGAGGTGTAGAAGTTTCTGAATTCTTCTGAGTCAAAGTTGGTGCCGTTATCTGTGATAATGCTATGAGGAACGCCGTACTGGAAAATTATTTCCCACATGAATGCGACCGCCGTGCGGGAGTTTAACTTCTTGATTGGCTTGGCCTCTATCCATTTTGTAAATTTGTCGATTGCAACCAGTAAATGAGTAAATCTGCCTTTTCCAGTCCGAAAGGGGCCAACCATGTCGAGTCCCCAAATAGAAAATGACCAGGCTAGGGGGGTCATCTTCAGAGCAGATGCCGGCTTGTGGGACAAGTTTGCATAGAATTGGCACCCATCATAGTGATCGACAATGTCTTTAGGCATCTCATTATCCCGTGGCCAGAAGAAACCAGCTCGGTATGCTTTAGTGACGATCATCCGTGAGGACGCATGATGACTGCAAGTTCCCGAGTGTATTTCATCCAGAATCACTCGACCTTCTTCAGGGGAGATGCAACGCTGCGTCACACCAGTCGCGCTTTCTCTGAACAGCTGATCCCCGATCACAGTAAAGGCTTTTGATCTGCGCACATTCTGTCGAGCTTCTGTTTCGTCTTTAGGGAATTCTTGTCTAAGGATATAGGCAATGTGGGGTACCGTCCAATTAGGAATGACTACCAGAATCTCCATGACCAAATAAATTACTACAGGGACATCGACTTCAGTCGGATCAATGGAGCTCATAGCTTGGGGGGCTCTTAGGTGAAAGGATCTTCTTGTACCGAAGGAGTATGGAGGTGTTCCAAAAACACATTACTGGGGACAGGTCGTCGAGTGGACCCAATCTTCGCTAGCTCATCAGCTGCTTGATTCTTCACTCACGGAACATGATGAAGATCCAGACCTTCAAATTTCTTCTCTAGCTTCCTGACAGCACTGCAGTATCCAGTCATACTAGGGTTTCGAACATCCCACTCTTTCATTACTTGATTGACCACCAAATCTGAATCGCCATGGACCATCAGGTGCTTGACGTCGAGTGAGATAGCCATGTGCAACCCATACAAAAGTGCTTCATACTCTACCTCATTGTTGGAGGAATCAAAGCGGATTTGCAGGACGTAACTGAGTTTGTCACCTTTTGGAGATATCAAGACAACACTAGCATCGGACCCATCCAACATTTTGGAGTCGTCAAAGAATGTGGTCCAGTGTCCCGAGTGGATTTGGATTGGCTGTTGTTGTTCGAACCACTCGGCCATAAAATCTGTAAGTGCCTGAGACTTGATCGCTTTCTTGGCTTCAAAATTAGTGTCAAAATATAGGAGTTCGATTGCCCACTTAGCCACTTGACTAGTTGCGTCTCAATTATTAAGAATCTCTAATAATGGAGCATCACTGACGACTGAAACCGAGTGGTCTTGAAAATAATGTGCCACCTTCTTCACTGATAGATAAATGCCATAAACTAGCTTCTGGTAGTGTGGATACCTTTGCTTTGAGGGAGACAGAACTTCAGTAATGTAATAGACTGGTCATTGGACTTTGTCCGCTTTACCCTCCTCTTCCTGCTTGACCGTAAGCACTGTACTAACGACTTGATTAGTGGCCGCTATGTACAGGAGCAAGGGATCTTTGCTGCGAGGAGCAGCAATCACCGGCTGGGTGGAGAGCAGGGCTTTGAGCTCGAAAAATGCTGCTTGGGTTTCTGGAGTCCACTCAAACATGTTGGACTTCTTCATCAATCGGTACAAAGGCAGTGCCTTCTCACCGAGATGAGAAATAAATTGACTCAATCCTGCCAAGCAACCTGTGAGCTTCTGAACATCGTGCACTCGCACGGTAGTCTTCATTCGGGTAATGGTGCTGATTTTCTCAGGGTTGACATCGATCCCTCGTTCGAAAATGAGAAAATCGAGTAATTTGCCGCCAGGGACGCCAAAAGTACACTTGGCAAGATTCAGCTTTATATAATATCTCCTCAGATTGGCAAATGTTTCGGCAAAATCAGCCAGCAGGTCGGAACCTTTGCGGGACTTGAGAACTATATCATCCATGTACGCCTCGACATTCCGAGGGATCTGGTCGAGTAAACACTTCTGAATCATGCGCATGAAAGTAGCCGGCATTTTTTAAACCAAATGTCATGTTGATGTAGCAAAAACACCCGAATGGGGTGATGAAGGCTGTTTTTATTTCATCTCGGCCATACAGACGGATCTGATGGTACCCAGAGTAAGCATCCAGAAACAATAAACGCTCGCATCCCATAGTCGAGTCAACAATCTGATCTATGCGGGGGAGCGGAAAATGATCCTTCGGACAGACCCAATTGATATGCTTGAAGTCGATGCACATGCGCTGTGACTTATCCTTCTTGGGGACCATGGCAACATTTGAGAGCCACTCGGAGTGGTAAATATCTCAAATGAACTTGGCTTGTAAGAGACGAGCCACCTATTCACCGATTACTTTATGCTTCTCCGCCGCCGATCAATGGAAATGCTCCTTGATGGGCTTAGCCTTCAAATCAACTCTCAGTCGGTGCTCAGCCAGCTCCCTGGGAACCCCCGGCATGTTAGAAGGCTTCCATGCGAAGATATCCTAGTTCTCACGGAGGAACCGGATGAGCTCGGTTTCCTATTTGCTGTCGAGTGTTGATGATATATTGGTCGGGGCGGCCGTTGGATGCGTTGGGTGGATGTGCACTTTCTTCACTTCCCCTGCCAACTAAAATGCCGACTCAAAAGCAGGCTTCTTAGCACGCAGCAAATCAGCAGGGTCACCGCTCTTTTTGTACTCTTCCAGCTCAACCATGGCCATCTGGTGATCGGCGGTCTTGGAGCCTTGCTGGAGACACTCTTCGGCCCGCTGTCGATTGCCAGTGACCGTGATCACACCCTTAGGGCCTGGCATGTTCAACTTGAGATACATGTAACATGGGTGGGCCATGAAACAAGCATACGCGGGTCGACCTAGAATGGCATGATAGGCGCTTTGGAAATCCACGACTTCAAACATCAACTTTTCCTTTCGAAAATTTCTATCATTCCCGAATGTCACATCCAATGCAATCTGGTCGAGTGACTTGGCCTTCTTCCCTGGGATGACTCGGTGAAATTCCATGTTGCTCTCACTCATTCGGGACATTGGAATGCCCATCCCTTTAAGGTATCTGCATAGAGGACGTTTAGGCCACTGCCACTGTCCATGAGGACCTTTTGGAGTCGAGTGCCTCCCACCACCGGATCAACCACCAGAGTCTGTCGACCGGGAGTGGCCACATGAGCAGGATGGTTTGTTTGGTCGAATGTGATGGCATACTGGGACCATTTGAGGTAGGTGGGGGTGGTAGGTACGGCCATGTTGACTTCCCTGTTGATGACCTTCAATTGACTCTTGCTTTCTACGCCAGCAAAAATCATAAGTGTAGCGGTGACATCTAGGAACATTTCTTTATCTTCATAATCCTTCTCAGGAGTCTTATCACTCGACGGAGTCTCTTTGAACAGGTGGATGAGCAGTCGACACTGCCGATTGGTGTGCTTGGGCAAAATCACATTACCTTCCTCATCTTTCCTCGTGTGGAGTGCACATGGCAGATCTAACGCATTAGTCCCTGATTGGTTCTTTCCTTTTTTAGGGGCAAACTGTCCTTTGGATTTCCCCTTGTTCTTTGCTTGGGTCGCCAACGCGGTGGCCTCTGACTGGACAGGGCCATCAGCCTTCCATTTCTGCTTCCGACTAGAATTATCGTCGGTATCACTGACGACTGCTTTTACTTTGCCGCTGCGGATGCGGTCTTCTTCTTCGCCATTGGCATACCGAGTGGCGATTTCCATCATCTTGCTAAGTGATATGTCACTTGTTCGACCAAACTTCAAGTACAACTCTTTGTATTTCACACTAGCCTTGAAGGCACACACAGCCTGATGTTCGGAAACTTTCACCACTATATGATGCAGAATGGACCAACGCTGAATGTAATCCCTTAAGGTCTCATTGTGCTTCTGAACACAATGCTGCAAGTCAACCTGCCCGGTAGGGCGCTTGCAAGTGCCCTCGATGGTTCGGACGAACACTCGGGCAAGATCCTCCCAGCAATATATACTTGATGGAGCCAAGCAATTCAGCCATGCACGAGCTGAACCATCCAACATCAAGGACAAGTGTTTCATTGCGACGTTATCATTGCCGCCACCAATCTGAACAGCCACTCGATAATCATCCAGCCAATTCTCTGGCTTTGACTTGCCAAAAAACTTCCCAATCCCAACCGCCAACCTGAAGTTGGGGGGAATCTCTGCAGAATGAATGGCCCTGCTAAAACACATGGGCCAGAAATCGCAGCTGAGCTGTCACTCGAAAAATCTCTGTCTTGTCCATCTCTGTGGGCTCTGCCCCTATCAATCCACCTCTGAGTGAGGATATCACGAGCATCAAACCCCGCATTCCGTTCGTCACCAAACGAGCGCCTTTCGTCTTGGTGTAGGGGCACGTGTGGACCACCCCGCGGAGGAGTGGGCACTCAATGGTGGTCTTCATGGTGAAATAGATCTCTGACCTGATCTTCATGAAAGCCTCCGCCCCTTTGGTGCAAAGGACGATCCAAGGCTATGTGCCGACTGAAGGGTTTCTGCCCTGGGTGAGTTGCTGTGTATCCTGGTACCTGATTGTGAAACAACAGAATTCTGACGCTGCGCTGCATCTAGCAAGGCTCTGATCTGCATCAACCCTCTACCAGCCTCTGACCGTGACAGCTGAATGGAATAGGCTATCCTAGCAGCAGCTGCAACATTTAACACAGGAGTACGCTATACCTCAACATTATTGTGAGATCCACTCGGAAACAGTTGTCGCTGACGTCGACCGGAAACTGGTGCGCACTGGCGAGTGTGCTCATCGAGTTCTCTCTGAAGTTCTTCCAGCCGAATACATGTACCTCGGCGGTCGTACAGACGATGGGAGTATGAAGGACTTCACCATTGCGACGCGGCTGTTCACTCGAAGGTGAGCGCTCTAAAATGGGTCTCGTGGCTGAGAGCAAAAGCACCGCCGGAAGACATGTCGAAGTAGGAAAAACGCAACCTCGCCGGAAGTCACTTAGACGCCTGCCCCACGGTGGGCGCCAACTGTCGTGGGAACAAGCCTGACAGTAGAAGGTAGGGGTACGAAAGGAGAGGGCACAGTCCTAGCTATGACGAGGATGTACACACAGATGTATGAGTTCAGGCCCCTATCATGGAGGTAACAGACCTACATCTCAGTGCTTTGGAGCTTTGTCATTTGGAGAGCAGAGATTACAATGGTTGCAAACCCTTGTGCCAGTGGGGAGGGGTGGCTTATATAGAGTTCGCTGCCCCTCAAAATTGCAAGGCGTCCAAGGGTCTGATCATGGGTATAAAGACTAGCGTTACTGGTAACGTACATAATAATTACTACTAATGATGACTTGGCCTAATGCCTGCCTGTTGGCCTCCTGGAGGTGGCTTCTGGTCTTCTGGCATCGACTAGAAGTGAGGTCTTCCGAGTGACAGCCGACTGTCGAGCGGAGAAAGAAGTCTGTGAGTGGATTGCCTGTCGAGTGACTTGAGCGTCATCGGGAATCCAGTCGAAAGCTTACTTGTGATCTTCAGGTCCTCCAATGTAGTGTCCTTAGGTAGGGTATGTAGGTCAGGCCTAGGACCTTACCCTAGGTACATATCCTCATCAATAGAGAAATTTCACATTTTATGTGCGAAACGACATCCATTGTCTCTTGTGGCCTGCATTTATTTCTGGAGTCACCCAAAGAGCAACTTTCCGACGGTCATGCTAAACTATGGATTTTTTTCGAGGGTTTGTGAGCCCTGTTTAACACATTAATTGATTTTTCTAGTCGTTTAATGTGCATAATTCAAATATGAACTACAATCACAAGGTCTGACACATGAAAAATAGGTTGGAAAAAATATTCCTTTCCATAGATGCATGTTTAATTAGGTCCCACGCAAGAAATAGGAATGGCTTTCTAACATCTGATTGACTGTTTGCTCGGCCGCAACCATTGAGACGCTTGGTTTTCAAATTCCCATAAATCCAAAACTCGTCAGAAATTCATGAAACTTGGCATGGTGTCATGACAAGGGCACACACATGTCGTGGTACAAATACTGTCCAAATTGGATATGTTCTTGCACAATCCCCTTACAAATCAGAGCTCCTCACAAGAAGTTGTGTGGTTTTGATAGGGAACATTATATATGCATGCCACATATGCGGGCGAAAAGACATCTGATGCCTCTCCTCTCCTTGATTTTCTTTATATAAACAACATAGACATATGTACGTGCGAAATGCAAAAATAAGATTAAATAAGGGATCATTTGGCTTTTAAATACATTAATTGAGTTTTTGCTCCATTATTTAATGTGCGTAATTCAAATTTGACCTACATCACAAGGTCTGGGGCGGCAAAATGGGTTGAAAAAACATATATGCGTCCTTGGATGTACGTGTTAGGTCAGTCCTTGGATGTATGTGTTAGGTCAGATGCAAGAAATGAGAATGAATTCCAAACATCTAAGCATGTTGGCTCGGCCACAAATATCGAGAAACTTGGTTTCCAAATTCTTGTAAATCCAAAACTCTGTCAGAAATTCATGAAACTTGGAATGGTGTCATGTCAAGGCACACATATGTCGTGGTAAAAAAATACCAAGTTAGCCATGTTTTGTAAGAAGACTCTTACAAACATGAGGTTCTCATACAACAATAAGCTACGTCCAGTGGTTCCGTTAGGGAACATATATATACATGCCACATCTGCGGGTGAAAAACGACATTCGATGCCTCTTATCTCCTTGATTTTTTTCCTAGAAACAACATAAAGCAATAGGTGTGTAATGCAAACATATTAACTTATTAACAGTTTATGGCTTCTTTATACACTAATTGAGTTTTATGTGAATTTAGTGTACATAATTCAAATATGAACTTCAATCACACGGTCTATGTTGGGCTGGGCCTCATCATATAAATCATAAATATGTTGTGCTATTTTTAGCATCCACTTTGAGAGAAAGAGAAAGCATTATTAATAGCCAACAAAGGCATTTTGGAACAAAAATCTGTCACGTTACCATCGCAAATGGGAGTATTATTTATAATTCGTGGACGTTCTACAGACCTTACGTGCCGGCCACGTGTTGCTATCTATATTGGCAAGGAGGTAGCATGCAGACAAGTGTTTGAGTACACGGGTGGCGAGCGAGCAGTGTCCTGTGCATGCTCATCGGGGTGGCGTCTCCTTTGCCAGTGGTCAGACGTTTCAGACTGAATACCCGTATGCAAACCGAGGGCAATTGTTCCTTCCCTACTCAGCCAAGCGAAAATCTAGTGCGAAGGAAGTTTTTTTCATTGCGTCGTCGCAAACGGTTGTGAATGATGACCTGTCTGCCCGTACCAATGCTACAACTTAACTGTTGCCAACTACTGAGATTACCATGTATGCAACCACATGAAGAAACAATCCAGGTGTGTGAACCTTGGAAAAACACTTAAATGAAAGAAAGTCACCAATGCATTGCTAAATCATTCAATGAAGGAACCTTGGCAACAATACATTGTGGACTTGAGTTGCTAAGACATTTAATACACTAAGTACCCCATGCAAGAACCGATCGATGCATTGGCAGCAAATGTCAGGTAAGATTCGACTCTATCATATTGGGTAAATTTTCATTTGTCAAATTGGAAACACAGAGATTTTCCAATTTTGTAGGAACAAAATTATTATTATAGTGCAATTTTGCAACTGAAATTTAGTAAACATAGATTTCATTCATAGATCAAGCATTGGTCTTTGTACAAAATAGTTCAACTTGACAACTGAATCAAACAAACGTTTCCCCATTTGTGTACTGAAATAGCTAGTACAACTATATATACTAGATAATTTAAAGTATGTTGTACAGTTCAACCAAATCTATAGTTAGATGAACTGAACAAAATAGCCCCTAAATACTAGTTCGAAGGGGCTTCGTGCTACTGCCAGCAGCCTTCTCCCCTGCCGAGCGCATTTAGTAAGAGGCAGAGGAGGAGAAGCCTACCGACGGGCTGGAGGAGTCAAATTTGTCGGCTGCCACTGCTGCCCTCCGCCGCTCCTGATGAGCCTCCTCGAAGCGGCGGGACTCGACGTAGATCTCCTCATTCCACACCATAGCTATGGCGTCTGCTGCGGCAACAGCGGCGGTGAGCCTCTGTGCGTGCTCAACCTGGTGCTCCTCCTTCTCATGTAGGTAGTTGATGTAGCGCGCTAGGCCACTGATGCAAAAGTCGAGCGGTTGTGTTTCGGCGGCGGCATCCTCCTCCCACCTTCGGGCCACGATGGCAGAGCGGGTGATGACCCCGGTGGCTAACCATGGGGTCGCTGCCAAGGCGGACGCTGCTGTGGTGGTGTCCAAGGACGTAGCTGGTGGGGTGGCGAAAACGGTGGCTGACGATGGGGTGGGGGCGATGGCGGTCGCCAGCAGCAGCTGCCTTCGGGCAAATGTGGAGGAGCGTGTGGTGGGTGCCGTGCGCACAACCAACAAGGATGCAACACGCACTATATGCTTCCAGGTACTGCGTCACCGATGTGGTGCAGCCTCCCAGCTGGAGCTGCCCTCTGGCGGGGTGGTGGAGCGACGACGACGGACAAGTGCCATTGGCGATTGGGGGAGAACCAAACTTGGGAAGATACCGGCAAGGAGTGGATGAATACGATGTGGAGAGGCTGGCCATGAGGGTTTATAAAACAGGCGGACAAGGCGAGCCGGGCGGGAAGCTTGCACGCATTCATGCGCGGGAACCGGAAGCTTGTGCACGTTCATGCCCGGGAACCGGAAGCTTGCGCGTGTTCCTGCGCGGTTTCGCGGGAACGGGAAGCCCAAAAGAAACGACATGCCCTCCCGAAGCATTGGGTGTTTGGGCATTTCGGCGCACCGGGCGGGAAACTTGCGCACTCCCGAAGCATGCACTGGAATCCTTGCGCGGCAACATGGTGACAAGACCGGACAGAGGCGGGAGAAATGACAAGTATGTAGATGGTCAATAATAAAGAACCATTTGCGTTTTATTACAAAGCAAAGTCATTATGTATGCACCGCACGAATGAATGTACACATGAGGCGGTTGATGCGGCCTCGGTGCGCTGTGCTCGCGTCTGTGCGCACCCTGCCGCTCTGGTGGCGTCCACACGCGAACGATCAGGCACGTTCGGGGAGCCATATGCCAGCAGTTGCGCTACTCATGGCACCAGCATGCAGTTAAGCGTTGCAAAATCTGCCATGTGGTTGATGCGGCTATTTACCTTCCTCTCTTCCACCTTCCGATCGCAACACACAACCCAAGAAGCAGACCCACGATAGCAAATAATATGGAGAGGATGCACATCTCTTCATCGCTTCAACCTTCCCATGTGGATCCAATGGCGGCTGCCGGCATCGAGCGACACTTCGCCACTGATGAGGTTTTCTACTATGGGTAGGGTCACGGGCCTAACCCGTGGTCCCACCTATAGACCCTCATTGACATTGAAGTTCAAGAAGAGAAAGTGCACTCGGACATGTCTCCAGAAGCACTCAAACGTTCCCACATGGTCACTCGGATGGCTCTATCATAAATTCGGTGGCACATCGTCGAGGGAACCCGAAGAGACATCCATCTCTATAGTCATCATACGTTATCAGTAACGGCACAATTAGAGCGGCAGTTTCAATAACGCTGCCTTAATTGTACAACACTCAACTGGTGATGGTGCACACTATATAAGCCACCCCCGGGCTCCGTAACCAGGTTTGGACACTTGTATTCCTCTATTCCACCATAATCAAAGCAAACTTGCCTCTGGGCTCGAGACGTAGGGTCTTTACCACTCTCGAGTGTGTCCTGAACTCGTAAACATCTGAGTGACACACCTGAGCCGTAGCTAGACTCCGCCCCTCCTTTCATACCCCTAGTAGTACTGTCATACTTATCCCCATGATAGTTGACGCCCACCATGGGGCCGCGCTTCTAGCGAATTCCGGTGCAGGTGGAATTTCCATTTTCCCCGTCATTATGATAACTCCCGGCGGTGAGATCTTCCTTGGATCCCTCAGCTTCATCGTTGACAACTCGGCATGGCTGTAGGAAGCCCCGCTGGATATCGATGCACTGCCCGCTCGGGGCGCAGTGCATTTCACTGCGACGACGTATGGAGTCCTACTCCGGCAGTCGTCGACTCCATATCGGCCTACTTCGCCGACTCGTGTTGCGGACACTCGCCGGTGCTCTGGGCGCTCGCGGCTGCAATGTTGGATCACGGACGCTGTGGCAGCTCAGATCGCAGCTAAGAAGACTCTATCTTGCGGCTATGATGAGTCCTTACACTGCCTTTTTCCGTCGTCAAACGACGATTCCTTCGATGCGGCCGACTGCAAGGGCAGCGGAGATATCGCCGAAGTCCTGATGGTCGGACCATCTTGGGAGGATCCTCCACCCGGGTACTCCACGGGCCATACTCACGGATGAGACGATGACCACGGCAAGGCTACCTCTAACGGTTACGTCCCCCAACCTGTCACTCGGGACTAGAGGGAGGAGATCCGGTGCAGGAACGATGAAGTACTCCTCACACCTATTGCAGGGACTTCCCCACAGGAGATCGCTCTAGAGGCCACGCGCCAGGCCACTCTGGTGGAGTGCGAGCGATTGGAGTGCCTCCAACGGTCACTCAATGAGCACGCCGCAAGGGAGATTCCCAACTCCAGTCGGAGTCGACACCAGCTGTTCACCAAGGAGCGGCCATACACCATCCCGATGATGTGCACGCCTTTGTTGTACTTAGCTACAGCCACTCTTATTGCCGAATCGCTCTAGCCATCCGATTCGGCAGCACGCGAGGGCATTCGGCAGATCCAGGCCCTTCTGAAGATAGCTTTGGAGCAAAACTCCAAAGTATTGCTGTCAAATCAACGCATTGACAGGAAGTCTGCTCGGGCAGAAACGGTCCAGTCAGCTCACAGCCCACTCAGACCAAAGAAAGACCGACAGACTCAACCTCTTCTGAGAGGCATGTACGGAGGACATTGGGACGATGACCACGATGCCAGTCGGACGCCCCCTCCGAGGGACGGGTCTTACAACACGCACTATTACGATGGCGGTCACGCTCACGTCAGAGATCCAAAGAGGAGCCTGATACGCTCCAACGTATCTATAAGTTTTGATGATGGAATGCTATTATATTATCTGTTTTGGATGTTTTATATGCATTAATATGCTATTTTATATTATTTTTGGACTAACCTATTAATCTAGAGCCAAGTGCCAGTTTTTGTTTTTTCCTTGTTTTGAGTTTTGTAGATATGGAATATTAAACAGAGTCTAAATGGAATAAAACCTTCGGAAGGAATTTTTCTGGAAGGAAAAACGTCATCCAAGCTTGGAGTGCACGTCAGGGGAGGTGCCAGGGCGCCACAAGCCTGCTAGGCGCGGCCCCCCTGGCCGCGCCTAGCAGGCTTGTCGCCTCTTGGCAGGAATCCTAACCCTAATTCTTGTCCTATACCCAAATATTCCCCCAACCTCAAAACAAGCCACGAAAATACTTTTCCGCCGCCGGAAGCCTCCATTCCTGAGAGATCAATCTTGGGGCCTTCTCCGGTAATCTGTCGGAGGGGGAATTGATCATGGAGGGCATCTGCATCAACTCCATTGCCCCTCTAATGATGCATGAGTAGTCCACCATAGACCTACGGGTCCATAGCTAGTAGCTAGATGGCTTCTTATCTCTCTTTGATCTTCAATACCAAGTTCTTCATGATCTTCATGGAGATCTATCCGATGTAAACTTCTTTTGTGGTGTGTTTGTCAAGATCCGATGAATTGTCAGTTTATGTTCAGATTATCCATGACACTTATTTGAATCTCTTCTGATTTATTATATGCATGATTTCATATCCTTACAAGTCTCTTCGAGTTATAGGTTTGGTTTGGCCAACTAGATTGGTAATTCTTGCAATAGGGGAAGTGCTTGGTTTTTGGTTCAATCTTGCAGTGTCCTCACCCAGTGACAAAGTAGGGGTAACGAGGCACGTATTTTATTGTTTCCATCAAGGGTAACAAGATGGGGTTTTCATCATATTGCTTGAGTTTATCCCTCTACATCATGTCATCTTTCCTAATACGTTACTCTGTTTTTCATGAACTTAATACTCTAGATACAGGCAGGAGTCGGTCGATGTGTGGAGTAATTGTAGTAGATTCTAAATTGTTTCGGTCTACTTGTCATGGACGTGATGCCTATATGCATGATCATTTCCTTGGATAACTACATGATTATTTGCTTTTCTATCAATTGCTTGACAATAATTTGTTTACCCACCATGATATTTGCCTTCAAGAGAGAAGCCTCTAGTGAAACCTATGGCCCCCGGGTCTATTTTCCATCATATATTTTCAGATATATACTTGCTGCAATTTATTTACCATTTACTTTCCACAATCGTTACATCTATCTCTATCAGATCTAATCCTTGCAAATAACCGTGAAGGGATTGACAACCCCTTTATGGCGTTGGGTGCAAGAGTTTGATTATTTGTGTAGGTGCATCCATTGGTGGCTTTCTTGTTCCTCCTACTGCATTGACACCTTGGTTCTAAAAAACTGAGGGAAATACTTATCTACTTCACTGCATCACCCTTTCCTCTTCAAGGGAAAATCAACGCATGATCAAGAGGTAGCAACAAGGATTTCTGGCACCGTTGCCGGGGAGGATACATATCAAGCCTACCAAGTACCCATCACAAACTCATTTCTTGTATTTACATTCTTTTCCATTTGCCTCTCGTTTTCCTCTCCCCAACTTCTAAAACGATTTTCAGAAAATACCAAAAGATTTGCCTTTTTATTCGCCCTTCTTTCATTCGCCTTTTCGTTGCTATGTTTGCTTGTGTTGCCATGTGCCTTCTATTTTCTTGCATTTTCGCTTGCTAAAACTATATTGATATGGATCCTCATCCACTTTCTAATCTTTTCAAGAGACCAAATTACGATGAACCAATTGCTAGTGAGTTGAGTGCACTTGATTATCTTTGTGAAGTTTTGTTTGAAAATCATAAATCTGGAAATTTTGATGAAGTGTTGAAAGAAGAAATTATTAGGAGACTCATGATAGTTCCTTGAATGGAAAGCATGATTGCCATGTTGTTAGTATGAATTCTCTAAATATCCATGATGCTAATGATATGCATAACCACAATCTTGGGGATGCTATGCTTGATGAATACGATATTCTTTGTTCCCCGGGTTTTGGTGATGACACGTATGCTATAATTGATCATAAAAAAATCCTTTATGTGATAGTTATATTGTGAGATTCCTTCATGATTCTGTTGAAAATTATTATGAGGTAGGAACATATGCTTGTATGAATTGCAATAACATCAAGTTTCCTCTCTACGTGTTCAAAGTTTTGAAGTTATGCTTGTTTTGCCTTCCAATGCTAGTTGATTCTTGCTCCCATAAATTGTTTGATCACAAAATCCCTATGCATAGGAAGTGGGTTAGACTTAAATGTGCTTGTCATGATATTCATGATGCTTTCTTGCATATTTCAATTACTACTTTTTATGTGAGCATCATTGAAATCATCATGCCTAGCTAGGGGCACTAAACAGTAGTGCTTGTTGGAGGCAATCCAATTTTATTTTTGTGTTCTGTTTTTTGCTTGTGTTTTTGAGTGTTTCCCACATTATTACTTCTGTAGTAAAAAAATTGTGTTTTAGTTAGTGTTTGATTCAAGTAAAACCTTTAGGGTGATCTATGGTAGTTGTTGATTTGATCTTCCTAAAAACCAGAAAATTTTGCGCTCAGTACAGGATTTTTTTTATTTTTTCGGAGTGTCGAATTGACCTGCACTTTTTACACAAGATTGATATATAAATTTCCCAGGTTTTCCAAATGTTTCAGAATTTTTGCAGTTACATAAGTATATGAAGTTTTCAATTTGCTACAGACTTCTCTGTTTTTGACAGATTCTGTTCTTTGAGTTGTTTGCCTATTTTGATGAATCTATGGGTTGTATCATATGGTATGAGCCATGGAGAAGTTAGATTACAGTATTTATAATACCAATATAAATAAAGAATGAGTTCAAAACAGTACCTAATGTGGTGATTTATTTTCTTATACTAACGGATCTCACGAGTTTTCTATTAAGTTTTGTGTTGTGAAGTTTTCAAATTTTGGGTAAAGATTGGATTGACTATGGAATAAGGAGTGGCAAGAGCCTAAGATTGGGAATGCCCAAGGCACCCCAAGTAATATTCAAGGATGCCAAAAAGCCTAAGCTTGCGGATGCCCCGGTAGTCATCCCCTCTTTCGTCTTCAATCCATCGGTAAATTTACTTGAGGCTATATTTGTATTCACCACATGAGATGTGTTTTGCTTGGAGCGTCTTGTATGATATGAGTCTTTGCTTGTTAGTTTGCCACAATCATCCTTGATGCACACATCTTTTGAGAGAGGCATGTTGTATCTTTAATTTGTTAGAATACTCTATGTGCTTCACTTATAACTTTTGAGTTGGGCAATTTTGCTCTATGTGCTTCATTTATATTTTTTAGAGCACGGTGTTGTATTCGTTTCATAGAAATACTTGAACTCTCGTACCTCACTTATAGTATTTTGATAGTTTCTAAAAATAGCATGATAATCGGTCTAGGTTGTGAATTTAGTCCTAATATGATAGGCATCCCAAAGGGATATAATAAAAACTTCCATATTAAGTGCATTGAGTATTTATGAGAAGTTTGATTCCTTGCATAATGTTTTGAGATATAAAGATGGTAATTTTAAGAGACATGTTAGGAAGTAAATTGTGATTTGATAAAAATACTTGTGTAAAGGTTTGTGATTCCCTTAGCATGCACGTATGGTGAACCCCTATGTAAGGAAGTCAGAGCATGACTTGTTTATAGATGGTCGACCTTTGTGTGAGGGTTGGGGGCGCGCGATGGTTAACCCCTACCAACCTCCCCTCTAGGAGCATGAGTTTAATGCTTTGCTTCAATGACTAATAGACTTTTGCAATAATTATGTGATTTCTTTATAACGAATGTTGAGTCCATGGATTATACGCACTCTCACCCTTCCACTTTTGCTAGCCTCTCTAGTACCGCGCAACTTTCGCCGGTGCAACAAATACCTTCCTCAAAACAGCCACCATATACCTTCCTCAAAACATCCACCATATATCTTTCCTGAAAACAGCCACCATACCTACCTATTTTTGGCATTTCCATAGCCATTCTGAGATATATTGCCATGCAACTTCCACCATTGCCTTTTATGACATGCACACCATCACTTCCATATTCCATATAGTCATATTTTGTCATAGGTATCGAGTTGTAATTTTTCTTTTGAGTTGTAAGTAAATAAAAGTGTGATGATTTTCATTATAGAACATGTCCCACGTCAGGAAAGGATTATGGAAGTTGTGATTCCCTTACTAGTAGGGATGAGAGTCCGAACTTTATGAAAAATAAAAGAGGCTAGCGAAGCCCAAATAAAAAATAGAAATGAATAAAAGAGGCCTTAGATGCCCAACAAAAAATGAGAGAAACTAGAGAAGGGACATTGCTACTACCTTTTGCCACACTTGTGCTTCAAAGTAGCACCATGATCTTCATGTTAGAGAGTCTCCTATTTTGTCACTTTCATTTACTAGTGGGAATTTTTATTTATAGAACTTGACTTGTATATTCCGATGATGGGCTTCCTCAAATTTCCCTAGGTCTTCATTAGCAAGCAAGTTGGATGCACCCCCACTTAGTTTCTTTTTTAGCTTTCATATACTTATAGCTCTAGTTTATATGTTGCATGGCAATCCCTACTCACTCACATTGATATCTATTGATGGTCATCTCCATAGCCCATTGATACGCCTAGTTGATGTGAGACTATCTTCTCCCTTTTCCTTGACAAACTCTACCATATTCTGTTCCACCTATAGTGCTATATCCATGGCTCGCGCTCATGTATTGCTTGAGGTTGAAAAGGTTTGATAAAATGGGTGTGAAAACAATTGCTTGACTTTTTATCGGGGTTGTGCATGATGTAAATACTTTGTGTGGGTAAGATGGAGCATAGCCAGACCATATGTAGGGATAACTTTCTTTTGCCATTATATTTTGAAGAGATACAATTGCTTTGCTAGTATACTTGAAATGTTATTGTTTCTATATCAATATTAAGCTTTGTTTCGAGTCTTACGAATCTGGATATTCATGCCACAATAAATAATATTACTTGCATAAATATGTTAGGTAGCACTCCACATCAAAAATTCTGTTTTTATCATTTACCTACTCGACGACGAGCAGGAATTAAGCTTGGGATGTTGATATGTCTCCAATGTATCTATATTTTTTTGTATGATGGCATGCTATTATATTATCTATTCTGGATGTTTTGTATGCATTAATATGCTATTTTATACTCCCTTCGTCCCAAAATAAGTGTCTTAAGCTTACTACAATTTTGTACTAGAGCTAGTACAAAGTTGACACAGTTATTTTGGGACGGTGAGAGTATTATTTTTGGGACTAACCTATTAATCTAGAGCCAAGTGCAAGTTTCTGTTTTTTCCTTGTTTTTGAGTTTTGTAGATATGGAATATTAAACGGAGTCCAAATGGAATAAAATCTTCGGAAAGAATTTTTCTAGAAGGAAACAAGTCATCCAAGCTTCGAGTGCACATCAGGGGAGGTGCCAGGGCGCCACAAGCCTGCTAGGCGCGCCCCCTGGCCACGCCTAGAAGGCTTGTCGCCTCCTGGCAGGACTCCTAACTTTAATTCTGGGCCTATGAATCCCAAATATTCCCCTAACATCAGAACAAGCCACGAAAATACTTTTCCGCAGCCGAAAGCCTCCGTTCCCGAGAGATCCAATCTTGGAGCCTTCTCCGGTAATCTGCCAGAGGGGAAATTGATCACGGAGGGCATCTACATCAACTCCATTGCCCCTCCGATGATGCGTGAGTAGTACAGCACAGACCTATGGGTCCATAGATAGTAGCTACATGGCTTATTCTTCTCTCTTTGATCTTCAATACCATGTTCTTCATGATCTTCATGGACATCTATCCAATGTATTCTTATTTTGTGGTGTGTTTGTCAAGATCCGATGAATTGTGAGTTTATGTTCAGATTATCCATGAATCTTATTTGAATCTCCTCTGATTTCTTTTATGCATGATTTCATATCCTTTCAAGTCTCTTCGAGTTATTGGTTTGGTTTGGCCAACTAGATTGGTAATTATTGCAATGGGGAAAGTGCTTGGTTTTGGGTTCAATCTTACGGTGTCCTCACCCACTGACAAAGTAGGGGTAGCAAGGCACGTATTGTATTGTTTCCATCAAGGGTAACAAGATGGGGTTTTCATCATATTGCTTGAGTTTATCCCTCTACATCATGTCATCTTTCTTAATGTGTTACTCTGTTCTTCGTGAACTTAATACTCTAGATGCAGGCAGGAGTCGGTCGATGTGTGGAGTAATAGTAGTATATGAAGAATCGTTTCGGCTTACTTTTCACAGACGTGATGCCTATATGCATGATCATTTCCTTGGATAACTACATGATTATTTGCTTTTATATCAATTTCTTGACAGTAATTTGTTTACCCACCATGATATTTGCCTTCAAGAGAGAAGCCTCTAGTGAAACCTATGGCCCCTGGATCTATTTTCCATCATATATTTTCAGATCTATGGCCTCCGAGTTGCATTTATTGCTGGGAAGATTTAGCCTGAATGTTCATCAAGAACTTCGAGGGCACCTACAAGCGCCCGGTTGGGCTTACAGAGTTGAAACATTGCATTCAGAAGAGCAATGAGACTCTCGGATAGTACATCCAATGTTGGACCATGTTGCATAAAACGATGGAGAACGTGATTGAGCATCAGGCCGTGTGCGCCTTCAGGGCAGGCACTCGGTACCGAGAGCTGATTCTCAGGTTTGGACGAGCTGGGGATTTATCCCTCAGTCGGGCCATGGAGATAGCAAACAAGTACACCAATGGAGAAGAAGAGGACCTTCTCCGCAGCGACAAAGGATGTACCAGTGACGCCCCTTTGTCAGGGGGTAACGCCGAAAAAATTTAGCAACAGCAGAAGCAAAAGGCCAATGCTCGTGCGAAGGCAAAGGTTGTGGCCATCTCCGGACAAGGCCAATGCAAACTGAAGCATAAAAAGAAGAAAGAGTGGACTCCCAAGAAGAATTCCGACTCCAGACCTAACCAACTTGATTAGCCTTGCCAAGTTCATACAAAGACAGATTAAGAGGGCAACGTTGTGCTTCCTAAGCACACCGCTCGGGAATGATGCCTGCTCAAGCAGGCTATGGGCAAGGAGTCTACAGAGGAAAAGGTCGATGCGGACGATGAGGAGGAACAAAACCCATTGTTTCCACCAGTCGACAAAGTCCTAAATATGACTTTCACGGACATCAAAAGCAAGAGAAAGTTGAAAGTTGTCAATCAGGAAGTCAACATGGCAGTTTCGACTGTTTCCAAGCACCTCAGATGGGAAAAGACTTCGATTATGTTTGACCATTCTAACCATCAAACAGTGAGGCCAAATATGAAGCTCTCTTATATGGACTCCGAATGGCAATTTCACTCGGCGTCCGATGCCTAATGGTTTATGGAAATTCAGACCTCATTGTCAATCAGCTGGTGAAAGAATGGGATATAGAATCCCAACCATGATGGGTTACTACAACGCAGTTAGAAAGCTGGAGAAAAGTTTTGAAGGTTTGGAGCTGCATCATATTCCCCGTGTGAAGAATCAAGTAGCAGATGACCTAGCAAAAATCGGATCCACTCGGCGGGCGGTTCCCAAGCATATATTTCTCGCACACTTGCGTATGCCCAAAATTGCAGAAGACCCTTTCACGGAGGAGCCCTCGCAAGCAGTCGGTCCCTCAAATCCGACTGAGGTTGATGTCCCAGCTATGGTTGATCTAGTCCAAGAAATGCTACTGATCATTCCCGAGTAGACTTAGCCTTACTTAGCATATCTACTCCGGTAAGAACTCCCAGAAGACGAAGAAGAATCTCGTCAGATCGTCTGTCAATCTAAATCATTTGAAGTCATGGGAGATCGGTTGTAAAAAAATGACCACTGGAGTCACTTAGAAATGCATCTCCCCCAAATATGGACTGCATATTCGGCATGAAATTCACTCGGGGACTTGTGGACATCACGCGTCCTCTCGGACACTGGTCACCAAGGCCTTCCGAGCAGGTTTTCACTGGCCCCGAGCAAATGAAGTTGCCAAGGAGCTGGAAGACAAGTGCATCGGATGTCAGTTTTATAAGAACAAGTCTCACAAGCCCGCCTCTGCACTGAAGACGATTCCGCTCAATTGGCCATTCACCGTGTGGAGCCTTGACATGGTTGGACCCTTGCGGATAGGGATGAGTGGATTCACCCACCTAGTCATAGTAGTCAATAAATTCACTAAGTGGATTGAAGCTAAGCCCATCAAGAGTCTGGATGCAGGCACTGTCGTCGGCTTCATTCGGCAGATTATCTACAGATTCAGCATGCCGCACGACATCATCACAGATAATGGGAAGAACTTCGACGTGGATGAATTCCGTGAGTTTTTCTACTCTTAGGGCACTCGGGTTAATTACACCTCCGTGGCTCACCCGTAGTCAAATGGACATGCAGAGCAAGCAAGCGGAATGATACTCCAAGGATTGAAACCGCGACTGATGAGAGATTTGAAGCATGCTGCGGGAGCGAGGGTGGAAGATCTAACATCAGTCTTATGGGGCATTCGGACGACCCCAAACCGCTCTACACAGCGCACTCCTTTCTTCATGGTCTATGGGTTAGAAGCCATGCTGCCATGTGATGTTCAATACAATTCCCCCCAAGTGGAACAATACAATGAAGCCGAGGCCGAAGCAGTGCGTCAATACGGTCTTGACCTCCTGGAAGAAGAAAGGGAGTTAGCCATCATAAGGTCCACGCTCTATCAACGGGATCTAAGGCACTACCACAATAGACAGGTCAGAGGCCAAGCATTTCAGGTAGGAGATCTCGTCCTCCGATTGGATAAGCAGGGACCCCACAAGTTGGCGCCTCCGTGGCAAGGGTTGTATGTCATCTCCAAAGTCCTACACAATGGAGAGTACCGATTGTACAACATCAAGGATGACGTTGAAGAACCTCGTACTTGGAATGCGGATCTGCTCCGCAAGTTCTACACATAGAATGTGATGAATGTAAATTAAGACTTTCATAATAAATCCGAGTGATCTTGATGAATAAAGCTTTGTTTCATTATACTCCATTGAAATTTGACTACCACCCCTAGTGGGTGTAAAAAGCAAAACACTTAGCTGCAAACCTAATTTTGCCTAAGTACAACCTAATCAGAGTGAGGGCCACGCCCGCACTCGGGGGCTTAGCTGTGACTCCGCGTCGCCTAAGTTAACGAACCACTTCGAGTGAAGGTCTTACCAATACTCAAGGGCTTAGATGCAATTCCGCATCGCCTAAGTTAAAAAACTCTTCGAGTGGGACATTCTCCACACTCGACTGTCAACATGAACAGCACCATCATTGTTCATCTAGATGACAAACTACTCTGAGTGAGGGCCTCGCCCGTACTCAAAGGCTTAGCTATGACTCCGCGTCGCCTAAGTTAACGAACCACTCCAAGTGAAGGTCTTACCAACACTCGAGGGCTTAGCCGTGATTCCGCATCCCCTAAGTTTAAAAACTCTTCGAGTGGGACATTCTCCACACTCGATTGTCAAGATGAACAGAACCATCATTGTTCACCTAGATGACAAACTACTTCGAGTGAGGGCCTCGACCACACTCGGGGGGGCTTAGTTGTGACTCCGCATCACCTAAGTTAATGAACCACTCCGAGTATAGGTCTTACTAACACTCGGGGGCTTATCCGCGATTCCGCACCACCTAAGTTAAAAAACTCTTCGAGTGGGACATTCTCCACACTCGATTGTCAAGATGAACACAACCATCATTGTTCATCTAGATGACAAACTATTCGGACTGAGGGCATGGCCCACACTTGCAGGCTTAGCTGCGACTTCGTGTCGCCTAAGTTAATGAACCACTCTGAGTGAAGGTCTTACCAATAGTCGGGGGGCTTAGCTGTGATTCCGCATCACCTAAGTTCAAAAACCCTTCGAGTGGGACATTCTCCACACTTAGTTGTCAAGATGAACAGGACCATCATTGTTCATCTAGATGACAAACTACTCTGACTGAGGGCCTCGCCCGCACTCGGGGGATTAGTTGTGACTCCGCGTCACCTAATTTAACGAACCACTCCGAGTGAAGTTCTTACCAACACTTGGGGTCTTAGCCGCAATTCCGCATCGCCTAAGTTAAAAAACTCTTCGAGTGGGACATTCTCCACACTCGATTGTCAATATGAATAGGACAATCGTTGTTCATCTAGATGACAAACTACTCCGAGTGAGGGGGTCGCCCACACTCGGGGGCTGAGCTGCGACTCCGTGTCGCTTAAGTTAACGAACCACTCCGAGTGAAGGTCTTGCCTACACTTGGGGACTTAGCAGTGACTCCGCGTCGCCCAAATTAATAGACTACTCCGAGTGTAGGTCTTACCAACACTCAGGGGCTTAGTCGTGATTCCGCATTGCCTAAGTTAGAAAAAAATTCGAGTGGGACATTCTCCACACTCGATTGTCAAGATGAACAGGACCATAATTGTTCATGTATGATGAATTTCTCCAAGAAAAGGTCTTGCCAACACTCGGGGACTTAGTCATGACCCCGCGTCGCCTAAGTTATGATTCACTTCAAGTGCAAGCATTCAAAATGTCGAGCAAAGATAAAGAAAATAAGAACTGCATTGTTCGAACTGAAGGTACAGATGATAAGAGCCTCAGGCCCATTTAGAAGTCTTACAGATACCACTCGGCATTCCGAGGAAAATGTTTAAAGAAGTTTTCTATTAGCCCAACGATCACTCGGGGCTAGGTACTTCTTCAAGGAACATGTCCAGGTCAAGGCTTTCTGCTATTCAGGTGGCGGCCTCCATGAGCATCTCCATGAAGTCTTCAATTATGGCGTTCGTCCGATTGGTGACCTCCAAGGACTTCAGTTTCTTCTCGTCCACCCCCTTGAAGTGGACCCGAACTGGTGAGAGACCAATGTCAGCCCCAGCTTGGGCTGCTGATTTCTTCCACATCTTCACTCGATGGGTGATACATCTCCAGCGTATCTATAATTTTTGATTGTGTCATGCTATTATATTATCTGTTTTGGATGTTTTATATGCATTAATATGCTATTTTATATTATTTTTGGGACTAACCTATTAATCTAGAGCCTAGTGCCAGTTTCCGTTTTTCCTTGTTTTTGAGTATTGTAGATATGGAATATTAAACGGAGTCCAAAAGAGATCTTTGCGATGATTTTTTCTGGAAAAAAAGAGATCTACTACGCTTCGAGTGGAAGGCAAGGAAGCTACTAGGAGGTCAAAAGCCAAGGGGCAAGGCCACCCCCCTGGACGCGCCTGGTAGGCTTGTGACTCCCTAGCAGGAGTCCTAGCCCTATTCTATGTCCTATAAATACCGAAATATTCCCCCAATGCCAAAAATAGCCACGCAAATACTTTTCCACTGCCAGAAGCCTCTGTTCCTAAGAGATCCAATCTTGGAGCCTTTTCCGGTCATTTGGCAGAGCGGGATTCGATCCCGGAGGGCATCTACATTAACTTCATTGCCCCTCCGATGATGCATGAGTAGTTCAACACAGACCTGCGGGTCCATAGCTAGTAGCTATATGGATTCCTCTCTCTCTTTGTGCTTGAATACCATGTTCTTCATGATCTTCATGGAGATCTATCCGATGTAATACTCTTTTGCGGTCTGTTTGTCGAGATCCGATGAATTGTGGGTTTATGTTCAGATTGTCCATGAATATTATTTGAGTTTTTTCTAAATTCTTATATGCATGATTTCATATCTTTGCAAGTCTCTTCGAGTTATTGGTTTGGTTGGGCCAACTAGATTGGTAATTCTTGCAATGGGAGAAGTGCTTGGTTTTGGGTTCAATCTTGCGGTGTCCTCACCCAGTGACAAATAGGAGTAGCGAGGCACATATTGTATTGTTGCCATCAAAGGTAACAAGATGGGGTTTTCATCATATTGCTTGAGTTTATCGCTCTACATCATGTCATCTTACCAAATGCGTTATTCTATTCTTCATGAACTTAATACTCTATTTGCAGGCAGGAGTCGGTTGATGTGTGGAGTAATAGTAGTAGATGCAGAATCGTTTCGGTCTACTTGACACGGACGTGATGCCTATATTCATAATCATTGCCTTGGATATCTTCATAATTATTCGCTTTTCTATCAATTACTTCAGGAGAGAAGCCTCTAGTGAAACCTATGTCCCCCGGGTCTACTTTCCATAATATATGTTAAGATCTATAAACCAAAACTACCAAAATACCTTGCTACAATTTATTTACCTTTTTTACTTGCCTCAATCTTTTATATCTATGTCTATCAGATCTAATCCTTGCAAATAACTGTGAAGGGATTGACATCCCCTTTATATCGTTGGGTTCAAGAGTTTGATTGTTTGTGTAGGTGCATCCATTGGCGACTTGCTTGTTCCTCCTATTGGATTGATACCTTGGTTCTCATCAACTGAGGGAAATACTTATCTACTTTGCTGCATCAACCTTTACTCTTCAAGGGAAAACCAACGCATGCTCAAGAGGTGGCAATGGGGTACATCTCTCACTTGGTTCAGTGTGGACTCCAGATCCTTGGCGGGTTCTTCGTCGGAGAAGAGATCCTTTTGTATGTCCATAATGCTAAGGCGGAGCCTCTTGAAATATGAAACTGCTTCATCAACACGCTCTTCTAGTCGGAGATAGGCCATGGCCACACTATCCTTGAGCAGCTTTCGGGACGGATCTAGCTCCTTCTCGATCTTCTCAGTCTTCTTGGCCATTGTGGAGACTAGCCACTTCGTCCCCCTCCATCAACACGCGGATATCCGCAATACTGTTGAAGGCTTGTTGCATTAACTTCAACTTTTCACCACTGAGGTCAGCAACCATCCTTTAGGTCTTGGGGTTTTTGGTTTTGCGGATTCGTTTATCAGAGATTTTGCGGTGAACACCCCGATAAAGCTTGAAGATGAGGACCTCCTCGTCACCTTCATCCGACACAATGCTGCGCTCAATAGGAGAGAAACCACCTTTGGACCGGAGCTTTGGTTTATGTTTTTTGGGTTCCCGTATGATTATCAAACAAATTACTACATCAACAAATCCAAGGTGAAGAACAGAACTATCCCCACTGTACCAAGTTCCAGCTCTGCACACACCCAAAACGCTCTGCCAAGCAATGAGGAGATCCCTCCGCCCACCCGTATTTCTGACATGCAAACTTAAGGCGTCCATCTTTGCACGATACCTGCTGAAGAACTTACTGACGAAGCTTTGATGGAAATGGACACCAACCATACAGGGTTGGTTTAATATTTAGCTGCTACTCTTTATTTATTTTCATGGTACTTCTATAGAACTGGAACGTCTTATGTTGGAATGTACGTGGTCTTAATTCCAGTAAGAAACAATTAGCTCTTTGGATTGCTATTGCCACTAGTGGATGCGTGGTTATCTATCTTCAAGAAACTAAAATGCATCGATTTGTCCACGATTAGATCTATATGTCCGAAGCGCTTTGACAAATTTGCATTCGTTCCTTCTATTGGGGCATCCGGGGGCATTCTTACGATTTGGAATAGCTCTATTTTTTAGGGTATGGTGACGATCTCGGAAACATTTGCACTCGGTATCTCTTTTACTGACAAAGCCTCGGCCCATGCATGGACGCTCTTAAAAATATACGGCCCATGTCGGGGAGAGAATAGACAATGTTTTATTGATTGGCTATTTGAGCCTTAGATACCTAGCTCACAAGATTGGCTTCTCTTAGGGGACTTTAACTTCGTACGTTCACTGGATAACCATAATAAACCAGGAGGTGACAACACTGATATGATAACCTTCAATGATTTCATCAGAGATCAGCAGCTCACTGAGATACCTATCGAAGGTCGGCAGTTCACGAGGAGCAACATGCAACAAGACCCCATCCTCGAATAGTTAGATTGGTTCTTTACCTCTTTGAACTAGACAACTCAATTCCCCAATACCATTGTTAAAGCTTTGGGCCTACCAACCTCTGACCATATACCCTGCAATGTGATCATCGAAACCACGATACCCAAGAGCAAGTTGTTCAGATTTGAGCCGTACTGGATTGCCCACCTAGGGTTCATGGATGTGGTAAGACAAGCATGGGACCGTCCCATTAAGCATGGAAAGTAAAATAATGCAGCTTCCACTCTATGCTAGAAGCTGAAAATGGTTAGACAAGACCTCTCTAGATGGAGCAAAAACATCTCTCGACTCTCTTCTGCTATACAGAATACAAACAGAGCTATTCTAAAAATGGACACACTAGAGGAAAAAGATCCCTAATGCTACCCGAAGCCAATTACAGAAAACTACTGAATGCCCACTTGCTCCGATTACTGCAACATCAGAAACAATATTGGAAACAATGTTGCACTATTCGTTGGATACGCTTTGGGGATGAAAACACCAAATTTTTCCAGGCAGTTGCCACTGAACGTTACAGAAAGAATTGCGTTGCCACTCTCCGAGTTGAGGATGGATCTGCGATTGATGATCATGTAGGTAAAGAGTCACTCATCTTCTCTACGTTCAAGCAGAGATTGGGGGGCATGGCTGCTCACGATATGCATTTCGATCTTAATAAGATAATACAACCCAATCAGAAACTAGATGTTCTTACCATGCCTTTCACTCAAAGAGAAACTAACGATGTGGTCCAAGAAATGCCTGTTGATAGGGCTCCGGGACCGGACGGAATCAATGGCGCATTCCGCAAAGCCTGCTGGCCAATCATCAGAAACGAGTTCTACTAGCTCTGCTACGAATTCCATGAAGGAAAATTGAACCTTAAGAGCCTGAATTATGGTTTTATTACCCTTATCCTTAAGACAGGGTCGACTGAAACCATCAATGACTACAAACCAATCACACAACTGAATTCCTGCCTCAAGCTAATCACCAAACTTCTTGCAAATCGACTTCAAAAAGTGATCCTGAACATAGTGCATAAAAACCAATATGCATTCTTAAAAACCCGCTCCATCCAAGACTGCGTTGCTTGGGCCTTCGAATTCATCCATCAATGTCAGAACTCAAAGGGAAACTATTTTGCTCAAATTAGACTTTGCAAAAGCGTTTGATACCATGACCACTCTGCTATGCTCAGGATTATGAAACACATGGGGTTCAATGACAAATGGCTAGGATGGATCAAGTCTATATTTGACTCAGGCAAATCTTTGGTACTTTTGAAAGGAGTCCCAGGAAGACAATTTCACTGCAAATGCAGAGTTCGACAGGGGGATCCCCTCTCACCACTAATTTTTGTACTAGTTGCGGATCTCTTACAATCTGCCATCAACGACACATGCATGCGGGGACTGATGGACCATCCGATTCCGCCGAGAAGTAACAAAGACTACCCAGTGATCCAATATGCGGATGACACAATCATTGTGATGCCTGCCTGCCGGATCCAGGCTCTAAATATGAAAGCCATTCTAGAGGACTATGCAATGTCGATAGGACTGAAACTAAACTTCCAAAAATCCACCCTGGTTCCCATCAACACTCCACCTAGTAAATCTGATGAACTTGCCAAAGTGTTTGTCTGCAAGATTGCAGGGATGCCATTTACCTATCTAGGGTTACCCCTAGGCACTACCAGGCCGTGGGTTCAGGATCTGATGCCTCTAGTTTGTAAGACTAAAAGAAGCATCACTGCCATCCTATCCACCATGTCATATGCTGGGAAACTATCTTTGCTAAATTCAATGGTAACCTCCCTGGCAATATATGCAATGTGCTCCGTTAAGATCAACCCAAGAATCCTAGAGCACTTGGATAAAATTAGAAGACGTTGCTTGTGGAACAAAAAGACTGAGCATGGTGATAAATGTAACTCCTTGGCTGCCTAGGATCTAGTTTGCTGACCCAAGAAGAACGAAGGGCTTGGGGTTCTAAACCTCCTAGTGCAGAATGAAGCACTGCTACTGAAATTCTTGCATAAGTTCTACAATAGACTGGACATACCATGGGTGACGCTCGTCTGGGAGACATATTATGAGGATTGCATTCCGCATGCTACTGACCCATGTGGATCGCACTGGTGGAAATATGTGTTTCAGCTCAGTCCAGAGTACCGTGGGGGCACAAAAGCCAAGGTGGGCTCTGGTACAACAACACTATTTTGGAAAGATGTATGGTTGGAAGAGATTACCGGTGAGAAATACCCCAGAGCGTACTCATATGCATGGAATGGGGATGTCTCGGTTCGTGACTTTCTTCTAACAAACAATCTCTCCGAGGTGTTTCACCTTCCGTTGTCGGCCCAAGCGCATGAGGAGGTAAGGAAAATGCAAATTGACTTGATGGAGCATGTGATATACGATGGGACACTTGATCGGTGGATGTATGTATGGGGTGCAACTGACTTCAGATCCAAAGATTTTTATGCTTTCTATCACAGAGAGATAAGATCTCATGATGCCTTCAGGTGGCTATGGAAGGCTAGTTACATCCCTAGGATTAAGATTTTTGGATGGCTCTTACTGTCTGATAGACTAAATACCATGAATATGTTGAAAAGAAGACACTATAACATTGGAGATAATCTGGATTGCCTGCTATGCGGTCTGCATGTGCTAGAAACGGTTGAACATCTCTTCTTCCACTACTCATTTACCGTCCCATGTTGGTCATATGTGGGTATCGTATGGAGTACGCACAGTCATCGGCTCCACCTCCTGTAGCAAGCGAGGGAATGCTGGACCAGGCCCATGTTCATGGATGTTTTTGGTAGCGGCCTGGAGTCTCTGGAAAGAATGTAACAATAATCATTTCAGAGGCATCACCCCCTCGTTCGAGACCTGGAGGAAGAGATTCATCCAAGACCTTTCAGACACGATTTATAGGACTACTGAGAAGAAGGGGCAGTTTATCACTAACTTCCTCAACACTCTCCCCCCAACCACAAACACCACCCCTTTTGAACAGTCTGAGTCTGTAAAGTTTTCTCCTATGATCTGATTTCTATCAAATAACAAAGAGAGTGTGATTGTATGATTGTAATGACCATGTAATTTGTACTCTCTTTGACGTAGTAATATATATGCAGTAGGGACCTCCCCTACTGTCTCACCTTCAAAAAAATGTCAAAGTAGAATTCTGAATTCGGCCGAATGGAAAGAAGAATCAAAGACAAGCAAACTACATTCGGTCATTCCAAAATATACATGGGTCATTCGGGAAAGCTTATCTTTGAGTTTTTCGCTCACGGTGTCGCTGAACTCGTCGATGAATTGTTCCAGCTCAGCCTTCTTGGCAGTAATGTGCTCAAATTTGGTCTTCCACTCGGCAAGCTCCTCCTTGGTCTTCTTCATGGTGGCTTCAAGGGTTTTCTTCTCTTCTTCCAATTTCCCGACTGTCTTCAGCTTCTCCTCAGCCTCCTTGGCCTTCCGACTGGCCTCCTTCTGATCCTCTATTAGCTCTGTGTCCTTCTCGAGGGCCATCTTCACAGATACTAAAGAAACAGAATTCTTAAATCTCACGACAAGGTTATTATTTCCTCCATAAAGACCTGATGAAGTGGATTCAGTCGGACAAGAAGAAAGAACGGTGAAAACAGCAGTCAGGCAGGAAGAAATATACCTTCCAGCATGTTCTTCTCTTGCTCCAGTCGAGCGGTCTTGGTTTTCTCCGCATCTAAATCAAGCTGCAAGGACAACACTTCTTCCTTCAAGGCATTGTAGTGGCTTCTGAGATCACAAAACAAACTGTAAGCAATAAATCGAAAGTAAATTTTAGTCACACAAGACATACGATTCTTCAGTCGGATATACTGATCAGATCATTCAGTTAGACTTCGAAACTCCAAGACTCCCGTTGACTGCTACAGTCGATGGTAGCCTCGGGGACTACACCGAGTGGGTGCTCTCAGCGTGGCCCCACTTGAAAATTCAAGTTCAAGATATTCCTATGCTATTAAGACTATCGCCGACTACTTCACTCGACGGCAGCCTTGGGGACTACACCCAGTGGGTATGCTTAGCGCGCTTCCACTAGAAACTTAACACCCAGTGGGTGTGCACAGAAGCAAACTCACTCGGGATTGAAACTATTGATAGATCAAACAAGATACTGAATGAGGAAGGTACTTATGAGAGTACTTACTCGTACATTCTTCAACACTGCACTTGCATCATACACCGTCTTCACCTTGTCACAGATTAACTCCAACTGGATCAATGCTTCCTTGTTCGCTCCCATCTGGTCCTTCGGGACATGGTGCAGCGAGAAGATGCTGGTCTCACGAGGAACCAGCATAAGGGACGATGTGCTGGTCCCGAGTGCGACTCCAACGCCCGAACTGGTCCCCGGTGATGTCGCCAAGGCACCAGCAAGAGATGCCTCCGGCATGACACCCTCCACGTTCGCAAAGGGATTCGTCGGATCAACTTTGTCAGCCACATCAACATCGATCATGTCAGTCGGGGCTACAAGCATTCAAAAATAATTCGGATATGAGCTTGAAGCAAAGTTACAAGCATATATAAGAAAAGTCTCGAAATTTTACCCATCGAGGATGCCGCATCTACTTCGGCTCGCTCTTTCTCCAGGGTCGGAGGCTCTGGTGAAGTCATTGAAGTGTCGGCACTACAAAAGGAAACATTCGGATTCTTCAAGCTCACTCGGATGTACTCAAACAATAACATTCGAACGAAATTTCTTACGCTGAAGCAACTAGGATGGTCATCTTGATCTTCGGAATGAGAACCGCCTTCTGAGGTTTGGCGGTGATAACCTTGGCTTGCTTCGCGGTCTTCTCAGGCGACAAGATCAGCTCCGCACGGCCACGTTTCATACTCTGAGACGAGGGAGCATTGGCAGTCATCTTGGCTACACTTGGCTTCAGACCACCGCCAGCAACCCCCGAGTCATGGCATGACTTGGAGCGGGACTTGGGCATGTGGCCCTCCGAGCGTGAGGACTCCACCTCGTAGCTCTCGCTCGATTCCTCCTCGTCATCTTCATCTTCATCGCCACCGTCGTCTTTTTCTTCCCCCACTCTGGTGGAATCTTGTGTGGCATCAGTATCGCTCGCCATGTCAATCAGATTCTGATTCACAATCGTAATCTCGCCAATCAAGCCCACAAAGGCCTGCCAAGTGAATAATGAACAAGTCGGGATAATACAAACTCAAGCACAGCAATGTCATTCGGATTTCGAGTCTTTGGGAGTTACATCATTTGGCTTATTCTCTGGCGAGAATGGAGGCACCAGCCTACTCCCCCTGGGGTTGTCGCGCGCCATAGTGATCGCCTTGATCTTGGACTCGACTGACTCCGCGTCAAGCTCCTCGGGGTGTGTCCAAGTGACATCATCTGCTCCGGTGTACTCCCACATAGGGTGGACCCTTGCCTGTAGTGGCTGAAATCTCCTCTAAAAGAAGACTTCGAGCAGGTCCAGACCGTTGACACCCTTCTGCACCAGGGCCACCAAGGCGATCACCAGGATGTCTACATCCACCTTTTGTTCCTTGGTCACAGTCAGCTTGGGAAGCAACCGAATGCGCTCTGGTGCGTACAAAGGAAGCACCGGCTGGTTATCCCGGACTGGCATATCTTGGCAGTAGAACTAGTTCTCTTGCCATCCTTTCACCGAATCAGGAAAGGTAATCGCTGGAAAACAACCCTTGCCTCTCAACTGGATGCCTAATCCCCCAAAGAGTTATGTCACGTTGGTCTTGTCCTTCGATCGAGTGGGCTTCTTCACTGTCATCACTCGGCAGGTGAACAAGTGCTTAAACAGGCCCCATTGAGGGTGGAAGCCCAAGAAGTTTTTGCACAAATACAGAAAGGCAGCTAAATACACCATGGCATTGGGCAAAAGGTGGTGCAGCTAGTCACCGAAGAAATCGAGGAAATGGCGAAAAACGGATGAGGCGGAAGGGAAAAACCTCGTTCGAGGTGGGTCACCAGGAGCACGCGCTCGTTTGCCTACGGAGAAGGCTCCTCCTCGCCCGCCTCCGGCAGCCTCCAACTCCCTTTGGCTAGGAGTCCCTGGTCCCCCATCTTGCATAACCGGGTCTTGGTGACCCGCGACACCATCTAGTCGCCCTAGGTCCACCCCGCCGGCATGACGGTACTAGAGGAGGAGCCGCGCGAACCCCTCTTCGCCCGCTCAGCTTTTACGGTCGCCACGCGGTTCATCTCTGCCGAGGTCGGGCTCACGATGGAGTGCTTCGTGGAGTGGGGTGGCTGGTGTCGGAGATGTCGAGGGGAGTAAGAGAAAGTGAGATATATCCCCCCCCCCCGCACAGCGACCCTCTTTTATAGCAAGATTCTGGCATAATCTCTGGCCGTTAATTCCTAGACGGAGCGAGATCTTTGAATCCCACGTCCAGGCTATCGTGGACACGTGGCAGGATTTACGGTACCGTTACCAGGCGTCACGCCCACTACCCCATAAATTTCACGAGACAACCGTTCTGTCACACGTCTGCGCGCTCCCTATGCGGCTTTGAACGCACAGAAGCCCCGTCATGGTTCAAAAAAGAGAAAGAGCTTGATGCACCAAGTCGCCTGACGATTCGTTTGCAAATCGGATGACTGGTCTGCTGTAATGAAGCACTCGGGCATGACAACAGAGCATTCAGAACAAACCTTCAGAGAAACATTAGAAATGTGAACTCGAACATTCGGCCAATGAATGTTAATCATGATTCCGTCGAGGCATGGACCCGGGTGAGAAATGGCACAGGTCATTTCATAAGACACCTCCGAGGTGTCATCGCCACTCCCAAGTGTCGATCACTCAACCTTTCAAACCTCATGGATTTGGGGGCTACTCATGAGGTCGTTTACAATGGATAGGGTCACGGGGCCTACCCGTGGGCCCACCTATAGAGCCTCATTGACATTGAAGTTCAAGAAGAGAAAGTGCACTCGGACAAGTCTCCAGAAGCACTCGGACATGTCTCCAGAAGCGTTCGGACGTTCCCACATGGTCACTCGGATGGATCTATCATACATTCAGTGGTAGGAGATCAACAACCTCGAAGGCACAGCGTCAAGGGAACCCGAAGAAACGTCCATTTCTACAATCATCATACGTTATCAGTAACGACACAATTAGAGCGACAGTTTCAATAAAATTGTCTTAATTGCAATTATTGCAGTGCTCAACCGGTGGTGGCGCACTCTATATAAGCCACCCCCGGGTGACGTAACCAGGTTTGGACACTTGTATTCCTCTATTCCACCATAAGCAAAGCAAACTAGCCTCTGGGATCAAGACGTAGGGTCTTTACCACTCCCGAGTGGGGCCCGAACTTGTAAACATCCGAGTGATAGACCTAAGCCATAGCTAGACTCCGCCCCTCCTTTCGTACCCATAGTAGTACTGTTAGACTTATTCCCATGAAAACCATTATTTTCAAAGTAGACACACACAGCAGGAAGACAAACCTCTCGGTCGTGTACACCAACGAATCGGTCGTGGTGGTGAACTCCATCAACACGTTGGAGCAACTTCTTGCAGAGGATGACAAGTACAAAGTGGTCAACTTCGACCTCGAGTATACCAGCGGTTGATAAGTCTCCAATGTATCTATAATTGACGAAGTATTCATGCCATGTTTACAATAATTCTATATGATTTTGGTATGATTTTATTAGAACTAACCCAGAGTGACGCTGTTTTAGCAGAACTATTGTGGTGTTGTTTTTGTGCAGAAATAAAAGTACTTGGAATGGGCTGAAATTTATGGAGAATATTTTTGGAAAATATAAAAAATACTAGAGAAAAAGATACCGGAGAGGAGTCCCGAGGAGGCTACAAGCCACCAGGGCGCGGCCACCCCCTCTAGTCATGCCTAGCAGGCTTGTGGGCCCATTCGGAGTCCCCTTGATGTGATTCCAATGCCAAGTGCTCCTATAAATCAAGAAACCTCCAAAAAGAAACCTAGATCAAGATTTCTGCCGCCGCAAGCCTCTGTAGCCACAAAAAACCAATCGGGAGCCCGTTCTGGCACCGTGTCGGAGGGGGAAACCATCACCAGAGGCCATAATCATCATCCCGGCGATCTCCATGATGAGGATGGAGTAGTTCACCCTCATGGCTGAGCGTATGTACCAGTAGCTATGTGTTTGATCTCTCTCTCTTGTGTCCTCGAGATGGCACGATCTTGATGTACGGCGATCTTTATTGATATAGATGAATCATATGGAGTTTTAGCCTCTCTATCTTCTTGTGATGAATTGAGTTTTCCCTTTGAAGTTTTCTTATCGGATTGAGTCTTTAAGGATTTGAGAACACTTGATGTATGTCTTGCGATGGGATATCCATGGTGACAATGGGATGTTCTGTTGGTCCACTTGATGTATGTTTTGGTGATCAACTTGCGGGTTCTGTGACATTAGGAATCTGTGCATAGGGGTTCGCACATGTCTTCGTCTTGAATCTCCGGTAGAAACTTTGGGGCAATCTTTGAAGTTCTTCGTGTTGGATTGAACATGACGAATCTAAAATCGTGTGATGCATATCGTATAATCAAGCCCATGGGTACTCGTGGTGACATTGGAGTATCTAGGTGACATTAGGGTTTTGGTTGGTGTGTATCTTAAGTTGTTATTTTAGTACAAACTCTAGGGATGTTCGTGACACTTATAGGGATAGCTCATAACATTGATCGGAAAAGATAACTTTGAGGTGGCTTCATACCCTACAATAATTTCTTCGTTTGTTCTCCGCTATTTGTGACTTCGGAGTGAAGTCTTTGTCGCGCGTGAGAGATTTACATATGATTCAACTATGTTAGTATTGTTGAGAGGAATTGCACTAGTGAAAGTATGAACCCTAGGCCTTGCTTCCAAGCATTGCAATACCGTTTGTGCTCAATTTTATCATTAGTTACCTTGCTATTTTTTATATTTTCAGATTACAAAAACCTATATCTACCGTCCATATTACACTTGTATCACCATCTCTTTGCCGAACTAGTGCACCTATACAATTTACCATTGTATTGGGTGTGTTGAGGACAGAAGAGACTCTGTTATTTGGTTGCAGGGTTGTTCAAGAGAGACCATATTCATCCTACACCTCCCACAGATTGGTAAACTTTAGGTCATCCACTTGAGGGAAAATTTCTACTGTCCTACAAAACTCTGCGCTTGGAGCCCAACACGAGTCTACAAGAAGAAGGTTGCGTAGTAGACATCAACAGTCGTGCCAGGCATGATCAGAAGGTTGCCATCGCTGAGTTGTGTGTGCGCCATCACATGCTCGTCTACCACTACTGCTTGGCCACATGGCCTTGCGAGCGTTTCACCAGGTTTGTCAACAGCCCCGATTAAAGTTTTGCAAGGGTGGACACCACCAACGATCTAAAGGTGCTCAAGACTTCGGGCTTGTCCTGCCAGAAGCTTGTCAACATCCAAGGTCAGTATATGGTCTGGGCGGCGAGAAGAAGAAGCAGAAGGACTCCTTGGTTGACCTCGCCGTGGCCATCATCGACCCCTACTACAAAGACATGAAGGGTTGTTCGAGAGAGACCATATTCATCCTACGCCTCTCATGGATTGATAAGCCTTAGGTCATACACTTGAGGGAAAATTGCTATTGTCCTAGAAAACTCTGTGCTTGGAGGCCCAACACGAGTCTACAAGAAGAAGGTTGAGTAGTAGACATCAAGCTCTTTTCTGGTGTCGTTGTCGGGGAGGTGAGTGCTTGAAGGTATATCTTTAGATCTTGAAATCAAATATTTTAGTTTCTTGTTTTTCATTAGTTTGGTTTTATAAAAGAAAACTACAAAAAAATAAGGAATTGAGCTTGCCTCATATGCTTCATCTTTTTAATGTCTCTCGTGAAAATGATGGAAATGAAAATTGTGCTCAAGTGTTAGAAGAAGAAGTTATTAAAATGTTTGGCACTAAATATTTTAATGATGAGCATGATAGTGATATTGTTATTATGAATTCTCTGAATATCCATGATGCTAATGATATGCAAAGCCACAAGCTTGGGTATGCTATGTTTGATCAAGATGATATGTTTAGTCCCCCAAGTTTTCATGAACAAATTTATTATGATGAAAACATGCCTCCTATTTATGATGATTATTGTGATGACATGGATGCTATAAAGAATAATGATAACCATGAGACTTTTCATCATGATTTCAATTTTCAATTGAATTATGCTGCACATGATAGTTATTTTGTTGAGTTTACTCCCACTATTAGTCATGAGAAGAAATTTTCTTGTGTGAAGAGTAGTAAAATTTCTATGCTTGTAGATCATGAAAAGAATGCTTTATGTGATGGTTATATTGTGGAATTCTTTCATGATCCTACTGAAAATTATTATGAGGGAACACAATATGCTTGTAGGAATTGCAATGCTATCAAGTTTTCTCTCTCTGTCTTCAAAGTTTTGAAGTAATGCTTGTTTTTCCTTCCTATGCTAGTTGCTTCTTGCTCCCATAAATTGTTTGGACACAAAATTCCTATGCATAGGAAGTGGGTTAGACTTAAATGTGCTTGTCATGAGATTCATGATACTCTTTTGCAAGTTGCAATTATTATTCCTATACGAGCATCATTTAAATCATCATGCCTAGCTAAAAGGCATTAAAGAAAAGTGCTTGTTGGGAGACAGCCCCACACTTTTAATTTATGTATTTTTGTGTTCACATGATTAATATACTGTAGTAATCATGTTTTGTGCCTTTTATTTCAGTGAAGTGCCAAGTAAAGCCATTGGGATAGTGTGGATACTTGCTTGTTTGATTCTGTGCAAAAACAGAAAGTTTTGCGTCCAATATATGAATTATAAGATTTTAATGGAGAGTTCAAAATTCTGAAATTTTTACACAAAATTTCTATGAAAAATCTGTGATATGTCCTAATCTTTAAGAATTTTTAGAGTCATGGAAGTTTGGTGATAATTGAGATCTTTATAGACTGTTCTGTTTAGGACAGATTCTGTTTTGCATGCATAGTTTGCTTGTTTCAAGTGTTCCTACAACTTATATTGAGTAATATAAAGTGTGGTAATGATAGAATACATTATTTATCATGTGGTAATAATTATGAATCTTCTCTTGACAGTACCTAAGTGAATGATCTCTCTTTATTACACTAACCCTTCTCACAAAGTTCCGTTAAGTTTTGTGTGTCTGAAGTTTTCAATTTTTGGGTGAGACACCGATATCAGGAGAATAAGGAGTGACAAGAATCCAAGATTGGGTATGAAAAAGGCTCCCCAAAGGTAATATCCAAGAAATACTCAAGCGCCTAATCTTGGGGATGCCCCGGAAGGCATCCCCTCTTTCGTCTTCAACACTATCGGTATATCTTACTTGGAGCTATATTTTTATTCATCACATAATTTGAGTTTTTCTTGGAGCATAATTTTATTTTTTTTGTTATATGTTAGATGTTATTTATAATCTTTTTTATCAACAAAAGTTCCAAGAATTTCTTTAGGATGCTTGCATTGCATATTTTGATATGTGCTAGGTAAAACAGAAACTTTTGATGTAGCGTTTGAATTTAAATATTTTACTGGCACGTGGAAAGTTTATAAAATTCTTACACAGGGTTGTAATATAAATTATTTAGAATTTACTAAATTTTCATAATTTTTATAGTTACATAAGTACACTGGTTTAATAAATTTCTATAGACTGTTCTGTTTAGACACTTTGTTGTCATAGTTTTGTTATCTACTTATCCTACAGTTTCCATAGCCTATATTGGTAGATATAAATTGTGGAAATGATATTATACAGTACCTAATGTTTTAAAATTATTATGAAACTTGTCTTGGTAGTAAATGAAGTGTTGATTTGTTATTATGTGTAGTAACCCATCTCACGAGTTCTTTTTGAGTTTTGTGTGGATAAAGTTTTTGAGAATAGGTGAAACCAGGATGTGTGGGGATTGAACAAGATACAAAAGCTCAAGGTTGGGGATGCCCAAGGAACCCCAAGTAAATATTTCAAGAACTCTCAAGAATCTAAGCTTAGGTATGCTACGCATCCCACCTCTCTTCGTCAACTATCGGTTAGCCTATGTTGAGCTAAATTTTTATTCGTTCACATGATGTGTCCTATTCTTGGAGTGCTATTTTTCTCTTGCTTGATGTTTAAATAAAATACTCAGATCTGAAAATATTTATTGAGAGAGAGAGCCCTCAGATAGCTACTTGATTGTTTACCTACTCATTGATCTTCACTTATATCTATTTGGAGTAGTTTGTCAATTTGCTCTAGTGCTTCACTTATATCTTTGTAGAGCACGCAGTGGTTTCATTTTATAGAAATTGTTGAACTCTAATGCTTCAGTTATATTATTTTGAGAGTCTCTAAACAGCATGGTAATTTAATTAGGTTATGAATAGTCCTAATATAATGGGCATCCAAGAGGGATATAATAAAAACTTTCATAGAAAGTGCATTGAGTATTATGAGAAGTTTGATTCCTTGCATAAAGTTTTGAGATATAAAGATGGTAATATTAATAGTCATGTGTAAAAGCCCGAGACCGACGCTCCAGAAGATTCCCCTTTTATTCCATTCTCGTCTTGTGTTTCGTTTGGTTGTTGCATTCATCATCGCATCATTTGCATCATCTGCATAGCATCGGTATTTTGTCAACATGAGTTTTCAAACTTGCATCCGTTCGTAGTCATTGGTTCTCTCCGTTCTTGTCATTGCCCGTTTTGAGACCAACCACACACGCTCGCGCCCGCGGCATCGTTTAAAAAATGTTTTTAAAGCGCGTGAGAAATATTCTCGGATTGGGTCGAAACTTGGCATGCGGTCTTGTTATATCGTAGGTAGACCGCGTGTCAAATTTCATTGCATTTCGAGTTCTCTTGATACCCCAACGTTCAACTATGGCGTCGCCCTCATTTCTTAATTAGCGGATGTTTTCGGTGTTCAAATATCATGTCACGGGCCACAATTCTTTCTCTCATCCCCACCTATACAACTACACATCTCAGTAGCCAAACCTAGCTTGCCCCTCCGTTCATTTACAAAACTTGTGTATGTAAAAAAATGGTAGATTATTATAACGCATTTTGCATGCATGCTAAAAATATTTGATGTGTTGGTTGCATTTAATTCCTTGAATAACTTGTTAATAGATTTATGCCTTAAACTTACATAATTAATTGTGAAATATTTTCCTACATGAACCATACATATTATATATGTTTTCGGGGTAGAAAAATCCATAGAATTTATCTGTGCATATAGTTTTGTCATTTGAGTAAGTTCATGTACTTTGCCATGTCATGCATAACATGCATCTTCATGCATCATACTGTTTGTCCATTATGTCATGACTATTTTGTGGTGTATCATGTGTTGATTGTTGTTTTCGGGTTGTTCCTTCTTGATAGAGTTCCGAAAGCGTTCGGAGTGTGAGGATTCGTTCGACTATGTTGGATCGTCTTCTTCATAGATTCGTTCTTCTTCCACGCGGGATCTCAAGCAAGATGACACATTTCCCTGGATACCACTACTATCATTGCCATGCTAGTTGTCTCGCTTCCATCGTTATTTCTCGTTACCTACCACTTGTATGTCAAGCCTCCCAACATATACCATGATAAGCCTCTAACCCCTCCACATCCCAGCAAACCTTTGTTTGGCTACGTTACCGCTTGCTCAGCCCATTATTATAGCGTTTCTAGCTACAGGTGCAATTGCTTCCATGTGACAACATGGACATTCTTTTGTTATCACAATATTACTATATTTAATTTAATGCACATATATACATGGTAAAAGATGGAAGGCTTGGCCTTTTGCTCGGTGTTTTGTTCCACTTTTACCACCCCTAGTTACTTGTGTACCGGTGTTATGTTCCATATTGAGCGCTCCTAACATGCTCGCGGTTGTTATAGGGACCCCCTTGATTTTCGTTTTAGGATAAAGATTGTCTGATAAGGCCCAACATTGGTACTACATTTGCCTAATGACTAATAAACCTTCATAGGGAGTAATTAACCCGAGGATCTTTAACCAACAACCCAGAGCAACTTATTAACGCCGCCCGGGGCAACTCGGTGATTGGCGTGATAACCATCGCTCATCCGTCGTGTCTTGAGAACGAGATAAACGGCTCTTATCGGGTTCGTTGACACATCGGGAGGTCTTGTTGGACTTGTTTTACCTTTCTCGAATGTCTTGAGTGAGGAATTCCGATTTTCTTTGGGCAATCTCGAGGTTGCGGTTTCCAGTGGAATTGCTTAGGAAGATCATGAGATTTGTGGTCGAGGTTATACCCATGGCGTGTGGTTAATTTGTGATGGACGAGTTGGAGCACCCTTGCAGGGTTAAATCATATGGAAAGTCATGCCCGCGATTACATGGTTACTTGGAAACTTTGTTTAACACCCGGTCATTGCAAACTTGAAGTAAACTCTAATAAAATACACCAACTGTGTGCGTAACCATGACTGTCTCTTCTCGTGAGTCCCTATCCGAGAGAGAACATGGTGGGGTTATGTTTGACATAAGTAGGTGTTCAGGATCACTTAGTGATCGTTACTAGTTCATGTTCATCATGCGTAGACCACCCATTTTAGTTTATGTATTCGTAAGCTAGCCACTCAAGTAAATGCTTAGTTGCTTGCTGCAGACTCACCACGTAACCATACCTTACCCATTATGCTTTAATAGTCTTGGTACCCTTGGAAATGAGATTGCTGAGTCCCTATGGCTCACAGATTACTACAACAACAGTTGCAGGTACAGGTAATGTGATGCTTTGACGTGAGAGAGATGCTTCTTTTTTTGGAGTTCTTATTCTTCTTCATCAATATAGGATGGGTTCCAGGCGACAGCCTGTGATAGCAAGGATGGATGTCATTTTGTTGTTTGATTTCGTCCATCATCGGACCCTGCTCTTATGTATGATGTTTGCATATGTTGTTGTATTGATGTGAACTTGATGTAGCTTGTGGCGAGTGTAAGCCAATTCCACATATACGCATCTCTTTTGTACATGTACTTGTAATGATATCCATTCTTGCAAAGCGATGAGATGCGCTCCTATCCCTATCGAGGCCCTCGAGCCAAAATAAGGATAGGGTCGCATCTTGGGCATGACAAGTTGGTATCAGAGCCAATACCGACCTAGGAGCCCCCTTGATTGATCGAACTTGGCCGAGTCAAGTCTAGAAAAAAACTATTTTGAATCTAGTTATATATTGGAGAGTAGGTTTCTTTTACTCCTCTTCTATACTCTGGTGAGGTATTAGACTTAGGAATTTTATTATACTCCTCTTCTTGCTGAAAAAACTTTAGGATCACACGGATATTTTGGAATATCTACGATGCCGATGTGACGGAGTTCTGTACTTGGTGCCTCCTATTATCGAGGAGTAGAGCCCGAGGGATTTTGCACATCGTTATCATTCAGATTCCTTAGTATCTTAGGACGGAGGATGTTCGAAATTGCTTCAATACTTCTCGTGGCGAGATAAGGTCAGAGTCACCCAGTACTGGGGAGGCGTCCGGGGTACTACCTAGTTTAGTATGTGATTACGAGTGTCTGAGGTAGACGAGTTTGTGGAGTTTCTTGGATTATGGTGTGGAAGGTTGAGGGTGCAGTTGTAGCTAATTACCTTGGGTACGTTCTTGGGTCCGTAACCCGAATCGCATAAACAAGAAAGACTTCGGAAATTCTTAGGTGGGAATTCAAATAGGTACCTAGGATTATCTTTCCAACAAGTGCATAATGGGTATGTGTTTGTTCTGGTTTGTTTCGTAAGCCTTATCCTTTGTTTGTTTTTGAATATGGTAATTTGAGTTGCTTCGATGTAAAGTAGTGATTTCATATCTTTTCTAAGTAGTGTTCTGATATTTCCGTGGGAATGATAATTCTTTTGCTCAACCAAGTTGTCATATGAATTCTTTTCATCCGGTGTGCTTCTCTTCAAGATAATTCAATCCTCTCTAATATTTGCAAGATCAACCTCGTATTTCTTTCCGGAGTTCTTTTCACCCGTCTTAAGTTTTGTTTGTTTTCCCCACCCTCTTCAATGATTAAATTCTCATCCAAGTGCCTTTTCTAGTCATGTGATGCTTCCTCTATCTTCTCTTTTATTTTGTATCCGGTGATTCATGTGAAGATACTCAGGAGTTTTAAGTTCATCATTTCTTTGTTCTTGTTTTCTTCTCTAGTGGATTCAATTCAAGCTTTCGGTGCTCATAATATCCTTTTCATTAGTTCAATGCTTTCCCGTGTGGAAATTCTTATTCAAGCTTCTCTTAATTATTCATCTCGCTCTATTATATCCGGAATTCTGAAGATATCTCTAAAGAATTGGGTTTTCGTTCCAACTCCTTTCAATTATTTCGAGGGCCTCACCTCATCAAGTTCTTAATTTGTACCGGTGCAATCTCTCTTTCTAAGCAATTGTTTCAATGGTGGTTTCCTTTTAGTGGGCCCTTAACCCACAGGTTTTTTTCCTAGGATCTTACCTGGTTCTTCTATTCTTTCTGGAGACATCCTCAAGTTATTTTCAATATGATGTAAGAATGTTTTTCATCAGTCATATTCCTTCTCCATGATCACTTCGAATTATTTTCATCATTGGCTCAACCGTTCTTTATTCATTATTTCAAAGTATCTCAGTAATTCATGGTGTTCTTTCTCGTCATCATTCTTAGCATTGAAGACCGAAGGAGAGTTCTCTTAAATCTTCTTCCATTCTCCTAGAGGTTCATGGGTTCAGGTTGTTTCTATCATCTCAAATTGTTTCGATCATGACTTATTCCTCCCATATCTATCCGGTGCATTTCATATTGGCTTTCATTTCTCGATCATCCGAAGGCCATCATTTTAGAAGAATTCTTCACTCTCAGCTTTCAGCTTTTCTTTTCAAATTCTTCTCAATTGTTGTCTCTTCGTTCGCATCTCAATTATTCCGGTGCTTCATTCAAGTTTTCTACTAGGTGGACCATGCTCTCTTCATTCTCATGGTATTCCATTCTTTGTAGTATCCTCTTTAGTGTCTAATTCTTACAGGTGTTCTCATTACAGACTTCTTCAAGTTCGTGTCTCTCTCTTCAATATTTTCAAGAAGAATAAGTTGTGTGCTAAATCCTTTGCTTGTCATCAATCACCTTGATGAAGGTTAAGCATAACATAATTCCTATTATGTTTCATCGAAGTGATTTAAGTCTTCTTCCAGAGTTGTGCATCATATCAAAAAATCTCAATTCTAAGTGGTTCTTGTTTTCTTTTTCTTGAGTTCCATGTTTTTCTCAAGCATCTCTTTGCGAAGCTTCATCTAAATCTTTGCAACATCATAATCTATTCTTTTCAACCGCATTCTTTTGGTCATCCTTTCATCCCGGTGTTCTTCAAGAGGTCCTTCATGGTGGTTTGTTAAGGATGTAATTCTTCTCGAAGTGTTCTTCAAGATTCTTAATGGAGGTGCTCAAGTGTTCTTATCTTGGAATCCTAAGTTCAATTCCTTCTCCATTGTCTTTAAGATGGTGCTATTAAATTCTTGATTATGAGGAGTCTCAAAGGAGAATTGCCAAGAATGAGATAAGTAAACCCATCATGTCTTCTCGGAGTTATCTTGGGTTGGATTTCACATAAAGCATTTCCTAAGGATTGTTGCTATCATGGTGTCATAAATGATCCAAGTTTTCTCCTCCTATTCTTGGTGGAAGAAGTTTTTCATCTCTTGTTGCTCTCAAGCAATCAATTGCTTCTGTTGTGGCAGGTTGTCACCTTAAAATTTTGAGATGTTTTCCATAAGCCCATAAGAAGCTGTTCTTTTCGTTGTTGATTCTCCACCAACTCCGTTCAACCTATGCTTCTCAAGTTCAATGGTGGTAGAAGTTGTTATTTTCTTCTCCATTCTTTTCCTTCCAATGATCTAGTTTCTATTCTTTTCTTCTGGAGGCGTTTTCATGTTGCTCTCTTTCAACCATCATCTTGTTTTATCAAGATCACATTCTTTCTTGCTTATTCATTTTACCGGAGTGTTGTGTTCTATGTTCAAGTTCCTTCCATATATCAATTTTGCCCCTCTATCCTACCGAAGTGCTGCCGAAATTTCTTTTGACTTATTGCTTGTTCCTCATGTCATTCTTCATCTCTTTCCAACTTTCATGATCATTGGTTTCACTCGTTTGTCAGAGAAGCAACTAAGTTTACCCTCTCTCTTCTCTTCCCCTTCTCATTCTTAGATCTCGGGACGAGATCCTGGTGTAGTGGCGGAGAGTTGTTACCGCCCGAGACTGACGCTCTAGAAGATTCCCCTTTTATTCCATTCTCGTCTAGTGTTTCATTTGGTTGTTGCATTCATCATCGCATCATTCGCATCATCTGCATATATTGGCATTTTGTCAACATGAGTTTTCAAACTTGCATCCGTTCGTAGTCGCCGATTCTCTCCGTTCCTGTCATTGCCCGTTTTGATACCAACCACACACGCTCGCGCCCGCGGCATCATTTAAAAAAACGTTTTTAAACCGTGTGAAAAATATTCTCAGATTGGGTCGAAACTTGGCGTGCGGTCTTGTTATATCGTAGGTAGACCGCGTGCCAAATTTCTTCGCATTTCGAGTTTGTTTGATGCCCCAACGATCAACTGTGGCATCGCCGTGATTTCTTAATTAGCGGACGTTTTCGGTCTTTAAAACCCATGTCACGGGCCACAATTCTTTCTCTCATCCCCACCTAGCCAACTACACAGCCCAGTAGCCCAACCTAGCTTGCCCCTATGTCCGTGGTCATCGGATCACGATCGGACGAACGAGGTCCAACCCACCCTAGTTCCATCCCCTATATATAAACAACCTTGTGGAAAGAGCCTCTCACTTCACTAGGGTTTCCCCCTTGCCAAATTGCATCCACCTCCCTAGAAAACCTCCACCTGCTAGCTCCACCTCCATCTAATCCCAAAGCCCTAGCCTCCCCAGCCAAATTTGGCCCTCAAATCTGAAATGTGGGGCTCAGATCGCCCAAACCCCCCACCTACCGGACATGTGTGTGGTCAAATCGGACATGTTCGGCGACCACAGAACTGCAGCCTCCCCCACAGGCTACCGCAGCTCGAGAGCTGCCCCGAGCCCCGTCGCGCCCGATGGCCTTCCCCTCGCCGGACCCCACCGCTATCGTGCCGGCGCCGGAGCGCGTCGCCGCCGCCTCGCCGGTGTGCGCCGGAGCCTGGGCCCTGTCCCCGTCGCCTCCCCCAAGATCTGCCGCCATGGAGCTCGCCCAAGATCTATATTGGATCTAGCGAAGCAAGCCGCGTTGGAGCCCCTTCCCGTCGGATCTGGACCCCTGTGCCCCACCGCAGTCGTTCCCGGTTGTGCCGGACCTCGGTGTTGCCCCTCATGCCCCACCGTCTGCCGCCTTGACCGAGCGCCATGCCCCTAGCTCGCCTCGACTCGGCAAAAGGTCAAGGACGACGCCTACTCCCATGCAGCACCCGCACACGGACCACCTCCCCGCTCGACCCTGCGCTAGGCCGCGCCAAGGCCCAGCGACGCCCCAAGGCCAGCCCAACCGCTCCACCAGCAAGCCTTTTGGCCCAAGGTGAGCGCCCTTCAGCCTCCGCTATATTGCGCTTTGAGCGTTGGATAGTAATGTTGCATGCAGATCCTGTTTAGGCCCATATGTAGTTTCGGCCCGTCTAGTATTTCCCCTGCTGTGAATTTCTTATTTAATCAGTGAATTGTTTGTTTTCCAGAAAAAATCATGATGTTAAAATTGCTAATAACTAAATATCCGTGCGTCATATGAGAAAACTTTATATATGTAAAATATGTAGAATTTTGTGTGGATTATCAATATCCCAATTTCAACCTTGTTTAAAATATTTAACATGCCATTTTCTATTATTTTGCATAAAAGCCATGTTTTGCATTGCACATATTATTAAATGGTGCATCGGTTACAAAACTTGTGTATGTAAAAAAATGGTAGATTATTATAATGCATTTTGCATGCATGCTAAAAATATTTGATGTGTTGGTTGCATTTAATTCCTTGAATAACTTGTTAATAGATTTATGCCTTAAACTTACATAATTAATTGTGAAATATTTTCCTACATGAACCATACATATTATATATGTTTTCAGGGTAGAAAAATCCATAGAATTTATCTGTGCATATAGTTTTGTCATTTGAGTAAGTTCATGTGCATGTTATTTTGCTGTGATGCCCTTTTGTTATTTTCGTGAGATTTAATCCATACATGATATGAATTAATTTTTAACATGAGAGATGCCCTTTGACATGTGCACTAGACCCTGGTCATTTTGTTTTTCATGATAATTCATGTTTAGGTGTTGTTTTCTTGTCGCCGACATGCTTAACCAATGTGCTGTTTTGAGGGGTCTAAATATTTCTAAGTCCGCAATCTGTAACATTTTGTTGTTGTCTTGCCATGTGTTTTGCTAGTGATATAGAACCCCTTTGGGGTTGATGTAGTGGAGTTATTTGTAGCTTATAATGTATAATATCATGCTGTTAATCTTCATGCCATAATATATACTGTAGCCTATAGTTTTACTGCTGTCAATATGACTTCGTGATAAAAACTGCATTGTCAAAAACTGCTATTTTCACCAAGTCTGAAACTGTTTCGAATTAGCCATGTTGTGAGCTTCCTACCATGTGATCCATGCCTCCTTTGAGTATGTTATGTTAACATGAAATGAAGTGTGTGTTATATTATACTACCCCATGCTTAGTTTGTGCACTTTAGAATCTTGTAGCTTGTTATTTTCAAGCGTGCAATATGCTACGTTGCTGTTTTGTGCAGATTTCGTTAAAACTTGTGTTGGTTGTTGTGGTTGAACCGTAGCTCCATTTTGGTCATGCCATATATGAAACTTGATTACAATTTCATATAGTATCATAATATCATGTTGCATCCATGTTTTGAAGTGTTGTGGTTGTCATTTTCATGCATTTTGCATTCATGGAATATAATCTTGTGATTATCATATCTTTTAGACCGTAGCTCCGTTTGAGATGTTCTACATATGTAACTTGACTAGAAAAACATGTAGAATCACATGGTGATATTTATTTTGCTATTTAATAACTCTAAAATTGTGTTAGAACAGATCTGCACCAAATCATAATATGCATAGGAGGTTGTTTCGGAAATGCTATATGTTGCTTCCGGCCTCATTTAAGATGCCTAGATAGTGTAGTTTGTTTATGCTTCACCTCTTGCCATGTTTAACAACTTTTAATATTGTTGTGTACCTAAACGAGAGTGAACTAGATATTCGAATGTGAAGTTTCATCAATATGCAACTCGTTGCATATTGAGCTTCACTTAATGTGTAGAAGTTGTTATTGTGATTTTCCATGTCATGCATAACACGCATCTTCATGCATCATATTGTTTGTGCATCATGTCATAAATATGTTGTGGTGTATCATGTGTTGATTGTTGTTTTCAGGTTGTTCCTTCTCGATAGAGTTCCGGAAGCATTCAGATTGTGAGGATTCGATCGACTACGTTGGCTCGTCTTCTTCATGGATTCGTTCTTTTTCCAAGCGAGATCTCAGGCAAGATGACATGTTTCCCTGGATACCACTAGTATCATTGCCATGCTAGTTGTATCGCTTCCATAGTTATGTATCGTTACCTACCACTTGTATGTCAAGCCTCCCAACATATGCCATGATAAGCATCTAACCCCCTCCACATCCCAGCAAACCTTTGTTTGGCTATGTTACCGCTTGCTTAGCCCATTCTTATAGCGTTTCCAGCTGTAGGTGCAATTTATATTTAATTTAATGCATATATATACTTGGTAAAAGGTGGAAGGTTTGGCCTTTCTCTCGGTGTTTTGTTCCACTTTTGCCGCCCATAGTTACTTGTGTACCGGTGTTATGTTGCATATTGAGCGCTCCTAACATGCTCGGGGTTGTTGTGGGGACCCCCTTGATTTTCGTTTTAGGATAAAGCTTGTCTGGCAAGGCCCAACATTGGTACTACATTTGCCTAATAACTAATAAACCTACATATGGAGTAATTAACCCGAGGATCTTTAATCAACAACCTGGGCCAGTGCTCCTCATGAGTGTTGGTCCAACCCAGAGTAGCTTATTAACGCCACCCGAGGCAACTCGGTGATTGGCATGGTAACCATCGCTCATCTGTCATGTCCTGAGAACGAGATACGCAGCTCTTATCGGGTTCGTTGACACGTCGGGTGGTCTTGCTCGACTTCTTTTACCTTTCATGAATGTCTTGCGTGAGGAATTCCGATTTTCTTCGAGCTATCTCGAGGTTGCGGTTTTCCAGTGGAATTGCTTAGTAAGATCACAAGATTCGTGGTCGAGGTTATTCCCGCGGCATGTGGTTAATTTTTTATGGATGAATTTGAGCACCCATACAGGGTTAAATCTTTCAGAAAGCCGTGCCCGCGGTTACATGGCAACTTGAAAACTTTGTTTAACACCCAGTCATAGCAAACTTGAAGTAAACTCTAATAAAATACACCAACTGTGTGTGTAACCATGACTTTCTCTTCTCGTGAGTCCTTATCCGAGAGAGAACATGATGAGGTTATGTTTGACGTAAGTAGGTGTTCAGGATCACTTAGTGATCATTACTACTTCATGTCTGTCATGCGTAGACCACCCACTTTACTTTCTGTATTTGTAAGCTAGCCACTCAAATAAATGCTTAGTTGCTTGTTGCAACCTCGCCACGTAACCATACCTCACCCATTAAGCTTTAATAGTCTTGATGCACTTGGAAATGAGATTGTTGAGTCCCTGTGGCTCACAGATTACTACAACAACAGTTGCAGGTATAGGTAATGTGATGCTTTGACGTGAGAGCGATGCTTGTTTGATTTGGAGTTCTTATTTTTCTTCATCAATCTAGGATGGGTTCCAGGCGACAGCCTGGGATAGCAAGGATGGATGTCATTTTCTTGTTTTATTTCGTCCATAGTCGGACCCTGCTCTTATGTATGATGTTTGAATATGTTGTTGTATTGATGTGAACTTGATGTAGCTTGTGGCGAGTGTAAGCCAATTCAATATACTCATCTCTTCTGTACATGTACTTGCAATGATATTCATTCTTGCAAAGCGACGAGATGCGCTCCTATCCCTGTCGAGGCCCTCGAGCCAAAATAAGGATAGGGTCGCATCTTGGGCATGACATCATGTTAGGAAGTAATTGTGAATTGGTAAAAATAATTGTGTAAAGATTTGTCATTCCCGTAGCATGCATGTATGGTAAACCGTTATGTAAGGAAGTCGGAGCATGATTTGTTTATTGATTGTCAACCTTTGTGTGAGGGTCGAGAGCGCGTGATGGTTTACTCCTACCAATCTCTCTCCTAGGGGCATGCGTCTAATACTTTGCTTCGATGACTAATAGACTTTTGCAATAAGTATGTGAGTTCTTTATGACTAATGTGAGTCCATGGATTATACGCACTCCCACCCTTCCACTTTTGCTAGCCTCTCTAGTACCGCGCAACTTTCGCTGGTGCATTAAACCCACCATATATCCTTCCTCAAAACAGCCACCATACCTACCTATTATGGCATTTAAATAGCCATTCTAAGATATATTTCCATGCAACTTCTACCATTCCGTTTATGACACGCATCATCATTGTCCTATTGCTTTGCATGATCATGTAGTTGACATCATATTGTGGAAAAGTCATCGTTCATATTCTTTATACATGTCACTCTTGACTCATCGCACATCCCGGTACACTGCCAGAGGCATTCATATAGAGTCATATTTTTTTCTAAGTATTGAGTTGTAATTCTTGAGTTGTAAGTAAATAAAAGTGTGATGATCACCATTAGAGCATTGTCTCGTGTGAGGAAAGGATGATGGAAGCTATGATTCCTCACAAGTTGGGATGAGTCTCTGGCCTTTACAAAAAAATAAAAGAGGCTAGAGAAGCCCAAATAAAAAAAGAGGCCAAAGATGCCCACCAAAAAAGGGAAAAAAGAAGTAAAAAAATGAGAGAAAAGAGAGAAGGGGCAATGCTACTATCCTTTACCACACTTGTGCTTCGGAATAGCACCATGTTTTTCATATAGAGAGTCTCCTATATTGTCACTTTCATATACTAGTGGGAATTTTTCATTATAGAACTTGGTTTATGTATTCCAGTGATGGGCTTCCTCAAATTGCTCTAGGTCTTCGTGAGCAAGCGAGTTGGATGCACATCCACTTAGTTTCTTTTTGAGCTTTCATACACTTATAGCTCTAGTGCATCCATTGCATGTCAATCCCTACTCACTCGCATTGATATCTATTAATGGGCATCTCCATAGCCCGTTGATACGCCTAGTTGATGTGAGACTATCTTCTCCTTTTCCTCACAACCTCCATCATATTCTGTTCCACCTATAGTTCTATATCCATGGCTCACACTCATGTATTGCGTGAGAGCTGAAAAGGTTTGAGAACATAAAAGGTGTGAAACAATTCCTTGACTTGTCATCGGGGTTGTGCATGATATAATCACTTTGTGTGAGGAATATGGAGCATAGCCAGACCATATGATTTTGTAGGGATAACTTTCTTTTGCCATGTTATTTTGAAGAGACACAATTTCTATGTTAGTATGCTTGAAATATTATTGTTTTTATGTCAACATTAAGCTTTTTTTTTTAGTCTTATGGATCTGAACATTCTTGCCACAATAAAGAAGATTGCATTGATAAATATGTTAGGTAGCATTCACACTTCATAAATTATTTCGTTTATCATTTACCTACTCGAGGACGAGCAGGAATTAAGCTTGGGGATGCTGATACATCTCCAACGTATCTGTAATTTATGAAGTATTCATGCCATGTTTACAATAATTCTATATGATTTTGGTATGATTTTATTAGAACTAACTCGGACTAACGCTGTTTCAGCAGAACTACCATGGTGTTGTTTTTGTGCAGAAATAAAAGTCCTTGGAATGGGCTTAATATTTACGGAAAACATTTTTGGAAAATATAAAAATACTGGAGCAAAAAGATATCGAAGAGGAGTCCCAAGGAGGCCACAAGCCACCAGGGCGCAGCCACCCCCCTGGTCGTGCCTAGTAGGCTTGTGGGCCCCTCGGGAGTCCCCTTGACGTGACTCCAACACCAAGTGCTCCTATAAATCAAGAAACTTCCGAAAAGAAACCTAGATCGGGATTCTGCCACCGCAAGCCTCTGTAGCCATGAAAAACCAATCGGGAGCCCGTTCCGGCACCCTGTCGGAGGGGGAAACCATCACCGAAGGCCATCTTCATCATTCTGGCGGTCTCCATGACGAGGAGGGAGTAGTTCACCCTCATGGTTGAGGGTATGTACCACTAGCTATGTGTTTGATCTCTCTCTCTCGTGTTCTTGAGATGGCATGATCTTGATGAACCGTGAGCTTTATTGATATAGATGAATCAATGGAGTTTTCCCCTCTCTATGTTCTTATGATGAATTGAGTTTTCCCTTTGAAGTTTTCTTATCGGACTGAGTCTTTAAGAATTTGAGAACACTTGATGTATGTCTTGCGATGGGATATCCGTGGTGACAATGGGATGTTCTATTCATCCACTTGATGTATGTTTTGGTGATCAACTTGCGGGTTCCGTGACCTTAGGAATCTATGCACAGGGGTTGGTACATGTTTTCGTCTTGAATCTCTGGTAGAAACTTTGGGGCACTCTTTGAAGTTCTTTTGTGTTGGATTGAACATGATGAATCTAAAATTGTGTGATGCATATCGTATAATCAAGCCCATGGGTACTCGTGGTGACATTGGAGTATCTAGGTGACATAGGGTTTTCGTTGATGTGTATCTTAAGTTGTTATTTTAGTACGAACTCTAGGGCTGTCCGTGACACTTATAGGGATAGCTCATAAGATTGATCAGAAAAGATAACTTTGAGGTGGTTTCCTATCCTACAATAATTTATGACTTTGGGGTGAACTCTTTGTCACGCGTGAGAGATTTACATATGATTCAACTATGTTAGTATTGTTGAGAGGAATTGCACTAGTAAAATTATGAACCCTAGGCCTTGTTTCTAAGCATTGCAATACCTACATTGCCGTTTTTATATTGTTAGATTACAAAAACCTATATCTACCATCCATATTACACTTGTATCACCATCTCTTCGCCGAACTAGTGCACATATACAATTTATCATTGTATTGGGTGTGTTGGGGACACAAGAGACTCTTTGTTATTTGGTTGCAGGGTTGTTCAAGAGAGACCATATTCATCCTACGCCTTCCACAGATTGATAAACTTTAGGTCATCCATTTGAGGGAAAATTGCTACTGTCCTACAAAACTCTGCGCTTGGAGCCCAACACAAGTCTACAAGAAGAAGGTTGCGTAGTAGACATCAACGGTCGTGCCGGGCATGATCAGAAGGTTGCCATCGCCGAGTTGTGCGTGCGCCATCACATGCTCGTCTACCACTACTGCCTGGCCACATGGCCTTGCAAGCGTTTCACCAGGTTTGTCAACAGCCCCGATTACAGTTTTGCAAGGGTGGACACCACCAACGATCTAAAGGTGCTCAAGACTTCGGGCCTATCCTGCCAGAAGCTTGTCAACATCCAAGGTCAGTATATGGTCTGGGGCGGCGAGAAGAAGAAGCAGAAGGACTCCTTGGTTGACCTCGCCGCGGCCATCATCGACCCCTACTACAAAGACATGAAGGTTGAGTGTCACAAGGACAAGACTGCCTGGCACGCGGCCTAGGTGGACGAACTAGATGAAGAATACATCAAGTACGTGGCCAAGGACGCGTACACCAACTACGAGATGTATAGTAGGATCATTGACATGAGGAAGTGCCTCTTTCCTGCAGACGGTGAGGGATATCCACAAGCAGAGCAGTGTCGGCAACCGTCGTTAGAAGAACAGTATGATTTGGCGATCGTCTACTTCTTGTAAATTTATATTGAGGAATGTACATGTGTTGTGTAGTCACTTATGGAACTGTATGTTCAAATTGGTTATGCAACAATAATGTTGTTGTTTTGTAGACAGAGCATATAGATGTTGTGCAAACAGAGCAAATCACATCTCATACAATTATTAGCGGCAATCGTGTGCCCACAACACACACAGGTTGTCACACACACAGGTTGTCAGGATGAATCGTTTGGGTTATTATTGGTCTTCACACACATGTCTAATGAATGAACTGTTTGCTGGGTACCGACAAGACAAACAATTGTTAGGATGAATCGTTTGGGTTATTATTGGTCTTCACATACAATTCTGATGAATGAACTATTTGTCGCGTATCACACACGCCTTCTTAGACTCTTAGGCTAACTCGTTTGTGTTCTGCTGGATCAACGCAAACTGTTTGTCCGAGTGAACTGTATGCCACACTATGCACACCTATATAGTTTGTTAACCATTTCCGTTATCTTCCATAATCACAAAAGTTCATACGAACAAACTGTATGCAACGCATCACACACGCACAACTTTTATTTGAACAGTATTTACTCGTTCCTTCATCACACACGGTTTTCATCATTGGAAGGCGGAGCTTGAACTATACTGTTTGTGATTGATGGATCGCACATAGTTTCATCGAAGGGTCTCTGATTAGGGTCTTTGATTGATGTGTCGTGTTTGGATCATCCTGCAGTAGTGACATAGTCCAAAATCGAACACCCAATATTTTCTACAATCCGAGCTCAGTATTTAGTTGTTTGGCCGGAACTACAATTTCTGGAATTGCTAAGCTGAACAACTAACTACATAGTTGAATTGTCATTGTGAAATTCAATTTATTGAACTTAGATGTACAAACAAATGCTCAACGTACATCAAGCTACTAAAGATAATGCTTCTTGCAGGCAACCTTTGTTGTATATATATCACTAGATTGTTGTTTAATAGAACAAACTTTCACCCTCTTCTTACATTACATAAAGCAAGATTTGAGTGTAATACCATGAAAACCAGTCACCTACTGCCTGCTACTTAAGCCAAGAACTTTGTGTTTAGTAAGATAAGGATCTTCTGGCTATTTTTTTTAGCATACTTCTGTTATCTTACAAAAATCACATGCTGATGCTTATGCTTAATATAGTTACCTTTCTTAATGAGAAACACTTTTTTAAAATGCCATAGTGCATATAGGATCAAGCATAATCGCTTTAGGCCATGAGGTGCTGATATGTTTGCATGTGGATCTTAATCTGACAAAATATGACTACTGACAAAGAGAAATTGTATCATCATTACCTATGCCATAAATTAGTTAATGTGCAAAAAAAGTATTCAAATACACCCGTCCCTACAGCGGTAACCACGACGCAACACCTTGTCAGTGCTTGCATTCCCTGCGCTCGCCCATCTTCGTGTCATCATCATGCACCTCCCCCTTGTTGTCGCCACCCCAAAATTCAGAAGTAGCTGCAATGCAAAAAAAATTAAGAAAATTCAGAAGTACAAGAGCCCTTTGATGATACAGTCTTATGAAATACTCCCTCTGTCCTATAATAAAATATCGTCTTGGAAGCTAAAATAGCTTGCAAAACGGTCTTATATTGGGACGGAGGGAGTAGTTTGCTATCACCAATCAGACGCATCAAGAATGCTCAAAGGTACCACTAACCCTGGCCGAACTTCTAGCTTTGCATGAGTAAATTACCCTACTGTTTTTTGTCAATCACTTCAACTCATCAATCATACAAATAACATGTGGCAAGCTCCATTCGGTCAGTTTGAAATCCAACAGGAACTGAGTACTTGGTCAGCTTCTTTGTGATATGAAACATCAAGCCTCATATCTAGGGGACCATCATCACATACGTGTAAAGGAAGAAATCAATTGTAGTTTTTACCTCATATAGTAAGAAGGCACAGTTGTTGTACACATGTAAATGTCTAATGTATGGAGCAGTGTTAATATGGATAATCACATCGCAAAGATAGTATTTTCTTGCAAGTTAAACTATCCTGCAAAACAGACACCAAATCACTTCGGTATAAACACAACAATGAATTCAAAGAAATAATCACCTCACATTCAACGATTGTCGTGGTCATTCAGGTTGATGCCAGATGAGAGGCAATAAAGGAATGGACGTCAGCAGGCGCATCAAACTCCTTCCTACATTGGCTTCGCAATCACGAGACATGCAAGTGTCGGAGTTGATAATTACAAATTTTGAAACACACAACGATTGTGCACATGCCAAATCTCCCAAATCACCAGCACCACGAGCGTTCTTCAATACATATTATCATGTCCATCCTTAGCAGAACTGGTCCTTTCCTTGTAATAGCTACAGAAAACAAAATAATATATTATGTTACCTTTCATACAAGGATTCAACATTGTTCATTGCATGTCAGTATATTAGGCACACCAAACTTAAATGAGAAGATAAATGGCAGCAATGAATAAATACTATATAGCTTGAGAACACATTTATAAATGGTTCAGGACAAACCAGATAGACGTGTGTCACTGAATACTTTGCTAAATATGCGCAGGGAACATGAATCTGTGTACACCCCTACCATGAATCTGTAAATAGGCCATGGAATCATTTGTCAACCATAGTATGCCCTTCTTTTAGTTGTTTGCTTAGAACATATGTGCCAAACAATATTGGATCTGAAGATCTTCATCTATATTCTCACCCAAAAGGGCATCAGACAATCACTACTTAAACATAACTGCCTATAGTATACCAGTCCCATGGGAAAACAGGTAGACAGAGCACATAAGCCAATCCATCATATACAGATGTAAAGCAGCATATCGAAAAACAAGCAAGGAGATTCACCTACAGATCGAGGTGTAGTTCAAGCGGCTTGACTTCCATCTGCCTACCCATTTGGTTTATATTGGACTGCACGACTGGCTTCTAGAGAGTTCGACATGGGCACGCGAATTGAACTGTGGGTAACAAAAAAAATGTATTTGGGAGGCGGCATGAGTGGGAGAGATGAGGATCGGGAAGAAGAGGAAGTAGGCAGCATAGCACCTTCACGTGGGGCACTTTAGTGGGGAAGGAGGAGTATGTGAAGGCGCCGCCGCCAAGGATGAGCAACACGTAGACGGCGGCGGTCAGCGGCAGAGGAGACGGGGAAGGGGGTGGAGGAGATGGCGAGAAGGAGGGGGTTGTGGCAATGTTGGGCGCTGTGACTAATGCGCAGAGGAGGAGGCAGGAGATGCGTCGCCGTCATGCTTGCCGAGATCAGCATCGGAAAAGACGGGATGGGGTGAAAGAGATGGTTAGGAGGGGCTCGTGGTGTTGGTGGACCGTGCAGCTGAGAGGATACATGAGAGGTTCCGGAGGCACACGGCGTCGGCGGGAGCCACCGCGCCAGATCCGTTCCAGCGCTGCCGGCGGCAACACTTTGTTGAGATGTTTGGATGAGGGGGGCGTGGGGAAGAGATGGAGGCCATGGAGCTTAAAGGGAAAGTCAGGGGGTTATGTGCAAATATTTAACGGAAGTGGCGGGCGTCTGTTTGCAAAGTTGACCAGATTTCATCGTGTGTGTTGGATCAAATCGAAGGGTTGTGAATGCACGACGGGAGACACACATCATCACCAACTTAGATTTTTACTGTAAAAAAAGTTAGAGGTGTCTAATTATGATTCTTGTTTTTTTAATCTTGTTCTCATAGCGAAAATTTGATAAATGTATGTATTAAAATGTCTCTGATGAAATAGAAAATAGTGTTCAATGCCAATCAAAAATATGTATGCATGACAAAAAAAAAATCCAAATGTAAATGGACAAACGACGGACAAAACGTACATCTGTTTACGTCGACCGGTTGAAGTTGCTCTAGAAATAATTTAAGAACGTTTAAATGATGTAAAGATTTTTTATTTTTTTCTTTACAAAGGGAGTACTATTTACAGTAGAGAGAGGTCACTGCATACCTAGCCAAACCTCGGGCCAGACCTAAAAAAGCCCGGCGTTAGAAACTCAGGCCCGAACCCGGCCCGGCCTGACCGTCGAGCCTGATATTTGTGCCCAAGCCCGGCCAGCCCGAAAAAAGCCCGGCCCAAACCTGCATAGGCATAAACTCGGGTTTTTTCATACCTAGGCCCGGACCCGATCCGAACATCGGGCTTAAAATTCACGCTCGAACCTGACCCGTGGACAAGATCAGGCCGGATCGGGTCGGGTTTTTTCCGGTCGCGTCGGGCCGGGCTGCCCATGGCCAGGTCTAGTTCACAGTGAGTGTCGGATCCTATAACTATTAGGGACGGAACTTTAACCACAGTGCCCGCATGCAGACTTGTCCCCAGCAGAGGGTCAGCGACGCCCCTTGGGAGCGAGATCCACTGGTAATAATACCTAGCTAGACAACCTCTGATAGTATTTGTATAGTGCCCATTTGGCTAACAAACTTTCAACTGTTACTGTTTGCGCACATCACATCCAGCCGGTATTTTCAGAGTTTTGCCAAAGGGCGCCGAGTTGACTAGGATATGTGGAGATTTGACCTACCCGTTTGTCCCTGTAGCCAGCTTTTATAACACATATATCTTATCGGGTCTCGTCGATAGTCTAATTAGGCGCGGTAATTCGCTCGCCTTTGATGCGTAGGCTTAGCAATAGCTAGGATTTGACAAATTAAACACGTACTTACTGCTACTGAATGGATCGATGGGTGAGATATCAGATCCAGTCGTGACATCTGAACATCGGATGTCATGTAGCCCCGTCAGGTAATTTTATTATATCTGCACACCTGACTGACTTTTTTTTTTTTGCGACGAACACCTGATTGACTCGACGGCCTAGCTTGCTAGCCACTCAGTCACCTATTTGCCTGGCTCTTCTTCTTGATCCAGATGGTATTTGTGTCTCATCTCAGTCAGCTCATGCCTCATCCGGTGTGATTTTCATTGTCAGGGAGCGACAAAAGTGCACATGATTATCCCAGCTGCAACCGAATCGCTCATCACTGTTTTTTTAGAACGAAAGCTTTAGAAGAACCTAATTTTAAATTAACAAAGCCATCAACCGATCAGAATCACATCGAACAGCAAAAAAAAAAGACGATACAAGGTGTTGTGTAAATAGCTAACAGGCTACCACAAACTACTTGGAAGATGGAAGAGCGCCTTGTCAGTTACAGCTAAACATTAAAGAAACCTCCCATAACGAGTAGAGCCGCACGCAGGACACTAGCAAATGCTTGGAAAAGAACCAACCAGTAGCTGGAACAGCGCCTTGTCAACTCCAAGAGCGCTGACCGACGATGTCAACCTCCTCCACCTCCGAAGGGGGCTCCCTGCCCCCCTCGCCCGGTATGAAGGACGCTAATCCGTTGGTAGGTGGAGATGCCCACCCGAGGGCTACAGTGAGATCGGCGCCATTGCCAATCGAAAGACCACACCAGGACACCAGCACGAAACAACATCGAACTCAACAAAGGGAAGCATTGGCACTGCATGAGAACTACACGCGAGGAGAAGCAAAACTACACGATGAAGCTACTGAAGGCCGAGCAACAAAGGAAGGAACACAATCCCGACGGAGCTAAAGGACAATCCCAAGTTCACGAAGATTAGAACTGAGCTCATGCCACAAATGGCAAGCATTGACAACCCCAGGAGGGGAACCCTACCCCCTACCCGATTGGCCGATGACATTAACGCAGAGCATCCACAAAAGATGTGAACTTGTGTGGCCTTCGTAGCCAGCACCAGTAATGAAGTCTTCGACCTCACCTACGACAACCCCCAACCAGAAAAAGCGCTCCCCCCCAAAGCTCACCGAAGACGCCACCTCCTCGAAGGTGACGGCGCCCATGGCCTCGCTGTCGCCCAATCCAGAGGGATTTTGGTTTTCACCCGGTACACGAGCAATATGGGAGGAAGAGGAGGGAGGAAAGGGGGGTTTACCAACGCCTACAAGTAGGGGACGACGCCCATGGGCGTCGCCGCCGGTAGGCCGACAGAGCCAACCACGGATTTCTCTGGTCCCTTCTCCCACCTCCACCTCGGGAGAAGACACGACCGCGGTGCCCACAAACCACCGACGGAAGGATCTAGGACGAGGGCGACAAGAGGTTGAAGAGGTAGGCGCCCCCAGATCTAATGCGGGTGCTCCCGAGGCCACTGAGGGAGTCCTAGATTAATGGGTCCTCGGGAGGCCGACCTGTTTCTTATGGGCCGTACTGTATGGGACGCTTGCCGAACATTGGATCAATCAAAGGCCCAGTCTCCAGGAAGGAAGCTTCGGGAATCGTGGCTTGTCCTCCACGTTTTATAGCGAATAGGCATGTTTATCTCTTCAGCGTGTAAACCGACAATGTGTAAACCCTAGGTACCCTCGGCGTCTATATAAGCCAGAGGGTTTTAGGTTGTAGGAAGAGGGACAACTCATCTAGTGTTTAGCTCTTTGATCTCGAGGTAGATCGACTCTGTAACCTATACATCATTAATACAACCAAGCAGGACGTAGGGTATTACCTCCATAGGAGGGTCCGAACCTGGGTAAACCTTGTCTCTCTCGTCTCCTGTTACCACTGATTCTAATCTCATAGCTCGGGACCCCCTACCCGAGATCCGCCAGTTTTGACACTGACATTGGTGCTTTCATTGAGAGTTCCACTCTGATCACCCAAGGAATCGATGTCTCACCTTATCATCAACGAAGAGGTTCGCAACATGGACTCTTTCATCCCCGGACAGATCTTCGCCTTTCGTAGCGTTGTGCTACATGCCGCCCAAACTGGCCATCTAGGTCATGTCAAAAGTTTCGCCCCTGGACAAGAGGTCATATTCGGGAACCTAGAGTTCTCCACAGAGCCTAGGGGTGACTTGTCACTAACCGGGATCGCAGTCTCGCCTGTCATGCCTAAAGACTCTGCGGCTTTAACCTCGAGCTCCTTTTTCGGTCAAGCCCACGAGGTTAATCCCGGCAATGACCCGACTCTTAGTCCAGATCTGGTCATAGTACCAGAGGACCGGATACTTGTTCCCGTCGAACACTCCACTCGCCTGGACACATCGAAGATCAAGCCTGAAAGCTCCGCGCAGTTTGACCCGATCGGCACTCGAGATTCAATGAAGCCCTAGATCAGATCTCGTCAATGAAAATTACCGACGATCCAACCCCGATATACGCTCAGATCGGCTACAAAGTGGGTCGGGACGAATTTTTTTGACCCACCCACCACCCACTTGATAGCCACAGTCGAAGACTTAACCGACATGTTGGACTATACCTCCGAGGAGGCATAATACATGGATGAAGAGGATTGTGCTCCCACCCCCATTAACACTGGACGATGGGCCTCCACCTCCACATACGATGTCTACATGGTAGACACTCCCACCGCTAATGGCAAAAACACGCCTAAGAATGATAGAGACAAGTCGGGTGACGCGCCGTCAAGGCGTCGAAAGCCGCATAAGCGGTCAAAAGGCAAAAAAGGAAAAGAAAGCCATCATCGGCACCGGGGACGGAAATACCCCGGAGGACCTAGGCGATCCCAATATCGCCGAACACCCGCTAGAGGGTCAGGAGAAGCCGGAAGACCAGCGTAACCCCGACGACTTCAACGATTCCGAGGACGATAACTACCTCCCCCCGTAGAGGAGGAGGACATCCCGGAAGCCGATGACCTCGACATCCCTGACAATCTCGAGGATCAGGAACTGTTCAGGCAACAGCTCATAGCCACGGCACGTAGCCTAAAAGCAAAAGAATGGCAACTTAAAACCAAACAAGATGACCTCAATGATCGATAGACGAGAGTCCTCTCAGTTGAGGAAGGATACGATACCGGTCTATCGGACCAACCTAAGAGCTATCCATGCGCAAGGCTGCTGCCACAATTTGACGATGAGCTCACTAATACCCCGTCTCCCAAACATACCCCATACGACAAGCCAGACCGCCCCCCTCGAGGACAAGACAGGACGGCTGACGACACCGGTTATAGACTGGTGATGCCCCGAAGACGGGGAAAAGAGCCATTAGATCCCAATGACAGGTTCGACCTGCGAGACAACCTAGACTATAGAGCAGGTCATACAAGATCCATCTACGGATCTAGAGGTTAGTCACCCGGTAGACGGGAGGGGTACAGACCATGGCTTGACCGCAACAATAGAGGCCGGGAACAAAACTGGGCTAGAACAGACGCCACATGCCTGCGCGACATAGCTCGAGTCTAAGGCGCCGCTCACCCACTATGTTTCACGAACGAGGTGATGCAGCATCAGTTCCCAGAGGGGTTTAAAAACGTGAACATAGAGTAGTATGATGGGACAGCTAACCCAACCGTATGGATTGAGGACTTCCTCCTCCACATCCACATGGCTCGAGGAGATGATCTACATGCCACCAAATACCTCCCCCTAAAACTCAAGGGGCCAGCTCGGCATTGGTTAAACAGCCTCCCCTAAAACTCCATTGGATGCTGGGAAGACCTAGAGGACGCGTTCCAATCTAACTTCCAGGGCACTTATGGTCGACCGATGGATTCCTCCGACCTAAGCAACGACGTTTAGAAGATCGCAGAGTCAGCGCGGCAATTCTGGAATCGATTCTTGACAAAGAAAAACCAGATTGTCGATTGCTCGGACGCTGAGGCAATAGCCTCCTTCTGGCATAATATTCGGGATGAATGGCTGACTCGCCAGCTCGGCGAGGATAAACCTCGGACCATGTCTGCCCTCACATCACTCATGATCCGCTTTTGCGCGGGTGAATATAATTGGCTAGGAGACGCAGCCACAACTCTGAAGACCTTGGAACCTCTGAAGTTCAGGATGGCAACGAGAAACCAAAGCGCAACAAAAACAAGCGTCGGCACAACAACAGTGATGCCGATGACACGACTGTTAACGCCGTCTTCCAAGGTCTTCAGTATCAGTTCCCAGAGGGGTTTAAAAACGTGAACATAGAGTAGTACGATGGGACAGCTAACTCAACCGTATGGATTGAGGACTTCCTCCTCCACATCCACATGGCTCGAGGAGATGATCTACATGCCATCAAATACCTCCCCCTAAAACTCAAGGGGCCAGCTCGGCATTGGTTAAACAACCTCCCCTAAAACTCCATTGGATGCTGGGAAGACCTAGAGGACGCGTTCCGATCTAACTTCCAGGTCACTTATGTTCAACCGATGGATTCCTCCGACTTAAGCAACGACATTCAGAAGCTCGCAGAATCGGCGCGGCAATTCTGGAATCGATTCTTGACAAAGAAAAACCAGATTGTCGATTGCCTGGACGCCGAGGCAATAGCCTCCTTCTGGCATAATATTCGGGATGAATGGCTGGCTCGCCAGCTCGGCGAGGATAAACCTCGGACCATGTCCGCCCTCACATCATTCATGATCCGCTTTTGCATGGGTGAAGATAATTGGCTAGGAGACGCAGCCACAACTCTGAAGACCTTGGAACCTCCGAAGTTCAGGATGGCAACGAGAAACCGAAGCGCAACAAAAACAAGCGTCGGCACAACAACAGTGATGCCGATGACACGACCGTTAACGCCGGCTTCCGCAATTCCTAACCTGGACAGCAGAAGAAGCCTCCTAAAGGCAATCGCGACGGACCAACCCCGCTAGAGAAAATCATGGAAAGGCCCTGCCAAATCCATGGCACTCAAGAGAAGCCTGCCAACCACATGCGCTGCAAATGTTGGGTGTTCAAACAGGCCAGCAAACTCACGCCCGATGATCAAGGCAAGAGCCATCGCAGCGAGGATGAGGATGGGCCTTGGGGTCTGATTGGTGGCAGACAAAAGAAATTCCCTCCAGAGGTCAGAACAGTAAACATGATATATTCCACCCATATACCTAAGAAGGAGAGGAAGTGCGCCCTTCGAGAGGTCTACATTGTAGAGCATGTAGCCTCGAAGTATAACCCATGGTCGGCATATCCGATCACCTTTGATCGAAGTGATCACCCGACAAGTATCCGTCACGGGGGTCGGCCGCACTTATCCTAGACCCCATCATAGACGGGTATCACCTCACAAAAGTTCTAATGGACGAAGAAAGTAGCCTTAACTTGATTTACTCAGACATGATGAAAAATATGGGAATAGATCCATCAAGGAGCGTTTTAGTCGAGTTTTGAGACACTTGCCATCATAGTGATTTTTGTCGAAATTTTTGGTCGTCGCAGCCCCGAATTGCTCCAGAAAAAAAAAGTCCAACAAATTTCGTGCCCATCTTGCTTATACGACGTGGGAAGAGTTTTGAGACACTCGCCATTGTACTAATTTTTTGAGCAAAAAAAAGAGCGCAAAAAAAGAGGAGCCGAAAAAAAGAAACGAAAAAAAATTTAGAGTATGCTCTTCCCTTGATTACGTGTAGCATCGTGATTTGTTGGTGTTTTGGGCTAGCGTCTCTAGTACAGTCTAGCCTAGGACCAGCACAGTACCGTCGTTAAGCGTTTATTCAACCTTGCATCTCTGAATTGATTATTGCTAACCCTTTTTGCTACCATATTATAAGCCATCCCAGCTCCACATACATCTACGTCGTGTGTTTGACACCACCTGGCAATCGCTCTATCCAAGCTTTGAGCTCGTGCACGTTAATTGAATTACCAGGTACTTTCGTTTCTTGCAAATCCTTCTAATGTTCATGAACGTATGATGCTGCCTAAATTAGATACTTTTGTTTTACTTATGAATGAAGGACCTGGCATGGACAAGAAGGATGACCATTGGAGCGGGATCAAGCATGGAGAAGAACGTGCGCGCGCAGGAAAGAACAATGGAGCTTCTAGTGATGATTTTCACTCTTTGAAGCCACCATAATGGGAGCAAGAAGCCTTGGACGAAATATGCATGATGCTACTCTATAAAATTCGTCCCTAGGCTAATATAGGTGTTGCACCACCTTATTGTTGGGCTAGGCCCATGTAATTTCGAAATACCATATTATAGGTTGTTTTTAGAGTCCGTATGTCTGGGGAAACTGAGTTAAGGTCGGTTTCGGACCCCTCCTCCAAGAGGCCACAAAATTCCCCTTTATTCCCCCATATATACAGCCCTTAGGGCGTCGTTTCAGGGTTGGGTTTTGTTTAGATTACAAGTTCGCCATAGCTGTAACTTCGCGTTGTTCATTTGTGTTCCACGACCAGACAAAGGCGTCATAGAACCCCACTTCATCAATAAAGCTTTCCTCTTATTTTCACAATATCCAGATTGCAATCTTAGTTTCTTGCTTGTTCTTCGTTTGCGTGCAGGAAATAGACCCTCGTGGTCAGGTTGATCGTGCTCCGGCGTGGTCAATAACCTCTTGGAGTTGGTTTAGCGACTGCTAAGGCGTGGCATCATCACACGTTCATAGTCATATCGTCAAAGTCTACTCCACCAAAAACGATAGCCACCATCTCATCGAAAGACAGGGACAACTTCACCTCTATCACTTTCCCTTTTATGAGGATTATCGTTGTTTGGCCTCCCCTTGTTGTGTTGTGAATACCTCCGCTTGCTGATACGTGTGTGCTATTGCACGCGCATGATTAAGCGTATCCCATATAAAATGGGACACGATCTGTGCATTGATAGATCGTGTTGATAAAACCGGCCTCGAACCGCGAATCGAGTTTTTGCAACTGGCTTAGCAGTCGTGGTGGGCCGTGAACTTTTGTTATAAAGGTCGTTAGGGGACGTTATTTTACCCCTTGACACTTGGCCTTCAGGGCCGACCTATTCATAGAGTTCAGACGCGCCTCTATTCGGAAAACTACATGTCATCGAAGGCCGAACTAAACTCAATGGGAAGAACTCACCTCGCAAGCCGAATACTATGATTATACGAAGCAACTGAAGCGAAGACCCTTGGCGTTGGAAGAAAGTTCGAGGGATACTAAGGGAGTCCTGGATTAAGGGTTCCTCGGGAGGCCAACATGTTTCTTATGGGCCGGACTGTATGGGCTGCTTGCAGAACATTGGATCAATCGAAGGCCTTGTCGCAAGGAAGGAAGCTTCGAGAATCGTGGCTTTTCCTCCATGTTTTATAACGAATAGGCATGTTTATCTCTTCGGCGTGTAAACCGACCATGTGTAAACCCTAGGTACCCTCAGCGTCTATATAAGCCGGAGGGTTTTAGGTTGTAGGAAGGGGGACAACTCATCTAGGATTTAGCTCTTTGATCTCGAGGTAGATCGACTCTGTAACCTATACATCATCAATACAACCAAGCAGGACATAGGTTATTACCTCCATAGGAGGGCCTGAACCTGGGTAAACCTTGTCTCTCTCGTCTCCTGTTACCACCGATTCTAATCTCACAGCTCGGGACCCCCTACCCGAGATCCGCCGGTTTTGACACCGACAGTCACCGCTCACCACGGCCATCACTCCGCCGCCCACACGGTCGAGGTGGGCGGCCAGCACCCGCTGGCGCCACCAGCAGAGGGCGATGCAGCTCCACCACCCGAGATCCTCCACAGGGGCGGAGTGACCAGATCCTTGCCGCCACCATCCTCAGCTGGCGACGAGGGAGAGTAGAAGGGGGTAGGGAGCCTCGGCGGTGGGCTAGGGTTTGAGCTGCCCATGTCGCCCCTGCGGGTGCGACGCGGGTGCTAAGCGGAGATCCTTTGCACTTTGACATTGGAATGAAACAAATGGAATGGCACGGTTCACTCATCACTGTTTTGGAGATGCAACTTTATTAATGTGGTGTGTTTATTGAAGTCCGATGGATATGGCCTCAACTCATACGTGGCATGTTTCAGCACAATACTCCGTGTTCATGACCTGTTTGTACTGTAGCATGTTTAAGGTATGTCGACCCTTTGCCAATTGATACTGGCTTGTTATATCAAAAGCAGTGACATTGTAAAGTAATACAACTATTTCAATTTGAATAGTAGTTGAGAAAAAATAGTAATAAATGCAAAGAAAAGAATTTGAACTACGTGTGCCACAGTCAAGCATTTTTCCTAGTCGTAATGTCTCACTCTTATTTGTGCCCCCTGATTTCATTTTCTTTTGGTTGAGTAGCTATATCTTCCATCATATCATTTTGCAACGGAGAAAAAAAAACATAATAAAGTTTGTGAATGACTCAAACGACAACAAGACCCGTGTCCTGTCAATATCTCAAACCCCACAAGATTTCTAACGCAAAAAGTATGTTACCACAACACCATTCCCTCCAATGAAATAATTGTTCACCATTTTGAAAAAAGTTTGTGGCTTTGAAAAAGACTTGTGAAATCGGAAGAGAAGTATGGATTCATAAAATGTTCATGATTTTTAAAAAAAATCATAACTTTGGAAAACATTCATGAATTTGAAAAAAGGTATGCTTATTTCATGAATTCAGAAAAAAGTTCCGGATTTAAATTAGAAAAGGAGAGAAAACAGAAACCAAAAAAAATGTTGAAAAAGAAAAAAACTAAGAAAAACCGGCCAAAAATACATAGGAAAATCTAACAAAACCAACCAAATAAAATCGAAGTTAATAAAGACACAAGCCAGAAAACCCGGGTGAGGAGCTAAAAGGGCTGGCCCATGTAACTCGCTCTCTAGCTCAAAAATAATAAGTATATGTATCTCTGCCTTTTCAGGCAACATGATTGGTCTAGGATTTGGGGATATACAATTGTTCAATGACATGAACATGTTAACTTCAAGACATTACCAAATTTGCAGCGCGGAGGATTCTTGGTTCCACTCTTCGGTTCAGTGCACACATGCCCATTGCATTTGGTCCTTAGCTAAAGATGGCATGATGCGCCACATTCATAACACAACTGACCCAATTGCCAAGAATTGGTTTTCCTTCATGTTCAACTCGTTAATTCATGTCCAGCTGATTAGGTTGTTTGTTACCATGTGTACTATACTGTAATAGCCCAATGCCATTTTTGGTCATGTATCTCATGTGAACCTCTATGTTGCCATGTGCCTTGATTAAATTATGATTTTGTTCATGCCATTCATGCATCATGCATCATAATCATCATCAAGTGCATACCATTTCTTGCCTTGTTTATTTGTGGATATGGTATTGTGATGTGAGGTTGGTGTGGTGAATGCATGTGTGCCTTGTGTTTGGCTCTCCTCAAACCCCCCTCTCTCATTTCAATTCAAACCCCCTTTTGCTCCTATTAATTTATGTCACAAATTAACTTGCCCTACAAATCCTTTAAAAAATGTTCTGGTGCATAAGTTAATGGTTTAGAGTGGAGTAAGAGAGCTTTTTCAGGTGTTGCCATTTTTATCATTAAGATCTCTAATAAAACAGTAGCTTTCAATTATTAAATTAATTAATTTACTTTGGTTAAAAATGACTAGTTCATTTCATTTAAATAGGCTACATTATTGTTAGTGCCAAAGTTTTTTTGTTTTACTTAAAATCCTTTTTTTTCTGTTGTGGGGTTTTTATTTGGTTGGTTTGTTTTAAATAAAATCAAAGCTTTTAAGTTGCTGTGAGAGAGACAACCCTGGGCCTTCTCTCTCCCCGCGGCCTAGCTAGCCCCCCCGAGCGGCCTCGGCCCACCTCACGGGACGGCTACCTGCCCCATCTCCCTCCTCCGTCAGGAAGTGCGAGCGAAAGCAGAGAGAGCGCGCCTGTCGTGATTTCAGACGTCGAGCACCGTTCCTTCGCGGACTATTTAACCCCCCTCGGCATGCGTGCCCCTTCCCCTAGGGTTCCGCGACCCCTCCAGCCGCCGCCATCTCTCAATCCCCTCCTTCTCTTCCTCCCCGCGGTAAAATTCAGTGAAGGGCTTCGGGTTCAGAGAGACAGAGAGTGCAGCGCCATCGTCCCCTCCTTCTCCATCATCGCCGGTGAGCCTCCACGGTGTCCGAGATGCCAGGTGGGTTCCTGGTGCTGCCCGCGCTTCGTTCCCGATGCTAGGAAGGTCTGAGCCCCTCTGTGGCGTCGGTTCCGTCATCGCCTCCCGTCGGCGAGCCGTGCGCGTGGAGCTGCGCTTCTTCAGGCGGCGCCAACCTTCGTCCCTGCCTCGTCGCGACCCCGTGCAGCCCCGCGGTGAGCATCGCGCGCCTTCCCTCTCCTCTCGCCGTAGCACCGCCTTGCATCGTTGCTGTCGCGCCCGAGCGAGCGCAAGCTCGAGCTTGAGCCGCGAGAGGTCCCTCCCCTCTGAGTACGGAAACAGGCTCCCCTAGGACCCTGCAAGCCCCGCTGGTTCCTGCTATAGCAAACCGCTGACGCCTCGCTGGAATCGCATCGCCGCCGCACCCTGTCGCTGTTGTAGTTTTCTTCAGTTTCGTTAGAGTTTCGGCGGCGTCAATTAGTAGTAGAGGAGGACCCCCTCCCTTCGGTCAGGTGCTGTCGTGTAGTGTAGTGGTCGATCGACACGGGAAGGACCGTGAGGTCGCGGGTTCGACCCCCCCCCCCCCCCGCGCGCCCTCTTTTTTCTTTTATTTTGTGCATGTGTGCTAGTGCGTGTGTGGTGGGATCGGTTGTGGCCGAGGGATCCCACGGTAGGATCCAGTGTGCCTGTGTGTGTGGTGTGTGACTGTGTGTGTGTGTGGTAGGTGGATCCCCTGTGGATAGGTGGATCTGGTGTGCCATGTGTGTGTGTGTTGTGAGTGTGTGTGTGTGTGTGACAATGGGCCTGGTCCACTTGTCATCCACATAGAGGGGCCCTGGTGACTATGCCAGGTGGGACTCCTCCTATTTTATTTGTTAATTGTTTTAATGTTTTATTTGTGTTTTATTAGATTAGTTCCATTTCTGGAAATATCCGATCTGGACTAGGCCATATTTGGCAATGATCAAATATGGTAAGTTTTAACTTATGAGGGTGGCATGTTGTCTTCGAGATAGGTTTTTGGGAGCCTTGCAAAAGCATATATATGAGTGTGATATATGGAATTGGGGTAGAAAAATCACAGGAATTCATTGGTGTGATTTGTTTTGTCATTTGAGCAATTTTGTTAAAAAAATGTCATTTTGTCACAATATGCCATTTTGTCATTTTAGTTAGAATTAATCCATGCATGCTTTGATATTGGTGTCAACATGGAAGTGGTAGTGTTTCATGAGTATTATGCCATGGTATTTTATTTTGACATGATAGGCTTGCATTTAAGTGGGAATCTTGCTCCAAAGTAGCTAATAAAATGTTGCTGATTTCAACATGCTAAATATTTCTAAGTGTGAGAATTTGTTATTATTTTTATGGCATGCTAAGTGGATGCTACCAAGTGATATGTTGTGTTTTAGCTCAAGCTTAGTGCTAGTGTATTGTAGTAGATATTGTCCTCTACCATCCTATTAATTTTTATGCCATGAGGTGGTCTCTTGCACCATTATTTTCTGCTGTCAACTTGCTATCAGCCTAACTCAGATTCCAGAAAAGTGTGATTTTCACTAAGTCCCTAGAACCCGTTTCATTATGCCAGCTTGTGAGCTTCATGCTTAGTGATCCATGCTTCCTTTCCAGTTTTGTGTAGATGGATGATTTGATAAGCATGCTATGAAGTTTCTGTTCATGCTTTGTTTGAGGTTGGATACATCCTGTAGCTTAATTGTTGTGCAAGTTGTTATGTTGCTGTCTTGGGACAGATTGTGTGTGGTAGTGTTTTGTGTCTTGTGGGAGCTATGCTTCACTATTTTGCTTGATCTTTGGCTCTATTTTGGTTGGTTTTTCATTTCCCAACCAATGGCTACCTTGGAATACCAAGGAATAGCCCATGGTCTTCCTTGTCTCGTATTTGCCTTCGTACCTTGCCGTGAGCGTAGCGTGAGATCCGTTACTACGTTTCCTACGTTTTACATATGCATTTGCACCGATTTTGCATGAAGCATCCACATTTGCCATGTTCATGCATGTTTAAACAACTTAACAGAAGGTTCTGTCCAGAATTGTAAACAACTTAACTATTGCATGAGGAACATGACTAGCTTAGGATTGACATGCTAAATACTTCAAATGAATCATGCATCATCTTGTTTGTGCATTGAACCTTGGTTGGTTGTTTATTGTTGCTGTTTCTCTTGGGTAGACGCGAGTGTTAAACCTGAGTACAAGGATGCAGGAGAGTACTACTACGAGGACCCTGCTCTTTGTCCCTCTGAAGAACCAACATGCAAGATGACCGTACCCGGATCTCGACACTATTTTTGCTTTGCTAGATGTCTTGCTCTTATCATTACATATGCGCTACCTACCATTTGAATGCCAAGCCTCCTACATTTCCATGATAGCCTCTAACCCCTCCACTACCTAGCAACCTTGTTTGGCTAAGTTACTGCTGCTCAGCCCCTCTTATAGCGTTCTTAGATGCAGGTGCAGGTTGTTTCCATGTGATAACATGGATATCTGGAGATATAACAATATTTACTGCTATTTAATTTAATGCACATATATATCTTGGTATGGTGGAAGGCTTGGACTTTTTCTCGGTGTTTTGTTCCACTTTTACCCCCATAGTTACTTGTTACCGATGTTATGTTTCCATATTTTGCGCTCTTAACATGCTCGGGGTTGTTATGGGGACCCCCTTGATTATTCGTTTGAGAGATTAAAACTTGTATGGCAAGACCCAACATTGGTACTATTTGCTTAAACAACCTAATAAAATTGCATAGGGATTTGCAACCCCGTGGATAACTAATCAACAACCCGGGCTAGCTCCTCATGAGTGTTGGTCCAAACTAGAGCCACTTGCGGGGCCACCTCGAGGCAACTCGAGGGATTTCTATCAGGCCACCGTACGTACTGCTCATCTGGTAGTGCCCTGAGACAGAGATACATGTGGCTCCTATTGGGATCTGGACTGTCGGGCGGTCTTGCTGGACTTGTTTTACCTTTCTCGAATGGCTTGCGTGAGGAACTCTGATCTTCTTCGGGCTATCCCGAGGTGTCGGTTTTCCTTTGGAATTGCCTAGGATGATCACGAGGTCTGTGGTCGAGGTTATTCCCGCAGAGTGTGGTTAATTTGTGATGGATTAGTTGGAGCACCCCTGCAGGGTTAAATCTTTCAGAAAGCCGTGCCTGCGGTTATGTGGCAACTTGGAATATTTTGTTTAACACCAGGTTATAGTTAACTTGAAGTAAACTCCAATAAAATACACCAACTGTGTGCGTAACCATGATCATCTCTGCTCGTGAACATGAACCAAGAGAGAACATGGTGGTGTTATGTTTGACGTAAGTAGGTGCTCATGATCACTTAGTGATCATGGTAGAACTCGATCGTCTTACGTAGTCCACCACATTTACATTCATGTTCTCGTACCTTAGCCACCAAATGATGCTTAGTGCTGCTGCAAACTCAACACTCACCCCTATCCAACCCAATAAGCTTGTATAGTCTCGGTACTCGGTTACAAGATTGCTGAGTCCCCATGGCTCACAGATTACTACAACAAATACATGTGCAAGTGCGGATGAGATCGTGCCAGATGATGTGACCCAGCGCCAGTGGGAGTATGACGAAGAACGTGGCAGAATGTACGTCACATATCCAGACGAGTAGAGAGGCCTTGGTCGTGATCTTCGGAGCTAGCAAGACAGTTTCATTGCTTCTTTTCTTTGTTTGTTTTTCGTCCGTAGATGGACCCTGTCTTTTGAATGATGTCTGAATAAAATGTGTGGACTTGTAATTTAGCTTGTGGAGAGTGTAAGCCAACTCATATACTCCTCTCTTCATACATGCATGCGATGTTACTATACTTGCAAAACGACTAGATGCGCCTCTATCCCTATCGCGGCCCTCATGCCTAAATAAGGATAGGCCCGCATCTTGGGCGTTACATATATGGTACGCAGGGTGAATATTTATCCACGGGGGAAAACACCAAAGTCCATTTGGTACCCATGTATTTATCAACAAATTTGTCGAGGAGCTGCACATGTTAAAACAACCAGCCCAAGGTAACTGGAGATCGACCATAGCTAGTGCCCTGCGATGGTTACCGCCTGAAGCATGGATGTCAAAAGTTAGGGGGTGTTTGGTTCTAGGACTAGAAATTCAACATTTTGTCATACAATGTTGTCCAAAATGCCTAAGTTTTGTTCTTCAAGATGAGAGTCATAAGTTGACAAGCCTAAGGAAATCTTGCATAATTTTTGAGTATACATGATGTAGGACCACAGTGTGCTTACCTAAGATGTGGCATGAAACAAACACCCACTTAAATTGGTCAATCTTGTCTAAGCTTAGGTGTGGCAACCTTAGTCTCAAACCAAATAACCCATTAATGTTGTCGGAGGGATGGCACAAGAGGATCTTTTATTGTAGTTGGACGCAATTATTTGGGTGTTTATATGGGATCATCATCGGTATTGGCGGAAGGACTTAGCAACCCTGAAATCCTAGAGAATGGCATGCTGAGAAGGACTAACATTGGCATCACACTTCAATTTATCCCGTGTAAAGTTGGTCACGGAATGTAAAGACTTAATTAATGATCTGGTGAGAGGATCTTTGGGAAACAATACAACAATCATCAAGGAGATCAAGCACTGTGCTCAAGCCTTTAGTTCTTGTTCCTTCGTTTATGAAGGACGCCTCTCTAATGTGGAAGCACATAGTTTAGCTAGACACACTCTTTCTTTGTCTTAAGGGTGCCATGCATGGTTTTTGAATCCACATGACCCAATTGCAATTACTACAATTTGTGATAGAGAGAATCTACAGCCGGGCACCCCAAACCTCCCTGAAACACCCGGGCGGACGACCCAGTCAGTAACGGGTAAAAAACCTGACCCAAACAGGTGCGTCAAATAGGACTCAAATGCTCGAGCTGACTGACACCCCTCATATCGAGCCCAAATGTAGGGTGGATATGAGGAGGCCCAAGCACGATCGGGCATGTCCACCTCGTCGGACCCGACATGTCTACCCCACCACAAATTACACCAAATCTCCCCTCCTTCCACATCCCTCCACACTTTCCTACGTACGATCCCTCGTCATCCGCAACCCTAGATCCCGACCCTCACTGCCGGTCTTGATCCTCCACCATAGATGTAGTCCAACCCATTCCCAACCGTTGAGACCTAGGTTGCATTCTCCTTGTCCATCGGTGTTGTCCTCCTACTATCCTGAGAACATCGTCCTAAGGGACCAACGATGAAGGTAGTGAGAGAGGGAATCAACAATGTCTCCGGGAGTGGATGTCATCATCGATGAGCAGCACCCCCGGGGTCCTCGCACCCCAACCATCCATAAGCTGACAAAATCGCACCTTTCGACCAGGTTGGGACATAGGAGGATTCGACGGTCGGCTAGGGCATTCCAAAGAGCTTTCCTCCCATGCAGATGTCGCTGGCGGACGTGTGTCACTCACCGCAACTCGTTCGGGCGCGTACAAGCACGAGCACGGACGGTGCCTAGGCTGCCATGACCTGTTCGACGGAATGACACAACAAGACTCGGTATGTTCTTGTTGCTTCTAACTAATCAACTTTTCATATGTCATGTTCAATGTTTTGCATAGACCGCTAGTTCATTTCGGACATGATCAATGCTTGCAAAACATGATCATTTATGAATTTATCATGTCGGACGTGATAATTGATAATCAAGATCTGACTCAAATGCACTACAAGTTGGGGGGTCCAACTTTCCCTTCATTTGAGGTTGGAACAACATCAAATATCAATCCAAGCAAGAAGAAAAAGAAGCCAAGTACGGCAAAGTCAAGTGGCCCAGTAATCTCAACTTTTGAGGATATCTTGGTTAAATCTTGGTTGTCCACAACAATGGATACAATATGGGACACGCAGAAAAAGAGTAAGAAGTATTGGGAGAACATTTGGAAAGAATATCATGAACAAAAGCAATATGTGAAGTCGTATCCTATCGTCACCAAGCGCAATGTGTCATCTCTCCAACATCGATGGGGGTCATTCAAGAGGAAGTGAACAAGTACGTCTTCTACTATTCAGAAGTGCTTTCCCACCATCAAACTAGGATGAGAGTGGCAACTCACGTAAGCTAAATTCCTTCATCTTGTCATAATTTGCATATGCTTGTTTTTGTTGCATTCTCATGCTCATACATATTTTGTTTGCTAGACCGTGATGATGGCCACTATGTATCAAGAAACGGAGAAGAAGCCATTTGATTTTATCCATTCTTGGATGGTATTGAATGGCAAACCAAAATGGACACAAGTTGTGTACAATCTCAAGGACGACAAAAAAAGGAATGATGGCTCAAGATCCCACTAATCAATTGGGTTGGATGAAGAAGAGGAAGATGTTGTAGTGGAGAATGGAAGCGACACCACGCCAAAGGGTAACCGAAAAGTGATGGAAACAAGTGGGAGAAGGAAAGAGCCTCTTGTAACACCGCGGCTAAAAAATGTCCTCCACATGGACGGTCATTTTTAGGTTAGGGAGAACAAGAAAGAGGAGGGGATAGATTACGACCGAAATAGGGCGAAGAAGAAGATGGAAATTGAGAAGGAGAAGATCGAGTCAAGAAGAAAGAGGCAGTGATCAAATGGGACCTTGAGAAGACCAAGACATTTGGAGAGATTGAGTTTGAAAAGCATAGGCTGCAAATCGCACGGGACACGGAGGATGCAAAGATAATGTTGGAAGACTAAAGTCTCTTGGATGAGCATGCAAAGAAGTGGCTTGTGAGGATGAAGAGGGAGATCCAACGAGCATAGGGAGTACGAGATGACGAGGGCGGTTATGACAGCGATGGAGCATGCAACAAGGATGCAGGCAAAGCAGGACGCAAGGATGGTGTTCGACGAATGATCCGACCAGCCGGTGAGTGATCCGTCATGCTCGGACTTTGATTTTATTTTGGCATGTCTGGATTGTTGAACTATGATTTTCTTTGTCGTATTTATTTCAAATTTTTGAGATGAAATAATTTGTACCGTATAATCCACATCAATTTCATGGATTTAAGGATCCATATTTGATATGTGTGTAGTGGATATGCAGCAATCCAAATAAGAGGTTGTGCAACGCTGTCTATGCTCTTCCATAAAGTAAGTATGCTACCCCTTAAAAGAAAACTAGCGGTTCAAGCGTGCCCATGGCGCGTCGCCTGAGCGGAAGCTCGGCGCTGCCGGGTGGGATGGCGCCCCTTTCAGTTTCCTGTTTCGAACATGTTTGACACAAGTTCATGCAAAGGCTTTTTACAACGCAAACTTCAGACACTAAGTATAACAAAAACTAAAATCCAAAGAAAAAAAAAGACTACTACTTTCCCGTTAGAGGAAAGGTCGAACACCACCATGCCGGAGCCATTGGCCTTGTGCCAACGACAACCTGCTAGAGGCTGGTTCGACGCCTCGTCATCCTGAATCTTAATCTCCTTGAAGAGCCAGCATCGCATCGCTTCGTTAACGATGGTGCAGTGGCTCTGCATGAACGCAAGCATAAACCGGTTCTAATCGAGGCGATCAACGACATGTGGGTGCCTTCGTAGCTAGCAAGACGCTCCATCATGTTGTTGTATTGCAACTACGAGACTTGCTACTATAGAGCAGCTGCTCACCCGTGCCATCGTCGAGGCACTCCATGTCGTACTCGCTCTGCTCGGCATGATAGTAGTCCTCGACTCAGCGCATGTTCCTCTCTCGGGCATCGCAGAAGTTGAACACCATCCTTGCCCATCAAACACCCATTTTGTATCCAAAACAAATTTATTCAATGTGCTAGTCAATATTTAGAAAGGATCAAGAAATGCATTTCTGTGAAATAAAAGAAGGGGGGATGTCAAATAGTATGACCTACTAATATAATCTGAACACAAAAATGGCTGAGCCAATCATGATCTCATTTAACATCACACAGAACAAGACTGCAAAATAGAAAAGATTAATGTCACATTCATTATAATCAGAAAAAGGTAAAGCACCAGTCAGGTATATAAAAAATGGGAGCTTAGCATGACCCATTTTAACGCAACGATGGTATGAATGCAACAACTAAGATCTGATAGCTTGATGCAAATATGGAATGCAAACACCAAAGGGTAGTTGGATACCGCAAGCGTGACATATGATTTGTTTAGTCTTTACAATATTACAGGAAATAGTAGTAAAACTGCAGGTGTGGTAGTTAACCATGTTTCTATTGTTAATAACCACTTGATCATCTGAAATTTGTTTGCTCTACTCACATGGTTCAGCCACATCACTCCGAGTAGGTCATCCAAGCATCATCAAGAGAATGGTAAGAGAGATTTAATGATATATATTTGATGATTAGTGCAAGAAGCATATTTTCCCTATAATGCACCATTAAAAACGACATGCATTTGATATTCACCAATGAATTAGAGGCTCATTAGAAGACTGTAACTAAAGACATAAGCTAAACAAAAACAAAGGCTTTACACAGATAAAAATATAGCTGGTAGGTGCAACTTCACTGCCATTCTCCTATATGAATACAATTCTTAACTATACCAATAAGAAGTTAAGTATTGTCCAACTAAAAGTAGCCAAATAGGGCTTGATCCTCGTCATCATGCGGCCAGTAGCAATGCTAGTAATAGCTAGCTTCTTTGAAATCGCAGAAAAACTTTGGCGTAAATAATCTTGGATGTGAATCTGAACAATTAAAACATAAGGAAGGTCACAATTTTTGTTAGGCTACTACAATTTTTTTGTCCTACACCATGAAGCTGCAAAGATGAGAGACATCCAACACATTTCTGAATTTAACTAGCATGACTACCTGTTGGAAAGAGATGCCAAAAGAAACACCCAAATGTAGTCATACCCATCTAGTTTTCGTTAAGGGATCAACGTGCTGAGTTCTGCGCCTATAAGTTGGACCTGGCAAAAGCATATGATCGAGTGGATTGGAAAAAAAATTAAATATGTTGGTGGCTTTTGGGTTTGCGCCAATGTGGATTGACTGGATCATGACGTGTGTTACTTCGGTGAAATTCTTAGTGCGGATTAATGGTCAAATATTGGATCCCTTTTATCCATCATGTGGTCTCAGGCAAGGGGATCCCCTATCTCCGTAATTGTTTCTATTTGTGGCAAAGGCACTCTCTTTGTTGCTAAAGGATGCATGTGATAAAGGTGAGCTAAAAGAGTTTCACTTGAATAGACAAGCTCCGAGAATTTATCATCTTCTATTCGCGGATGACGGCCTCCTATTTTTCAAGGGGTCCATTGATCAAACCTTAATCATTAAAAATATCTTGTCATCCTATGAGGTGGGAACTGGTCAGCTTCTGAGCCCTAACAAATGTTCAATTAAATTTGGCAAAAAGTGTAGTATGGAAGATCAGGTGGCCATGATGGTTATTTTAAATATTACAGCTGAATGTTTTGAGGACAAATACCTTGGATTACCGGTACCCGAGGGTAGAATGAAGGTTGGCAAGTACTAGTCGACTAAAGATAAGGCTTTAAAAATGTAACGCCCAAGATGCAATCCAATCCTTATTTTGGCATGAGGGACTCGACAGGGATATAAGTGCATCTCGTCGTTTCGCAAGAATGGATATCATTAGTAGTACATTTACAGAAGAGATGAGCATATGGAATTGGCTTACACTCGCCACAAGCTACATCAAGATCACATCAGTACAACAACATATTCAAACATCATACAGAAGAGCAGGGTCCGACTACGGACGAAAACAAACGATAAAATGACATCCATCCTTGCTATCCCAGGCTGCCGCCTGGAACCCATCCTAGATCGATGAAGAAGAAGAACTCCAAATCAAACAACGCATCCCTCTCACGTCAAAGTATCGCATTACTTGTACCTACAACTGTTGGTGTAGTAATCTATGAGACACAATGTCGTGGTTTTATCACGGCGGATGTCCGGGTAAACAGACCTTGGTTCGAGGCCATTGCTAACGTGATGGACTCAAAGGGGTTGACAGGGACGAGAGACAAGGATTTATCCAGGTTCGGCCCCTCAACTCGAGGTAATAGCCTACGTCCTGCTTGTGGTTGTATTACTTGATGTATTGATTACAAGGGAGTTGAAGCTTGACCTAGTACTCGATAAATTAATCTCTAAGTCGCCCCGGGTCTGCCCTTATATAGGAGGTCTAGACCATGGGTCTTACAATTGGTAACCGACTCTCATTGTCTATCCGAGTCTTCCTCTATCTTCTTGTCCAAGTTGTCCCCGGGCGGCTTACACACCCGGGTCTTCTGGGCCACCGTCCGGCCCACCTTATGAGCCGCCAATCCTCCTGGGCTTTAGGACCACTGGCTCACCTTGGGCCAGTGTCGAGCTGCCAAGCATAACCCAGAGCCCTTGGGGCGGGTCATACCGTGGGGTTATATCCCCAACATTAGGCCCCGGGTTGATTTGAGCTTGCTCACTTCACCCTCTTGTCTTGCTCTTTTGGCGAGTCGCCCGGAATGACCCGCCATGACGTCACGTTGACCCTGCAGGAAAGATTCGCTGACGTACCCACCAAATCTTCGCATTAAGTGACTATCCCAAAAATCGAGGCGCCCGCCTCGGCCGAAACGTTTCCATCGCCTAGATTTTCGCGCTCATTCCACCTTCTCCTTTTAAATAGGACCGCCCCAGGCGATTTACCACTTCTCCCGCTCGCTTCCTCATCTTCCTCTTCTTGACGTAGCCGCTTCCATCACCTCCAGCTCTAGCGCTGCCTCCGCTCCGTCGATGATAGGACGCTGCATCAACCTGTGTGAACCAGAGCTTCATCCGTGTTTCACTGCGTCATCGCCGGTAAGCCCGTGCTTCTCCTTAGATCCATTACTGCACCGGTAGGGTTTGTAGGAAGCCCATCACCTTCACGCAGGCTCTTCCGACGCCGTTGCTCGGGGTCCTCTGACGTCGGCCGCACCCTTGACGCTCACGCTGGTCGCGCCGCCGCGCACGGGGCGACCATGCACAATGCACACGCCCATCGCGGCTCCTTCTCATCATTTCAGTTTTCATCTATTTCGACTGTTCTTCGCTAGGTCTAAAAATAGGAACTTTTTCCTGCTTTTGTAGATCCATAAATATAGCGGCAGTTTGTGAAACCTATTTTTCAGGACTTAGCCAAAATTTCCCCCTCTACACCGGCTCTCATCAGCCGGAGTATAGCATCTTATACATAGAATCTTTAAGCTCCTAAGTCGCCATAGATTTTAATCTCCTCTTGACTCGTCATGCTTTAATTTTCACAATCTTTGAACCGGCAGAATGTCTCGTGCCTCGAACTCCTATAACTGGGTCGGGTCGTGCGTTACGGAAGAGTTTTTGATGGACTTTGTTCACGCTGGTACTCTGCCTTCCAAAGACGCCATCCACTGGCGGGTCCCGGGTGATGAACTGAAACCCGTTCCCCAAGAAGGAGAGGTGGTCGTTTTCTCGGACCATATTGAGCGGGGTTTTGTGCCTCACGGCTCAAAATTCTTCCGCGATGTCCTTCATTTTTACAAACTCCATCCTCAAGACCTCGCCCCCAACTCCGTCTCAAACATTTGCAACTTTCAAGTGTTTTGTGAAGTCTATCTGCAAGCCAAGCCGTCGGTAGGCCTGTTCCGGGAGTTCTTCTATGCCAACTGTCAAACTGAAGTGAAGGCTGGTCTAAGTCTCGAGCTGGGCAGAATTTCTATCCAAAGGCGCCGGGACATCACCTTTCCGGCTATGCAGCTGCCGAGTCACCCAAAGGACTGGAATAAAACATGGTTCTATTGCAAAGATACTTCTCTAGAGGGTGAACGTCCACTGCCGGGTTATCGTCCTTCCCGGCTCAAGACAACGTCAGAGCTTCCTGGCCGGCTGTCAGCTTCAGAGCGCGCATGATACGAGCCCGCTCATGCCAAGATTAGGGCCCTCATGGCCAACGGCTTAACCGGACTGGACCTGATCCGCTGTTGGATCTCTTGGCGGATCATGCCGTTAAGCCACAGAACACGCCTTATGTGCGAGTACAAGAGCGAATACGACAGCTCACTCTGCTTCAGCCGGTCAACCTTGACAGAAGACGACATCACCACTACTATCTAGAGTCTCGTTCATGAGACATCCGGCGCCTGCAGCGCTATCGGGTTGATCCCCTTTAGTGCCCTTAATCCGGCCCCAGATGTAAAGCAACTTCTTCACATCTGTCTCTTGGACCTTACTTGTACCTTGCTGATCTACTACCTTTAACCGGCTTATTCTTTCAGGCCGACTTTGATTTCTGGAAGAAGGAATACATCCCTCCCTTGAAAAACACCAAGAAGAAGGCCCCAGCTAAGAAGCCCAGGAAGGACGCCCTGCAAGAGGGATGGTTTGACCTGCCACAATCATCCGGTTCAGAGGTACAATTTTGGCTGTTTTCTGAGACTTTGTTTTCTCATTTCACTAACACCCGTTTTACTCACAGGATGACGTGGAGACCAGCCACACCAACGCCCCTAAGGTAATCTATGTTTCTTTCGGCTCGGAATATTTTATCCCCCGGAAGCCGCGGTGGGTTATTAGGAAAGTTCCTCTCTCTCACCCTCTTGCTTATCTGGACCCTCAATTTCCTTTTAAAAAGCAACAACAGGCTGATCGTCGTCAGACCCGAAGCACCGGCTCTACAGATCTCGTGTCCGGTTTATCGAACTCCCCGGCTTCAAAGAAACGCCCTGCAGAGGTATATATCTCTTGTTTGACTGGTTTGCTTTGCCATTTCAATATTGTCTTATCTTTTCTCAACTATCTCGCAGAGGTCACCTTCCTCTGGCGACTCTACGGCGACTGCCCTGCCACCTCCTAAGATTAATCCGCTGTAAGTATTTCCTTTAATCGTGCATTTCCGTTCCCTTTGGCGGCTGTAACCCTTGGGTTCTGACACTCGTGCTCTCCAGGGCCCAAGCAAAACATCAAAAGACGAACAAGTCATCACCTAGCCCTACAGCCCAAGAGCCGGAGCACGAAAAACCGGACGAGACACGACCGGATGTGGATCCGCCAGCCGCATCTACTGGGCCGGTTGTGGAAGACATCATCCCAGAGAGCCCTCCAAGGAATCCTTCGAAGCCACCAAGTCCTGCCCAGATGATCAAGAATGCTGCCACTCCGGACGTCGTGATCACCGGCTCTGGCTTCCAGTCTCCCCCGGCTCACGTGCTGACCAAGCATAAAGAGTCGGCTGAAGCCTCGAAGAAGTTGGAGTTTGAAACTTCTGCTTTTGAGAAGATGACAGTCGAAGAGCTTCACGCCGGCTATGTGAACCGGCTTTCCACCAGTCGGGATCTGGAGCTTCAACTGGTCAGTCTGATGAAGAAAAAATATGAGGTACTCCTTTCCTGTTATAACCTTCCTTAGCCCCCAAGGGCCGGCTCAATATAATCCAAAGTTGAGCCGGGTCTTTCACGATCTTCCTTGTAGAAGATCCAAATCTGTAGCCCCCAAGGGCCATCTCAATCTAACCCAAAGTTGAGTCGGGTCTTTCATGATCTTCCTTGCAGAACATCCAAATTCGTAGCCCCCAAGGGCCGGCTCAATCTAGTCCAAAGTTGAGCCGGGTATTTTTGTGCCAAAACGTCTGAAAATAGACATTAGCCCCCAAGTGTCGTCATACATATTGCTTGCGATCTTTTTGGAGACTTGCCTATTGATATTATGCTTTGACACACCACAGGAAACTTTAGCTGAAGCCGGGTCGCAGTTGACGGATCTGAGGACCAATCTGGTGGCTCAACAAACAGCTCGAACTGCTACAGACGAGCAGTGTCGGCTTCTCTCTGAGGAGTTGGCTACAATTAAGGCCGACTTTGCTGCCTTTAAAAAGTCAGCCGAGTCTGAGAAGGCCTCCTTGACCAAGCAGGCGGATGACGCTGATCAACGGCTGATAGCTGCATCAGATGAACTCCAAGCCTTGAAGTGTCGTATTACCAGAATGACAGCCGCCCTCTTCGGTAAGTTTCTGATAACTTGTGCTTCGATGGTCATATATTACTTGTACTGGCGACTCATCGTGAAATTTTGTACGTATGTAGGCCCTAGGAGCCGGCAACTGGCTTCTGACAGTCTGTTGCCGCTGAAGGCTATCTATACCCTGACGGGGCAGTTGTACTGCGGCGCAATGTGCACTATTAAAGTTGTGCAATACAAAGACAAGATTCCTGCGACTCTCAAGGGCGTCTTGGAGCTCTTGTCCACCATGCCCAAGCAGATTGTCGAGTTAAAGAAATCAGCCGCCTGCCAAGGGGCGATTGCGGGCATCAGCCAGGCCTTGGCTTTCTCTCCGGAGCTGACATCAGCCGAGATGATGGATGGATTCCCTTCAAAGAAAGACGATGGCTCTAAGTTCACCGATGCTGACTACAGCCGGTGCGTAAAGGAGTCTAGAGTGTTGGCTTCCGTCTTAGTGGAGGAAGCTGACCCGACGACCTACCAGGCGGCTTATGGCCCTGACCAAAAGAGAATACGCGGCCCGCTTTACGAGTGCAAGGACTTAACGCCTGCCCGCAGTAAGGACCTCTTCGCTCCTGACCTTGACCCGTCTCCTTACTTTGAAGAAGGCTCTTTTGCGGCTCTAACGAACTGCAACTGGGACTTGGACAATCTCCAGATCGGGGCCACCGAAGAGCCGGAGCAGGATGACCCAGCAGCTAGCTAGTCCTTGCTTTGAAAAACTTGTAACAGCCGACTCTCCATGACTCGCCGTGTGGCGTTGAAAAAACTTGTCCAAAATTTTGGGCTCCTCAGGGAGTGTCTGTAATAGACTAGATGTCACTTTTGCTTCTACTAAGCCTTGTTCTATTATGCTGTATAAAATGATCTGGCTCTTCAATTGCCTTTGTATGCTGCTTTGTCAACACAGAAGACATCGGTGGCCAAGATTAGGTAAGCTACACCCGGAGGTGGTAAGCCCCCTTGGCAATCATGGCTAATCTGGTTAGCCGGGGATGGCATAAAGCCTGCTGATAAGGCATTAGAAGATATACCCGGAGGTAAGAAGCCGCCCTTCGCCGGTTGTTCAAGGTTAGATAAGCTACACCCGGAGGTGGGAAGCCCCCTTGACAACCATGGCTAATCTGGTTAGCTGGAGATGGCATAAAGCCTGGCCGATAAGGCATTAGAAGCTATACCCGGAGGTAAGAATCCGCCCTCCGTCGGTTGTTTAAGGTTAGATAAGCTACACCCGGAGGTGGGAAGCCCCCTTGACAACCATGGCTACTCTGGTTAGTCGGAGATGGCATAAAGCCTGGCCGATAAGGCGTTAGAAGCTATACCCGGAGGTGGTAAGCCCCCTTGGCAATCATGGCTAATCTGGTTAGCCCGGGATGGCATAAAGCCTGGCCGATAAGGCATTAGAAGCTATACCCGGAGGTAAGAAGCCGCCCTCCGCCGGTTGTTCAAGGTTAGATAAGCTACACCTGGAGGTGGGAAGCCCCCTTGACAACCATGGCTAATCTGGTTAGCCGGAGATGGCATAAAGCCTGGCCGATAAGGCGTTAGAAGCTATACCCGGAGGTAAGAAGACGCCCTCCGCCGGTTGTTTAAGGTTAGATAAGCTACACACGGAGGTGGGAAGCCCCCTTGACAACCATGGCTAATCTGGTTAGCCGGAGATGGCATAAAGCCTGGCCGATAAGGCGTTAGAAGCTATACCCAGAGGTAAGAAGCCGCCCTCCGGCTGTTGTTAGGGTTAGATACCCATCGATAGAAAACTTCCTACAATCGCGGCTAATCATGTTAGCCGGAGATTTGGCATGAAGCCGGCCGATAGGGTGTTAGAAGCGATACCCGTCGGTAAGAAGCCCCCTTCAGCAATATGGCGTAAACGCCGGCCGATAAAGCATTAGAAGCGATACCCGAAGGTAAGAAGCCGCCCTCCGCCGCGGCTAATCATGTTAGCCGGAGATTTTGGCATAGAGCCGGGCCGATAGGCATTAGAAGCGATACCCGAAGGTAAGAAGCCACCCTCCACCGCAGTTGATCTATCAATTGGAATTTTTATGAACTCTTCTTGTATGAACAAAGATGCGTGTAACAAAAGAGGTCCCGTCTTGCGGGGATGCTATCTTATTTATATATGGTATGTACAATGATAGTGTACCATGGCGAGTCTCAACGCCCTCATGTGTAATACGGCCACAGATGTGCTATGTTCCATGGCCGGCGGGTTTCCTGACCCGCCGTCTCTGTGTCATCCCTGGTATCGACGAGATAGTATGACCCATTGTTGAGATTTCTACTGGCCACAAAAGGTCCTTCCCAAGGAGGTGATGACTTATGTATGCCTGTTTGGTCTTGAATCAGCCGGAGCACTAAGTCGCCTTCCTGGAATGTCCGGGTCTTGATTCTGTGGCTGTGGTAGCGGCGCAGGTCTTGCTAATAAATCGCCGATCGGGCAGCCGCCAGCTCCGCTTCTTCCAAAGCATCCAATGCGTCTTGATGTGTCGTCTCATTATCCGTCTCAACATATGCCGCCACACGTGGCGAATCATGCCGGATGTCACTCGGCAATACTGCCTCGGCACCGTACACCATAAAGAAAGGTGTATAACCTGTAGATCTGTTGGGGGTAGTCATGATACTCCATAAGACGGAAGGCAATTCTTCTACCCAACATCCGGGCATTCGTTGTAAAGGAACCATAAGTCATGGCTTGATGCCCCTTAGAACCTCTTGATTAGCACGCTCCGCCTGACCATTAGACTGTGGATGCGCAACTGCTGAAACATCCAGCCGGATGTGCTCCTTGTCACAGAACTCTTTCATAGCCCCCTTGATAGATTCGTGCCATTGTCGGTGATAATGTTGTGAGGGTAACCAAAACGGTAGATCAGTTTCTTAACAAATTCAACCGATGTAGCCGCGTCACACTTGCTAATCGGCTCTGCCTCTACCCATTTGGTGAACTTATCAACTGCCACCAAGAGGTGTGTTTTCTTATCTTTGGATCTTTTGAAAGGCCCTACCATGTCTAGCCCCCAGACTGCAAACGACCATGTAATTGGTATCATCCTTAACTCTTGAGCCGGAACATGAGCACGCCGGCCAAACTTTTGACAGTCGGCACATTTCCGAACCAAGTCTTCTACATCCTTGTGAGCCGTCAACCAGAAGAACCCGTGCCGGAAAGCCTTGGCTACCAGCGACCTCGAGCCGGCATGATGTCCACAATCTCCGGCATGAATTTCATTTAACATTTGCCGACCCTCCTCAGGTGAGACACAACGTTGAAAAACACCAGTCACGCTGCACTTGTGCAACTCACCATTAACTATCGTCATTGATTTGGAGCACCGGGTAATCTGCCTAGTCAGGTCTTCATCATCAGGAATCTCGCCCCGGGTCAGATAGGCTAGGTAGGGGATAGTCCAATCTGGGATAGCATGCAAAGCCGCCACTAACTCCCCCTCCAGGTCAAGAACAGCCAAATCCTCTTCCGAAGGTAACTTAACAATCGGATGATGTAAGACGTCCAGGAATACATTGGGCGGCACCGGCTTTCGTTGGGAGCCTAGTCGTGACAGCGCATCTGCCGCCTCATTCTTGTGACGATCAATGTGATCCACCTGATACCCCTTGAATTGGCCGGCAATAATATCAACCGCCTGCCGATAAGCTATCATCCATGGGTCATTGGAGTCCCAAGTGCCCGAAACCTGCTGAGCCACCAAATCTGAGTCGCCCAAACACCTTACCCGACTTAAATTCATCTCCTTGGCTAATCTAAGCCCATGAAGCAGAGCCTCATACTCAGTCGCATTGTTAGCCGGAGCACATAACAAAACTTATCACCTTTAGGAGACATCAAAACAACTCCTGCGCCTGACCCTTCTAGCTGCTTGGATCCATCAAAGTGTATAGTCTAGTATGTGTCATCCGGCTTTTCCTCAGGGGCTTGACATTCCGTCCAATCATTTATAAAATCCACAAGAGCTTGGGATTTGATGGCCGTACGAGGCACATATTTTAGATCAAGAGATCCCAACTCCAATGCCCACTTAGCAATCCTTCCAGTGGCTTCTTTGTTCTGGATTATGTCCCCCAACGGAGCAGAACTAACCACGGTTATCTGGTGCCCTAAAAAATAGTGCTTTAATTTGCGGCTGGCCATGAAAACCCCATATACCAGCTTCTGCCAATGCGGGTACCTTTGCTTGGACTTCGTCAGGACCTCACTGATATAATAAACTGGCCTTTGAACCGGATACTCCTTTCCAGATTCCTTGTGCTTGACCACAATCGCAGCGCTTACTGCCCGATTATTAGACGCCACGTATAAAAGTAACGGTTCTTTCTCAGCCGGAGCAGCCAGCACCGACGGCTCAGTCAACTGTTTCTTGAGCACCTCAAGTGCTTCAGCCGTCGCCTTGCTCCAGACGAATTTGTCCGTCTTCTTCATCATATGATATAAAGGAATAGCCTTCTCTCCAAGGCGGCTTATGAAATGGCTCAATGCGGCGATCCGCCCCGCCAAACGTTGGACATTGTTAATACAGGCCGTCTGTGACAACCTTGATTTTATCCGGGTTAGCCTCAATGCCACGTTCAGAAACCAGAAATCCTAGGAGCTTGCCAGCCGAAACACCAAAGACACATTTAGCCAGGTTAAGCATCATCTTATAGACCCAGAGATTATCAAAGGTTTCCTTTAAGTCGCCCAAAAGGGTCTCCTTCTTCCTGGATTTGATCACAATGTCATCTACGTAAGCATGGACGTTGCGGTCGATCTGACTGTGAAGGCAGTTCTGCACACATCGCTGATAAGTCGCCTGGGCACTCTTGAGCCCGAAAGGCATAGATACATAATAGAAAGCCCCGAAAGGTGTAATAAAAGCCGTCTTCTCCTGGTCTTTAACCGCCATATTGATCTGATGATAACCTGAGTAAGCGTCCAAGAAACACAAACTTTCACAACCCGCCGTAGCATCAATGATTTGATCAATACGAGGGAGGGCAAACAAATCAGCCGAGCAAGCCTTGTTAAGGTCCGTGTAGTCCACACACATATGCCACGTGTCGTTCTTCTTGAGCACCAGCACCGGGTTAGCCAACCACTCCGGGTGAAAAAACTCAACAATGAAACTCGCTGCCAAGAGCCGGGCAACTTCCTCCCCAATGGCCTTGCGTCTCTCCTCATTAAACCGCCGTAAAAACTGCTTAATTAGCTTAAACTTAGGATCCACATTAAGGTTGTGCTCAGCGAACTCTCTCGGTACACCCGGCATGTCAGAAGGTTTCCATGCGAAGATGTCCCGATTCTCACGGATGAATTCGATGAGCGTGCTTTCCTATTTGGGATCCATATGAGCTCCAATGATAAACTGTTTGGATGAGTCGCCCGGAGTGAAATCTACCGCCTTAGTATCATCCGCTGAAAACTTAAGAGGCGGCTCAACCTCCGTGGTGGGCTTTTTTAGCGAGATCATATCCTCCGGTTCAACATTCTCCTTGTAAAATTTAAGCTCCTCCTGAGCGCAACTGGACTCTGCATAAGCTGCATCTCCTTCCTCACACTCAATGGACGTCTTTCGGTCACCATGAACAGTAATAGTACCTTTTAAGCCGGGCATCTTGAGCTGCAGGTATACATAGCAAGGCCTAGCCATGAATTTTGCATAAGCCGGACGTCCAAACAGTGCGTGGTAAGGACTCTCGATTTTTACCACCTCAAACCACAAGGACTCTACCCTGTAGTTATACTCGTCACCAAAGGCCACTTCCAAATAAATCCTGCCCACTGGATACGCCGACTTGCCTGGCACCACACCATGAAAAACGGTGGACGGGGGTTTTAAGTCCTTGTCTAGCAGTTTCATCCTCCGAAAAGTATCATAGTAGAGGATATTAATACTGCTGCCTCCATCCATTAACACTTTATTCACCATATACCCCCCACTTGGGGGGCACAACCAAAGCCAGCCGCCTAGGGTCATCGACACGCGGCGGGTGATCCTCCCGGCTCCATGTTATATCATACTCAAACCATCGTAAATACTGTGGCAGGGCTGGTGCAACCGTATTGACCGCTCGCTTGCGCAACTTCTGATCCCTTCTGTTGAGGCTGGTTGTGAAAACATGGTATTGACCGGAGCTGAGCTGCTTCGGGTTACTCTGATAGCCAGACTGATTATGATGTTGCTGATTGTTGTTACCAGAATGTTGCTGGTGTCCTCCTTGATTATCTTGACCTGGGTGACCAGACCCTGAGCCGCCAGACCCAAAACCGTCCCCTGACCCGCCGTGTCTAGAGCCTCTCGGCGGGCCACCGTCCTGATTGTTGGGGTGTGTAAAGTGATTCTTAAGTTTCTGCATGAAACGGCACTCTCCCCATGTGTGGTTCGCCGGCTTATCGGGATGACCGTGATCCGGACAAGGACCCTTCAGCGCCTCCTCCAAATTAAAGGCAGGCGTGTCCTTATTAAAAGGTGGCCTAAACCTCTTGTTGCCCTTGGGTTGATTCTGATTGGTACTTGCATTGGCCACCAGTTCTGACCCAGCCTCAGGATTCTTACGTTTGCTCTGGCTACCATTGTTTGCCATACCCTTGCTCTGATTGCCCTTCTTGCCTTGGCTGGCCTTCTCCTCGTTGGAGCCCGGATCCTTCATGTTATCCGAGTCGGCGTATTTCGTGAGAGCCGTCATGAGCTCTCCCATGTCCTGACATGTACGCTTGAGTCAGCCAAGCTTCTGTTTTAACGGGACAAAGTGTCAGTTCTTCTCTAGTATCAGTACTGCCTGAGCCGTCGTGATCTGCTCCGAAGAGTGGATGATGGTCGAGACCCGCCGTACCCAATGATGAGCTGGCTCATTCTCCTATTGAACACGGTGATCCAGATCCACGATGGTCATGGGCTATTTACACGTTCCTTGAAAGTTTTTAATGAATCTGGCTCTTAGCTCCGCCCATGAGTTTATGGTATTGGGTGGCAATCCCTTTAACCATGTGCGGGCCGGGCCTTCAAGCATCATGATGAAGTATTTGGCACAAACCGCCTCACTGACGTCCAGCATCTCCATGGCTAGTTCATTACTTTCCACCCAAGCCTTTGGAACCTTGCGGGGCCCTTTGAAATCCTTTGGCAGCCACTCACTCCGTAGAGCCAGTGATAAACATGGCACTCCCCCCACTCTGGTGGTTCCTCCGACTCCTACTGACACGGTTGGCGCGGGCCCCTGGCGGGCCGCCTCGGCTAAAGCTGTCACCTCTTGCTAGCCTCTTGCATCCATAGCCGGCTGATGACCCGTTGGAATCTCTCGGTGCTGGTTGCTGCTGGAACCCGTCGGCGACTCATAACGCTGGCTAAAACTCCGGCTAGGGAGAGGGGTTGAATGAACACGGCTCCGGCTGTAGGTGTACTTTTCCTGTTGGGACATCGCCGTCTGCAGGTATCCAATGGCGTTTCGTACATCCTCCGCAAAGGGCGCTTCATCCGGAATAGGAATTGTTTCAAGCCGAGTGGCCGCTGCTACCATATTCTCGGTCGGGTTAAAATAATGACCTGCCGGTGTTGGAAAGGCCGCAGGCGAGGCCTAATTTCGCCGGGTCGGCTGAATCACTGGCCGAGCCGCCGGGCGGCTTCCAGGTGCATCCGCTGTTCACCCTGTCCCTGGTGTGTCGAAGAGGTTTCTTGCCTCATAACGTTTCGGCTGACGGGATTGATGCCTCATCCGATGAACCGCGCCTGCCGATTGTTGCTCCAGTCCGAGACGGAAAGCGTCTGTCTTGATGCATTCTGCCTCTTGCTCCATCTGGGTTTTTAACTTAGCCATCCTCTGCTGCTCTTCCGCCATCCGGTCCTTGATCCTTGCAATCTCCAAGTTCCTAGCCGCTTGATTGTCCGATGTAACGTCAGTAGCCATTAGGGCCGCGAGCTCGTCCATCAGCTCCAAAAGAACTTGAGCTGGCGGCGGCGGGTTATCGCCTGAGGTGGCGGCCCCTGTGGGCGTACTATTTGTGCCTGGGACTGACCCCGCCATGAACACGGTAGCATGAACCGGCGGCCCAAGATCGTCCGCCTCAGAGCAATCCGACTCAGGGCAGAGCTCATCAAAGCCCCCGAGCCCGCCGTTGTGAAGCCTGTAAACCGACTCTGTTTCTTCGCTTGAAGATTTGTCCTCTGAGTAAACGAGAGTTTCCTGTGATCCGGAAGCTTCCAGATCCATACCTTGAGTAAAGCCCACGAAGACGTGCTTCCGGCTCGGGCTAACACGGGTGAGTTGCACGCTACGAGCAGGTTGCAGACGCCGAGCCGGCTCGATGAGGTTGGTGCAGACGTCCGGCCCGGGTGTTGCTCCATCAACTTTTTCGATGAACACGTGGATCCCACCGAATGGAACCCGGAAGCCATACTCCACAGAACAGGCATCAAGCCCTTAGCCGGCGTCGTCGATATAGAGCCGGCCGTGACGACTCTTGCTCATTCTACCAACCACGTATCCCTCGAGTCCCGGGAGAGAGCCCTTTGAGAACTCAACACCACCGAGCGCAAGCCCCACAGTGGGCGCCAACTGTCGTGGTTTTATCACGGCAGATGTCCGGGTAAATGGACTTTGGTTCGAAGCCATTGCTAACGTGATGGACTCAAAGGGGTTGACAGGGACGAGAGACACGGATTTATCCAGGTTCGGCCCCTCAACTCGAGGTAATAGCCTACATCCTGCTTGTGGTTGTATTGCTTGATGTATCAATTACAAGGGAGCTAAAGCTTGACCTAGTACTCGATAACCTAATCTCTAAGTCGCCCCGGGTCTGCCCTTATATAGGAGGTCTAGACCACGGGTCATACAATTGGTAACCGACTCTCATTGTCTATCCGAGTCTTCCTCTATCTTCTTGTCCAAGTTGTCCCCGGGCGGCTTACACACCCGGGTCTTCTAGGCCACCGTCCGGCCCACCTTATGAGCCGCCAATACTCCTGGGATTTAGGACCACCGGCTCACCTTGGGCCAGTGTCGAGCCGCCAAGCATAACCCGGAGCCCTTGGGGCGGGTCATACCGTGGGGTTATATCCCCAACACACAGGGACTCAACAATCTCATTTCCAAGGATATCAAGACTAGCAAAGCTTAACGGGTGAGGTATGGTTAAGTGGTGAGGCTGCAGCAAGCAACTAAGCATTTATTTGAGTGGCTAACTTACGATACAGAAAATGAGTATGGTGGTCTACGCATAACGGACGTGAAGTAGTAATGATCACTAAGTGATCCTGAACACCTACTTATGTCAAACATAACCCCACCGTGCTCTCTCTCGGATATGGACTCACGAGAAGAGATAGTCACAGTTACGCACATAGTTGGTGTATTTTATTAGAGTTTACTTCAAGTGTGCTATGACCAGGTGTTAGACAAAGCTTCCAAGTTTCCACATAACCACGGGCACCGCTTTCTGAAAGATTTAACCCTGCATGGGTGCTCCAACTCATCCATCACAAATTAACCACATGCCGCGTTGGAATTCCTCAACCTCGGAATCACCCGTAGTATTTGCAGAATGCTTATGGAAAATCTCAACTTCGAGATAGCCCAAAGTGTCATCGAAATCCCGTGCCCAAGACATTCGAGAAAGGTAAAACTGATCTAGCATGGCTGCCCGGCGTGTCGACGATCCCGATAGGAGCCATACATCTCATTCTCAGGACTCGACGGATTGTCCAAACTTCCGGTAGGTCAATCGCAGAGTTGCCCCTGGCGGCCACCAGTGGTTGACAGGTTGGACCAACACTCATGAGGAGCATTGGCCCGGGTTTTTGATTAAAGGTCCTCGGGTTAATTACTCCCTATGCACGTTTATTAGTTATTAGGCAAAACTAATACCAATGTTGGGACTTGTTAGACAAGTTTTATCCTAAAACAAAAACCAAGGGGGTCCCCATAACAACCTCGAGCATGTTAGGAGTGCTCAATATGGAACATAACACCGGTACACAAGTAACTAGGGGCGGCAAAAATGGAGCAAAACACCGAGCAAAAGGTCAAGCCTTCCAATTTTTACCAAGTATATATGAGCATTAAATTAAATAGCAATAATATTGTGATATAATAAAAGAACGTCCATGTTGTCACATGGAAGCAATTGCACCTGCAGCTAGAAAAACGCTATAAGAAGGGCTAAGCAAGCGATAACATAGCCAAACAAAGGTTTGCTGGGATGTGGAGAGGTTAGAGACTTATCATGGCAAATTTGGGAGCTTGTCAAACAAGTGGTAGGTAGCGTGACATAGCGACAAAAAACGAGACAACTAGCATGGCAATAATAGTAGTGGTATCCAAGGAAATGTTCATCTTGCCTGAGATCCTGCTTGGAAGAAGATGGAGTCCATGAAGAAGACAAACCAACGTAGTCGAACGAATCCAACGCTTTCGGAACTCTATCGAGAAGGAATAATCCGAAAACAACAATCAACACATGGTACACCACAACATATGCATAACATGATGCACAATCTAATATGATGCATGATATGCATGACATAGCAAAGCACAACAATCAACGTCTACACATTAAGTGAAGCTCAATATGCAACTCGTTGCATATTCGTTGCATATTGATGAAACTCCACATTGAATTATTTAGTTCACTCTCGTTTAGGTACTCATCACTATTAAATGTTGTTCAATATGAAAACGGTGAAGCATACACAACTACAACATCTAGGCATTTTAAATGAGGCCTGAAGCAACATGTAACATTTCCGAAACGTTCTCATAAGCATAATATGAATTCGGTGCAGATCTGTCCTAACACAATTTTATATTTATTGAACATGAAAATAAAATGCGGCATGTGATTCTACTCATTTTTCTAGTCAAGTTACATATGTGGATCATTTTTATCAGAGCTACGGTTATTTAGTGATGAGACAAACCGTTTTAACATGACATTTATGCAAACTTAATCAAACAACAAGTTTAAACATTTTTATCATGAACGAAAGTGGGATAATGTGAATCTACACGAAATTCTAAACATTTCACATATATTACATGTTTTATTTTGATGCATGGATTTTTAGTTATCAACATCTTAAAACGGTGGCCTTTATTTAACTATACATGTCTTGAATAGAAATTAAAATCGCAGTGGAGGAAAAAGCCAATACAGGCCGGATTGCAATACCCTACAAGCAGCCCAGGACAAGAATCAGCCCACTGTGTGATGAGTGTGTGTACGCGCAAAAAAACAGAAGAAGGGCAAAAAATTGGGATTCCTGGGACTCGAACCCAGTACCTCCTGGTTCTAACCGAGTAGGCCGACCACCTGAGCTGGTGTGGTGTATTCGAACAAAGAAAGGCACACATCTCTTTTGAAGTGACCAAAGGAAATGCCTTCCACCTTGTGGATTCAGAGATCTGGACGGGAAAACCGGACCTTGGCAAGGTGAGCCGTGGCTAGAGGCAAGCTGCAGGCGAGGGGCCGAGGTCGGGTTCGGGCGTGGCGTGGCTGAGGAGGTCCATTCCGGCCAGGGCCATCATGAGCTGACGACCGGAGGTGACGACGTGTCGCCATGGCGAGCTCCTGCTCGAGCAGAGGAAGCAGAGGCGAGGCCATGCGGCGGGAAGCGAGCACAGGAGGTCGGGGCAGTCAGTCGGCACGGAGGACGGGAATGGACGCGAGAGTTCGCAGGGATACCAGATTTGAGCGGCGATGTTGAAGAAACCGTCGGTGGAAGCAGATCCAGGCGACAGCGGTTCCTGTTCCCTATTTCAGCGAGAGAACAGAGAGAGAGGCAGCTTAGAGATAGAGAGAGAGCAGGTAGTACGGGAGGAGGAGAAGGGAGATGGCAGCATAGGGGGCAACCTCGCGATGGTGGTGTCAAATCCGGTGAGATGGAGCTCCCTGGTGGCACTTCTTGCTCCATGACCGGCAGCTCCTGCCCATAGCAATCGAGACGAGGGGAAGGCGTGAGAGAGAGAGCATGAGAATGGAGAGGAAGGAGGGGAAGACAAGATGGGGAGGGACGCGACCTACTGGGCTCTCCGGTGATGAGCTGCTAGAGGTGCTCGATGGCAGAGAGAGCTCAGGTGGTGCTGTGGCTTGCGGTGGTGCGCGAGATGAGGCCTCGGGAGCGGCAAGAGGGAGGCTGGGACCTCGGGCAGGCTGTGCTGGTGTTGCTCCTGTAGCCATGGACGAAGGCGGCTGTGGCGGCCGGACGCGTCCACGAGATAGGGGAGGAAGAGCACACACGGGCTTCAGCTGGCTGGAGCTGGTGGGTTGGCTGGTTTGGGCAGGTGGACGGGGGAAGATCCCGAGGTGGGAAATGACCAGAGGGGTGGCGGCGGTAGGAGGATCCCTAGAAATTAGGGATTTTTCTGATGATTGCACTCCTATTTATAACAGGTAGGTATAGGTAGGGACTATCTTGTCCCTTCGTTTTGATCAGACGCTCGAAAAAATTAGGTTAGTGAGTCCAATTGAGAAACGGATGATGGTTTGGGGTATTACGGGGCTGATCCGGACCCAACGGTCATGACCGTACGTTTCAGGTTCGGGAAAGTTATCGGGCGCACACGAAAGGTTTGTGCACTATGCAAAGGGGCTAGGCAATTAGGAAGAGAGAGAAGACGTGGGCACGTGCGTGTGTGGTTGGACTCGAAACGGTCGACAGCACAAACGGAGAGAACCAGCGACTATGAAGGGATGCAAGTTTTCAAAATCGACGGCAACAAAGTGTCAATGCAATGCGAATGATGCGATGATGAATGCGACAACCAAACGAATCCACAACAAGAATGTCAATAAAAGGAGAATCTTCTGGAGCGTCGGTCCCGGGTTGTTGCAACTCTCCCACACTACATGAGGATCTTGTCCCGAGATCTAAGAATGAAGAGGGGAAGCGAAAGAGCAAGAGGTAAACTTAGTTGCTTCTTTGACAAACAAGTGAAACCAATGATCATTGAAGGTTTCAACGAGATGAAGGATGACACAAGGAACAATCAAAAATTCACAAGAAATTTGGGCAGCACTTTAACAGAAAAGCGAGGCAAAATTTGATATGATGGAAAGAAATTGAAAGGGAGACACCAAACTTCGGTTGGATTAGAATCAAAACTTCATAAGATGGAAGGATCATGAAAAGATTTCACAACATTCCGGTTAATTGACAAGCAAGGGAAGAACATGACCAGAATCAAAACAAGATGATAGATCGAAGAGAGCAACAACATAAAGCCTTCGGAGCAGAAGACTAGAAGCTAGATTATTGGAGAGAAGAGAACGGAGAAGATATTGACAACTTCTACCACCATTGAATTTGAAAAGCATGGTTGAACGGAGTTGATGGAGAACCAACAACGAAAAGAATAGCTTGTTAGGGGCTCATGGAAAACATCTCCAAATTATGAGGTGACGACCTGCCACAACACAGGTAGTTGATTGCTTGAGAGCAACAAGATATGCACAACTTCTTTCCCCAGGAGGATATATTGAGAATTTGAATCATTGATAACACCCTAATAGCAACATTTGTTAGCAAATGCTTTAGGTGAAATCCAATCCAAGAGAACTTCGAGAAAGAGAAGATGGGTTTAAATATTTCATTCCTAACAATTCCCTTCATGACTCCTCATGAATCAAGAATGCTATAACACCATCTCAAAAGATGAGGAAGAAAGAATTGCACTTTGAAATGCAAGACAAAGAATACCTCGAGGATGAATTAAATCCTTGAAGAACCACCATGAAGAACATCTTGGAGAACTTTGTAAACAAATGATGATCAAAAGAATGAAGGTTGAGAAGAATAAGATTATGACCTTGAAAAGATTTAGATAGAACTTCGCGATGAGATACTTGAGAAAACTTGGAACTCCAGAAAAGAAAAGATGAACAACTAGAATAGATAATTTGATATCAGAAACAACCGCTGGAGAATGCTTGGAATCACCTTGTTAAAACAAGAATAAGAGTTATGTTATGCTTACCCTTCATCAAGTTTAATTGATGAAAAACAACAGATTTCCACATCATGTATTTTTCTTGAAAATGAATTGAGAGAGATTGGGCACAAACTTGAAGAAGTCTTAAATGAACCGCCGGTAAGAATTGATACTAATGAGGATGCCAAGAATGAATGGAGATACATGAGAATGAAGAGATCACAATTCTCCTAGCACAAAACTTGACCAAATCATCGGAATAATTGAGAAAAGAACGAAGAGACAACAATTGAGAAGAATTTGAGAACGAAAGCTAAAAGCTGAGAATGAAGAAATCTTCTGAAATGATGACCTTCGCAGGATCCAGAAATGACAATAACTCTGAAATGCTCTGGATAGATTTGGAAGGAATTACTTGTGATCGAAAAGAATTTGAGAGGATAGCAACAAGATGAACCATGAATCTTCAAGAGAATGAGCAAAGATTTAAGAGAAACTCTTCTTCGATCTTCAAACGCAGAGAATGATGATGAGAAACAACACCATGAATTACTAAGACACTCCAAAATAATGAAGAAAGAAAGGTTGAGCCAACGATGAAAATGATTTGGAAGCGATTATGGAGAAGGGATATGACTGATGAAATTCATTCTTACGTCATATTTGAAAAGAACTTGAGATCTCCGAAAAAGATTAGAAGATCCAGGTAAGATCCTGGGGAAAAACCTGTGGGTTATGGGCCCATTGAAAGGAAATCACCGTTGAAACAATTGCTTGGAAGGGGGGATTGCACCGGTATGAATGAGAACTTGATGAGGTGAGAACCTCGAAATAATTTGAAAGGATTTGAATGAAAAGACAAGACTTCTGAGATATCCTCAGCACTCTGGATAAAATAGAGAGAGGATGAATAAACAAGGGATACATGGACAAGAATTACCAACACGAAAAACTTTTAGAGAATGAAAATGATACGATGAACACCAAAAGCTTGGCTTGAATTCAGCAGAGAAGAAAACATAGATGAAGAAATGATGAACTTGAAGCTCCTGAGCATCTTCCATGAATCACCAGAACATTACGAGAGAAAAGATAGAGGAAGCATTGACGAAAAGAAAGGAACTTGGATGAGAATTAATTGATGAAGAAAAAGGGCGGGAGGGTGGAAAAAACAAAGACAACTTAAGGCGGATGAAAAGAACTTCGGAAAGAAATATGAGGTTGATCTTGCAAATATTGAGGAAGATTGAATTATCTTGAAGGGAAGCAGACCTGATGAAAAGAATTGATATGATAACTTGATTGAGCAAAATAATTAGCATTCCCACAGAATATGAGAACACATCTTAGGAAATATGAAATCACCACTTGACATCGAAGCAACTCGAATACCATATTCAAAAACAAAACAAAGGATGAGGCTTACGAAACAAGCCGGAAACAAATACATAATAGAGTTTTCGTCCGATATTTTCATGGTAAAATTTGCACGGGCTCGATCGTACATTGGATTGGCATATTGAAATGACGCCCGAATATGCTCCCTAGACATAGCGAACTACAAGGCTTGACAAAGCATACCGAGACTGTCCTCTATAAAAAAGACCGTGAACAAACAAACCACTAGATGTCGAACCCCAACCTCACATCATGATCTATCGGAAGATAGCCTAGGTAACTACTTGAATTCCCACCTAAGAACTTCCGAACTCTTTGATTATGCAATCAGGTGTTGGGGATACAGGGAGGCAAAATATCTCACACAACTAACAAGCCCTACACTCCAACTGTATCCATCCGTCAACACATAACCAAGGAAACCTTGGAAATCGTGTACCTTAGACCTTCGAAAAACATCCGATATACTAGTTGTGGAAATACAGCTGATCTCTCTCCCTGGTACTGGGTGGCGCCAAACTACTCTCACCATAAAGAGTATAGAAGTGTTTTCGATGTTGACGACCTCTGGTATTCTATAACTGCCACAATACAAATGTGATGACAACACCTCGGATCTCAACTCCTCGGGACACCGCCACAACCCCTCAATGTAATGAGGCACCAAGAACAATGTTCTCGTCACAAAGATATCGGAACGATCCCAACAATACCCGCGTTATCCTAAAAAACATTGAGTGAGAAGAGGGGTAGAATAAAATTCCTAAGTCGAACACCTCACCAGAGTGTAGAAGAGGAGTAAAAGAAACCTACTCTTCGAGATATAACTACACTCAAAATAGTTTTTCACTAGACTCGATTCGGCCAAGTTCGATCAATCAAGGGGACTCCTAGGTCGGAACCTAGCTCTGATACCAACTTGTAACCCCCAAGATGCGATCCTATCCTTATTTTGGCATGAGGGCCTCGACAGGGATAGAAGCGCATCTCCTCGTTTCATAAGAATGGATATCATTACAAGTACATGTACATAAGAGATGAGCATATGGAATTGGCTTACACTCTCCACAAGCTACATCAAGCTCACATCAATACAACAACATATTCAAACATCATACAGAAGAGCAGGATTTGACTACGGACGAAAACAAACGGTAAAATGACATCCATCCTTACTATCCCAGGCTGCCGCCTGGAACCCATCCTAGATCGATGAAGAAGAAGAACTCCAAATCAAACAAAGCATCGCTCTCATGTCAAAGCATTGCATTACCCATACCTGCAACTGTTGTTGTAGTAATTTGTGAGCCACAAGGACTCAGCAATCTCATTTCCAAGGGTATCAAGACTAGCAAAGCTTAATGGGTGAGGTATGGTTAAGTGGTGAGGCTGCAGCAAGCAACTAAGCATTTATTTGAGTGGCTAACTTATGATATAGAAAATAAGTATGGTGGTGTACGCATAACGGATGTGAACTAGCAATGATCACTAAGTGATCCTGAAAACCTACTTACGTCAAACGTAACCCCACTGTGTTCTCTCTCGGATAAGGACTCATGAGAATAGACAGTCATATTTACGCACACAGTTGGTGTATTTTATTTGAGTTTACTTCAAGTTTTCTATGACCGGGTGTTAAACAAGTTTCCAAGTTGCCACATAACCGTGGGCACGGCTTTTTGAAAGATTTAACCCTGTAGGGGTGCTCCAACTCATCCATCACAAATTAACCACACGCCACGTTGGAATTCCTCAACCATGGAATCACCCGTAGTATTTGTGGAATTCCGATGGAAAATCTCAACTTCGAGATAGCCCGAAGTGTCATCGAAATCCCGCGCGCAAGACGTTCAAGAAAGGTAAAACAAATCCAGCAAGGCCGCCCGGCGTGTCGACGATCCCGATAGGAGCCGCATATCTCATTCTCAGGACACGACGGACTTTCCAAACTTCTGGTAGGCCAATCGCAGAGTTTCCCCTGGCGGCCACCGACGGTTGACAGGTTGGACCAACACTCATGAGGAGCACTGGCCCGGGGTGCTGATTAAAGATCCTTGGGTTAATTATTCCCTATGTAGGTTTATTATTTATTAGGCAAATGTAGTACCAATGTTGGTCCTTGCGCCAAGTTTTATCCTAAAACAAAAACCAAGGGGGTCCCCATAACAATCCCGAGCATGTTAGGAGCGATCAATATGGAACATAACATCGGTACACAAGTAACTAGGGGCGGCAAAAATGGAACAAAACACCGAGCAAAAGGCCAAGTCTTCCACCTTTTACCAAGTATATGTGCATTAAATTAAATAGCAATAATATTGTGATATAACAAAAGAATGTCCATGTTTTCACATGGAAGAAATTGCACTTGTAGCTAGAAACGCTATAAGAAGAGTTGAGCAAGCGGTAATATAGCCAAACAAAGGTTTGCTGGGATGTGGAGGGGTTAGAGACTTATCATGGCATATTTGGGAGGCTTGTCAAATAAGTGGTAGTTAGCATGACATAGCAATAGAAAACGAGACAACTAGCATGGCAATGATAGTAGTGGTATCTAGGGAAACGTTCATCTTGGCTGAGATCTCGCTTGGAAGAAGATGGAGTCCATGAAGAAGACGAACCAACATAGTTGAATGAATCCTCACACACCAAACACTTTCGGAACTCTATCGAGAAGGAACAATAAAAAAAATCAACACACGGTACACCACAACATATGCATGACATGATGCACAATCTAATATGATACATGATATACATGACATGGCAAAGCACAACAATCAACTTCTACACATTAAGTGAAGCTCAATATGCAACTCGTTGCATATTGACGAAACTCCACATTGAATTGTTTAGTTCACTCTCGTTTAGGTACTTATCAATATTAAATGTTGTTCAACATGGCAAACGGTGAAGCATACACAACTACAACATCTAGGCATTTTAAATTAGGCCGGAAGCAACATATAGCATTTCCGAAACTTCCTCATAAGCATAATATGAATTTTGGCGCAGATCTGTCCTAACACAATTTTATATTTATTAAACATGAAAATAAAGTGTGGCATGTGATTCTACTCATTTTTCTAGTCAAGTTACATATGTGGATCATTTTATCTAAGCTACAGTAATCTAGTTATGAGACAAACCGTTTTAACATGACATTTATGCAAAATTAATCAAACAACAAGTTTAAACATTGTTATCATGGATGAAAGTGGGATAATGTGAATCTACACGAAATTCTAAACATTTCACACATATGACATGTTTTATTTTGATGCATGGATTTTTAGTTATCAATATCTTAAAACGGTGGCATTTAGTAAACTATGCATGTATTGAATATATAATAAAATCACAGTAGAGGAAAAAATGACAATACGGGCCGAATTGCAATACCCTGTAGCAGCCCAAGACAAGAATCGGCCCACTGTGTGATGAGTATGTGTGCGCAAAAACAAACAAAAGCAGGGCAAAAATTTGGGATTCCTGGGACTCGAACCCAGTACTTATCTTAAAACGGTGGCATTTAGTAAACTATGTATGTCTTGAATATATATTAAAATCACAGTAGAGGAAAAAAGACAATACGGGCCAGATTGCCATACCCTGTAGCAGCCCAAGACAAGAATCGGCCCACTGTGTGATGAGTGTGTGTGTGCGCAAAAACAAACAAAAGGGCAAAAATTTGGGATTCCTGGGACTCGAACCCAGTACCTCCTGGTTCTAACCGAGTAGGCCAACCACCTGAGTAGGCCGACCACCTGAGCTGGTGTGATGTATTCGAACAAAGAAAGGCACACATCTCTTTTGAAGTGACCAAAGGAAATGCCTTCCACCTTGCGGATTCAGAGATCTGGATGGGAAAACCGGACCTTGGCGAGGTGAGCCATGGCTAGAGGCAAGCTGCAGGCGAGGGGGCGAGGTTGGGTCCGGGCGTGGCGTGGCTGAGGAGGTCCATTCCGGCCAGGGCCATCACGAGCTGGCGACCGGAGGTGACGACCCGTCGGCATGGCGAGCTCCTGCTCGAGCATAGGAAGCAGAGGCGAGGCCATGCGGCGGGAAGCAAGCACAGGAGGTCGGGGCAGTCAGTCGGCACAGAGGACGGGAATGGACGCCAGAGTTCACGGGGATACCAGATTTGAGCGGCGAGGTTGAAGAAACCGTCAGTGGAAACAGATCGAGGCGACGGCGGTTCCTGTTCCCTGTTTTAGTGAGAGAACAGAGAGAGAGACAACTTAGAGATAGAGAGAGAGGAGGGAGTACGGGAGGAGGACAAGGGGGATGATAGCATAGGGGGCAACCTCGCGATGGTGGTGTCAAATCCGGCGAGGTGGAGCTCCCTGGTGGCATTGCTTGCTCCATGACCGGAGGCTTCTACCCATAGCAATCGAGATGAGAGGAAGGCATGAGAGAGAGAGAGAGAGAGCATGAGAATGGAGAGGAAGGAGGGGAAGACAAGATGGGGAGGGACGTGACCTGCTGGGCTCTACGGCACCATGATCTCCATCGTTACTGGCACGACACCATGATCTCCATCATCTTGATCTCCATCAATGTGTCGTCATCAGGGTTGTCGCGTCCATCATGCTTGTACTACCATTACTACCGTTTAGCGATAAAGTAAAACATTACATAGCGCTTAATGATTGACACGCAGGTCATACAATAATTAAAGACAACCCTATGGCTCCTGTTGGTTGTTGTACTCATTGACATGCAAGTCATGATATTCTATACAACATATGATCATCTCATACATCACATATATCACATCATGTAATTGGGCATATCACATCACAACATATCCTGCAAAAACAAGTTTGACGTTCTCTAATTGTTGTTGCATGTTTTACGTGGCTGCTACGGGTATCTAGCAAGAACAATTCTCACCTACGCATAAACCACAACGGTGATACAAAAGTTGCTTTTCAACCTTCTCAAGGACCGCCTTTGTCGAATCCGATCCAACTAAAGTAGGAGAAACTGCCACCCGCCAACCATCTTTTGCAACAAGTTGCAGTTGAGGGAACCGGTCTCTCGTAAGCGTACGAGTAATGTTGGTCCGGGTCGCTTCATCCCACAATACCGCTAAACCAAAACACGACCAAGGGAGGAAGCAATCTAAGTATCAACACTCACAAACTCTTTGTGTTCTACTCGAGATCTCATCTACACATAGACCTAGCTCTGATACCACTATTGGGAAACGTCGCATGGGAAACAAAAAAATTCCTACGCTCACGCAAGACCTATCCATGGTGATGAGCATCTACGAGAGAGAGAGAGAGTGAATCTACATACCCTTGTAGATCGCTAAGTGGGAAGCGTTAAAAAACACGGTTGGTGTAGTGAACGTCTTCGCGATCCAAATCGCCGAGCGTCCCGCGATCCAATCACGATCCGTCCCGATCAAGCACCGAACGAACGACACCTCCGCATTCAGCACACGTATAGCTTGATGACGATCTCCGCCTTCTTGATCCAGCAAGAGGGAGCAGAGAGGTAGACGAGTTCTCCGGCAGCGTGATGGCGCCACGACGATGGTGGTGGAGCAATTCCGGCAGGGCTTCGCCTAAGCACTGCAGAAAATCGATCTAGAGGAGAAACTATGCACTAGAGGAACGGGTAGCACGTGGCTGAAAATCTAGTGCAAAAACCTAAAACCTCTATTATATATAAGAGGAAGAGAGGAGGAGGCTTGGCCCAAGGGCCAAGCCATCTAGGCTTCGGCCAAACCAAGAGGAGAGGAGGATTCCTCCTCCAATCCTAGTAGGACTAGGACTCCTCCTTATTTTGTTTTTGGGCTTTTCTTCCCAGCCACATGGGCCTTGTGTAGGACTTCCACCAGCCCAATAAGGGCTAGTATTCACTCTCCCACAGCCCATGTAGCCTCTTGGGTCGAAATACCCCTCCCGATGGTCTCTCGGTATACTACCGGCACTCTCGGTACACTACCGATGAGCCCGAAAGTTTTCCGGCGACCAAAATAGGACTTCCTATATATCAATCTTTACCTCCGGACCATTACGGAGCTCCTCGTGATGTACGGAATCTCATCCGGGACTCCGAACAACCTTCGGTCACCACCATGCATAACTCTATACTACCGGAACGTCACCAAACCTTAAGTGTGCAGACCCTGCGGGTTCGAGAACTATGTAGACATGACCGAGACACCTCTACAGTCAATAACCAATAGAGGGACCTAGATGCTCATATTGGTTCCTACATATTCTACGAAGATCTTTATCGGTCGAACCTCTATGTCAAGGATTCATTTAATCCCGTATGATGTTCCCTTTGTTCTTCGGTATGTTACTTGCCCGATATTCGATCGTCGGTATCTCCATACCTAGTTCAACCTTGTTACCGGCAAGTCTCTTTACTCATTCTGTAATACAAGATCTCGTGACTAACACTTAGTCACATTGCTTTCAAGGCTTATTGTGATGTTGTATTACCGAGTGGGCCCCGAGATACCTCTCCGTCACACGGAGTACCAAATCCTAGTCTTGATCCATGCCAACCCAACAGACACCCTCGGAGATACCTGTAGAGCACCTTTATAGTCACCCAATTACGTTGTGACATTTAATACACACAAGGCACTCTTCCGGTGTCCGTGAGTTGCATGATCTCATGGTCATAGGAACATATACTTGACATGTAGAAAACAGTAGCAATAAACTGACACGATCATATGCTACGTTTGTAGTTTGGGTCTTGTCCATCACATCATTCTCCTAATGATGTGATCCTGTTATCAAATGACATCACATGTCAATGGCTAGGAAACCTTGACCATCTTTGACCAACGAGCTAGTTCACTAGAGGCATACTAGGGACAAAGTGTTGTCTATTTACCCACACATGTAATGTGTTTCCAATCGATACAATTATAGCATGGATAATAAACGATTATCATGAACAAGGAAATATAATAATAAACACTTTATTTATTGCCTCTAGGGCATATTTCCAAAAGGAGGATCCCTAGAAAATAGGGAATTGTCTGATGATTGCACTCCTATTTATAACAGGTACGTATAGGTAGGGGCTATCTGGTCCATTCATTTTGATCGGACGGTCGGGAAAATTAGGTTAGTGAGTCCAATTGAGAAACGGGTGATGGTTCGGGGTATTACGGGGTTGATCTGGACCCAACGGTCACGACAATATGTTTCAGGTTCGGGAAAGTTATCGGGCGCACGCCAAAGGTTTGCGCACTGTGCAGAGAGGCTAGGCAATTAGGAAGAGAGGGAAGATGTGGGCATGTGTGTGTGGTTGGACTCGAAACAGTCGACGACACGAACGGAGAGAACCGGCAACTACGAATGGATGCAAGTTTTCAAAATCGACGACAACGGAGTGCCGATGTAGTGCGAATGATGCTATGATGAATGTGACAACCAAACGAATCCACTACGAGAATGACAATAAAAGGGGAATCTTTTGGAGTGTCGGTCCCAGGCTGTTACAAAAAAGATCATCAGATTGGATTGAAAAATATGCGTCAAGTGGTATAAAGGAAACTCAGATCAAGGTAGTGCTCCAAGCGCTCCCAGTGTATGCAATGAGTATTTTCAAGTTTCCAGTATTATTATGTGATGAGTTGTCACACATTATTAGGAATTTCTGGTGGGGTGATGAAGAAGATAGAAGGAAAACTCATTGGTTAGCTTGGGATAAGCTCACTAAGCCAAAAAGAGGAGGGATGGGTTTCCGAGATCTCAGGCTCTTTAATCAAGCTCTTTTGGCCAAACAGGCTTGGCGTTTATTGGTGTACCCAGATTCATTGTGTGCTAAGATTTTGAACGCAAAATATTATCCCAATGGTCACATCGTTGATACGGGTTTTCCTCAGTCCACATCGGTGAATTGGCAAGGTATTATGCATGCCCTGGACCTGCTTAAGCAGGGGGTCATATGGAGAGTGTTGGATGGTAAGAATGTAAATATCTAGAGAGACAACTAGATTCCACGAACTTCTGGACGCAGAGTCATAACAAAGAAGAATCGTACTAGAGTTAAATGGGTGTTAGATTTATTCATGAGCGGAACGATAAGATGGGACGAAAGGTTAATTAGGCATTTATTCTATCACCATGATGCCAAGGAGGTACTAAATTTGCGTATCCAATCTGTTAGAGAGGGCGATCATATCGCTTGGCACTATGAGAAAAATGATGTGTTCTCTGTGAAATGTGCATACAGACTAGCCTTAAATTTAAAGGATTGTAAGGGTGAGATAGGAACGACAAGCAATGTCGTTAATGGTGAAAGGAGGATATGGGACATTATTTGGAAAGCCAAAGTTCCGCAAAAAATAAGATTTTTTGCTTGGCATGATGTGTCAAATAGTTTCGCTACCCTGGTTAATAGAGTTGCTCATCACCAAACAGTGTCATGTATGTGCACTATTTGTGTTGTGGATGAGGAAAGTAGTTTCCATGCCCTTGTGACTTGCCCTAAGGCGTGTGCGTTCCGTTTTGCCATAAGAGATATGTGGAATATTCCTGGAGAGGAGTTTTTTAGATGTATGTGGCCGGACTGGATTCTTATTCTTTTGGATCAGTTGGGGTCACCGGTACGCGAGCAAGTGTTATTCATGTTTTAGAGAGCTTGGCATCTTAGGAATGATATGATGTTTGGTAGAGGAAAAGAGTCGTTATCTGCCTCTGTTATATTTCGAGGTACGTTATTCCACCCGTGAGTGCTCGTCGGTTTTGGGAGCCCTCGGATACTGAATATATTAAGATAAATGTTGATGCTAGTTTCGTGGAGAGCATGAGATCTGCTTGTGAGGGGGTCGTGGCTAGGAATAGCCTAGGTGAAATTTTGGTTTCGTCTTGGGATTTTATTTAGTCTTGTACAAGTGTGGATGAAGCGGAACTTCGTGCGACCATTGTCGGCTTATACATTGGTATTACGCTACACAAACCTATTATTTTGGAAACTGATTGCGCTTTTGTTGTATCTTTCTTGGCAAAAGATTCCATTGATAGGCATTGCTCAAGAATTCATCCGATTAATCAGTTAATAGGCCAGTTAATCGCTACTCATTGGGTGGCCGAATCGAATAACAACTATTCATCGCGTTAACTTGTCTGGCCGATTAAATGGTCCGGTAACCGATTAATCGATTGTTAGGCCGATTAATCATTGTTGGCTCGCTAACTCATGGGCAAAGAAAGCCCGATTATTTGGCTCACACCCCTCCCAGCCCCTCCCACACCTAAAGAGATATGGTTTATTCCGCTGCCAGACCCCACCCACTCTTCCCATCCCCTCCCCACCTAGATGTCAGCTGGCCAATTAGTCATCATTGATGCGCCACCACTTACCATCCTCCCCTGTGTGTCACCGCTTTCTCTTCTCCCTCTACGCATCGCTACTTCGCCTCCTCCTTCGCGACCTGTCACCTCTGACAACGGACCCGTTCAGACGCACTGCACTACCGCCGTCACCTTTCCTATGGATGTCGCCGTTGTGTGGACGTCATTGCGTCCGAGGAGGAAATCAGCAAAAAAGTGTTGTGTATATTTTTCTTGATGATATTTACGCTAGTGGGGATGATTGTTCTTGTATACATGTTTCTCAGCTATTGAGAAAAGAAAACGGTGCCATTTGCTTCATATTTGCCATGTAGGTTTCTCTTCTTCATACAAATTTTGCTTCTACTAAGTTTGAAATTACACCAATTATTGGTCGACCGATTAATCTAGTTAATAGGCCGATTCAAAGATTAATTGCTACTCCCAAGCTGAATGAGCAGCTACCAGTTAATGATTTTTTGAACAGTGTTGATAGGTCTCCTCTTATGGATCTGAAAAGGGGGGCATTGAGCATCTCAAAGCTTATAAAGGATTTTAAAATCGTCAAAGTTGACGGGCAGGCTAATAGGTTGATGCATGAGATTGCTAAATTTAGTTTTGAAAACAAGTCTGAGGGTCTTTTATGTAATAGTGTTCCGCACTATGTGGCAAATTTTGTAATGAACGATTGTAAGAATCTTGTTTTATCTAATTAATATAAGGTGTGTTATTAAAAAAAGAATTAGGAGATAAAGAAAGCAATGAAACAAAATGTGGGTCTCCTAGAATCACGGATCGACCATTTAAAAAAATGAAGAGCCACCAGGAGATTCTCATCTGATAGCTTGGTTGCTCACATTCACATCCGTCATCGAGTCTTCCAGTGTAGGGCCTACAAGTTACACAAGCTATATAGTAAAATACAGTTTGAAGCAAACCAATAGAAGTCCACCGACTATAACCCTATCTCTTCGTCTCACCTCTTCCTCTAGTGTGTGCCACGTACACCCATGTTGTTGAGCCTATGGGCGGCGAGGAGGACCCGGTCAGAGGGGAAGGAGGAGGAAGAACATGGATTATGGTTTCACAAAAAACTTTACGAAGTTGAAAAAGTTCCAAAATACCGCTTGTCCTATATGGTTTGGCACACTAGGCGCTAGCAACTGAGCATATGTCAGTTTTATTACTTTATTTTCATTGGATTAATTTAAATTCCAGAATACCGATGGTTATGGAAAATAAATTTCAAAATTTTGATTTTTCATGATTTTTTTACTGATTCATAAAATGTTTGCAAATTCCAAAAAGATCATGGATTTGAAATTGTCCATGAATATAACAATATTTGTAAATTTATTTTATTTTGCTAAATTAGAGAAATAGTCGTGAATCCAATTTGTAACACATTTCAAAACTTTTTGAGAATTTTATAAAAACTCATGAATTTTCAAAAATTATCCGTCAATTTGGCAAGTGTATGTCAATTCAAAACATTTTTACTATACCAAAAAATGTTTCTGAATTTAAAAATGTTCTCAATGAAAATAATCTAAGTAAATTAAAAAAATCAAGGAATAAATAATGTTCAAGAACTAAAATTCCTATTTAATATTAAATTAAAAATAGGAAAGGGAAGGAAAAAAATTAAGACGTCAAAATGAACTACAATAAGAACTAAAAGAGGAAAAAGAGAAAGAAAACAGAAATACATTAAAGGAAATAGAAGTAAAAATACAAGCAAACAAGTAATAAAAATAAACTTGTCTTGAAAATTTCACAAACCAGAGTAAAATCTCTTAAACTTTCTCAAAATGGCTCTTCTTGGCGAACCGCGACGGAGCGCTTAATGGACCAGCCCACTTCCGGATGCTTTGAGCGATCGTGGTCATAATGCTTATAGAGAGCGATACATAGCATTGGCGGAGTTGAAGCCCCGAGAGGAAAGGTATCGCTCCGACCGAAAGGCCTCCAAACTTCCAACGCGCATTGGCTTTCCTTGATCTGAGAGTACTCCTATACTCCCCTAAATCATGTGGCCAGGCCAGGCCCAATAGCGCTTGCTTGTTCCTTTCACCTACCACTTGCTCCTTTTGCTCACTTGGTTTTTAAGAATTTAAAATAGTTCAAGATTTCAAAAAATGTTTCTACATTTAAAACCTTGACAAATTTACACTTGATATAAAAGATTGGCAGACACGAGCCTTTTATTTTGGCCATGTTGACAAATCAGGTAAAAGCATTTGTGCAATTTTAAAAATATTCACTAATTTTCAAAAAGCTATGAATTTAAAATTGCTTTGATTTTTTTCATGTATTTAAATTATGCTCTCATACTTATAAAACTAAAATAATAGAAAATATTCATCAATTACAAAATGGTTCATGAGATTAATTATTTTTCATGAAATCTTTAAATATTTCAGAATTTTCTAAAAATCTTTATTAAAAAATAATAACAAATTCGAGCAATGTTCATTAAATAAGAAAGTGTTTCGTGAGTTTCAAAATATGTTTTTTTTATTTTTTGAAGAAGGTAAAAAAAGGGACACTGGTAAACCCACCACTAAACCAGGAGGGAAAATGGTTAGAAATTCATGAGTGTAGAAAACCCTAGGAAAAAAATGCTACTACCGCCCAAATACTGTTTCACGTTTATAGCATCATTTCGTAAGTGTCCGACACCCCAATGAGACAAGTGGGCCGACCGATATAAGAAAGCACATGGTTGAGCTTCCCATATGGTTTTATGAAGTTTGTTCAAGCTTCCGATGTTTATGTTTTTTTATTTTTTGTCGGTTTCTCACTCTTTTTATTTTTTTATTTTTTTATTTTTCCATTTGAATATTTGTGACATTTTGAAATTCGAGAATGTTTTGAAAAATCGCTAACAATATTAAAAATTGCAATTTTTTGTGTAATTCGAACAATTTTCAAATTTGTGAATTTTGATGCGATGTCAAGAGATGATTGCTGCTGATGAGTGTTATTGTAATTCGTTGATCTATATTTAATCTTTCCATTTTTTTTTCCTTTTCCTCTGCCTAGACATAATTTCAGTCTCATATGATTTCGATCTTTGGCGACAAGATTTTTTGTGTGTGCATTTCTATTGGTTGTGTGCGTTCTGCTCATGTAGATGCAGGATATGTGTTCATATTAAAATAGGCTTTCGTCCCGTTTTATAGATAAAACACATAACCATATAACCATGTCTAAAGTCATGCAACATAGCAGCCGAGGCCACGACACAAGCTTAACCCAAAAAAAGTGGAAGAAGAATGAGAAAAAAAGGCCACTGAGTGGCAAAAGGGGAGATCACCTAAGTCGTAGCAAGGCGACGCGCCGTAGCCTGAAGCGCGTCCAGCATGGCCTTCAGCCGCTCCCTGTCTCTTTGTCTAGATAACGAATGTCAATGCCGCATAAAAGCAAGGAATTTGAAGGGGGAATCAGACGCCTGCCTCTGAAAAATCCTCTCTATCACCATTTTATTACGAGTCGTCCAAAGTGTCCATGCCATAGCGGCAAAAACAAACGGCGGCCGCGTCCAGTTTGGTTGGCCCTAAGGTGCAGGAATTCCGCGAGGTCCTCAGCCGCCCACTTGGGCCCAAGGGCCTCCCGTATGAATTCTCACATGTTTCGTGCCGCCGTGCAGGAGAACATGACGTGGGTCGTCGTCTCGGGAACCAAGCAAAAAGGGCATAGGCCGTTGCCCGGTCCCTGTCGCTTGCGCACCTCCGTCCCCGAGGGAAGCCGGTTGCGAAGTAGCTACCACACGAAGATCTTTATTTTCAACGGTATCGGCGCCTTCCACAATGGCGACAACCATAGAGTTGGGGGCGCGTGGCATAGCGCACGATATGCTGTTTTTACCGAGAATTCCCTTGACAGGGAGGATATGTGTTCATTGTGTTTGTTATGTAGTCCCCTTAATGCTTTGTTGTGAGCCAATAAAACCCATTCTCTGCGCGAAAAAAAAACTGAGATGCCGATGCTAGCTCTCAGTTCTTCCATATGCTTAAAGCAACTTTTATGAGACACTTAAGCAAACAATAGGAATCTTGCAAAATTAATCAGTAAATTAAAGCTACCATGATTCCAAAGATGGAGAGACGAATCAAAATTGATAGGGATATGTTGACAGGAATGGCAAAGACTAGGCATAAACAAGAATATATTGGCCGCGACGTTATGCATTTCCCTTTAGCAAGAACCCCAGTCTTTAAAGACGTTCCATTCCTCGCACGATACCGTTCGCTTCAAGTTGCTCAGCTGGTGGGGTGTATAAAGGAGAGGAATTCCGAAGGATGACGTGAGGAACTTTGGCGGAGCATCTGAAAGTAAAGAAACCGATGAGGCTTCCTATGGTTTACATGGATTTTGTAATGAAAACTCCTTTGGAGTTCTTTGGTTTGTAGGAATGATTTTGTATTCTTATGTAGAGTAGAAACCAATCCTTCACGTTTCAAAAGAAAAAAGATCTTAGTATAGACTCAATTGAAATATTCTACTCATCAAAAGACATATTTTCTCGATACGATTTGATACACATGTCATCTCACTTTTTGAATTTTCCCATTTTTATGATACACATATCCTATGAGCAAAAGGAGGCCTGATTGAGAAGATCGAGAGCTCTATAGCTAGGTATATCATGGGAAGTGTGAATAGTCCGGTCTAGCCTCTATACATAGCTCTGAATAAGCTGTAGTCACTTAAATTGCAAAACGGTAGCTATGTTGTAATTTGACACTTTTGTTCATCTTATATAATAGGAACATCAGCAACACTCTTCTGCCTATCTTAAAAAATGTATAGTTCTTTAACCTACATCACCTGGTAACTAAAAATAGTTTACAGTACGTACTGATATTATTTCTGTACAGTATGTATCATAAAGCTTTACCGTATATGCATGCTACGTGAACAGGGCACAACGCAAATTGTAAAGGGAAGATGCAAAAGTGTCCCGGAAATAATTAGTGACAAGGAAATACTTATGCATCTAGTACAAGTAACATATAGGCAGTAGAAATAATTATTAATCCTCATTGCATTACCATTATACTCCTATATAAGCAATGCATATAACCATTCAATCAACATATACATCGCAAATAAGCGGGGCACATGACCAGAAAGCACAACAGCTAACTTACGAAGGCTGTCAGTCTTCAGACCCACACAGGCCAACAGGCACAAACCGCTGCTACGGTACACACACAATGTATGAAGGCGTTCCAAACTCATTTCACACCCCGATAAGCAAATGCGAAAAAGCACTTTTATCGCATATATGCCCCTCCTTCCGTTTCTGAATATTTGTTTTAGAGATTTCACTATGAACTATATACGGATGTATATAGACATAATTTAAAATGTAGATTCATTCATTTTGCTTCGTATGTGATCCGTAGTTGAATCTCTAAAAAGACAAATATTTAAAAACAGAAAGAATACTTGCAAGTTGGAACAAGACACACATAACATGTCTTTCATGCTTGCAAAGTAACGGTACTAGTAGTAGCCTCTCTTTTTTTGCGAGGCCAAATCATCTTTCTATATAAGCTAGTTTGGCATGCATCTCATATACTCTTCCGTTCTTAAATACTCCTTTTATCTTAAAATAAATGTCTTAAGTTTAGTATAATTTTATATTAAAGATAGTACAAAATTAAAACAATTATTTTGGGACGGAAAAAAGGTATAAGTGTTTTAAAAGATTTTTTACTAAAAATTACATACAAATGTATATAGACATAGTTTAGAATATTGATCCACTCATTTTGTTTCGTACTTGGTCCGTAATGAAATATTTAGAAAGACTTATACTACTCCATTTAGTAATGGAGGGACTAAATAAGAGTGGTTAGAGAGCACCGTAATACTCTTACTTAGCACACTGGATGCGCATACATGCGTGCATGTATATATGCATCGACATCATGGACGAAGGAAGTTGATGACCGAGTTAGTTAATCAGCTGTGGACGTCAACGACCTTGAAGCTGTGGCGGTTCTTGAGGACGATGTCGTACATGTGGGTGGACCGGAACTGCGTGAAGTCGCGGGGCAGCGAGATGAGGTCGATGCCGCCGTCGCGACGGTGGAGCTGCACGATGTCGCGGTTCTCGTAGCACCGCTCCCAGCCATGAGCGTCGAGGCGCCGCTCCAGCAGCTCCAGCGACGACATCGTCTCGCCGGTCGGCACGTACAGCAGCGCCTTCCGGGCCGCCGCCGGCTGCTCCCCCTGCAGCTGCATCACGCCGTTCTTGAACACCCACACGCCCGAGCCCGAACCCGACATGGTTAATATCGCGCGCGAGAACTCGACAAGTAGCTGTCTTCTACACACAACAGTGGATGCACTCTAGTTATGGATCTGTATGCACCACGTGCGCGCAGCAGGCAGTAGTATAGCAGTGTTCTACTTCTATGGTGCGCAGGCTCCTACCGTATAAGGCTGAGCTGTGCAATCGATCGGCCGGGCGATGCTTAGACCATCTCCAGCCGTTTGAAATAGTGTCGTCTGAGGCGAGCGGGTGTTAAAATCGGTCCGAAAAGCTTGGCTTTTTACTCGCGTCTTCGGAGTCGCCCCACAACCGTTGCTTTCGGCTCATTATGGGCATAAAATCGGATCAAATTCGATCCCGTTTTGGCATTATTTCGGCTTTGAAATCAACAAAATCGACGTTCTTTCGGCATAAAATTCAACAAAAAACTGAATGTTTCGTACCAAAGTTCATCATAAAAAATAATACAAAATCAAATAGTTTAATGAAGCAAGTTCCCACATAAATTAAAACAAATCGAGTTAGGCGTTGCCCTTAAGCCCCCATAGGTGCTCCACCAAATCGTCTTGCAGTTCTTGATGCACTTGTGGGTCTCGAATCTCCTGACGAATATTGAGGTAGGCAGTCCATGTTGCTGGTACGTGGTGATCAACAACTATAAGAGGTCTCATCCTGTGATATGGTTCAGGATCAAACACTGACTCTTCCTGCTCGCTCTCAATGATCATGTTGTTTAAGCAGACACAACAATTCGTGATCTCCCACATCTGCCTTTTGTACCAGGTCATAGCGGGGTATCTGACAACAACAAATCGCGATTGGAGCACACCAAATGCTCGCTCGACATCTTTCTTGCAAGCCTCCTGACACTTATCAAAGTGTGCCTTCTTTGGCGCCACAGGTTTTGAGATAGTTTTCACGTCCATTGACCTCAAAGTTCACTGGAGGAGCATGGCCTTCAACAAGCTTGGCGAAGACATTCGAGCACTGCAAGACGTTGATATCATTGTGAGTTCCTGGCATACCAAAGAAGGAGTGCCAAATCCATAGGTCATGTGTGGCTACTGCCTCAAGTACCACACTGCAACCACCTTTGGCGCCTTTGTACATCCCCTGCCAAACAAATGGACATTTTTTCCATGACCAATACATGCAGTCGATGCTTCCAAGTATCCCTGGAAATCCTCTTGCTGCATTCTGTGCCAGGATTCGAGTAGTGTCTTCGGCATTGGGTGATCGTAAAAATTATGCTCCAAACACTGCCACCACCGCTCTGTAGAACTTGTACAGACACTCAATGGTGGTGGACTTGGCCATTCGCCCATAGTCTTCTTGTATGTCCGCGGGAGCTCCGTATGCAAGCATCCTCATAGCTTGGATGCATTTCTGAAGTGAGGAGAAACCAACTATGCCGGTGCAATCCTTCTTGCAAATGAAATAGCTCTCGAACTCCCGGACGGAATTAACAATCCTGAGGAAGAGCTTCCGGCTCATCCGGTAGCGACGCCGAAATACTTTCTCACCGTGCAATGGAGAGTCGACGAAGTAGTCGGCGTAGAGCATGCAATACCCCTCCATCTGATGCCTCTGCTTGCTCTTGCGCCGCCCTAGCCTCGAGCCACCTCGTCGGGGCTTGTCATTGTTGACGAACAGGCCGGCCAGCGAGGACAGTATCATGAGGTGCTCCTCGTCAGCGGCGTCGTCCTCGGCTTCTTCCTCCAACAGGGCTGTGAACGCCTCCTCGTCATCTGAGTCCATGGCCGAGCAGGCAAAGCGCCGAACACCTTGTCGGCATGACGGGCGAGCAGGCGGGCAGACGCCGACACCCCGGCCGGCATGGCTTGGACGAGGGGATGGGCGAGGGTCGGGGAAGAGAAATCCGGCGAGGGAGGGCGAAGTGGGGTCTTCTAGCGGCGGCGCAGGGGCCGTGAATAGGCGAGGGTCGCCGGGGTTGCTAGGGTCGGCAGCAGGGAAGTGGCTCGACGCTAGGAAAAAGGGACGAGATTCGCCTGACAGTGGTGTCCCACACGCTGATTTGTTACCGCCGGAGCCCCCAAGAGACCCCTAGCGCCCTGTGTTCGGCCTGGGTTTGCCGGCCAAAAAAAGGCCCCGACCAATGAGAAACGACGTCTTGGGACTGTGTCTGGGTTTTTTTTCGCCCGCCGGCGATAAAAAAGCGGCCTGGGGGGGTCCTTCGGGGCCACGGTTGGAGATGCTCTTATATAGGCACAAGGCACTGGAGCCAGCTACGTCGCATTGCAGGCGTGGTTGCCAAGTGCACACGACTACGGGGGAATTATAAGGGCCTAGAATCGAGATGCTCCCCCTTATTCTTTTTATTCTGAATATAAAATTTGTCTAAATTTAAACTTCGTAAAGTTTAACCAACTTTATAAAAAAATTGCATTCACATACAAAATCAATATCATTAGATGCATTATGAATTTAATTTTTATATTGTATAACTTTAGTATTACAAATGTTGATATTTTCTAAGATAAATATGACCAACATTATGATGTTTGACTTCAGACAAATTTTATACGGAGAGTAGAAAGGACTAGCGGAAGTAATTAGCATGTGTAACTCGAGCGGTTCCACATGGTTGAGAAATGGCTCCATTTATGCAAAATAGTCGATTTGTAAATGTATTCTATAGGTTGTTTTATGAAAGAGGATTTGTGGCATGCAAGGGTGGGAACACAAATTGTGGCCCCCGATCCACGCAAAGATACAAAAAGCCTTTGTGTATACAATTTTTTGCTATTTTTTCCAAGAAAGAATGAATTTTATTGTCTCCATATAGAGCATCAAAAGAATACAAACACAGAAAACACATATCCGACCTCTGTATAGTTAGGAAACACACCCAAAACCAACGCACACACGATCGACAAATAACAAAGTCGTATAAGACCAAAGCTATGCGTAGGCAAAGAAAATGAAAACTCAAAGCGATCATATCTGTAATCAGCAGACTACAACAACTACCATATCCACACGAACCATCTCATGACACCATGCGAAAGATGGGGTTCTGTAACAACAATGCCTTTAGGAAGGAAGCGACGCTCAAGCACTGCCATCACCAAATCTACCCACCAAAGGCTAGAATTTAGGTTTTCACCCTGAAGAACTAGTTTGAGTATATCCAAGTAATGCCTTCAACAAGGTAACGACATAAAAAGACCGCCATTGCCATGTAAAACCACCACGGGTCAGACCTAGGCTTTCACCCCAGAACCCGAGACTAGGTGCTTTAGTACCACTACCATCAATGTCACTCATGTGTTGTCGCCATCACTTTTGCATGATCCCAACAGCTACATGCGGTGTGGACCACTATCGATGTACAACCATTCCTCTCCACCAAGTCATCGTCCATAGTTTGCATCTCCCAGCTGAAGTCAACCATCGAGTCTGGATGGACGAATCCTCACGAAGACCTTTCAATGCCACCACAATCCGTAGCAACCTGGAATGGGCGCCGTAAACACCAACACCGATGCGGAGCACACCACCGTTGACTATGACCTCACCAAAGAGAGCCTTGTCCATGCCCGTCGCCGAGGAATGGCCAAAGCCAAAGCGCAACTCCCGCTAGATCAGGGGCACACAACCACCGGATCGGTGATACATCTGAAATGTATCTATAATTTGAAGTATTCATGTTATATTGACATCAATTCGATATGGTTTTGGTGTACTTTATATTATTTTTAATTTTTTATGGACTAACATACTAATCCAGTGCTACTTGCTGTTTTTTGCATGTTTTTCTTGTTTCACAGAAAATCCATATCTAGGAAGGTTCAAACACGATAAAAAATTACGGGGATTTTTTGTGGAAAATAAGAAACACCGAAAGCTTTGAGAGGCAGCTAGAAGAGGCTTGTGGAGCCTCGAGGTACCGTGTGACCTAATTCCAAGCCTATAAAATATGTAATATTACAAAGCCCTCGGAGCGAGACCCGAAAGTATTTCATAGCCGCCACAAGCCTTTGTTTCAAAGTGATCTCATGTGGAACCCTTTTTGGCGCCCTATTGGAGTGCGGAGCCACCACGGGAGGCCTGTTCATCAAGCTTGACACCTACATGGTGATGCGTGCATAGTTCATCCTCGGGGCCGAGGGCATGCACTACTAGCTATGTGTTTGATCTCTCTCTCTCTCTTTCTATCTCTCCCTCTCTCAATCTATCTTCCTCTCTCTCCCATGTTCTTAATGAATTCCAATCTTGATGTATCATGAGCTTTGTTAATATAGTTGAATCCTATGATGTTCATATCCCTCTATCTCCTTTTGTGGTGAATTGAGTCTTGCTCTTTGAAGTTTCTTTATGTTGGATTGAATACTTTGGATTTGATATCACTTGATGCATGTCTAAACCGTGGATACTCGTGGTGACATTGAGGTAATCTAGGTGACACAAGACTTGAACGATACGTATAATATTTTGTTGTCGTAGTACGATCTCTAGGACTATTTGTGAAAGTTTGGATGGTTCAGTAGATTGATTGGAAAGACGATACATGATTTCATCCTACTTTCTCTGATAGAAATAATATCTCCCGAGTGATTATTTGATGCAATTTGAGGGATTATCATGTGTTTCAATTATGTTAATGATGTTGAGAGGTTGCACTAGTGAAAGTATGAACCCTAGGCCTTGTTTTCCAAGCATGAAGACACAATTTTGCTCACTTTTGTACTTTCTACCTTGCTTTTTTTAATTTTTTAGATTATAAAAACCTACTAGATCCTTGATGGCGCGCGTTGCCGCACCCATCCTTTTTAACAATAGAATTATCGTAATTTCTGAAATAAAAAGCAACCAAATGTTAAATGTGTTCTAACACACATATAAAGTTATCATTAATCAAATAGTTGATTGGGGATTGAATTTGATGTTTATACAAATGAGAGAGTGGCAAACTATTTTGGCCATATGTAGGATTATATAGGTAAGCACGAGTAAACACTTCTCAATACAGCTCAAGCTAAGGAGCAAACCTACATGCATGATTAAGTAAACTTTTTGATACACAACAACTATGATATGATAAATAATGAAGGGCTGATATTTTAATTTCTCATGAAAATTAGAGGGAAAATGTATAGCTATGCATAACATCAAACCTATAACAAATTTACGAATGTTGGTCAAAGTCTTAGTACAACACAAATTATCTATAAGTTGAAATTTTGTTCTATGTTCTCATGAGAACACATTAAATTTAGTACCTTACAACACTGGACTTTGTCTTCTTGTTTAGTCACTAAGAAATACTTTAAGGAGGCACCACACATTACTTAAGTATATGGCAAGATTTGTTTTCCTGGAGCAATCCTGACAAAAACAAACTTTAATACGTAGTGGTTAGATTAGTGAAAAATATATTTTATACAAATAAAATGATTGGCTAAAAATTGATATGTAAAATTATATCCGAACTAAATAAGGCAATCTTATCTTGTCCTAGTCAAAACACATTTCATAATTCATATATGTGCTATAGTCTGCAAATGCTAATCTTACAACAATTGTGACACATGTAGTTATTTTAATAAAAAAACATGCAAGCACCTAAGCATAGTCAAGAAAACATTTGTATATGTCATATTCCGTAATTCATATATGTGCCATAGTATCCAAAAGCTCATCTTCGAACAATTGTGATACATGTAGTTATTGTAATCATCAAACAATAAAATAGATAGTAGAAATAGTCAAGATGATATTTGTACATGTCAAGGTTCAAATATCAAGACCATGGTCACCTCCAGTAAAGTCCAATGTCTCAAAAAATTGTCCAAGATATTTCTAGAGAGAAAAGAGATAACCACTAATCCATAGAACCTAGATTAGCCCAACATTATTTAGATAACATCCAAATACATTAAATTGAATATGTAATATAAAGGAAAACATGTGTAAGCAAACATATGCAAATATTTATCTTAGTGGCTCAAAAGATATTCATAATCATTACAAACCTTAATTTTGTGGTTAAACGAATGCACTCTTGTAGTTGCCAACATCACATGCTCAATTAAATCAAGGTAACTTGCTCCAGACCATTGATTTCTTCTATAGATGTAGATCTGTAGCTGCTGATATGATCAAACATGTAACAGCCCGGGACCGACGCTCTAGAAGATTTTACTTTTATTTCCATTCTCGTCGTGTGATTCGTTTGGTTGTCGCATTCCTTATTGCATCATTCACATCATCTGCATAGCATTGCCACTCATTTTCGAAAACTTGCATCCATTCATAGCTGTCGGTTCTCTCTGTTCGTGTCGTCGACCGTTTCGAGACCAACCACACACACGCGCACCCGCGGCATCGAGAAAAATATTGTTTTTAAGGTGCGCGAAAACATTCTTAGATTGGGTCGAAACTTGGCGTGTGGTCTTGTTGTGTTGTAGGTAGACTGCCTGCCAAATTTGCTCGCGTTCAGAGTCCGTTTGATACCCGAACCGTTAAATATATAGCGGCTCTAGCCGGATAAAATGTCGGGCGTTTTCGGTTTATAAAAGTATGTTGCCGGGCTGCCCGTTTGCCTCTCATCTCTGCCTAGCCCCTCTACACAATGCACAGATCCATCACGTATGTCCGAGAACTTCCCCAAAACCGAATCGTCGAGTCGTGACTGTTGGATCCGGAGCAACCCCGTAATACCTCAAACCATCATCAGTTATTCAATTGGACTTTCTAGCCTATATTTCTCGACCATACGATTATGATCGTAGGGGCAAGATAGCCCCTAGCCTAATTCCACATCGGTATATATATTTCTAAACCCTAGCCCTAGCCTGTCCAATCCATCCAATCCTCCTCGCGCCGTCACCCACCTTCTCTCTTTCCGTGCCCGACCAAGCCTCCAGTCTCTTGCTTGATCCCAAATTGATCGAGGCAACCATCTCCCTCTGTCCCATGGACGAGCACGAGGAGCTCCTCTAGCTGCAGCGCCTCATCTCCGAGCTCCAGGGCGCCGCCGTCCCTGTCCTCCCCCCGGCGACCCGCACTCCTCCTCGGCTCCACCGACCAGTGAGCCACCGGAGCTGCACCTCGTGCCTCCTCTGCCCGAGCCCGAGCACTCGTGCCCTCCTCTCTCCTCTGACCAGACGCACCGTCGCTGACGAGCCACCCGACCGTGCCTCCACCTCCCTTCCCTCGACCTCGTGTCCGGAGCACCAGTTCACGCCGTTGCTCCCCCTGCCTTCTCTTTTCCTCTCAGCTCTCTTCCCTAATTCCTGCTCTCTTTCTCTGATGCCGCACCAGGGAGAGCCGCCGGCCATGAACTGCCGCATGGCCAGACCGCAGCAGCACCCCATCGCCGACCTCTCATCGCTGGTGAGGTGTGACAGCCCCTCTGACCTGTGCTCCTCTCCTCCTTCCCTCTCTCTGATCTCTCCCTCTTCCCTAACCTCTCTGTCTCTCTCCCGATGCAGCGCTGCCATGGCAGCCCAGAGCTTGCCGCCGTCAGGAACGAGACAGCCGCCCTCGGATCCGACCCCGACGCCCATCCCCGACCTCCTAGAACCGCCCTTGGAAATGAGATTGTTGTGTCCCTATGGCTCACAGAATTCTACAACAACAGTTGCAGTTACAGGTAATGCGATGATTTGACGTGAGCACGATGCTTGTTTGATTTGGAGTTCTTCTTCTTCTTCATCAATCTAGGATGGGTTCCAGGCAGCAGCCTGGGATAGCAAGGATGTATGTCATTTTGTCGATTGTTTTCGTCCGTAGTCGGACCCTGCTCTTTTGTATGATGGTTGAATATGTTGTTGAATTGATGAGATCTTTATGTAGCTTGTGGCGAGTGTAAGCCAATTCCATATACTCATCTCTTTTGTACATGTACTTGTAATGATATCCATTCTTGCAAAATGACGAGATGCGCTTCTATCCCTATCGAGGCCCTCGTGCCAAAATAAGGATAGGATCGCATCTTGGGCGTTACAAAACATGTTTTTATAGCATGCCCCGTAGCACGAATAACAATGAACAAATCATATTTCAAAAGTAGTATGTAGGGAATAAAAAACAAACATTATATGGTTGTTAGATGGGGGGCTTATGGACGGAGACGCAGTAGTATAATTAATTTACCTATTTGCCGAGTTATCAATTGGGGTCAGTGATCTTGACCACTCACTCAGTATGTTAAACCTGTTCATCCTACTATAATAAGTTCAGGAGTAGATCCTGAAGGGAAGGAAAAAAGGCAGCAGATCCGGTTACCATCAAACAAAAGGAAGCACACCTTCAACAACCTTGGCAAAGAGCATTACACATCGGCGGCATAGGAAGGCTTAAAGAGGAGGTGCTTCCATGGTTTGCTAATCTCATTTTCTTTGGGCATCAGAGTTTGCCTTCTTTCCGGTGATGTTTGGTCCCCAATAGGATCCTCCACAAGCGCGAGCGGAGTGAAATTAGCAAACCAAAAGGTTGAATGCGACATCACCAAATTGGGGGAGATTATCTTGATCAATATTGAAGTATCATGTAAGATCACCTCAACTTGTGGACTGCAATCTCTCACTTCCTTCACGACATGGAGTGAGGAGAACACTGGAGGCTGGAGCAGAGGACTAAAAAGCGGCATCTGGGGCAAAGTCATCGGCACGTGGGACAAGGGTCGATGGCGCACCCTGACCCGCCGCCTCCATGCAACACAACGCCGTCTTAAGCCTCGTCCATGACCTTTCTTGATCGAGCGGTGAATGCAGGTATAGATGACCAGACGAACATATGTCGAGCGGAAAGGAAGAGGCTTGCTTCACTAGTTTTAGTTTCTCCAAGGCCGAAGTGGGATTCGCGCGAGAGTGAGGGCCCAATTAACGAGAAGGCTCGTTTTCAGCCTCTAGAGCAGCAGCCCATTAGGACAACTAGGCCAATAATTAACAATTGTGTTTTAGGTGGCGACATGGAACATATCTAATGGCTAAAAACGTCCATATAAAAAAATGAACGATCAGAAATGGCAAGTGCGTGAGAGGGCAGCAAAGTGGTGCAGTTTTACAGTCCTAAATTTCTACCATCCATATTACACATCTATCATCATATTTTCACTTAACTAGCGCACCTATACAACCGTTACGTAGATGTGCTCATCAGAGAACTTAGGTGTGGAGCCATCACATCAAGGTAGCCACTTGAAGGGGTTGATCGGGAATAAGAGACAAAGGGTTTACCCAGGTTCGGCCCCTCCAATGGAGGTAAAAGCCTACGTCCTATTGTGTGTATATTTATGATGATCTTGATTACAAGGGTGCAGAATCACTAACCTAGCTTTCAAGGGTTTCTTTCTTACTTGATCGTTCTAACATCAGGGCTCCCCTTTATATAGAGGTAGAGTATCGGTGTCAAAACTGGCGGATCTTGGGTAGGGGGTCCCAAACTATGAGATTAGGATCGACGATAACAGGAGACGAAGGGGACACGAGTTTACCCAGGTCCGGGCACTCCAATGGAGGTAATACCCTACGCCCTGCTTGATTGTATTGATGGTGAAGGGGTTACATAGTTGATCTACCTCGAGATTGTATGTCTAACCCTAGATGAGTTGTTCTGTCCCTATGCCCTAAACCACCCGGCTTATATAAATGCCGAGGAGGCCTAGGGTTTACACATGGTTGGTTGGAAGTCGAAGAGATAAACATGCCTATTTACTACATCAAACATGGAGCGCAAGCCGTGCTCCTCAAAGCGTCCATCCTGGAAACTGGGCCTCCAAATCATCAAGTGTTCGGTAAGCATCCTATATAGTCCGGCCCATAACCAACATGTCAGTTATCCAAGGACCCCCTAATCCGGGACTCCCTCAGTAGCCCCCGAACTTGCCTCCAACGCCAAGGATCTTTAGCTCCAATAGCTTCACGAACAGAGTCTTTGGCTTGCGAGGTGAGTTCCTTCCCGCCGAACCATACTTTGGCTTCCGATGATAAGTAGTTTTCCGCATAGTGGTACGTCCTAATCCTATGAGATAAGTTGGCTTTGAAGGCCAAACGTCAGAGGAAAAAGGTAATGTTTTATGATGACCTCTCTGACGAAAGGTCACAACCCACCACGACCGATAGGCTAGTTACAAGCACTCGATGCGCGGTTCGAGGACGTTCCATCCACATGATCTATCAACATGTCGATCATGCCCCGTTTTATACGGGATATACTTAATCACATGCAGAAAGGGGAGATCGAATCGGCAGACCCCATAAAAGGAGAAAGAAAACCCCAAAGGCCTTTCATGCTCTCCATTCAACTTCTCCGCGTCCTATTCCCATGCGCCTCCAGAGCACAGATCTAGATTTCTCCACCCCCGCTCCCGAGCTCAGCAATGGCAGGATCCAATGGCCAATGGGAAGCTTCCACGGTCACCAACAAGGACATCCTTGACCTCAAGAAGGCCGGGTACCTCCTCGCCAACATTCCTCACCGCACAACGGAGGAGGGCCAAGTGATCCCCACCCCAGGCCAGGTGAGAGGGTGGTGTTCATCCCCCACTTCATCAGGGGGTTGAGCTTCCCACCCCACCCCTTCATCAGGGGATCAATGTTCTTTTACGGCCTTGACTTCCACGACCTCACGCCGAATTCCATCATGCACCTCTCAGCCTTCATCCTCGTCTGCGAGGCCTTCCGGCATGTCGAGCCGCACTTTGGCCCCTGGCTGCAAGTTTTCAACATCAAGCCGAAGTGCATCGGCGGCAAGCACATCGACTACGGCAGGGCTGTCATCGGCAAACTCACGCGCGTCGGGTGGCCGTCGGGCAGCCTCATCGACACCATCAAGGGGTGGCAAAAGGAGTGGTTCTATGTCATCAAACCACAAGAAGAAGGTCAACACCCCGCCGCCGTATTCAGATCTGGTCCCCCGACCAAGCTGGCTTCATGGCTCGAAAAGGGCCTCGTCTAGGGATCGAGCAAGGAGATGACCAATCTGTAGAAGCGCATCCGTTCCTTGGTCGAGGACGGCACCAAGCTGCCCGATGTGGTGCAGGTGATGCTCCTAATATGCATCCTCCCTTACCAGCGCCGGGACACTCCCCCGTGGGCTCGAAAACTTGAAGCCGAGCCCACAGTCCGGACTCTTTTCCGCACTAACCGAGGAGGAGGACAAGGGCCTACACGCCACCAAGCCGGATTCCGAGGTACGATACACCCTAGTTTGGTCGGCCTTATTACATAGAATATCCATAACCCCGTGTCCGATCTGTTTACGTAGAGATGGATGAAGAAAGCCATCAACATCAGTAGTCCGGCTCCTCAGCCCGAAGACGAGAGGATCGGGCTGCTAGCCTGGATGCTCGTGGACAAGCCTTCCGAGGCTCCCACGAAGATGGAGAAGAAGAAGAAACCAGGTCAAGCTGGCCTTCGCATCAGGGACCGGCTTGATGCTGCATCCGAAGATACCCCTGCCTCCCCAAATCAGGAGGAGGCCAAAGAGGAGGAAGAAGAGGAGGAGGAGGTCGAGAGCGAGGGGGAGGCAACTCCCCACGCGCTAAGAAAAGAGCGGCGTCTTCGGACGCCCCGGGGCAGCTAGCTTCTCCTGCCCCGAAGAGGGCGCGACAAACGTGGGTGGTCTTGTCCGAGGACAGCTCGGACATGAGCTCCGCGTCCGAAGACCCCGAGGAGGTTCCAGAAGGAGCCTAAGGGTCAAGCCCCCTCCATCCAGGTTAGGATTCGAAGACCCTTCTACCTATAACTAGTACATTCAGAGTTTGCTAACACGCAGGCTATTGGTCCAATAGCCCCCGCGCGTTATCCCCACCGAGGTGGTATCAGATGGGGAGACCCCGCCGGCCGAACTGGCGGAGAGCGGGGACGCCTCGCACTGTTGGGAGACGTAATAGTAAATCAAAATTTTCCTACGTGTCACCAAGATCTATCTATGGAGAAACCAGCAAACGAGTGGGGAGAGATTGGATCTTCATACCTTTGAAGATCGCTAAGCGGAAGCGTTACAAGAACGCGGTTGATGGAGTCGTACTCGCAGCGATTCAGATCGCGGTAGATCCGATCAAGTGCCGAACGGACGGCACCTCCGCGTTCAACACACGTGCAGCCCGGTGACGTCTCCTACGCCTTGATCCAGCAAGGAGGAAGGAGAGGTTGGGGAAGAGCTCCAGCAGCAGCACGACGGCGTGGTGGTGGTGGAGTAGCAAGGTATCCCGGCAGGGCTTCGCCTAAGCACTGCGGAGGAGGAAGAAGCAGAATAGGGCTGCAGCGAGAGAGAAAGAGTTCGTCGTCTCAAACCAGCCCCAAACCTTGAGTATATATAGGAGGAAGGGAGAGGGAGGGCTGACCTAGCCCCTCCTCCAAGGAGGGAGCTTCGTCCGAACTAGGGGGAGAGTCCACCTCCCACACGGGAGGTGGATCTCCTCCTTTTAAATTCCCTTAGCCCTTATCTCCAGATCCCTGGCGCATGGGCCCTTTCTAGAAGGTATTGGCTGGCCCAATATGGGCTGGCACACCTCCTCTAAGGGCCCATGAGGTCCTTTGGTCGTCACCCCCTCCCGGGGGTCCTCCGGCACCCTCCCGGCACTCCCGGTACAATACCGATGAGCCCGAAAACTTTCCGGTGACCAAAACTGGACTTCCTATATATCAATCTTTACCTCCGGACCATTCCGGAGCTCCTCGTGATGTCCGGGATCTCATCAGGGACTCCGAACAACCTTCGGTAATCACATATACCTTTTCCCTATAACCCTAGCGTCATCGAACCTTAAGTGTGTAGACCCTACGGGTTCGGGAGACACGTAGACATGCCCGAGACACCTCTCCGGCCAATAACCAACAGCGGGATCTGGATACCCATGTTGGCTCCCATGTACTCCACGATGATCTCATCGGATGAACCCCGATGTCAGGGATTCAATCAATCCCGTATACAATTCCCTTTGTCTATCGGTATGGTACTTGCCCGAGATTCGATCGTCGGTAACCGCATACCTTGTTCAATCTCGTTACTGGCAAGTCTCTTTACTCGTTCCGTAATACATCATCCTGTGACTAACTCCTTAGTCACATTGAGCTCATAATGATGATGTCTTACCGAGTGGGCCCAGAGATACCTCTCCGTCACACGGAGTGACAAATCCCAGTCTCGATTCGTGTCAACCCAACAGACACTTTCGGAGATACCCGTAGCGTACCTTTATAGCCACCCAGTTATGTTGTGATGTTTGGCACACCCAAAGCATTCCTACGGTATCCGGGAGTTACACAATCTCATGGTCTAAGGAAATGATACTTGACATTGAAAAGCTTTAGCAAACGAACTACACGATCTTGTGCTATGCTTAGGATTGAGTCTTGTCCATCACATCATTCTCCTAATGATGTGATCCCGTTATCAACGACATCCAATGTCCATGGTCATGAAACCGAGACCATCTATTGATCAACGAGCTAGCCAACTAGAGGCTCACTAGGGACACGTTGTGGTCTATGTATTCACACATGTATTACGGTTTCCGGTTAACACAATTATAGCATGAATAATAGAAAATTATCATGAACTAGGAAATACAATAATAACCATTTTATTATTGCCTCTAGGGCATATTTCCAACAGTCTCCCACTTGCACTAGAGTCAATAATCTAGTTACATTGTGATGAATCGAACACCCATAGCATTCTGGTGTTGATCATGTTTTGCTCGTGAGAGAGGTTTAGTCAATGGATCTGCGACATTCAGATTCGTATGCACTTTACAAATATCTATGTCTCCCTCCTGAATGTAATCACGGATGGAGTTGAAGCGGCGCTTGATGTGTCTTGTCTTCTTGTGAAACCTGGGCTCCTTCGCAAGGGCAATAGCTCCAGTGTTGTCACAGAGTAGAGTCATCGGGCCCGACGCATTCGGAATCACTCCTAGGTCGGTGATGAACTCCTTCATCCAGACTCCCTCCTTTGCTGCTTCCGAAGCAGCTATGTACTCCGCTTCACATGTAGATGCTGCCACGACGCTTTGCTTGCTGCTGCTCCAGCTCACTGCCCCTCCATTCAAAATATACACGTATCCGGTTTGCGACTTGGAGTCGTCCGGATCTGTGTCGAAGCTAGCATCGACGTAACCCTTTACGACGAGCTCTTCGGCACCTCCATAAACGAGAAACATGTCCTTTGTCCTTTTCAGGTACTTCAGGATATTCTTGACCGCTGTCCAGTGTTCCGCTCCGGGATCACTTTGGTACCTCCCTACCAAACTTATGGCAAGGTTCACATCAGGTCTGGTACACAGCATGGCATACATGATAGAGCCTATGGCTGAAGCATAGGGGATGGCACTCATCTCTTCTCTATCCTTTGTCGTGGTCGGGCATTGAGTCGTACTCAATCTCACACCTTGCAACACGGGCAAGAACCCCTTCTTGGACTGATCCATATTGAACTTCTTCAATATCTTTTCAAGGTATGTGCTTTGTGAAAGACCAATGAGGCGTTTTGATCTATCTCTATAGATCTTAATACCTAATATGTAAGCAGCTTCTCCAAGGTCCTTCATTGAAAAACACTTATTCAAGTAGGCCTTGATACTTTCCAAGAGTTCTATATTATTTCCCATTATCAGCATGTTATCCACATACAGTATAAGAAATGCTATAGAGCTCCCACTCACTTTCTTGTAAATACAGGGTTCTCCATAAACCTGTACAAACCCAAACGCTTTAATCACCTCATTAAAGCGAATGTTCCAACTCCGAGATGCTTGCACCAGCCCATAGATGGAGCGCTGGAGCTTGCATACCTTGTTAGCATCTTTAGGATCGACAAAACCTTCCGGCTGCATCATATACAGTTCTTCCTTGAGGAAGCCATTAAGGAATGCCGTTTTGACGTCCATTTGCCAGATCTCATAATCATAAAATGCGGCAACTGCTAACATGATTCGGACAGACTTTAGCATCGCTACGGGTGAGAATGTCTCATCGTAGTCAACTCCTTGAACTTGTCGATAACCCTTAGCGACAAGCCGAGCTTTATAGGCGGTCACATTACCGTCTGCGTCAGTCTTCTTCTTAAAGATCCATTTATTTTCAATGGCTCGCTTATCATCAGGCAAGTCCACCAAAGTCCATACTTTGTTCTCATACATGGATCCTATCTCGGATTTCATGGCCTCAAGCCATTTGTCGGAATCCGGGCCCGCCATTGCTTCTTCATAGTTCGAAGGTTCACCGTTGTCCAACAACATGATCTCTAGGACAGGATTGCCGTACCACTCTGGTGCGGAACATGTCCTAGTGGACCTTCGAATAGCAACTTGATCTGAAGTATCATGATCATCATTATTAACTTCCTCTCTAGCCGGTGTAGGCTCCACAGAAACAACTTCCTGTGCTGCGCTACTCTCCGGTTCGAGTGGAGGTACAATTACCTCATCAAGTTCTATTTTCCTCCCACTTACTTCTTTCGAGAGAAACTCTTTCTCGAGAAAGGATCCATTCTTGGCAACAAAGACTTTGCCTTCGGATCGTAGGTAGAAGGTATACCCAATAGTCTCTTTGGGATATCCTATGAAGACGCACTTTTCCGCTTTGGGTTCGAGCTTCTCAGGTTGAAGTTTCTTCACATAAGCATCGCAACCCCAAACTTTTAGAAACGACAGCTTAGGTTTCTTTCCAAACCATAATTCATACGGTGTCGTCTCAACGGATTTAGACGGTGCCCTATTTAAAGTGAACACGGCAGTCTCTAATGCATATCCCCAAAATGATAGCGGTAAGTCGGTAAGAGACATCATAGATCGCACCATATCCAATAGAGTGCGATTACGACGTTCAGACACACCATTTCGCTGAGGTGTGCCTGGCGGCGTGAGCTGTGAAACAATTCCACATTTCCTAAGGTGCGTGTCAAACTCGTGACTTAAATATTCTCCGCCACGATCAGATCGTAGGCATTTTATTTTCCTGTCACGTTGATTCTTGACCTCACTCTAAAATTCCTTGAACCTTTCAAAGGTTTCAGACTTGTGTTTCATTAAGTAGACATACCCATATCTGCTCAAGTCATCAGTGAGGGTGAGAACATAACGGTAGCCACCGCGAGCCTCGACACTCATTGGACCGCATACATCGGTATGTATTATCTCCAACAAGTCAGTTGCTCGCTCCATTGTTCCGGAGAACGGAGTTTTGGTCATCTTGCCCATGAGGCATGGTTCGCATGTGTCAAATGATTCGAAATCAAGTGACTCCAAAAGTCCATCAGCATGGAGCTTCTTCATGCGTTTGACACCAATATGGCCAAGACGGCAGTGCCACATATAAGTGGGACTATCGTTATCAACTTTACACTTTTTGGTACTCACACTATGGACATGTGTAACATCACGTTCGAGATTCATCAAAAATAAACCATTGACCAGCGGGGCATGAGCATAGAACATTTCTCTCATATAAATAGAACAACCATTATTCTCGGATTAAAAAGAGTAGCCATCTCGTATCAAGCGAGATCCAGATACAATGTTCATGCTCAAAGCTGGTACTAAATAACAATTATTAAGGTTTAAAACTAATCCCGAAGGTAGATGTAGAGGTAGCGTGCCGACGGCGATCACATCGACCTTGGAACCATTCCCGACGCGCATCGTCACCTCGTCCTTTGCCAACCTTCGCTTATTCCGCAGCTCCTGCTTGGAGTTACAAATGTGAGCAACTGCACCGGTATCAAATACCCAGGAGCTACTACGAGCGCTGGTTAGGTACACATCAATAACAAGTATATCACATATACCTTTAACGTTGCTGACCTTCTTATCCGCTAAGTACTTGGGGCAGTTCCGCTTCCAGTGACCGGTACCCTTACAATAGAAACACTCAGTCTCAGGCTTGGGTCCATTCTTGTTCTTCTTCTTCCCGGCAACTTGCTTACCGGGCGCGGCAACAGCTTTGCCGTCCTTCTTGAAGTTCTTCTTACCCTTGCCTTTCTTGAAACTAGTGGTCTTGTTTACCATCAACACTTGATGCTCCTTTCTGATCTCGACCTCTGCTGATTTGAGCATCGAGTACAACTCAGGAATGGACTTCTCCATCCCCTGCATGTTGTAGTTCATCACAAAGCTTTTGTAGCTAGGTGGAAGCGACTGGAGGATTCTGTCAATGACTGAGTCATCCGGGAGATTAACTCCCAGCTGAGTCAAGCGGTTGTGAAGCCCAGACATCTTGAGGATGTGCTCACTAACAGAACTGTTCTCCTCCATCTTACAGCTGAAGAACTTGTCAGAGATGTCATATCTCTCGACTCGGGCATGAGCTTGGAAAACCAGTTTCAGCTCTTGGAACATCTCATATGCTCCGTGTTGCTCAAAACGCTTTTGGAGCCCCGATTCTAAACTGTAAAGCATGCCGCACTGAACAAGGGAGTAATCATCGCAGCGTGACTGCCAAGCGTTCGTAACGTCTTGGTCCGCTGGGAGAATGGGTGGGTCACCTAGCGGTGCATCAAGGACATACAATCTCTTGGAAGCTATGAGGATGATCCTCAAGCCACGGACCCAGTCCGTATAGTTGCTTCCATCATCTTTCAGCTTGGTTTTCTCTAGGAACGCGTTGAAATTGAGGTTGACATTTGCGTTGGCCATTGGATCTACAATATAGATATTAAAGGCAATTTTAGACTAAGTTCATGATAATCGAGTTCACATAATCAAATTATTCAATGAACTCCCACTCAGATAGACATCTCTCTAGTCATCTAAGTGACACATGATCCATGTCAACTAGCCCGTGTCCGATCATCACGTGAGACGGACTAGTCATCCATGGTGAACATCTCCATGTTGATCGTATCTTCTATACGACTCATGTTCGACCTTTCGGTCTTCCGTGTTCCGAGGCCATGTCTGTACATGCTAGGCTCGTCAAGTCAACCTAAGTGTTTCGCGTGTGTAAATCTGGCTTACACCCGTTGTATGCGAACGTTAGAACCTATCACACCCGATCATCACGTGGTGCTTCGGAACAACGATCCTTAGCAACGGTGCACAGTTAGGGTGAACACTTCTCTTGAAATTTTATTGAGAGATCATCTTATTTACTACCGTCGTTTTAAGCAAATAAGATGTAAACATGATAAACATCACATGCAATCAATATAGTGACATGATATGGCCAATATCATCTTGCTCCTATGATCTCCATCTTCGGGGCACCATGATCATCATTATCACCGGCATGACACCATGATCTCCATCATCATGATCTCCATCATTGTGTCTTCATGAGGTTGTCTCGCCAACTATTACTTCTACTGCTATGGCTAACGCTTAGCAATAAAGTAAAGTAATTACATGGCGTTTGTGATTGACTCGCAGGTCATACAATAAATAAGACAACTCCTATGGCTCCTGCCGGTTGTCATAGTCATCGACATGCAAGTCGTGAACCCTATTACAAGAACATGATCAATCTCATACATCACAATGCATCACATCACATCCTTCTGGCCATATCACATCACAAGGCATATGCTGCAAAAACAAGTTAGACGTTCTCTAATTTGTAGTTGCAAGTTTTTACGTGGTTGCTATAGGTTTCTAGCAAGAACGTTTCTTACCTACGCCAAAACCACAACGTGATATGCCAATTGCTATTTACCCTTCATAAGGACCCTTTTCATCGAATCCAATCCGACTAAGGTGGGAGAGACAGACACCCGCTAGCCACCTTATGCAACTGGTGCATGTCAGGCGGTGGAACCGGTCTCACGTAAGCGTACGTGTAAGGTTGGTCCGGGCCGCTTCATCCCACAATACCGTTGAATCAAGATAAGACTAGTAACGGCAAGAATATTAACAAAATCGACGCCCACAACTGCTTTGTGTTCTACTCGTGCATAGATTCTACGCATAGACCTAGCTCATGATGCCACTGTTGGGAGACGTAATAGTAAATCAAAATTTTCCTACGTGTCACCAAGATCTATCTATGGAGAAACCAGCAAACGAGTGGGGAGAGATTGGATCTTCATACCTTTGAAGATCGCTAAGCGGAAGCGTTACAAGAACGCGGTTGATGGAGTCGTACTCGCAGCGATTCAGATCGCGGTAGATCCGATCAAGTGCCGAACGGACGGCACCTCCGCTTTCAACACACGTGCAGCCCGGTGACGTCTCCTACGCCTTGATCCAGCAAGGAGGAAGGAGAGGTTGGGGAAGAGCTCCAGCAGCAGCACGACGGCGTGGTGGTGGTGGAGTAGCAAGGTATCCCGGCAGGGCTTCGCCTAAGCACTGCGGAGGAGGAAGAAGCAGAATAGGGCTGCAGCGAGAGAGAAAGAGTTCGTCGTCTCAAACCAGCCCCAAACCTTGAGTATATATAGGAGGAAGGGAGAGGGAGGGCTGACCTAGCCCCTCCTCCAAGGAGGGAGCTTCGGCCGAACTAGGGGGAGAGTCCACCTCCCACACGGGAGGTGGATCTCCTCCTTTTAAATTCCCTTAGCCCTTATCTCCAGATCCCTGGCGCATGGGCCCTTTCTAGAAGGTATTGGCTGGCCCAATATGGGCTGGCACACCTCCTCTAAGGGCCCATGAGGTCCTTTGGTCGTCACCCCCTCCCGGGGGTCCTCCGGCACCCTCCCGGCACTCCCGGTACAATACCGATGAGCCCGAAAACTTTCCGGTGACCAAAACTGGACTTCCTATATATCAATCTTTACCTCCGGACCATTCCGGAGCTCCTCGTGATGTCCGGGATCTCATCCGGGACTCCGAACAACCTTCGGTAATCACATATACCTTTTCCCTATAACCCTAGCGTCATCGAACCTTAAGTGTGTAGACCCTACGGGTTCGGGAGACACGTAGACATGCCCGAGACACCTCTCCGGCCAATAACCAACAGCGGGATCTGGATACCCATGTTGGCTCCCACGTACTCCACGATGATCTCATCGGATGAACCCCGATGTCAGGGATTCAATCAATCCCGTATACAATTCCCTTTGTCTATCGGTATGGTACTTGCCCGAGATTCGATCGTCGGTAACCGCATACCTTGTTCAATCTCGTTACTGGCAAGTCTCTTTACTCGTTCCGTAATACATCATCCTGTGACTAACTCCTTAGTCACATTGAGCTCATAATGATGATGTCTTACCGAGTGGGCCCAGAGATACCTCTCCGTCACACGGAGTGACAAATCCCAGTCTCGATTCGTGTCAACCCAACAGACACTTTCGGAGATACCCGTAGCGTACCTTTATAGCCACCCAGTTACGTTGTGACGTTTGGCACACCCAAAGCATTCCTACGGTATCCGGGAGTTACACAATCTCATGGTCTAAGGAAATGATACTTGACATTGAAAAGCTTTAGCAAACGAACTACACGATCTTGTGCTATGCTTAGGATTGAGTCTTGTCCATCACATCATTCTCCTAATGATGTGATCCCGTTATCAACGACATCCAATGTCCATGGTCATGAAACCGAGACCATCTATTGATCAACGAGCTAGCCAACTAGAGGCTCACTAGGGACACGTTGTGGTCTATGTATTCACACATGTATTACGGTTTCCGGTTAACACAATTATAGCATGAATAATAGAAAATTATCATGAACTAGGAAATACAATAATAACCATTTTATTATTGCCTCTAGGGCATATTTCCAACACGCACCCCACTACTCCAGGCGCTATGAAGGACGTTGTGGAGGTATTGTCCCAGCCTACTCCAATGGAGGCAGACACAGTGGGCGAGGGAGATATCACCGTGGCCGAGGCTAACGCTTCGGCCATCGAAGACCAAGGGACAATGCCCCGCCCGAACACCGAGGAGGACGGACGGACAGGCAATTAGTCCCCTCTGGGGACATCTCCGGAGCGCACTATGCCTCCGAAGGCACCGGTTCAATCCCTGGTGGGTGATCGGGAAATCCGATCATCCCCGGCACCACCGGCCAATAGGTGGTCGGCCATGGAGGAGGCTCTATCAAGCGCCTCCATCCCCGAGGATCACTGCACCCTTATGGGTGCGGTACTAAGGCGTCCAGTCCATTGACAACGGACTGAAGGAGGCCTTCAAAGGTCTCCTGGCGGGCTTTCAAGTAAGTCGCCCGATGTTTTTGCTAAGATTTTTATTTATTCATATTGTATACATGGCAGCCCCCGAGCCCTAGGTGAGATGAACAAGCTCACCTAGGGGTCATATCTACAATTCGGGAAGTGAGTGCCGATGTGATGTACGAATTGTGTTTGTAATGTAGGCTTCGTCATCAGCGGCGGCCAAAAATGATGCCGAGCTGGACGAGCTACATCAGAAGCTCAAGCGCTCCGAGGATGAGGTGGAAGCCCTCAACAAGAGGTTCGACAAGGCGCAGGGTAAGTCCGAACTAAATCCGGATACTTTCCCCCAAATATTGTTAATGCAGATTTTTATATAAAGTTGTATCGTGTTGCAGCTTCGTCGAAAGAGATCGAAAAGCTCAAGGCCGAGCTTCAACATGCCAAAGATGAAGCGACCGTGGAAAAGGCGACGGCCACCACACTTTCCGCCCTACGAGCCACCAATGATAAACACTAGGCTCATGTGGCAGAGATACGTGATGAGATAAAGGACGCTAGCAACAAGTGCGAGGCCCTAGAGCAAAAGAATAAGGTGATCTTAGCCAAGCTGTCCACCATAAAGTCCGATCTCCAGAAGGAGCGGGTGGACAGGCGGTTCTTTGAGGAACAAGTTTGCCAAGCCAAGGAGATAGCCGATGGTAATCCGTACTTCCTAAAGTCCGTATTCGGGGATAGCAGATTCGAATTGCTGACCCGGGTGTGGCGATCATCAGGCGCATCCGCCAATCTCCAGAAGAGTGTGGTGGATGCCAATCAGCTGCTCGCCTCGCGGGGAGAGGAATACGAAGCTCGGACATTCTGGGCACAATTTGGAGCCCCCGAGCGTCCTCCTCTTCTAGTGGAGCAGCTGAAACAGTTGATGGAGATGCACCAGATGGCGGAGCCGGCCATCAAGGACCTTTGCATCTGCTTATCGCCCGACGAACCACTCCCAGGCAGCTACTTCGGTCTGGTGCAACGACTGATTGCTGCCACGCCCCGCCTCGACGCCGTCAAGCACTCCTCTTGCATTGAAGGAGTCCGGATGGCCCTTGCCAAGGCCAAAGTGCACTGGCCAGGGCTCAATCCAATGAAGGTCGCCACCGACCCGCCGCCGCCCGGAAAGGAGCACCGACGCCCCGAGCTTTACTTCGATGAGGTGATGGAGAGTCCGCGCGTGATAGCGTCGCAATGTTCGGACGAAATATTTTTTAATGAGCTTGTAATGTGTCCGAAGACTTGTGATAACTTTTAGTGATATTAGTATCCGCTCTTATATGGTTTTGCATTCCTTTATAACTCCTGTATGGTTGTTTAATACTGAAAGATGTGAGTCATCGGCTTCATCCCCCACATAGATACTACATGGGGTGCCTATGCCAATGCATTGTGTCCCTTAGCCGTATTATCGGAACCCGAAGGCGGTTTAGTGCGGCAGACTAGGCAATCAGACTATTGTGCTTTATTTCTTTCACTTAACCGAAGGGGTGCGAAAGGGACTGTGGGAAGCGTATGATTAGCCACCGGAGTATTTGCGATGTTCAGATGAACCGAGGCCGAAGCCTACATCATAATGTTTGCACAAAGGGAAAATTCCTCGTATAACACGGAATAACCGCTTACGAAGGTTGAAGTATAATACTTCTAACTTGGGGTTCATAGATCGGATCGCACATACTATGATAGTCCGTTTTCGGCTTTCTCCCCTGAGGTGCTTGACCGGACTATCCGGAAGCACAATCGTAGGGGTGCTCCCTTTACCCCTTTTGCCGAACGAGTGAAACATAAAGGGGCAAGCACAGGAGCCGGGCAACCCAACTTAACAACCGAAGATGTAGTTCAGAACCGATGCATATAAAGCGAATGCCAAGGCGTTGAACACACAATGGTTAAGGCTATTTGTGCTTGAAATCAAGCGCCAGGTCTATTAGCCGGTTATGTTGAGTCATACCTAACATGTTCACGAGAAGAGGGAGGGAAGAAAAAAGTATGCGCCAAAAACAGGACAAATGAGGCGTACTTGCGCCATGCAATTTTGCATTTCCTCAACAACTCCTATAACTCGGATTGCCGAAGCAACTGTTTACAAGTATGCGAAAGAAAATAAGAAATAAAAAGTCCTACAGGAGTTGTTGTGCCAGGGGTCTTCAATTGGTGACCAGATGTCTTCGATATGCCCTGTTGCTAGTTGACTCCTGCTTTTAGATGCACCTTGATAGGTGGTAGTGTTCAGCAAACTGAACTTGCAAACAAAGACTTGAGAAGTCACCGAATTTTTTGGTGAGCTTTACGCCATGGGCAGGACTTTTAGTGTGGCCTGCATTTTGTCCGAAGACACCTTGAGGGTAGAAGTTCAGGCCAGACGAACACCTGTCTTATATTTCCCCACCGCTGCCATGGAATTTAAAGTGCGAAGTTGTGCCTCCACGGCACGTACTTTACTGGTCCTGAAATTGTGCGGTGGGGGGTGAATCCCTATAGAGGGGAAGAGGAAGGATCTAAGTTTTCGGTCTGAGTCCAAACTCGCTTCACAACCTTTCATGCCTTGATGGCAAATGCTGAAACTTGTCGGTCATCTTTGTAGCTGAATTCTGCCGCCAGTGCCAGTGCATGTTCCTCAGTTCTAAGGGAACGCTTTGTATTACCATTAACAGTAATGACCCCCTTGGGGCCCGTCATCTTGATCTTGAGGTATGCGTAATGTGGGATTGTGTTGAAACGAGCGAACGCCGTCTGGCCAAGCAGCATGTGATAGTCATTGCGGAAGGGCACAATGTTGAAGATCAAGTCTTCGCTGTGGAAATTATCAGGCAAGCCGAACACAACCTCCAGGGTTACAAAACCCGTACATCGGGCTTGAACGCCTGGGATCACTCCTTTGAAGGTAGTTCTGCTGGGTTTGATCCTTGATGGATCTATACCCATCTTTTTCACTGCGTCTAAGTAGATCAGATTGAGGCTACTTCCTCCGTCCATTAGGACTTTGGTGGGGCGATACCCATATACAATGGGATCTAGGACGAGGGCAGCCGAGCCCCCATGACGGATACTGGTCGGGTGGTCGTGCCGGTCAAAGGTGATCAGGTATGCTGACCATGGGTTATACTTTGAAGCTACAGACTCCACAACATAGACCTCCCGAAGGGCCCATTTCCTCTCCTTCTTAGGTATGTGGGTGGCGTATATCATATTCACCGTTTTGACTTTGGGAGGGAATTTCTTTTGTCCGCCACCAATTGGACCCTGAGGTTCATCCTCATCCTCGCCACGAGAGCTCTTGCTTTGGTCCTCGGGCAGTATCTTGCCGGCCTTCTTAAACACCCAACAATTGCGGTGTGTGATTGGCAGGCTTTTCTGGAGTCCCATGGATCTGGCAAGGCCTTTCCATAATCGTTTCCAGCTGAGTGGGTTCGTCACGATTGCCTTTAGGGGGCTTTTTCCGCTGTCCAGGTCGGGAATTCCGGAATCCGGCATTAACCGCAGTGTCATCGGTATCATTACCATTGTGTCGGCGCTTATTCTTATTGTGCTTTGGCTTGGAGTTACCATCCTGGCTTTCCGGTGCCACATGATCTTTAGAATTGTGGCTGCGTCTAGCCAGCCAGTTATCCTCGCCCGCGCAAAAGCGGGTCATGAGGGAGGTAAGGGCGGACATAGTTCGAGGTTTGTCCTGGCCTAGCTGGCGGGCCAGCCATTCGTCCCGAATATTGTGTCGGGAGGAGGCTATGGCCTCAGCATCCAAACAGTCGACGATTTGGTTCTTCTTAGTCAAGAACCGATTCCAGAACTGCTAGTCGGATTTGCCGGGCTTCTGAACGACGTTGCTGAGATCGGAAGAGTCCGACGGGCGGACATAGGTCCCTTGGAAGTTAGAGCAGAACGCGTCCTCCAGGTCTTCCCATCATCCTATGGAGTATTTGGGGAGGCTGTTTAGCCAGTGCCGAGTTGGCCCCTTAAGCTTAAGAGGTATGTATTTGATGGCATGGAGATCATCTCCTCGTGCCATGTGGATATGGAGGAGGAAGTCCTCGATCCATACAGTTGGGTCCGTGGTCCCATCATACTGTTCTATATTCATGGGTTTGAACCCTTTGGGGAACTGATGCCGCATTACCTCATCTGTGAAGCCCAATGGGTGAGCGGCGCCTCTGATCCGAGCTATGTCCCGCCTGTATTCAGCGTCTGCATGGGGCCGGTTGCATTCCCGGACTCTGTGGTTGTGGTCGAACCATGGTCTATACTCTCCCCATCTATCAGGTGAGTAATCTCTGGATCCGTAGATGGATCTTGTACGGCCTGCTCTATGATCTAGGCCATCGCGCAGGTCGAACCTGTCGTTGGGTTAGAATGGCTCCTTTCCCCGTCTTCGGGGTATCGCCGGTACGTAACCGGTGTCATTGGCCGCTCTGTCACACCCACGAGGAGGGCGGTCCGGCTTTTCATATGGGGTATGATGCGGAGACGGAGTGTCAGTGAGCTCATCGTCGAATTGTGGCAGCATCCTTCTCCGAGGGTAGCTTTTGGGCTGGTTTGAAAGACCAGTGTCGTATACCTCCTCGGCCGAGAGGACTTTCGTCCATCGACCAGTGAGGTCGGCCTGTTCGGCTTTGAGTTGCCGCTATTTGGCCTTTAGGCTGCGAGCCATTGCAATGAGCCGCTACCTGATTTCTTCCTGATCCTCGAGGTTATCACAGATGTACAAGTCATCGGCCTCCTATATATCTTCCTCCTCGACAGGGGGAAGGTACTCGTCGCCTTCGGGGTCATTGACGGTATCGGGGTCGTTTGGGTCCTCCGGCTCTTCCGGACCCTCAAACGGGTGCTCGGGGATATCGGGATTGTCATGATCTGCGGGGGCGTTACCGTCCCCGTTGCTGATAATAGCTCTTCTTCCCTTTTTTGCTTTTGGACCGCTTATGTGATTTCCTGCGCCTTGATGGCGCATCGCCCGATTTGTCACCATTGTTGTGAGGCGTATTGTCTCCGTTGGTGGCAAGAGTATCCACCATGTAGACGTCATATGTAGAAGTGGTGGCCCAACTCCCAGTGTTAATGGGGGTGGGAACACGGTCCTCTTCATCCATGTATTCTGCCTCCTCGAAGGCATAGTCTAGCATGTCGGTTAAGTCTTCGACGGTGGCTATGAAGTGTGTGGTCGGTGGGTCGAAAAATCCATCCCTGCCCGAACTGTAACTAGGTCGGGCATAGATCGGCGCTGCATCGTCGGTAATCCTCATCGACGAGAATTGCTCCAAGGCCTCGTCGACCGCTGAGGGCCCGATCGGATCCAGCTGTTCGGAACCCATGGGGTTCACCTCCATGAAGTCCACCCATGGGGAGTGTTTGAAAGGAATGTATGTCTGGTCATATGGCTTGACAGCCAGACTGGGATGAGAGATCGGACTGTCGCCATGGGTGACCCCATCGGCCTGTCCGAAGAAGGGGCTCGAGGTTAAAGCCTCAATTTGCTCGGGGGCTACGGCGAAGCCGCGAGTCCGATTACTGACAAGTCTTCTCGAGAGTCGATGAAAAAATCTAAGTTTCCGAATCTGACCTCTTGATCAGGGGCGAAGTTCTCCACACGGCCTAGATGGTCGGCGGAATCAGCATGCAACACAACGTTGCCGATGGCGAAGATTTGCCCGGGGACGAAAACGTCCATTATTGCTGACCTCTTCATTGATGACAAGGCGAGGCGTCAATTCCATCTCGCTCACAGAGGAACTCTCAATGAAAGCACCAATGTCGGTGCCAAAACCGGCAGATCTCGGGTAGGGGGTCCCAAACTGTGAGATTAGGATTGATGGTAACAGGAGACGGAGGGGACACGAGTTTACCCAGGTTCGGGGCCCCCAATGGAGATAATACCCTACGTCCTGCTTGATTGTATTAATGGTGAAGGGTTTACAGAGTTGATCTACCTCAAGATCGTATGTCTAACCCTAGATGAGTTGTTCTATCCCTATGCCCTAAAACCCTCCGGCTTATATAGATGCCGAGGAGGCCTAGGGTTTACACATGGTTGGTTGGATGCCTAAGAGATAAACATGCCTATTTACTACATCAAACGTGGAGTACAATTCGTGCTCCTCGAAGCGTCCATCCTGGAAACCGGGCCTTCAAATCATCGAGTGTTTGGTAAGCAGCGCATATAGTCCGGCCCATAACCAACAGGTCGGTTATCCGAGGACCCCCTTATCCGAGACTCCCTCATAGAGGCCCAGAGTTTACATCAAAGTTCGGGTCACCATACAACCTGTGACCTAGTACAATTCCTACTAGTCCTTGTTCCTCAAGTAAATAAGAATCCTAGTGTCCCTCGTTTCTTAAGCTGGCGCCAGACGTCTCCACTTGAGTCGGCCTTTCGATTACCGACCTCTGGGCCTTGCACTTCTGGAGCATCCTTCCCATAGGTCACCTTAGTACGCCGAGTCATATATTGGGCGGGTCATACCCCTAGGGTATATCCCCAACATTAGCCCTAGTTTTGTTTGGATTCATCCATGCTAAACTCCATCCAGAAAATGTTGGAAATTCTGAACTAGAAGCTTTCGAACCTAAGCCCATTTTATGAGCCAATAATTCTTTCTCCTTTATCTGTTGGAAACTTCATCCGGGCAATATTGTGCCGGGTCATCCTTCCTCTTGTTAGAACCTAGTATTCTCAACCAACACTCTCATGATGTCATCTCACTGACCGTTGTCACCCGAAGTCATCATAACAAATCTTTCTTGAAAACACCGCCAAACCGGTCCGGCGCAAAAATCTAGGCGTAGTCTCATGCACAAATTTACTGTGCCCATTTCGTTTCTCGCAGCGCCGTTTCAGCTTTCACCCTCTCATAAATAGGTGACATGAACCCATCATTAACTTTTTATGCCTTCTTATTCCTCGCACCTTCACAACAAAGTTGAAGTTCATCAGAACTTGAAGCCCGCACCAAGATCTTCAAAATGTGCCACCCGCATCATCGGACCTCGTCTGTGGCCATAGGAGAAGACGCGACCATCCTTATCCCTATCCACGCAAGGATCTGGTACCTCCCTTATCCCAATTAGGGTTAGGGTTCTTGTTGGTGTTCGTCATTTGTTTGTCTCATTCTTTGAATGGTCATTGTAGATATGAATGTGCTATGTTCTTTCAGCAAGTTTAGTTCTAGTTTGATCTCCACTTTTCATTTTTTGCTAAAGAGATCTGGAATAGCCCACCTATGATTTTTTACAAACACCTTAGTTTTGGTTCCTCTACAGACTAGAGCATATTTTTCTTCCATTTTGCGCATATATTATATCTCTATAATCCTCCACCCGATGTAGAAAGTTGTTTGTCTATAGGAAAGTATTGGTAAGTCCTTTCAAGCACTTTTATTATCATTCTCTCTGCTTGTAAAACTACCGGCTTAAGTTTCATCATCTGTTCATCCATTATTTCACAAACTTATATATAGTGTCGGATCATTAAATAAATCCCAATTCATTTCGTACTCTCAAACGTCGGCTTACTTTAAGAAGGATCTGTTTAACTAGCCATACTTGAAAATTCAAATGAGATGGCAGTTTTTTCTTTAAATGCTAGCTTGTTTTGGTTGTCTCTTTCATTTAATTATGTCCATGGCCAATTTATTGCTTTGCAAACCTGCTTGAAATCCGACTCATCACATACCTTTACTTTTCCGTATTGTATTCTCGACCGCGAAAATCACGATGCCTCCCAAGACCAGCAAAGCTTGCGGCTAGGTTAGGTCTCACGAGTGAGTGCCCACTCTAGAGAATCTCATATCTCAGGGCCTTTTACCATCTCAAGATGTAATAAGCTGGTGGGTGCGTGAGGAAGAACCGTCCCCACAACCTAACCAAGAGGAGGTAGTTTGTTTCACTCATCATGTGAAAAGAGGCTTTCGACCACCCGGGTCAAAATTCTTCAGGGAACTCATTCAATTTTTGAACCTTCAACCACCAGATATCGGTCCCAAGTCGATGAGCATCATTTTTCAATTCCAAGTACCCTGCGAAGTATACCTTCAGATTGAGTCGTCCTTGACTCTTTTTAGAGAGTTCTTCTACTTAATCGTGAGACTAAAACAAAGGACGGCCCAGTGTGGAACTTGGTGGTGTATCTGTGCAGAAGAGGAAGAATGGTACTTTTCCTGAGACCAAGATGGTGAGTCATCCAAAAGGATGGAACGGGGCTTGGGTCTATTGTAAGAACTCTGCCCCCGCAGACCAGAACCCATTGTCGGGTTATAGACTAGACTAGCTTGGGGTCACCGATTTTCCGGGTTGGCGAACCGATGAGGAAAGGAAATTGCTGGCCCATGTGCTGCTGAAGTTAAGAGCCCCTAACGCCAATGGCCTTACTAGGATCAATCTGATCCGGTGTTGGATAAGCTGGCAGATTCAACCCATCTGTGTAAGGGGTGACTTAACGTGCAACTACCCTGGCGAGCCAAAGGATGTGCAACGTTTTAGCAAGAAAAACTTGAAGGAAGCTGCCATCAATAAGAAGACCAAGAGATTCTTTGCCCACTCCAAAGAAGAGTGTAACACAACCAGATTGGCTCCATTAAACTTGAAGAATCCAGTTCCTCCAGTATATATTGAAAAAACTAGATCTTAATTTCTTCTGTTACTTTTATTTGGGAAATAACACTTATTGACTGACTTATTTATCTTCAGGCTAATTTTAATTTTTGGAAAGCTTCTTCCAAAGCCGCTGCTCCTTCCTCAAGTAAGATGAAGGAAACGGCACAAGAAACGTCTTCAGGGGAGGAATCTGAGGTAGAACTTGACTCACTTGGTTGCTTATTTATTGAACTTGCCAATACGCCTTCTTCTCAGGATAATTCAGAATCCAGTCAAGCTGGCAATGTTGAGGTAATTCCATTTTCCTCCAGTTCCTCAGAAATATTTATCCCAAGAAAAGCAATTCAAGCCATCCGGAAAGTTAAGTTTTCACACCCAGATGCCTACTTAGATCCGAACTTTATTTTGAAGAAAACTCAGCATGCTGGCCAATCAAAATGCAAGACCCGAAGCAATTCGAGTGGCTTAGATCTTGACTTGTTGCATGCGCTGATGGCTCGCAAACAACACGTTGAGGTGCCACATAGTCCAACCACGTCTCGTCCTAAAGCCGGTCTTTTTAAGCAACCACTTAGTCCCTCAGTTCACTTTATCAAGAATCTCCTCCTTCTGTGGACTCGACGGCAACACAACTTCTCACCTTTACCATCAATCATGGGTAAGCCTTGAATTTGTATTGATTTTATGCTCTTAATTTTGTATTGTCCTTTTGTTTAGTCTAACGTTTGACTCTTGAAAACTGTAGGGCCAAGGCTGTCTTGACGAAGCATTTTGCCGGGTCATCTTCCGGTTCTACAGGCCAGAACATCCCAAACCTCCAACTAGAAGAGATGGCCACTGAGGTCGATCCTTCTAGAGAGAATAATCCAGAGGCCAGGATCGAGTCGACTATTGATGTAGAAATGTCCAATCTTAATGATCCAGTCTTCATGGATACGCCAGTAGAGACTCAAGGCGTGTCAACTGAACCATGTTCTCGACCGCCATGTCCTTCTCATCCTTTCAATTCTGCAAACTCACGTGGATGATACCATTCCTCCAGCTGACAAGGATACCCTGGAGGTTGTTATTGTGAAGGAAAATTTCCAGGCACCTGGTACCTCCACCACCTTGGCCAAATTATAGCCAAGGATGAGCCGGTGAACTTGGAAAAAGGAAAAGCCAAATTGGAACTTCCTGATCTATCTGGGTTGGATGCTGAAGATGTTTATCAACAATACTTGACCCGGCTAAATGAGAGGAGGGAAATCGAGATGAACTTGGTCAAGGCCCTCAAAGAAAAGTATGAGGTAAAATTCCTTCCTTAAGTGGCTATTCTTATATACTATCTTTAGCCCCCAAGGGCCAGATTAGTATGAAAATGGTGAGATGGTTCTTCAATATATTTATATGAGAAGCATCTGTAGGCCCCAAGGGCCGAGTCATTGTGGTGATAATGAGTTGGTTCTTATTTTGAGTATAAAATAGAACATTGATCTAGCCCCCAAGGACCGGCTTATCTCGTTGAGATAGTCGGATCTTCAGTCTTATGAAGTAAATACTTGTCTTGTAAGTGCAAACAACCTGTAGCCCCCAAGGGCTTGCTAATTTCTATGAAATAGCTAGGTCTTGTTGTTGTGTGATTGATATATTAGCATATTAGCACCCAAGTGCCGCATGGATTGTTTACAACTGCACGAGACTTTTTGTAGGATGAAAACAACTTTGAAGTGTCGTAGCCCCCAAGGGTCGAGTCTCCTTTATATGGCGGCTTGAGACTTTGTGGAAATAGCTTTTGATAATGTTTGCATGTTTGACAGGTTTTTTTAGAAGCTGTTGAATTTGTTGCTATAAAACTGCAGAAACATCTCAAAGAGGATATGAGACTAAAAACTGAGGTGGAGCTTGTGGCGTCTCGTCTTCAAAATTCTGCTCGTCAAGCGAACGATCTTCTTGATCAAGCTAAGAAGACATTTGAAGAAGAAAAATCCACCCTTATAAAGCATGCTAGAGAGGTTGAGGAGCGGCTTGGGACTGTGAAGGAAGACTATTGTACTCTCGTGAAGCAAATAAACAGATATTGATTGCCATGTTTGGTATGTACTCATAACTTTCTGTTGTTGAATTTACGGGTTATGATGATATGGCGGCTCATTGTCAAGGTTGTTAGAATCGCGATTCTGTTGTACGATTCTACAACTTTACGATCCGAACTAACTCCTCTGATTCTACGATTTTGCTTCATAGAATCTACGTTTTTACGATCCTGATAGTGAAGATTCTATGATTTGCGATCCTACCATCGGAGCTCCGATCCGATTCAGAATCGCGATTCTGACAATCTTGCTCATTGTCTCACTTGTTTTTGTATGCAGGACGAAAAGAGCAGATCCTGGTGATGCTACCCATTGTGAAGCTAAAGGCAATATTCACGTGCGTGGAGCAACTTTTTGCGGGATCCATCTTTGCCATTATGGCAATGAAGAACGTGAAACACCCGCCAAGGAACATTAAAGATATGATGAAACAACTGTCGATCGTGCCACAATGGGTGATTGAGTTCTGGAAATCGGCGGCTCGAGCTGGAGCTAAGATGGTTGTCGCCCGTACAAAATCATATTTGCCTGAGCTAGACCTGAAAGCTTTAAAAGATGGATTCCTCGAATTCAAGATGGATGTCTTAGAGTTCTCACATGAGGATTTCTCCAAGTGTATGAGGGAGACTCGGCCATTGGCAACTCTCCTAGCTTAGGAGATTGATGTATCTCACTATCATGTTGCATGTTCAGCAGACAATGAGCGCATTAACATGCCAAAAGATGAGCCCTTTGAGATGGTGCTGCCTTGACGTAAGAACACCTCCGCTCCTGATGTTGATGCACCGGCTATTGTTCCAGGGCCCTCAAATTTTCAATCTCTAAAATCAATCCAGTGGCTACAAAAAGACCAATAGGTTGATGATGATGATGAGCCGGCGGAATCGACCCCTGAGGCTGCTTGCGTAGAAGATAATTGAAGGAGGGTTGCAAGCGAAGGTGTATAAGCCGCCAGACAATACTAGAAACCAAGTGTTGGGCAAAAAAAATCTAATTTTTTGTGGCTCCTGATGTGAGCCTGCAATAGGGGTAGCAAAACTTTATCTGTCTGTCGTGCCATCGTGCGCGTAACGTCCCAATACTTTGCAATATGGAAATTTTGTAGCTATGATTTTGCTTGCCACCTTGAATTTGCTATGAATCATGAGTTCCTTGAATATCATCTAATGTTTTAAGGTGGAGACAACCCTTTGGCACAATGAGCCACCTCTTTTCATGGCATTGAACCGACAATATGAGCTGAACCATTATAATCAACCAAAGTTTTTTGGTTATTGAAAGATGAAGTAAACAACTGGCCATAATATGACTATAGTATCTTCACCCAGATCTTAGTTTTTGAGCCGAAAAAATAACAATGTACCTGAAAGACTTAAGTAGGATATATAATGTAAATTTAAACTTAAATATTAAATAAGTCGGCATTTTATAGAACGGCTTTTAAGACTGGCTTTTGAAGCACAAGCCCTTGCTTTCATGAAGCTGGCTTAATAGCCGTTGGTTTATCCTAGCTCTCTGTAGGCGGGCTCTTTCATTACACAAGCCGGTGTTTTAACCTAGATAACTTCAGGGTCCCTAAGGATTAACTTATCTAGAGTACACGGGGTCACTTTGTTTAAAGAAGCATCTTGCAAACAAGCAGATTTAACCAAAATTTTGTTTTTCTCGGCTTTTAGCCAAGTCAAGAGGGAAATTATGAATGGCTAACTAGTTGAGTCGGGAGCCCCCAAGTGACTTGTGGGCAACGAATAAAGGCTCATGCAATTTTGTAGCTGAAACGATAGAGACCCCGAGTTTCGGGGGTGCCGACTTTATTATATTGAACACAAAAGGTATAAACATGGATATGTACAATGGTGTGGAGTCGGTGTCTCTAAGTGTAGTCTGGCCGAAGATGAGCAATGTTCCATGGCCGAGTAGTTTCTTCTCCGAAAGTATATGATCCTTCATGGATGTCAGTCAAGTAGTATGACCCATTGTTGAGGTTGTTACTGGCGACAAAAGGTCCTTCCCAAGGTGGGGAGAGCTTATGCATCCTTGTTTGGTCTAGGATCAAACGGAGCACTAACTCGCCTTCTTGAAAATTCTGGTTGCGAATCCCGCGGCTATGGTAGTGACGCAAGTCTTGCTGATATATTGTTGATCCAGCCGTCGTGAGGTCATGCTCTTCCTATAGGGCGTCCAAGGAATCCTAATGCGCCTGCTGATTGTCTTCTTCAACATATGAAGGGATTCCAAGGGAATCGTGCCGAATATCACTTGGTAGCACTGCCTCTGCTCCATAAACTAGAAAGAACGGTGTATATCCGGTAGATCTGTTTGGAGTGGTCTGTATGCTCCAAAGTACTATGGGGAGTTCCTCGACCCAGCAACCAGGAGTATGCTATAAGGGAACCATGAGTCAAGGTTTTATTCCTCTCCAGATCTCTTGATTAGCTCACTTAGCTTGTCCATTAGACTGTCGATAAGCAACGGCAGATAAGTCAAGCCTAATGTGTTCGCACTGGCAAAACTGTTCCACAGCTCCCTTGGATAGGTTGGTACCGTTATCCGTGATGATGCTATGGGGATAACCAAAATGGATGATCAACTTCTTCAAAAACTTGAGTGTTGTCTCGGCGTCACAATTACTGACTTGTTCTTCTTCAACCCACTTGGTAAACTTATCAACCTCCGCTAAGAGGTGACTTTTATTGTCAGAAGACGGCTTAAACGGTCCGACCATGTCAATCCCCCAAACTGCAAAGGTCCAAGTGATGGGAATCATACACAACTCCCGAGCCGACACATGAGCTTGTCGAGCGAATTTCTAGGATTCGTCACATTTGCGCACAATATGCTCTCCATCTGCATGAGCTATAAGACAGTAAAACCCGTGCCAAAAAGCTTTGGACACCAAGGATCTTGAGCTGACGTCGTGACCACAATCTCCTGCGTGGATCTCATTGGGAATTTCTTGGACTTTTGTAGGTGAAATACGCCAGTGTTGCTTTGACAGTGTAACTCGCCATTAACTATGGTCATGGACTTTGAATGCTTGATGATCTATCGTTCGATGATTTCCTCATCTGGGAGCTCGCCTTGAGTCAGATAAGCTAAATATGGCACTGTCCAATCAGGGATAGCATGAAGAGCCCCCACCAATTGTGCTTTTGGGTGTGGAATAGCTAAATCTTCTTCTAATGGCAACTTGACTGAAGGTTGATGAAGCACATCCAGAAACACATTTGAGGGGGGACCGGCTTACGCAGAGAGCCAAGTCTTGACAAGGCATCAGCTGCTTCATTGAGCCGGCGATCAATATGATCGACTTGATAACCATGAAAATGACCGGCAATGTCTGTGACTGCTCGCCCGTAAGCTTCTATCATCGGGTCTTTGGAATCCAAAGTTCCAAAAACTTGTTGGGCGACTAGATCTGAGTCGCCCAGACACATGACCCGGCTTCAATTCATCCCCTTAGCCATGTGGAGACCATGTAGGAGAGCCTCATAATACGGTGCATTGTTAGTACAGGGGAACATAAGCCGTAAAACGTAACAAAATTTGTCACCTCTTGGAGAAGATAAGAAAACTCAAGCCCCCAATCCTTCCAGTTGTCGGGATCCATCAAAGTCTATTGTCCAGTATGTATTATCTGGTCTGCCCTTAGGAATTTGCCATTCCGTCGAATAACTGATGAAATCTACCAGCGCTTGTAACTTTATAGCCGTGCGAGGTACAAATTTCACCTGGTGAGGACCAAGTTCAATTGCCCACTTTGCGATTCGGCCAGTGGCTTCCCTATTTTGTATAATATCTCCAAGAGGGGCTGAACTGACCATAATGATTCGGTGTTCCTAGAAATTATGCTTGAGCTTTTGACTAGCCATAAAGACTCCAAAGATCAATTTTTGCCAATGCAGGTATCATTGTTTTGATAATGTGAAAACTTAGCTCACAAAATAAACATGGCGCTTGACCGGATACTCCTTGCCTTCCTCCTTTCGTTCAACGACAACTGTCACACTAACTACCTTATTATTTGCAGCAATGTACAAGAGCATAGGCTCTTTGTCAGTCAGGGTGGCTAAAACGGGTGGCTCAACAAGCTATTTCTTGAGTTCTAGAAAAGCCTCATCGGCAGCATCCGTCCAGTCGAAGTTGTCTTTCTTTTCCAGCAATTGGTACACAGGAATTGCCTTCTCGCCTAGGCGGCTGGTGAACTGGCTTAAGGCTGCAATACGACTAGTCATACGCTAAACCTGATTAATATTGTACGTCTTATTGAGCGAGGTCACGACCTTGATTTTATGTGGGTTAGCCTCAATACCATGCTCAAAAACCAGAAATCCCTGTAGTGTTCCTGCAGTAACTCCAAAAACACACTTTCCCGGTTTGAGCTTCATCTGGTATACCTGGAGGTTGTTGAATGTTTCCTTCAAGTCGTCCAACAAAGTCTCCTTTTTTGAGATTTCACCACAATATCATCTACATAAGCACGAACGTTGCGACCAATCTGTTGGTGCAAATGATACGTCTCCAACGTATCTACTTTTCCGAACTCTTTTGCCCTTGTTTTGGACTCTAATTTGCACCATTTGAATGGAACTAACCCGGACTAACGCTGTTTTTAGCAGAATTGCCATGGTGTTATTTTTGTGCAGAAATAAAAGTTCTCACATTGACCAAAAAATTTATGGATAATATTTTTGGAATTAATAAAAAATATTGGCGAAAGAATCAGCTGCAGGGGGGCCACCACCTAGCCACAAGCCTGGTGGGCGCACCCACCCCCCTAGGGCGCGCCGGGCAGGCTTGTGGGCCCCTACTGCTCCTCCAACCTTGTTTCCACTTCTATATATTCCTATTCGGGGAGAAATACATTAAAGAGAAGATTTCATCCCGTTTAACGATACAGAGCCGCCGCCACCTTCTGTTCTTCGTCGGGAGACCAGATCTGGAGTCCGTTTTGGGCTCCAGAGAGGGGAAATCGACGCCTTCATCATCACCAACCATCCTTCATCACCAATTCCATGATGCTCCCCACCGTTCGTGAGTAATATCATTGTAGGCTTGATGGACAGTGATGGGTTGGATGAGATTTATCATGTAATCGAGTTAGTTTTGATAGGGTTTGATCTCTAGTATCCACTATGTTCTGAGATTGATGTTGTTATGACTTTGCTATGCTTAATGCTTGTCACTAGGGCCCGAGTGCCATGATTTCAGATCTGAACATATTATGTTTTCATGAATATATGTGTGTTCTCGATCCTGCCTTGCAAGTTGTAGACACCTATTACGAGTTATGATCCGCATCTCCGAGGGTGACAATAACTAGGATTCTTTCTGGTGATTACCATAGTTTAAGGAGTTCATGTATTCACTAAGTGCTAATGCTTTGGTACGGTTCTCTATTAAAAGGAGGCCTTAATATCCCTTAGTTTCCAATAGGACCCCGCTGCCACGGGAGGGTAGGACAAAAGATGTCATGCAAGCTCTTTTCCATAAGCACGTATGACTATATATGGAATACATGCCTACATTACATTGATGAATTGGAGCTAGTTATGTGTCACCCTATGTTATAACTGTTGCATGATGAATGCCATCCGACATAATTATCCATCACTGATCCATTGCCTACAAGCTTTTCATATATTGATCAATTCTAAGTTACTTTTCCGTTGCTGCTATTACAAACACTACAAAACTGCTACTATCACTTTGCCACAGTTTACTACCATATTACTTTGCTACTGAATACTTTACTGCAGATATTAAGTCTTTCAGGTGTGGTTGAATTGACAACTCAGTTGCTAATACTCGAGAATACTCTTTGGCTCCCCTTGTGCGAATCAATAAATTTGGGTTGAATACTCTACCCTCGAAAACTGTTGTGATCCCCTATACTTGTGGGTTATCAAGACCTTTTTTTGGCGATGTTGCCTGGGAGCATAGCTTCATTCTTTGAGTCACTTGGGATATATATCTGTTCATCACTATGAGGAATCTTAAAGATACAAAAACCAAGATCTACCCCTCAACTATAAGGACAGGTAAGGAACCGCCATCTAGCTCTGCACTTGATGCACCTTCTGTTATGAGTAAGTTTGTTACACCACCACCTGCTAGTAATTCTAATATGTCGCAAATAATTAATGATGCTACTTATGCTATGCATGATGCTTATGATGATATTTTGCTTGATGATATTGTGCCACTTGGTGAATTTCTTGATGAACAAATAGAAAGAGCCAATGCTGAAACTGATAATATTTCTGAATCTGGTGAAATTATTAAAACTAAACACTATGATACACCTGCTAGACCTAGCTATCCTAGATATGAATTGCCTGATATACCTGAGGGTTATGGTATGGAAGGAGAGGTATCTAGGGACTTTCTTGCTTGTGAGGATAGAGATGATCTTAAGAAATTGGTTCTCAAGTGGAAGGAAAAATCTTTGAATGCTAGAATGCAATATGATCCTAAGTTTGCTACTTCACCTATCTTTGTTACTATCCTTTCCATGGTTATGAGTCTGAAACTGTTATGGCACATCTTACAAAATTGAGTGATATAGCCACCCTATTTACTCATGAGGAAAATTTTTGCTATTACTATATTCTTAAGTTGTTTCCTTTCTCATTAAAGGATGATGCTAAGATATGGTTTAATTCTCTTGCTCTTGGCTGTGTGCGTAGTCCCCAGGATATGATTTATTACTTCTCTGAAAAATATTTTCCTGCACATAAGAAACAAGCTGCCTTGCAGGAAATATTTAACTTTGTGCAACTTGAAGAAGAGAGTCTCCCACAAGCTTGGGGGAGGCTTATCCAATTACTTAATGCTTTGCCTGATCATCCTCTCCAGAAAAATAAAATAATTATCTTTTATAATGGACTAATCGATGCTTCTAGGGACTACCTAGATAGTTGTGCTGGTTGTGTTTTCAGGGAACAAACCGTTGAACAAGCTGAATTACTATTGAACAATATATTGAGCAATGATAATGATTGGACCATTCCCGAACTACCTCCAAAGCCAATTCCGAAGAAAAGAGGTATTCTATTCCTCAGTCCTGAAGATATGCAGGAGGCAAAGAAATCTATGAAAGAAAAGGGTATTCAAGCTGAGGATGTTAAGAATCTACCACCTATTGAAGAAATACATGGTCTTGATAACCCGACACAGGTAGTAGAGGTAAATTCTCTCAGTAGATTTGATGAAAGAGATATTCCTTATAATAAGTCTGCTAGCTAATGCTTGGATGAATTTGATAATTTTATTGTGAAGCAAGAAAAGTTCAATGCTTATGTTAGTAGACAATTGAAACATAATTATTATATGTTTGATTGCTTGGGTGATTATTTGAGTAGAACTGTCAATGATCTTAAGCTTATTAGTAAACATGCTTTCATGGTAACCACTCAAGTAGAACAAGTACATAAGGCTCAGAATGATTTGCTTAATGAGATGAATAGTAAAGACAATGATCATTCTGTTAAAGTTGTGACTAGAGGAGGTAGAATGACTTAGGAACCTCTGTATCCTGAGGGCCATCCTAAGAGAATTGAGCAAGATTCTGAGAGAGTTAATACTGATGTACCTATTCATTCCAATAAGAGTAGGAAAAAGATATGATGATAGTACTTTGCATACTGCTAGTGAACCTGTTATAGATATATCTGAGAATCCAAATGATATTTCTATTTCTAATGCTGAGACACAATCTGGTGATGAACATGAGCCTAGTGATAACATTAATAATGATGTTCATGTTGATGATCAACCTAGTAATGATAATGATGTGGAGATTGAACCTGCTAATGATCTTGATAACCCACAACCTAAGAATAAAAGATACGATAAAAGAGACTTCATTGCTAGGAAACATGGCAGAGAAATAGAACCATGGGTTCAAAAACCCATGCCCTTTCCTCCCAAACCATCCAATAAAAAGGATGATGAGGATTTTGAGCGCTTTGATGAAATGCTTAGACCTGTCTTTTTACATATACGCTTGACTGATGTCTTGAAAATGTCTCCTTATGCTAAGTATATGAAAGATATTGTGACTAATAAAAGAAAGATACCGGAAGCTGAGATTTCCACCATGCTTGCTAATTATACTTTTAAAGGTGGAATACCTAAGAAATTAGGAGATCCTAGAGTACCTACTATACATGCTCTATTAAAGGAAATTACGTTAAAACTGCTTTATGTGATCTTGGAGCTGGTGTTAGTGTTATGCCTTTCTCTTTATACCGTAGACTTGATTTGAATAAGTTGACACCTACTGAGATCTCTTTGCAAATGGCTGATAAATCAGCTGCTCTACCTGTCGGTATTTGTGAGGATGTACCTGTCGTAGTTGCAAATGTTACTATCTTGACGGGCTTTGTTATTCTTGATATTCTCGAGGATGACAGTATGTCGATTATCCTTGGTAGACCCGTTTTGAATACTGTAGGGGCTGTTATTGATTGCAACAAGGGCAATGTCACCTTTCCTATTAATGGTAATGAGCATATGGTACACTTACTAAAGAAACAACCTCAAGTTCATAGTACCAACTCTATTGAAAAAATTCCAACAAATATTATTGGAGACTTTCATTTCCCTCTTCCTACTGTCAAGAAGAAATATGATATACTTATTGTTGGGAAATGCATATCCCCCTTGAGGTAACTTAGTGTTATTCGAAAATTCATCGGTTTCATGTTATTCAAAAGAAGTTTGTTAATAAGACTTGATCAACCTTGTTGATGGATTCCTTTTGATGAGCATGAGATGGATGAATTTAGAAAGCACAACTTCGTGTACCTAACTTTTACTTTCTGTTACCTAGATGAAATTAAGTAAAAATGCTATTATTTTTCTATTTTCTGAGTTTCCAGTGCAATAAAAAAGTGACCTAAAAATAAAAGTTTTTCAAATGTCCTGAAAATGGAGTATGATTTTTTCTGGAATATTTAAGAATTTTGGCACTGAGTATGCATCAGGGGGCTGCTCCAGTGGTCCACAAGCCTGCAGAGCGCGCCCACCCCCCTGGGCGCACCCTGGTGGCTTGTGGGTCCCATGTGGCCCCCTCGACTTATTCCAGCATCCATTCACTTCATCTTCCTCCAGAAAAAATCCCACCATTGCTCAAACCCGTGCTCTAGCTCCTCTTGCTGCCATTTTCGATCTCCTTGCTCAAAGCTCCATTCGCAAAACTGTTTTAGAGGATTGCTCATTGGTATGTGACTCCTCCAATGGTCCAATTAGTTTTTTTCTAGTGCCTTATATATTGCCGATTTTTGTTGTGGTGGTGACTATGTGTTTGAGCTTGCATGTCAAATTTATATGGTCCCAAGTAGTTTTGATGCATGATATAGTCTTTAGGCACTTGAGGGAGTAGTTGCTATGAGTTTTGTTGAGTTTTGTTCACCTTTATTTTTCGTTCACTAAAAATTTCAGAAATTTTTGAGAGAAAGAAAAGATGTTGAGAAGATTACTAAGAGGTTCTTCAAGCCGGGGCTCTAAGGAAGATGAAAATGAAATGAAGGAGAAACCCAAATATAATCTTCCTCATGTTGCAGAAATTCGACCATGTGAATGGCCGTGTTACACATTCTTGAGGGCGGCCGGAATTTATGAAGATTTCTATTATTTGGCCGAGAATGCAGGCATCACCGACTTCCTCAACGATAAGTGTGACCGGTACCTCTTGCTCACTAATACCTTTGTGCAAAATTTTCACTTTCATCCTAGGGAAGACCCTCCTATAGTAGAATTTCACTTATATGATGTGCCTAAGAAAATGAACCTTTATGATTTTCACAAAGTTTGCAAGATACCCTATGAGGGCAGCATCGGGGAACCATGTCCTCAAGACATGGAAGATTTTATAGCCGCAGTCACTGCATGTGCTACGTTATTATTCATTATTTGCGGGAAGATGTTTAGTTGGTCGCTGGGAGAGTGGAAGCCTTAGTGCTCCTGACCTCGCTATTTTACGCCATGCTTTATTTGATGACAGAACCTTTAGTCTGGGCTCTACGGTGGCCCAACGGTTGAACACCAACCATTCGAAGGGGACCATATTCGGAGGTATCTATGCATCTCGTTTAGCTAAACATTTTGAGATACCCATTAGGATTCACGAGAAAGATGAAAAGCTGATACCCTCGAATTTTCTAGATTATGACCGTATGGTAGCCCATGATGTTATTAAAAAGAATGATGATAGGAGGCTGCTTTACAATTTAGTATTTAGTTAGGGTACTTGTGAGATTATTACTCTGCCTCCTTCTTCTCTGTTCAATATTCATTCAGGCAGGTACACTATTATGCCCGATGACATCTACCGATATTGGGGTTTGTCGCAACCTCCAGCACCTGAGTAGGCACCGGCCCTTGATCCATATCAGGCCCCAGTCTTTCAATGGGAGCCATAGGAGGTCGCTAATCAGTGGAACCCTTGGTGTCCTCTGGAGTATCCTAGAGAAGGTTATTTCCAGCCATGGCCCTAGACCAACTTAGGCTAAAAGCCTAAGCTTGGGGGAGTACCTATTTCTCACCGACATTACATTCATGTCCACACACTCATTTCAATTGTCGGTGTTCATACTTTTTCATTGTACTATCCATGGTAGTTTATTTCTTGTTTTGCTTTCTTCTTGTGTGTTTAATTAACTTTGAGGAAAATACAAAAAAAATAGTTCTAGCTTTATTTCCTAGTTGCTTAGTTGTAGCATTAAAGAGAAAACCCAAAAAGATTTCTCGTTCTTCTTTTGCTTGTTGGGAGCTTTCTCGTGTTAATAATTTCCCTTTCTTTTCTTTGGGGCGTAAGGTGAAGACCACGATGACGTGTCGAGTGGCTCTCATATACATTATTGTTTATCTTACAAAGAGACCATATTGCCTTGTCTTATCCTTTGGTTTATTGTTTGCAGATTCCAGCTTAGTCCAATGCACGTGCACTCTTATTATTATTCACATGGTTCAGTCGTGCAAGTGAAAGGAAATAATGATGATATTTGATAAAAAGATTGAGATGGAGAAAAGCTGGTATGAACTCGACTTATCTTGCTTTTCTAAATATGATTAACTCATCATTCCGAATTCAGTACATTATGGGTTGAACATGTTTGCAATAACAATTAGAGATTATAGTTATTCATGCCATGCTTAATTAGCTAAGAGTGGATAATGGTCCGTCTTGAGTGCCAACATGCGCATTAAAATGGTTGTGATGTAGTATGATAGAATGGTATCCTCCTCTGAATGATTCAAGTGGCTTGACTTGGCACATGCTCACGCATGTAGTTGAAACAAATCAACATAGCCTCCACGATATTTATGTTCATGGTGAATTATATCCTACTCATGCTTGCATTCAATGTTGGTTAATCTCAAAGCATGTTGATGACTGTGTCGCTCTCTAGTTGGTCACTCCCCAGTCTTTTGCTAGCCTTCACTTGTACTAAGAGGGAATACTGCTTGTGCATCCATCTCAATAAATCCAAAGTTATTCCATATGAGTCCACCATATCTACCTATATGTGGTATTTACCTGTCGTTCCAAGTAAATTTGCATGTGCTAAAATTTAAACCTTCAAATAAATATTCTCTATGCCCAAATTGCTCATGTGGCGACTGGGGACTGTCAGTATCTTCCATGCTAGGTGGGTTATTCTCACGATATGTGTTGATTCACTATCATTCACGAGAAAGTGGCTAGTAATCGGGATGCCCAGTCCCATGATAGAAATAAAAAGCAAATTATAATTAAACAAAACTCCCCCAGCATTGTGTTTGTATGGACGGTACCCGTGGATTCGGCCCGCCGTGGAGTGTGATTGATTGGTGGAGGGGGGAGTAAAAACTTTACCATTCTATTTGGGAACTGCCTATAATGTATCTAGCATGGAAGATATTGAAAACCTCTTGGTAGTTATGTGAGCAATGAAAGCATACCTCTCAAAAAATCATTACTTATCTCTGTTTTAAAAGCTCGAGCTCTGGCACCTCTGCAAATCAATGTTTCCCTCTACGAAGGGTCTTTCCATTTACTTTATTTTTTAGTCATCATCCTCTTATAAAAAGGCACTAGTTAGAGAGCGCCATCATCATTTGTATGCCTTTCTATTAATTGATATTAAGTATGAGCATGACTAGATCTCTCTCACCGTGAATTACAATGTTTAGTCAGTCCTTGTTCTCTAGAGGTGCTCTGCATTTATGTTTTGCGATCTCAGAAAGGGCTAGCGAGATACCATTATGTCATGTTGTATCATGATTGTTTTGATAAAATTGTTGTCATCTGAGACTTATTATTATTTCTTACTAGTTGATTATGCCATTGATATGAGTAAATGTGAGACCTAAATGTTATTGTGAATGTGGTTAGTCTATAATCCTTGCTGAAAATCTGAACGTAAGTTAGACATATTTACAGCAGCAAGATCAAACAGAGTTTGTAAAAGTTTTTCTTTTCACTTTCAGTTTATCAACTGAATTGCTTGAGGACAAGCAAAGGTTTAAGCTTGGGGAGTTGATACGTCTCCAACGTATCTACTTTTCCAAACACTTTTGCCCTTGTTCTGGACTCTAATTTGCATGACTTGAACAGAACTAACCCGGACTGACGTTGTTTTCAGCAGAATTCCCTTGGTGTTATTTCTGTGCAGAAATAAAAGTTCTCAGATTGACCTGGAAATTTACAGAGAATATTTTTCGAATTAATAAAAATTATTGGCAAAAGAATCAACTGCAGGGGGGCCACCACCTGGCCACAAGCCTGGTGGGCGCACCCACCCCCCGAGGGTGCGCCAGGCAGGCTTGTGGGCCCCCTGCTGCTCCTCCAACCTCGTTTCCACTTCTATATATTCCTATTCAGGGAGAAAAAACAGAGAGAAGAGTTCATCGCGTTTCACAATACAGAGCCGCCGCCACCTCCTGTTCTTCCTCGGGAGACTAGATCTGGAGTCCATTTTGGGCTCCGGAGAGGGGAAATCGACGCCTTCGTCATCACCAACCATCCTTCATTACCAATTCCATCATTCTCCCTGGCGTTCATGAGTAATCTCATCGTAGGCTTGTTGGACGGTGATGGGTTGGATGAGATTTATCATGTAATCGAGTTAGTTTTGTTAGGGTTTGATCCCTAGTATCCACTATGTTCTGAGATTGATGTTGCTATGACTTTGCTATGCTTAATGCTTGTCACTAGGGCCTGAGTGCCATGATTTCAGATCTGAACCTATTATGTTTTCATGAATATATGTGTGTTCTTGATCCTATCTTGCAAGTTGTAGACATCTATTATGAGTTATGATCCGCATCCCCCAGGGTGACAATAATTGGGATTCTTTCTCGTGATTACCGTAGTTTGAGGAGTTCATGTATTCACTAAGTGCTAATGCTTTGGTCCGGTTCTTTACTAAAAAGGAGGCCTTAATATCCCTTAGTTTCCAATAGGACCCCGCTGCCACAGGAGGGTAGGACAAAAGATGTCATGCAAGTTCTTTTCCATAAGCACGTATGACTATATATGGAATACATGCCTACAATACATTAATGAATTGGAGCTAGTTATGTGTCACCCTATGTTATAACTGTTGCATGATGAATGCCATCCGACATAATTATCCATCATTGATCCATTGCCTACGAGCTTTTCATATATTGATCTTTGCTAAGTTACTATTCCGTTGCTGCTATTACAAACACTACAAAACTGCTACTATCACTTTGCCATAGTTACCATTACTACCGTATTACTTTGCTATTGAATACTTTGCTGCAAATATTAAGTCTTTCAGGTGTGGTTGAATAGACAACTCAGCTGCTAATACTCGAGAATATTCTTTGGCTCCCCTTATGTCGAATCAATAAATTTGGGTTGAATACTCTACCCTCAAAAACTGTTGCGACCCCCTATACTTGTGGGTTATCAGCAAACAATTCTGAACGTAGGGTTCATAAGTAGCCCCGACACTTTTAAGCCCCAAGAGCATAGAGACATAGCAGAAAGCTCCAAAAGGAGTAATGAAGGTTGTCTTTTCTTGGTCTTCAACATCCATATTAATCTGATGATAGCCGAAGTAAGCATCCACGAAGCACAAACCCCCACAATTGGCTATAGAATCAATGATCTGATCAATGCGCGGAAGAGCAAACAGGTCTTTAGGACAAGCCTTGTTGAGACCTGTATACTCAACACACATACGCCAAGTGTCGTTTTCTTCAAAATGAGCACTAGATTTGCCATCCACTCAGGATGGAAAACTTCAACAATTAAGCCAGTAGCAAGGAGCCATGCCACCTCTTCCCCAATAGCCTTTTGTCTCTTGATACGTCTCCAACGTATCTATAAGTTTTGATTGTTCCATGCTATTATATTATCTGTTTTGGATGTTTTATATGCATTAATATGATATTTTATATTATTTTCTGGACTAACCTATTAATCTAGAGCCTAGTGCCAGTTTCTGTTTTTCCTTGTTTTGAGTATTGCAAATAAGGAATATTAAATGGGGTCCCAACAAAATAAAATCTTCGCGATGATTTTTCTTGGACCAAAAGACATCTACTAGACTTGGAGGGCAAGGCAAAAGACCTGCCAGGAGGTCACAAGCTAGGGGGCGCGGCCACCACCCCTGGTCACGCCTGGCAGGCTTGTGGCCCCCTAGTGGGTCTCCTAACCCTATTCTTCATCCTATAAATTCCCAAATATTCCCCAATACCAAAAAGAGCCATGCAAATACTCTTCCGCCACCAGAAACCTCCGTTCTCGAGAGATCCAATCTTGGAGCCTTTTCCGGTAATCTGCCAGAGGGGGATTCGATTACGGAGGGCATCTACATCAACTCCATTGCCCCTTCAATGATGCATGAGTAGTCCACCACAGACCAATGGGTCCATAGCTAGTAGCTAGATGGCTTCTTCTCTCTCTTTGTGCTTCAATACCATGTTCTTCATGATCTTGATCTATCCGATGTAATACTCTTTTGCGGTGTGTTTCTCAAGATCCGATGAATTATGGGTTTATGTTCAGATTATCCATGAATATTATTTGAGTCTTTATGAATTCTTATACGCATGATTTCATATCTTTGCAAGTATCTTCGAGTTATTGGTTTGGTTTGGCCAACTAGATTGGTAATTCTTGCAATGGGAGAAGTGCTTAGTTTTGGGTTCAATCTTGCGGTGTCCTCACCCAGTGACAGAGTAGGGGTAGCGAGGCACGTATTGTATTGTTGACATCAAGGATAAAAAGATGGGGTTTTCATCATATTGCTTGAGTTTATGCCTCTACATCATGTCATCTTACCTATGTGTTACTCTGTTCTTCATGAACTTAATACTCTAGATGGAGGCAGGAGTCGATCGATGTGTGGAGTAATAGTAGTAGATGCAGAATCATTTCGGTCTACTTGACAAGGACGTGATGCCTATATGCATAATCATTGCCTTGGATATCTTCATAAGTATTCACTCTTCTATCAATTGCTCGACAGTAATTTGTTCAGCCATCGTGTTATTTTCCTTCAAGAGAGAAGCCTCTAGTGAAACCTATGGCCCCCGGGTCTACTTTCCATATTATATTTTCAGATCTATAAACCAAAAATACCAAAAATATCTTGCTGGAATTTATTTACCTATTTACTTTCCGCAATCTTTCCTATCTATCTCTATCAGATCTCATCCTTGCAAATAACCGTGAAGGGTGACAACCCCTTTATAGCGTTGGGTGCAAGAGTTTGATTTTTGTGTAGGTGCATCCATTGGCGACTTGCTTGTATCTCCTATTGGATTGATACCTTGGTTCTCAACAACCGAGGGAAATACTTATCTACTTTGTTGCATCACCCTTTCCTCTTCAAGGGAAAACCAATGCAATCTCAAGAAGTAGAAAGAATGATTTCTGGCGCCGTTGCCGGGGAGATCTACATCAAGCCTGCCAAGTACCCATCACAAACTCATCTCTTGCATTTACATTATTTTCCATTTGCCTCTCATTTTCCTCTCCCCCACTTTTGAAATGAATTGTTAGAAAATACCAAAAAGATTTGCCTTTTTATTCGACTTCTTTCGATCACCTTTTCGTTTGCCTTTTGTTTGCTTGTGGGTTAGATACTTCGCTCGTCTTTATGGCTCAACCCAAAAGCTTTGATCCTTATCTTAGGAAGCTGGAAGATATTGAGGATAATGCTAAAAGATTCATGTCTCTCCAATTTGACCATAATAGTTTCTTTAGAAACGAGCTTAAATAACAAAAGGGTATGCTTGAATACATGAATAAATAGCTTGATGATATGTCTAAGGAGTTTTATGCTTTGAAATCTCAGTTTGCTCATCTTGAGGATTTAGTAGGCCAAATTTCTAATAAACAACCTACCTTAGTCAATAAAATGGCCGCTAAGCCAGAATCTTTTAATAATGATGAAGATCTCAAAGTGACTGATGTGACTCCTATTGAATCTTTGTTTTCCAATATAAATCTTTATAAAGATGGGACTGGAGATAAGTCAACTTTAGTTAAAATTCATCCCAATGATTCGGAGTTTATAGATCTCAATGCAAAAATTGATAAAAGTGGGATTGAAGAGGTCAAAACTTTAAATAGCAATGAACCCACTCTTTTGGATTTCAAGGCCTTTAATTATGATAGCTCCTCTTTGATTGATTGTATTTCCTTATTGCAATCCATGTTGAATTCTCCGCATGCTTATAATCAAAATAAGGCTTTTACTAAACATATCGTTGATGCTATGATGAAATCTTTTGAAGAAAAACTTGAGTTGGAAGTTTCTATACCTAGAAAGCTTTATAATGAGTCAGAACCTACTATTAAGATTAAAATTAAAGATTATGAGTGCCATGCCTTGTGTGCTTTCGGTGCTAGCGTTTCCACGATTCCGAAAACTTTATGTGATGTGCTAGGTTTCCATGATCTTGATGACTGCTCTATAAATTTGCATCTTGCGGATTCCACTATGAAGAAACCTATGGGAAGGATTAATGATGTTCTTATTGTTGCAAATAGGAATTATGTTCCCGTAGATTTCATTGTTCTTGATATGGATTGCAATCCTACATGTCCTATTATTCTTGGTAGACCTTTCCTTAGAACGATTGGTGCAATTATTGATATGAAAGAAGGAAACATTAGATTCCAATTTACTTAAGGAAAGGCATGGAAAACTTTCCTGGAAAGAAAATAATATTTCCTTATGAATCTATTATGAGAGCTACTTTTGGATTGCATACCAAAGATGAAAATGCTTAGATCTATTGCGTTTTGCCTAGCTAGGGGCGTTAAACAATAGCGCTTGTTGGGAGGCAACCCAATTTTATTTTTATGTTTCTGTTTTTGGTTATGTTTTTGAGTGTTTAAAACATTATTACCTCTGTAGAAATTGTGTTTTGGTGTTTTAATTAGTGTTTGAGGCAAGTAAGACCTTTGGGATGGTCTATGGTGATTGTTGATTTGATCTTGTAGAAAAACAGAAACTTTTGCATGCAGTCATAAGATTTATATACAAATTTCCCAAGTTGTCCTAATTTTTCAGAATTTTTGGACTTACATAAGTATACGAAGTTTCCAGATTTCTATAGACTGTTCTGTTTTTGACAGATTCTGTTTTCTTTGTGTTGTTTACCTATTTTGATGTATCTATGGGTCGTATCGGGGGGCATGAAGCATGGATAAGTTAGAATACATTAGATATTACACCAATATAAATAAATAATGAGTTCACAACAGTACCTAAAGTGGTGATTTATTTTCTTATACTAACGGATCTCACGAGTTTTCTGTTGAGTTTTGTGTTGTGAAGTTTTCAAGTTTTGGGTAAAGATTTGATGGACTATGGAATAAGGAGTGGCAAGAGCCTAAGCGTGGGGATGCCCAAGGCACCCCACTTCATGTTCAAGGATGCAAAAGATCCTAAGCTTGGGGATGCCACGGAAGGAATCCCCTCTTTCGTCTTCAGTCCATTGGTAATTTACTTGAGGCTATATTTTTATTCACCGCATGATATGTGTTTTGCTTGGAGCATCTTGTATGATATGAGTCTTTGATTTTTAGTTTGACACAATCATAATTTATGCACACATATTTTGAGAGAGACACGCATGAATCATGAATTTACTAGAATACTCTATGTGCTTCACTTATATCTTTTGAGCTAGGCAATGTTGCTCTAGTGCTTCACTTATATCTTTTTAGAGCACGGTGAAGTTTTGTTTTATAGAAATAATTGAACTCTTGTACCTCACTTATATTATTTTGACAGTCTTTAAACAGTATGGTAATTGGTTTAGGTTATGAATTTAGTCCTAATATAATAGGCAGCCAAGAGGGATATAATAAAAACATCCATATTAAGTGAATTGAGTATTATGATAATTTTGATTCCTTACATTAAGTTTTGAGATATAAAGATGGTAATGTTAAGAGTCATGTTAGGAAGTAATTTTGAATTGGTAAAAATACTTGTGTAAAGGTTTGTGATTCTCGTAGCATGCACGTATCGTGAACCGTTATGTAAGGAAGTCGAAGCGTGATTTGTTTATTGATTATCAACCTTTGTGTGAGGGTCGGGAGCGCGCGATGGTTTACTCCTACCAACCTCTACCCTAGGGGCATGCATCTAATACTTTGCTTTGATGACTAATAGACTTTTGCAATAAGTATGTGAGTTCTTTATGACTAATGTGAGTCCATGGATTATACGCACTCTCACCCTTCCACTTTTGCTAGTCTCTCTAGTACCGCGCAACTCTCGCCGGTGCATTAAAACTACCATATATCCTTCCTCAAAACAGACACCATACCTACCTATTATGGCATTTCCATAGCCATTCAGAGATATATTGCCATGCAACTTCCACCATTCCCTTTATTATGACACACACCATCATTTTCATATTGCTTTGCATGATCGTAAGATAGCTAGCATGATGTTTTCATGGCTTGTCCGTTTTTTGATGTCATTTGCGATGCTAGATCATTGCATATCCTGGTACACCTCCAGAGGCATTCATATAGAGTCATGTTTTTTTCTAGTATCGAGTTGTAATTCTTGAGTTGTAAGTAAATAAAAGTGTGATGACCATCATTATTAGAGCATTGTCCCATGTGAGGAAAGGATGATGGAAGCTATGATTCCCTCACAAGTTGGGATGAGACTCCAGACTTCATGAAAAATAAAGGATGATGGAGTCTCCTATTTTGTCACTTTCATATACTATTGGTAATTTTTCATTATATAACTTGGCTTGTATATTCCAATGATGGGCTTCCTCAAATTTCCCCAGGTCTTCATGAGCAAGCAAGTTGGATGCACACCCACTTAGTTTCTTTTTGAGCCTTCATACACTTATAGATCTAGTGCATCCGTTGCATGGCAATCCCTACTCACTCACATTGATATCTATTAATGGGCATCTCCATAGCCTATTGATACGCCTAGTTGATGTGAGACTATCTTCTCCTTTTTCTTCACAACCTCCACCATATTCTATTCCACATATAGTGCTATATCCATGGCTCACTCTCATGTATTGTGTGAGAGTTGAAAAAGTTTGAGTACATAAAAGGTGTGAAACAATTGCTTGACTTGTCATTGGGGTTGTGCATGATATAAATACTTTGTGTGGGGAAGATGGAGCATAGCCAGACTATATGATATTGTAGGGATAACTTTTTTGACATTATATTTTGAAGAGATACAATTGCTTTGTTAGTATGCTTGAAATATTATTGTTTTTATGTCAACATTAAGCTTTTGTTTTGAGTCTTATGGATCTGAACATTCATGCCACAATAAATAATATTACATGGATAAATATGCGAGGTAGCATTCCACATCAAAAATTCTATTTTTATCATTTACCTACTCGAGGACGAGCATGAATTAAGCTTGGGGATGTTGATATGTCTCCAACGTATCTATAATTTTGGATTGTTCCATGCTATTATATTATCTGTTTTGGATGTTTTATATGCATTAATATGCTATTTTATATTATTTTTGGGACTAACCTATTAATCTAGAGCCTAGTGCCAGTTTCTGTTTTTTCCTTGTTTTTGAGTTTTGCGGATAAGGAATATTAAACGGAGTCCAAACGGAATAAAATCTTCACAATGATTTTTCTTGGACTAGAAGACATCTACCAGACTTGGCAGGAGTCGGTAGATGTGTGTAGTAATAGTAGTAGATGCAGAATCATTTAGGTCTACTTGTCACGGACGTGATGCCTATATGCATGATCATTGCCTTGGATAACTACATGACTATTCGCTTTTCTATCAAATGCTTGACAGTAATTTGTTTACCCACCATGATATTTGCCTTCAAGAGAGAAGCCTCTAGTGAAACCTATGGCCCTCGGGTCTATTTTCCATCATATATTTTCAGATCTATACTTGCTGCAATTTATTTACCTTTTACTTTTCACACTTGTTACATCTATCTCTATAGGTCTAATCCTTGCAAATAACCATGAAGGGATTGACAACCCCTTTATAGTATTGGGTGCAAGAGTTTAATTATTTGTGTAGGTGCATCCATTGGTGACTTGCTTGTTCTTCCTACTGGATTGGTACCTTGGTTCTCAAAAACCGAGGGAAATACTTATCTACTTCACTGCATCACCCTTTCCTCTTCAAGGGAAAACCAACGCATGCTCAAGAGGTATCGAGTTGTAATTTTCCATGCAACTTCCACTCTTTCCTTTTATGACATGCACATCATCACTTCCATATTGCATATAGAGTCATATTATGTCATAGGTATCGAGTTGTAATTTTCATTTTGAGTTGTAAGTAAATAAAAGTGTGATGATTTTCATTATAGAGCATGTCCCATGTTAGGGAAGGATGATGGAAGCTATGATTCCCTTACTAGTAGGGATGAGAGTCCGGACTTTATGAAAAATAAAAGAGGCCAGCGAAGCCCAAACAAAAAATGAATAAAAAAGGCCTTAGATGCCCAACAAAAATAATGAGAGAAAATAGAGAAGGGGCATTGGTACTACATTTTGCCACACTTGTGCTTCAAAGTAGCACCATGATCTTCATGATAGAGAGTCTCCTATTTTGTCAATTTCATATAGATAGTGGAATATTTTTCTTCATGATGCACACCCACTTAGTTTCTTTTTGAGCTCTCGTACACTTATAGCTCTAGTGCATCCGTTGCATGGCAGTCCCTACTCACTCACATTGATATCTATTGAAGAGCATCTCCATAGCCCGTTGATACGCCTAGTTGATGTGAGACTATCTTCTCCCTTTCCTTGACAACCTCCACCATATTCTATTCCACCTATAGTGATATATCCATGGCTCGCACTCATGTATTGCGTGAGAGTTGAAAAGGTTTGAGAAATAAAGGTGTGAAAACAATTGCTTGACTATTCATCGGGGTTGTGCATGATGTAAATACTTTGTGTAGGGAAGATGGAGCATAGCCAGACCATATGATATTGCAGGGATAACTCTTTTGCCATTATATTTTGAAGAGATACAATTTCTTTGCTAGTATGCTTGAAATGTTATTGTTTCTATATCAATATTAACCTTTTGTATTGAGTATTACGGATCTGAATATTCATGCCACAATAAAGAATATTGCTTGGATAAATATGTTAGGTAGCACTCCACATCAAAAATTCTGTTTTTATTATTTACCTACTCGAGGACGAGTAGGAATTAAGCTTGGGGATGCTGATACGTCTCCAATGTATCTATAATTTTTTATGATGGCATGCTATTATATTATTTGTTTTGGATGTTTTATATGCATTAATATGCTATTTTATACTATTTTTGAGACTAACCTATTAATCTAGAGCCAAGTGCCATTTTCTGTTTTTTCCTTGTTTTTGAGTTTTGTAGACATGGAATATTAAAGGGAGTCCAAACGGAATAAAACCTTCGGAAGGAATTTTTCTAGAAGGAAACAAGTCATCCAAGCTTGGAGTGCACATCAGGGGAGGCGCCAGGGCGCCACAAGCCTGCTAGGCGCCCCCTGGTCGCGCCTAACAGGCTTGTCGCCTCCTGGTAGGTCTCCTAACCCTAATTCTTGGCCTATAAATACCCAAATATCCCCCCAACATCAGAACAAGCCACGCAAATACTTTTCCGCCGCTGGAAGCCTTCGTTCCCGAGAGATCCAATCTTGGAGCCTTTTCCGGTAATCTGTAGGAGGGGGTTTTGATCACAGAGGGCATCTACATCAACTCCATTGCCCCTCCGACGATGCGTGAGTAGTCCACCACAGACCTACGGGTCCATAGCTAGTAGCTAGATGGCTTCTTCTCTCTATTTGATCTTCAATACCATGTTCTTCATGATCTTCATGGAGATCTATCCGATGTAATCCTCTTTTGTGGTGTGTTTGTCAATTTCCGATGAATTGTGAGTTTATGTTCAGATTATCCATGAATCTTATTTGAATCTCCTCTGATTTCTTATATGCATGATTTCATATCCTTTCAAGTCTCTTCGAGTTATTGGTTTGGTTTGGCCAACTAGATTGGTAATTCTTGTATAGGGAGAAGTGCTTGGTTTTGGGTTCAATCTTGCGGTGTCCTCACCTAGTGACATAGTAGGGGTAGCGAGGCACATATTGTATTGTTGCCATCAAGGGTAACAAGATGGGGTTTTCATCATATTGCTTGAGTTTATCCCTCTACATCATGTCATCTTTCTTAATGCGTTACTCTGTTCTTCATGAACTTAATACTCTAGATGCAGGCAGGAGTCGGTCGATGTGTGGAGTAATAGTATTAGATGCAGAATCGTTTTGGTCTACTTGTTACGGACGTGATGCCTATATGCATGATCGTTGCCTTGGATAACTACATGATTATTCGCTTTTCTATTAATTGTTTGACAGTAATTTGTTTACCCACCATGATATTTGCCTTCAAGAGAGAAGCCTCTAGTGAAACCTATGGCCCCGGGTCTATTTTCCATCATATATTTTCAGATCTATACTTGCTATAATATATTTACCTTTTACTTTCCACACTCGTTACATCTATCTCTATCGGATCTAATCCTTGCAAATAACCGTGAAGGGATTGACAACCCCTTTATAGTGTTGGATGCTAGAGTTTGATTATTTGTGTAGGTGCATCCATTGGTGACTTGCTTGTTCCTCCTACTGGATTGATACCTTGGTTCTCAAAAACTGAGGGAAATACTTATCTACTTTGTTGCATCACCCTTTCCTCTTCAAGGGAAAACCAACGCATGCTCAAGAGGTAGCATCTGGTGGGTCAGGATCTAGCTCTCATGGGCCACGCTGAGGTGGAGGCGGCTCAAGTTTAGGTTATCAGGTGCAAGACAATCAAAGTGGTCACCATTAGCAGCCTGGCAGTGGTGGTCAACAGCAAAACAACCAGTCAGGGTATCAGAGTAACCCGAAGCAGCTTAATGGAGGCCAGTATCACATTTTCACCATAAGTCTGGATAAACGGGATCAGAAGGTTCATAAGAGGGTGGTTCACACTGCAATGCCGGCTCCTCCACAATATTTGAAGTGGTCTGAGCATACAATATCATGGAGCAGGGAGGATCACCCGCCACAGGTTGATAACCTGGGACACTTGGCACTTGTGGTGGCTTCTCGGGTTGGAGGCTATAAATTCACCAACGTACTGATGGCAACAGCATCAACATCTTATACTATGACACCTTTCGCCAGATGGAATTGACCAAAAAAGCTCTATAGCCATCATGTACGGTTTTCCACGGTGTTGTGCCGGGCAAGTCTGCTTATCCAGTGGGAAAGATTGCTCTCGAGGTAGTGTTTGGTGGTGAATACAATTATAGAGTGGAAACATTGTGGTCCGAGGTGGTCAAAATTAAGAGCCCATATCATGCCCTGTTTGGATGGCCGGCTTTCGCTAAGTTTATGGCCAGGCCCTGTTATATCTACTTGCAGCTCAAGATGCCGACTCTGAAAGGGAGATCACTGTGCATGGTGATCGGAAGATTGCTCTTGAGTGTGAGGAGGTTGATGTTTCATATGTAGAGTCAAGTTGTGCTGAGGCGGAGCTCAAGTTTTATACAGATAATAGTTACCCGGCGGATATGACTCCATTGAAAAAGCCCAACACAGAGTCTGAGTTGCCCTTGAAGTTTGTGGCGGAAGATACCAAGTTGGTGGATTTCGCTGTCGGCGACTCGTCGAAGCAGTTCACTATTGGGGCTAATATGCACCCCGCATAGGAAAGTGCGCTCATCGAATTCATCCATGAGAATCAGGACATATTTGCATGGAAACTTTTTGACATCCCAGGTGTACCAAGAGAATTCTCTAAGAACCGCCTTAATGTGGATCCCAAATTTAAGTCGGTCAAACAATTTCTCTGTCGTTTCAATGAGGAGCGGCACAAAGCTATTGGGGAAGAGATAGCCCGGCTCTTAGCAACGGGTTTCATCATGGAGGTTTTTCACCCCGAGTGGTTGGCTAATCCAATGCTCATACTCAACAAGAACGACACGTGGCGCATGTGTGTGGATTACACGGATCTTAATAAGTCTTGTCCGGTTGATCCGTTTTCTCTCCCTCGCATTGACTAGTTCGTTGATTCCACAGCGGGTTGTGAGAGTTTGATGCTTATTCGGGTTACCATCAGATCAAGATGGTAGTTAAAGACCAAGAGAAGATGTCTTTCATCACGCGTTTTGGAGCTTTCTGCTATGTGTACATGCCTTTTGGACTTAAGAGTGCACATGCAACTTATCAACGCTGTGTATAGAACTGTCTTCATAGTCAGATTGGGCGCAATGTTCATGCTTATGTGGATGATATTGTGATCAAGTAAAGGAAGAAGGAGACTCTACTTGACGATTTGAAGGAGAATTTTGATAATCTGCAGTTTTACAAGATGATGCTTAATCCGGCCAAATGTGTTTTTTGTGTGCTTGCAGCCAAGCTATTGGGTTTTCTGGTCTTTGAAAGGGGGATTGAAGCTAACCCGGATAAAATCACGGCCATCACCTCCTTGTCTAAGCCGGCATGTATTAATGATGTCCAGTGCCTGGCGGGTCATATCGTTGCCTTAAGCTGGTTCATAAGCTACCTTGGTGAGAAGGCTATCCCCTTATATCAGATGATGAAGAAGACAGATTATTTTGTCTGGAGTGATGCTGCCGATGAGGCATTTGAAGTGCTCAAAAAACAATTAGTTGAGCCGTCGGTTTTGGCCGCTCCTGCCGAGAAGGAATCGCTGCTCTTATATGTGGCGGCTAATAACAGGGTCGTGAGTGCTGCAGTTGTTGTGGAGCGCAAGGAGGCAGGGAAGAACTATCCAGTCCAGAGGCCGGTTTACTATGTCAGTGAGGTATTGATAGAGTCCAAGCAGAGATACCCGCATTGGCAAAAGTTGATATATGGAGTGTTCATGGCAAATCGCAAGCTGAAGCATTATCTCCTTGTACATCCAATCGCGGTGGTTAGTTCCACGCCTTTGGGTGATATCATTCAAAATAGAGAGGACACCTACAGGATTGATAAGTGGGCACTAGAGCTTGGACCTCTTAATTTGAAGTGTGTGCCTCGAATGGCTGACAAGTCTCAAGCCTTGGTAGATTTCATAAATGATTGGATGGAGAGCCAGGCGCCTAAGGAGAAGCCGGATAATACATACTGGACAATTCACTTTGATGGATCTAAGAAATTGGAAGGCTCGGGGGCTAGAGTTGTTTTAACTTCCCCTAGAGGTAAGAAGTTTTGTTATGTGTTAAGGCTAATGTTTCCTTGTACTAACAATGCACCAGAGTATGAGGCCCTACTTCATGATCTCCATGTGGCTAAGGAGATGAATCTAAGTCGGGTCAGGTGTTTGGGCGACTCAGACCTTGTGACTCAGCAACTGTGCGGCACATGGGATTCTAAGGACCCTCGTATGGCATCTTATCGACAGGCGGTTTACATTGTTGCCGGTCACTACAAAGGGTATCAGGTGGATCATATTGATCGTCTTAAGAATGAGGCGGCTGATGCTTTATCAAGACTGGGGTCTGAGCGCAAGCTCGTGCCGCATAATGTGTTCATGGATGTCTTGCATCACCCGTCAGTCAAATTACCTTTTGAGCAGGATCTCGCTGTGCCTGGCCCGGAGGGACAATTGGCAGCAGCTCTCCGTGCTATTCTTGATTGGACGTTGCCATATCTGGCGTATGTGACTCGCGGCGAGTTACCCAAGGATGAGACCTTTGCGTGACAGATCGTGAGGCGGTCCAAGTCCATGACTATCGTCAATGGTGAGTTGCATAGATGAAGTGTGACTGGTATTTTTAGTGCTACATTTCCCCTGAAGAGGGCAAGGAAATTTTATATGAGATACACTCCGGTGATTGTGGTCATCACGTCGGTTCAAAATCCTTGGTGGCCAAGGCTTACAAACACGGTTTCTTCTGGTTGACAGCTCACAAAGACGTAGAGGACATAGTTACCAAGTGCGACGAGTGTCAAAAATTTGGACGACGCGCCCATGTGCCGGCTCAGGAGCTGCAAATGATTTCGATCACCTAGTCGTTTGCAGTCTGGGGGCTTGATATGGTTGGACCTTTTAAGAGGTCTAAATATAACAAGACCCACCTTTTGGTGGCGGTTGATAAGTTTACCAAGTGGGTTGAGGCAGAGTCGGTCAGCAAGTGCGATGCAGCCATGGTGGTTCAGTTTGTCAAGAAGCTAATCTTTCGTTTTGGTTACCCTCACAGTATGATTACTGACAATGGTACAAATCTATCCAAAGGGCCTATGAAAGCATTGTGTGAGAGTGAGCATATCCGCCTTGATGTCTCTTCCGTGGCTCATCCATAGTCCAACAGGTAGGCAGAACGTGCCAACTAAGAGATCTTGAGAGGGATAAAACCCTGGCTTATGGTTTCTTTGGAGCAAACGTCGGGTTGTTGGGTGGAGGAGTTACCTTCAGTTTTTGGAGTATTAGAACCACCTCCAATAGGTCAACATGCTATATGCCTTTCTTCATGGTTTATGGTGCGGAAGTTGTCCTCCCAAGTGATATCCGTCATGACTCACCAAGGGTGGCGGCTTATGTTGAAACTAAAAATGAGACGGTGCGTCAGGACGCGCTAGATGCTTTGGATGAGGAGCGCGATCTTGCAACAGCACGATCAGTTATTTATCAGCAAGACCTGCGTTGCTATCATAGCCGCAAAGTCAAGATCCAAACGTTCCAAGAAGGCGACTTAGTGCTACGTCTGATTCAAGACCAGATAGATATGCATAAGTTATCCCCCCCGTGGGAAGGACCTGTCAGCAAGAATCTCGACAATGGGTCATATTACCTCATTGATATACGCGAGAGCAACGAGTCATGTACTTCTGGACAAGAGACCAACAGGCCATGGAATATTGCTCATCTCTGGCCTTACTATACTTGAGTCATTGGCTCTCATCAATGTGCATACATCTTTCATTGCAATACCTTTTTTAACATAATAAAGTTGTCATCCCCACAATTCGGGGCCTCTACCATTTTTCGTGCAACAAGATTGTGCAAAGGAGTTGATAATTCAACAGGTCACTTGGGGGCTTCCAACCCACTGGGTTTAGCTATCATACCCTCTTGATCGGCTTTCAAGCCATATTTGGGTTAAACCTGCCTGTTTGCAACTTACCACTCCAGCATGTGACTCACTGAACTCTTATCAGTTAATCTCACAATAAAGACCCTGAACTGTTCAACGATCTTGATAGTCAATCTTGCAATGAGACCTTGTACTGATTAAGGTTAAACAATGGCTTATGTCACAAGAGTCGGCTTACGGAAAGATAGGATAAACTCGCATGTTTGTTGTAGTCTCTCTGCCATGTGGCCCATTTGTACTCTTAGACACTCATTCTTTTTAAGACCCTGAACTATTTAAGGTTAAAACGATGGATTTATGTCACGTGAGAGACGGCTTATGGGTTTGGGGGTACTCATGCCCCGCTATAGTCTCTCTACTATATGGCTCGTTCGAACTCTTAATAGTCAATCTTTTTAAGACCCTGATCTGGTTAAGGTTAAAACAACGAATCTGTGCCATGTGAGAGCCACCATATGAGTTTTGGGCAGTCATGCCTAAGTTTTTGAAAAACAACAAAACTTGTGTTTTTCTCAAGATTATAAAATAAGAGTTAACCTCTTTGGGTTGTGCCTTTAAAGCCGCCTAAACAATGATAGATAATATATTTTCTATCTTGTTATTTCGCAAGTCTTGTCTTTCATGATAATCCGCCACCAAGTATTAGAAAAGATGATCATAGCTAGAATAAATAGAGGATGGATAAGTATATAAGCTATTTAAACTCCAAACGTGCACGAAGACATGACCAAGCCAAACAGTTTTAACTACTGCTATTACAAGGTTATCGAAGAGCCCAATATCTGCAGACTCAAGTTTTTTCACAAAAATTATAACCAGGCAAATCAACAGGGCCGGGTTACCTTCACATGGGGCCAACTCTTTACTTAGTTCATCGTCGGGTCATCCTGTGTCGGGTCTTCAGTCTCCCGGATCTGAAGGTTGTCCACATCCCAATTGCAGTTTGTTAAGGTCTCAAATTCGGCTTGGTCATGCATGATTGGAGATGGGTTGACCTCAGGGGCAAAGAGGTGCTCACAACATTGAGTAATCAAGCTTTTGGCTTCAAAGGTGGGCCCTCAAACTCGTTTGTTATCTTCAGAGTAAGCTGCCTGATAGCATGACAGGTCAGCTCCCGCGGCCAGCCGGCTTGCCAACATTCGTGATGCCTTCATGCAATGGGCGTAGTTGTCTTGATCAAACTCTGAGTCGTCATCCTTCATCTGTAGAAAGCCATCCATCATCTCTGCCAGGTTAAGTTCGGGTGCATAAGCCAATGACTGGCTCAAAGCGGCCATTGCACCTTTACAGGCGGTTGATATTTTCAGCTCTTATATCTGCTTCGGGATGGTGGAGAGGACTTCTAGCACACCCTTCATAAATTTTGGAATGCCTTTATCAGTAATAGCAACCTTAATGGTGGAAAGGGATCCTGCATACAGCTGCTCAGTAAGTGAGTATAAAGACTTCACCTTTAGCAGACTGTCGTCCGAAAGCTGGTGAGTTCGCTGGCCTGCAAGCAAGTCAGATTTTATAAGCCGCCTGGAGAAAATTTAACTGACTCTTTGAAAGGAATATTCATAGTTAACAACCCTTACCAAAGATGGCTTCAGTCATTCGAGATATATGGCTTCTCGGATTGTTAAGCTCTTCAGTGACGGGTTGCAATTAACCCTTGGCGTATTTTGCCCGTTTGGTTAAGGCGGCTTGTTCAGTTTCAACAGATTGCTTATAAGCTTTGAAGTTTGCCTTGACCTTTTTGAGCTCTATGTAGGAGAGCTGCCATTTTTCCTCAGCCTCAGCTCGGGCGTCTTGTTCCCAAGCTAGTCAGTCAAGCTAGACCCGGGCACGCTTAAGGATTCCTGCAGAGTACAAGTGGTCAAGAACAAGATTACTTTCATTTTTAAGCCACTAGAGCAATGTATCATAGCACTTGGGGGCAATAAAAAAAGACACTACAAGTCTCAAGCAGATTTCAGGCAATATGCTTGACACTTGGGGGCTAATGTGTATCGGTTCTTTCAAGGGTTACAATTTAGATAAGACCTGGATCATCTTCAGGAAGATGACCCGACCCTTGGGGGCTACATTTGGCTCTTACTCTATGTTAAGTGCCGGCTCATTATTTCATAATGACCCGACCCATGGGGGCTACACTTGGCTCTTATTCTATGTCAAGTGGCGGCTCATTATTTATATAATGACCCGTCCCTTGGGGGCTACAAGGCGATTTCATTAAAGTTTACAAGTGATTGAAGACCCGCTGATTTTTTGCAAAATAAACTGGCTCTTGGGGGCTACGTAAGGATATATGGAAGGCAGGGGAAGTGCAGTACCTCATATTTTTTCTTCATCATACCAACCAAGTTGGCCTCCATGTCCCGGCTTGCAGAGAGACGGTTCAGATAGCCAGAGTGTAACTCGTCAGTGGTAACCTTTTCTAAATTAGGAAGATCAAATTGAGTCTTCTCTTCCTTAAGAGGAGCCGCCTCATCTTTGTTGGTATGTTTGGATAGCACATTGGAAGGAGCTGGAGATATATAAGCCGCCTCGGTGACGGTAACCTCTTCATGAGAAGCCATGTCTTCAGCTATTGGTTGGGGGCTGGGCGGCTTAGGATCAGCTTTCGGATGGGCCTTAGGAGCCTCAATATCAACATCAGCCGGATCAGTAAGCTGAGGAGTCTCTTCATGAGCGCCTTTATCAGCCTCAGAGGGCTCAATGTGAGCTTCAGGGGTGTTAGGCCTTGGGTTCTCCGGCTCTTGGACATCACAAGTGGCAGATGACCCGCTTACTTTCCCTTCTTTGGCTTCAGCCGTGTGAGGAAAGGTGGCATTATACGTCATAAGCAGGGATAGAATATTAACACACAATGTGGGATATAAAAATACTCACCCCGGGTTGATAACAAGAGGAGGCAAGTTTGTGGTGGTTGAGTCGTCGGAGGAAGGAGGCGAGTCCTAGAAAGTTAAAGTGTGAAATATAAGTAAGCTGCAACACAAGATTAGCATACAGAAGAAATGAATTCAAGGCAATGAAATACCTCAGTGCGCCATTTTCGAGGAGCCAGAGCATTTGGTAAACCAGCCACAAGATCTTCAGAGCCGGTGCTCCGGGTCTGACGTATGTTATCATCTTGCTGCTTCTTCAAAAGAAAGTTGGGATCCAAGTGAGCAAAAGGGTGTGAACATTTTACCTTCCGGACAGCCCACCGTATTTTCGTTATTGGTAAAGTTTCCGAGTCATAGGAGACAACAGTTACCTCTACAACATCAACATGGCTTGTTTCCGCTTCTTCCTGAGAGTAATCATTGCCAATGAGTTGCATAAAGAGAAGGTCAAGAGAGTCAAGTTCTACCTTCGAGTCATTAAGCTCGAGCAGATTTTGGGTGGATGTTTTCCTTTTATGACCCAGAACACGGGTCTTAGTCGCCTTAACTTTCTTCTTGGAAACGGCGGTGAATTTCTTCTTCTAGAAGGGGGACTTGGCCTGCATATGTGTTGCAAAAGGATCAGAAAGAATATCAAACACAAAAGATTAAAGAAAATGAACAGTTTGTTCAAAGGATTTCTACCTCTGGAGCCGGGTTGTGAACACAGAACGGCTCTAACCCGGTCTGGTTGCACACTGCTTGAGGCTCGCTGAGCAGGGACTTGACGATGGAGTTGAGGTCCTTATCGGTCAAGGGCGTATGGTTGCAGCGCATTGGATCATCCACCTCACCGGAATATTCACATAATAGTTTATCACGCCGGCTTAACGGCATAATCCTCCAGGAGACCCAGCTGCGCGTCAGATCCACACTAGTTAACCCATTGGCTAATAGAGCCTGGATCTTTAGAAAGGTCGGAGCATATTTGACACGCTCTGCGGCACTCGTCCATTCAGGAAGCTCAATGTTGGTGCAGAGCCGGAAAGGACAATAACCTGGCAGTGGATTTTCTCCAGCCGGACAGGTATCTCTGCAATAGAACCAAGTCCGGTTTCAATCCTTGGGATGGCCAGGCGGATGGCTGTGGGGAAATACATATCTCTTCACCTCTGGATTAAGATGCCTCTGAGCTCAAGACTCGGCCGAGCTGCTAACTCGGTCTGGCAGTTGATGAACAAAAAATATGAGAAGAGATCAACAGTGGGTTCTTCCTGCAGATAGGCTTCGCAGAGGACTTGAAATTGGTGCAAATTGGTAATAGAGTAGGGAGCAATGTCTTGAGGGTGGAGCTTGTAGAAGTGCAGGGCGTCCCAGATTTTTTTTGACCTGGGTGGTGAGAAGCTATGGAGTAGGTGATCTGTGAACAGGACCACTTCCCCTTCCTAGGGCTCGGGCCTGGTCTCTTTACCGGGAACCCCCCAGTGGATGATCTCTTGAGTAGGTAAGGCTCCCATGGTCACAAACTCCTTGATGCCTCAATGACCCAAGAACTGACCCAGTCACAAGAGGCGGGGGCTTTGGCCATGGTGGCGGGTTAGACTCTGCAGAAAGGCATTAAAATGTGGCGGGTTAAGAAAACCTCGCAACAAAGGCAGTTATGGCTGAGACAGCAACGATATTCGGCGGGTCATAGTTATGTTCAAAGTCGCAGTCTACTATGGGACTGAGGCGAGTTAAATTGCTAAAAGAAGAGCCGGCAGTACAATGGCGGGTCAAAAGACAAGTAACGTTTGAAATATTACTAAGTGTGGAAAAATAGATTTTGCCAGCTACGGTGGAAACTATAAGATCTACGGATGAAGATAAAAAGGAAATATATTCTAAACCTAAAACAGGCAGCGGAAGAACATGCCATTTGTGTATGAATTCTGTTCAAGAAACAACCTACGTTGAGTAGGGGAAACATGTTAAGAGGAGCACTGCCTGAGTTGTATAGTGCTTTGGAGCCTAAAAATGATTTCTTTTCCGATCTACGATGAATACTCCAACGAGCAGTGGCGGAATCGAAAGAACTCCGATGAACAAATGTGGATCTACAAAGTGAAGAACAAGGAACTTAAGTGAAAATAAATGGGACCCCCACCCCCGCTTATTTATGAGGAGGTGGGGCAGTAACAGACCATGCAAGAATCCAGGAGACGCAATGATGATTGACCAAGAAGACGCCTCGATTTTTTGGTTCACCGTTTAATGCGATGATCCGTTGTGAAATCATGGATATCTTTTTTGATATACCCGAGATGACATCATCCGTTTTATATGGCGGGTTACAAAGTTTTACTTTCAGGTAATAGGGGTATGAGACTCGCCACCAAATGGACTTGAAGATTGACATGAACAGGTTCAAATCAATCTGGGGCCTAATGTTGGGGATATAATTCCGTTATATGAACCACCCACGAGGGGTTGGGTCATAGCTGGCGGCTCATAGTTACGGTCCTAAGTGGGCCTAAAGGTTGAAGACTGGTACATCTCCATCGTATCCACTTTTCCAAACTCTTTTGCCCTTGTTTTGGACCCTAATCTGCATGATTTGAATGGAAATAACCCGAACTGGCGATGTTTTCAATAGAATTGCCTTGGTGTTATTTTTGTGCACAAATAAAAGTTCTCGGGTCATCTTGAAAATTTACGGAGAATATTTTTGGATTTAATAAAAAATGTTGGCGCAAGAATTAACCAGAGGGGGGCCACCTGCAGGCCACAAGCCTGCTAGGCACGACCATCCCACTAGTCATGCCTAGCAGGATTGTGGGGCCCTCGTGGCTCCTCCGACCTCCTCTCCAACTCCATATAACCCTATTCGTGGAGAAAAAAATTAGAGAGGAGAGTTCATCGCGTTTCATGATATGAAGCTGCCGCCACCTCCTATTCTTCCTCGGGAGACCAGATCTGGAGTCCGTTTTGGGCTCCGGAGAGGGGAAATCGTCGCCATCGTCATCACCAACCATCCTTCATCACCAATTCCATGATGCTCTCTGTTGTTTGTGAGTAATCCCATCGTAGGCTTGCTGGACGGTGATGGGTTGGATGAGATTTATCATGTAATCGAGTTAGTTTGGTTAGGGTTTGATCCCTAGTATCCACTATGTTCAGAGATTGATGTTGCTATGACTTTGCTATGCTTAATGCTTGTCACTAGGTCCCGAGTGCCATGATTTCAGATCTGAACCTATTATGTTTTCATGAATATATATATATATATATGTGTGTGTGTGTGTGTGTGTGTGTGTGTTTGATCCAATCTTGCAAGTTGTAGACACCTATTACGAGTTATGATCCGCATCCCCCAGGGTGACAATAACTGTGATTCTTTCTGGTGATTACCATAGTTTGAGGAGTTCATGTATTCATTAAGTGCTAATGCCTTGGTTCGGTTCTCTATTAAAAGAAGGCCTTAATATCCCTTAGTTTCCAATAGGACCCCGCTGCCACGGGAGGGTAGGACAAAAGATGCCATGCAAGTTCTTTTCCATAAGCACGTATGACTATATATGGAATAGATGCCTACATTACATTGATGAATTGGAGCTAGTTCTGTGTCACCCTATGTTATAACTGTTGCATGACGAATGGTATCCAACATAATTATCCATCACCGATCCATTGCCTATGAGCTTTCCACATGTTGATCCTTGCTAAGTTACTTCTCCGCTGCTACTGTTACAATCACTATGAAACTGCTATTGTTACTTTTGCCACCGTTACCGTTACTTCCATACTACCTTGCTACTGAATACTTTGCTGCAGATATTAAGTATTTCAGGTGTGGTTGAATTGACAACTTAGTTGCGAATACTCGAGAATGTTCTTTGGCTCCCCTTGTGTCAAATCAATAAATTTGGGTTGAATACTCTACCCTCAAAAACTGTTGCAATCCCCTATGCTTGTGGGTTATCAAGACCTTTTTCTGGCACCGTTGCCGGGGAGCATAGCTCTATTCTCTGAGTCAATTGGGATTTATATCTGTTGATCACTATGTAGAATCTGAAAGATCCAAAAACCTAGATCTACCCCTCTACTATGAGGGGAGGTAAGGAACTGTCATCTAGCTCTGCACTTGATTAACCTTTTGTTATGAGTAAGTTTGTGATGCCACCACCTGCTAGTAATTCTGATATGTCGCAAGTAATTGATGATGCCACTTCTACTATGCATGATGCTTATGATGATACTTTGCTTGATAATACTGTGCCACTGGGTAAATTTCTTGATGAACAAATTTCTAGAGTCAATGCTGAAAATTATGATACTTCTGAAACTGATAAAATTATTGAAACTGAATACTTTGAGATACCTACTATACCTAGCTCTCCTAGATATGAATTACCTGATATTCTCGAGGGTTATGTTATGGAAGGAGAGGTAGCTAGGGACTTTCTTGCTTGTAATGATAGAGATGATCTTAAGAAATTACTATGCAAGTGGAAAGAAAATCTTTGAATGCTAGAATGAAATATGATCCTAAGTTTGCTACTACACCTATCTTTGTTACTGATAAGGATTATGAATTCTCTATTGATCCTGAGTTAATTACTTTGGTTGAATTTGATCCTTTCCATGGCTATGAATCTAAAACTATTGCGGCACATCTTACTAAACTGAATGATATCGCCACCCTATTTATTCATGAGGAAAAAATTCATTACTATTATATCCTTAAGTTGTTTCCTTTCTAGTTAAAGGGTGATGCTAAGATATGGTTTAATTCCCTTGCTCCTGGTTGCGTGCGTAGCCCCCAGGATATGATATATCACTTCTCTGGAAAAAAATCCTGCCCATAAGAAACAAGCTGCCTTGTAGGAAATATTTAACTTTGTGCAAATTGAAGAAGAGAGTCTCCCACAAGCTCGGGGGAGGATTCTCCAATTACTTAATGCTCTGCCTGATCATCCTCTCAAGAAAAATGAAATACTTGATATCTTTTATAATGGACTAACTCATGCTTCTAGGGACCACCTAGATAGTTGTGTTGGTTGTGTTTTCAGGGAATGAACTATTGAACAAGCTGAAATACTATTGAATAATATATTGAGCAATGATAATGATTGGACTATTCCCGAACCACCTCTGAAGCCAACTCCGAAGAAAAGAGGTATTCTATTTCTCAGTCCTAAAGATATGCAAGAGGCAAAGAAATCTATGAAAGAAAAAAGTATTAAAGCTGAAGATGTTAAGAATCTACCACCTATTTAAGAAATACATGGTCTTGATAACCCAACACGGGTAGTAGAGGTAAATTCTCTTCATTAATTTGATGAAAGTGATATTTCTTATAATAAGTCTGCTAGCCAAATCTTGGATGAGTTTGATAATTTTGTTGTGAAGCAAGAAAATTTTAATGCTTATGTTAATAGACAATTGAAACATAATGCTTTCATGCTTGATCGCTTAGGTGATTATATGAGTAGAACTATCAATGATCTTAAACTGATTAGTAAACATGCTTCCACGGTAACTACTCAAGTAGAATAAGTACTTCAAGCACAGAATGATTTGTTTAATGAGATGAATAGTAAGAACAATGATCATTATGTTAAAGTTGTGACTAAAGGTGGTAGAATGAACCAAGAACCTTTGTATCCTAAGGGTCATCCTAAGAGAATTGAGCAAGATTCCAATAATAAGAGGAACAAGGATGATGATAGAACTTTGCATGTTGCTAGTGAACCTATTATAGATACACCTAATAATCCAAATGATATTTTTGTTTCTGATGTTGAGACACAATCTGGTGATGAATATGAGCCTAGTGATAATATTAATGATGATGTTCATGTTGATGCACCAATTCATTCGAATAATAAGAGGAACAAGGATGATGATAGAACTTTGCATGTTGCTAGTGAACCTGTTATAGATACACCTAATAATCTAAATGATATTTTTGTTTCTGATGTTGAGACATAATCTGGTGATGAATATGAGCCTAGTGATAATATTAATGATGATGTTCATGTTGATACTCAACCTAGTAATGATAATGATGTGCAGATTGAACCTGTTGTTGATCTTAATAACCCGCATCCTAAGAATAAAAGATATGAAAAAATGGACTTTATTGCTAGAAAACATGGTAAAGAAAGAGAACCATGGGTTCAGAAACACATGCCCTTTCCTCCTAAACCATCCAAGAAAAAGGATGATGAGGATTTTGAGCGCTTTGTTGAAATGCTTAGACCTGTCTTTTTGCATATGCGCTTGACTGATATTCTGAAAATGTCTTCTTATGCTAAGTATATGAAAGATATTGTGACTAATAAAAGGAAGATACCGGATGCTGAAATTTCCACCATGCTTGCTAATTGTACTTTTAAGGGTGGAGTACCAAAGAAATTAGGAGATCCAGGAATACCAAAAATACCATGCTCTATTAAAGGGAATTATGTTAAAACTGCTTTATGTGATTTGGGAGCTGGTGTTAGTGTTATGTCTTTCTCTTTATATCGTGACACCTACTGAAATCTCATTGCAAATGGCTGATAAATCAAGTGATCTACCTATAGATATTTGTGAGGATGTACATGTCGTAGTTGCAAATGCTACTATCTTGACGGACTTTGTTATTCTTGATATTCCCGAGGACGACAGTATGTTGATCATCCATGGTAGACCCTTTTTGAATAATGCAGGGGCTGTTATTGATTGCAATAAGGGCAATGCCACTTTTCATATTAATGGTAATGAGCATACGGTACACTTTCCGAAGAAACAACCTCATAGTATCAACTCCATTGAAAAAATTCCAACAATTATTATTGGAGACTTTGAATTCCCTCTTCCTACTGTCAAGAAGAAATATGATATACTTATTGTTGGGGATATACATATCCCCATTGAGGTAACTTAGTGTTATTCAAAAATTCTTCAGTTTCATGTTATTCGAAATAAGTTTATTAATAAGACTTGATCAACCTTATTGATGGATTCCTTTTGATGAGCATGAGATGGATGAATTTAGAAAGCACAACTTTCTGTACCCAACTTTTGCTTTCTGTTAGTTAGATTAAATTAAGTAAGAATGCTATTGTTTTTCTGTTTTCTAAGTTTCCCGTGCAATAAAAAGTGACCTGGAAATAAAAGTTCTTCAAATGCCCTGAAAATGGAGTATGATTTTTTCTGGAATATTTAAAAAAAAATTGGCACTGAGCACACTGCAGGGGCCTGCACAAGTGGACCACAAGCCTACAAGGCATGGCCACCCCCCTGGCCGCTCCTAGCAGGCTTGTGGGTCCCACGTGGCCCCCCTCCACTTATTCCAGCACCCATTCACTTCATCTTCCTCCAGAAAAAATCCCACCATTTCTCAAACTCGTGTTCTAGCTTATTTTGCTGCCATTATCGATCTCCTTGTTCAAAACTTCATTCGCAAAACTGTTTCGGGGAATTGTTCTTCGGTATGTGACTCCTCCAATGGTCCAATTAGTATTTGTTCTAGTGCTTTATATATTGCAAATTTTTGCTGTTGTGGTGACCTTGTTCTTGAGCTTGCATGTCAAATTTGTATGGTCCCAAGTAGTGTTAATGCATGATATAGTCTCTAGGCACTTGAGGGAGTAGTTGCTATAAGTTTTGTTGAGTTTTGTTCGCCTTTATTTTTGAGTCACTAAAAATATCAGAATTTTTCAGAAAAAGAAATGAATGTTGAGGAAGGTGTTTCAAGGGGGCTCATCGAGCAAGAAGGCCCCGAGACTCGCGATACATGAGCCCAACCTTGAACCACTGAGGGAAGCTCAAGTACGACCTTGTGAATGGCCATCACATCAATTCATGAGTGATGTCGTTTTCAAGGAAGAATTCTACGCATACACAAGAAATGCTAGCCTTGAGGAATTCATGTCAGACAAATGCAAGCAATACTATCAACTCACGGATTCTTTCGTGCGGAGGTTTGAATTTTTGCTCAATCATAATAAACCTTCTGTCCTATTTGACCTTTATGACAAATCATATACTTTGGATATAGAGGATTTTAATCATGCATGCAAAATTCCACAATGGGCTAGCTATAGTGATTCGCACAAAACTGAATATAATGATTTTCTTGCTAGCATTACCGTGGGACAAACTAGAAATATTACACAAGCTACCATGGGGAGCATTCATTTTCCTGCCATTCATTATTTTGCTCTATTCATAGGTATATGTATTAACGGTAAAACTGAGCACAACCACCTTTTTGCAACCAATCTTAGTATTCTTAAGAGTGAAGTGATGGGCGAAAGGCGATATAACTTAGGAGCCATTATTGCTAGAAGGTTGCATAACAATGCCAAGCATGGAGATTTCTTTGGTGGAATTTATGCCACTCGTTTAGCTAATTATATTGGGGTACCCATACGTGGAATTGATATTGAGTTACCACCTGCTTTTCTTGATTTTGAGGCTTTGGTACGCTTTCAGTTTCTTGAGAGGAACGAACACTCTCTCTAGTACCGACTAATTTTTGACAAACAGCGTGTTGTCCATGTTACCCTTCCTGCTCCTGTCTTCTTTAACTTTCAAGAAAAACAGAGACACATTATAACCAGAGAGGAGTCAGACAAGTACGAGAGGAACGCGGAATCAGCTCGTCTTCACGCTGCAGTCGTTCAGGCGGTAGCCGTCGTAGCCCAGTACAACCCCAACTATGACTTCGGATATTATCAGGGCCACCCATGGCCATAGACCAACTTAGGCCAAAAGCCTGAGCTTGGGGGAGTACGTATTTCTCACCGACTTTAAATTCATGTTCACACACTTATTCTTAGTAGTTGGTGTTCATACTCTTTCATTGTATCATCCATGGTAGTTTATTTTCTTGTTTTGCTTTCTTCTTGTGTGTTTATTTAACTTTGAGAAAAATACAAAAAAATAGTTCTAGTTTTATTTCCAGTTGCTTAGTTGTAGCATTAAAAAGAAAAACCCAAAAAAAATTGTTCTTCTTTTGCTTGTTGGGAGCTTTCCCGTGTAAATAGTTTTCTCGTTCATATTTTGATTTTTCTTTCTTTGGGTCGTAAGGAGAAGACCACAATGAAAAATGTCGATTGGCTCTCATATGCATTATTGTTTACCTATTAGAGAGCCCATATTACCTTGTCTTCTCCTTTGAGTTATTGTTTGCAGATTCCAGCTTAGTCCAATGCACGTGCACTCTTATTATTATCCACACCGTTCGGTCGTGCAAGTGAAAGGCAATAATGACGGTATTTGATGAAAAGATTGAGATGGAGAAAAGCTGGTATGAACTCGACCTATCTTGCTCTTGTAAATATGATTAGCTCATCGTTCCAAATTCAGTTCATCATGGGGGAAACATATTATAGTTATTCATGCCATGCTTAATTAGCTAAGAGTGGATAATGGTTTGTTTTGGGTGCCAACATGCATATTAAAATGGCTGTGATGTAGTATGATGGGATGGTATCCTCCACTGAACGATTCAAGTGGCTCGACTTGGCACATGTTCATGCATGTAGTTGAAACAAAATCAGCATAGCCTCCATGATATTTATGTTCATAGTGATTTATATCCTACTCATGCTTGCATTCAATGTTGGTTAATCTCCAAGACTGTTGATGACTCTATCGCTCTCTAGTTGGTCGCTCCCCAGTATTTTGCTAGCGTTCACTTGTACTAAGTGGGAATACTGCTTGTGCATCCAATCCCTCAAACCCAAAGTTGTTTCATATGAGTCCACCATACCTACCTATATGCGGTATTTACCTGCCGTTCCAAGTAAATTTGCATGTGCCAAATTCTAAACCTTCAAATAAACATTTGTTTTGTATGCCCAAATTGCTCATGTGGTGACTGGGGGCCGTCAGTATCTTCCATGCTAGGTGGGTTATTCTCACGATATGTGTTGTTTCACTATCATTCACGAGAAAGTGGCTGGTAATCGGGATGCCCAATTCCTTGCTCGAAATAAAAGAAAATTTTAATTAAACAAAACTCCCCCAGGACTGTGTTTGTATGGATGGTACCCGTGGATTCGGCTCGCCGTGGAGTGTGACTAATTGGTGGAGGGGGAGTAAAAACTTTATCATTCTGTTTGGGAACCACCTATAATGTATCTAGCATGGAAGATGTTGAAAACCTTTTGGTCGTTATGTGAGCAATGAAAGCATACCACTCAAAAATCATTACTTATCTCTGTTTTAAAAAGTCGAGCTCTAGCACCTCTACAAATCAATGCTTCCCTCTGCGAAGGGCCTTTCCATTTACTTTATTATTGAGTCATCATCTTCTTATAAACGACACCAATTAGAGAGCACCACCATCATTTGTATGCTTTGCTGTTAATTGATATTGAGTATGAGCATGACTGGATCTCTTTCACCGTGAATTACAATGTCTAGTCAGTCCTTGTTCTTTAGAGGTGCTCTGCATTTATGTTTTGCGGTCTCACAAAGGGCTAGCGAGATACCATTTTATCATATTGTATCATGATTGTGTTGAAAAAGTGTTGTCATCCAAGAGTTATTATTATTGTTCGCAAGTTGATTATGTCATTGATATGAGTAAATGTGAGACCCAAATGTTATTGTGAACGTGGTTAGTCCATCATCTTTGCTGAAAATCTGAACAACAGTTAGATGTATTTACAACAACAAGATCAAACAGAGTTTGTAAAAGTTTTTCTTTATCACTTTTAGTTTATCAACTGAATTGCTTGAGGACAAGCAATGGTTAAGCTTGGGGGAGTTGATACGTCTCCATCGTATCCACTTTTCCAAACTCGTTTGCCCTTGTTTTAGACTCTAATCTACAAGATTTGAATGGAACTAACTCGGACTAACATTGTTTTCAGCAGAATTGCCTTGGTGTTATTTTTGTGCAGAAAAAAAAGTTCTCGGATCGTCCTGAAAATTTACGGAGAATATTTTTGGATTTAATAAAAAATATTGGCACAAGAATTAACTAGAGGGGGGGCACCTGCAGGCCACAAGCCTGCTAGGCGCCCCCCCACCGGTCGTGCCTAGCAGGCTTGTGGCGCCCTCATGGCTCCTCCGACCTCCTCTCCAGCTCCATATAACCCTATTCACGGAGAAAAAATCAGAGAGAAGATTTCATCGCGTTTCACGATACGGAGCAGCCGCCACCTCCTGTTCTTCCTCAGGAGACCAGATCTGGAGTCCGTTTTGGGCTTCGGAGAGGGGAAATCGTCACCATCGTCATCGCTAAGCATCCTTCATCACCAATTCCATGATGCTCTCCGCCGTTCGTGAGTAATCCATCGTAGGCTTGCTGGACGGTGATGGGTTGGATGAGATTTATCATGTAATCGAATTAGTTTGGTTAGGGTTTGATCCCTAGTATCCACTATGTTCTGAGATTGATGTTGCTATGACTTTGCTATGCTTAATGCTTGTCACTAGGGCCCGAGTGTCATGATTTTATATATGAACCTATTATGTTTTCATGAATATATATGTGTTCTTGATCCTATCTTGCAAGTTGTAGACACATATTACGAGTTATGATCCGCATCACCGAGGGTGACAATAACTGGGATTCTTTCCGGTGATTACCGTTGTTTGAGGAGTTTGTGTATTCACTAAGTGCTAATGCTTTGGTCTGGTTCTCTATTAAAAGCAAGCCTTAATATCCCTTAGTTTCCAATAGGACCCCGCTGCCACGAGAGGGTAGGACAAAAGATGTCATGCAAGTTCTTTTCCATAAGCACGTATGACTATATATGGAATACATGCCTACATTACATTGATGAATTGGAGCTAGTTCTGTGTCGCCCTATGTTATAACTGTTGCATGATGAATGCTATCCAACATAATTATCCATCACCGATCCATTGCCTATGAGCTTTCCACATATTGATCCTTGCTAAGTTACTTCTTCGCTGCTACTGTTACAATCACTATAAAACTGCTATTGTTACTTTTGCCACCGTTACCGTTACTTCCATACTACCTTGCTACTGAATACTTTGCTATAGATGTTAAGTCTTTCAGGTGTGGTTGAATTGACAACTCATCTACGAATACTCGAGAATATTCTTTGGCTCCCCTTGTGTCGAATCAATAAATTTGGGTTGAATACTTTACCCTCGAAAACTGTTGCGATCCCCTATAATTGTGGGTTATCAAAGACAAGCCTAGAGGCGACTCGCCAGGTGGGCCAGATGGAGACCCAGAGGTGCAAGGCGGCGCAAGATCCGGGCACGTGAGCCGCCCAGAAGATGGCTTGCCGAGGAAAGCAAGACGACTTAAAGACATGATCGGATACTTTGTATAAGCCGGTCTGGACTCTTGTAAGCTCAAGGCCTCGATCTAATTATATAAAGGCGAGTCCTTGTGGTGGCTTAGGGCACGAAACAATCTATCGAGTACTAGGACAAGCAAATCCGCACCCTTGTAATCGATACCCAATCAATAGAACACAAAGCAGGACGTAGGCTTTTACATCTTTCTGAGGGGCCGAACCTGGGTAAACCCTTGTCTCTCGTCCCGATCAACCCTTCGGGCTCACCTTGTAGAGATGGCCTCAAACCTAAGTCCTCTCACTAGGACATCTGTCGTGACAAAACCATGACAGTACCCGTGGATTCGGCTCGCCGTGGAGTGTCTTTGTTGGTGGAGGGGGGTAAACATTTACTTTTACCGCTTGGGAACCACCACTAATTTGTTTAACATGGAAGATATTGATAGCTCTTGGTCGTAATGTTGACAGGAAGGGTGTACCTCTCAAAATTATATTTATCTCTTATTTAATCCTTGAGCTCTGGCACCTCTACAAATCCCTGCTTCCATCTGTGAAGGGACTATCTATTTATTTGAATGTTGAGTCATCACCTTCTAAAATAAGCGCCAGATCTAAGAGCACTATTGTCATCCTCATGCATTGTGTATAGTGAATGTTGGATGCATCATAATTGGATCTTTTCTACCATGAATTACAATGTTTAGTCACTGCTTGAACTTTGGAGGTGCTCTGCATTTATGTTTTGCGGTCTCAGAAAGGGCTAGCGAGATACCACTATTGTCATATTATATTGTGATTGTTTTGATAAATTGTTTGCACTTGAGATATCTTATTATTGCTCGCTAGTTGCTTGTGTCATTGATATGAGTTAATATAGTATTTAAGAGTTATTGTTGACATGGTTAGTCATGATATTTGCTGAAAACCTGGGTGCTACTTAAGTATATATATGTAAACAAGAACAAAAGAGTTCATAAAAGTTTTTCTTTCTCACTTTCAGTTTTTCAACTGAATTGCTTGAGGACAAGCAAGGGTTTAAGCTTGGGGGAGTTGATACGTCTCCAACATATCTACTTTTACTAAAACTTTTGCTCTTGTTTTGGACTCTAGTTTGCATGATTTGAATGCGACTAACCCGGGCTGACGTTGTTTTCAGCAGAACTACCATGGTGTTGTTTTGTGCAGAAATAAAAGTTCTCGGAACAGAGCGAAACTTTTTGGAGATTTATTTTGGAATATTTAAGGAATTATGGAGCCAAAAGTCACCTGAGAAGGGGCCCAGGATGCCCACGCTCCACCAGGACGCGCCAGCCCCCCCTCGCGTGGCCTGGTGGAGGGTGGACACCTAGTGTGTCCCCCAACCCTGATTCCAATGCTACAAATTCACATTTTTCGGGAAAAAATCGAAGAGAAGGTTTTACCTCGTTTCACGATATGGAGCCGTCGCCACCTCTTGTTCTTCACCGGGAGGTGATACGTCTCGAACGTATCTATAATTTATGAAGTATTCATGCCATGTTTACAATAATTATATATCATTTTGGTATGATCTTATTAGAACTAATCCGGACTGATGTTGTTTTCAGCAGAACTACCATGGTGTTGTTTTTGTGCAGAAATAAAAGTCCTCGGAATGGGCTAAAAAATTACGGATATTATTTTTGGAAAATATAAAAAGTACTAGGGCGAAGAGATGGAGCGAAGAGATGGGCCGGGAAGTGGACGAGGAGGCCACAATCCTGCTGGGCGCGGCCACCCCCCTAGGTCATGCCCCTGTGGCTTGTGGACTCCTCGAGCACCCCATTGATGTGAGACCGACGCCAAAAATTCCTATAAATACTAAAACCTCCAGAAAGAAACCTAGATTGGGAGTTCTATCGCTGCAAGCCTCTATAGCCATGAAAACCAATCGGGAGCCTGTTCCGGCACCCTACCGGAGGGGGAAACCATCACCGGAGGCCATTTTCATCATCTCGACGGTCTCCATTACGAGGAGGGAGTAGTTCACTCTCGAGGTTGTGAGTGTGTACTAGTAGCTATGTGTTTGATCTCTCTCTCGTGTTCTTGAGATGGCATGATCTTGATGTACGGCGAGCTTTATTGATATAGATGAATCATATAGAGTTTTCCCCTCTCTATCTTCTTGTGATGAATTGAGTTTTCCCTTTGACGTTTTCTTATCGGATTGAGTCTTTAAGGATTTGAGAACACTTGATGTATGTCTTGCGATGGGATATCCGTGGTGACAATGGGATGTTCTATTGATCCACTTGATGTATGTTTCGGTGATCAACTTGCGGGTTCCGTGACCTTGGGAATCTATGCATAGGGATGGTACATGTTTTCTTCTAGAATCTCTGGTAGAAACTTTGGGGCACTCTTTGAAGTTATTTGTGTTGGATTGAACATGATGAATCTGAAATTGTGTGATGCATATCTTATAATCAAGCCCATGGGTACTTGTGGTTACATTGGAGTATCTAGGTGACATTAGGGTTTTGGTTGATGTGTATCTTAAGGTGTTATTTTAATACAAATTCTAGGGATGTTAGTGAAACTTATAGGGATAGCTCATAAGATTGATCAGAAAAGAAAACTTTGAGGTGGTTTCGCACCCTACAAAAATTTCTTCGTTAGTTCTCTGCTATTTTTGACTTTGGAGTGAACTCTTTGTCATACGAGAGGTATTTACATGTGATTCAACTATGTCAGTATTGTTGAGAGAAATTGCACTAGTGAAAGTATGAACCCTAGGCCTTGTTTCTAAGCATTGCAATACCATTTGTGCTCACTTTTATCATTAGTTACCTTGATGTTTTTATATTTTCATATTACAAAAACCTATATCTACCCTCCATATTGCACTTGTATCACCATCTCTTCGCTGAACTAGTGCACCTATACAATTAGCCATTGTATTGGGGTGTTGGGGACACAAGAGATTTCTTGTATTTGGTTGCAGGGTTGCTTGAGAGAGAACATATTCATCCTACACCTCCCATCATTGATAAACCTTAGGTCATCCACTTGAGGGAAAATTTCTACTGTCCTACAAAACTCTGCGCTTGGAGGCCCAACACGAGTCTACAAGAATAAGGTTGCGTAGTAGACATCAAGCTCTTTTCTAGCGCCATTGCAGGCGAGGTGAGTGCTTGAAAGTATATCTTTAGAACTTGCAATCAAATCTTTTAGTTTCTTGTTTTTCACTAGTTTGTTTTATAAAATAAAACTACAAAAAATGGAGTTTGGGCTGCATCAATTGTTTCGTCTCTTTAGTGTCTTCCGTGAAAATGATGGTTCAGAAAATTGTGCTCAATTGGTAGAGGAACAATTTATGAGAATACATGATGAGAATTCCTTGAATGATGAGCATGATAGAAACATTCCTAGTATTAATTCCCTGAATATTCATTATGCTAGTGATATGCAAAGCCACAACCTTGGGGATGCTATCTTTGATGAATATGATATTTTTAGTCTCCCAAGTTTTGATGAGCAAAACTATTATGATGATGACATGCCTCCTATCTTTGATGATTATGATAATGACATGTATGCTATAAAGAGTGATAATAACCATGAAGATTCTCATCATTATTTTAATATTGAATGTGGGTATGTCAACCAAGTGTCTCATGATAGTTATTTTGTTGAGTTTGCTCCCACTATTATGAATGAGAAGAAATTTTCTTGTGTGTAGAGTAGTAAAATTTTTATGCTTGTAGATCATGAAAATAATGCTTTATGTGCTGGTTATATTGTGTAATTCCTTCATGATGCTACTGAAAATTATTTTGAGGGAGGAACATATGCTTGTAGGAATTGCAATAATTTCAAGTTTTCTCTCTATGTGTTCAAGGTTTTGAAGTTATGCTTGTTTTACCTTCCTATGCTAGATGATTCTTGTTCCCATATATTGTTTATCACAAAATACCTATAAATAGGAAGTGTGTTAGGCTTAAATATTCTTTCCATGAGATTCATGATGCTCTCTTAGATGTTTGAAATACTATTCCTATGTGAGCAACATTGAAATCATCATGCCTAGCTAAAAGACATTAAAAAAGCGCTTGTTGGGAGACAACCCAACACTTTTAGCTTTTGTTTTATGTTTTCACATGATTAAGATATTGTACTCATCATTTTTTGTGTCTTTTATTTCAATAAAGTGCCAAGTAAAGCCTTTGGGATATTGTGGATATTTGCTTGTTTGTTGTTCTGTGCAAAAACACAAAGTTTTGCATCCGGTATATGAATTATCTGATTTTACTCGAGTTTCAAAAAATTCTGAAATTTTTACAAAACATTACTATGAAAATTATTTGATATTTCCTCATTTTTAAGAATTTTAATAGTCAGGGAAGTTTGGTGATCATTCAGATCTTTACGAACTGTTTTGTTTTTGACATATTCTGTTTTGCATGCGTAATTTGCTTGTTTCAAGTGTTCATATAGCTTATATTGAGTAATATAAATTGTGTGAATGATGGAATACAGTAGGTATCATTTGGGAATGATTATGAATCTTGTCTTGACAGTACCTAAGTGAATGATCTATCTTTATTACACTAACCCTTCTCACAAAGTTCCATTAAGTTTTGTGTGATTGAAGTTTTCAAGTTTTGGGTGAGACAACGATATGAGGAGAATAAGGATTGACAAGAACATAAGATTGGGGATGCCAAAGGCACCCCCAAGGTAATATCTAATGAAAATTCAAGCGCCTAAGCTTGGGATGCCCTCGAAGGCATCCCCTCTTTCGTCTTCAACACTATCAGTATATCCCACTTGGAGCTATATTTCATTCGTCACATATTATGGGTTTTGCTTGGAACGTCATTTTATTTTGATTTTATCTGTTAGGTGTTATTTATAATCTTGTTTTTCAATAAAAATTTTCAAGAATTGCCTTAGGATGCTTGCATCGCATGTTTTGATATGTGCTGGGTAAAAACAGAAACTTCTGCTCTAGTGTTTGAATTTTAATATTTTACTGCAACATGGGAAAGTTTCTGAAATTTCTACACTGTATTTTCATATAAATTATTTAGCATTTACTAAATTATCATAATTTTTTGAGTTACAGAAGTACACTGGTTTAATAGATTGCTACAGACTGTTCTGTTTGGATAGATTGTTGTCATAGTTTTGTTATCTACTTATCCTATAGTTTTTTTTGGGAGATATAAATTGTGGAAATGATAGTATATTGTACCTAATGTTTGAAAATTATCGTGCAACTTGTCTTGGCAGTACATAAAGAGTTGATTTATTATTATGTGTACTAAGCTATCTCACGAGTTCTTTTCGAGTTTTCTCCGGATGGAGTTTTTGAGAATAGGCGAAACCATGATATGAGAGGATTGAAAGGGATACAAAATCTCAATATTGGGGATGCCCAAGGCACCCCAAGTAAATATTTCAAGAAGTCTCAAGCATCTAAGCTTGGGGATGCTACGCATCCCACCTCTCTTCTTCAATAATTATTGGTTAGCCTATGTTGAGCCTAAATTTTAATTCGTTCACATGATGCGTGCTATTCTTGGAGTGATATTTTTTTCATTACTATTGAATAAAATACTCAGATTTTAAAATCTTTATTGATATATAGAGATATAAAGTCCTCACATAGCTACTTAATTGTTTGACTACTCATTGATCTTCACTTATATGTTTTGGAGTAGTTTTGTCATTTACTCTCGTGCTTCACTTATATCCTATGAGTAAAGGGTTGAATGAATTGAATATCATAAATCTGAAATTATATATGTTTTATATGCTTATACCATGGGGAGTAATGACTTCACATATAAGAAGTATAGGTGGTAAAATTTGTTGAAAGTTAGAAAACACCGCATTGGTCACTTGAACAATTCATGAAAGAATATTGAAGGAAGAGAGATTCCGCATATAAATATACTATCTTGGACATCTTCTATGATTGTGAATACCCATTAATTATTTTCAAACTTGAGCAAATTAGTTGAAGTTGGACAAGGAAGACAACGTAATGAGTTATGCTTGGGTATATTTGTATAGAAGTTATATTGTTATGGATCCTCCAACATGCGGTGCTTGCTTCCACCTCATACTAGCCAAAACTTCCGCACCAAGTAGAAATACTACTTGTGCATCCAAACACCCTTAAACCCAAAGTTGTTCCATATGAGTCCACCATACCCACCTATATGCGGTATTTACCTACCGTTCCAAGTAAATTTGCATGTGCCAAACTCTAAACCTTCAAATAATATTATGTTTTATATGCGTGAATCGCTCGTATAGTGACTAGGGGCTGTCAGTATCTTCCATGCTAGGTGGGTTATTCTCACGGTATGTGTTGATTCACTATCATTCACAAGAAAGTGGTTGGCATTCGGGATGTCCAATTCCATGCTCAAAAATCAAATCAAAATATAATGAAACAAAACTCCCCCAGGATTGTTGTTTGTATGGACGGTACCCATGGATTCAGCTCACCATGGAGTATGATTAATTGGTGGAGGGGGAGTAAAAACTTTACCATTCTGTTTGGGCCCCGCCTATAATGTATATAGCATGGAAGATACCGAGATCTCTCGGTTGTTATGTTGGCAATGAAAGCATACCGCTCAAAATTATTATCCATCTCTGTTTTAAAAGCTCGAGCTCTCGCACCTCTGCAAATCAATGCTTCCCTCTGCGAAGGGCCTATCTTTTACTTTCTAGTACTTACCTTTATACAACAGTCATGGTGATCTTCAACACTTCCTATTTTCCTCCTTTTTCTCTTGGCAAGCATCATGTGGTGGGGAAGATCCAAGCATATATGGCCATTCAAATATATTTGATCATGAATTATTATTGTTGACAATTATCTATATGATAAATAAGTTGGGAGACGAAACTTTAAGCCCCTATCTTTCTCTGTGTTCGACGGATGACGTTTGCTCTAAAAATATGCTTTGAGTGTTAGCAATCATGGAAGACTATATGATAGTTGAGTCTGTGGAATTTGCTAAATCAAAGCTCTTACATAGACCCTTCCTGAAAATAACATGAATTGCAATTGTTTGGTGATTGAAAGCACAGTTTGCTAGTTTTCAAGAAACTTTCTGGTCTATACTTTAACATTTGAATAGCTTGTTACTCGATCATGAGAAGTTTTATGAGATGATCTAGTGTTTATGATTTATAATGATGCTAGAAAAAAGTGATTGGAATTATCATTGATCAAACTTGTGCACCTGGTAGCATTCACACTTCATAAAATATTTCTTTTATCATTTACCTACTCGAGGACAAGCAGGAATTAAGCTTGAGGATGCTGATACATCTCCAATGTATCTCTACTTTATGAAGTATCCATGCCATGTTTACAATAATTCTATATGATTTTGGTATGATTTTATTACAACTAACCCGAACTGACGTTGTTTTTAGCAGAACTATCGTGGTGGTGTTTTTGTGTAGAAACAAAAGTCCTCGAAATGGGCTAAAAATTTATGGAGAATTTCGGAAAATATAAAAATACTGGGGCGAAGAGCTGGGCCAGGAAGTGGATGAGGAGGCCACAAGCCTGCTGGGCGCGGTTGTCACGCCCAAGATGCGTGCCTATCCAATTAAGGCACGAGGGCCTCGCATCGGATAGATGCGCATCTTGCCGTTAGCAAGATCGATATCATCACATCATACATACAGAAAATGATAGGAATAGGGAATTGGCTTACACTCACCACATGCTATCTTACAAGTTCACACAAGTCAATACATCATGTTTAAGACAAGGTCCGACTACGGACGAAAACAAACGAGAAAAAAAAGACAATGCGACGATATCATCTAGCTGCCAGGATCACGACCAAGTGCTCTACTCGTCGGGGTACGTCACATACATGCGACCTCTCTCCTCGTCATATTCCCACTAAAGCTGGGTGAGGTCATCTGATCATCTGCACCTGAACCTGGAGTGGTTTTAAGTAATCTGTGAGCCACAGGGACTCAACAATCTTGTAACCCGGGTGCCGAGACTATCATTACTTTAGGTTGGGAATGGTGATGTTTAAGGTTGCAGCAACACTAGCATATATGGTGGCTAACTTACGGTACAGAAAAGTAAATGTGAGTGGCCTACGCAATGCGATCGGAAACTATCATAATCTCTATGAGATCCTGAACACCTGCCTACGTCAATCATAACCCCACCGTGTCCTCTCCCGGATCATGTTCACGGGCAGAGACAGTCACGGGTTACTCACACAGTTGGTGTATTTTAATTAGAGTTTAATTCAAGTTAACTAGAACCGGGTGTTAAACAAATATCCAAGTTGCCACATAACCGCAGGCACGGCTTTCCGAAAGTTTTAACCCTGCAGGGGTGCTCCAACTAGTCCATCACAAATAACCACACTCCGCGGGAATCACCTCAACCACGGATCTCGTGATCGTCATCGAAAATTCCAAAGGAATTCCAACACCTCGAGTAAACCCGAAGAAAGTCAGAGTCCACACGCGAGATATTCAACAAAGGTAAAACAAATCCTGCAAGACCACTCGACGTGTCGACATACCCGATAGGAACCGCGTATCTCGTTCTCAGGACACGACAGATAAGCGACGCGTACGGAGGCCTGATAGAAATCTCCCAAGTTGCCCTGGGTTGGCCCCGCACAGTGCTCTAGTTTGGACCAACACTCATGAGGAGCACTGGCCCGGGGGTTGATTAAATTATCCACGGGGTTGCAAAGCCCTATGCAAGTTATTTAGTTATTAGCAAATGGAGTACCAATGTCGGGTCTTGTCGGACAAGTTTTAATCTTAACCGAATAAACAAGAGGGTCCCCATAACAACCCAGAGTGTGTTAGGAGCGCAAAATATGGAAACATAACACCGGTAACAAGGAACTAGTGACGGTAGCAGCGGAACAAATCACTTAGCAAAAGTCCAAGCCTCCCACCAATACCAAATATATAGGTGCATTAATTTAAATAACAGAATTTAAAGGTGTTATCCAGACCATGTTATCACATGGAACAAACTGCACCTGCAACTAAGAATGCTATAAGAGGGGCTGAGCAGCGGTAACTTAGCCAAACAACGGTTGCTGGGATGTGGAGGTTAGAGGCTGTCATGGCAACATGGGGCTGATATGAACTGGTAGGTAGCGCAATTGTAACGATAAGAGCGAGAAACTAGCAAGCAACAATAGTATCAGAATCCGGGTACGATCATCTTGCCTGTGGGTTCTTCAGCGAAACAAGAAGCGAGATCCTCGTAGTGGTACTCTCCTGGGTCCTCGTACTCAGTCTCGGCACTCACGTCTACCCAAGAAAGCAACAAATAAATAACCAACCAAGTGCAATGCACAATCAAGATGATGCACGATCCATTTTATGAAAGAGTAGCATGGCAATCTATTTTCTAGTCAAGTTCACATGCAAAGGTGGTGGATTAATGAATCTGGACAGAACCTTGTGTTAAGTAGTTTAAACATGCATGAACATGACATATATGGATGCATCATGAAAAATTGATGGAAATGCATATAAAGATCGCGAGAAACAGAGCTACGGTTCTCGAGATACGCTCACGACAAGAAACGGAGGCAAAACACAAGACCATCAAATATCTGTGCCAAATCTTGGCATTCCAAGGTATCCACTGGACAGGTGATGAAAAATAAATCAAGTTAGGTTCAAGAATCAATTCATTCCATGGACTATAGCTCCCACAACACACAAAACAATATTTCACTCAAATCTGCCACAAACAGCAACATAGCAACTTGAACAGATCATAGCTAATGCTACAGGAACCCTACAGCCACAAACAAGTCATGGACATGATCTACTCAACACACACATAATTTCATCCAACTATTCAATAAGCAAAAGAGATACACAAGTCTTTGCAATGGAGCTCACAAGTTGGCATGATGAATCAGATTTTCAGGGACTTGGTGAAAATTCCAGTTTTCTGGAATTTGGGTTTATAAAGTAGCAAATTGACAGCACCGGTTTAAAAGGCTAGAGAGCTCCAAATGGCGTGAAAATTAACAGGCTGGAAGATGATAACATATAATTCAAAAGCTAACACTTAGCATGAGCAAATTCCATACACAGCTCATGCTACAACTCAGTCTATACAGCAACTTAATAACAGAAGATTCTCCAGACAGCCATTTTCACAGCAGCCTGGCAGAAACAGAAAGTAGGCAACTTAACAGCATGGTTCCCAATTATCTGGGAACTTATCATGAATAAGAAAAATACTGGGATGTTCACAACAACTTTTACAAGCAATCTCTAGTTGACAAGATCATGAAAGCATGCATAGATTAAATCATACGAAAAAGACAAAAGGGGTTCATAGCATAAAAATGCAGTTTTCCCAAGTTGCCCCAAAGTCAAATCTGATTTCACAGGTGCATAGAGGGGTTGAAAACACCCCAAAATCATTACTCATACGTATATGCTTTCATGGAACATGAGGGGGTAAAGGGGGTCGAAATTTGACCCTTACTCCCATGTATGACTTATGACACAAGGTAACTTGATGCAAAAGGGCCTAAAATGACAAGTGCTCCATAGATACATGTTGAAATGACTAAATGGAATCCTAGCATCATGTTAACATGGCATAGCATCAAGAACATTAGGGAAACTAGCTAGAATTGGAATCATGCTCATATTATGTATTAGGTGACACTACACAAGGAACTACAAGATCATGGATGAGTGTATGTAGAACATACACACATCACCAACACTCACATACAACCCATGCATACACTCTCATATTCATTCCCTCAAGAAATGGGACATATGCACCTCATGGGTGTATATGCTCATGTCACATACACCACCACTCACTACACATGGATATGTGCAAAGGCACACACACACCACAAACCTACCTACATACACATATAGGTCATCTACACATGCACTACTTAGCAACATACATACATATGTATGTGGGTATGGAAACACACACACATACTCATATCAACACACACATGTGTGTGTAGGCACCCACATGCCACACCTACACTCCCTAGGCACACACATGCACTTATGTGTGTATGTGCAAGACACACATACACACACCACCACATATGTGGGTATATGCACAAGGGTGCATATACACACACATACATACATACATACACTAACACTCACATATGTGGGTGCAACACAAGCACATAGACCCATCCATACACTAAATGCATACATACATACACATATGTGTGCAAAAGACACACACACACACACATGCAGCACACACATGCGCACGGATCTGGCCACCACAGCAGATCCTGGCGCGCACGCACACACACACACCGCACGGGATCCGGGTCTCGCACTGGATCCGAACACGGCACACCACAGGCTGCCAATAAAAAAAGAAGAAACAACCCCGCGGGCTGGGGTTCGAACCCACGACCTGCTGGTCGCTGCCCTAAGCCGGATGCCACTGCACTAGCGAATCGAATCTTACTAGCATAGGGGCCTCATTCCTCTCATACACACCCGGCTACGCGAACCTGACGAAACTGAAGAAAAGAAGCAGAGCACAGCGGCGGTGACAAGACAATGGCGGCGAAGGTTCCGGCGACTACAAGGCGTCTCTGGCGACGGGGAGCGGCGGAATCGAAAGCTGCATCTACGGGTAATGCATCCCTCACCACAGCTTGCGCTAAGGGGGATCTACGACGAGCGCATGCTCGGGCTTTCCAAGCGGCAGCAACAGAACACTACGGTGATGGCGGCGAGAGCTACGACAAGGAAAGGGAGCTGCGGGCACGGGCAGCTCACCGAGGGTTGCGCAGAGACGCTAGGACACGAGCGAAGTCGACGAAGGGGAAGGAGAGGCGGAGACGACTCGCGCGTAGAGGAAGAAGCTCCGGCGGCGATCCGGTGACGGGGAGGAAGGGGAAGAAGAGCTCCCGGTCCCTCCTAGCGCCCGGAATGGAACGCCGGATCCACCAGGAACGCGGTTGCCATCTCCGACGCGACGAACCCCCACCGGAGGCGCGGCGACGGCGAGCACCTCTCTCTCTGAACCTACCTGAAGCTCACCTGCGCTTCGACAGAGGAGTGGAGGAGGAGGAAGAATAAGAGGGGGAAGAGGAGAAGCGGCGGCGGAGGGAGGAAGAAGAAACCCTAGCACGGGGCACGCACGCCAAGGCTTTAAATAGGAGGCCTCGATGTCTGAGCTAACGGCGGCGCGACGGCGACACTCCCTGCTGCTGCTCTGCTCGCTCGCACTCTGACGGAAAGGGGAAGACGGGGCAGGTGCCCGTTACTGGCGCTATGGGCCAAGTGGGTCGGCCCCAGCCTTTTCTTTTAAAACCCAAAGCAGCCACAAACAAAATGCCCAAAGCAAAGAAAAGGGTTCTTGGAGAAATCAAAATAGTTTTGAGAAAGAAAGAAATAACCCTTGATTATAAAAATATTAGGTGGAATTATACAACAAGTTAATTTAATTATTTTAATAAAACAGCCCCTGTTTTAGGTAGTTTACAAAATCAATTCAAGTGCAAATACCAAGAACTATGCCTCCAATATCCCTAAGATTAATAGGGCCCCCTCATGAACATTTTTAAAAGATTTTTAAAACAACTTAATTCTGCCAAGTAAATAACATGGGAATAAAAGCATAAAGAGAGGGTTTTAGATGAGAAGAAAGAAGAGGGTTAGAAGAGGGAGACAAGCACAATCATATCACCACTCTCACACCAAAACCACACAAGGCACTTGATCCAATATCAAACCCACATCACAAGCAAAATCATGAAGGACATGAAGAACTAATGATGATGAAAAGATGGATGCATTATGATGATGATGAATGGCATGATGAATGTCATGATGCAAGAATGCTAACCACACATGGAAATCAAGGTGCATCTCATACAAGATCTCATGACACAAGGTTCATACATCTGGTTACAAGCCATAAAAGGAAGGGACATCACTTGGGATGTCACAGCGGCCACCCCCTAAGTCGCGCCCCTGTGGCTTGTGGACTCCTCGAGCACCCCCCTGACGTGAGATCGATGCCAAAAATTCCTATAAATACTAAAACCTTCAGAAAGAAACCTAGATCGAGAGTTCCGCCGCCGCAAGCCTCTGTAGCCACGAAAAACAAATCAGGAGCCTGTTCCGGCACCCTCCGGAGGGGGAAACCATCACCGGAGGCCATCTTCATCACCCCGGCGGTCTCCATGACAAGGAGGGAGTAGTTCACCCTCGGGGCTGAGGGTATGTACCAGTAGCTATGTGTTTGATCTCTCCCTCACGTGTTCTTGAGATGGCACGATCTTAATGTAACGCGAGCTTTATTGATATAGATGAATCATATGGAGTTTTCCCCTCTCTATCTTCTTGTGATGAATTGAGTTTTCCCTTTGAAGTTTTCTTATTGGATTGAGTCTTTAAGGATTTGAGAACACTTGATGTATGTCTTGCGATGGGATATCCGTGGTGACAATGGGATGTTCTATTGATCCACTTGATGTATGTTTTGGCGATCAACTTGCGGGTTCCATGACCTTGGGAATCTATGCATAGGGGTTGGCACATGTTTTCTTCTAGAATCTCTGGTAGAAACTTTGGGGCACTCTTTGAAGTTCTTTGTGTTGGATTGAACATGATGAATCTGAAATTGTGTGATTCATATCGTATAATCAAGCCCATGGGTACTTGTGGTGACATTGGAGTATCTAGGTGACATTAGGGTTTTGGTTGATGTGTATCTTAAGGTGTTATTATAGTATGAACTCTGGGGTTGTCCGTGACACTTATAGGGATATCTCATAAGATTGATCGGAAAAGATAACTTTGAGGTGGTTTCATACCCTACAACAATTTCTTCGTTAGTTCTACGCTATTTGTGACTTTGGAGTGAACTCTTTGTCGCACGAGAGGTATTTACATATGATTCAACTATGTGAGTATTGTTGAGAGAAATTGCACTAGTGAAAGTATGAACCCTATGCCTTGTTTCTAAGCATTGCAATACCGTTTGTGCTCACTTTTATCATTAGTTACCTTACTATTTTTATATTTTCAGATTACAAAAACCTATATATACCATCCATATTGCACTTGTACCACCATCTCTTCGCCGAACTAGTGCACCTATACAATTTTCCATTCTATTGGGTGTGTTGGGGACACAAGATATTTCTTGTATTTGGTTGCAGGGTTGCTTGAGAGAGACCATCTTCATCCTATGCCTCCCACTGATTGATAAACCTTAGGTCACCCACTTGAGGGAAGATTGCTACTGTCCTACAAAACTCTGCGCTTGGAGGCCCAACACGAGTCTACAAGAACAAGGTTGCGTGGTAGACATCAGGAGGCTAGATCTGGAGTCCGTTTGGGGCTCCGGAGAGGGGAATCTTCGGTCTTCGTCATCATCAACCCTTCTCCATCGCCAACTCCATGATGCTCCCCACCGGGAGTGAGTAAGTCCTTCGTAGGGTTGCTGGTTGGTGAGGAGTTGGCTGAGATTCATCATGTAACCAAGTTAGTTATGTTAGGGCTTGATCCCTAGTATCCACTATGTTCTAAGATTGATGTTGCTATGACTTTGCCATGCTTAATGCTTGTCACTAGGGCCTGAGTGCCATGATTTCAGATCTGATGTTCTTGTTCTTGATTCGATCTTTCCTAGTCATATGCACCTATTATGTGTTATGATCCGTCAACCCCATAGTGACAATATTTGGGATACTTCACGGTGATGACCGTAGTTTGAGGAGTTCATGTATTCAGTAAGTGTTAATGCTTTGTTCCGGTTCTCTATTAAAAGGAGGCCTTAATATCCCTTAGTTTCCTTATAGACCCCGCTGCCACGGGAGGGTAGGACAAAACATGTAATGCAAGTTCTTTTCCATGAGTACGTATGACTATATACGGAATACATGCCTACATTACATTGACGAGCTGGAGCTATTTCTATGTCGCCCTAGGTTATGATTGTTATATGATGAATATCATCCAAAGAATACAACGATCCAGTGCCTACGGTCTTTCACCTTATTGTTCTCACTAAGTTACTATTACTGTTGTCACTGTTACAATTACGACAAAACTATCACTGCTACTATTACCGCTACTTTTACTATTACTACTGCTATCAACCTACCATATTACTATGCTACTGATCACTTTGATGTAGATATTTATCTCCAGGTGTGTTTGAATTGACAACTCAACTGCATAAACTAGGGTTTAAGCTTCTATCACTCTCGCAACCCGTCATCTACTTATTATTCCCCAATGTTTTCCCTTAGGCCCAAATATGGTGAAGTGTCATGTAGTTGACGTTCACATGACACCACTAAAGGAAGAGCAACATACACATCACCATCAAAATATCGAACGAATACAAACATCACATGATTACCTATAACAAGACTTATCCCATGTCCTCAAGAGCAAAAGTAAATACTCAAAGAATCACATGCACGTTCAAAGTTAGAGGTGTATTGAATATTCTTAAGGATCTAAACATATAATCTTCCCAATAAAACAACTACCATCAACTACAAGATATAATCAACACTACTAGCAACCTACAAGTACCAATCTGATATTTGGAGACAAAGATTGAATACAAGAGTTGAACTAGGGTTTGAGATGAGATGGTGCTAGTGAATATGTTGATGAAGATTGATCCTTTCACGATGGAGGAAGCGTTGGTGATGACGAAGGCTTCGATTTCCCCCTCTCGGAGGGAAGTTTCCCTGACAAAATCGCTTCGCCGAGAGCGAAAGTGCTTCTGCCTAGGTTCCACCTCGAGACAGCGGCGCTTCGTCCCAAAAGTATCTTCATTTTTCTAGATAAAATAGCATCATATAGGGTAAGATGGGCCCCGGAGGCCTGCTGGTGGGGCCACGAGCTCAAGGAGCACGCCCACCAGGCTCGTGGCTCCCTGGTAGTCCCCTTCTAGTAATTCCTTTGCCAATATTTTTCATATATTCCAAAATAATTCTCCATAAAATTCCAGGTCATTTGGAGTTGCACAGAATATCCAAGTCTTTTGTAGCCTTTTCTGGTCCATAATTCCAACTGTCGGCAATCTCCCTCTTTGTATGAAACTTGCAAAATAGGAGAAAAGGCATTAGGATTGCATCATAAAGTGAAATAATGACTCAAAATATAATAAATATCAATAGGAAAACATGATGCAAAATGGACGTATCACAACGAAAGGCCTCGACTAGGGAAACCCCGCTAAGGTGAAATCTCTCCAGAAGCGTATCGGCTCCATGATCGAGAAGAAAATTAAGCTGGCGGACCTAATCCAAGTCATGGTCCATCGCTGCAGCCTTCCTTTGCAAGTTCGGTCCATCCTAATGTGGAGGTACAAGCCCAAGTTTGTCGCTCCAGCGTGGAACTTCTTCTGCATGAGCCTCGACAACATGTGGATGACGCTCTCCAAGCCATCCGAAAATACTTTCCCCGACACGGGGGATGACTGCAACCTTGACGTCGATATCGGCCCATCCAAGGTAAGATAATCCGTAGAATATTATTCCTCCTAATACTTTTAATATTTTTGAGGTAACCTGACCCCTTTCTTACCAATCAACAGTGGGGGTGGATGTCTACTACATAACTTCATTCTTGTAGACTCGTGTTGGGCCTCCAAGCGAAGATTATTGTAGGACAGTAGCAATTTGCCCTCAAGTTGATGGCCTTATCAATCCATGGGAAGTGTAGGATGAATATGGTCTCTCTCAAACAACTCTGCAATCAAATACAAGAAATCTCTTGTGTCCCCAACACACCCAATACAATGACAACTTGTATAGGTGCAGTAGTTCGGCAAAGAGATGGTGATACAAGTGCAATATGGATGATAGAAATAGGTTTTTGTAATATGAAAATATAAAACAGTAAGGTAACAAATAGTAAACAATGAGGAAAATAATATACCAATGCTTGGAAATAAGGCGTAAGGCTCATACTTTCACTACTGCAATATCTCCATGGTGCTAACATAATTGAATCATATAACCATTCCTCAACGTGTGACAAAGAATCACTCCAAAGTTCTTATCAACTGGAGGACATAAGAAGAAATTGTTGTAGGTAGAAAAACCACCTCAAAGTTATCCCTTCCGAGCAATATATTGAGCCATCCCTATAAGTGTCACAAACAGCCCTAAAGTTCATACTAGAATATCACCTACAATACACATCAATCAACCCTAATGTCACCTAGGTACTCCAATGTCACCTCAAGAATCCATGGTTTAATTATTCAGCATGCATCAAACAATTTCAGATTCATCATATTCAATCGAATACAAAGAACTTCAAAGAGTACCCCAAGATTTCTATCGGAGAAAGTAGGAAAAGAACGTGTATCAACCCATATTCATATATTATACCAATGTCACCATGGGAATCCGCAAGTTGATTATCAAAACACATATCAAGTGAAACAATAGAACACCCCATTGTCACCATGGGTATCCACATGCAAGACATATATCAAGTGTTCTCAAATCCAAAGTTTTCAATCCAACATAACGACATCTCAAAGGGAAAGACTCAGTTCATCACATCAAGATAGAGAGGGAAGAACACCATATGATCCAACTGTATTAACAAAGCCAATGATACATCAAGATCGTGCCATCTCAAGAACACGAGAGGGAGAGAGAGAGAGAGATCAAACACATAGGTACCGGTACATACCCTTAACCTCGGGGTGAACTACTCCCTCTTCGTCATGGAGACCGTCGAGATGATGAGCGATGATGATTTCCCCCTTCGACAGGGTACCGTAAAAGGCTCCGGATGAGATTTCTTCGATATAGATAGTTGCGACAGTGAAGCGGAAGTTCTAGGTTAAATTTTGGTGGTTTATGAATATATAGCAATTTTTGGCATTGGAATCACGCGAAGAGGTGCCACAGGGGAGCCACAAGGTAGGTTGGCGCGGCCACCCCCTGGGGAACCCACCTGCCTTGTGGGTCCCATGTGGGTCTTCCGGTACTTCCTCAAACTTCCGGGGTCCCTTTTCTCACGGAAAAAATCGTCAAAAAGTTTCGTTCAATTCTGAGAACTTTCATTTTCTACACAAAAACAACACCATTGTAATTCTAGTGGAAACAACGTCAATCCGGGTTAGTTCCAATTAAATCATATAAAGTGCATCAGAACAATATAAAAATATTGCAAACATGGGTAAATATGGCATGAATACTTCATAAATTATTGATACGTTGGAGACATATCGACATCCCCAAGCTTAATTCCTCCTCATCCTCGAATAGGTAAATGATAAAAGAAATAATTTATCAAGTGTGAATGCTAACATACTGCATAAGTTTAATCGATGATAATTTCAATCACTTTTCCTAGCATCATAGACATCACTATTTTTCATAAACTCGTCATGATAAAGTAGCAATTAATTCACATGTTATGGTTCAAACAATGCATTCTCTTAAAACCTAACAACCTATGTTCTTAGTCATCAAACAATTATAGTTTTAAAAAGTCTAAGTAAGAGGTCCACATATTCAATTATTATATAGTCTTCTATGATTGCTCGTACTCAAAGCATATTTTTAGGGCAAACAACATTCATAGGAACAACATGATGGTACTCAATTATCATAGTCTTCTATGTTCTTAGTCGTCGAACACAGAGAAAGATAGGGGCTTAATGTTTCACCTCCGAACACACTTATCATAATGAAAAATTTCAACAATAATAACTCATGATCAAATATATTTGACTAGATATATGTGTTTGGATCTTTCCACACCACATGATGCTTGCCGACTAGAGATTGAGGTTGGAATAAGATGTTGACTCGACATGAAAGGTAAATAACATGAAAGTAAATAGCATAAAAGTAAGTAGAATGTCCCTTCACAAAGGGAAGCAGAGATCTGAAGAGGTGCTAGATCTCATTGCTTAAAATAGAGATGCATATATTTTGGGTGGTGTGCCTTTCGTGTCAACATCACGACAAGGGATTTCAATATCTTCCATGCTAAACACATTAATGGCGGTTCCAAAACGGAATTGAAATTTTACCCCCCGTCCACCATTCAAACACATTCCATGGCTGACCGAATTCACATGTGCCCTCGAAACAATCAACTTTCTAGGGGGAGTTCTTGTTTACTTATTTTTGTATTATGAAGGAATGGGCATCCGTTTACCAGCCTCTCGCGTGCAATGACTAGTGAATAAACACTCATCATGAGTTAAACACACTTAGCATGGAAGATACTGACCGCCCTGTCACTCCATGAGCGGTATGGGCACACAAAAAAGATGTTTATTTGAAGATTTTAGAGATGGCACATGCAAATTTACTTGGAATGGCACTGAAATACCATATATAGGTAGTTATGGTCGACACTCATGGAAGAAACTTGGCTCAAGGATTTAGATGCACAAGTAGTATCTCTACTTAGTATGAATTTTTGGCTAGCAAAAGGTTCTAAACAAGCACCACATGTTGGAGGATCCATAAAAATATAGCTTCTATGCAAATATACCCAAACATAACTCATTACGTTGTCTTCCTTGTTCAACTTCAACTAATTTGATCAAGGTTGAAAATAATTAATGGGTATTCACAATCATAAAAGATGTCCAAGATAATATATTTGTATGTAAAAGTTCTCTTCCTTATACTAATCATTCATGATTGCTTGTAGGACCAATATCGTGATTGTCAAACTTCAAAATATATTAATTTTGAAACCAAATGTGAAAGCCCTACTAATCATAAAGCACATGTATAATTTCAGATTTATGATTTTCAATTCATTCACCATCCACTCTTAGGATATAAGTGAAGCACAAGAGTAACCATCAAACTACTCTCAAAAGATATAAGTGAAGATCAATGAGTAGTCAAACAATCAAGTAGCTATGTGAGGACTATCTCTCCATAAAGATTTTCGGATCTGATTATTTTATTCAAACAACAAACAAAACAAATATATAATCCAATAGTAACACATATCACGTGAACAAATAAAAACTTAGGCTCAACATAGGCTAACTGATATTTGTTGACAAAGAGAGGTGGGATGCCTAACGTGGCATCCCCAAGCTTAGATGCTTGATAATTCTTGTAATATTGACTTAGGGAGCCTTGGGCATCCTCAAGATTGAACTCTTGTGTCACGTTATCCTCTCATATCATGGTTTCCTAAATCTTAAAATTTGCATCCACACAAAACTTGACAAGAACTCGCGAGATAGGTTAGTGCACATAAGAGTAAATCAACACTTTATGTACTGCCAAGAAAAGTTTCACAATAATTTTCAAACATTATATACTGTTTACTATCATTTGCACAACTTATATCCACCAATATAAGCTATGGAAACTATAGGATAAGTGGATAACAAAAGTATCACAACAATCTATCTAAACAGGATAGTCTATAGCAATTAATTCAAAAGGTACACTTATGTAACTCAAAAAATTCTGAAAATTTAGGAAATGTTTTTTATATTATAGTATTTTTTATTTTTTTAGAAACTTTCCATCTTCTAGTAAAATATGAAAATTCAAACACTACAACAAAAGTTCATGTTTTTACACAGCACACATCAAACATGCCTTTCAAGCACCCTAAAGGCAAAACTTGGAAATTTTTATTGAAAAACATGATTATAAATAACATCTAACAGGGAAAAACAAAATAAAATAAAGCTACAAGCAAAACACATATTATGTGATGAATAAAAATATAGCTCCAAGTATGATATACAGATAATGTTGAAGACGAAAGAGGGGATGCCTTCCGGGGCATCCCCAATCTTAGACGCTTGATTATTTCTTGAATATTGCCTTGGGAGTGCCTTGTAATCGCTAATATTAGGGTCTTGCAATTCCTTATTCTCCTCATATCGGTATCCCACCCAAAACACGAAAACTTCAATCACGCAAAACTTAACGGAACTTCATGAGATGGGTTAGTATAATAAATATAGATCATTCACTTAGATACTGTCAAGACAAGATTCATAATTGTTCTCACATAATACCTACTGTATTCTACCATTCACATAATTTATATCACTCAATATAATCTATGGGAACACTAAAACAAGCGAACTATGCATACAAAACAGAATGTGTCAAGAAAAAGATAGTCTGTAAAGATCTGAATAAAAACCATATTTCCCTATCTCTGGAGACTCTGAAAACTTAGGACATCGTAGAGAATTTGCAGTGCAATACTGTGTAAAAATTTCAGAATATTTTGAAGCTTTAGTGAAATCAGAGAAATTTTGTACTAGAGGCAAAACTTTCTATTTTTGCACAGAATCAAATCAACAAGTATCCACACTATCCCAAAGGTTTTACTTGGCACATTATTTAAATCAAAGGCCAAAAACATGATTACTATAGTAGCTTAATCACGTGAACACACAAAAACAGTAGGTATAAGTGTTGGGTTGTCTCCCAACAAGCGCTTGTCTTTAATGCCTTTTAGCTAGGCATGATGATTCCAATGATGCTCACGAGTAAAGAATTGAAATGCAGTGGGAGCATCATGAAGCATATGACAAACATATTTAAGTCTAACCCATATGTATAGGTATTTGTGAGCAAACAATTTATGGGAGCAAGAATCAACTAGCATAGGAAGGCAAAACAAGCATAACTTCAAAACTTTCAATACATAGAGAGAAAACTTGATAGTATTGTGATACCTACAAGCATATGTTCCTCCCTCATAATAATTTTCAGTAGCATCATGAAGTAATTCAAAAATATAACTATCACATAAAGCATTATCTTCATGATCCACAAGCATAGAAAATTTATTAGTCTCCACATAAGCAAACTTCTCATTCATAATACTGGGAGCAAACTCAACAAAATAACTATCATGAGATGCTTGATTGACATAAACAAATTGAACATTTGAATCATGATGAAAAGTTTCATGGTTATCATTACTCTTTATAGCATACATGTCATCACCACAATCATCATAGATAGGAGGCATGCCGTCATCATAATAAATTTGCTCATCAAAACTTGGGGGACTAAAAATATCATCTTTATCAAACATAGCATCCCCAAGATTGTGGCTGTGCATATCATTAGCATCATGGACCTTCAAAGAATTCATATTATCAACATTGCAATCACGTTCGTCATTCAAGGAACTTGCATTAAACATTTTGTTAAATTCTTCCTCTAACAATTGAGCACAGTTTTCCAAACCATAATTTTCATGAAAGACATTATAAAGACGAAGCATATGAGCCAATCCAAATTCCATTTTTGCAATTTTCTTTTATAAAGCCAAACTAGTGATAAAACAAGAAACTAAAAGATTCAATTGCAAGATCTAAAGATATACCTTCGAGCACTCACCTCTCCGACAACGGCACAAGAAAAGAGATTGATGTCTACTACGCAACTTTATTCTTGTAAATTCGTGTAGGGCCTCCAAGTGCAGAGTTTTGTAGCACGGTAGCAATTTTCCCTCAAGTGGATGACCTAAGGTTTACCAATCTGTGGGAGGTGTAGGCTGAAGATGCTCTCTCTCAAACAACCCTGCAATCAAATACAATAAATATCTTGTGTCCCCAACACACCCAATACAATGGAAAATTGTATAGGTGTACTAGTTCGGCGAAGAGATGGTGATGCAAGTTCAGTATGGATGGTAGAAACAGGGTTTTTGTCATATAAAAGTATAAAAACAAGAAGGTAAAAAATAGTAAACAATGAGCAAAACAATATGTCAATACTTAGAACTAAGGTCCAGGGTTCATACTTACACTAGTGCAATCTCTCAACGGTATTAACATAATTGAATCATATAACCATCCCTCAACGCGCGGTAAAGAATCGCTCCAAAGTTAACCGGAGAACATAAGAAGAAATTGTTGTAGGTAGCAAACCACCTCAAAGTTATCCCTTACGAGCAATATATTGAGCCATCTCTATAAGTGTCACAAACAACCCTAGAGTTCGTACTAGAATAACACCTATGATACACATCAATCAATCTTAATGTCACCTATACTCCAATGTCACCTCAAGTATATGTGTGTTAATTATTTGACATGCATCAAACAATTTCAGATTCATCATATTCAGTCCAATACAAAGAACTTCAAAGAGTACCCCAAGATTTCTATCGGAGAAAGTACGACAAGAACGTGTATCAACCCATATGCATAGATTACCCCAATGTCACCACGAGAATCTCCAAGTTGATTATCAAAACATATATCAAGTGACTCAATAAAACACCTCATTATCACCATGGGTATCCACATGCAACACATATATCAAGTGTTCTAAAATCCAAAGTATTCAATCAAACATAACGAGATTTCAAAGGGAAAGACTCAATTCATCACATCAAGGTAGAGAGGGAAGAACACCATGTGATCCAACTATATTTACAAATCTCGTGATACATCAAGATCGTGCCATCTCAAGAACAGGAGAGAGAGACATAGATCAAACACATTGCTACTAGTACATACCCTCAGCCCCGGGGGTGCACTTCTCCCTCTTCATCATGGAAATCGCCGGGATGATGACCGTTGATGATTTCCCCTCCGACAGGGTACCGAAAAGGGCTTCATATGAGATTTATTCGATATAGAGAGTTGCGGCGGTGGAGCGGAGGTTCTAGGTTAACTTTCAGGGGTTTCTGAATATATTGGAGTTTTTAGCGTTGGAATCAAGCAAAGAGGTGCTATAGAGGGCCCATAAGGTAGGTCGGCGCGACCACCTCCTGGGCGCGTCCACCTGCCTTGTAGGGCCCATGTGGGTCTTCTGGTACTCCCTCGAAGCTTCCAGGGTCCCTGTCCTTCCATAAAAAATCGTCAAAAAGTTTTGTTAAATTTTGAGAACTTAACAAAAACACCACCACGATAATTCTGCTGAAAACAATGTCAGTCTGGGTGATTTCCAATTAAATCATATAAAGTTCATCAAAACCATATAACAATATTGTAAACATGGGTAAATATGGCATGCATACTTCATAAATTATCGACACATTGGAGACGTATCAGGAGCCGAAGGCCGAGCTGATCAAGTGCCCGACGTCGTTGCCTCAGGAGGCTCGGCCTCCCTAGCTCGTCGCTCTATTGGCCAAGGAACCATACGTGGTTCCAGCCAGGAAGGAGACAAAGAGGAAGAGGGAGGGCCTCATGTCCACGGACCCCTCAGACGCTAGGTCAGAGGATACCCATGCCTCCTCCATCCATAAGGAAGAGGAGAAGGAGGATGCCGAGGGGGAGAGGAGGTTCCTTCCCCGAAAAGGAGGAGGGCCTCATTCGAGGGCCCCAGGAGGGGGGGGGAGATCCCCTCCCGACTCACAAAAAGCTCCGGAAGGCCTCCGTCGATCAGCGCGGCAAGGCCCCAACGCCTACTCCAGCCAAGGTCGTGCTCTCCGGCTCCTCAAAGAACTCAATGCCTCAACCAGGCAGGGAGAAGCCCGCACCGACCAGGTATGGCATCCAATGCCCTCGTTGGTCGTGTCTTCACATTTGCCATATTAACTTCTGACAATCTATTTTGCTTTACAACCCGCATCATACCACCTCGATAGAAAGGGTTACTTGGGGTCCCTTCCCCCGACCGAGATGGCCGAGAGCGGCACAGGGTGCAGGCGTCTCCTCCCCCTGTTCAAGGTGACCTAGGGGAGGTGACCTCCCTCCCACATTACCCCACATCCACTGTGAAGGAAAACACCGGGGTGCCCATGGCCGAGGCCCAGACCTCGGCTGCCGAGGACCAAAGGGGGACCAACCCCTTTGGTCAACGAGGACACGAGCCTAGGACAACCCAAGTCCTCGGCTCCCACTGCCCCGGAGCTTCTACAACAACCAGAGGTTTGTCTTCTGTCCTGGCAGTCGTGTCACTTTTCATCGAACTGGATTTTAGTACGGGGTGGCTAGAGACATCATGCACCTTCTCTGCCAAGTCACTTTATGACTGCCCTGTGGCGGGCAGCGGTCTGGATGAGTTGACAGAACTTTGATCGGTGCGGCTGCCTCCGCGAATTAAAATTTTCCTATGGCAACTTATTAGGGGTTGACTGCCATCCGGTGACTAGGTGCTCAAGCGGAATGGCCCTGGTGATGACCAATGTCCTTTGTGTGGGGTGGAAGAGGACATGAATCATATATTTTCCTCTTGTGTGTATGCACATTTTTTGTGGAGTTGCTTCAGGGAATTTTGGGCAAATAGTTGGTATCCAACAAACTTCCCTAAATGATACCTACTCATGAAGGGTGGCTCAGGCTAGGTCCGTCGAATGATGTGGGTTAACTTTGTGATCTTGGCACGAACCCCGTTGTGTACAAGAAATAAACTTATCACTAAAGTGTTTACCCATCCAGGGTCACCGATGCGATTTACAAACTATGCGGGTTTTTGCAGCTATGAAAAGCCCTTAACAAGCGATGGGATATGCCGACAATCGACAACTTGACGATGAAGAATAAAGAGGTGGCGTCCAAGCTGCTGATGATCACCTATCCTCCTCGATACTTCCTTGTTACGTATCTTAAGTGCGCCTGTTTGCTGCCCCCAGCTAGTACTAACTCGTTTTTCTTTATTTGAACCTTGTTGTATGGTTGAATTTTCGGTTTTGATGTGGTTATATTGTGGTTTGTTTTATTTATAAAGCGGGGCAAGATGCCTTTTTGGGTAATCCAAACACCAGAGTGATGGACGTTATGAAAAAATATATCAGATTTGAGCATTGCGAAAAATTCCAGATAAGATATTTCTTGCTAGAATTCGTCAAAGATGAATTTAGTGATTTTTGTCAAGCATTTATCCATTTTGTATGCAGGCTAGGGAGCTTCCTATCGTATGATGATGTGTCCAACGTTCGTCATGTTTATCGTTATAGTTCTTTTAAGACGATACACAAATGCCTTATAAAGGTGTGCATAAAACCCTATTCCTATAAATATATTCGAACTTAGCGCATGAAATAAATTCAGTAAAATACAAACGTCTTGGGTTAGAAAGAGCTGGTTCAGCCCAAAAAAATGTAATCATCTGAAAAGAACGTAATCATCTGAAGCTAGGCTCTGTTTGCAGTTTTTTCAGGGGTATTTATCTTCCTACTAGTACCTTTTTCGTTCCTCCCGCCCACATCTACAAGGCGAGTTGGACACGCCGTGCCCACCCAAACAGAGCCCCGAACCAAACCGTCTCCCCCCTGCAACCCCCTGACCAGGCAGAGGCAGGGAGGGGGCCTGCCGGTGGCTTTCCTCCCTTTCTTCCTTCCCCTGCGCAGCTGCTCACACACGCGCAAGCGCAACCATACGCTGCTCTTCCCCGGACACGCAGGCAAAGGCAAAGGCACCACCCACCACCAAATAGGAAGGGAAGTTACTCCACCACCACCACCACCACCACTAGCAGAGGCACAGCACAGAAGTGGGAGGGAGAGAGGCGGGAGAGGAGAGAGACCAGGGCAGGGCAGGTTAGGGCAGGGCCGGAGATGGATGGAGACTTGTTGCAGTGCAGCCCACTGCAAAGCTCCAAATTACAACACGGAGCCCAACCACCACTTATACGCCACCGCCACCATCACCACCACCACCATTACACGCATTTTCCCCTCCCCGATCTCCCCCCAAACCCTAACCCCCTCCCCTCGGATCCGCGCATGGCCGTGTCGGAGGCGTGACGGCCCTGGGGTATGGACGCCGTGCCGGAGGACCTCCGTTGCAAGCGCTCCGACGGCAAGCAGTGGCGCTGCAGCGCCCCCTCCATGCCCGACAAGACCGTCTGCGAGAAGCACTACGTCCAGGCCAAGAAGCGCGCCGCCTCCTCCGCGCTACGAGCCACGCTCCGCACCACGCTCCGCACCACGCTCCGCAGGTCCTCCCCCTCCTACGCCGCCGCCTCCTACCCGCCGCCCCGCGAGGGCGACTCCGACTCCGACGCTGACCTGCCTCTGCCAATGGCTGTCGCGAGGCCCTTCTACGGCAGGCTCGTCGGGGAGCCTGTCTACGTGGCGGAGCCGGCGGTGCCGAGGGGGCTGCCCCTCACCAATGCTATCGGCTCGCGCACCGCAGCTGTCAGTTGGTTTACCTTTTTCTTTCTTTGCGGCTTGAGCTGCTTTGGGTGCTCATGTTGATTCGTGTCGATGACGGCAGGAGCTGGTCGGGAGACCCTCTGTAGGGCTGCAAGGCTGTGCGGAGGTGAAGACGAGTTGCCACCAATGCCGGAGGAGTGTCAATGCCGTTTGGTGTACCAGCTGTGGCAGGAGGGGGTATTGCGACGGCTGCATCTCCAGATGGTATACTGAGATATTCATTCTACTGTTCTACACTTACTATTATTAAGAAGAGTGCCAATCTTGATTGAGGAATAGTTCCATCCTAGAGGAAGGCACTTGTCCATAGGAACTGCCAAATCATAGGAACCACTCTAGGGCATTCTTGCTGGAACATGTTTCTGAAGCACATGGAGATGTTCCTGGTTAGTGCCTTGTAATTTCAGAAGCATAGCCTCTGCCTTGGCCTTTTAAAGGAAAATTAATCATTATCTTGGATTCTTGATTCATAACAATAAAAAGTTAATGTTCCACAACCCATGTAATTTGTTTTTTCCGACGGTCCCTTCTCAAGAACAAGCTCAATATGACCTAATTGAAAAGTGAATCAGCTCTGATCACACCCAAGTACATTTAAAAATATTCTAGTACAAGCATACCTTTTTGGTACACTACCAATTTGATGGAGAGACAGCGTCAAAGAACTGGGATGGCGATCAATGTTGACGGCAATGATGCGGGTAACACAAGTTATGAACTCCACAATCAGTGTATGGGAAGCAGTCAGTGTGGGAAGTGGAGCATGCGATGGCTGTGCACATTGCAAAAAGTTGCCCAAGGACCAAGAGGATCAGTTGCAGGATGAATAGGTGTTCTCGACAGCAGGGTGACAGACTAACAGCTAATGTTTCATGCTCTTTGAGCTGGCTAAACAGGAAGCATATTTTCTTGCTTAGAGTTGAATGGTTCTGTGTTTCGTCTTAACAATAACATGTACTCATTGTAGTCAGAAAAGAACTCCACGGTAGAAACAGATCTGTCGAGCCACTGACTTCTGATCAGTAACATCTTGTTTTTATTTAGATTGATCATATGAAAATGGTAGAGTGCGCTCGACTTGAAAAAATATTTTCATGATGTTAAGTTCATCAGGTTCTTACAAATATATTACTGGAGATCAATTGTAGTTTCACCGTGAGGACTGTTGCATTGTCAATGCAGCACCTTATTTTTGTGGCTATTCGTTATGCTTCGTTAGTATGTTAAGATTTGCGTATGTTGGTACCTTATACTGTATGATGTTGCTTACTTGGCCATTTCGGCTTTATAGATTGAATTACATACTCATTATTTTTTCTGTACTAATAGAATATGTAATGTAGGTACTCTGATATTGCAATAGATGATATTCAAAAGGTTTGTCCAGCATGCCGGGGCATTTGTAACTGCAAAGTCTGCTTACAAGGATACAACTTAATTAAGGTATGTTTGGTTGATGACAGGGTACCCGAGCATTTCTTCCTGTTGCTTTTACAAAACTTCCCTCTTGATGCTAAACTATAGCTCTAACTGAGTCAAATTCCACAATTTGCACAACTTGCCACACCAAGTTAGCCAACTTTGACTTTCTTAGCCTACTGTTTGTTTCTTTGCCAAACTTGTAGCATGTTCCACTATTTGATCACTATGCCCCACATGTCGTTGACACATCTTTTTGCCATACATTGCCTAAGGTGTGGCATGCCACAACTTGGCTAAATTAGGTGTTTCAACATGTGACATCCAACCAAATATGCCTGTTGGGAGTTTTCTTCCTTTTCTCTTTCCATGTATTTGATTTCCATGTTCAACTGAGATTTCTTACATAACACTTCTATTGTTCTTTTAAGGCAAGGGTGCAGGAGATATCTGTTGTAGATAAGTTGAAATATCTTCATAGCATTTTGGCATATGTTCTTCCAGTGCTAAAGCAGATTTACTCCGACCAATGCTTTGAAATAGGTGTTGAAACAAGAGCTTATGGTACCTTATTTTCGCTCTTACCCTCCTTTATGTAACTCTGCATGTTTCAAACACTATGATAACATATTATATGCAATAGGGCCCAAGATGGACATCATCAGGGCAAAGATGAATTCTGATGAGCAAATGTGCTGGTACTGCTTTTGCATTCTTCTATCTGTTGCTTTTATCATTGGGATTTTATTATTCCTACAATATAATTTTAAGCTGTAGTGTAGTACTTTATAGATTACCTTTCTGCAGTGACTTTTGCAAAGTGCCAGTGTTTGATTATCATCGACACTGTCCAAGATGTTTGTATGACTTATGCCTCGACTGTTGTCGAGACATTAGGCGATCTCAGACAAATGTAGTCAGAGGAGCATATGCTGAAAGTAAAGGTCATGTGGTGGAGACAAATAAAGATAGTGCGAGTAACATAGCAAGATTGGAACCATCTGCAGCAAGTGTCAATGATAAGTTGTTCCCACAGCCAATAGATGCAAATGACATTGGCATCAGATCTTTGTTTCCTACATGGCGAGTCAATAATGATGGCACCATCACTTGTGGGCCTCATGAGGCTGGTGGTTGTGGCTCCTCAAAGCTGGTATTAAGGCGAATATTCAAAATAAACTGGATTGGTAAGCTTGTAAAGAGTTCTCAAGAAATGGTTAATGGTTGCAAAGCACATGATCTTGAGAATGGATGCTCATCCTGTAACGCTAGCAGAAGATTGGACTCAATTGGTCGCCGTAACTTTGGTCTCTCAAAATGTTCAGATAGTGATGGTATTGATGGGAACTCTGTGTACTCTTCTGTACTGGAGAACTTAAAATACGAGGGTATTGTCCATTTCCGTAAACACTGGATAAACGGGGAGCCTGTAATTATTAGGAATGCATTTGAGCCTTCTTTATCATCAAGTTGGGATCCGTTAAGTATTTGGCGAGGAATCCAGGAGATCATGGATGAAAAAATGGATGAAAATGCCATAGTTAAAGCTGTGGACTGCTCAAACCAATCAGAGGTAAGAAGGGAGTATTACTTACTAGCTTATCTATCTAAATAACAGTTGTTCACTCTATTTGAAATGATCTTATCATTGCGACTTCTGTTTATAGACTCTGAAGTGGCATGCTATTATAATATTACTATTGCTAGTCGGCCTTGACTGTAAGAAGCATAACTTTCGCCCCAAAAGATATGTAGGTGATGAAAATTACTTCTGTTTGTACAAGGATTTCTCAAACATCATTACCCCATCATATAATCATGAGTGAAGAAGTGAAAAGGAAAGATAGTAGAAAACTGAAAAACTTTTCGTGTACTATGGCCATCCTAAAATCTATATGCTGCTTTGCAAAAAAATAAATTCAGGTGCATATCAAGCTCAACCAATTTATCAAAGGTTATTCAGATGGTCACAAGGGAGAAGATGACAAGTTAATGATGCTGAAACTGAAAGAGTGGCCTCCAGTGAGCGTATTAGAGGAGTTTCTGTTATGCCAGCGACCAGAGTTCATCATCAATTTTCCCTTAGTAGACTTTATCCATTCTAAGTGGGGCTTTCTTAACCTTGCGGCTAAGTTACCCCCAGATGCCCTACAGTCTGAAGTAGGCCTAAAGCTGCTTATTGCATATGGAAGGCAGCAAGAACCTGGTAAAAGCGATTCAGTGACAAATCTGATGGTTAAGATGGGTGATGTGGTAAGTTGCCCTTTTGCTATATTTACACTTCAAATTTCTTTTTACTGAAGTCAAACATCCGTTTACTAGAGAATGCTGACAGATGTCGCAACTTACCTTTTGATCTGTTTCTTGGCGATTTAATAAATTAATGAAATACAATAAAAACAGCACATGGCTAATGCTATGTTTTTCCGTATACAGGTTCACATGTTAATGCATACAGCTGAAATGCTTAACCTATGTCCAAAGAGTCTACAACCTCAGCAGCCGGAAAGGGCTGCTAATGGGATGACAGTGCATGTAAATGCTCATGCACCTGTGCAAAACTTGAATCTGGATATGAGGGAAGAATCACCTGTACACACAGTTTCTAAGTCTTGTGGTGGTTCTGTAGGCTCTTCTGCTGAGCTATCGAGTTCATCACATTCAGAGCAACCAAAAACTAATTGTTTAGAAAGATCTCAGCCTGGTGCTCTTTGGGATGTCTTCCGCAGGCAGGATGTGCCGATGCTGAATAAATATATAGCTTCTAACTGGGAGGAACTTAAAATTAACAGTCAGGCGATGCTCTCTGTAATAACTTCTCACTACTCTATGCCAAATTTGGTTGAACTACATTTGTCAAATATGTTTATGTTGAGAATACTATTCCTTTGGTTTTAGGTCAAGCATCCTATTTATGATCAAGCTGTATATCTCAGGGAGCATCATAAAAGGGTATTGAAGCATCAATATGGTAAGTACACCAAATAATGATTATCACTTTGAAGTTGGTAGATGTAATAGTTAGCAACTTCCTTCCACTGATGCACAATCGCATCCTGTTTCATTTACTTTGCCAACTTCTCTCAGACTTGTCCAATCCATAATACTTTATTTTGTAATACCACATGAAGCAGATGATGTGCCATCTAAATTCCTACCGAATCAATAAATGTAACTATACCAATTCTTTGCTTGAATGAGAGCAACCAAATGTCTGCTACTGGGAAATCCCAACCTGATACTTCTATCTACATCCTTTCTGGTGGGGAATATGATTTTTCACCACTACTTGGGACTTTGATGATTTGCCACTGGTTACTCTGCAAATGATATTTTGCCACTTCTTAGTTGGGACTTCAAGGATTTACCCTTTTTCAGTCAAAAACAATAGGAGTAATTACAAATGTTTTAGCTAATATATGCACAAAACAGTGGACAACAATACCCTTGTGCCTGTTTGACTGAAGGGGCAGAAAAATAAGTAGAAACCCCCAATGTCCCAGCTCTTCCGCCTCTCGAGGTCTCTCCACCGGCACCGATGAAGGCAAACTTGTAGAGGACGTCCCGTGGTAGGTCCTGGGTGTGCGTGAACTAGCCATGGCCGCCACCGCGGAGACGAGCGATAGGTGGCCCTCATAGAGGAAGACCGAGGGCATGCACGGTGACAGCGGCGTCCCTGAACCGTGTGTAGCCGACGTGCTGCAGCGGCTGGGGAGCCGGAATGGGGCTGGCTAGTGCTTCAGCAGCCCCTGCCAGTCACCACCGCCGCTGATGCCCCGTGCTGCCCTTGCTCGCTGCCGCGGCCACGTCTGGTTCCACAACAGGTGCTGGTGCTGCTGGTGCTGCTGGTCCTCTACTGCTGGTTGCTGCCGCTGCATGTGGTGCTGCTCGCGCCTCTTGCCTCTACAGTGGTCAGCCGCATATAGACTTGTGTTCTGAACTGCAGCTGATGCACCACATAGTCCTTGCGCTTGGAGCAGGATAAATCACTGATGTGTATTAGCGTCACAAAATCCAGTGTTTGCTTCCATGAAAGAATCGATCAGCTGGTTGCATGCTTGCCGCGTGCCATGGAATAATCAATCTAGCACTTTCTGTGTGGATTGCTCACCAGCGACGGATAGACCCAGAGGCATCAGATCTTGGTCCGACAGGGGGGGAGGGGGGTGACTGAGATGTGGACCTGCATGGCTCCTGGTCGTTTTTGGCCAGCGCGACCATGGCTGCCAACTCCGGATCCGCTCCCCGTGGCAAGTCACAAGAGAGATGGGGAATGAACAAACAGGAAGAGCCTGTCTGTCGGCTTGGTCAATCGAGGACATGGGCAATTTGGGGACTAAACCTGTAAGAGGGCAAATCCCAAATCCAAATCCAAATCCCAACTAAAAAATGGGAAAATATCAATTCCAAATCCTCAAAGTCTCATATGAGCCAGATTAATGATTTAGTTGCATCTTATTTTTATATTTTAAATTTGTGTTATGTCACCTGTATTTGTATGTTCTTGACAGGAATTGAACCCTGGACATTTGAACAACACATCGGCGAGGCTGTTTTTATTCCAGCTGGCTGTCCTTTCCAAGTAAAAAATCTCCAGGTATGCTTCTAGTGATTTTGTGCTGTCTCTGATTGCTATGCTGAACCTTACTGCTTTGGATGATCTACACTTTAAAATGGTTCATCGATGCAAATATAGTTACATCGTCTTCTGTTAAAAATGGTTCAGTCTACGGTTCAGTTGGCTCTTGATTTTTTGTCGCCTGAGAGTTTGCGGGAGTCGGCTCGAATGGGTCAAGAGATACGCTGCCTGCCAAATCATCATGATGCAAAACTGAAGATGCTTGAGGTACCTCACAACTGACCTGGTCACTGAGCAGTTCCTTTATGCCTATCTCACTTACCGTTCGGAATAAAAAGGAACCTCACGAGTTTTGTCATCAAACATGCAGGTTGGGAAGATATCTTTATATGCAGCAAGTTCTGCTGTCAAAGAAATTCAGAAAATAACCCTCGATCCCAAGTAGGTGCACTTACCTTTTATCTCCTTGAGCGTAGAACTATGGAGATCTTCACCCTTTTTTGTGTTCTATTTCCATACGCCTTTAGTTGATCTATGCTGCTTATAAAAACCCAGTATCATGTGCCTTTCTCAGGTTTAATCTGGATATCAGATTTGAGGATCAGAACCTAACCCGGGCAGTTTCAGAGAACTTGGCTAGAGTCACTAAACAACGGAAGGTGTCCTGTGGCTGAGATACTACAAGCCGGCCCTCAGGAGATGCGGGATGTAAGATTGAAACCCATGTAAAGTAGATATAGCAAATTGCACATGTAGTATACCGTGTCTACGAAAGGAACACATTCACAACTCTTGTCAGATAGTATTAACCTCACCTGTATATTGTGGGTTAGGACTAATGGATGTGCTCATGTCAACAAAAATAATATGTTGAGCAATCAAAACATTACAATGAGAGTATGATTGATAACTGCTCTTCCGCCATTTTGAAGAGAATTTCAGACAAAGTTTGGTAGAGTAATGGATTTTGGCCCTGTTTTGCTCTAGCTTACAACCACACAAACAAAACAAAACAAACAGGTTAAATTTAATAATGATGTTATAGCACACAATTAGTTCAACACAAACCAAATAAACCACAATTCAACACAAACCAAGATAAAATCAACAAGTCGTACATAGGCCATTCATGATGAATCAATTGCTTCCTTTGTTGCGCTTGTTGATCCCCCTCTCCTTGTTGAGGAACCACTTCCTGCTTTGTCACCCAAGAGGCTACTATCATGCAACATGATCCCCAACTCTCCCCGCAAAAGTGAAAACATGACCCTTGCAAGACTTATCTTCTCAATCCTAAAATTGATTTGAAAATGCTTATCGGGCAAGGAAAAACTTGTAAATTTTGGTCCGGACCTTCTTCGAAAAATTGGTGGCCATGTCAACCGCCGGAGATGCTCGACATTGTCCACGACGTTAGACTTGCGGCAACTCGTATGTCGTCTTAGGGGAGGCGTCTCTTCTACTTGTGTGAAGTCATTGGGGATGCCCCCTCCGCATTACGAAGGCGGAACAACGTCGGGCATGGCCGTGGTAGTGTCTGTGGACGTGGGCACCAAAGCGGGTCACGACCAGCTCCATCTAGAGGGCGTCCTTCTCCACCTTCTCAACAACTTCTATCTCAGCCTTCTTGCAGGTGTGCTGGTGGCACGTGTGCTTTCTCTGGTCGACGGTCTTCGCCTTGTTCAGGACGGTAAGGACTCCGACGGACTCCGCGGAGACAACCTCCATGGTGTGGGGATGGCGGAGTGGGTGTCTACGGCTAGTACGGAGGTCAATGACGTAGACACGAAGCAAGGGCGGAGAACGGACAATGAAGTTTCATGCACTAGCAAACGCAACCAAAAGTCCGAACCGCGGAAAGGGCTAGACAATCCACCTACACACTTAAACACCGCCTCTCACGTGTGAATAGACTGAGATGTATGGCTGAAGAGGCCTATGCGTGTACACAAAGGGGAAACAATTTTTTTTGGATAAATCATGAAAGCCATGACTTGAACTCAAGACCTTGGACCATGATACTATGTTACGCTTCATGCACTAGCCAACGCAACGAAACGTCTAAACTGATGGAATGGGCTAGCCAATCCACATATGCACTCCAACACACCCCTCTCATGTGTGACATAGAATTCAACACGTGAATAGACTCAGAGGTATAGTTCAAGAGGCATATACATGGACAAAGGGAGGCAACAACAATTTTTGAATAAACTGCGAAAGCCGGGACTTAAACTTAAGACCTTGGGCCATGATACCGTGTTAAGTTTCATGCATTAACCAACACAACCAAAAGTCTGAATTGATGGAAAATGCTAGGAAATCCTGTTGGAAATATGCACTAGAGGCAATAATATTATATTATTATAGGGGAGAAGCAAGCCGAACCTCTGATCGAGCCGGACACGTAAAAATTTCTCGGCGCCGAGAGAAAGATAAGATTCAGTAAGTAATTCAATGAGTGCTTTCTTTTATAAGAAGAGCGCTTGGAAGAAGAAAATGAAATACGAACAACCACGCTGGTTGTAATAGATTGGCTTGAACGTGTCTTCTTGCTCTAGCATTCAAGTTCCATTTCAAGGGAGGACGACGTACCAGGATACTTCCCGATATGATGTTGGGAAGGGAAAGGGAGTAGAAACTGTTGGAAATATGACCTAAAGGCAATAATAAAGTTGTTATTATTATATTTTCTTGTTCACGATAATCGTTTATTATCCATGCTATAATTGTATTGATCGGAAACACAAATACATATGTGGATACATAGACAACACTGTGTCCCTAGTATGCCTCTAGTAGACTAGCTCGTTGATCAAAGATGGTCAAGGTTTCCTAGCCATAGACATGAGATGTCATTTGATAACGGGATCACATCATTAGGAGAATGATGTGATGGACAAGACCCATACTACGAACGTAGCATATGATCGTGTCAGTTTATTGCTATAGTGATGCGGAGCATCCCATGAACACCACCATGGACCCATCACCAACACCTCAAGCTACGAAAGGTCCCATGACGAGAGCCTGTGCACGTGCCATTGCAAACGAGGTGACATCCCTCCTTTATGATTCTCCCTTTGTTGCTCTTGGAACGTGGATGCTACCTCAAGCGGAGACTCTTTGCATGATTAGGTACTATGGAGACAACCTAAGAGATGCTTGGGGTGAAGGCCAAGCCACCATGAAGACGGGTCCGAAGACGCATGGACACGAGGACCAAGGGAAGGCAAGATCACCTCCGAGGCCCCGGACATCTGCCCCTCATCCCGGACATTCGGCACTTGGGGACCCTCACAGCGCCCAGGCCAAAGCTACAGCGCCGGACATCCGGGCCCTCCCCGGAAATCTGGGCACCGACCCCGGAAATCCGGCGTGCCCGTGTTCGGTTCTGTTGGAAATGCCCCCCGCCAGCCCAGACATCAGGGACCTGAGCCCGGACATCCGCCCCCATTGAAGCCTCGGACATCCGGCCCCTGGCCCGGACATCCAGCCTGTGTGTGAGCAGACTCGAGCCAATGGGCCTTGTATCCCCCTATATTGCCCTCTTTTCCCCTAGTACTATATAAGGACCTCCTCCCCCTCTCTCTAGGGTTAGCTAATGTTTGCTCTTGAGCTTAGCTCCATTACCTGTCTCTCTTGAGGAGCTTGACCTCCTTTGGGAGAAGATCCAAGTGATGCCAAGGCCCCTCTAGAGGGAAGATCCTATGGGATACCAAGGCCCCTCCTCCGGAGTGGGAGATCGCGTACTGCTACTTGTATCGTTGGTTCATTTGGGATCTTGTTTTCCTTGAGTTATCATGGATCTAGTGGATGTGTGATTGAGTTTGCCCTCGAGTGTTTCCTCTCGTTCTTCCCTGTGTTCTTCGTGTTTCCCCCCTCCAATTCGCGAAAGATCGGCCACCACGGGTCTTGCCCTGTATCATATGGTATCATGAGCCACGTTGATCACGAATTTGGAGCCTCCCCACCGTTTTCTAGCCTAACTTTGCTTTATTTCGTCCCAATTTGAAAACCCCCACAAAAATAGCCCTACACAAAATTTCTTGGATTTCTTGGATTTGATGAGATTTTGTTGTTTTGGATTCGTGGATTCCGTAGAGGACTAGTGGATCTATCATTCCCCCATCATCTCCATCAATTTACACCACCAAATCCCCACCCCCCCAATTCGCCAAATTGTTTTCGTGTTCATCCTCTAGTTCATAGAGAAATCCGAGATCCAATCTGGATCGGCCAGCCCAGACATCCGGCCTTAATCCCGGACATCCGCCCCCCGGACATCCGACGCAATTGTCCCGGAAATCCGACACCTGGCAAACAACAAAGCTGTTTTAGTTTCGTCTAACAGATTTTTGGCGATTTCCCACCATTTCTTCCACACCTTTCCACCACTTTCTTTCGCAACCCTTTGGCATTTGAGATTTTGAGTCGCGAGCATTGCCACTTCCTAAGGTGTTTCGGCTAATTAGGAGTGGTCCTTCATCGACATCGCCGCTCATCATTGCTCCGGATCGTCGCCAACCACCTCTTCGTTGACACTACACCGTAAGCAAGGACGGTAACCGCGACGACATTCTTGACTTATACCCTTGCCATTGCATTGTTACCCCTAGCCAATTTTCCTTCCTTGCCTATCGAGACTAGCCATTGAGTATTGTCGGGCCATGCTACTTGTGCACATTAGTGATACATACTTCGCATAGCTCCAATTGCATGCATATACATCTTCATATCATCTCTTGTGTTACAAAGTACCCGCATACATAATTTCTATCTTGGTGTGCACGTCCCACATAGTGAAAATCCAAATATCATTGCTAAAGGAACGAAAAGTGAAGCTTTAAGCAAGGTCAATAGAACAATAGCATCACCAAATTTGCATATCACACTTGACCACTTTGGATCACTCGAGTGAGTGACTCGTGCCACATACATAGAAAGTCGGGTATAGGAAGACGACACATTCTTGTTTCTTATAGGTTGTGCACAAGTTCGTATCATGCCCATTAGAGCAATCGTGCTAGCGTCTCTCTAGAGTTGTGCAACACAAGCGTTTTCTGTGGATTCCACATTTTGAGCTCACTTCTTGGTTGCACAACCCCATTTTTCTAATTCGTGTGTGTGTTTCCGAGTTCACTCATTGCTATTAATTCACGTTGTCTTCCTTGCGAGATTGTGAATCTATCTCAACTTTACTGCATCATATTCTCGAATTGCTTGAAATTTTGTGCCACAATCCTAACCAAGCTACTCCATAAGCATTACTTTTGTAGGTGTGAGAAGGGCAAATTTGATACCAATTCTACTATTTCCACGATTTCACATTGAGTGATTGATCCTCATCTCAACTTTCAAAATGGTATTTGGTATTGTGTTTTCCCATTCTTCCACTTATATCTACTTGACTACCATGGATAGGAACACTATGATGAACCTGACATTCGAGGAGCACGATGACAACGAGAACAACTACGTCACCAAACTACAATTCTTCACCGCACAAAAGGGAATGCGCCAAGCACATGATGTCATCACGGACCGCATCGAGCACCTCGCCACCAACATACATGAATCCGAGGAGCGGACATGGGACTTCATGACAACACAAATGGACAAGCTCCATGCCTTGATGGTAAACCACGCTTCATCCACTTCTACCTCAACTCGACAGCGCACCGCAAGTCAACACTCCTCTGAGGATTCCTTCGGCAAGACTCCTCCTCCTCGAGCTCGACCACAACAACGTGACGCACGTCGCCTCTCTCAAGACTCAAGCAACCCTTTCCACGATGAACCTCAAGGTCGACATCGCGAGCGTGACCACCCTCGCCAACAAGAGCAAGACGACTACGAGCAAGATCGCCTACGTCACCACCATGAGGAAGACCGCCGCCGTGAAGAGCAAGCATGAGAGGCACAATGGGCGATTTGTGAATCAACCCATGCCTTGCAAGAGCGCAACTGACTAGCTCGTGAGGAACAAGAAGAACTACGTCGAGTATGCCAAGAAGATGACGCACATCAAGAGGAGCACCAAGAACGCCAACAACGGATGCGGCACCGACATCAACAACACCCAAGACAAGAGGAGCAATACATTGATGAGACCGCTCCAAGGCAAGAGCAAGACCAATGTGACAACAATGCCTCTCCATGACAAGATGCGCATCCTCAAGCAAATCCCGTTGACCACGTGGATGATCACGCTCCAAGGCAAGGACAACGTGTAACAGCCCGGGACCAACGCTCGAGAAGATTCCCCTTTTATTCCATTGTCGTCGTGCGTTTCGTTTGGTTGTCACATTCATCATCACATCATTCGCATCATATGCATAGCATTGTGACTCGTTTTCAAAAACTTGCATCCGTTCGTAGTTGCCGGTTCTCTCCGTTCGTGCTCTCGACCATTTCGAGACCAACCACACATGCACGCGCCTGCAACATCGATAAAATATTGTTTTTAAAGTGTGTATAAAATATTCTCGGATTGGGTCGAAAGTTGGTGTGTGGTCTTAATGTCGGTATACTGCCTGCCAAATTTCGTCACAATTTGAGTTCGTTCGATACCCCAACGGTCACCCGTAGCGGCACAGTCACCGGGTTATTCATCGGATGTTTTTGGTATTTCAACTCTTGTCACGGGCTGCCACCTTCCCTCTTATCTCAGACCAAGGCCCACTACACAACCCACTAGCCCAACCTAGCTTTCCCCTCTGTTCGTGGTCATCGGATCGCGATCGGACGGACGAGGTCCATCCCACCTAGCCACCTCCCCTATATATAACCATCCCATGGAGAGAGCCCCCTCACTCCCTAGGGTTTCCCCACATGTAAAATTGTAGCCACCCCCTAGAAAAACCCCACCTGCTAGCTCCACCTCCCTTCATTCCCGCAGCCCTAGCCACCTAGCCAAATCTGGCCCTCAGATCTGAAATCTGGGGTTCAAGTTCGTCCAAATCCCCACCTACTGGACATGTCCGTGGTCAAATCGGACATGTCCGGTGACCACAGAGCCGCAGCCGCCCTGAGCGCCCGCGTGCGCCGCACGTCTGACCCACGCCCGAGCCGGGGGCTCGCCTCCCCGCGCTGCCGGTTGCCTTCCCACACCGCCGGCCGGCCACCGGACCTGCCGGAGCCTTGCCGGACTGCTGCCATCGGCGACGAGCCGCCGGAGCCCGCAACCGCAGGCCAGCCCCTCACGCCCCTCTTCCTCCTCTCTTCTCTCTCTCCATCCTCGCCCTCTCACCATCTCTCTCCCTTTCCCATGTCCACAGGAGGAGCACCGGCTGCCGCCATGGCCTCAAGCTTCACCGCCGCCTGTCGGCGACCTCTGGCCTAGATCCGGCGGCCCCAAGGCCGGATCCGCTCGTCCCCGGCCATCCCCGCCTCCACCTCGCCTCCCACCGACCGCCGCCGCCGTCGTTCGTCACTTGCGCGAGGAAGATGACGCCGACTCGATCCTCTTCCTTGCTTTGACCGACCTCGTGGGCCTCACCCCTCCGTCGGCCCACCGGCACACCGGCCTGCCAGCCTAGCCAGCGACTCGGCCAAAGCCCACTAGGTGAGCCCCCAACCCCGGCTATCCCTCGCCCATGGCGCTATTTTTCTACACAGTCTTTCCAGATTCGGCCCAATGTTTTTTTGACTAACGCGAATTTGTCTAATTTCCAGTGAATTTCAGTTTTAGAGAAACCCCCCTAAAACTCATGCATTTAATAACTCGGCATCCGTGCATCATATGAGAAAACTTTATATATGAAAAATGACTAGAATTTAGTGTAGATTCACAATATCCAACTCTCACATATGTTTAAAATGTTTAACTTGCTTTTTTCATGCAATTTGCGTAAACGCCATGTAAAATGATTTATTTCATAACTAATTAACCGTAGCTCCGTTGAAAATGTTATATATATATATGTAACTTGACTAGCAAAATGCGTAGAATATCATGGTGACCTTTATTTTGTTGTTTAACGACTCTAAAATATGCTCAGGACAGATCTGTTCCAATTCCGAAATTAGCATATGGGGTCATTTCGGAAATGCTATAAGTTGTTTCCGACCTCATTTAAGATGCCTAGATAGATAGTTTACTTATGCTTCACCTCTTGCCATGTTAACAACATTTAATATTGTCGTGTACCTAAACGAGAGTGAACTAAATAATCGATCATGGAGTTTCGTCAATTTGCAACCCGTTGCATATTGAGCTTCACTTAATGTGTAGTAGTTGTTGATGTGATTTGCCATGCCTTGCATATTTAAACCGGACATGCATCATATTTGATTGTGAATCATGTCATGTATATGTTGTGTTGTATCATGTGTTGATTGTTCGTTCCGGATTGTTTCCTCTCGATAGTCTTCCGAAAGCGTTCGGAGTGTGAGGATTCATTCGACTACGTTGGCTCGTCTTCTTCATGGACTCGTTCTTCTTCCAAGCGGGATCTCATGCAAGATGACATATCCCTGGATACCACTACTATCATTGCCATGCTAGATGTCTCGTTTTTCTATCACTATGTCACGCTACCTACCACTTGTTTGTCAAGCCTCTCAACATTGCCATGATAAGTCTCTATCCCCTTCACATCCCAACAAACCATTGTTTGGCTATGTTACCGCTTGCTCAGCCCTTCTTATAGCATTTCTAGCTACAGGTGCAATTGCTTCCATGTGTCAACATGGACATTATTTTGTTACCACAATATGATTGCTATTTAATTTAATGCACATATATACTTGGTAAAAGGTGGAAGGCTTGGCCTTTTGCTCGGTGTTTTGTTCCACTTTTGCCGCCCCTAGTTACTTGTGTACCAGTGTTATGTTCCATATTGAGCGCTCCTAACATGCTCGGGGTTGTTATGGGGACCTCCTTGATTTTTGTTTTAGGATAAAGCTTGTTTGGCAAGGCCCAACATCGGTACTACATTTGCCAAATAACTAATAAAATTGCATAGGGACCCGGCGACACCCGCTGATAATTAATCAACAACCCAGGCCAGTGCTCCTCATGAGTGTTGGTCCAAACCGAGCGATGTCCAGTGCCCCCTAGTCACCCGGGGTTTCAGCCAACCCGACATCTAGCTCATTTGGTCGTACCCTGATACGCGACTCCTATCGGATTTAGTCGGTACGCCAGGCGGTCTTGCTAGACTTGTTTTACCTTTCTCGAATGTCTTGTGCGAGGAATTCCATTTTACTTCGCGCTATCTCGAGGTGTGGTCTTCCTGTGGAATTGCCTATGAAGATCATGAGATCTGTGGTTGAGGTTATTCTTACGGCGTGTGGTTAATTTGTGATGGACGAGTTGGAGCACCCCTGCAAGGTTAAATCTTTCGGAAAGCCATGCCCGCGGTTATGTGGCAACTTGGAAAACTTGTTTAACACCCGGTCATAGCAAACTTGAAGTAAACTCAAATAAAATACACCAACTGTGTGCGTAACTGTGACTGTCTCTTCTCGTGAGTCCTTATTCGAGAGAGAACACGTTGGGGTTATGTTTGACGTAAGTAGGGGTTCAGGATCAGTTAGTGATCATTACTAGTTCACGTCTGTTATGCATATTCCACCATACTTTACTTTCTATATTCGTAAGTTAGCCACTCAAATAAATGCTTAGTTGCTTGCTGCAGCCTCACCACTTAACCTTACCTCCCCCATTAAGCTTTGATAGTCTTGATACCCTTGGAAATGAGATTGCTAAGTCCCTGTGGCTCATAGATTACTACAACAACAGTTGTAGGTACAGGTAATGCGATGCTTTGATGTGAGAGCGATGCTTGATTTGATTTGGAGTTATTCTTCTTCTTCTTCATGAATCTAGGATGGGTTCCAGGCGGCAGCCTAGGATAGCAAGGACGGATGTCATTTTATCATGTGATTTCGTCCGTAGTCAAACCCTGCTCTTTTGTATGATGTTTGAGTATGTTGTTGTATTGATGTGATCTTGATGTAGCTTGTGGCGAGTGTAAGCCAATTCCATATACTCATCTCTTCTGTAAATGTACTTGTAATGATATCCATTCTTGCAACACGACAAGATGCGCTTCTATCCCTGTCGAGGCCCCCATGCCAAAATAAGGATAGGATCGCATCTTGGGCTAGACACAACGTCAACAAGATGATTATGCTCCTCCATGACAAGGACATCGCAACAACAACAACAATGAGGAAAATCGCTTTGGCAAGCTCAAGTTCACCATGCCTAAGTTCTCGGAAAGCAACGATCCCGAAGACTAGCTCTCTTGGGAACTCAAGGTCGACGAAATATTCTGGTTGCACAACTATGAAGAAGACAAGAAGATTGCCATGGCCTCCCTCGAGTTCCAAGATTACATGCTCATTTGGTGGGAACAAGTGATTGAGCGAAGAAGAGAAAGAGTGAACCTCCAATCACAACTTGGGAACAAATGAAAGAACTCATGAGAGTGTGATTCGTCCCAACACACTATAATCGTGATCTCTTCAAGAAACTCCAACTACTCAAGCAAGGCACCAAGTCGACGGAACAGTACTATCAAACTCCAACTACTCAAGCAAGGCACCAAGTCAGCGGAAGAGTACTATCAAGAGATGGAGATGGACATGATAAGAGCAAATGTGAAGGAGGACAATGAGAAAACTATGGCACCTTTCTTGAATGGCCTCAATTACCAAGTCAAGAAAATTGTGGATTTCCAACCCTACTCAGAACTTGCTCGAGCTAGTGCACCAAGCCACAAAGGCGGAACATCAAGTTCAAGAGGAGTATAAGTACTCCAAGACCTCCTACAAGACCTACGGTGCAAATACCGAAGCTACTCCCACAACGACTCCTTCTACAAGAACCTCCACGGCAAAAGATGACAAGTCAAGCTACAAGGACAAGTCATCTTCATCATCGCGCAATGCATCTACAAGGAAAACAAGAGTGTAATCCTCTACACGAACACCGGATGATGTGAAAACAAGCTCCATCAAGTGTTTCATGTGCCAAGGCCGAGGCCACAAGATGCATGAGTGTCCCACAAGGCGAACCATGATACTCCAATATGACGGCTCCTATGACTCCATGAGTGATGATGAGATGGAAACTTTGGAACAAGTGGCCATGCACCGACAAGTCAATGAAGATGAAGACTCTCAAATCTTTTGTGACAATGATCCGAGCCCCGCTCTCATTGTTTCCAAGGTTTTGACACTTCAACAACAAGACGAGGACTAACGCTGCCACATCTTCCACACCAAGGCCGGTATCGAAGGGAGACCCGCCAAGGTCATCATCGACGGAGGAAGTTGCCATAATTTGGCAAGTGAAGAACTTTGCTCCAAGTTACACTTGACCAAGAAAAAGCATCCTCGCCCCTACAAGGTCCAATGGCTAAGTGACTCCGGCACGATACAAGTTGACCACACCGTGCAAGTCTCCTTCGAGATCGGCGCTTAAGAAGACACCTTGGAGTGTGATGTGGTGCCAATGTCCGTTTGCCACCTCCTCCTTGGGAGACCTTGGCAATTTGATCATGGCACCATACACAACAGGCGCACAAATCAATATAGCTTCAAGTTGAAGGGCACCAAATATGTGCTTCGCTCCATGTCTCCAAGCCAAGTGATCACCGACAAGCAATCTTCGTCCCATCATGGAGAGAAAAGTGAGAGAGCGATCCACCTCAAAGCGAGTAAGTGCCACAAGCCAAACTTTAGGAACTCCACGATGAGGGACATGAGTGACCTAGTTCTATTTGCCACCAAAAGAGATTTGAGGGATGTGAGTGAGAGCCCATTGACCATCCTTAACTATGTGATAGTGTGCAAGGATGATGTTACCCGGCCTAACCCTTCACAACATCTTCCTCTTGTGCTTTCTCAATTGTTGCAGGAACTTCAAGATGTGTTCCCTGATGAGCTACCTACGGGACTACCACCAAAACGAGGGATCGAACACCGCATCGACGTCATCCCCGGTGCACCGCTCCCCAACAAGGCTCCCTACCACGTCAACCCCGACAAAACAAAGGAGATACAAAAACAATTCCAAAAACTCCTAGATAAAGGGCATGTTCGCGAGAGTTTGAGTTCTTGTGCGGTTCCCGTGATACTAGTGCCCAAACATGATGGTAGTATGCGCATGTGTTCCGATTGCTGTCCTATAAATGCTATCACCATTCGCTACCATCACCCTATCCCACGCTTAGATGACATGCTAGATGAACTTAGTGGTGCCACTATAGATTCCAAGATAGATTTGAAAATTGTTTACTACCAAATTCGCATACAATAGGGTGATGAGTGGAAAATGACTTTCAAAACTAAATTTGGTCTCTATGAATGGCTAGTGATGCCCATGGGTTTATCCAAAGCACCAGGTACGTTCATGCGCATGATGCATCATGTGTTGCGCCCCTACATTGGGTATTGTGTTGTGGTCTACTTTGATGATATCCTTGTTTTTAGCAAATCTCTAGAACATGCCACACATGTTAAAAATGTTTTGCAAACTCTTCGGAAGTAAAAACTTTATGATAACATGTACAAATGCATTTTTGGTGTGGAAAAAGTTGTTTTCCTAGGATTTGTGGTTTCCTCAAAGGGTGTCCATGTTGACGCGTCTAAAATTGAGGCAATTAAAAATTGGCCAACTCCAACCAATTTGCAACAAGTGCGTAGCTTCTTAGGTCAAACCGGTTTTTACCATCGCTTTGTGAAAGACTTTAGCACTATTGCTACCCCTCTACACGCTTTGAGCAAGAAAAATGCACCGTTTCTTTGGGGACCAGCCCAAGACACCGCTTTCCATGAACTTAAGAATTTGCTTACTCATGCACCTTTGCTTGCCTTGCCTAAAACTTTGACAAAACTTTTGAAGTGCATTGAGACACTAGTGGTAATAGCATAGGAGGTGTGCTTATGCAAGAAAAACACCCTATTGCGTATTTTAGTGAAAAACTTTCTGGCGCTCAACTCAATTATCCTATCTATGACAAGGAATTGTATGCATTGGTAAGGGTCTTAGAAGCTTGGGAACATTATTTGCGATGACATGAATTTGTCATTCATACCGATCATGAAACTCTCAAGTTCCTAAAGGGCCAAACTAAGTTGAACAAACGACATGCTAAATGGAGTGAATTTATTGAGTCTTTTAATTATGTCATCCAATACATTAAGGGCAAAGAAAATGTTGTTGCGGATGCTCTTTCCCGCAAATGCATGCTCGGTACTCAACTTGAATTGAATGTTGTTGGATTTGAGCACATAAAAGACTTGTATGAGCATGATGATTCTTTTGCTATTCCTTATGCGAATTGCAAAGTGAAAACTTGTTGGGAGAACTACTACATGAAAGATGGATATCTTATGCATGCTAACAAACTTTGCATTCCAAAGTCCTCTCTTCGTTTGTTACTTTTGCAAGAGGCACACGGTGGAGGACTAATGGGTCACTTTGGATGTGACAAGACACATGCCACCCTCTCCGACAAGTTCTATTGGCCAAAGATGCTTTGAGTTGTCGCTTCACCAACCGACGCTCTTCATGATGCAAAGCTAAGTCCACAGCTTAATCCCATGGTCTTTACATGCCTCTTCCTATTCCGTTCCAACCTTGGGAGGACATTAGCATGGATTTTGTGCTTGGATTGCCACGAACACAAAATGGCCATGATTCCATCTTTGTTGTTGTGGACCATTTTTCCAAAATGGCTCATTTCATTCCTTGTCACAAGATCGACGATGCTTCACATATTGCAAATCTCTTTTGTAGGCACATCTTACGCCTACACGGAGTACCAAAGACAATTGTCTCGGATCGTGACATCAAGTTCTTGAGATACTTTTGGAAGACCCTTTGCGCCAAGCTCCACATCAAGTTACTCTTCTCGTCGGCCTACCCTCCACAAACCGATGGCCAAATGGAGGTGATGAACCGGACACTTGGAACTCTCCTTCGCGTGTTGATCAAGAAGAACATCAAGGAATGGGAAGGTTGCCTACCCATCGCCGAGTACGCCTACAATCGAGCACGACACTTCACTACCAACAAGTCTCCCTTCGAGGTGGTCTATGACTTCAACCCATTGTCCCCATTGGACATTCTTCTGCTCCCACTACAAGAACACGTCAACATGGATGCAAGTGCAAGGGCAAGTTATATCAAGAAAATGCATCAAGATACAAGGAACACCATCGAGCGCCAAGTGGAACGCATCACCACCAAGCGCAACACCAACAAACACCCCATGGTGTTCGAACCTGGCAACCTTGTGTGGCTACATCTCCAAAAGGAACGCTTTCCCAATGAGCGCAAGTCCAAGATACTATCTTGAGCCGATGGCCCATTCAAGGTGTTGGAGCGCTACAACAACAATGCCTACAAGATCGACATTCCGCACGACAAGTACAACGTGAGCGACACCTTCAACGTCGTGGACCTCTCCCCTTTCCATGGTGATGAAGATCTTGATCCAAGGTCGGATCCCTCGCAAGGGTGGGTGGGGAGAGATGATGCGGAGCATCCCATGAGCACCACCATTGACCCATCACCAACACCTCAAGCTATGAATGGCCCCATGACGAGAGCCCGTGTACATGCCATTGCAAACGAGGTGACATCCCTCCTTTATGATTCTACCTTTGATGCTCTTGGAACGTGGATGCTACCTCAAGCGGAGACTCTTTGCGCGATTAGGTACTATGGAGACGACCTAGGAGATGCTCAGGGTGAAGGCCAAGCCACCATGAAGACGTATCCGAAGACGCGTGGACACGAGGACCAAGGGAAGGCAAGATCACCTCCCAACCCCAGACATCCACCCCAGCCTGGACATCCGGCACCTGGGGACCCCTACAATGACCAGGACAAAGCTACAGTGCCGGACATCCCGGCCCTCCCCGGACATCCGACACAACCCCGGAAATCTAGGAACCGGCCCTGGAAATCCGGCGTACCCGTGTCCGGTTCTGCTGGAAACGCCCCCTGCCAGCCCGGACATCCGGGTCCTGAGCCCGGACATCCAGGCCCCACTGAAGCCCCGGACATCCGGCCCCTGTCCCAGACATCCGACCCCTATGTGAGCAGACTCGAGCCAATGTGCCTTGTATCCCCCTATCTCACCCCTTTTCCCCTACTACTATATAAGGACCTCCCCCTCTCTTTAGGGTTAGCTAATGTTTGCTCTTGAGCTTAGATCCATTACTTGTCTCTCTTGAGGAGCTTGACCTCCTTTGGGAGAAGATCCAAGTGATGCCAAGGCCCCTCTAGAGGGAAGAACCTCCACGATACCAAGGCTCCTCCTCCGGAGTGGGAGATCGCGTACCGCTACTTGTATCGTTGGTTGATTTGCAATATTGTTCTCCTTGTGTTATTATGGATCTGGTGGATGTGTGATTGAGTTTGTCCTTGAGTGTTTCCTCTCGTTATTCCCCATCTTCTTCATGTTCTTCATGTTCTTCGTGTTTTTCCCCTCCAATTCGTGAAAGATCGACCACCACGGGTCTTGCCCCGTATCGTATAGTTTTTTGCATGTGAAGTGTTTGTTCCTATGACCATGAGATCATGTAATTCACTGACACTGGACGAGTACCTTGTGTGTGTGAAACGTCGCAACGTAACTGGGTGACTATAAAGATGCTCTACAGGTATCTCCGAGGGTGTCTATTGAGTGGGCATGGATCAATACTGCGATTTGTTACTCCGTGTGACGGAGAGGTATCTCAGGGCCCACTCGGTAATACAACATCACAATGAGCCTTGCAAGCAAAGTGACTAAAGAGTTAGCAACATGATCTTGTATTACGGAACGAGTAAAGAGACTTGCCGGTAATGAGATTGAACTAGGTATAGAGATACCGACGATCGAATCTCGGGCAAGTAACATACCGAAGAACAAAGGGAACTACATACGCGATGAATTGAATCTTTGACATAGAGGTTCAACCGACCCTAGGGGGAAACCCCAGGGTGCCAACACCTCCCCTCCCTCCTATATATATTGGAGGGGAGAGAGGGCAGTCGCACCCCAAGCCACGGTACGTCCCTCTCTCCCCCACTAGATCGTGCCCTCCTCTAGATTGATTCGGTGGTACTTGGCGAAGCCCTGCCGAATCAGCTCCACCACCACCATCACCATGCCGTCGTGCTGCCAGAGTACTCATCTACCTCTCCGCTCCCTCTTGCTGGATCGAGAAGGTCGAGATCGTCATTGAGATGTACATGTGCTGAACGCGGAGGTGCCGTCCGTTAGGCGCTAGATCGGGACGGATCGTGATTTGATCGTGAGATGGCTTGCAATTTGGATCACGAAGAGGTTCGACTACATAAACCGCATTTCTTAACGCTTCCCGCTTAGCAATCTAGAAGGGTATGTAGATCCACTCTCCCTCTCGTAGATGCTCATCACCATGGATAGATCCTGCGTGTGTGTATGATTTTTTGTTTCCCATGCAACATTCCCCAACAGAAACGTTTTTGTAGCCTTGGGGCAAAGGGCTGAGAGTTCCGTGATCCAGTTCTTTGAGCATACATAGGTTGAGGATGGAACTCCTGTAGCAATCAATGTGGAAACAGGCAACAATCGAGAATACAAAGCAAAAAAAAAGAGTGAGATCTTGAATTTCTATTATCATACAACATAGAATCATTTAATCAAATAAAAAAGAGCCCATATTCATAATTAAGAGTTATATTCTATGCTATAACTGTTATGATCCTGGAATACGCATTCAGTAGAAAAGACATATGCACGCGTGGAATAATAAACAGTAAATAAGGTTCCCACTCTTTCCTCTAAGACTGGCTCAAGTGTTGTTGGTCATCACATTTTCTGGATCTTCAGATATTGTTAAGTGTAACAATGATCCTAAAACAACAATGAGAGTATGACGTTAGAAGAATGATCATATTGAATCGATCCAAACTTTTTTTGTTATACTTTGAGTTAATATCGTCTGAAATCAATTGTTATAAGATGAAGTGTCGTGTATTTTATGTTCCTTAGACCATGAGAGTGTCGTAGTCACTTCTTACCGTACAATGAGCTTTGGGGTTACTCAAACATCATATGTAACTAGGTGATCATAACGACAACTTATTGGTTCATCGGTAAGTTTGACAAGGGACTAGAAAGCTAGAGAGTAGGATTTGCTCCTCCGATGATGGATAGATATTATTAGGGCCCTCTTGATGTGACGACATTCATCATCGTCTGGCCAGACATAGTTGACAATGTCACGGGGATGCCGGAACACATCAACGAGAAAGAAGAACAAAACTGGTAACAAAAATAACGGCATAACGAACATGTGATTGAATCAAAAGGATACCGATGATTCTCGGGTCTTTTAAAGAATCACAAAGCAAAGGTAATGTCACATGGTAACCAATGGTTCACTTGAATATCATTCGTGTACTCATAGGGATCGATATGGACGTCCATGGTTCTGCTATGGGTCATTGAACAAGGGAGTTCCGTTCATGTCTATGAGTTACCAAACCTATGGGGTCATAAGCTTAAGGTAATAACCATCTTCTAAGTGTTAGTAGGACGAGGGTATAGAGGATTTACTTATGAAATTATTTCATTAATATTCAGAATAGTTTCGAGAGGACTTGGAAGCGTTTTGGGGTCACCGGAAGGGTTTCCAAGAGTATCGGGTATTACTAGATATTACCGATAAATATATATGGGAGGGAAATGTTTGCAAAGATGTTAAATTATATATAAAATGGTATTAAATTATTTATGACAATTATATTTAATGAAATATGAACGGGCCTAAAAAGCCCAAGTGAAGGAAAACAACTTTGGCCATAAGGGCCCAAGTGGGGAGGCGCCTCCTTCGTTGTGGAACGAGGCTGAATTGGCGAAGGGGAAGGACTCCCCTTCCCTCCTTTGCTGGCACAATGGTAGGGGAGTCCTTCTCCTCCTCTTGGCCACCCCTCTCTCCTCCCACCTATATATACTTGGGGCCTCGGGATCTTTTGAACACACAAGTTTTGGAGCCTCCTCTAGTTCTTCTAGTTTGCCTAGTTGACTAATTAGAGCTAGGTCTAGTTCCTATACTCCTCATAATTAGAAGTCCCAGTGTGGTTCTAATATCTTGCCTCTAATTCTCCAGCGACGAGTAGCTCTGGTATACGAAGCATTGCCAGATCGTGAAGACCGTACACTTGCAACCAAGGAGAGATGCAGTGCTTCCAGTATTCGGTTCGAGGGACCATTCATCTACGGTTCGAGGGACTCCAAGTACGATCTACATCTTCACACTCTTCTTCTTCTGCAACTCAGTGCCAGTAACGATTGTGATCCCGACCATTATTGCATCCTCATAGTGTTTTTGGTTGATCGTAGTGCATTTTTTTTTGTTTTCTACTATGTTTCCCAACAGTGGCATCATGAGCGGTTCTATGAGTAGATACTTGTTGTGATATAGATCACATGTGGATGTGAGGGTTTTATGTTCTTGCTATGCTTCCCTCGAGTGTTGCTTCGGTCCAGTTCATTGACACCATGATGTATCTTTTTACAAAGTTCTGACAATCGATCGCTCTGGCTGTCGACGATCTGCTAACAGTTCTTTGGGCTTCATCATAGTCAAGAATAGTGAACTGTCACATACATGAGAGGGTGATAAAGATGGTCGATCTTCTAGGGGATCATGCATAATGATGAAGTTTATTGTGGGGCTAGAGATTTTTAATTAAGTATCTTCCCTCACACACCGCAAAACTTAATCTAGCAACAAGGATTATCGCCTTCATGGTGGACGTAGGTAGCTAGTGTTATCTAGAAACCCTAGAAACCACGCAATTAGAATTTTCCAAACCGATTGCAGGATGTCTAACTTGGTTTTGCAGGTTGTATGTGATGTGGTATAGCCTTCGTCGTGATAATGTGTTTATGTATGAGATGGTTATATGTTGTAATGTTAAGTGGCATGCGCATCACAACATGATGGATGGAGCCACAAGATTGCCATGTTAATGTAAATATCATAGAGATAGCCTACATGTTACATGTGACGATGGCAAGCGTACACGAAGGACCTTGACGTGGAGAAGGTGTACTAGGTGCGGGACGAGGAGCTATAATTTCGTGCCACCGTGGAATTTCTGAATTTGGTGCCATGAAAACATTTCCTAAAATGATCTCCACAACAATGTTTTCTGAAACTGCTGCCACAACAAAGTTTTCTAAAACTGCTGCCACGAGAACGTTTTTGAAATGGTTGCCATGGCAACAAAATATTGGCCGTCACGATGTTTCAACTTAAGATTGAAGATGGTCTTGAAGGATTCTCGATGCCCAGGGCTATACCATATCATACTATTATGAATTGGCTGAGATGTTTATTCCTTTGTTGTTTGCCCCCTTTGATTGTGCAATAGTCAATTATCAGGGTGATCTCTCATTAAAAATATCAAGTTAAAAGCTGCTCTTCCTAGTGTTGGAACTGCCTATAACATGTAACTTTACGAAGTGTGTCATGTCCACATGAGTACAAACAGATCATGAGGTGTAAGGTGGCCGAGGTCATACCAAGCAAGCAGATAGCACTTGGTTGTCTTGAAGTTTTAGTAGAATCATTCTGATCTCGGAGCACGAAGCATCGAAATATGAATACGAATCGTATGGAGATATGATCAACAAAAGATTGCCTACCGGTTGAGTTCATGTCAGCAGTGATGTCCACATCAATGATCGTGAATAAGAACATGGTCTTGAATCACTTAAAATCAATTATGAGAGATATTGATTTGAGTGGGAGTGCATTTTTTTATTAATTAGTTTAATCATTGGTGAAATTAATTGTGAACAATGTCTATGTGTAGTTTGCATTTTAGTTGTAGAATATTGGCTCATGGTTCCACCATTGTTGTTGAAATCGATTAGTTGCTATTTATCTGGTTGAATATTTATGATTGGTAAACATAATGAATGGATCATCCTCTAAAAGTGTGGAGAAAGATTTATTTTTCTGAAATTAAATTGAAACTTTTTTCATTAGCAATAACCATTACATCGTTTGTGAGAAGCATTACAATTTCATTTAGAGGTTCCTCAAACCAATCATTGACTAAAGCAAATCTAGCTAGTCTAGCAAGCTAATGCACTACTTCATCTTCTTATCTATTATAGTGTTAGAATATATTAATAATGAAATCATAGGCATATTGAAAATAGTCATCGAAGATTGCCGCCGGCGCACCCGCTGAGTGTCCTCTGTCCTGCATGGTCTCAATCACCTTCATGTTATCCGAATTAATAATGAGGCGATTACATCCCGTCCTTTGTGCCAATGTTATGCCAAATTTTAGGGATAAGGCTTCCGCCATCAGAATGTCCGCGTAGTAGTCAATTTTCCCATTCCCTCTAGCGATAAACTTGCCTTTGTCATCTCTCAGAAGCACTCCCATCGAATTTCTAAGCAGGTCATGGTCAAAAGAAGCGCCAACGCTAAGTTTTACAAAACCCCTAGGAGGACAAGACCAACCCCCTTTTTCATAGCAGCCTTGGGGGAAGATGCATTGGTGAAAATTGATGTAAAGCCAGGATCCCCATTGAAATTTGATGAGCATTTTGAGCTGCCTCCTTGTGCACCGACGTCTTTCCCACCATAAGTACCATGCTGAGACTGTAATCATTTCTCGCACATTGTGATGGCTCATAATCCACAATTCTTGGTTTGGCAGAAGTAGTAAGTACTCCAATACCGCCTCTCCAGAATGGTCCACGTCATAGGCTTTATCAATAATATCCTCCATCCCAAGCGTTTTCCAAACCTCCTTTGCTTTGCTGCATAGGAATAGCATGTGCTTTGTATCTTCTAACCACTCTCAGCAAGTAGGACAAATGGGCAAGATCTTCATATGTCTGTTTGCGAGCATTACCTGACGTGGAAGTGTGCCATGTAATGTGTTCCATATAAAGATTTTGATTTTTTCTGGACAAGATGAATCCCATATCTTACTCCAAATAGGGTTAAATGTGGTTCAACCCATCCCATCAGAATATCTTAGATTACTTCCATATTGATGATCCCACCCCATATAGTAAGCTGACCGAACCGAAAACATACCATTTTTCATGTAACTCCAAGCAATGAAATCTGGCATATCATGTCGCGAGAGTGGAATTGAAAGGATTCATTGTACATCAATTGGCCATGTAGTTTGTCTGATCAGATCTTCGTCCTAGATATTGGAGGTTGGACCAATCAGATCCCCCACCCTGGATAACAGTTGTCTCCCCTTGGGCGTTACAGTTTTTCTTGTTGCACAATTTGGTATCCAGGCATCTTCCCAAATATTGATCTTTTGTACATTATCGACTTGCCAAATATAGCCGCGTTTAAGAGAATTTATATCTACCATAATACTTTGCCAGGTAAGGAAGAACTTTAGCTTGATGTTCAACAAATCTCCATAAGGAGAGTACTTAGCCCCTAGGATAGTAGCGCACAAGGACCCGGGCTTATCAAGAAGGCGCCACGCCTGTTTTGCGAGCAGTGCCAGGTTAAAATAGTGAATATCATGAAATCCCATCCCTCCTTTGTTTTTAGGTACACACATTTTCCACCAGGCCATCCAATGCACCCTCCTCTGGTTCTCCTCGTCTCCCCACCAGAAATGCACTATCACGTCAATGATTCCTTTACAAACATCTTTAGGAATTTTGAAGACCGACATTACATAGGTGGGTATCGCTTGGACAAGCACCTTAAGCAGGATCTCCTTCCCCTAACAGATAGTAGTTTTTCCTTCCAACTACTAATTTTCTTAACTATACATTCAATAAGAAATTGGAATTAGGTTGTTTTATCTAATCCCACATTTGCTAGCAAACCCTAATATTTATCATTGAGGACCTCACTCATTATATTCAGCGTTGTACACATTTATTCTCTAATGTCCACCTTCGTGTTAGGGATAAAGAAAGTTCTAGACTTTTCAACGCTTACCAATTGTCCCGATGCCGCATAGTATATGTCCAGCGCTGATTTCAGAACATCCGCACTCTGTTGGGTTACCTTCATGAGAATCAATGAGTCAGCCGCAAAGAGGAGGTTTGTGATGGGTAGGGCATCTCTACATACTTTCACTCCTGAAATATATCCATTTTCCTCTGCATGTGTAAGTAGAGCATTCAACCCCTCTATACACAACAAGAATATATATGGTGACAATGGGTCTCCCTGACTCCCCCTTGTAGGATTAAAACTCCCACTCTCCTCCGCATTAATCCTTACTCTGTATTGAATAGTTGAGACACATTCCATAATAAAGTTCAACAATCCTGCCAAAAACCCAGTCTCAACATAATCTCCTTCAAAAAAGGCCAATCAACTTTGTCATAAGCTTTGTGCATATTGATTTTTATAGAACACAAGCCTTCTCTACCTTCTCTTTTATTTTTGATTGTGTGAAAATACTCATAGGCTACTAACATGTTATCCGTTATCAATCTACCAGGCACAAAGACACTTTGAGTTGGACTAATAATTTCGGGTAGAAGAACGTTCAAACGAGACACCACCATTAGTGCAATTATTTTATGTACCACATTGCATAAGCTGATTGGCCTAAACCGGGTTACCTTCTCCGGTGTGATAACCTTTGGAATCATTACGATCGCCGTATCGTTCCACCCTATAGTGATAGAGTATGTGTTGATTGCTTGCAAAACTGTGATAGCCTGGCTTATTAGGGATGATAGACTACTCATATCAATAAGGAATTCCTTCTTTTCCGGGAGCCCATTCGAACAGAACTCCCAGGTTAAGCGTGCTTGGCTTGGAGTAGTTCTAGGATGGGTGACCGATCGGGAAGTTGGTCCTGGGTGCGCATGAGTGAGGACAAAGTGCGCAGAAAAGACTAGTATTGATCTGTGAGGCCAGTCTAGATCCCACCAGGAGTAACGACTACCGGCGGGTGTGTTCGAGGCGTTACAAGTTGGTATCAGAGTTGACCCTCGCGGTTACACGGATGTTTGCCAACAGGTATGCGGTCATGTTGTTCATGAAGTTGGTGACCTGTCATGGCACACAGAATGACACATGTATCGGACTGGAAGCACAAACATTTGTGCCAAGGGGGAACGTTCCTGTGACCCGACGAGGATGTCAGTTCCTCTGCGTGGTGGTGTATGTGATAGCCTGGCTTATTAGGGATGATAGACTACTCATATCAATAAGGAATTCCTTCTTTTCTGGGAGCCCATTCGAACAGAACTCCCAGGTTAAGTGACCGACCGGGAAGTTGGTCTCGGGTGCGCATGAGTGAGGACAAAGTGCGCAGAAAATACTAGTATTGATCTGTGAGACTAGTCTAGATCTCGCCAGGAGTAATGACTACCGGCGGGTGTGTCCGGGACGTTACAAAAACCTTCTGAATTAAGTCATCCCCAAGCATGGGCCAATTGTTTTTATAAAAAATGGCATGGAGTCCATCTGGCCCTAGAGATTTTAAGTCCCCAATATTGAATAATGCCTTACGAGCATCTTCAACAGTATAAGGGGCAATAAAGAGCATTGTTCATTTCAATCCACACTCTTTTTTGGACAAGGGATGCCACCTGTTGATTCGGGTGTTGAACTTCCAAGGTGAAGAGCCTAGAAAAATAATCAGTAATGTGATCCTTCAACTCCTTCTCTTTTCTCCAAATCCCAGAATCATCTAGTAGTTTCTTTATATATATTTTTCCTGGCTGTAGCTGAATTATGGAAGAAAGACGTATTGTGATCCCCTTGCATCAACCAGTTTGCATGACCTCTTTGTATCCAGAAGATGTCCTCTTGATTCCCAAAGTTTTCAATCATCACAACAATTTCCTTCTGACAACAATGGGATTCTCTACTCAAAGGGCCACGGCTCAGTTTTTCTAACTCATTCTTTAATTTATTGATTCTCTGCTTCACGCTCTTGAGAATTTCCATATCCCAAGAATGCATATCATCATGCATAGCTCTCGTTTGATCTAAAAGTGAAGGGCCAATACCTGCTAGCTTTGCCCTTTCCCAAGTGGCTTTAACAATTTCAGTGGCCGTCTCTTCCTTTTACCACCTAGCTTAAAAAATTTCACACTCCCGTTAGGTCCCTTGAAGATATTATCATTCAGACAATCCATATCCAAGATGAGCAGGCGATGGTCAGAATAAACATGTTATTCATTGATAACCACTGCTCGAGGAAATCTATGTGCCCTGCCCACATTGCAAACTGCCCGATCAAGATGCTCTCAAATTTCACCTCCTCTCCAAGTAAAAGGGTCACCGATGTAAACCAAATCCTCCAACCCACAATCCATGAGACATTCACGGAGATCCCTCATCATTCCACTTGGTTTCGCCTTACCACCCTCTTTTTTGAAGTATAAAAAATTTCATTGAAATCCCCCAGAACTACCCATGTGTGGTCGCCTTTACTATGTAAATTGTGAATATCTTACCAAGATAGATTACATACATTTCAGTTCGGGTGGCCATAAAAACCCGTGAACCGCCAATGTACCATATCCTCATACATAAACAAAATATCAATAAAGTGAGACGATACATAGTTCAACTTGATTTTATTCAACTTTTGATAAAAAAGAACAAGGTCATTGACCCTTCCACTTCAAACATAGACTCAAATTTTAAAATGCATCACAAAATCATCGGCTTTAAATTTATTCAAATGGGACTCCAAAAGAAAAAAATAAGTCTGCGCTTGTACGCTCCTATAGGTCCAAGGGCTCACGAACTGCTGTGTGAGAGAGCATACCACGAAAGTTCCATCCTAAGATTTTCATTTGGCTTGGCGTACCTCTTCATCGGAGACCGCCGATGCACCATTTTCACCTTTCTATTCTCCAACCGATTCCACCTCATCTGAACATACTCTTCTTCATTATCATCAATCTCCTTTCCCACATGTTTGACCCCACCCTCCACATCCTACACTGCTTAAACCCTGCCCGTGCACACCCGCTTGGAAGAGACGATTACATCTCCATATAATATGTGCACATAGGTATCGAGGGATTTCTCAAAATAAAATTCTATATTGCTACATGTCGGGGATATAACCCCGTAGTGTGACTCACCTTATTGGGCCGGGTCAATGTGGTGGCGGCTCTAGAGTAAAGCTTAAGACGGGCCGTGCCATGAAGACAAGGCGGCAAGATGATACATCCATTTTGTATCATGATTTCCTACTTCTATTTACTTTGTTTTGTTGAATAGTAATGCTTTGGGGAGTGATTCTAATGCCCTTTCTCTCATAATATGCAAGGTTTACACAAAGAGGGAGAATACCGGGAGCTGGAATTCTGGACCCAAGAAAAGCACGTCAGAGATACCTATTCTGCACAACTCCAATGAAGCTGAAACATTACGGAGATTATTTTTGGAATTAATAAAAATACTGGAGCAAAAATATACCGAAGGGGGCCACCTGGTGAGGAGCACCCACCAGGGCACGCCAGGCACCCCCTGGCGCGACCTCGTGGGTGGTGCTCACCCAGGCCCACCTCCGAAGCCCATCTTCTGGTATAAATTCCCCAAAAAATTAAAAAAATAGGAGTAGGACTTTCGGGATGAAGCACCACCGCCTCGAGGCGGAACTTGGGTAGGAGCACTTTTGCCCTCCGATGGAGCGATTCCGCCGGGGGAACTTCCCTCATGGAGGGGGAAATCAAAGTCATCGTCATCACCAACACCCCTCTCATCTTTGGGAGGCCAATCTTCATCAACATCTTCAACATCACCATATCCTCTCAAACCCTAGTTCATCTCTTGTGTTCAATCTTTGTACCTGAACCTCAGATTCGTTCCTGTGGGTGACTAGTAGTGTTGATTACCTTGCATAGTTGATTACCATATGGTTTATTTGATGAAAGATTACATGTTCAGATCCATTATTCTATTCATTACCCCTCTGATCTTGAGCATGATTATTATTTGTGAGTAGTTACCTTTGTTCTTGAGGTCACGGGAGAAGTCATGTTACGAGTAATCATGTGAATTTGATATGTGTTCGATATTCTGATGATATGTATGTTGTGATTCGCTTAGTGGTGTCATGTGAACGTCGACTACATGACAGTTCACCATTCATGGGCCTAAGTCAATGCATTTGGAGTAATTATTAGATGATGGGTTGCTAGAGAGACAGAAGCTTAAACCCTAGTTTATGTGCTACTTCGTAAGGGGCTGATTTGGATCCACATGTTTAATGCTATGATCAGACTTTGTCTTAATACTTGTCTCGTAGTTGTGGATGATTGCGAGGGGGTTAATCATAAGTAGGTTGTTAGTTCAAGTGAGAACAACACCTTAGCACCGGTCCACCCACATATCAAATTATCAAAGTAGCGAACACGAATCAAACCAACATGATAAAAGTGACTAGATGAAATTCCTGTGTACCCTCAAGAACACTTTGCCTATTACTAGTGATTGTTCTGGATTTTCCTTTGCCAGAAAAGGATTGGGATACCTTGCTGCACCTTACCTATTGTTACCTCTACTTGATCGTTACAAATTGCCTTGCCATCAAACTATCTATTACCTACAATTTCAGTGCTTGCAGAGAATACCATGCTAAAAACCGCTTATCATTTCCTTTTGCTCCTCGTTGGGTTCGACACTCTTACTTATCAAAAGGACTATGATTGATCCCCTATAATTGTGGGTCATCAAGACTCTTTTACGGTGCAGTTTCCGGGGAGTGAAGCGCTCTTGGTAAGTGGAAATCGGGGAAAAACTTATACTACATGCTGAAATTTATTGCTACTTGCTACCATGGAGAACAATCCTTTGAGGGGTTTGTTCGGGGTATCTTAACCTCAATCAGAACCCCAATTAGTTACCCCTCAACCTACAACACCTAATGAAAATGTTAATTATGAAATTCCTTCGGGTATGCTAGAACATTTGCTTGCTAAACCTTATGCAGGAGATGGAACTGAACATCCTGACATGCATCTTTTATATGTGAACGAAATATGTGGAATATTTAAGCTTGCAGGTTTATCCGGGGATGAAGTTAAGAAAAATGTTTTCCCTTTATCTTTGGAGGGAAAAGAATTCACATGGTATATGCTATTTGATGATCTTGGATCATGGAACTGGAATCGTTTGCAATTGGAATCCCATCAAAAGTTTTATCCCATGCATCTAGTTCATCGTGATCGGAATTATATATATAATTTTTGGCCTCATGAAGGAGAAAGTATCTCTCTATCTCGGGGGAGGCTTAATTCAATGTTATATTCATGCCCCAACCATGACATTTAGAGGGAAGTTATCATTCATAATTTTTTATGCTCGACTTTCTCATAATGATCAAACTATGCTCGATACTTCTTGTGCTGGTTCTTATATGAAGAAGACTATTGATTTCAAGTGGGATCTCTTAGAAAGAATTTAATACAACTCTAAAGATTGGGAACTTGTAGGATCGAAAGTAGGTCTAGAGGGGGGTGATTAGACTAGTTGACCAATTAAAAAACTACTTTTCCCAATTTTAAGTGTTGGCATATTTTAGCATTCATAGCAAGTCAAGCACACCCTACACATGCTTGTCTACGAGTATAGCAGTGGAAAGTAAAGACAAGCATGAGTAGTAAAGGAAGAGTAAGAAGGTCAAACACAATTTGGAGACACGATGATTTTTCCCGTGGTTCCAATAGGTGGTGCTATCGTACATCCATGTTTATGGAGTCTTCAACCCATGGAGGGTAACGGTCGCGAGAGTCCACGAAGGGCTCTACCCACGGAGGGTTTGCGAAGAAGCAACCTTGACTATACCATTATGGCCTATGTCCATGGAGGACTAGCCTAACTCAGGGTAGATCTTCACGAAGTAGGCGATCTCCTTGCCCTTACAAACTTCTTGGTTCACTCCACAACATGAAGTAGGAGGATCCCAAGTGACACCTAACCAATCTACGAGGCACCACCCTCCAAAAGGTAATTGGCTCAATAATGTGCTTCAAGATGATGGACTCCTCAACACACAATTACTCTCTCACATATTTGGCTTTGGTGGAAGAGATTGATTGGGTGGAGAGCAACTTGGGGAGGCTAGAGATCAAGATTCATATGGTTGGAATGGAATGGCATGATCTCAACACATGAGTAGGTGGCTCTATCTCTGAAAATCAGTTGGTATGAGTGGGGATCTGTTCTGAGTGCTTCTCTTGCGAGTGAGTGGTGGTGGAGGGCTATATATAGGCATATCCAAAAATCAACCGTTACACCTCGTAAGTCCAACTCGGTGACACCGATGTGTTAATATCGGTGGTACCGAATTGCCTAAAAGGTAGCAACTTTTGAATCTCAATGAGATCGATACATAAAACTCAGTTGCACTGATAAGGTGACCAACGGTCAGATTGCCAGACTGGGTGATGTCGATTCAACAAACTCGGTCAGACTGATTTTGTGAATTTGTGTAACAAAATGTTGGCAACCCAAACTCGGTGGCACAGAATCAGAATCGGTTGCACCGAAGGGCTAGGTTTGGCTGAGTCTATGTGAGGCTGAGAATCAGTGGCACCGAGTGGGGAGTGTTGGTTGCACCGATTTTGGATATTTGGCTTTGGATAAACTTTTGCGGAAGAGCTTGTGGGTGTATGTGGTGACTATCACTTGTGCACGTATGAGCATTTTGTTCACCAAGAGTACCTTACCCCCTTTTGATAGTATTAGCTTTCCTATGGACTCAAAGTGATTTCTCACAAAGTAAAATGTAGAGGCCTCTTGCTTGAAGATTTGCCAATCTATTTCCTTGCATCTTGGGGTATTCCACAATCCTTTTGCCAACCCATCATTGAACTTTTCCTGAAACATGCTTAGTGGAAACATTAATTCAATGACATATATGTTGTTATTAATTACCAAAACCACCAAGGGAGGAAATGTGCTTTCAATCTCCTCCTTTTTGGTAATTGATGACACCATATAGACCAAAACTTCGAGATATGATATAATCAAAGAATATAAGCGTCGCTTTGAGAAGTATGTGATAAGCAAGAGCTCCCCCTAAATTTGTGCATTATTTTTAAATTTCCGTTGAATGCAAATGCACAATCAATTAGGTAGATGGGGCACTTCTTCCATGTTACATACAACTTGGTGGTGTGCGACAGTAAATAAGAGTTAATATCATAGCACAACACATCAAGCAAAGTGAATGATCACTTCATAACCATCAAAAGGGTAGGAAATAGTAGCAACACACATTAAAGTGTATGATCAAACACGAAAAAAGTATAACACAAGCAACCAAAAGACCAAATGTTTTTAAAACAACAATAAAAGCCAAATGCTTTCTCACTCGAAGCCTAAAGATCTATATACAACTTCTCCCCCTTTGGAAACAAGTTACCAAAAAGTTCAAAGAGATATAGCTAATCGTCCTTCTGGGGATGATCTCCTCCAGTGGTCGATGCCAGAGTCGAGAGAAGTGCATCGGCGAAGACCTCTACAGATGTGACATCCCAAGTGATGTCCCTACCCTATTTGGCATGTAACCATATGTATGAACCTTGTGTCATGAGCTATGTGATGTCTTGCACCTTGTCCCATGTGATTGAATTGCATTCATGCATCATGGCATACATCATTTCATCATCTTGCCATTCACCATGCCTTTCATGTGATGCTTGTGTTTGTGTGTCTTGTATTGGATCATGTGCATGTGCATGTGCCTTGTGTTGTTTTGGCTTGAGAGTGGTGGATTGCTTGTGTGCATCTCGCCCTCTCTTACACCTCTCTCTCTTCCTTCTCTAAACCCCTCCAATTGCTTTTATTCCCAATGTGAATACTTGGCAGAATTAAGTTGTTTTAAAAATCTTTTAAAAATGTCCATGAGGTGGCCCTAATGTTGCTATTAATATTGGGAGTGAAACTTTGGTTATTTGGATATGTTTGGTTTTTGAAACCTATTCAAAACAGGGGCTGTTTCATTAATATATTAAAATTAACTTGTTAAATAATTCCAGTTGACATTTTTATAAATAAGGGCTGAATTTTCCCTTCTCAAAACTATTTTTGTTTTACTTTAAAATCCTTTTATTGCTCTGGGGTTTAATGTTGTTGTGGCTGTTTATTTTAAAAAGGGAAACCCTGTTATTTTTTCTGCTTCCTGCATGTGAGAGAGGGAGTAGGTGGGCCGAGCCCGGCCCACGTGAGAAGTGACGGCCACCTACCCCGTCGTCCTCCACCGTCAGTTGGTTCAGAGAGAGAGCATCGCCGCGTCGCCCTTTTTCGTCGCCGTCGCCGTCAACCCCGTGGTATTTAGTTCCCCCTCGGCGTGCGTGCATCCCCGCCTAGGGTTCCTCTTCCTTCCGCCGCCGCCGCAGCCCCCATCGAGCTCTCCTTCGCTCCCCCTCCTCTCTTCTTCCTCCCTGTCAAGGTAAGGTTCAGAGTTAGTCAGTGAGCTCCGCCGGGTCTTCATCGCCGTCGCAGCGTGTCTCTGGTGGCTCCTCGCCGCGTTCAGGATGGCGTGGGGTGCGCGGGATCTTCCGTCGTTCCATTTCCGCCGCTAGGGGCCTCGAAGGAGCCCTGCAACGAGGAGCACGTCATCGCCGGACGTCCTGCTCCGCCATCTTCTTCCTCTTCATCATTGTCGCGTGCCCACCTCTCCTTCCCCTTCATCGTCGCGCTCCGCCTCTCCTCGAGCCCCTCGAGGTGAGCAACCGGAGCTCCTCCTCCCCTCTCCTGCTCTGTAGCGTGTCCGCCGTCGCGTCTGTCGCCGTCGCGTGTGTCGCCGCCGTCCGCTAGTGAGCACCTACTGCTCGCCTCCATCCCCCTCTTCGCGAGAAGAGACGAGGGATGGGAAACCCGTAGTGCCCCGCTTCGATTCCGCCCATCTGCGTCGTCGAAGACCCCGTGTGCTCGTCGGAATGCTCGCCGCCGTGGCCCTGTCGCCGTAGTTGCTCTGTCAGGTGAGTGTGCATCTCGTTTTCAGTTTCGTCAGGTTCAGTCTTGTGCGTGTGTATTAGTGGGCAGCAGCTCCTCCTCTGTTAGCCTCCGGTCGAGTAGTGTAGTGGTGTGGCGCGCTGGGTATGACCAGGGGATTTGGGGTTCGAATCCCCCTTCTCCCCCCCTTTTTTCTTTTTCTTTTTTCTTTCTTTTGCTTGTTTTCTTCCCTTTTATTTTCTTTGTGTATGTGTGTATGTGTAGGATCAGGTTCTTTTGTGTTATTTTATGTTTGTTGTCTCTTGTGTGTGTGTGTGCCTTAGAGAGTGTGTGTGTGTGTGTTGTAGCATGTATGTGTGTGTATGCATACATGCTATGCATAGGTATTGTTTGTAGAGGTGTGAGTTAGTAGGTGCATGTGTGTGTATGTGCTTATTGCATATACACACATGTGTATGCATGTGTGTGTGTATGCTTGTGATGCATACACACTTGTGGTGTAGTGTGTGTGTATGTGGGTGTGTAGATGTGTGGTGCACCATGCCCACATCCATACCTATGTATGTGTGTGCTTGTAATATATAGGTGATGCCATGTGTGTGTGTGTTTTGATGAATTGGTGTGTGTATGATCTACATACCTACCCCATGTGTTGAGTAGTTCCATGTGTAGGATTCTCTCTTAGGTGCATTTGATCATAGTCTCTCTTCTAGTTAGTTTCATACTTGGTTTTGATGCTATGCCATGTAACATGTTCCTAGGGTGCTATTTATCCATTTCCAACTTGGATGCATAGGTCTCATGCAATTTGGAGCTTTTCCCATCATTTCACTTATGTGCCATAAGTCACTCATGTCTTATAGGAGCATTTTCGACCTAGGGTTTCCCCCTTTTTCTCCACACAAGTATAGGGGTATGAGTAATGCATTTGGGGTAGAATCAACCCATGCATGCACCTGTGAAGTCAGATTTGACTTTGAGGCAACTTGACAAAACTGCATTTTTAAGCTGTGATGCCCTTTTGTCTTTTTCATATGAATTAATCCATGCATGCTTTTAAGTACTGGTCAACATGAGATTGCTAGGTTAAGTTGCTGGTAATGTCTCAGTATTTTTGTTATTTATGATAAGTCCCCAGATCAGTGGGAACCATGCTGTTTGGTTGGCTACTTTCTGTTGCTGTTCATCCTGCTTAGAAATGGTTGTCTGGAGACCCTGCTGTTATTGTTTTGCCAGGTGGAGTAGGGTGCAGCTAGTGCTGTGGTTGTTATTTGACCATGTTCAGTGTTAGGTATTTGTAGTAGGTATTGTCATCTACCATCCTGTTAATTTTCATGCCATTTGGAGATCTCTAGCATATTTAACCATTGTTGTCAACTTGCTACTTTATTAACCCAGATTCCAGAAAACTGGAATTTTCACGAAGTCCCTAAAATCCTGATTCATCAGGCCAACTTGCTTGATACATGCATATTGATGTGTGACTCTTTTGCTGATTGAATAGTTGGATAAATTGATGTGGGTGTTGAGTAGATTCTGTCCATAGCTTGTTTATGGCTGTAGGTTTCCTGTAGCCCTAGTTGTGAGCTTCTCAAATTGCTATGTTGCTATTTTGTGGCAGATTGGGTGCTATTTTGTTTTGTGTCTTGTGGGAGCTACACTCCATGGAATTGAGTGATTCTTGAGCCTATTGTGATTGAATTTTCATCACCTGTCCAGTGGCTACCTTGGAATGCCAAAAACTAGGCCAGGTATTTTGTGATCTTGTGTTCTGCCTCCGTACCTTGTCGTGAGCGTATCTCGAGAACCGTAGCTCCGTTTCTCGCGATCCTTATGTGCATTTCCATCAATTTTGCATGATGCATCCATATATGCCATGTTCATGCATGTCTAAATAAATTAACCTGAGGTTCTGTCCAGTTTCATTAATATACCCACTTTGCATATGAAACTTGAATATAATTGGATTGCCATGTTTAAAACTTCATTAAATGAATCATGCATCATCTTGGTTGTGCATTGCACCTTGGTTGGTTATTTATTTTCTGTTTCTCTTGGGTAGACACGAGTGTCGATACTGAGTTCGAGGGCCCTGGAGAGTACCACTACGAGGATCCCGCTACTTGTTCCGCTGAAGAACCAACAGGCAAGATGATCGTACCCGGATCCCAATACTATCTTTGCTTGCTAGTTTCTCGTTCTTATCGTTATAATTGCGCTACCTACAACATGATATCAGCCCCATGTTGCCATGACCGCCTCTAACCTCCACATCCCAGCAAACCATTGATTGACTAAGTTACCGCTGCTCAGCCCCTCTTATAACGTTCTTAGCTGTAGGTGCATGTCGTTCCATGTGATAACATGGTTTGGATAACACAAATAAATTCTGTTATTTAATTTAATGCACATATATATCTGGTATTGGTGGAAGGCTTTGCCTTTTGCTAAGTGATTTGTTCCGCTCATACCGCCATTAGTTCCTTGTTACCGGTGTTATGTTTTCCATATTTTGCGCTCCTAACACGCTTGGGGTTGTTATGGGGACCCCCTTGTCTATTCGGTTGAGATTAAAACTTGTCTGGCAAGACCCAACATTGGTACTACATTTGCTTAACAACTTAATAAAAATTGCATAGGGTCTTGCAAACCCATGGATAATTAATCAACACCCGGGCCAGTGCTCCTCATGCGTGTTGGTCCAAACTAGAGCCGTGTGCTGGGCCAACCCGGGGCAACTCGGGAGATTTCTATCAGGCCATCGTACGCTGTGCTTATCCGTTGTGTCCTGAGAACGAGATACGTGGCTCTTATCAGGTTCGTCGACACGTCGGGTGGTCTTGCTGGATTCGTTTTACCTTTATCGAATGTCTTGCGTGTGGAGGCTCACTTTATTTGGTTTACTCGAGGTGTTGGCCTCCTTTGGAATTGTCTATGATGATCGCGAGAACCGCGTTTGAGGCTATTCCCACGAAGTGTGGTTATTTGTGATGGACTAGTTGGAGCACCCCTGCAGGGCTAAATCTTTCGAAAAGCCATGCCCGCGGTTATGTGGCAGCTTGGTTATTTGTTTAACACCCGGTTATAGAAAACTTGAAGAAAACTCTAATTAAAACACATCAACTGTGTGAGTAACCGTGATCATCTCTGCTCGTGAACATGAACCGAGAGAGAACACGGTGGGGTTATGATTGACGTAAGTAAGTGTTCAAGATCTCTTAGAGATCATACCAGATTCGATCGTTCTTCGTAGGCCACACATATTTATTTCATGTTGCGTAAGCTAGCCACCATATAATGCTTAGTGCTGCTGCAAACTAAACATCACCCTTCCTTCCTAAAGCTTAAATAGTCTTGGTACCCGGGCACATGATAGCTGAGTCCTCTGTGGCTCATAGTTTACTACCATAATCCAGGTGCAGGTCCAGATGAGTTCGTGCAGGATGATCTTACTCAGCTCCAGTGGGAGTATGATGAGGAGAGAGGTAGGATGTATGTGACATATCCAGATGAGTAGAGGACCTAGTCGTGATCCTTGGGATAGCTTGGTAGTATCATTGCAACTTCTTTTATCGTTTGATTTCGTTCGTAGTCGGGCCCTGTGTTCATCTTGATGTTATGATTTGAGTGACATTGTAAGTTAGCATGTGGCGAGTGTAAGCCAACTTGTATACTCTTCTCATTCAGTATTGTATGTTGTGATGATATTATTCTTGCTAACGGCAAGATGCGCATCTATCCCTTGCGAGGCCCTTGTGCCTTAAATGGATAGGCCCGCATCTTGGGCGTGATAGCAGATGTCCTGGACGGAGTTGGAGTAGCAACCGGTGGCACTAGAGGAGGTGATGGAGCTAAAGTGACAGTAGCAGGTGCTAATGAAAAAGGGCTCGACTCAGGAGCTGGCACTATAGCTGATCTGACCTGGGTAGTGAAGCGAGTAGCTGGCGTGAGAGGAGAGACATCTGCATCATCATCATCATCATCATCCGTGGAATGAGGAAGAGGCACATAGTCAACTTCCTTCTTGAGCTCAGTCACGGTCTTGTTTATCCCATCTACCTTGTCATTGAGGGTCTTCACTCTATCCTCAAAGATCCTCACAAGACTGTTCTGGTTCTCCAGTATGTACTTGATGTCCTTCTATGTGACCTGAACTGTTGAGATCAAGATATCCATCTACTCGTTCCTGGACCTAGGGACGGGAGCACTAGTGGCTCTAGCTGCCTCTGCCTGTGCCTGTGCCTGTGCCTGAGCTGTAGTTGATGTGAAATGGTCTGGACCATCACCACAACATTGTCCTCGAAGTATGGCTGTAGGGGAAAGTGGGGTCTATCCAGAGCAAAGATGTGCTTCTCCAGCTTGGAGTTGATGAGCATCTGAATGTAGGGTGCATAGCGGCATGAGCGCTTCTGATCAGCAGCAACCTTCTTCACAGTCTCCACAATTAGATCCATCACTCTAAATCTCTGGTGCTGGTCAATATGAATCAACAGGTTGATGGAGTAACCTCGGATCATCTTCTTGTCACCTGACTTGGGCATCAAAGTATGCCGCAAAATAGTGTTGATGGTGCAGAGACCTGCCTAGAGGTGATAGATAGATCCTAGCTTGTGGGATTGAAGTTGTGCAGCAGGAACGACATTGTACATGTCCTTCATGGCATTGTCCTCGAAGTATGTCTGTAGGGGAAAGTGGGGTCTATCCAGAGCAAAGATGTGCTTCTCAGCTTGGAGTTGATGAGCATCTGAATGTAGGGTGCATAGCGGCATGAGCGCTTCTGATCAGCAGCAACCCTCTTCACAGTCTCCACAATTAGATCCATCACTCTGAATCTCTGGTGCTGGTCAATATGAATCAACAGGTTGATGGAGTAGCCTCGGATCATCTTCTTGTCACCTGACTTGGGCATCAAAGTATGCCGCAAAATAGTGTTGATGGTGTGGAGACCTGCCTGGAGGTGATAGATAGATCCTAGCTTGTGGGATTGAAGTTGTGCAGTAGGAACGACATTGTACATGTCCTTCATGGCATTGTGGTTGGCCCTGGACTCTGATTATATGCAGATATCTCCATCCTGTGCCTCTGGGACTCCTAAAATGTCAGCCCATTCATCAACAGTTGACTCATATCTTGCTCCTTCTGTCATCCACACAATCCTACCATCTCCATAGAAGTGAGTAGTGGAGTAGAATTGCATGATCATCTCACTGTTCCATGCAGTGAACTCTCTGCCAACAAACTGATCGATGCCAACACAGTGGAAGTTGCCTTGTACATTGGGGAACTAGTCTTCATTCACCTTGATGTACTTCCAGTCGACATATCTCATGTCACTCACAGCTAGACTCTTGTCAAGCAGCATAGTCTCATAGAAATCCTGTTGCTCCTTGGTGTAGAACTTGTAGTCCACAGCTGTCTTCTTCCTCTGATAGTAAGGATCAATGGCTCTCCACTCTCTCAAACCTGCATCCTTCCTCTTCTTCATATCTGCAGCTAAAGGATGGCTGACATTGTGCACTGGAAGATGAGGTCTGAGCTTCATCAATGCAGACACAACATCCTCATCAGCTTCTCTGAAGGTAGATTCCTTGTTCTTCTCAGAAGCTGGAATATGTCTGGATGTCCTCTTGGAATTTTCAGCAACAACCTTCTTGTGGGCAGCCTTGGTGCTCTTGGAGGGACCTTGCTTTGGCATAACATCTGCCAAAAGCTTCTTCTCCTTCTTCTTGGGAGGTTCCTTGACAAATTTCTCTTCCTCCTCCTCCTCCTCACTAGAAGCACCAACAACCTCCTTAGGATGATCATACATTGAGGTAGGCTTGCCAACAACACGAATAATCCTCTTCTTGGCTTTCTACTCTCCTGCCTTCTTAGGCAATGACCTCCTTGGGGGCTCAATGATCATGGTAGCCCTAGCACTCTCAGGTGCTCTCATAGACTCTGGAGGGGCATATGTCTTGTCGACCACCCTCCTGGAAGAGGTGGCTTCATTTGGTGACTTCCTGGCAGCCTTGTCTTGCTTCTTGGCAAGAACTTCCTCAGGCATAAAATCTGAATCCTCCGCATCTGAATTCAGCTTCCTCCTGGTCCTAGTAGCAGCCTTGGGAAACCCATGAAAACTAGGGGTGTCTGGATCTGAGAAGGAACTGGACCCAGGGCTAGTGCGTGAACTCATGTCAATGTTTTGCTCCTGCAAATTCTGGTTGTCGTCAGCATCTGACATATCTAACCCTGTGAATAGAGTGTAGAGGAGTAGAATAGGATAAGTCATCCCAAAATGCAGCTGGTTTTTGAAAGTTTGAACTATGATTTCTCAAATTTTGCATTCTGCCAAATGTATATCGGTACAACTGAAACAAATTTTTGGGACCTACCAAGACAGACATCTCCTTTAACAGAAACTTGGCACCACTTTCGATGAGACCGAAAATGGGCACTCGGTTTCACCAAGACTGTTCTCAGTCGATCAGAAAAGCAAATCATTGTTACCGATTATTTTGCGTCGGTTCTACCAAGATTCATGTGGTGGACGGCAAAACCTAACAAATGATTTGTTTGCTATACTACGAGAATTTCTCGTAGATGAATCAATCTCAAACTATGGATAGTCGATGGAGAAATCCTAATGTGCAAGAATCGGAGGTTGGAGTGCATGAGGGGTTGAAAACGGACCCTAGATTGGTGATGACTTTGCTATGGCGGTGACGGGGGTGGAGATTCTATTGACGACGTGCACTTCCAATGGCGGAGGCGCTCGAGAAGACAATGACGATGACCAGGGGCCTCGAATTGACAGCGTATGGTTTTGCATGGGCGACGGTTGAAGAATAATTTCAAAGGTCAGGTCCGCCTCCTTATATACCCGCGGCTGTCGGTGACACCAATTCTAAATTTTCAGTGTTATCGAGTTTCTCAACTGTCAGCTGACATGGAAACTCAGTGTAACCGAGAATATGGAATTGGTAGTACCGAGATTGAAAACCAGATCAACCCTAGGCATTCGGTGAGACCGAGATTTTTGAGTTGGTTCCACCGAGATGCACTTGGGAGGTTTTAATGGTCAGTCCTTTGTCCATACGGAACTCCGAGTGCTCCTCACACAGAGAGATCGAAAAGTACTTGTTCAAATTTTGTGATGCAGCATCAATAGAATATGTGGTGAGAAAGCATAGATAGCTAGAGGAGTGGTCCTAGGCATTCTTGTACATCCAATTGGCAAATGAAAAATCAAAAGCCAAATAGCAACAATTGGATGTCCTCGAATGAGTAAATAAATGCAGACCAACATGCTCACACAATAAAATGTCAAATGAAAACATGGCAAAACATGCACAAACACACTAGCATCTAACAAGCACTTTGGCGATGACGGAGTCATCTATATATGAGTATATTGACTTAGGAGCCAAGTAAGAATACTCGATCATAGGTCATACTCATCGTTTAAGCACAAGTGGGGTTACCAATTTTACATACAACATTTAATGTTGTCACATACTATGAGATTCTTTGACTCAAGTCTTAGAGTAAAGCTCCCCCTTGATATGACATCCCCCCATAGGAGGGATAAACTAACCTTGGGTTTTGTCGATGAAGACTTCATGTACGTGAAGTAGTGGTGGATGCTCAAAGTTATGAAAAAGATCACCATGAGTTGGGAGCATCCTTGTTGTTTCATTACTCTTCTCACCTACATGGGTTAGTCCCAACACATAAGAGACAAATACAAGGATATCTATGGGCATGGAGTGCAAAGTATACAAGATGATGTCCATTGATTTGTTGGTTACCTTGTCACTTGCTTACCTTTGAGGGAATGTGTGACTCCTTGAACTATTGCATGATGTTGATGTTGATTGCAACTAGTCCTTGCCAATAATTAATATGAGTGAATTTCATTGGCGGAGTCACCCCTCAAGAACTTCTCTAGTTCTTCTTCTTGGGGACCCACATCAAGTTGATGGGGATCCTTGGTGTTGAAGTAGCACTTGTAGAAGTTGAGCCTGTAGTATCCTTGGGAACCCACTTCACCTTAGCTCGGGATTCATCTTCATGTGAGTCAATGTCCTCTTGAAGCTTGTTCTTGCCCTTGAGCTTGGGGTCTTTTGGTGGAAGGTCATCTTGAGATTTTGTTACCTTGGGGAGAGTATTTTCATACTTCTCCTTTTGAGGTACAAACTTGGGATTGGGGTATCGACCTTCTTCCATTCAACTCCATTAGCGTTGAAGTAGCCAATGCCATGGTTCTTCCGGTATCCTTCGTGCTTGCGTACAATCTCCTCAAATTGTTTGCACCCGGCAAGACTCTTGTAGATACCTTTCTCTATAATCCCTTTCAAAAGTTAATTTTCTTGCTCAAGTGTAACTTGGCTAAGAGAAGAGTTAGTGGGATCAATAGAACTACTAGAAGCAATAGCATTGGATTTATCATTTTTAATGCTACTAGTTGAAGAACCTTTCTTGCCTTTGTTACTAGTTTGCTTAGTCTTAACCTGTGGCATGAACGTAGACAAGAGAAGTCATTTGGCTAGATAAGAGGAAGTTTCTTTCGAAGATCGTCATTGATAGCTTTAAGGAACTCATGCTCTTGCTCTAAATTAAGCTTCACTAAGTTGAAAGTGTGTTATATCAACTAGAGGGGGGTGAATAGGAGATTTTTACAAATTCATCACTTGAGGAATTTCAACTTAAGGAATTTGAAATGTGATGAATAACCAGCAGCGGAATAAGTACTCTAGTTCACGAGAAACATAGCAATAGCATAGTCATCATGATGAAATAAAACATGCACATATTATAGGTAGCATGATAAAGGATAAGCAGGTGAGGAACAAGGTAACTTGAAGCATTTGAGGTGAGGAAATTGTGAAAGTCTTCAGTCAAATACTTCAAACAGTAAAGATCAATTTCATAATTAGGTATATGAGCAAATGAAAGGGTTAAGGAAATAGAACCAGGTACCTCGATGAAGACAATGGTTTGATGACCCAATTCCAACTGCTGTAACAGTCGTATGTCTGGTTTGGAGCGGCTTGGTATTTAAACCAGAGGACACATAGTCCTAGGACACACAGTCCTTACCGTATTTTCCTTGAGCTAAGGTCACAAAGTCCTCGCCCAACACTCGTGGTAGGTCTTTGGGGTAGACTTCCAAAATCCTCACAAACTGGTCACCCGGCAATCAACAATTGACTGCTGGATGCTCTAGACCAAGGTCACTCCGTGATCCCCAATTGACTGCAGGATGCACTAGACTATGACGCCTAACCGTTTGGAAGATCATAGTCTTCAAAGGTAACAAGCGTCGGTTCCACACAGGAACAATCTCTTCAGTGATGCTCAATCACTTTGGGTTTGGTGGTTTGGATTTGGGTTTTTCCTCACTGATGATTTTCTCTCAAAGTCTTCGGAGGATGGATTGCTCTCAAATGATAAGTGTCAGTTCTCTCTTGGAGCAGCCAACAAAATAGTGGTTGTGGGGGTGGCTATTTATAGCGAGGGTGCAACCTAACATGATAAGACATAAATGCCCCCAATGATATGACCGTTATGTGCATAAGATGATTGGGGACAGCTGGCGCTAAGCACAACAATTGTCAGAATTTCGAACTATGAAAGTCCTCAGGCTTATCATATTCCTCACTTGTAGGCAATTCGCACTGGCGAAATCCTAACTCCTCAGTCAGACCAATTTCCTTAGAGACCAGAAGAACTTCGTCTCTGTCATTGAAGAACTTGACTGAACCAAAAGAGATTTCCAAAGGCTTCACTTGAACGATTGGATAGGTTGAGGCTTTTGGAGTTGAGCATTAGTTGGAAATTTTCCTTAGTATTACTTCGGCCCCCTTTAGCAGTACGGTGTTTCCTATGACTCAAAGAAAGGAAATGAAACTACGAAAACAAAAGTCTTCATGCTTCATAGTCCTCATTCATATCTTCAAGGTCACACCAACTTCTTCATTTTCAAAGTCTTTGGGGAATAGCAAAGTCTTCACCAAAGTCTTCACCAAAGTTTCCAGTTGAAGATACATCTTTAGGGGTTGATAATCTTCGAATATATCAAACTCCTCATCGACTTGTAGAGCCTGTGTACACTCACAATCATATTAGTTCCTTAACCTATAAGTCTTCAATACACCAAAATCACTAAGGGGCATTAGATGCACTTACAATCTCCCTCCTTTTGGTGATTGATGACAAATAGGTTACGTTTTCAACGGGGATAAACATATGAAGTGTAAGTACTGAGTTTGAGGAATTTGATTGCAAGATATAAAAGAACTCCCCCTGAAGATGTGCATATTTGAGGAATTTTCTTTGGACAGCAAATGCACATGGTAGGTTAAAAACATGGAGAAATTCCCCTATATCTTGTAATTCATACATGCATTTAACATATGATATGAAGAATTTGAAATGCATGATGAAGATGGTGTCTGACGAAATTCAGCATGCATGCATTTACGTAATTTGAGGAAATAGCATGCGGAAAGCAGTTCAAAAGAGTCAGACCACCAACAGACTTAAGTTTACAACTCAACCAACGAAAGATTTAGAAGAGCAAGAGTTGTAACTTAAACAAAAAACAACCCATATATAGAGACCCGCTTGAATACTAACTCAAATCCCCCCCTTTGTCATTGAAGACCAAAAGGGACAAAAAAGAGAGGACTAACGCCCCTGAAGAATTTCATCTTGAAGGTGATGGAGGAGCGCCAGCGTTGTCGGGGTGGTTTGTCGGTGGAGGGCCTGCCGTAGTGTCATCAATATCCTCAGCTTCATCAGCCTCGCGCGATGAAGAATATGAGCTTGTAACCAGCTGAGGAACTTGAACTTTCTTGAATTTCTTCTGAGGAGGATGAGACCAGTCAAAGTTCTACTGAAAGTCCATGTCCTTGAGTTCCTCAGGAGTCTTGAGATGTGCGAGAATGGCCCACACGCGATCGAAGATTTCATGCACATAGTAGTGATTTTTCCTGACAGAGTTCCGCGTCACAGTCATGTTCTGAAGAATTGAAGCAAACTGACACTTGACCCACTTGTGATTGTGATTAACCTTCTGATGAAGACGTATAAGGAGCTCGCGATCAGTCATCACACGAAGGGCGGACTCTTGAGGTTTTTGCACTGAGGTTTTTGCAGCAGAGTCTTGGGTAGCAGTGTCATCATTGGTGGAGTAAGATGCAGCTTTGCGAAACTAAACATCCAATGGACAAGTACCTTCATCAATGACTGCCTTGCCTTTTCATTCAATTGAAGCAAATGTGTGCTTGAGGACTTCAATAGGATGCAAAAAGCCGAAGTGATTCTGAAAGTCAGCCTTGAAGGGCATTGAAGACCTTGATCTGATGAATTTCATGATCCAGGGAGCATAAGGCTTCAATTCAAATGGGGCCGAAGCTGCATTCGCCAAAGTACTCATGAATTATCGTGGTAGTTGATGGGAATCCCATGAATGATGTTGAATAGCATGTTATTCATGATTCCCTCCACTTCTTGTTCTTCAGAGTTGTGGCCCTTCTGAGGACTGAGGGTATTGGTGAGAATGCGATAGACTGTCCTGGGCATATAAAGCAAATCCTTCACAAGGAAGGTAGTCCTTTGAGGTTTTCTAGGAGCCAAAGGCTTCATCAACACTTGCATCATGTGGTTGGGTAGAGCAGGTACATCAAATAGGCATCTTGCTCCTTCTGAAGGAATTGGAACTGGGACTGATCGAAGCAATTCAGAGGATGGTGCAGTGTAGTGAGTAGATCAAGTCATCCAGTCCAAGACTGTCGGGACCCCGATCCTAAGTCATATGAATCCAGACTGTAACATTTCACATCACTTTGCGGCCTCACACGCGGTAAGCTCCACGGCTGCAGCCTTACCTTAGCTGGCACCGTTTGCGTCTTTTGGCTGACGTATGTGAACATGTCGCTGGCAATCAAACGACAGAGAACCCAGGACGACATGACTAGTCATAGAACCCAAGTGGCACATCCGTATGGAAACAGGCATACGTTACCCAACAATGCAGGTGTCGGCCTCAAGCGTGTGTAGACGAGGCATAGCAAGCTACACGGACTCCATTACGCCATGAGACATAAATGCCATCACTGCACGTAGAGGAGTCGTAGCAGGCTACAGGGACTCCATTACACCGCGAGACATTTCTCCAATGGGACAAACACAACAGCAAAGAAGGATACATGCCGGTCAATCAATGTGTCCGGAGCAGGCTACCATGGCTCAGTGGAAGCACAAAGAGGCAGTTTCCTGTAAAGAGTACTACTAAAGGCACACAACTAGGTGTCGGATCCCATACATACCATTGCACGTCACACGTACGCACGACATGCCCGATATGTATAGATACAACCATGGCATCACAACATAACCATTCATCAACTTTTATTTAAGAGGCTCACACGAGCCTTGCATAGTATGTTCTTACAGATAGGGGTCACATGACCCGACACTCAAGTCATACAAACCAAGCGGAAGCATAAGCTGTCTGATTATAGACAGATGAAAGGGTAACAAGGCACATGGCCTGACTATCTACAGCCCGCCACAGGGCAAAGGTCGTAGCTGGGACACCAGCTATTCAGCATCGTCGACATCTAGAAAGAACCCACCCGATGGGTCCTGGGTCTCATCTGCAACATTTATTAAGAAAACATGAGTACAAACATACTCAGCAAGTCTTTAACGCAGACCTAGTCTATTCATGCTCATGTATCAACAAGGTGGTGGTGGAGTTTATGCAGCAATGCCATCTTTGACTCATGGCTAACCTACACTACACAATTTTAACTCTTTTTTTAAATTTTAGATATCGCACATGAGTCCACTAACTCCATGACAATACACCACCATGGATTCACTTCCCTCTGTTGGGAGAGTTCCATCCACGATACTCACACTTGTCTTGATATTTTTATGAGTATCCATTTGATTATCTATGAACAACATAAGTTATCCAAGTAGTCCATATCCGCGGATGCAGCTATTCGAATAGTTTCATACCCTGCAGGGGTGTACCTCTTCACACACGCTCTCGCCACTTATCGATGTGTGCTCATACAACCATGCACCTCGACAACCTTCAAGCAGAAGCCCAAGGAGGGAGTCGGCCACGACCGTCAATCACATAAGACCTCTAGTCCAGGCTATCGCCTATTTGAGACTGAACCCGCACGGAAGTCCGGCCAAAGTTTCTGCTACGGCCCCAAACGATGTGCGTAGGGTTCCCAAGCCCACCATTCGGGTGACCCTTGGTACACCGTGCCACTGCCTACCGCATCGTAACCCACCCCTAGGGTCAGCGCTACGCACGGCCTTCAACATACTATAAATACCAGAAACTACTTGCAACTCCTGGACTAAGGACTAAGCAACTGATAAGTCGAGAGGGGTCGAGTTACAGGAAGCCAATGCGTGGTAGTAACTAGTCTTGGATCACAAACACAGAACTCAGTTCTTAAGAATGGTCCCAATGAGACAACCCGCTATGTACTCCTACATAGCCTCTCATCGCTACCTTTACCAAATCGGGTTCATCATTATCTTATCACATCGGAACAACAATGTTTCACTCCAGTTCATCACCCAGATGAATCAGACCTGACACAACTCTAAGCATAGCAAGCATAGTAGGCAAAGTAAGCTAAGCACATCATGGCACAAGCATCTACCAAGTATGCTAGGTTGCAAGGTTTAGCTATTTACTGTGACAATGACAGGTCATGCATAAGAATAGGTTCATCTACCGTGTATGACAGATAAGTGAATGTTTGTCCTAATGCAATAAACAAGAGCAGGAGTGAGAGAGTGGGATGTTATCGGAATGATCAAGGGGGTTGCTTGCCTTGCTGGGTAGCGGGAAGGTTTTCTCCTTCATTGGAATACTCAGGTGTATCCTCAGAAGCACGGCCTACCGCAATGCAGATAAAAAGCAATCAATACACACAAGTGCAACAATATGATGCATGATCATGGCATGGTAGCATGTTTGGATGAGCTGATGCAACTAATGTTCAAGTTAATTTGAAGGGAGTTTGAATATAGGTTTAAAATTGTTCTTCATTTCAAATTCCATATACTAACCTATTAGCAAATGTAAATGTTCTTCTACATAGGTTGATCTAACATGCATGATAATAGCACCGTTGGATTCATTGGATTTTTTTGATAAATTTTCATATATAAATTATTTTCATCTGATTTACAAATTAATTTATATGAATTGTTAAAGTTTTAAATAATTTCTGGAATTATTTTTAAACTGGAAAAGGGATTAATGGTGTCAGCCTGACGTCACTATGACGTCAGCTGGTCGGCTGACCAGGCCAGGTCAAACCTGACGTGCGAGGCCCGCACGTCAGTGATAGGGGCCTAATCTCCGCGCTGACCAGGGGTTTGACCCACCCTAGGGCCCACTGGTCAGTGGCAGGAGGCTAACTAATCAGGAGGGATTAGCCCCTGATGATGGCCACGTCGGCGCCCACCGGAGCGGGGCCAGCGGTGACCATCCGCACGGCGGTGATCCGCCGGAGTTGCGCCTCCGGTGACCATTTGGCGCGCGGAGGGCACCCGGAGGAAGCCTGTGCACGCGCGCATCCAGCGCTGCGGCAGAGGGGACTCGGGGGCCACTGGAGCTACGAGCGGCGGCGAGCTTCTGCAGTAGGGGGAACGGCGCCTACGGCGAGGGACAGGCCGCAAGAGGAGGGGGAAACGGAGTAGGAGCTCACGACGGGGTTGCTGGAGGAGACGGCAAGCTCGGGGACACGCAGACGACCTCGAATCGCTGGAAAAGCTTCGGCGGACGACGGGGAAGAAACGGCAACGTCGCGTCGTGGAGGGATCCCAGCTTCTTCTAGCGTCACGAGGGGGACGAGGGGGTTCGCTGCGGGGCTGCTGGTGGGCTCGGAGGGGCGCGGGGCGGCTAGAACGATGGCGGCGAGCTCGAGCAGGGCTCGGCCATGGCGGCAGGGAGGAAAAAGGGGGAGAGAGAGCTGCGGCAACTGGGAGGAGGAGAAATGGAGGGAGGGCTCGATCTGGACGTCTCCCTAGAGTCTATCCCTCCATCCAGGCAGGCACACAGGCTGGAGGTGGCCGGCGCGCGGTGACCTCGCGCCTGGCGTCCTTTTGGCCGGAGGTGGAAGAAGACCGGTTCGCCCCTGGTGGGCTGGGCCGGCTTCTTCCGTGGCCCAGGTGGGCTTTCTTCCCCTCTTTTTTTATATCAATTCTTTTCTAACTTCTAACATTTGTTTTATTTTAATTTCAGGCACGTATGCTATTTTAAAATATCCCAAATATTTTATATATTGAAGTTTGAATATTTCAAACTTATTCAAAAAAATTAGGATATTTTGAAAACTAAACTAATGATAATGCTTTATTTGATATTTTCAGTAGCTTTATCATTTATTTTAAATTGCTTCAGTTGTTCAAATATTTAAAATGACCCCTGTTATAACCATGTCCATATTTATCGGACATAGGAAACCTTTTTAAAGGGCATTTTGGATTTGTTGAATTTTCGCCAACTTTGAATTATTTTGATTCAATGTGAGCTTGGGGTTTCTTTTAGTCCCCATTTCATGTTGATGCAAAATTGAAACATGATGCAACACCCATGCTATCCTATGACATCTAGCTAGGGATGTGACAACTCACCCCCACTCAAAAGAATCTCGTCCCGAGATTTTGAAGTCGTCGGGAAGAGCACGGGGTACTCTAGTCAAAGACGATCTTCTCTTTCCCATGTGGCCTCCTTTTCAGAATGGTGTGACAACTAAACCTTGAGAAACTTGATATTCCGTCGCCGAGTGGTACGCTCAGCTTGATCAAGAATACGAACAGGGTATTCTCGATATGTAAGGTTATCTTGGAGATCAAGCGCTTCGTGGTCTACCTCACGGATAGGGTCTGAGAAGCAACGCCTGAGTTGCGAGACGTGGAAGACATCATGAACCTTGGAAAGATGCGGCGGAAGTTCCAATTGGTAGGCAGCCTCTCCTCGTTTAGCAAGAATGCGAAAGGGTCCAATGTAACGAGGAGCCAACTTGCCCTTGATACCGAATCGATGGGTACCCTTTAGAGGCGTAACCCGAAGGTAAGCCTTCTCGTCAACTTCATAGGTCACAGCCTTATGATGGCGATCATATTGGCTCTTTTGACGATATTGGACTGTTTTCAACTTTTCATGAATAATGCGAACTTGCTCCTCTGCATCCTGGATCATATCCGGGCCAAAGAGTTGCCTCTTTTCGGTTTCTGACCAGTTAAGAGGTGTTCAACACCTTCGTCCATAGAGAACTTCAAAAGGGGCTTTGCCCAGGCTTGATTGATAACTATTGTTATAAGCAAATTCGGCAAATGGAAGACATTTCTCCCAATTCATACCGAAAGATATAACACAAGCTCGGAGCATGTCTTTGAGGATTTGATCGACTCTCTCAACTTGACCACTTGATTGCGGGTGGAAAGCAGTGCTAAAAGATAGATGAGTCCCCATAGCGGTTTGAAAACTTTCCCAGAATCGGGAAGTAAAGATACTTCCGCGGTCTGAGTTAATATCCAATGGAACACCATGAAGAGAGACTATTCAAGAAACATATAACTCTGCTATCTGGCTAGTAGTTATACTTTCCTGAAAAGGAAGAAAATGAGCCACTTTGGAAAGTCGGTCAATGACCACAAAGATAGCATTATTCTCTCTCTTGGTCCTGGGAAATCCGGTAATGAAATCCATACCGACCTTATCCCATTTCCATTTAGGAATAGCTAAAGGTTGAAGGGTGCCAGCAGGCCTTTGATGTTCTACTTTCACGCGACGACAAACATCGCAATTAGCAACGAACTGGGCAATTTCTCTCTTCATCCTAGTCCACCAGAACCTCTGGCGTAGGTCCTGATACATCTTGGTGCGACCCGGATGAATTGTGAGAGGAGAATCATGAGCCTCCTTAAGGATCAATTGTCGTAGATGTTGCTTCTTTGGGATCACCAAGCGGTTCTCAAAGAAAACAACACCTCGATCATCTACTGAGAAGCACCTAACATTACCCTTCTTAATGTTTTCTTGATCCGAGATATCTCGGCATCATGGTTCTGGGCTTCTATAATTTGATCCGTAAGAGTAGGTTTCACCACCAGGTTGGATAGGAATCCTTGAGGAACAATGTGGAGGTTTAACTTCCGAAATTCCTCATGGAGAAGTGGTTGACCTTGTTGTAACATTAGGTTGTTACAATAAGACTTACGACTTAGTGCATCAGCCATGACATTGGCTTTCCCCGGGGTGTAAGTTATCCCTAAGTCGTAATCTGTAATCAACTCAACCCACCGTCTTTGCCTGAGATTCAAATCCGGCTAGGTGAAAATATATTTCAGACTTTGGTGATCAGTGTAAATTTCGCAACGATTACCCAGAAGGGAATGTCACCAAGTTATTAGTGCATGGACCACAGCTGCAAGCTCAAGATCATGTGTTGGATAATTATCCTCATGTGGACGCAACTATCAAGATGCGTATGCAATCACATGACGATCTTGCATGAGAATGCAACCCAATCCTTGTCGTGAGGCGTCACAATAGATAACAAAGTCCTTAGAGAAGTCTGGTGGCACCAGAACGGGAGCAGAGGTCAGTCGTCTTTTCAACTCCTGAAAACTATGCTCGCATTGTGGAGTCCAGTCAAACTTTTTATCTTTCTTGAGGAGTTCAGTCAGAGGTTTCGCAACCTTGGAGAAATTCTCGACAAAGCGGCAATAATAGCTCGCTAAGCCAAGGAAACTCTGAACTTGCTTAACCGATTCAGGTTGAGTCCAATCAAGGACGGCCTGAACTTTCTCGGGATTGACAGCAATACCTTTACCAGAGATCATGTGGCCTAGATAGGTCGCTTCTGGCAACCAAAATTCACACTTGGAGAATTTGGCGTACAGACGGTGCTCTCGAAGTTTCATCAATACCAGCCTTAGATTCTCAGCATGTTCCTGTTCGTTCTTCGAGTAGATGAGTATATCGTCGAGGTAAACCACGATGAATTTATCCATATACTCTATGAAGATCGAATTCATCAAGCGAGAGAAGGTGGTTGGGGCATTGGTTAAACCGAAGGACATGACGGTGTACTCATATTGGCCATAACGAGTAACAAAAGCCATTTTGGAATGTCCCTGTTTCTAATTCTGATTTGATGGTATCCCAAACTCAAATCCATTTTGGAAAAGACAGAGGATCTAGCGAGTTGATCATACAAATCATTGATCCTAGGGAGCGGATACTTGTTCTTAATGGTGACCAGATTCACTGGCCGATAATCCACAACCATCCGATCCGATCCATCCTTCTTCTTGACGAAGAGGACGGGACAAGCCCAAGGAGAAGAACTAGGTTGGATGAAACCTTTCTTCAAAGCCTCATCGAGTTTGATCTTAAATTCGGCTAGCTCTAAGGGTGCCATCTTATAGGGTCTTCTGGCTATTGAGACAGTCCCTGGAATAAGCTCTATCACAAACTCAACATCTCTGACAGGAGGGATTCCTGGCAGTTCTTCTAGAAAGACATCCGTAAAGTCACGGACTACCGGAATATCTTCTAACTCTGGAAGAGGGCTAGCATTGAGGGAAAAGAGTTAGCGCTTGGCTGTTCGAGTGGAGACATTAACTATCTCACGCGATGGATGTGTAAGTTGAACATTCCTAGTATGAGTTTCAATCTTAGCATAGTGGGCTTTCATCCAATCCATGCCTAGAATGATACTGATGTCCGAAGACTTGAGGGCTATCAAAGATGCTAGGAAGACTAGCCTATCCACCAGAATCTCATTATCATGGCACACTCTAGAAGTTTGCCACTTTGAACCAGGAGTCTGAACTACTAAAGGAGTAGGCATATCACAAAAAGACATGTTATGCAACCGTGCATAACTTTCTGAGATGAAAGAATGAGATGCCGCAGTATCAAATAGAACAGATGCTGGATGACTATTGACAAGGAGCATACCTAGGATAACATCAGGATCCTCAATGGCTTCCTCAACAGAGACATAATTCACTCGTCCACAAGCAGGAGCTGGCTTCACATAGAAGGCTTTTCCCGACTTCCCACGTCCAGCGGGCTTGGCATTAGCCTGAGGGCAATCACGAGAGTAGTGTCCTAGTTCTTCACATTTATAGCATACCATGGTGGCACGGGGAGCAACATTGGCAGGCAGACCTCCAAATGGCCTGGCTGGAGGGTTGGGCTGAGCTAGACGAGGCGCTTGGAAGGATGGCCTCGCGGTGTATCTTGGCGGCAGAGCTGCGTTGGGCTCCTAGACCTGGCATTTGTTGGAGCCCAAGCCAGATGCGGGGCTAAAGTCATGGTTGTGCTTTCTTGTGGCCTCATAGTCAGTTTGTCCAGTCTCGGCATGTAACGACCCGACCTGAAAGGTCAAGTCTCCGGTGTTTCCGTACCATCCCAAGATCATGCTGGTACACACACGGTACATCAATGTTTATATCAAAGGGAAATCACACAGCAGATATATTAATCGAAATCTCATTTCGAGTCCTTTATTACAATAAAAATTACAATAAAGTGGCTAAAAGCCAACTCATGAGAATATCTAAATCTTGCGAAAGCGTCGAAGGTAGATGAGTCCATCTGACTCCAAGGGCATCTCACTGAGCATAGAACGTGTCCTCACTCCTGGTCGGAAAAGTACTCTGCAACTTGATACGTTGCAGCCATGTAGGTCAGCATATGGAATATGCCGGCAAAGTCACAAGAGAGGGGTGAAAAGATAATCATCTAGTCTATATGCATATATGGCAGGTGGGGTGGTAAGTTTTTGCGTAAAGCCAATTTTTCCTACATCAAGAGAGGGATAAGCAAAAATATTACTAAGTTGGTTGATTAATGAGATGGTTCCACCAACCAATTCTCATACCCAAATTGTTAAGACCCACATCATCATATTAATTGTGTTGAGAATTCCGAATGTTTCAGTTCCTTTGGATCAAGTCGTCCATGACCGTGGACACGGCTAATCGATTAGGTTTGAGTACTCTGCAGAATTTTGCACACGTTCCCCACAAGATTTGGTCGCCTCCGTTTGATTTCTCGCACTTCAGGGTGTTTGAGAAACGGATGACCAAAACATGGTCTTCCAAAGGGTTTCCCTGCGACTCTGTCGGTGCCCATCCTTTCCTACCGTTCTTCTACCTCTCGTAGCACCGCCTGTCCAGGGTCACCACGATATCCAACCAAGCCAGAGCCCATAATGACTTGTGGCTGTGCAGGTAAGCCTTGGGTTTTAAAGCATCCATCCATCTCTTTGTGCCTGGGTGGACCTTTCCGCGTGAATACTGGCCATCTCCAGCATCACCTAGGCAAATCCACTGGTTTCTCCAGGGTGCCGTTCAACCATCATCCACCCAGAGGTATGTTGAAAACTCGAAGTCTTAAATCTTGATCATTATGTAGGTCTTGAAATTATTAACTCTCTCAACTCTCATGAATCACACAACCAACCCCGTCTACTAATAGCATAGCAAAAGTAAAACAACATTTCCCGGGGCCAATGTGTCAAAGAGTTTGAGGGGGGGGTACCTACCACATGATACTACTACAATGTAACCAAGTTTCCAACTAACCTATCTTGCATGCAATTTGGGGAGATGGTATAACTAATGCATATAAAACATGGGTAATCATGATCAAAGTGACTTGCCTGATTGATGATCTTCGTACGTGAGTGACTCTAAGTAACAAGCTTCGCACTCTGGATAATCTAACGAAGCAAACAAGAGCACTCAAATAAGCATACAACTAAAATATTGTAACTCACAAACACCAACCAAGAACTAGTAAAAAAATCAAGACAAAACAATGCACAATTCACAAGTAAGTGAAACACACAAAGTTTTGTTTACTAGGAGGTGATTGATAAAACACTACTAACATAATAAAACTATTTTGAAATAACCAAAACAATTGTTGACAGCAAGGAAACAATAAAATATTTTTATTAATAAACAGAAGAAAATCAATTTAAGTTTGTTGAGAAAACTTTTGTAAAGTTTGTAAAAGTTTTGATAAACACTATATGAAACAACTATAGTTTTACTAACAAAAGGGCAAAACAAAACTTATTACTTAATAGCAAAACATGTTCTTAACAGAAAATAATTTACAAATAAACTTGTTTTAGAAACAAAATTAAATTATATAAAACTTTTTTTGAAAGCAAAACTATTACTAACTAGTTGTTTTAATCAAAATAGACCTATTTGAAAAGAAGTTATGATTCCTATCTTAAGAAGGAAATAAACTAAACAATTTTATATTTTTATTAACAATAAGTAAAACACTAAATGTATAATCAACAGAACCTACTAAACAAATTAAAACTAAATCTAAGTTAAACTAACTAAAACTAAGTAAATAAAACTATACTATAACACTAGGCAGATTCTGTTTTTGGTTAAAACACTAATCAAATATATCCTGAAACTCCTCAAAGGGGGCTCGTCTAGGCGAGGGACAGAGGGGGCTCGGGGGAAAAATGGATGCGGGGAGTGGCCGGCTTATATAGGAGTGCGGGGAGCGAGAGGGAGTTAAGAGAGGAGAGAGATCCGGGGTGGGGTGAAACTGCCGGCGAGGTCCGGCGCGTGCGGGAGGAAGAGGGCGACCGCGCGGGAGAAACGATCGGTCGGGGTGGGGTCCAGCGTCAGTGAGAGAGGAGGTGTCCGTTGCGCGTCGGTCGGCCGGTCGGTAATAAATGCGCGAATAACTGCCGTGGGCCGGCCCGTTTAATACTAACCGTTACCGTTTTTCCTTTAATGATTTTCCAGAGACATTCAAAAGCTTTTAAAGCATTCAAACCGTTTATAAATATAGGGGTATTATATATCAAAATTAACAGAATAATAAATGCTATTTAATGAACATTTGTATTCTGTCATTTGAACACTTTGAAAAAATTAATATTTTCAGAAATTGCCTAATTGTTTTTAAACCCTTTTTGCAAATATTTTCAAAATAACTCCTGGTTATTTTTGTTCAAATAGGTCACCAATTTGTCCCTGGTGTGGAGTGTCATGTTACTCCCCTCTTATTTTGAACATTTAACCAAAATTTCCAATAGGTGAAAGCAACATAGGGAAAAGTAGAAGGGACTTTCAGAAATTTAGAGAAGGCATTTCAATAAACACATACATTCAAGAAATGATGAGGATAGATGCATAGCTATATCATAACATTCCAAAATGGAATTTTGGGATGTTACAAACCTACCCACCTTAAGATGAATCTCGCCCTTGAGATTCGGGTTGGCTAGAAAATAGGTGCGGGTGGTCTCTACGAAGATCTTCTTCGCGTTCCCAGGTGGCTTCTTCCTCGGTGTGATGACTCCACAAAACCTTACAGAACTTGATGATCCTGCTGCGGGTAACTCTGTTGGCTGTCTCAAGGATTCTGACAGGCTGCTCCTCGTAGGTCAGATCATTGTCAAGTTGTATGGCCTCTAGGGGCACTGTATCTCTCAAAGGGATATCAGCCATCTCAGCATGACATTTCTTCAGCTGGGACACGTGGAACAAATTATGAACTTCGGATAATCCTTCCGGCAATTCCAGTTTGTATGCAACTTCGCCTCTACATTCAAGAATTTTTTAGGGGCCTATGAATCTGGGTGCTAACTTTCCATTAACACCAAACCTCTTGATTCCACGAAGCGGGGACACACGAAGATATGCTCGGTCTCCCACTTTATACGTCACTTCTTTGCGTTTGCCGTCAGCATAACTCTTCTGTCGAGATTGAGCTATCTTGAGTCTGTCACGAATCAACTTGACTTTCTCTTCCGAATCTCGGATAAGATCGGGACAAAAAAGTTGTCGGTCTCCAACACCATCCCACATCAGTGGCGTTCTGCACCTCCTTCCATATAAAGCTTCGAAAGGGGCCATCTTCAGACTCGTCTGATAACTGTTGTTGTACGAGTATTCTGCGTAAGGTAAGTTGTCATCCCAACTAGATCCATAATCTAGCGCACAAGCTCTCAACATGTCTTCCAGAATCTGGTTGACTCTCTCAGTCTGTCCATCTGTCTGTGGATGAAAGGCTGTACTGAACTCTAGCCTTGTACCCAAAGTTTCATGTAACTGATGCCAAAACTTTGAAGTAAACTGTGTTCCTCTATCTGACACGATACTCCTCGGAACTCCATGCAGACATACGATCCTGGTCATATATATCTTGGCTAGCTTAGCACTGGTATAGGTGGTTTTCACTGGAATGAAATGAGCTACCTTGGTCAAGCGATCTACCACTACCCAAATGGAATCATAACCTGAACTGGTCCTGGGTAATCCTGTGATGAAGTCCATACCAAGCTTTTCCCATTTCCACTCGGGTATCGGCAAAGGTTGGAGTAACCCTGCTGGTTTCTGATGTTCCGACTTTACTCGCTGACAAATATCACATATTGCAACGTGTTCCGCAATATCCTTCTTCATACCTGTCCACCAATAACTTTCCTTCAAATCCAGATACATCTTGGTATTTCCTGGGTGTATCGAGTAAGGTGAATCGTGGGCTTCCTGAAGTATCAACTTCCTGAGCTCTGGGTCATTGGGCACATAGATTCGGTTCTCAAACCACAAAGTTCCGTGTTCATCCTCACGAAAACCTTTAGCCTTACCATCTTCCATTCTCTGCTTTATCTCAGCTACCTCCTTGTCCGATTTCTGGGCTTCACAAATTCTTTCGGTCAAGGTGGACTAAATCTCCAGTGTGGCAACATATCCTCTTGGGACTATCTCTAGCTTGAGCTCTTTGAGATCATTGGCTAACTCTTGGGGTAATCCTCCCGCTGTGAGTGTGTTTACATAAGTTTTCCGACTCAAGGCATCGGCTACAACATTGGCCTTACCTGGATGGTAATGTAATCTCATGTCATAGTCCTTGATTAACTCTAACCATCTCCTTTGTCTGAGGTTCAACTGCTTCTGAGTGAAAATATATTTCAGGCTCTTATGATCGATGTAAACATCACAACTATTTCCGATAAGAAAATGTCTCCAGGTCTTGAGTGCGTGCACTACGGCTGCTAGTTCCAAATCATGGGTGGCATAATTCAACTCATGAGGTCGTAGTTGTCTAGATGCATAAGCTACAACCTTTCCATCTTGCATGAGTACTCCTCCAAGTCCTTGACGTGAAGCATCACAATAAACCTGGAAGTCCTTCCGAATATTGGGAAAAATCAACACTAGGGCTGTGACCAAACGTTTCTTCAACTCCTGGAAACTGGCTTCACATTCCTCAGTCCAAACATACTTGGATTCTTTCTTCAACAACTCTGTCATGGGCTTGGCTATCTTTGAGAAATTCTCAATGAACCTCCGGTAATATCCGGCAAGTCCGAGGAAACTGCGGATCTCCTTAACTGAGGTGGGTGACTTCCACTCGGTGACGACTTCAACCTTAGCGGGGTCTACGGCTATTCCTTCTCCAGAAATAACATGTCCAAGGAATCCGACTTCCGTCAGCCAAAATTCACATTTGCTGAACTTGGCATATAGCTGGTGCTCTCTTAGCTTCTCCAGAACTAAACGCAAATGTTCCTTGTGTTCTTCCTCGTTCTTGGAGAATATCAAAATGTCATCGATGAACACTACGACGAACTTGTCCAAATATTCCATAAACACTTTGTTCATCAAATTCATGAAGTAGGCAGGAGCATTAGTCAAACCAAAGGACATGACAGTATACTCATACAAGCCATACCTTGTGGTGAAAGCTGTTTTTGGTATATCCTGTTCACGAATCTTCAGTTGATGATACCCTGATCGAAGATCGATCTTAGAGAATACTTTGGCGCCTACTAGCTGATCAAACAAGTCATTAATCATCGGCAGAGGGTACTTGTTCTTGATAGTCACCTCGTTCAAGGCGCGATAATCGACTACCATTCTCAAGGTTTTATCCTTCTTCTCCACCAAAAGAACTGGGGCTCCCCAAGGTGAAGAACTTGGGCGAATATACCCTTTGTACAATAACTCCTTAATTTGCTTCTTGATTTCCAATAGATCGTTTGCGGGCATCCGATAGGGTCTCTTGGAAATTGGGGCTGTCCCTGGCTGTAGCTCTATTAGGAACTCAATCTCCCTATCTGGTGGCATGCCTGGTAATTCTTCCGGAAATACATCCAGAAAGTCTTTTACCACAGGTACTTCCTCCTGAACAACTCCTGTGAGGGCATTTAACCGTGCACTCATTTGGGTGCGTCGGGATACATACTTAATCCTCTTGTTCTCGGGGGTGGTGAGTGAAACAGACTTGCTAGGGCAATCAAGATTTCCTTCATACTTGGTCATCCAATCCATGCCTAGGATTACATCCAATCCCTGGGATTCTAAGACAATGAGGTCGGTGGGAAAAACATGGTTTCCTATATTGAGTTTCAGGGCATGGCATCCTATTCCTGCCATCATCATACCTCCTGGGGAACTGACCTTAATAGGCTGGCTAAGGGTTTTGGTGGGCAAACCATATTTTTCCACAACTACCCTTGATATGAATGAATGAGTTGCACCGGAATCAAAAAGTACTGTAACTGGACGTGAATGCAATAAAAACTTACCAACCACAGTCTCGGGTTGATCATAGACTTCTTCCACGTCAAGGTGGTTCACCTGGGCACGAGGAAAAGGGTTTGGCTTCTTGGCTGCGGAGTTGCCGTTTCCATTTCCCTGCTTGCTCTGGGGACACTCAGTAGCATAGTGCCCTGTCTTCTGGCACTTGAAACAGGTGATGTGGCTCAGATCCTGATGAGTAGGAACGTGACGGTGCTGGTTGTTGTTCCCATTCCCATTGTCAGTCTTGAAATTGCCATGGTTGGGACGGGTATTCCCATTTCCTCCATGGTGGTGGCCTCCATGGTTGTGCACCGCATGAGTGTGCCTTCCAAACTTACCAGTCCCTGATACGGTATTCCCTGAGTACGGGGAGTAGCGGGGCTTATGATGAGCTCCAGAGTTGAACTTCCCCTGAGTGTACTTCCGCTTGCGATTCTCAATTTGCTGCTGTTTACCCTCCAAGATGAGGGCCTTGTCCACCAGTTCTTGGTAGTTGTTGAAATTAGCCACTACCAGCTACATGCTCAACTCATCGTTGAGTCCTTCCAGAAATTTCTCTTGCTTGGCTGCATCATCGGCCACGTCTCCTGGTGCATAACGTGCCAATGTGCTGAAGTCATCCACGTACTGGGCGACAGAGCGATTTCCCTGGCGCAAGTTGCGAAACTCGCGCTTCTTCAGACTCATGGCTCCAGCTGAAACATGTGCGGTGCGGAAAGCTTGCTGGAACTGCTCCCAAGTGACATCAGCAATAGGATATGTGGTGGTGTAGTTCTCCCACCATGAAGCTGCTGGTCCATCTAGTTGATGTGCGGCAAAATGCACCTTCTCAGCGTCAGTACATCCAGCGGTGACAAGTTCTCTCTCCATCTTACGGAGCCAGTCATCTGCCACAATGGGCTCAGTGCTGCTGGAGAAAGTTGGAGGATTCAACCTCAGAAAGCGGGTGAGATTGTCAGTCTGGGGTGGATGTTGGTGGTTGTTGTTGTTCTGGTTGTTGGTCTGATTCTGGATCAATAGCTGCATCCGTGCATTCTGCTGCTGAAGGAGTTGCGTGAGTTCCGGCGGGAAGGTGAAGTCGGACTCACGTCGTGGAGGCATCTTGCTGTTTTCAGAGGGGTGAGAATTAGAATAGAACAAGGGCCTAAAAGGAGAAATTCACTACCCATATGCAATGCAACAAACATATCACACCAACCACTCATTCATTTATTCAATCAATGTCAAACATCGGGAATACAAGTCTCAATCAAACTACACATCGACCTACGCTCTTAACGTTGAAAAATAAAAGATACATGGAGGGCATAACTAAAGTTTTCCTCAGAAGTACATGGTGACTGAGTCTCCTCCAGTGGTGCTCTCCTCATAGTCATCATCGTCACTGATGAAAGGAGCCAAGTCTCCCTCAGGATGAAGATTTTCTCCCATTTCCATCTGTTCCTCCAGAGCGGCGATGCGAGTGTTCAGCTTGTCAATCCTCTCTAAGAAATCCTTCACCTCATACTCATGCTCGTACTCGGCTTCTCGTAAGTCAGCTTCAAGGTCAATCTCACTGTTCATTAGATTCTTGATTGTCTTCGTATCAGTACGAACTCGAAGCTCTAGAGTCCTGATGTGAGTCTCCAGGGTCTGGATATATGACATGGTGGAGTCTCCAGTGGGAGGGGCTATGATGTTGCCATGGGCATCTCTGCGGCAAACCATGCTGAGTCCTGGTGAAATGGTTCCACCTTTGTATTCCTCCTGAATACGTCCAAGGGCACGATGAATGGCCATGTCTCTTCCAAGTATCCAGCTGGGTGCCACAAACTTGAAGTCGATGGGTTTCTTCCGATTCCCAAAGTTCTTCCCTGGGATGTGCACCTCGATCCTGTAGTGTCCATCTTGTGAAAATGACATGATAGGAGTCCCGGTGATGCTCGGCAAAGCAATCCTTACGTCCTTGACGATCCACATCAGCTCCTTACCAAAGGGCATCGTTGCGTCAGGCTGGCAAAACTCCGTGATCAACACCGGGATGAAGGTGGCCATCTATAAATTTTGAAATAATCGGAGAGAAATCAGAAATGAGTAGATGAGAGTATAAGAATTTTAAAGACAAAGAGATACAATCCTAAGGCTTTCCAATCCTAGAGGTTACGTCCTACGGTCAGCGTGTGCTCTGATACCATTTCTGTAGCGACCCGACCTGAAAGGTCAAGTCTCCGGTGTTTCCGTACCATCCCAAGATCATGCTGGTACACACACGGTACATCAATGTATATATCAAAGGGAAATCACACAGCAGATATATTAATCGAAATCTCATTTCGAGTCCTTTATTACAATAAAAATTACAATAAAGTGGCTAAAAGCCAACTCATGAGAATATCTAAATCTTGCGGAAGCGTCGAAGGTAGAAGAGTCCATCTGACTCCAAGGGCATCTCACTGAGCATAGAACGTGTCCTCACTCCTGGTCGGAAAAGTACTCTGCAACATGATACGTTGCAGCCAGTAGGTCAGCATATGGAATATGCCGGCAAAGTCACAAAAGAGGGGTGAAATGATAATCATCTAGTCTATATGCATATATGGCAGGTGGGGTGGTAAGTTTTTGCGTAAAGCAAATTTTTCCTACATCAAGAGAGGGATAAGCAAAAATATTACTAAGTTGGTTGATTAATGAGATGGTTCCACCAACCAATTCTCATACCCAAATTGTTAATACCCACATCATCATATTAATTGTGTTGAGAATTCCGAATGTTTCAGTTCCTTTGGCTCAAGTCGTCCATGACCGTGGACACGGCTAATCGATTAGGTTTGTGTACTCTGCAGAGTTTTGCACACGTTCCCCACAAGATTTGGTCGCCTCCGTTTGATTTCTCGCACTTCAGGGTGTTTGAGAAACGGATGACCAAAACATGGTCTTCCAAAGGGTTTCCCTGCGACTCTGTCGGTGCCCATCCTTTCCTACCGTTTTTCTACCTCTCGTAGCACCGCCTGTCCAGGGTCACCACGATATCCAACCAAGCCAGAGCCCATAATGACTTGTGGCTGTGCAGGTAAGCCTTGGGTTTTAAAGCATCCATCCATCTCTTTGTGCCTGGGTGGACCTTTCCGCGTGAATACTGGCCATCTCCAGCATCACCTAGGCAAATCCACTGGTTTCTCCAGGGTGCCGTTCAACCATCATCCACCCAGAGGTATGTTGAAAACTCGGAGTCTTAAATCTTGATCATTATGTAGGTCTTGAAATTATTAACTCTCTCAACTCTCATGAATCACACAACCAACCCCGTCTACTAATAGCATAGCAAAAGTAAAACAACGTTTCCCGGGGCCAATGTGTCAAAGAGTTTGAGGGGGGGTACCTACCACATGATACTACTACAATGTAACCAAGTTTCCAACTAACCTATCTTGCATGCAATTTGGGGAGATGGTATAACTAATGCATATAAAACATGGGTAATCATGATCAAAGTGACTTGCCTGATTGATGATCTTCGTACGTGAGTGACTCTAAGTAACAAGCTTCGCACTCCGGATAATCTAACGAAGCAAACAAGATCACTCAAATAAGCATACAACTAAAATATTGTAACTCACAAACACCAACCAAGAACTAGTAAAAAAATCAAGACAAAACAATGCACAATTCACAAGTAAGTGAAACACACAAAGTTTTGTTTACTAGGAGGTGATTGATAAAACACTACTAACATAATAAAACTATTTTGAAATAACCAAAACAATTGTTGATAGCAAGGAAACAATAAAATATTTTTATTAATAAACAGAAGAAAATCAATTTAAGTTTGTTGAGAAAACTTTTGTAAAGTTTGTAAAAGTTTTGATAAACACTATATGAAACAACTATAGTTTTACTAACAAAAGGGCAAAACAAAACTTATTACTTAATAGCAAAACATGTTCTTAACAGAAAATAATTTACAAATAAACTTGTTTTAGAAACAAAATTAAATTATATAAAACTTTGTTTGAAAGCAAAACTATTACTAACTAGTTGTTTTAATCAAAATAAACCTATTTGAAAAGAAGTTATGATTCCTATCTTAAGAAGGAAATAAACTAAACAATTTTATATTTTTATTAACAATAAGTAAAACACTAAATGTATAATCAACAGAACCTACTAAACAAATTAAAACTAAATCTAAGTTAAACTAACTAAAACTAAGTAAATAAAACTATACTATAACACTAGGCAGATTCTGTTTTTGGTTAAAACACTAATCAAATATATCCTGAAAATCCTCAAACTAAACATGAAGATAGTCCTAAATAATACCAAACAGTAGCAAAAAGATTCATATCAAAATCTATTTTCAAACTCTAGTTATTCAGATTTGAAGATTTTGAGCAAATTTGATTAAATTCAAATTTTAGAGTTCAAATTTAAAATTTAAAAGTATAGTGTGAAACTACATGAAAAATGTGAGCTATTGCAAAAAGAATCAACTCAAAACATTAAATAGGTTAAAAGATATAGCTAAAACAAATTTTGAAATCATTCTGTTAATTAAAACAAAAACAGAAAAGGAAAAAAATGATTTGCGACGGTCAGGGGGCTACGTGGCAGCATGCGAGTGGCTAAGGGGGGTGTGCGCGCGAGGGTTACGGGCGGGCGACCGGTCGGTAGAGGATACCGGTTCGGATTTAAATCCGTTCTAATCTGGATCGTCAGATCCAGATCGAACGAGTGGGGATGTTCACAGTGTTAAGAGGTCGCCGGCGAGGGATCTCCGACGAGTCCGGAAGCGTCGAAGACGACGGTGAGGTGCTCCGGTGGTCGAGGGAGGCAACGAAATGGTCCGGGCGACGGCGACGGGTCTCCGGAGTCGACTGGTGGCAACGGTGGGGCGAGCGGTGGACGGAATCGGTGGCTACGGTCTACGGGAGCTCCGGTGGAGGTGGGAATTCCGGCAAGGAATTGCGCCGCGTCTAGGCGAGGGACAGAGGGGGCTCGGGGGAAAAATGGATGCGGGGAGTGGCCGGCTTATATAGGAGTGCGGGGAGCGAGAGGGAGTTAAGAGAGGAGAGAGATCCGGGGTGGGGTGAAACTGCCGGCGAGGTCCGGCGCGTGCGGGAGGAAGAGGGCGACCGCGCGGGAGAAACGGTCGGTCAGGGTGGGGTCCAGCGTCAGTGAGAGAGGAGGTGTCCGTTGCGCGTCGGTCGGCCGGTCGGTAATAAATGCGCGAATAACTGCCGTGGGCCGGCCCGTTTAATACTAACCGTTACCGTTTTTCCTTTAATGATTTTCCAGAGACATTCAAAAGCTTTTAAAGCATTCAAACCGTTTATAAATATAGGGGTATTATATATCAAAATTAACAGAATAATAAATGCTATTTAATGAACATTTGTATTCTGTCATTTGAACACTTTGAAAAAATTAATATTTTCAGAAATTGCCTAATTGTTTTTAAACCCTTTTTGCAAATATTTTCAAAATAACTCCTGGTTATTTTTGTTCAAATAGGTCACCAATTTGTCCCTGGTGTGGAGTGTCATGTTACTCCCCTCTTATTTTGAACATTTAACCAAAATTTCCAATAGGTGAAAGCAACATAGGGAAAAGTAGAAGGGACTTTCAGAAATTTAGAGAAGGCATTTCAATAAACACATACATTCAAGAAATGATGAGGATAGATGCATAGCTATATCATAACATTCCAAAATGGAATTTTGGGATGTTACAAACCTACCCACCTTAAGATGAATCTCGCCCTTGAGATTCGGGTTGGCTAGAAAATAGGTGCGGGTGGTCTCTACGAAGATCTTCTTCGCGTTCCCAGGTGGCTTCTTCCTCGGTGTGATGACTCCACAAAACCTTACAGAACTTGATGATCCTGCTGCGGGTAACTCTGTTGGCTGTCTCAAGGATTCTGACAGGCTGCTCCTCGTAGGTCAGATCATTGTCAAGTTGTATGGCCTCTAGGGGCACTGTATCTCTCAAAGGGATATCAGCCATCTCAGCATGACATTTCTTCAGCTGGGACACGTGGAACAAATTATGAACTTCGGATAATCCTTCCGGCAATTCCAGTTTGTATGCAACTTCGCCTCTACATTCAAGAATTTTTTAGGGGCCTATGAATCTGGGTGCTAACTTTCCATTAACACCAAACCTCTTGATTCCACGAAGCGGGGACACACGAAGATATGCTCGGTCTCCCACTTTATACGTCACTTCTTTGCGTTTGCCGTCAGCATAACTCTTCTGTCGAGATTGAGCTATCTTGAGTCTGTCACGAATCAACTTGACTTTCTCTTCCGAATCTCGGATAAGATCGGGACAAAAAAGTTGTCGGTCTCCAACACCATCCCACATTAGTGGCGTTCTGCACCTCCTTCCATATAAAGCTTCGAAAGGGGCCATCTTCAGACTCGTCTGATAACTGTTGTTGTACGAGTATTCTGCGTAAGGTAAGTTGTCATCCCAACTAGATCCATAATCTAGCGCACAAGCTCTCAACATGTCTTCCAGAATCTGGTTGACTCTCTCAGTCTGTCCATCTGTCTGTGGATGAAAGGCTGTACTGAACTCTAGCCTTGTACCCAAAGTTTCATGTAACTGATGCCAAAACTTTGAGGTAAACTGTGTTCCTCTATCTGACACGATACTCCTCGAAACTCCATGCAGACATACGATCCTGGTCATATATATCTTGGCTAGCTTAGCACTGGTATAGGTGGTTTTCACTGGAATGAAATGAGCTACCTTGGTCAGGCGATCTACCACTACCCTAATGGAATCATAACCTGAACTGGTCCTGGGTAATCCTGTGATGAAGTCCATACCAAGCTTTTCCCATTTCCACTCGGGTATCGGCAAAGGTTGGAGTAACCCTGCTGGTTTCTGATGTTCCGACTTTACTCGCTGACAAATATCACATATTGCAACGTGTTCCGCAATATCCTTCTTCATACCTGTCCACCAATAACTTTCCTTTAAATCTAGATACATCTTGGTATTGCCTGGGTGTATCGAGTAAAGTGAATCGTGGGCTTCCTGAAGTATCAACTTCCTTAGCTCTGGGTCATTGGGCACATAGATTCGGTTCTCAAACCACAAAGTTCTGTGTTCATCCTCACGAAAACCTTTAGCCTTACCATCTTCCATTCTCTGCTTTATCTCAGCTACCTCCTTGTCCGATTTCTGGGCTTCACGAATTCTTTCGGTCAAGGTGGACTAAATCTCCAGTGTGGCAACATATCCTCTTGGGACTATCTCTAGCTTGAACTCTTTGAGATCATCGACTAACTCTTGGGGTAATCCTCCCGCTGTGAGTGTGTTTACATAAGTTTTCCGACTCAAGGCATCGGCTACAACATTGGCCTTACCTGGATGGTAATGTAATCTCATGTCATAGTCCTTGATTAACTCTAACCATCTCCTTTGTCTGAGGTTCAACTGCTTCTGAGTGAAAATATATTTCAGGCTCTTATGATCGGTGTAAACATCACAACTATTTCCGATAAGAAAATGTCTCTAGGTCTTGAGTGCGTGCACTACAGCTGCTAGTTCCAAATCATGGGTGGCATAATTCAACTCATGAGGTCGTAGTTGTCTAGATGCATAAGCTACAACCTTTCCATCTTGCATGAGTACTCCTCCAAGTCCTTGACGTGAAGCATCACAATAAACCTAGAAGTCCTTCCGAATATTGGGCAAAATCAACATTGGGGCTGTGACCAAACGTTTCTTCACCTCCTGGAAACTGGCTTCACATTCCTCAGTCCAACCATACTTGGATTCTTTCTTCAACAACTCTGTCATGGGCTTGGCTATCTTTGAGAAATTCTCAATGAACCTCCGGTAATATCCGGCAAGTCCGAGGAAACTGCGGATCTCCTTAACTGAGGTGGGTGACTTCCACTCGGTGACGGCTTCAACCTTAGCGGGGTCTACGGCTATTCCTTCTCCAGAAATAACATGTCCAAGGAATCCGACTTCCGTCAGCCAAAATTCACATTTGCTGAACTTGGCATATAGCTGGTGCTCTCTTAGCTTCTCCAGAACTAAACGCAGATGTTCCTTGTGTTCTTCCTCGTTCTTGGAGAATATCAAAATGTCATCGATGAACACTACGACGAACTTGTCCAAATATTCCATAAACACTTTGTTCATCAAATTCATGAAGTAGGCAGGAGCATTAGTCAAACCGAAGGACATGACAATATACTCATACAAGCCATACCTTGTGGTGAAAGCTGTTTTGGGTATATCCTGTTCACGAATCTTCAGTTGATGATACCCTGATCAAAGATCGATCTTAGAGAATACTTTGGCGCCTACTAGCTGATCAAACAAGTCATTAATCATCGGCAGAGGGTACTTGTTCTTGATAGTCACCTCGTTCAAGGCGCGATAATCGACTACCATTCTCAAGGTTTTATCCTTCTTCTCCACCAAAAGAACTGGGGCTCCCCAAGGTGAAGAACTTGGGCGAATATACCCTTTGTCCAATAACTCCTTAATTTGCTTCTTGATTTGCAATAGATCGTTTGCGGGCATCCGATAGGGTCTCTTGGAAATTGGGGCTGTCCCTGGCTGTAGCTCTATTAGGAACTCAATCTCCCTATCTGGTGGCATGCCTGGTAATTCTTCCGGAAATACATCCAGAAAGTCTTTTACCACATGTACTTCCTCCTGAACAACTCCTGTGAGGGCATTTAACCGTGCACTCATTTGGGTGCGTCGGGATACATACTTAATCCTCTTGTTCTCCGGGGTGGTGAGTGAAACAGACTTGCTAGGGCAATCAAGATTTCCTTCATACTTGGTCATCCAATCCATGCCTAGGATTACATCCAATCCCTAGGATTCTAATACAATGAGGTCGGTGGGAAAAACATGGTTTCCTATATTGAGTTTCAGGGCATGGCATCCTATTCCTGCCATCATCATACCTCCTGGGGAACTGACCTTAATAGGCTGGCTAAGGGTTTTGGTGGGCAAACCATATTTTTCCACAACTACCCTTAATATGAATGAATGAGTTGCACCGGAATCAAAAAGTACTGTAACTGGACGTGAATGCAATAAAAACTTACCAACCACAGTCTCGGGTTGATCATAGACTTCTTCCACGTCAAGGTGGTTCACCTGGGCACGAGGAAAAGGGTTTGGCTTCTTGGCTGCGGAGTTGCCGTTTCCATTTCCCTGCTTGCTCTGGGGACACTCAGTAGCATAGTGCCCTGTCTTCTGGCACTTGAAACAGGTGATGTGGCTCAGATCCTTATGAGTAGGAACGTGACGGTGCTGGTTGTTGTTCCCATTCCCATTGTCAGTCTTGAAATTGCCATGGTTGGGACGGGTATTCCCATTTCCTCCATGGTGGTGGCCTCCATGGTTGTGCACCGCATGAGTGTGCCTTCCAAACTTACCAGTCCCTGATACGGTATTCCCTGAGTACGGGGAGTAGCGGGGCTTATGATGAGCTCCAGAGTTGAACTTCCCCAGAGTGTACTTTCGCTTGCGATTCTCAATTTGCTGCTATTTACCCTCCAAGATGAGGGCCTTGTCCACCAGTTCTTGGTAGTTGTTGAAATTAGCCACTACCAGCTGCATGCTCAACTCATCGTTGAGTCCTTCCAGAAATTTGTGGCGATACACACCATGACATAGTTAAGTACAAGCCCAAGCTGAAACAAACTACAGAGAGATGACACAACTCATTGGAGGTATTACAAGCTTCCTATACATTATCTATCTACACCTCCGGAACTCAACTCTCAACCTTGGTCATATCCCACAAGACACGCAGGACTGTGGCGATACGACTACTACCATACTAGTACTAACATCCACGTACTCAAGCATCTCCGTAGAATGCCTCATACAGGTTACCCTCGTGACCCGGAAGCTGAACCTGAGGATCTGAAAACACTCTAGCCTGTGATCCCTGGGAACCGCAAGGAGACGGATGTGGCCTTGGTCCCCTTGCTGGCGACAACAACGGTCCTCGAAGAGGGGTGATGCCTCCAACATCGGGCTAGTCTACGCGTGCTGGCAGATGAGTCCGCGATGGGTTCAGCATCTCCAAATCTCCATAGCCTGTCTGCACGACAGGTGCCAACTGCGTCAGGGCTGTCCAAAGACGTGCACGGGTAGCATAAAGCTCCATGTGAAGGGCACGTGCATCACAGTCCCTGTTCTCCAACATCTGAGCGGTCACCTGCATCCTAGGGTCCTCATGGGAATGATCATAGTAGGCTGCGCTAAGATAACCATCCTCTCCTCCCATGGAAGCAGGAACATAGCAGAACTCTATGTTCTGAAGCACACCATGGTGAAACCTCATGATAGTCAGCATGGTGTAGGCGGCCTCCTGAACTGCCATATCTAGGGTGACACCTAGTCCATAAGTCCAGTGAAGCGGCTCTGCAGCTCCAGGATATGAAGGATATATCTTAAGAGTACACAGATACTGACTCTGGTTGAAATCTCGATACTGTTCCTCCACTGTGTAATCTGGGTACCAATGGTAGCCAGCCTCCATCATAACTCTAACCAACATGGCCGTGTGACCCAGTACATTGATGCACCTAGTCAGACAGACCACCTGATGGGAAGGACGAGGGGGAATCTGAAACAGAGAATGATGCAAAGACATTAGAGACTCTAGCAGAAATTGGACAACATAACGGCTGTAATTGCTCAAAAAGGATTTTGAGACAACTGCAAAAGATTGGAAAAGCATAACCGCTCGACTTTCTAGACTCAAATCTCTTCTCCATATGTTTGTCACACCAACAATACTTGAGTAACGATATTCTCTTGCAAACAAGCTAGCTATTAGTCCATGGTTGGTAACTCGTCATCCTAAGCAATAGATGAGAAGCCTAGTTCTTATCCCCGTAGAAAAGATGAGAAAGACTGAGAATAGAATAACTTGGGAAGAGGAGTAAAAAGAGCCTTACGTTCCCTTCCACAATCAATTCCCCTACTTTTCTATAGTGTTTCTAGACTCAACTTTGACCGGTTTGGCTTGGTAGTCCTACAGTCAGTCAGGCTCTGATACCAATGCTGTCGGGACCCCATCCTAAGTCATATGAATCCATACTGTAACATTCCACATCACTTTGCGGCCTCACGCATGGTAAGCTCCACGGCTGTAGCCTTACCTTAGCTGGGACCGTTGGCGTCTTTTGGCTCACGTATGTGAACATGTCGCTGGCAATCAAACGACAGAGAACCCGGGCCGACATGACTAGTCATAGAATCCAAGTGGCACATCCATACGGAAACAGGCATACGTAACCCAGCAATGCAGGTGCCGGCCTCAAGCGTGTGTAGATGAGTCATAGCAAGCTACAAGGACTCCATTACGCCGTGAGACATAAATGCCATCACTGCACGTAGACGAGTCGTAGCAGGCTACAGGGACTCCATTACATTGCGAGACATTTCCCCAAAGGGACAGACACAACAGCAAAGAAGGATACATGCCAGTCAATCAATGTGTCTGGAGCAGTAGCATGCTACCATGGCTCAGTGGAAGCACAAAGAGGCAGTTTCTCGTAAAGAGTACTACTAAAGGCACACAACTAGGTGTCGGATCCCATACATACCGTTGCACGTCACATGTACGCACGACATGCCCGATACGCATAGATACAACCATGGCATCACAACATAACCATTCAACAACTTTTATTTAAGAGGCTCAGACGAGCCTTGCATAATATGTTCTTACAGATAGGGGTCACATGACCCGACACTCAAGTCATACAAACAAGTTCATACAAACCAATCGAAAGCATAAGCTGTCTGAGTACAGACAGATGAAAGGATAACAAGGCACATGGCCTGACTATCTACAGCCCGCCACAGGGCATAGGTCGTAGCTGGGACACCAGCTATTCGGCATCGTCGACATCTAGAAAGAACCCACCTGATGGGTCTTGGGTCTCATCTGCAACATTTATTAAGCAAACATGAGTACAAACATACTCAGCATGTCTTTAAAGCAGACCTAGTCTATTCATGCTCATGTATCAACAGGGGTGGTGGAGTTTATGCAGCAATGCCAGCTTTGACTCATGGCTAACCTACACTACACAATTTTAACTCTTTGTTTAAATTTTAGATATCGCACACGAGTCCACTAACTCCATGACAATACACCACCATGGATTCACTTCCCTCTTCTAGGAGAGTGCCATCCACGATACTCACACTTGTCTTGGTATTTTTATGAGTATCCATTTGATTATGTATGAACAACATAAGTTATCCAAGTAGTCCATATCTGAGGACGCGACTATTCGAATAGTTTTATACCCTGCAGGGCTGTACCTCTTCACACACGCTCTCGCCACTTATCGATGTGTGCTCATAAAACCATGCACCTCGGCAACCTTGAAGCAGAAGACCAGCAAGGGAGTCGGCCACGACCGTCAATCACATAAGACCTCTAGTCCAGGTTATCGCCTATTTGAGACTGAACCGGCACGGAAGTCCGAGCAAAGTTTTCGCTACGGCCCCAAACGATGTGCGCAGGGTTCCCAAGCCCACCATTCGGGTGACCCTTGGTACACCGTGCCACTGCCTACCGCGTCCTAACCCACCCCTAGGGTCAGCGCTACGCACGGCCTCCATCATAGTATAAACACCAGAAACTACTTGCAACTCCTGGACTAAGGACTAAGTGACTGATAAGTCGAGAGGGGTCGAGTTCTCGGAACCCAATGCGTGGTAGTAACTAGACTTGGAGCACAAACACGGAACTCAGTTCCTAAGAACGGTCCCAATGAGACAACCCACTATGTACTCCTACATAGCCTCTCATCGGTACCTTTACTAAATCGGGTTCATCATAAGCTTATCACATCGGAACAACAATGTTTCACTCCAGTTCATCACCCAGATGAATCAGACCTGACATAACTCTAAGCATAGCAAGCATAGCAGGCAAAGTAAGCTAAGCACATCATGGCACAAGCATCTACCAGGTATGCTGGGTTGCAAGGTTTAGCTTTTTACTGTGACAATGACATGTCATGCATAAGAATAGGTTCATCTACCGTGTATGACAGATAAGTGAACATTTGTCCTAATGCAATAAACAAGAGAAGGAGCGAGAGAGTGGGATGTTATCTGAATGATCAAGGGGGGTTGCTTGCCTTGCTGGGTAGCGGGAAGGTTTTTTCCTTCGTTGGAATACTTGGGGGTATCCTCAGAAGCAGGGCCTACCGCAATGCAGATAAAAGGCAATCAATACATGCAAGTGCAACAATATGATGCATGATGATGGCATGGTAGCATGTTTGGATGAGCTGATGCAACTAATGTTCAAGTTAATTTGAAGGGAGTTTGAATACATGTTCAAAATTGTTCTTCATTTCAAATTCCATATACTAACCTATTAGCAAATGTCAATGTTCTTCTACATAGGTTGCTCTAACATGCATGATAATAGCACCATTGGATTCATTCGATTTTCCTAATAAATTTTCATATATAAATTATTTTCATTTGATTTACAGATTAATTTGTATGAATTTTTAAAGTTTTAAATAATTTCTGGAATTATTTTTAAACTCGAAAAGGGATTAATGGCGTCAGCCTGACGTCACTGTGACGTTAGCTGGTCGGTTGACCAGGCCAGGTCAAACCTGACGTGCGAGGCCCGCACTTCAGTGATAGGGGCCTATTCTCCGTGCTGACCAGGGGTTTGACCCACCCTGGGGCCCACTGGTCAATGGCAGGAGGCTAACTAATCAGGGGGGGTTAGCTCCTGATGATGGCCACGTTGGCGCCCACCGGAGCGGGGCCGGCGGCGACCATCCGCACGGCGGCGATCTGCCGGAGTTGCGCCTTCGGCGACCATTTGGCACGCAGAGGGCACCCAGAGGAAGCCCGTGCACATGCGCATCCAGCGCTGTGGCAGAGGGGACTCGGGGGCTACCGGAGCTACGGCCGGCGACGACCCGAGTGGCGGCGAGCTTCGGCAGCAGGGGAACGAAGCCTACAGCGAGGGACATGCCGCGTGAGGAGGTGGAAATGGAGCAGGAGCTCACGACGGGGTTGCTGGAGGAGACGACGAGCTTGAGGATGCACAGACGACCTCGAATCGCCAGAGAAAGCGTCGTGGAGGGCTCCTGGCTTCTTCTAGCGTCATGAGGGAGACGAGGGGGGTCGCCGCGGGGCTGCTGGTGGTCTCAGAGGGGTGCGGGGGTGGCTAAAACGACGATGGCGAGCTCGAGTAGGGCTCGGCCATGGCGGCAGAGAGGAAAAAGGGGGAGAGAGAGAGCTGCGGCGACTGGGAGGAGGAGAAATGGAGGGATGGCTCGATCTGGACGTCTCCCTGGAGTCTATCCCTCCATCCAGGCGGGCACACATGCAGGAGGTGGCCGGCGCGCGGCGACCACGCGCCCGACTTCCTTCTGGCCGGAGGTGGAAGAAGACCGGTTCGCCCCTGGTGGGCTGGGCCAGCTTCTTCCCTGGCCCAGGTGGGCTTTCTTCCCCTCTTGTTTTATATCAATTCTTTTCTAACTTCTGACATTTGTTTTATTTTAATTTCAGGCACATATGCTATTTTAAAATATCCCAAATATTTTATATATTGAACTTATCCAAAAAGTTTCAAGATATTTTGAAAACTAAACTAATGATAATGCTTTATTTGATATTTTCAGTAGCTTTATCATTTATTTTTAAATTGCTTCAGTTGTTCAAATATTTAAAATGTCCCCTGTTATAACCATGTCCATATTTATCAGACATGGGGAACATTTTTAAAGGGCATTTTGGATTTGTTGAATTTTCACCAACTTCGAATTATTTTGATTCAATGTGAGCTTGGGGTTTCTTTTAGTCCCCATTTCATGTTGATGCAAAATTGAAACATGATGCAACACCCATGCTATCCTATGACATCTAGCTAGGGATGTGACAAAGACTCAAGAGTTAATATCAGAAGCATCACCTGTGATGTGCAAGGTGGCATAAAGTTGAAGAATCATCTCTTCATTCCAATCATAGATATCCACACAGAATGGGAGAATTCCAGCATCATGAAGAACTGCAAGCACCGGTGTGAAGGACGGTATTGTTTCCATATCCGCATGAGGAATTTGATGATGCTCGAAGACTTTTTTCTTGTCAAATAGCACTTATGCTAGTAGTTCATTTGTGTGGTTGTCCAGAATCTGGTGCGACCGACTCTTGTAGAGTCATAGAGATTTGGTCCAGTGAAGAAGATGTGCTCGTTGAAGAAATTAGTCTTGATGAATATTGGGCGCTTTGAGCCTTTGAATGGCATCTTAGGCTTCGGCTGAAGGTTTGGCTTGAAGCGGCCCACAATTTCCTTAGGATTTGGAGGTATTTCGAGGAATTTGCAATGCAATTTCCTCAGTGGTAGTTGGAGCAACAACTTCCTCAGCTGATGCAACTGGAATATCTCCAATGATAGTTGCAGCCAAGTCATCAGATCCTGTATGAATTTCATAAGTTTGGGCTGTAGATTAAGGAATTTGTGACAGAGGAGTGGTCATTGGTGAATCTGGGTGTGCAAATTCCCAATATTCATCATTTATCAAAGGTGTTGTGTTTCCAATGTCCACATCCTCTTCATTTCTTCAATGCCGGCCTCTTCAGCAGTTAACTGAGGCTAGGGCGATGATACCAGTGGAGTTGAAGCATTTGCTTCCACTTTGATTTCTTCATCTATCTGCTCTGAGGTAGCAGTAGACTGATACTTTTCTTCTTGATCATCATTTGAGATGACATAGTCAACACCAAATGGTACTACTTCATAGGCTGGCACAGAGCTGATAGGAGTTGCATCAATTGGTTCCATTGAAGAACTTGGCAGTGTCTTCAATTTCTTCACTACTGAGGAATCGAAAGTTGACGCTTTTCTCTTATGTGCCTTATTCTCCGTAGCCTTGGTTTTCTTCACTTCCTACTGGGGAATCAGAAGGAAGGTTGATGTTCTTCACCCTTGAGGATTTTGCAGTTTCTGTAGAAGGTGAAGGAGGAGCATTTTCTTCAGGCACGACTGATGCGGTCGCCGTTGTGGTCTCAATTTCATCAGGCACAACAAAAGTTTTAGTTGTCCTGGTAATTTCTTCAGACGCAACAGTGGAGGTTGCCCTGGTAGGTTCTTCAACAGCCTGAACAGCTACGGGAGCAATTTCTTCTACAGGCTGAGCAGATTCTTCAGCCTGGGGAATTTGAGGTTGCGATCGAGCTGCAACCCTCAAGTTATGGTCCATGATGGCTTTATCAACCACTTTGATGAAACAAACTTTGGCACCTTGCCAATCAGCATAGTATCTGTTGAAGTTATCATAGAGGTCTTTGATTTCAGATTGCATCTTCACGAGTTCCTCAAGAGAAAGCTTCAGAACATTGTTCTTCAAGTAGTGCTCTTTCTTGTACTGAGCTTTCTTGGTTTGTCTAGCCTTCTCATACTTCCACTTTTCTTGTGCTATGAAGGCAGTGAGGACATGATCTGGACCAGGAGGCAACTTCAAATCATCAATTGGAGTGTTGGGATCCTTGTGGCAGATATAGATGAAGTTCAGCACCATTTTTGGATCTAGCCATAGAGGAATCTGAGTTCCCTTTGCTTGAGCCACTCGTTCTTTCTTGTTTTTGATGATTGCCTCCAGTTCCTCATCATCAGCTTCATCATCTAAAGAATCTGATGGTATTTTGAACACCACCTTCTTCGGTTGAGGACTTGGTCGAGTGCCTCGTCCAGCAATAGCTTCAATCTTCATCAGAGAAGGACTGGTTGAGGACTATGCTTGGGCAGTGTCACACCCTATGTTTGTAGCACATTGTTATGTTTGGGTTTATAAAATTTGGAGCCAACTAAAACCTTTTCTATGTGCTTGTGCTTTCTTGCTATGTTGTTTGCTTGTTTGTTGATTGTGTTTTATGGCACTACTAGGTTCTATTTCACTTTGTATTCATCTTCCTTGTCCCAAACCACTTGCCCAATGATCATGCCATGTGAATAGTGCCCAAAACTATTTTTTATCAAATTTTTTTTAACTAAAAATGATTTATTTAATTTTAGTTTCCAAAACCCCCTGGAATGAGGTTTGCACTGCAAGTCCTCAAATCAGGCGGACCCTTGTTTTCCAAAGGCTTTATTTCAAACCTACTATGTATATGACTTCCCCAAACCACCAAATAATATTTTTAAAGATTATTTTCATAATTTATTTAAAGGCTTTTTCTTAAAGCCAGAAATGGTTTTTCATAGGGAAAAATTATTTAAATGCTTTGAAAATATTTAAGAAAATTTAGAGAAACTCAGTGGACATATATTTTCCATATATATGAGTTTCACACAAGGGCATGATCAGATCATAGGAAAAACCCCTCAAAACCCTTTCTGTTCAAATCAAGCTTTTGGAATATTTCTATAAGAAATATTCTCAATAAATTCCAAGAAAATTCTAGCAAGTCAATACTATCATTGGTGATGATCTCGAAAAGTTTCATCTCAGTCCAAGTTGATTTGGTTGATCAAACCATCCCAAAACCCTTCCTGTCCAGAGTCAAATTTGAGCAACTTTGCATTGTGAAGTGTATCCCCTTGGCCTCAAACTTTGTGGGCATGCTCTAATGGTCAAATAGTGATGATACACTAAGTGGTGCATCAAGGGTAAAAGCCTAGCATCATTGGATCTACAGAAGTCTGATTGTGCTAAATTCTGGGGTTTATTAAATTTCCATTGTCAACTTTTTCCTCTTGAGATCAAACTTGGTGAATCCCCTCATTTCTACCTAGCCTTTGACCCTGGTAAATATCTCAGTAAGCTGGTAAATATTTCTTGCCCAAAACCTTATTGAACACCTTGTGGTGATTTTGTAAAACTAGCCTTTTCACCCCATTCCCTTTTACCCTTGCCTCCAAAATTTTACCAAAGTCTCTTGTAGTCACCTTTTACCCTCAGCAAGAATCTCAGGTCACCCAGCCACTAGTAAGTGGGGTAAAATCCCCCATTTACCCCTCTAGATAGCAGCATTCCTACCCCTCTCCCCATTTCCTTCTACACTAAGTCTCCGCCAGAGCTCTCCCCTAGCTTATCCTAGCCTGTAGGCATCACCAATACCCCAAGACACTAGGAGACACGCAGGTGGGCATAGAATATGCCTGGGCAGGCCATTTGGGCGCTTAGGAGAGCGCTACAGTGCGCTCCCGCACTGTAGCCGCCCCTGCCCGGCGCCACCCGACAGCCTCGGGCCGCCCCAGCATGCCCCCTTTGCCCCCTCGGTGTCCGCAGCACACCGCCCGGTCGCCCCCTCTCTCCTCTCTCTCTCTCTCGCGCGCGCGCATGGCACCGCTCGAACTGGCTAGTGGCCGCGCTCGCACGCGCGCACCTCCGCCCCCTCCTGGCTACCTTCCCTCCTCCCGCGCGCGGAATGCATCCAGGTAGCCCCCAGACACGGCCTCGCCTGCCCCCGTGGCCTGTGGTGAGAGCCCCGTGCTCGCCGACGCACCGCGCCCACGGTGGACCGGCGACTGCCTATATATAGGCCTCCCCGCTCCCCTGACCCTCTCTCCTCGCTCTCCCTGTCCCTCTGCGTCCTCCCCATGCCCAGAGCGCTCTTCCCCGCGGTCGGGAGCCCTCTCCCGACCCAAACCCTCGCCGCCGCCGTCATGTTCCCCCTCACCGTTGTTCCCCTCTCTCACCGGCGACCCTGCGACCTCCCTCCAACGCGCGACGCCCCCAGGAGCATGCCGGTACCCTCTACTCCGGCCGCCGCGGCTCGTAGCCTCCGGTGAGCTCCTCCCCTGTCCCTGTCGCGAGGAGAGGGATGACAGGTGGGGCCCACCTATCCTCCCCTCGCCCCCTCCCCCTCTCTCTGGTAGGCCGGGCCCACGGGCAGGTTTAAAACTAAACCTGCCATGCGCGGCTCCTCACCTGGGCCGGCTTCCCTCTCTAGGCCAGTTTCGACCAGGCATTCTGGCCCGAAATGGCACAGTAGCCCCCTTTTTTTTATGTAGACTTCCAAAAATCCCACAGAAATAAATATCTATCCTATGACAATATTTCTTCCACCAAAAATCTTAGAATATTCCATAGAATTTAATGGTGCCATTGATAAAAACGTCTGAAAATATTTTTAGTACTAGTTTATTTTAAAACCTATATATAGGCACCTTTTTGCCTCTGTTATTTTATTTCCAAAATCTTTTCCATAGCAAAACCCTAAGAGAATATTTTTAGTATGACTTTTAGTATTTATCAGAGTAGGTGAACATTTTTGGTAGCAGGTTGAGTGCTCTGTTTTGTGTGATTGCTTATTTTTATCACTTTATTTCGCGACGATAGATTGCGCGGTTGACGAAGAAGTTGGACCCGAAGAATTCGAAGACCCCAGAGACTTTGTTGAGCCAGGCAAGCAGCCCTTTGACCATGATGAGAAACCATTTTTATTGCATGTCATATAGCACTTTACTTTCATCATATTTGATCATGTGTTGTGGTGTTCCCCTTTGGGTGGGATACCTCCGATACATTTCCTTTGACACTGGCAATGTGCATGACCCTACCACCTTATGAGGGTTGTGTGGGTGGGATTAGTTAGGTTGCTAATAGAAGCTACGCAAATGGGATGGGACTTATGCATAGTGATGGCAAGAAAGGAAATAATTTCAAAGATTTTTTCGAAAACCCCGTCGGGTGCCACTAATGCCCGAGGGAGATGATGATGAGGTGGGTGACCACTCGAGAAAGAAGTGGTGTGCCGGGACAAGAGAGTGATGTGGTTTTCAAAAACGGATTGGTGTTAGTTGCTACCATTACTCCAACCTTACATGCGCGACCACAATACCCCTTATGGGATGGGGCATTGTTGATTACCTTGGTGGGTACTGGCAAGGGGCCCGCATTACTAGTGTCAGGAGTGGCATGGTCACTCTTGATACGGGGTCGTACCAATATGTTCGATCATGCGCTGTCTTCATAGGCACCGGGCACACCGTTGGTCCCCTCATGGATGGTACGATTAGAGCGAGGCTCGTGTGATGTACATCGTGAGGGATGGGTACCAATCGAGTGGACTCCTTGTTTAGGATCGCTAGGGGAAAGGCATTGTTCGGGCGCTTACCTCAAGTATGTTATATACCGCGAGTCGTGGACGACACGGAAGTTCCCCGAGTCTTGTGGGTAAAGTGTGCAACCTCTGCAGAGTGTAAAACTATTCGAATAACCGTGTCCACGGTCAAGGACAGTTGGATGACCGCTCTTGTGCTACATCCAAATGTTTTTACAACGGGTGTGTGGGTGTGTTGGAAACACAAATGGTACGTGAACTAAGTCTGATGACTTAGCATGGGAAGTGATCTAAGTCTGATGACTTAGCATGATGAATGAACACAAGGTGTTCAACCTCTACTTATGTTGATATCTGTAACTTGTTCATAGGGATATCTGCTAATTGTTGACGCATGCTCACTAGTTACTTGATCATGACATTTGCATTCAAATTCGCTTTCCGCAAAATCACCTACTTAGTGCTGTATCATGCATCATTATTACCTTGTTCCACAATTTGAGTTGCTTGCAAGTACATAAAGTAATCATTGGCTTGGCACTGGTTATTTAATTGGCTAGGCATGGATGAACATGAGTATGTTGAAGAGTTCGTTGGAGACGAACATGTGAACTAGGACGCTTCCCAGTCAGAATGCCTATAGGTTAAGGCAGATGGCATGGGTTCATGCTTTCGACCAATATTTCCGCTGCTTGTTCTATTTTAAGTGTTTGGCCGTGTGGCGCTATCTATGTAAGACTAAGACCTTCCTGGTCGTTATTTGTGTAAGACGTTAAGTTTGGATGTAAGACTCTTGTTATTCAGCTTCTGTGTGTTCAGTGAGCATTGATCTCTGGGATCACTGTACATGTGCATTCGGCGATATCGACTTATGAGTCGGGGTCCCCATAGAGCTAGTATCAGAGCCATCCTGACTGTAGGAAGCCCATAGTTAGCATGGCTGTTAGACAGGATAAAAGTCGTTTTCAAAACTACACCTAGCATTTGTACTTAGGGATTCTGCGCTGTTTACCTCTTCTCATCTTCACACAACACTGTGCTGACTCTCCTCCTTTCAAACCTTTGTAGACGGCCGTCGTACCCGAAGCCTTCCTGACATTCGGCTTTCCCTTACTCCTTGGGGATAGCCCAGAGAAGTGCTAGTTTCGCCAACCACCCATTTTCCTCTACCACAAGCACTGGGTCGATGCCATCACGAAGGAGTACCACGTGGATGTGGTCGTGAAGGCAAACGACTCCCCGACTAGTTGGTTCTTTGAAGGACCACGGATGGAGACCATGATACTCGTAGTCGAGACAGCTGCACGCAAGGCACTCCTACACCTTCGAGACATCATTCCAGAGATGGCAGACGAGCCAGCTACTTGCTACCTTCCGTTCAGGAAGGATGACTTTGGCGAGAGTTGGACGCTGATTCCGACCAAGGAAGATGGCACACCACTCAGGTTCTAGACCTACTTCAGCCTCTCTGCCGATAGTCTGGTTCATAACTTGAAGGAGTCCGTGAAGCTCCGCGAGGAACTTCAGCACACCCGAGAGCTACTTCAGCAAGTCAAGACGAAGACAGAGAAGATCAAGAAGGATGGAGCCCCCGAGGGACAACCAACTATCGCCTATCGAGGAGGAGTACCCCAACTAGTGATGCACCTATGCGTAGTCGTCGCATGAGTGCGAAGGAGTACCGTGAGCTCTTCACTGACCCGCGTGCAAAGTGTCGTCGGGATGGACCTCCTCATTCCCCGATCCCTTCGACTGGGGACGATGCCCATTCAGATGATGAACATGAGGAAGACCTAGAGGAGCGTGACTACGAGACCGAGCACTCCACCACCTGAGTCCGAGAATCCCTAGGGTAGGATCAGTCATGTATCCCTCATGCGAAGTCGAGTCCGTGTAATGGTTCATATGAAACCATGTGCGCTTTTTGTTTGTTTTGTTGTTTGTGTTCCGATGCAAGTCGCGCTTTTGCCTTAGGCAACATGTAAGCGACTCCATTGTCTATCTTAATATAAGTTGGTCTTTCGACCTTTGTTTTAACACACTTGCACTTGACCGACCCCCTTAGGCGTGCTTTTCCGTTATTGCTTATCCTCTTGTCAATCCCATTTGTTTGAATTAGCTGCTCCAAATAGGATGGTGACTGCTACCCGCAACATCTCCTTCAGCAACCCTGAAGCCAGCAACTCGAGCCAGCAACAGGGAGCTGGTGGGGCTGCTCATGCTGGAGGACACCAGGAGCAGCCACAAGGCGAGACTCTCCCGCCACCACCTCCGCTAGAGAACATGAACGTAGCTCAATTTCTCCAAGTTCTCCAGGAGTAGCGCCAAGCCAACAATGCTGCTATCTAGCAGATGGCTCAGGCTCTCGTGAACAACCAGCAGCAAGGCAGGAAAGGCAATGGTCGCTCCATGCTATCTGAGTTCATGAGGAACTCGCCCCTAACCTTCATCGAGACTACTGAACCATTGGATGCCAATGACTGGATCCGCACCATCGAGGACCTCCTTGCATTGGTCATCTGCAATGAGGATTGTGAGAAGGTGCTTTATGCCTCTCACTGTCTCGGAGGTACCGCCCGAGCTTGGTGGGATGGATTCAAGGTCATGCAAGGAGAACGTGTGATCATGTGGAACGACTAAGGAAGGATTCCGCACTGCCCATATTCCTTTTGGGATCATGGATATCAAGAAGAGAGAATTCTGAGCGCTGAACCAAGGAAGTGGCTCTATCAAGGAGTACATGCAAAAGTTCAACCTGCTGTCAAGGTATGCACCTGAAGATGTCAGCACCGAGGCTGCCAAGAAGGAATGCTTCATGGAAGGACTTCAACCGGTCCTACAGTATCAGCTCATCATCTGCGACTGTCGCACTTTCTTCGACTTGGTGAACAAGGCCCTCATGCTGGAAGACAAGCATCATTCCATCAACGACACTCGCAAGCACAAGATGATCAGCAAGGGAAGCTCAAGCAACCAGAAGCCTCGCCCTGGCAGCCAGCTCCAGCCAGGCCAACCTATCAGCCGTAGCAGGCTAGACCTCCTGCACCTCGTCCGAGCTACTAGCCTCAGTAGTATGCCAATCCCAGGCCAGCCTACAACAACAACCCGAATAACAACAACGGTGGCAGAAACTTCAACAATAACCCTGGGCAAGTCGCTTGCTTTGGATATGGTCAGCCAAGACACATCTCTAGGCTGTGTCCCAACAAGAAGCTAGATGCACCGCGCCCCAATGCGCCAGCTCAAGGTTAAGCCCGTGGAGCACCGCCAAGGAACCCAACTCCCCGCAACCATCCCAACAATGGCAAGGGTCGTGTGAATCACGTCACCGCAAAGGAAGCCCAGGAAGACTTGGACGTCATATTGGGTACGTTCCTCGTCAACTCAACCCCAGCAATAGTATTGTTTGATTGTGGAGCTTCACATTCTTTGTCACCCAAAAGTTTGCACTAGAGAGCGGCATGAAGCTTACACCCCTGGGTAGCCGTATGTTGATACAGACCCTGGGATCAGTTATGAAGTCTGGGATAGGTTGTAAGGGAGTTGAGATTAACATCAATGGGGTAGAATTCCTAGCCGACCTTATCATCCTGAAGTCAGAAGGCTTGGATGTGATCCTAGGCATGGACTGGTTAACCAAGCACCAAGGCTTGTTAGACTATGCCAAGAGGATTGTCACCATGACCAATAGCCAAGAATTGGAAGTCAAGTATGTTCCCAACCCTGCCTCCACTCAAGCCCCTCAGGCCAACTGCCTGTCGGGAGTTGAGTTGGATCAAGTGCCAGTGGTATGTGAGTACATCGAGTTCATCATTGAACTTATGCCCGGATCAAGGCCCATCTATAAGAAGGCCTACAGGATGGGATCTGAAGAGTTGGTTGAGTTGAAGAAGCAACTAGCAAAGCAGCTCGGAAAAGGATTTATTCGCCAGAGTGCCTCTCCTTGGGGATCGCCTGTTCTATTTGTGTCAAAGAGGGACGAAACTATCAGACTTTGTGTCGATTACCGTTCTCTCAATGAGGTCACAATAAAGAACAAGTACCCACTCCCCAAGACTGAAGACCTGTTTGATCAGTTGAATGGAGCCAAGCTATTCTCCAAGATCGATCTTAGGTCTGGGTACTATCAGCTGAAGATCAGACCCCAAGACATTCCGAAGACGACATTCGTAACCCGGTATGGCATGTATGAATACACGATCATGTCATTCGGGTTAACCAATGCCCCTGCCTACTTCATGTATCTCATGAATAAAGTCTTCATGGTGTACTTGTACAAGTTCGTTGTTATCTTCATTGATGACATACTCATCTTCTCCAAGTGTGAAGAAGAACATGAGGAACACTTGATATTGGTCCTAGAGAAGCTTCGAGAGCACCAGCTATATGCCAAGTTTAGTAAGTGTGAATTATGGCTGCATGAAGTTGGATTCTTGGGTCATGTGTTGAGTGCAGAACGATTATCAGTGGATCCTGCCAAGATTGAAGCCGTGAATGAGTGGGAAACCCCAACCACCTCGAAGGAAGTCAGGAGCTTCCTCGGACTCGCGGGATATTACCGCAAGTTCCTGGAAGGGTTCTCAAGCATTGCCCGACCCATGACCCAACTTTTGAAGAAGGACAAGAAGTTCGAGTGGATTGCTAAGTGCGAGGAAAGCTTCCAGGAGCTCAAGAAGAGATTGACCACAACCCCAGTTTTGACCACCCCCGATATTCACAAGGAGTTTGTGATTTATTGCGATGCATCAAGAACCAGACTTGGAGGTGTTCTGATGCAAGAAGGCAGAGTTGTAGCGTATCTATCAAGACAGCTACGACCCCATGAAGAGAACTACGCCACTCATGATCTCGAGTTGGCAGCCGTGGTTCATGCCTTGAAGACATGGCGACATTACCTTCTAGGGAAGTGATGTGAGATATTCATAGACCACAAGAGTTTGAAGTATATCTTCACTCAAAGGGAGTTGAACATGAGGTAGCGAAGATGGTTGGGATTGATCAAGGATTATGACCTCAGTGTTCAATACCACCCCGGAAAGGCCAATGTGGTAGCAAGCGCCTTGAGCAGAAAGGGTTGTTCCTTGAATGCCATGATTAAGGAAAGGCTACCCGCCCTATATGAAGAACTCGAGAGCTTCAGCTTGGAACTGGTTGCACCAGGATTCCTCGCCAACCTCGAAGCAAAGCCTACCTTGATGGATGATATCAAGGAAGCCCGAAAGGGACACGAGAGCATTGAAGGCATCAAGAGGAAGATCAAGGAAGGCAATGCCCCAGGATTCTCAGAGGATGAACAAGGAGTTGTATGGTTCGGGAATCACATCCGCGTACCCAACAAAGAAGAGCTCAAGAACCCAATCTTGCAAGAAGCTCATGACACTCCCTACTCCATCCATCATGGAGGAACCAAGATGTATCAAGACCTCAAGGCAAGATTCTGGTGGCATGGCATGAAATGGGAGATAGGCACGTTCGTGGCTAAGTGTGACATATGCCAGAGGGTCAAGGCTGAGCATCAGCGACCCGCTGGGCTACTGCAACCCCTCAAAGTGCCTGAATGGAAGTGGGATAAAGTCGGGATGGATTTCATCACCGGTTTGCCAAGGTCAAGAAAAGGCCATGATTCCATTTGGGTCATTGTCGATCACCTGAACAAGGTAGCCCACTTCATTCTTGTCAAGACGACCTACAATGGGAACCAGTTGGCCAACCTCTACATTAACCGGATTGTGAGCCTCCATGGGTTTCCTAAGGAGATTGTGTCGGGCCGAGGAACCCAGTTTACCTCAAGATTTTGGAATAGGTTCCAAGAAGCATTGGGAACCAAGCTCTCCTTCAACACTGCATTTCACCCTCTGACCGGTGGGCAAACAGAGCGAGTAAATCAGATACTCGAAGACATACTCCGAGCTTGTGTTTTAGCATATGGAGCCAAGTGGGAAGATTGCCTACCATTCGCCGAGTTCTCCTACAACAACAGCTATCAGTCGAGTCTTCAGATGGCACCATTTGAGGTGTTGTATGGATGCAAGTGCCGTACTTCCCTCAGCTGGTCAGAGACCGGAGAAGGATTAGCTTTTGGGCCAGACATCCTCCATGAAGCCGAAGAGCAAGTGCAACTTGTCCGAGAACGCCTTGAGACCGCCAAGACTAGACAGAAGAGCTACACCGACTCTCACTAGCGATACATGAGTTTCCATGTTGGGGACCATGTCTACCTCCGAGTCACACCTCTTAAAGGGAACAAGCGTTTCCACGTCAAAGGGAAGCTCGCACCAAGATTCATTTATCCCTTCAAGATCACCGACAGGTGAGGAAAAGTCGCATATCAGCTAGAGTTACCTTCCGAGCTGTCAGATGTGCACAACGTCTTTCATGTGTCACAACTCCATAAGTATCTGCAAGTTCCCAACCGCCCCAACCTCTACAAGGACATCGACCATCAAGCCATCGATCTTCAGCCATATCTCACTTACCGTGAGAGGCCAGTTCGCATTTTGGATGAAGCCGAGTGCTACACCCGAAGCTGCACCATCAAGTACCTCAAGGTCTAGTGGAGCAACCACACCGAAGCTGAAGCAACCTGGGAGCGTGAAGACTATCTTAGATCAGAGTTGCCTTATTTTTTTAGCGCTTAGCCTAGGAATGTTAGGGACGAGATTCTTGTAAGGGGGGAAGGTCTGTCACACCCTACGTTTGTAGCACATTGTTATGTTTGGGTTTATAAAATTTGGAGCCAACTAAAACTTTTCTATGTGCTTGTGCTTGCTTGCTATGTTGCTTGCTTGCTTGTTGACTGTGTTTTATGGCACTACTAGGTTCTATTTCACTTCATATTCATCTTCCTTATCCCAAACCCCTTGCCCAATGATCATGCCATGTGAATAGTGACCAAAAATATTTTTTTATCAAATTTGTTTTAACTAAAAATGATTTATTTAATTTAAGTTTCCAAAACCCCCTGGAATGAGGTTTGCACTGCAAGTCCTCAAATCAGGTGGACCCTTCTTTTCCAAAGGCTTTATTTCAAACCTACTATGTATATGACTTCCAAAAACCACCAAATATTATTTTTAAAGATTATTTTCATAATTTATTTAAAGGCTTTTTCTTAAAGCCAGAAATGGTTTTTCATAGGGAAAAATTATTTAAATGCCTTGAAAATATTTGAGAAAATTTAGAGAAACATAGTGGACATATATTTTCCATATATATGAGTTTCAACACAAGGGCATGATCAGATCATAGGAAAAACCCCTCAAAACCCTTTCTGTTCAAATCAAGCTTTTGGAATATCTCTATAAGAAATATTCTCAATAAATTCCAAGAAAATTCCAGCAAGTCAATACTATAATAGGTGATGATCTTGCAAAGTTTCATCTCAATCCAAGTTGTTTTGGTTCATCAAACCATCCCAAAACCCTTCTTGTCCAGAGTCAAATTTGAGCAACTTTACATTGTGAAGTGTCTCTCCTTAGCCTCAAACTTTGTGGGCATGCTCTAATGGACAAATAGTGATGATACACTAAGTGGTGCATCAAGGGTAAAAGACTAGCATCATTGGATCTATAGAAGTTTAATTCTGCTAAATTCTAGGGTTTATCAAATTTCCATTGTCAACTTTTTCCTCTTGAGCTCAAACTTGGTGAATCCCCTCATTTCTACCTAGCCTTTTACCCTGGTAAATATCTCAGTAAGCTGGTAAATATTTCTTGCCCAAAACCTCATCAAACAACTTCTCGTGATTTTGTAAAACCAACCTTTTCACCCCATTCCCTTTTACCCTTGCCTCCAAAATTTTACGAGAGTCTCTTGTAGTCACCTTTTACCCTCAACAAGAATCTCAGGTCACCCAACCACTGGTAAGTGGGGTAAAACCCCCATTTACCCCTCTGGACAGCACCCTTTCTACCTCTCTCCCCATTTCCTTCTACCCTAAGTCTCCTCCAGAGCTCTCCCTAGCTTATCCTAGCCTGTGGGCATCTCCAATACGCCAAGACACTAGGAGACACACGGGTGGACATAGAATATGCCTGGGTAGGCCATTTGGGTGCTCTGGAGTGCGCTACAATGTGCTACCGCACTGTAGCCGCCCCTGCCCGGCGCCACCCGATTGCCTCGGGCCGCCCCAGCTTGTCCCCTCTGCTCCCTCGGCGTCCGTAGTACGCCGCCCAGTCGCCCCCCCTCTCTCTCTCTCGTGCGCATGGCACTGCCCGAACCGGCCAGTGGCCGCGCTCGCACGCGCGCACCTTCGCCCCCTCCTGGCTGCCTTCCTTCCTCCCACGCGTGGACCCAGCCTTGCCCGCCCCCGTGGCCTGTGGTGAGCGCCCCATGCTCGCGGGCGCACCACGCCCACGGTGGACAGGCGGCCGCCTATATATAGGCCTCCCCGCTCCCTTTGACCCTCTCTCCTCGCTCTCCCTGTCCCTCCGTGTCCTCCCCGTTCCCAGAGCGCTCTTCCCCGCGGTCGAGAGCCCTCTCCCGACCCAAACTCTCTCCGCCGCCGTCGGGTTTCCCCCTCGCCGGCGGTCCCCTCTCTCTCCGGCGACCCCACGACCTCCCTCCGATGCGCGACGCCCCCAAGAGCACGTTGGTGCCCTCCACTTCAGCTGCCGCGGCTCGTAGCCTCCGGTGAGCTCCTCCTCTGTCCCTGTCGCGAGGAGAGGGATGACAAGTGGGGCCCACCAGTCATCCCCTCGCCCCCTCCCCCTCCTGCTGGCAAGTCGGCCCTACGGGCAGGTTTAAAACTAAACCTACCGTGCGCGGCTCCTCGCCTGGGCCGGCTTCCCTCTCTGGGCCGGTTTCTGCCAGGCATTCTAGCCCGAAAGGGCACAGTAGCCCCTTTTTTTCTGTAGACTTCCAAAAATCCCATAGAAATAAATATTTGTCCTATGACAATATTTCTTCCACCAAAAATCTTAGAATATTCCATAGTATTTAATGGTGCCATTGGTAAAAATGTTTGAAAATATTTTTAGTACTAGTTTATTTTAAAACCTATATACAGGCACCTTTTGGCCTCTATTATTTTATTTCCAAAATCTTTTCCATAGCAAAACTCTAAGAAAATATTTTTATTATGACTTTTAGTATTTATCAGAGTAGGTGAACATTTTTGGTAGCAGGTTGAGTGCTCTGTTCTGTGTGATTGCTTATTTTAATCGCTTCATTTCGCGACGATGGATTGCGCGGTTGACAAAGAAGTTGGACCCGAAGACTTCAAAGACCACGGAGACTTTGTTGAGCCAGGCAAGCAGCCCTTTGACCATGATGAGAAACCATTTTATTGCATGTCATATAGGACTTTACTTTCATCATATTTGATCATGTGTTGTGGTGTTCCCCTTTCGGTGGGATACCTCTGATACGTTTCCTTTGACACTGGCATCGTGCATGACCCTACCACCTTATGAGGGTTGCTAATAGATGCTACGCAAATGGGATGGGACTTATGTATAGTGATGGCAAGAAAGGAAATGATTTCAAAGATTTTTTCGAAAACCCCGTCGGGTGCTACTAATGCTCGAGGGAGATGATGATGAGGTGGGTGACCACTGGAGAAAGAAGTGGTGTGCCGGGACAAGAGAGTGATGTGGTTTTCGAAAACGGATTGGTGTAAGTTGCGACCGTTACTCCAACCTTACATGCGTGACCACGATACACCTTATGGGACGTGGCTTTGTTGATTACCTTGGTGGGTACTGGCAAGGAGCCCGCATTACTAGTGGCGGGAGTGGCATGGTCACTCTCGATGCGGGATCGTACCGGTATGTATGATCATGCGCTATCTTCACAGGCACCGGGCACACCATTGGTCCCCTCATGGATGGTACGATTAGAGCGAGGCTCGTGTGATGTACATCATGAGGGCTGGGTACCAATTGAGTGGACTCCTTGTTTAGTATCGCTAAGGGAAAGGCATTGTTCGGGCGCTTACCTCGGGTATGTTATATACCACGAGTCGTGGATGACATAGAAGTTCCTCGAGTCTTGTGGGTAAAGTGTGCAACCTCTGCAGAGTGTAAAACTATTTGAATAGCCGTGTCCATGGTCAAGGACAGTTGGATGACCGCTCTTGTGCTACGTCCAAATGTTTTTACAACGGGTGTGTGGGTGTGTTGGAAACACAGATGGTACGTGAACTAAGTCCGATGACTTAGCATGGCAAGTGATCTAAGTCCGATGACTTAGCACGATGAATGAACACAAGGTGTTCAACCTCTACTTATGTTGATATCTGTAACTTGTTCATAGGGATATCTGCTAATTGTTGATGCTCACTAGTTACTTGATCATGACATTTGAATTCAAATTCGCTTTCCGGAAAATCACCTACTTAGTGCTATATCATGCATCATTATTGCCTTGTTCCACAACTTGGGTTACTTGTGAGTACATTCAAAGTACTCACTAGCTTGCCACTGGTTATTTAATTGGCCAGGCATGGAAGAACAGGAGTATGTTGAAGAGTTCATTGGAGACGAACATGCGAACTAGGACGCTTCCTAGTCAGAATGCCTGTAGGTTAAGGCAAATGGCATGGGTTCACGCTTTCGACCAAGATTTCCACTGCTTGTTCTATTTTAAGTGTTTGCCCGTGTGGCCCTATCTATGTAAGACTAAGACCTTCATGGTCGTTATGTGTGCAAGACGTTAAGTATGGATGTAAGACTCTTGTTATTCAGCTTCTGTGTGTTCAGTGAGCATTGATCTCTGGGATCACTATACACGTGCATTCAGTGATCTCGACTTATGAGTCGGGGTCCCCACAGGCAGAGGAACTTGCAGAGACCCCTGAAGCAATTGATAAACCTGTAGTCCTCTGACATGTTGCCAGATGTATAGGTGTTGAGGACTTTGTGGCAGCAGCTGATGATTGTGCAGCTACTGAAGGAATTGCAGAGGCCTTTGAAGACTTTGCTTGAGGATTCTGAAGCGAGGACTTTGAAGTTGAGGATTGTGGCTTCATTGCAGATTTCTTCACCATTGATTTCTTCGGAGCACTAGCAAAGGCTCCAACAGAGGCAACAACAACAGAGTCTTCATTGAATTTCCTCACAGCCTCTTTTGCCTTCTTTGGCAGCTTGGCTTGTTGTCTTTCCCCTTCTTGAGGAAAGTCATCACTAGTTTTGAGACTAGTGGGATCAGCAGTTTGGTTTGGAGTCAAGGGTGTCCTGTTGCACGGGGGTTTAACAGAGAATTTCTTCATGTACTTGGGAGTGACATATCAATATTCTTTCCATTCTCGTGCCCATCTCCTCTCAATATTCTGTATGCGAATCTTGTGCTGCTTTTTGGTTTCCTTGCCACAAGTTTCTTCATCAAGAGTGCAATATTCCTCATACAGTTTATCGGGTATGTCAAGAGCAGTTTGTACTTCAGGTTTCTTTCCACCTTTTTGTGGCTTTTTCCCATCAGTCATTTTCTTTGACTGAGGATTCTAAACTTTTGAGGATTCTGAGGAGGTGTGCAAATTATATTCAAGTAATGCTGCAAATGAGTTAAGTTGATGAGAACCTAGTGATTCATCAACAGACATTTTGTACCTGTGAATAGAGTATAGGTGTGAGGAATTTGAAGAGGTCATATGCGTTCTCAAAAAATTTCAAAATACATCAAGTTGAGGAATTTTGACCATAGATGTCTTGAGGAATTTCACTAAGTGTTCTTGTCTTAGGTTTCAGAGTTGTGCAAATTTTGAGGATCCACACAATTGAGGAATCTTGAAGAAAATCATAACTTAGGAAAAACATCAATGGAATGAACATGTAAGGTGCTTTGGAATATGATTATTAAAGAATAAACACCTTTGAGGAAATTGTGGAAAACTTGAAGATCAAACAAGGGTAGTAAATTTAGATTTTATTTACCCTGATGAAGAACACGACAAACGGTGAGATGAAATCGGGGAAGTTCGTCCGTCTAGATCTCCCATGCTCTAGTTTGGCAGAGGGAGACAATTATGGCGGCGGCAGGGTGAAGACTTCCGCGGCTGATCCGAGTATGGTGACAACGAGGTCGAGGCAGTGAAGCTGTTCCACACCAACGGCGATGATTTTAGCTACGATGCTAGGTTTGAGCTTGGGAGAGAGTGGGAGTGAGGAGTAACTCGAGCACAGTGAAAGGGAGGGGGTATTTATAGCGGAGGTGAAAACTAATCTGCGTGAAGATTTTGGACCAGATTGCCCCTGACCCTTGCTCTCCACGCGACATGTGTTACCCACGCTCTGATTAGTGGAGATAGTGGGGGATCGTGGGTTATCCAGTTGTGGGAATCAGAACGGTTTGAGGAGGAAGCGCTGAAAATTTTGATAGTGAAAATTTTAAAGTTTTCGTTCGCAAATTCTTCAGCTGTCAAGGACACATTGAAGACTTTGAACAAGTTTCAATGTAGAATTCATATGAAGAATTTGAGAACAGACCGGGTTGAGTTTAGCATAGAGGGGTAACGGGTCCGATCACATTCACTTAGATGAAAAATCAACTTCGAGAATTAGCAATAAGTGAATGTTGTTGAGGACACTGGAAAAAAACTCAAATATATATATATATATATAGTCAATGAAGAACATCAGTTTCAAAAAGTTGAGGAAGTTGCAAACTTGAAGAATTTAAAAAATTGAAGAATTTGCAAAATGACGGAAAACTCAACTTTGAAGAATTTCAACTATGGTTGGTGGCGTGACCCACCATATAAGAATGATGATTTCAGACACCACGTAAAATTGTTGTACGGTTCTGAGAATCAAATTCTTCATTAATTTCTTCACACTTAGAGGATTACTCTTTATTGATTGAAGAAAAACGTTACTTCGTGTGTTGCACATCTAAGTCATCAATTTAGCATAAGTGTTAGAATTTGTGTCTTTTTTAGAGAACATTCGAGGATTCTAAGATATTTAGCTCACACTGCAACTTGCAAAATCTCTTTTCATCCAAGGGCTTTGTGAAGATATCAGCCAATGGCTCTTCAGTGGGGATGTGGTCGATGGAGATGTCCCCCTTGGGTACATGATCTCTAAGAAAACGATGACGAATCTGGATGTGCTTGGTCTTGGAATGTTGAACTGGGTTTTAAGCAATCTTGATAGCGCTCTCGTTGTCGCAGTAGAGAAGCACATTCTTCACCTTGATGCCATAGTCCTTGAGGGTTTTCTTCATCCACCGCAACTGAGCGCAACATGAACCATCAACAATGTACCCAACTTCAGCAGTAGATAGTGACACGCAGTTCTGCTTCTTAGAGGACCAACAGACTAAGGATCGTCCTAGGAAATGACATGTGCCTAAGGTTGACTTGCGATCCATATGATCTCCAACATAGTAAGCATCTGAGTATCCGACGAGGTGAAGATTTGATCCCTTTGGATACCATAATCCAGGCGTTGGTGTGTGAGCTAAGTATCGAAGAATATGTTTCACAGCCTTATGGTGTGATTCCTTTGGTGTTTCTTGGAATCGGGCACACATGCAAACACTCAACATAATATCAGGCCTAGGTGCACAAAGGTACAATAAAGAGCCAATCATTGAGCGATATACCTTGTGATCGAAATCTTTACCATTTTCGTCAGTGCAGAGGTGGCCTTTTGAAGACATTGGAGTTTTGTCGCCTTTGCAATCTTGCATGTCGAATTCCCTCAGAACATCCTTGAGGTATTTATCTTGAGATATGAAGATGCCATTGTCTTGCTAACGAATTTGATGACCTAAGAAGAATGTCAACTCTCCCATCACAAACATTTGATAGTCTTCACTCGTCATATGGGAAATTTCATCACTGTAACATTTGTCAGTACAACCAAAGATAATATCGTCTACATATATTTGACATATGAACAGTTCATTGTCATAGGATTTAGTGAAAAGAGTTGGGTCGAGTGAACCTGGTTTGAAGCCTTTCTTCATGAGGAATTCCTTCAGAGTGTCGTACCACGCCCGAGGGGCCTGCTTGAGGCCATAGAGGGACTTGTTGAGTCTGAACACTTTGTCAGGATGCTTAGGGTCTACAAAACCTAGGGGTTGAGCAACATATACTTCTTCCTCATGCTTACCATTGAGGAATGTACTTTTCACATCCATTTGATATAAGATGATATCATGATGGTTAGCATAAGCAAGCAATACGTGAATAGCTTCAAGTCTAGCAACAGGTGCAAAAATTTCATCGAAGTCAATTCCTTCAACCTGTGTGTAGCCTTGAGCTACAAGACGAGCCTTATTTCTTACCACAAGGCCATTTTCATCTTGGTTGTTGCGGTAGATCCAGTTGGTACCTATGATATTGTGCTTGCAAGGATTTCGCCACTTGACGAGTTCCCACATGTTGTTTAGCTTGAATTGATGTAATTCCTCTTGCATAGCTTGAATCCAGTCAGGCTCCTTGAATGCTTCATCAACTTTGGTGGGCTCTATGATAGAGACAAAAGCAAGTTCCCACAAAAGTTAGTCAAATGTGAAGCTCTTGAGCAAGTGAGGGGACCTGGTGCATTGATGTCGTCGATTGTTTTGTCAATCTACACTTCATTTGCAACTCTTGGATGAGTAGGTTGACGTGGCTAAGGATTTTCTACAACACCATTTTCTTCAGGTGTATCAACATGAATGTCTTCATTGGTTGGAATGACTTCATCAGTAGGTTAAGGTTCTTCAGTGGGTATGACATCTTCAGTAGCCTTCAGCTTGATGGATTCCTCAAGAGACTTTTCATCTAGCACAAAAGGCAGGTGCTCTCTTTGCAAGCCGTTAGTTTTATCGAACCGCACATCTATAGTTTCAACAACCTTTTGGTGGTAGATGTTGAAGACTCTGTAAGTGTGCGAGTCCTTTCCGTAACAAAGCATAAAACCTTCATGCGCTTTTGGTGAAAATTTAGAACTATGGTGAGGATCTCTAATCCAACATTTTGCACCGAAGACTTTGAGATAACTTACATTGGGTTTCTTGCCAGTCATGAGTTCATATGAAGTCTTCTTGAAGAATTTGTGAAGATATACCCTATTGATGATGTGGCAAGATGTATCAATTGCCTCAGGCCAGAAGCGACGAGGAGTCTCGTATTCATCAAGCATGGTGCAAGCCATCTCAACAAGAGTAATGTTCTTGCGCTCCATGACATCGTTCTGCTAAGGAGTATATGGGGCAGATAGCTCATGAGTAATACCAAGGTCATCAAGATATTCATCAAGATTGGTGTTCTTGAAGTCATTCCCATTATCACTCCTGATATGCTTGATCTTGACGCCGAAGTTAGTTGAGGCCCTTGAAGCAAACCGTTTAAGACATCCTGCACTTCAGACTTGTACAGAATAATATGCACCCAAGTGTAACGAGAGTAATCATCAACAATGACAAAGCCGTACAAACTTGAAGAATTTGTTAGTGTGGAATAATGAGTGGGGCCAAAGAGGTCCATATGAAGCAATTCAAAAGGTCGAGTCATGGTCATGATTGTCTTCGAGGGATGCTTGGATCTGGTCATCTTCCCAGACTCACATGCACCACAGACATGGTCCTTGAGGAATTTGACACCTTCAATGCCAATGACGTGCTTTTTCTTCACGAGTGTGTGCAAGTTCCTAGTTCCAGCATGTCCAAGTCGTCGATGCCACAACCAGCCTTCTGAGGACTTTTCAAGTAGTCACGTGGTAGGCTGAGGACCTGTAGAGAAATCAACAATATACAAGTCTCCTCACCTAAAGCCTTCGAAGATTTTGGAATGGTCAAATTCCATGATGACAACACAATGATATTTTCCAAGGATGACAACCATATCAAGATCACAAAGGATTGAGATAGACATGAGGTTGAACCCGAGGGATTTGACAAGCATCACCTTATCCATGTGTCGGTCCTTTGAGATTGCAACCTTACCTAGACCCAATACCTTGATTTTTTCCTTTGTCATTGTAGGTGATATGCTTCAGATGAGATGGGGCAAGTGGCAAATTCATCAGTAGATTCTTGTCACCAGTCATGTGGTTGGTGCATCCACTGTCGAGGACCCACTTAGTAGCTTTTGGAGGTTCATCCTACAGATGAATTAGTACAACTTACGAACTCACATGCTTTAGAGTGAATAATATGACATCAAATTCATCAGGCAGAATTTCATCACACAATATGGTAAGTAAAGCAGTGTGAGGACGTGAGAAATGAGGATTTCATTTCTGCATTATTAGCTTGCATCCTTTCAAGCATTTCCTCAGGTCTCTAGAAAATTCATCAAACGTTCAAGTTCATCTGGAGACCTGACCCTACATAAGAGATTAGTTCCGTTTCTTCACCACCCACATCTGGAGGGGTGGCAAAGAGTTCATCATTCTACGAGCACCATATGAGAAGGGAGGCATTGAAGCTAGTGCTCTTCGTTTCACATAACAAGGGTTATAGTACACATATGAATAAACAGAGAAATTCTTCGAGGACATATGAACATAATGATTTGAAGAGTAATGCATATATTCAGAACTCTTAGACTTTCCCTGCGAAACAGATGCATTAGCATGAGAACGATATTTTTGACCATTTGAGGAATTTGGTCCAAGTGAAGACTTCGGTCGATATGAGGAATTTGATCTGGGGTTCCTTTTCTTCATGGGTGGTGTCGTGAGGACATTCACTAGAAGATTTTGCAAGCAGCTCTTCGGAACCCAAATTTTCTTCATAGGTGAACCGCTCCTACAGTTAGTTCAAATACTTCACCTTTCTGATTTTTGAAGAATTTGTAGTTGGAGTCACGTGACTCATCAGAGGAATATGAAGTATCACAAGTAAAGCCAGATAAATTGGATGGATTGACATGAGGTCCTTTTGCAACAACCCATGAGGTTTTGGGGTACTGCTCAGGAGTCCAGTAGCATCCATCAACATTGAGTTTCTCTCAAATGCAATACCCTCTTTCCTAGGGTTCCTGTTCAGAATCTTCTTTTTGAGGACATCGCAAAGGGTTTGATGCCCTTTGGTACTTTTGTACATGCCTTCCACATACAATTCCTTCAACCCTACATTTTCGTCAGTGATACTTGTGGTATCCTCATATGAGGAATTTGTGACCACGGGAATAGTTGAATAATTTGCAGCAATAGAATCATTTGAACATTCAGGTGAAAAATTAGTAGTTTCATGTTCGATGCATTTCAAACAAGGTGGAACAAATTCTTCCTGAGCGGTACTGATCTGTTGAGCCAGTAAGGAATAGTTTCCCCTTTGGATATCCTCATGAGACACTCTTAGTTTCTCAAGATCTTGCTTTCTTTGAAGAAATTCATAAGAAAGCTTGTCATGATCAGCTAAGAGAGCATTATGGTGACTCTGAAGGTTATCATACTTTGTCTGACGACTTTTGAGATCGTCAGGCAAAGTTTGAGTCTAATCCACTTCCTCATTCAATAGATCATCGCTTTTGTCTAGTAGTTTATGAAGCTTTTCGAGTGCACTTTGTTGCTTAGTGGAAATACTAGCAATTTTGGCATAGCTAGGTTTCCCATATTCATCAGATTCACTATCACTTGATTCAGAGGAGTGGTGCTTATTGACCTTGGAACCTTTTGCCACAAGACAAAGTCAAGAAGATGAACTAGGATCTGATTCCTGGGTTTTGAGGATTTTCTTGAGTTCGATGAACATGGGGTCTTGATGAGTGCGCTAGTGTAAGTGCATCTAGTGCCCCTTAGTGATTTTGGTGTATTGAAGACTTCAAGGTTAAGGAACTAATGTGTTTGTGAGTGTACACATGCTCTATAAGTCGATGAGGAGTTTGATATATTCGGAGATTACCGACCCCTAAAAATGTATGTCTTCATCTGAAGACTTTGCTGAAGACTTTGGTATTCCCTGAAGACTTTAAAAATGAAGACATTGGTGTGACCTTGAAGATATGACGAGGACTATGAAGCGTGAAGACTTTTGTTTTTGTAGTTTCATTTCCTTTCTTTGAGTCATAGGAAACACCGTATTGTTAAAGGGGGCCGAGGAAACACTAAGGAAAATTTCCAACTGATGCTCAACTCCAAAAGCCTCAACCTATCCAATCCTTCGAGTGAAGCCTTTGGAAATCTATTGTAGTTTAGTCAAGTTCTTCAGTGACAGAGACAATGTTCTTCTGGTCTCTTATGAAATTGGTCTGACTGAGGAGTTAGGATTTCGCCAGTGCGAATTGCCTGCAAGTGAGGAACATGATAAGCTTGAGGACTTTCATAGTTCGAAATTCAGACCGTTGCTGTGCTTAGCGCCAGTTGTCCCCAATCATCTTATCCACATAAAGGTCATATCATTGGGGGGTATTTATGTTTATCATGTCAGGTTGCACCCTGGCTATAAATAGCCACCCCCCACAACCACTAGTTGGTTGGCTGCTTCGAGAGAGAACTGACACTTGTCATCTGAGAGCAACCCATCCTCTGAAGACTTTGAGAGAAAATCATCAGTGAGGAAAAACCCAAATACAAACCACCAAACTCAAAGTGATTGAGCATCACTGAAGAGATTGTTCCTCTGTGGAACCGATGCTTGTTACCTTTGAAGACTGTGTATCTTCCAGACGGTTAGGCGTCATGGTCTAGTGCATCCAGCAATCAATTGGGGATCACGGAGTGACCTTGGTCTAGAGCATCCAACAGTCAATTGTGGATCAGCGGGTGACCAGTTTGTGAGGGTTTTGGAAGTCTACCCTGAAGACTTACCACGTGTGTTGGGCGAGGACTTTGTGACCTTAGCTCAAGGAGAATATGGTAAGGACTGTGTGTCTTGGGACTATGTGTCCTGGGATTGTGTGTCCTCTTGTTTAAATACCAGGCTACTCCAAACCAGACGTATGACTGTCACAGTAGTTGGAACTGGGTCATCAAACCATTGTCTTCATCGAGCTACCTTGTTCTATTTCCTCAACCCTTTCATTTCCTCATATACCTGTTGATGAAATTGATCCTTACTGTGTGAAGAATTTCACTGAAGACATTCACAATTTCCTCACCTCAAATTCTTCAAGTTACCTTGTACCTCACCTGCTTATCCTGTATCATGCTACTTGTAATCTGTGCATCTTTTTATTTCATCATGATGACTATGCCGTCGCTATGATTCTCATGCACTTGAGTACTTATTCTGCTGCTAGTTATTCATCACATTTGAAATACCTCAAGTGAAGAATTTGTAAAAATCGCCCCTTCACCCCCTCTAGTCGATATAACGTACTTTCAGATAGCCTTCATTGATGTTCATGATCCTATCCCATATGAACTTGGCATTTTGAAGATGGCAGATGCCTTTGAACATGACGCTTGATAGGCTTGAGCAGATGATGTTCCTCGCCTGAGAATCAAGTTGACTATACTTACGAATTTCCTCAGCATTGCCATCATGCAAAGTTCAATCAGTCCAAGTTCAGTAACAATCCATAGCCTGCTGTTCATTGACATGAGGTACTTCTTCATCAGAACCTTCCACCTAGAATATTCAATGTCATCAAGATTGGGACATTCTGTTACTAACTTGACGCCTTTTGCCATGAAATAGTAAGTAGGAGCATAGTCATCATTGATGCCATCAGAGTCGTTGGAGTAGTCATTTTCTTCATCATTGAAGATGGACTTGCTGATGAAGGCAGTGGCGAGAGCAAGGCTAGCGACACCAGATTCAGACTCCACCTCAGATTCTTCCTCTTCTTCATATTCTTCAGATTCTTCTTCTGAGTCCATTTCTTTGCCAATGAAAGCCCAAGCCTTTCTAGAACCATTCTTATTGTGCGTTGAGGACTTTGAAGATGAGGAATTTGCAAATGAGGACTTTGAAGATTTCTTATTTTTCTTCGAGTCATCAGAACTCTCGTCCTTGTACTTCTTCTTCTTTGATTCTTTTTCCCAGAGAGGACACTCAGAGACAAAGTGACCAGATTTCTTGTATTGGTGACAAGTTCTCTTCTTGTAGTCACTTGAGGAATATGATTTCCTCAAGCCACTTTTTGATGACTTTCCAAATCCGCCTCTCCTTGAGAACTTCTGGAATTTCCTCACGAGCATTGCTAGCTCCTGACTCAGTTCTTCAGAATCACCAAGGCTACTATCAGAATCTTCGCCTTTAGATGAAGAAATTGCTTTTGCCTTCAGAGCATGAGATCTTCCATAGCTTGGCCCATAGAGGTCTCTCTTCTCAGCTTGTTGGAATTGATGAGTATTGAGTCTATCAAGAATATCAGTAGGATCAAGTGACGTGTAGTCTCCATGCTCTTGAATCACCAAATCCAGAGTATCAAATGAGGAATCAAGATATCTCGACAGTTTCTTCACCACTTCATGGTCGGTGATGTCAGTGGCACCAAGTGCTTGAAGCTTGTTGGAGACATCAGTGAGACAATCAAAAGTTTGATGAACATTCTCATTGTCGAGTCTTTTGAAGTGGTTGAAGAGATTGCGAAGAACATCAAAACGAGAGTCACGTTGAGTGTAAACACCTTCGTTGACTTTGGACAGCCTATCCACGATAAGCTTAGAAGTCTCTAAAAAACTCACTCTGCCATACCGACCTTTACTCACATGGCCACAAATCATATTCTTCGCTTGAGAATCGAGTTGCTTGAATTTCTTCGTACCGTCAGTAGTAACAGTCGAAGAAGTGTGGGGAACACCATTTTCCACAATGTACCAGAGATCGTTGTCAATAGCTTCAAGATGCATGCGCATCTTGTTCTTCCAATAGGGGTAGTCCGTCCCATCGAAGGTGGGACAGCCTGCGAAAACCTTGATCATACCTGCGGTCGACATAAATAGAACTACAGGTGGTTAAACCAAAATCACACAGAACAAGGGAGTACCTTGCTTTGATACTAGTTGAAAGTGTGTTATATCGACTACAGGGGGGTGAATCGCCAATTTTTACAAATTCATCACTTGAGGAATTTCAACTTGAGGAATATGAAATGTGATGAATAACTAGCAGCAGAATAAGTACTCAAGTGCATGAAAAACATAGCAATATCATAGTTTATCATGATGAAATAAAACATGCACAGATTACAAGTAGGGTGATATAGGATAAGCATGTGAGGTACAAGGTAACTTGAAGAATTTGAGGTGAGGAAATTGTGAATGTCTTCAGTCAAATTATTCAAATAGTAAAGATAAATTCCATCAACAGGTATACGAGGAAATGAAAGTGTTGAGGAAATAGAACCAGGTAGCTCAATGAAGACAATAGTTTGATGACCCAGTTCCAACTGTTGTGATAGTCGTACGTCTAGTTTGGAGCGGCCTGGTATTTAAACCAGAGGACACACAGTCCCAGGACACACAGTCCTTACCTTTTCTCCTTGAGCTAAGGTCACAAAGTCCTCGCCCAACACACGTGGTAATTCTTCAGGGTAGACTTCCAAAACTCTCACAAGCTGGTCACCCGGTGATCCACAATTGACTTCTGGATGCTCTAGACCAAGGTCACTCCGTGATCTCCAATTGACTGCAGGTTGCACTAGGCCATGACGCCTAACCGTCTGGAAGATACACAGTCTTCAAAGGTAACAAGCGTCGGTTCCACACAGGAAAAATCTCTTTAGTGATGCTCAATCACTTTGGGTTTGGTGGTTTGGATTTGGGTTTTTCCTCACTGATGATTTTCTCTCAAAGTCCTCAGAGGATGGGTTGCTCTCAAATGACAAGTGTCAGTTCTCTCTCAGAGAAGCCAACCAACTAGTGGTTGTGGGGGTGGCTATATATAGCCAGGGTGCAACCTGACATGATAAGACATAAATGCCCCCAATGATATGACCGTTATGTGGATAAGCTGATTGGGGACAGCTGGCGCTAACCACAGCAACAGTCGGAATTTTGAACTATCAAAGTCCTCAGGCTTATCATATTCCTCACTTGTAGGCAATTCGCACTAGCGAAATCCTAACCCCTCAGTCAGACCAATTCCTCAGAGACCAGAAGAACTTCGTCTCTATCACTGAAGATCTTGACTGAACCATAAGAGATTTCCAAAGGCTTCACTCGAAGGATTGGATAGGTTGAGGCTTTTGGAGTTGAGAATTAGTTGGAAATTTTCCTTAGTATTACCTAGGCCCCCTTTAACAGTATGGTGTTTCCTATGACTCAAAGAAAGGAAACGAAACTAAAAAAACAAAAGTCTTCACGCTTCATAGTCCTCGTTCATATCTTCAACGTCACACCAACTTCTTCATTTTCAAAGTCTTCGGGGAATACCAAAGTCTTCACCAAAGTCTTCAACAAAGTCTTCAGTTAAATACATACATTTTTAGGGGTCGATTATCTTTGAATATATCAAACTCCTCATCGACTTATAGAGCCTGTGTACACTCACACTCATAATAGTTTCTTAACCTATAAGTCTTCAATACACCAAAATCACTAAGGGGCACTGGATGCACTTAGAGAAGCGGAGCTTCTCACATGTCCTTTCAAGCCCTCTATGATCTTTTAGAGTAGACTCGTGAGCTAACTTAAGAGTGTTTAGTTCTTGAGTTCGTCGTTCTATTTCCAACTTATCATCATCACACGACTTATCTAGACTAGAGTGATTACTAGCAAGTTCATATTGACTAACATTACATGTTGTCAAATAGCAAGTCATCTTCAATTAACAAGTCATCCTCATCACTATTGAAATCAACATACTTGGTTGTGATACCTTGGGGCCTTTAGCCATGAATCAACAACCACTCCCTTCATTTGGTGAATCAAATAGGTCATAGGAGTCGGTTGAAACGAGTGCAAGTCTGGCAACACCTTCATGTTGACTATAGTCAAAGTTGGAGTGGTAGCTTCTCTTAGAGTGGTTGTCAGATTCGGATCCAGAAACCCATTCACCAACACGAGCTTGATGTCTTCTTCTTGAGTAGCTCTTGGTGTACTTGTCCTTCTTCTCCGAGTCCCTACTTCTCCTTGAGGGTCTTCATTCATAACGATCACCCCTACTCCTCTCTCTTCGAGGTGATTCGTCTCTTGTGCTTCGTCTTCTTGGTGACTATTCTTTCCCTTTGTAAGGAGTCGTACACTCATTGGAGTAGTGTCTGGGCTTCCCGCAATTGTAGCAATTTCGTTCATGACTTGACGAACACTTCTCTTCATATCTTGAGTTGGAGCTTAGATTTTGCCTATATTCTTGTAGAACTTGTTGAATTTCTTGACCATGCGGCTTATCTCTTCATTTGTGACAGGTTGTCACTTGAGGTAGCGGGAGCATCAGCTTGTGGTGAAGCTCTTCCTTGTCCTTGAGTGTCATCTCATGAGCAAAAATCCTTCCAATCACTTCCGTTGGCTTGAGATCTTTGTAGTTGGGCATCATTTGGATCAATGTGCATACAAAGTCATATCTATCACCCAAAGCTCGATTTAACTTCTTGATGATGAATTTTTCGGTCATTTCTTCACTTCCTAAGCAGTGAATGTCATTGGTGATGAGAGCTAGCCTAGAGTACATCTCAGTGACTCCTTCACCATCCTTCATATTGAACTTGTCAAGCTGACTTTGAAGAACATCCAACTTATACTCTCTTACAGATTCAATACCTTCATGCATATCAACCAAAGTATACCAAATCTCTTTTGCATTCTCAAGATGGATGATTTTGTTGAATTCTTCGGGGCATAGGTAGTTGAAGAGAATGTCACATGCTTGAGCATTTAATTGCAACATCTTCAATTCCCCCGCAGTAGCTTCGCGATCCGGTTCCCTTCCATCCGCAAAGAATTCACCTTGCAATCCAACACAAACAACAGCCCAAACAGCGGGGTTATGACCAAGAAGATGCATTTTTCATTTTGTGCTTCCAACTAGCAAAGTTAGTGCCATCAAAGTACGGACCTCTACGGTGATAATTTCTCTCACTAGACTCCATACTCTCCTAGGTTGTGAAATCAATGCAATGGATACCAAAGCTATGATACCACTTGTAGGATCAAAAGTAGGTCTAGAGGGGGGGCGTGATTAGACTACTTGACCAATTAAAAATCTACTTTTCCCAATTCTAAGTGTTGGCAGATTTTAGTATTCATAGAAAGTCAAGCACACCCTACACATTCATGTCTACGAGTATAGTAGTGGAAAGTAAAGACAAGCATGAGTAGTAAAGGAAGGGTAGGAAGGTCAAACACAATTTGGAGACACAATGATTTTTTCCCGTGGTTCCGATAGGTGGTTCTATCGTACGTGCACGTTTATGGAGTCTTCAACCCATGGAGGGTAACAGTCGCGAGAGTCCACGAAGGGCTCTACCCACGGAGGGTTCCATGAAGAAGCAACCTCGACTATACCATGATGGCCTATGTCCATGGAGGACTAGCCTAACTCGGGGTAGATCTTCACGAAGTAGGAGATCTCCTTTCCCTTATAAACTTCTTGGTTCACTCCACAACATGAAGTAGGAGGCTCCCAAGTGACACCTAACCAATCTAGAAGGCACCACCCTCCAAAAGGTAATAGGCTCGATAATGTCGATGAATTCCTTACTCTTGCGCTTCAAGATGATAGACTCCTCAACACACAATCACTCTCTCACAGATTTGGCTTTGGTGGAAGAGATTGATTGGGTGGAAAGAAACTTGGGGAGGCTAGAGATCAAGATTCATATGGTTGGAATGGAATGGCATGATCTCAACACATGAGTAGGTGGCTCTCTCTCAACAAATCAGTTGGTATGAGTGGGGATCTGTTCTGAGTGCTTCTCTTGCGAGCGAGTGGTGGTGGAGGGGTATATATAGGCATCTCCAAAAATCCAACCGTTACACCTGATAAGTCCAACTCGGTGACACCAATGTGTTAATCTTGATGGTACCGATTTGCCTAAAAGGTAGCAACGTTTGAATCTCAGTGAGACCGATACATAAAACTCTGTTGCACCGATAAGGTGACTAATGGTCAGATTGCGAGACTCGGTGACGCTGATTCAACAAACTCGGTTGGACCGATTCTTATGAATTTGCGTAATAGAGTGTTGGCAACCCAAACTCGGTGGCACCGAATCAGAATCGGTTGCACCAAAGGGCTAGGGTTTGGCTGAGTCTGTCTGAGGCTGGGAATCGGTGGCACCGAGTGGGAAGTGTTGGTTGCACCGAATTTGGATATTTGGCTTTGGACAAACTTTTGTGGATTAGCTTGTGGGTGTATGTGGTGACTATCACTTGTGCACATATGAACATTTTGTTCACCAACAATACCTTACCCCCTTTTGATAGTATTGGCTTTCCTATGGACTCAAAGTCATTTCTCACAAAGTAAAATGTAGAGTCCTCATGCTTGAAGGTTTGCCAATCTATTTCCTTGCATCTTGGGGTATTCCACAATCCTTTTGCCAACCCATCATTGAACTTTTCCTAAAACATGCTTAGTGGAAACATTAGTTCAATGACATATATGTTGTTATTAATTACCAAAACCACCAAGGGAGCAAATGTGCTTTCAGAGCTCGTAAAGGTAATGAGTCAGGTATAAATTTTGAATTCAGTTGTGTTAAATATTTTATGAATATCGATACTTTTCATATGTTTAGCACTAAATATGGACTTGACTCTAAGATAGTAGCCTCTTTCTATGAAGCATTTTCTACTCATGTTGATCTCCCTAAGGAGAAGTGGTTTAAACTGTTGGAAATATGCCCTAGAGGCAATAATAAAATGGTTATTATTGTATTTCCTTGTTCATGATAAGTGTCTGTTGTTCGTGCTATAATTGTATTAACCGAAAACCAGAATGGATGTGTGAATACATAGACCACAACGTGTCCCTAGTGAGCCTCTAGTTGACTAGCTCGTTGATGAATAGATGGTCACGGTTTCATGAACATGGACATTGGATGTCGTTGATAACGGGATCAAATCATTAGGAGAATGATGTGATGGACAAGACCCAATCCTAAGCATTGCACAAGATCGTGTAGTTCGTCTGCTAAAGCTTTTCCAATGTCAAGTATCATTTCCTTAGACCATGAGATTGTGCAATTCCCGGATACCGTAGGAATGCTTTGGGTGTGCCAAATGTCACAACGTAACTGGGTGGCTATAAAGGTGCACTATGGGTATCTCCGAAAGTGCCTGTTGGGTTGGCACGAATCGAGACTGGGATTTGTCATTCCGTATGACGGAGAGGTATCTCTGGGCCCACTCGGTAAGACATCATCATAATGAGCTTAGTGTGACTAAGGAGTTAGCCACGGGATGATGTGTTACGAAACGAGTAAAGAGACTTGCCGGTAACGAGATTGAACAGGGTATAGGGATACCGATGATCGAATCTCGGGCAAGTATCATACCGGTAGACAAAGGGAATTGTATACGGGATTGATTGAATCCCCGACAGCATGGTTCATTCGATGAGATCATCGTGGAGCATGTAGGAACCAACATGGGTATCCAGATCCCGCTGTTGGTTATTGACCGGAGAGGTGTCTCGGTCATGTCTACGTGTCTCCCGAACCCATAGGGTCTACACACTTAAGGTTTGATGATGCTAGGGTTATAGGGAAATGGTATACATGATTACCGAAGGTTGTTCAGAGTCTCGGATGAGATCCTGATGTCATGAGGAGCTCCGGAATGGTCCGTAGGTAAAGATTGATATATAGGAAGTCCTGTTTTGGTCACCGGAAAGTTTTCGGGCTCATCGGTAGTGTACTGGGAGTGCCGGAGGACCCCAGGGAGGGGTGTGACGACCAAAGGACCTTATGGGCTGTTAGATAAAGTGTGCCAGCCCTTATTGGGCTGGGCAAGACCTTTGCTAAAGGCCCATGCGCATAGGGATAAAGAGATAAGGCAAAAAGGAGTTTGAAAGGAGGAGATCCACCTCCCTTGTGGGAGGTGAACTCCTCCCCTAGCTCGGCCGAACCTCTCCTCCTTGGAGGAGGGGCCAAGGCAGCACTCCCTCTCCCTCCTCCTATATATACTTGAGGTTTTGGCTGCACCCCAGCTCTTAGGCGAAGCCCTGCCGGAATACCTTGCTGCTCCACCACCACCATGCTGTCGTGCTGCTGTTGGAGCTCTTCCCCAACCTCTCCCTCCTCCTTGCTGGATCAAGGCACGGGAGACGTCACCGGGCTGTACGTGTGTTGAACGCGCAGGTGCCGTTGTTTGGCGTTGAGATCGGAGTCCACCGCGATCTGAATCGCTACGAGTACGACTCCACCAACCGCGTTCTTGTAACGCTTCCGCTTAGCGATCTTCAAAGGTATGAAGATGCAATCTCTCCCCACTTGTTGCTGGTTTCTCCATAGATAGATCTTGGTGATCGTAGGAAAATTTTGATTTACTACTACGTATCCCAACATAAATATCATCTCCCTATTAAAGAAGAAATTAAAGAACCGATCATAGCTACATAAGAAACTATTGTTTACAATGTTGATCCAGTTGTGCCTACTGCTTCTAATGAGGAACCACCTTAACCTGTTAGGATAAGGGAACATGCTAAGGTATCAACAGTGGTTCACAAAAGTAATATTAGAACACCTAAGCCCTTTGAAAAAATTAAAGTAGAACCTAGTGTTGCTATGGCTAAAGATCTCTTGGTAGAAAATGTTGATGGGCATGTCATTTACCTCTATGATGAAGCTGCTAGAATTGCTAAACCCGATGAAAAAGACAAACAGAGACCCGTAGTTGGCTTGCCTATGTCTCAGTCAAAATAGGATATCATTGTTATCATGGCTTATGTGATTTAGGTGCTAGTGTGAGTGTTATTCCTTTCACCTTATATCAAGAAAATATGAATGAAAAAACACCTGCTAAAATAGAAGATATTGATGTTACTATTAAACTTGCTAATAGAGACACTATCAAACCACTTGAGATTGTTAGATATGTTGAAGTCTTGTGTGGGAAAATAAAACATCCTACGGATTTTCTAGTTCTTGGTTCCCCAAAAGATGACTATTATCACATTATCTTTGGTAGACCTTTCTTGAGCATCGTCAATGCTAAGACAGATTGTGAAAAACAAATTATCAGTGTTGAGTTTGGTGATGTGTCTCATGAGTTTAATTTTTCCATGTTTAATAGACAACCTTGTGATACAGAATTACCTAGTGAAGATGAAATAATTGGTCTTGCTTCTATTGTTGTGCCTCCTACCAATCCACTAGAACAATACTTGCCAGACCATGAAAATGATATGCACTTGCATGAACGAAATGAAATAGATCAAATTTTGTTCGAACAACAACCTCTCTTGAAACACAATTTGCCTATTGAAACCCTTGGAGGTCCTCCTCCACCTAAAGGTGATCCTTTGTTTGAATTGAAACAATTGCCAAACACTTTGAAGTATGTTTATCTTGATGAGAAAAAGATATATCCTATTACTTTGAAGAAAGATTATTGAAAGTTCTAAGGAAGCACCGGGCTGCTATTGGATATACTCTTGATGATCTGAAGGGCATTAGTCCCACTCTATGTTAGCACAAGATCAATATGGAACCAGACGCTAAACCTGTTGTTGATCACCAACGGTGATTGAATCCTAAGATGAAGGAAGTGGTAAGAACTAAAATATTAAAGCTTATGGAAGTAGGTATAATCTAACCATAGCTGATAGTAAATGGGTAAGTCACGTTCACTATGTCCGGAAGAAAGGAGGTATTACCGTTGTTCCTAATGATAAGAATGAACTCATTCCGCAAAGAATTGTCACTCGCTATAGAATGGTAATTGATATTAGAAAATTAAATAAAGCTACTAGGAAAGATCATTACCCTTTTCCTTTCATTGATCAAATGCTAGAGAGATTATCTAAGCACATACACTTTTGTTTCCTAGATGGATATTATGGTTTCTCTGAAATACCTGTGTCACAATCCAATCAAGGAAAAACCACCTTCACTTGCCCTTTTGGAACCTATGCTTATAGATGTATGCCTTTTGATTTATGCATTGCACCTGCTAGCTTTCAAAGATGTATGACTGTTATATTCTATGATTTTTGTGAAAAGATTGTAGAGGTTTTCATCGATGATTTTTCCGTTTATGGAACTTCTTTTGATGATTGCTTAAGCAACATTGATCAAGTTTTGCAGAGATGTGAACAAACTAATCTTGTCTTGAATTGGGAGAAGCGCCACTTTATGGTTAATGAAGGAATTGTCTTTGTCGTGGGGAACAAACACCTATGGGGTCAGAGGGACCCCTTTCGGTTCGGTGGGGGAGAAGGCTCGCACAAAGGGCAGGTCTGATGAACAACACGCGGGGATTTTACCCAGGTTCGGGCCGCAAAGATGCGTAAAACCCTACTCCTGCTTGGTTGTATTGTGGGTGTTCTTAGGGTTCTAGCTACAGGAGCACTATGAGCAGCTGCTACGCATATGAGCTAGAAGGTGCAAAGTCCAAAAGCCCAAAGTCTAAAAATCTAAAAAAGTACCCCTACCGTATCGCCCTGGGCCTCCTTTTATACTCGGAAGGGGATCCCAACAGTGGCGTACAATGCGTACATGGGGTGTACAGAGCTACAATTCTATCATACCTAACACAAACGGAGTAGGACATGCGCATTTAATGCACTGTCAGGCATCTCTGACTGTCCACGGGATGGGACAGGAGCCCGTCCCATCGGCACCGCTTAGCCCCTCCATCCCCGACACCACGACATGTGCCCAGGCGGGGCGACACCTAGCCTGTGCGCTGGCGGGGCCTTGCCGGGGTTTTGCCTTGTCGGGTCTTGATTCTCCTGTGCTTGTACCTGGCAAATCCCTGCCGGGCCTCGTCGCTAGGGTGGCTACTATTGCCCGTGCACGAGTAAGGGGCACTGGAGAGCCCAAAACTCTAGTGCACCGACAGGAGCCCCCGGGTCTAGGCCACACACGGTGCGAGGCGTTGTTGGGCTAGGCCCGAACAGTGCACGGGCACGCGTGGCAGGGCCTTGTGGTTGTGATGATTGTGCTTGTTGTGCCTCCCCATGATGCCCATTGAATGCGGGATGTGGGATACGTGCGCGGTGCAGCGGTACAGCAGCACGCCTGCGAAACGTTTCTATATTATTCTAGTAAGGAGGCTGCCCCACACCTTCCCCATAAAAAAGGAAATTGCAGAGGCGTTTCTCATTTACCTCTTGTCTTTCCCATCTGAGAACCGCCGTCATCTTCCTCCTTGAGCCCGAAACAGAGCTCCTCCCATTCATCCCCACGCCCTCTCTGTCCTCAGCCCCTGCCCCCATAACGACTAGGCCGCCCAAGGCTAGCAATGGCAAGGATGCGGAAGCCGTCTCGGAGAACAAGCTGGTGAGGATGCGGAAGGAGCACGTCGTCTTTCTGCCGGGGCTTGACATGGACGCTCTGAAGGAGCGATATCAGTGCATGTGGGCGACGTGACGATGGCGCGTCCCGCCACCCGAGTGAGTCCAGTCCTTCCGGGGTGGCCCAGATAAATATCATTTCTTTGCCGATTATTTTTACTGCGGGCTCTTCCCCCCTTTCTTGGATTTCTTCAACGGCATCATGTTCACTTACGGCTTCCAACTCTTGGATTTTATGCCGAATGCTGTGACGTGTATGTCAGTCTTCACTCATCTTTGCAAAGACTTTGCCAGAGTAGTCCCTAGCACTGCTCTTTTCCGCTACTACTTTACTCCCCGCATCCAACAAGGCGGATGTCACAACCCTAGCAAGTGTCTAGGCTAGCATTGTGCTTGCATCATCATCATCATCATCATCATTGCATCAATATGAAATGGGGAGAAAGAAAGAAACCCTAAGCATTTTATTAATTAAAGGAATTCCAAACAAATGAAATTTCAACAAATCCAAAATGCCCATAAAAAATGTTCCCTATGTCTGATAATTAAGGGCATGGATATACCAGGGACCATTTCAATTATTTGAACATTTGAAATATTTTAAATTATTGAATTAAGTCTCTGAAAATGACAAATAAAAATATTATCATTATCACTACTTTCAAAATAATCTGAAACTTTTGATACAAGTTAGAAATATTCAAATTTGAATATATAAAAGTTTTGGAATTATTTGAAAGGGTATTTGGACCTGCAAAGAAATAAACAAATGTTAGTTGAAATCAGAAAACAGAAATAAAAAGAAAAGGGAGGAGATTTACCTGTGAAGTGGAAGGCCCAGCCCAGCCCACCAGGGGTGGGAAGGTCATCTTCCAGCTCGCGCCAGTAGGCGTCGAGGTGGCGACCGAGCCGGCGGCGGCCTCCACCTCCTGCTTCCACGGAGCAGGCTGCTCCCCTGCTTCCCCGCACCTAGAAGAAGCGCGAGCTCTCTCCCCCGAGCTCATTCTCCCCCTCCCTCTCTCCTCTGCTCTCTCTCCCAATCCCCTGCCGAAGGCCGCCGTCGCCGGACGTCGATTCGTCGCCGTCGCTGCCTCCCTGAGCCCGCTGACCAGCTCCCTGGATCCGCAGTGAGCCCCTCTTTCTTCCCCCTGAGTTTTCCCTCTCTCTAGCGTCCCCTAGCTAGCTGTGTCGCCGGACCTGAGAACCTCCCGCCACCGTCGATGGTCGCCGCCGTGCGTAGAGCCCTCCAAGCTCACGTGCGCATGCACGGTTGAACTCCTGGAGTTCCCAGGAGCCCGTAGAGCACATCGCTGCGTCGCCCCGTGCCCTGTGTCCTATTTGCGTCCGAGACCGAGCTCCGGCCGTCGCCACGAGCTCGTTTCCGGCGAGCTCCGGCGACCCCGTGACCTCCAGTAGCCTCAGATGGATGCGGTCATGCACGGGCTACACGCCGGTGGTCTTAGCGCGCCAGATGACCCCCTGTAGGAGAAACCCGTCGGACGCAGCCGTCCCTGATGGTCACCAGCGTCGAGCCGCCGGCCAACTCCGGCGAGTTTGACCTCAGGTGGGCCCTGGCTTGACTCTGGGAGTCAATGACAGGTGGGGCCCTGACCCTGATTAGTTTAGGATAATCTATAATTAGTTTAATTATTAATTAGGTTAATGTGTCACTGACTGGTGGGCCCAATTAGTTAATTAAAACAGAATTAGTTTTAACCAGTTAGTTAAGTTAACCAGTCACTGACATGTGGACCCCACATGTCAGGTTTGACTCTAGGCCGGGTCAGCTGACTAGCTGATGTCATCATGACATCATGCTGATGCAATAAAACAATTTCTAGTTTAAAAATAATTCCAGAAATTATTTAAAACTTTGAAAAATCATATAAAATAATCTGTAAGTTAGATGAAAATAATTTATATATGAAAATTCATCAAAAAAATCCAATGAATCCAATGGTGCTATTCTCATGCATGTTAGAGCAATCTAAATAGGTGAACATGGACATTTGCCATTAGGTTAATATATGGAATTTGAAATGAGAACAACTTTGAACCTATATTCCAATACATTTCAAATTGACAGGACCACTAGTTACATTAGCTCATCCATGCATACTAATATGCCATGATCATGCATCATATTATTGCATCTGCTTGTATTGAATGCTTTTATCTGCATTGCGGTAGGCCCTAATCCGGAAGATTCTACACCGTACCCTGACGAAGGAGAGAACTCTTCCGCAACCCAGCAAGGCAAGAAACCCCATTGATCATTTCGATAACATCCCACTCTCTTGCTCCTGCTCATGTTTATTGCATTAGGATAAACGATCACATGTCAGACATACACGGTAGATGATCCTATTCTTATGCATGACCTGATCTTGTCACAGTAAATAGCTAAACCTTGCAACCTAGCATACCTCGTAGATGCTTGTGCCATGATGTACTTAGCTTACTTTCATGCTATGCTTGGTATGCTTAGAGTTGTGTCAGGTTTGTTTCATCTAGGTGATGAACTGAGTGAAACAGTGTTGTCCGATGTGATGAGCTTATAATGAATACGATTTGGTAAAGGTAGCGATGAGAGGCTATGTAGGAGTACATAGTGGGTTGTCTCATTGGGACCGTTCTTAGGAACTGGGTTCCGTGTTTGTGATCCAAGACTAGATACTACCACACGTTGGGATACTTAACTGACCCTCTCGACTTATCAGTCGCTTAGTCTTTGGTCCAGGTATTGCACGTAGTTTCTGGTGTTTATAGCATGCTGGAGGCCGTGCGTAGCGCTGACCCTCGGGGTGGGTTACGACGCGGTAGGCAGTGGCACGGTGTACCAAGGGTCACCCGAATGGTGGGCTTGGGAACCCTGCGCACATCATTTGGGGCCGTTGCGGAAACTTCGGCCGGACTTTCGTGCGGGTTCAGTCTCAAATAGGCGGTAGCCTGGACTAGAGGTCTTATGTGATTGACGGTCGTGGCCGACTCCCTCGCTGGGCATCCGCTTGAAGGTTGCCGAGGTGCATGGTTTATGGCACACATCGATAAGTGGCGAGAGCGTGTGTGAAGAAGTACACCCCTGCAGGGTATGAAACTATTCGAATAGCCGCGTCCTCGGATATGGACTACTTGGAGAACTTATGTTGTTCATAGATAATCAAATGGAGACTTCTAAAAATCTCAAGACAAGTGTGAGTACCGTGGATGGCACTCTTCCGGAAGGGGAAGGTGAGTCCATGGTGGTGTATTGAGATGGAGTTAGTGGACTCGTGTGCGATAATTGAAATTGTAACAAAGAATTTTAAACTGAGTAGTGTAGGTTAGCCATGAGTCAAAGCTGGCATTCCTACATGAACTCCACCACCCCCTTTATTGATACATGAGCATAAATAGACTAGGTCTGTTTTAAAGACTTGCTGAGTATGTTTGTACTCATCCTTGCTTAATTAATGTTGCAGAAGAAAACCAGGACCCATCAGGTGGGTTTTATCTAGACGTTGACGATGCGAATAGCTGGTGTCCCAGCTACGATCTTGCCCATGTGGTGGGCCATAGATAGTCAGGCCATGTGCCTCTTTTATATTTTGCCGTCTGTACCCAGACAGCTTTAGTTTCCGCTGGCTTGTATGACTATGTTTGTATGACTTGAGTGTCGGGTCATGTGACCCCTGTCTGTATGAACATATTATGCAAGGCTCGTCTGAGCGTCTTAAAGAAAAGTCATGTTATTGTATGGTTATGTTGTGATGCCATGGTTGTATCTATGCATATCGGGCATGTCGTGCGTACGTGTGACGTGCAACGGTATGTATGGGATCTGACACCTAGTCGTGTGCCTTTAGTAGTACTCTTTATGGGGAACTGCCTCTTTGTGCTTCCACCGAGCCATGGTAGCTTGCTACTGCTCCGGACACATAGATTGACCGGCATGTATCCTTCTTTACTGCTGTGTCTGTCCCTTCGGGGAAATGTCTCGCGGTGTAATGGAGTCCCTGTAGCTTGTTACGACTCGTCTACCTGTAGTGATGACATTCGTGTCTCGCGACGTAATGGAGTCCTTGTAACTTTCTATGACTTGTCTACACACGCTTGAGGCCGACACCTGCATTGCTGGGTTATGTATGCCTGTTTCCGTATGGATGTGCCACTTGGGTTCTATGGCTAGCTATGTCGGCCCGGGTTCTTTGTTGTGTGATTGCTTGTGACATGTTCACATACGTGAGCCAAAAGACGCAAATGGTCCCGGCCAAGGTAAGGTGGCAGCCGTGGAGTACCGTGCGTGAGGCCGCAAGGTGCTGTGGCTTGTTACAGTATGGAATCATATGACTTAGGATTGGGGTCCCGACAGCGGAGCCCTTTCTGGTGTCATCGCTTGGATTCCACGGCAAGGAACCAAGGAGGTCTACCAACACGGGGCCTACAGCGAGAGGTGGGATGAGTGGCGAGGCTATTGGTTCTGGATTCAGGAGGAGAAATTCCATCCTTTCTGCTTGCCGCGGCAAACCAAGATGGTGCGCGGTGATGACTGGAGTGCCCTCGACCCTGAGGATGGGAAGCTCACAGTCACGACCACCAAGATTCACCGCCTCAGAAACGCCGGCCTCACCATAGAGATGATAGGCGTCGATTTCCTTCGCCGGCGTATTGCTCCCCTACAGAATAAGGGGAGGCCATCTTGGGAATTCTGGAATGCGGTAAACATCATGAGGCTGTGCCCCAGGCTGAACCACAATTTGATAGTTATGCAGCACGGAGCTCTCTGCTAGAAACTGTTCAGGAGTGTTGTGCTACATGAGCTACCGACAGGCATAGTCCCCTTGTGCAACAACTCTGCTTTAGGTAGAATCATCGCCATGATGCCGGTGTTCGACACCCACAGCCTTTACGCATCCTAGATTGAGCCTTCTATAGAGCAGGCGCAAGAATTGATTGATTACTTGGTGGAGATGGACATCCGCAAGGAAGAGGGTCTCGTCCGCAACACCATTGAGGAAGAAATGGCACACATCGCCGGCAGGGAGGAGGAAGCAGATCTTGCCTCGGAGGTCGGTAGAGCCGACTTCTTGGAAGATGAAGCCGACGGAGGGGAAACATTGTAGGACGAAAATCTTGCCGGGTAGGGCGGGACCGCCGATGAGCAAGGCGACACATCTGCCCGGGGCCGTCTTGACGAAGACACACCTCAGGAGGAACTGCTCGAGGAGGCCCCGTCTCCTGTGACAAGGAAGAGGCACGTCCTTTGGAGCGCCGCCTCTGGGATTCCGGTTCGTCAAGCTCCTTCAAGCAGCGCAGTCCCTGGCAAGGGGGCGGCAAGCAAGGCCGCGAGGCGGCAAGAAGCTCATCAGCAACCTGTGCCCGCCGCGGCCAAGCAATCCAAGAGCACCCCTCCAGCTCCCCCCACGGGCACCATGGCGGAGGTTGCCTTCGACCTCTCTGCCCTTAGCTCGGGAGAAGAAGATGAGGAGTAAGGATCTTGCCATATCTTTTGCCTTTTGAATTTCTGGTTTTACTTTACTCATTTACTTTGCCTTTGCTTGCCTCCACAGGGATGCAGAAACACTGGCGCAAAGGGTAGCGAAGAGGGCGAGGACCTCAACAGTTGAGGAGACATCGACAAGCACCTCAGGCATGCCAAAGACGACCATCATCAACCCGGAGACTAGCCCGCGACGCAACCCTCGATTCAGCCCCTGGCGGAGGCCCCCAGCGTGAGCCCATTACTCACTTCCCGCTGGCAAGTGTCGGGGTGCACTGCTTTACTGCTGACATCACCGGACGTGCAGGAGGAGGGCAGAGACAAGGAGAACCGTTAGAGGCCGTCGCTGACACGCCACCTCCATCATCTACGCCGCCCAGAGATGGATCCCCAGCGAGGACTTCCTCCAGCACACTTTATCGCGATGAGGGAGAGCTGGCAAGCACAGGCACCGACATGTCTTCGTCGGCAACCGTTGTTGGTGTAGGTAGTCTTTATTATGTTCGTCTTTTTTGTCTTCTTGAACTTCCACCTCAACCTTGTTTGGTTTGTTTTCTTGGCCTTCAGACATTCCCTCAATGAAGGGAATGGATGTCGACACCATCATCGAGGAGACCGCCAGAGATGCTGCCGTTGAGGCCGACAAGATCCTAAGGAGGCCATCAAGAGTGCTGCTGCCGAGGCCGCTAAAGCCACCAAGAATGTTGTCGCCGAGGCCGCTAGCGCTGAGGCTGCCAAGGACGCGTGAGAAGAGGCCGAGAAGGCTGGTGAGGGGGCCAGTGACCATACTGACGGCATTCCTGCCGCAGGAGCGCCAAGCGCTACGCTGGCCACGGAGCCCCTAGCCGCCGGGATGGCGGTTTTCGAGGACCAGCCGCCCACATCAGAAGCCCCTTCATTGAGCAAGTACCTCAGGGTTGGCGATAATTTATTCGTGAGCATCCCCGGCATGTCAAGCACTGGGGCGCCAACTGAAGGGAAAGCTTTTGAAGAGGGGATCATTACTGCTGCCGGGCTCGAGATTGTTGATGAACCAAGTGCCGACAGTAGCAAATCCCAAGAAGAGAAACTCCTCCAAACCATGGGCGACAGCTTACGGAAGCTCCAAGCGCTTCACCGCGCCCGAAAGGAGAAACTATACTCTAGGGCAGCAGTTATGGAAGCGGCAGAGGCCAATTTCCAGGAGCGCATCGAAGAAACTACGGCCTGGTTCGCCCAAGCTTCCCAGGATCTAAAGTATGGTCAGGTGCGATTGAGCCAAGGCTGGAGCCAACTCTACATGTAGTGGGTGCACGAGGAGGCCAAGCAACGGGCTGCTGCAGAGGATGCTCGCTTGACAGAGCGTTGTATCAGGCTCGACGCCTATGAGTAAGACCTTGTCGCTCGGGAGAAGGCACTTGCTGACATACTTCATGGCAAGGAAGTGGAGATCGAGGAGCTTTTCACGCGGCGGACCCGGGAGCTGGAGGGGAAACACAAGGAGACGCTCGAGGCTCTAACTGCAGATCACGCCGGCAAGCTGAAAGAGGCTGTTGATGGTGCCGAAGCTGCGGAGGCTGCCAAGAACTTGCTTGAGGAGAGGGTGAAGAAGCTGGAGGCCGACCTTGAAGATCTCGGCAAGAAGGTCTCTTTACTCAAGTATGAAAGAGACAAAGCCCTCGACAACCTTATGGAGATGCAGGTCACCATATCCGACAAGACCAAACAGCTCTCTTCAGCCAGCGAGTCCATTGATGACCTAAACCTAAAGCTCGCTATGCTGACCGAGACTCTCGAGACTGCCAGGACCCAGGAGAAGGCTCTGGTGAATGATCTCCAAGATGAGAAGGAGCTGGTCAAGAGCACTGCTACCATCCACAATGACTATGTATAGGGAGTATAAGTCTGGACTAAGAAGCTCGTCGACGTCGCGGAGAAGTTTGCCGCACAACTGTCCGCCATGGGATTGGAAGGCCCCATGTACTCTTGAAACGACAGAGTGTCCACGAGTGCCAAGGTGACCATGTTCTTCGACTGTATGCTTGGAGCCTTGCAGCAGCTTCACTCCGACCGGGCATCCTACCTGGCCAGCGAATCGCGCAAGCTCTGCCAGGCCGTTCTCTGGAAGGTGCTCATCAAGGTGGCGCACAAGAACCCCGACATCAACTTCTCCAACGTCCTTGACCACTTGCCGAAGGGCATAGACGTCAAGGCGCTTGAGGAACTTGTCGCGCCCATCGTCGACTGGGTAAACCGAATCAAACGGGTTGAAGGCGATCGCCGAAATTAGCTGCCTTAATCCTCGCCGCCATCCATGTCAAGAGCAGTTTATCTCATGTTAGAATATCGTCAAGACCAATGTAATATAGCTTTATATGCTTTGAACAACCATTGTGTTATCCTCCTTGTTTAATTTTTCTCTGTATGCATTCACCCTACGCTTGGTTGGAGACTTGCCGACGCGCACACCCCTGCCGCGAGCGCTAGGTGCGGGACTTTAGCAGCTTGCTGGTGAGGGTGCAGTCAGCAAGAGACCCTGGTGTTTTCAGTGTGGCCACCTAGACTGTTGAGCAAACTCGAAATAGAATAGGGGCGCAACCAATCGCAACAAGGTTCCTTCGCGTGCAAGTTTCCCATACATAAGTCAAAATCGTCCAAGCAAAATAATTTCACAACAAGAATTCACTCGTGGTTTTCCAACTTATCTTTTCGTTGTCGTACTCCTTCCGACAGGATTTTTTTTGGGACCTCGCCCGTAGGTATCCATACCATCACCCCCCGGCAAAGTTGCATGCGAGGTAACCTTCTGTCCTTTGAGAAAAAGAAAGAAGAGAAAATATGGATGTGGAACCTTGGCGGTCCGTTAGCTCTTGCTGGGAGTAAGTGTAATGTGATATCTTAGACAATAATGCACATAAGTAAACATGAGAATCAATCAAGATTTGCGTAACACTTTGCTTTATTCAACTACACAGAGGGTCTGCGCCTGGCTTTGTACCAAGGATTACATGCTTCAGCAGCAAGACTTGTACAAAAGGTGGTTGCCAGGAGACCCGACAACTGTGCCTCATGGGTAGAACTTACGAAGATGATCGGTATTCTAGGAGTTGCTCACTGGGATGCCATCTTCGGTCTCCAGGCGGACTGCGCCAGGCCTGGTGACTCGTACTACCGGATAAGGGCCTTCCCACTTTCGCGTCAACTTGTTGGAATTCTTGGCAGACTGAACTCGCCGAAGAACAAGGTCGCCTTCCTCAAGACTTCTGGCATTAACTTTGCAGCTATGGTAGCGACGCAAAGCTTGCTAGTAGCATGCAACTCTCACAGCAGCTTGAAGATGGTCTTCCTCAAGGAGCGTCGCATCATCTTTTCGCAACTGCTCTTGCTCAAGCTTATCATAAGCGAGCACTCGAGGTGACCCGTATATGAGTTCCGTGGGGAGAATTGCTTCCGCCCCATATACGAGGGAGAAGGGTGTCTGGCCAGTAGCTCGATTTGGTGTCATTCTGATTGACCAAAGAACCATCGGGAACTCATCAATCCAGTGCCTTCCGCACTTGTGCAGCTTGTCGAAAGTTCTTGTCTTGAGACCTCGCAACACTTCATCATTAGCCCTTTCCGCTTGGCCATTGCGCCTTGGGTGGGCAATAGAAGCAAAAAAGATTCTTCTCCCAAGGTCTTGGACATACTGCATGAAGGTGCGGCTCCTGAACTGTGTGCCATTGTCAGTGATGATCCTGTTGGGAACACCAAAGTGGCAGACTAGTGCTTGGAAGAACTTGACGGCTGACTGTGCTATCACCTTTCTCACTGCTTCCACTTCTGGCCATTTTGTGAACTTGTCGATTGCAACATACAAGTACTCAAAGCCCCCGGCAGCGCGGGGGAAGGGGCCCAAGATGTCGAGACCCAAAACCGAAAATGGCCAGGAGATAGGGATTGTTTGAAGGGCTTGAGCTGGTTGATGTAATTTCTTCGAATGAAACTACCATGCTTCACACTTGGTTACTAACGCAGTTGCATCCTAGAGGGTAGTGGGCCAAAAGAAACCTTGCCGGAATGCCTTTCCGACAAGGGCTCTATCCTATGTGGGAGCCACATATGCCTCCAGGTATCTCTGTCAACAGCTCCAGTCCATCCTCCCCAGAAATGCACTTGAGTTTCACGCCATTCGATCTCTTTCTATACAGGACGCTGTCTATGAACTGGTACATATTAGACCGGTGGGCTACTTTCTCTGCTTCCTCTTGTTCCTCAGGGAGTTCGTCTGTCTGAAGGAAACGAATGATGTGATGTGCCCATGTTGGAGCCTGGGGCTTGACAACAAGGATTAAAGGCATATCCTCTGTCGGGAAGCATTTGTCTCAACGGCAAGGGCCTGAGGCCCCGCCGGAACCTGCTGCCCCCCGACAAGCCTGGCAGGAGCGCGTGCTTCCACGGCAAGAGCCGGTGGCTCTGCCGGAGCACGACGCTCACCGACAGGCCTAACGTTGTCCCCAGCAACCTCCTCGTCGGCGGCTTCTGGGAGCTCTGCCGAAAATACTTTCCGGACCTCAACTTCCATCTTTTCTCTCGTCCAGTTGATGGTGTCATGAAGGGTTGAGTCAGTCAGAGCAAGAAAGTTCCTGGTTCCATAGGCAACTTAAGGGCAGCACAGTTTGACAGGTCATCGGCAACGCTGTTCTCCGCACGCGGAACGTGCTCCATTTGCAGACCATCAAAACGTTCTCCCAACTTCCTCACTTCATCTACATAATCTTCCATCAATGGACTCTGGTAATCTTTGTTCACTTGCCTCATGACAAGCTGAGAATCACCCCTAACAATAAGTTTCTTGATCCCAAGGTCTGTCGCGATCCTGAGACCGGCAAGCAGCCCTTCGTACTCAGTGGTATTGTTCGTTAATCTCTCCCAAGAAAAATGCATCTCAATCACATATTTCAGGTGCTCTCCAATGGGTGCGACAAGCTGCACTCCGGCACCGGCGCCTTGCAGCGAGAAAGCCCCATCAAAATACATGACCCACTCTTGATCGGTTTCCTTGCCGGGGAGAGTTGACTCTGGAACTTCTTCATTCGGTGTTGGGGTCCATTCTACAATGAACTCCGCCAAGGCTCTGCTCTGGATGGTCGAAGTGCTTTCAAACTTGAGACCAAAGCTTGACAGTTCCAAAGCCCACTCTACAATCCTTCCGGTTGCTTCTGGGTTCTGCAAGATCCGCTGCAGCGGGAAGCGAGTGACAACGGTGATCTCATGTGCTTGGAAGTAATAGCCCAGCTTCCTTGAGGCCCTAAGAAGGCCGAAGGGCAACTTTTGCATGCCAGAATATCTTGACCTAGCCCCCTGCAAAAGGGAGCCGACAAAATAGACTGGGCGCTGCACCATTGTCTTCTTGTGAATTGTCTCATTCAACTGCACAGATCCTTCCTTGCCGGCACTAGACCCTGCCAGGGAATGTCCTGGCTTGTCGCTTGGCGGTCTTGCCATTGCCGCTGCTTCTTCATCAACTTCTCTTTCAGCCACTAGTGCAGCACTCACCACTTGATTTGTTGCCACTAGATATAGCAGCAAGGGCTCTTGTGGTTTTGGCGCGACTGGGACTGGCGGAGACGAGAGGTACTCCAAATCCTCCAACGCTGCCTCCGCTTCTGGAGTCCATTTCATCGGACCTGCCTTCTTCAAGATTTTGAAAAAGGGCAGGGCGTGCTCAGCAGACTTTGAGATGAACCAAATTAGAGCAGCGACGCAGCCGGCAATGCGACATACATCCTTGACATGTCTTGGTGCTTCAATTTGCTCGGTTGCTTTGATCTTGTTGAGATTTGCTTCAATTCCAATTTGAGATACAAAGAACCCGAGAAGCTTGTCGGATGGGAAGCCGACCACACACTTCTTAGGGTTGAGCTTCATGTTGATCTTGTGCAGATTTGCACATGTTTCTTCTAGGTATGATATGAGCGTAGCCTTGTCCTTGGTTTTGACCACTATGTTATCCATATAAGCCTCCATATTTCTATGTAACTGGGGCTCAAAACCAATCTGGACCGCTCTTGCGAATGTAGAACCAGCACTTTTCAACCCGAAGGGTATACATAGAAAGCAATACGTACCACATGGGGTGATAAATGCGGTCTTCTCCTCGTGTTCCTTGGCCATGAAAATACGATGATAGCCTGAATAGGCGTCAAGGAAAAATAACAAGTCGCAGCCGGCGGTGGAGTCCACAATCTGGTTGATGCGCGGCAAGGGAAAAGGGTCTTAGGGGCAGGCTTTGTTAATGATTGTGAAGTCAATGCATAGCCTCCATTTTCCATTCGCCTTGCGCACTACAACTGGATTGGCCAACCACGTTGGATGGAGTACTCCTCCTATCAAGCCAGCCGCTTGTAATTTCTTGATCTCTTCGGCAATAAACTGTTGCCACTCCAAAGCTTGCTTCTGGACCTTCTGCTTGACAGGCCGCGCGTGTGGGCAGACAACAAGGTGGTGCTCAATCACCTTCCTGGGAACACCGGGGATATCAGATGGTTGCCATGCAAACACATCGACATTCGCCCGCAGGAAGGCAACGAGCGCGCTTTCCTATTTGTCATGAAGGGTGGAACTTATGGTGAAAGTTCCTCCCGTACCATCCTCTTTGGCGGGCACCTTCTTGGTGTCTAGTGGAGCTGCCTTGGACTTCTTGCTCTTGCCAGTGGAGCTCTTTTGCACATCGCCAACGGGAGCGCAGCACCCCGAGGATGCACGCTTGCTGGTCTTCTCCCCCTCGGGAGCTTTGGCGGCAGGAGCAAGTGCCATGGCGGCTGCCGCTGCAACTGCCTCCCGGTAGAGTTGGTCGGCGTAGATAAGTGCACCTTTCTTGTCGGAGTTGATCATGATGACGCTCATTGGCCCGAGCATCTTCAGCACATTGTAAGCGAAGTGGGTGTCCGCCATGAACTTGGCCAGTGTTGGGCGACCAAGGATACCGTTGTATGGCAATGAGATCTTGGCAAAGTCAAAAATGATCTTCTCTGTTGTGAAATTGATATCACTACCAAACGTCACCGGCAGCGTGATCTTGCCCTTCGGCTGAGTCCTCCCTGAATTGACCCCTTGGAAAGCACCTGTGGGCTAGAGATCTTCACCAGGAATTGACCCCTTGGAAAGCGCCTCTAGATGAAATTAGGCAAGATCAGGTTAAGGCTGGCCTCACTATCGACTAGCATCTTCATCACCTTCAGGTTGCGAATTGTTGGCAAAACCAACAATGGCAGGCACCCGACCGCAGTCGTGCGATCAGGGTGGTCCTCGGCGTAAAAAATGATAGGAGTGTTGGACCACTTCAGAGGTCTCTTGGCACCGATAGAGGGCTCCACCACGTTAACCTCGCGCGCTCGCTGTTTAAGTTGGTGGTGAGAGGAATACGACGAGGCACCTCCCTTAATGCACATCATCTCTGTGGGCTTCTTGAAATCATGCTCGCTGGACTCGTCGTCCTCTTCGACGTCATCATCGTCACCCTCTTGCTTGTTGCGGCCACGGGCGGGTCGGTCTTGTTGTTGCTTGGGCTTGCTGCGGCAACCTTCTCGACCAACGCACTTCTTGCCAGACCCCTCAACACCATCCTGGCCTTTCTCCTTGTCTCGCCTCTCGTACTCGGCTTTTTTCTTCTCGGCAGGCTTCTCAACTTGCCGGCAATCTTGGAGATCATGGCCCTTGGTGCGATGGATCTTGGAATACTGCTTGCCGGAGCCTTCTTGCTTGTTGGTAGCCGCCATAGCATGGTAGGAGGTGCACCCGGCAACATCCTTGTCGGGGTCATCAACCTTGCCCTTCTTCGCGGTACCGGGGTTTCCGAATCCCTCGATGGCAAGCACGGCCTTGCCCTTGTGCTTATTGTTGCGCCAAAGGCCCTTCTTTGCCAAGGTGGCGGTGTCTTCATCCTCAGAGTCGACCCCTGCGCCAGCGTCTTTGCCGAGGAGCCTCCCCCTTCTTTAGCCCGAGCACATTTGTCTGCCAGAGCATAAAGCTCGGCAACATCCCTGACCTTGTTCATCACCAGCTCTTCCCGCATCCTGCGGTTGCACACGTTCTGATGGAAAGCGCTAATAACAGCGGCAGGATGAACGTCTGGTATGTTGTGGTGCACGCGGCTGAACCTTTGGATGTACTTGCGCAAAGTCTCGCCCGCCTTCTGAAGGATGATGTGCAAATCGCTTTCTTGACCAGGAGCTTGGTGGCCTCCAGTAAAGGAGCCAACAAACTCATGGCACAGGTCTGCCCAGGAGGTGATGGATCCATCTGGCAGGTGCATCAACCACGACTTGTCGTTGGGCTTAAGCACCAACGGGAAGTAGTTGGCTAGTATCTTGTCGTCATGAGCCCCGGTAGCCTGCACCGCAATGGTTTAGATGCGCAAGAATTCTGACGGGTGAGTCTTGCTGCCATACTTCTCCGGCACCTCTAGCATGAACATGCGGGAATTGGGCCACTAGACTTGCCGCACCTCATGGGTAAACGCTGGACAACCCACCTCATAAGGTAGGCTGGCAGGATACCCTGGCACGGGCTTGTCTATAGTTGGCCCGCATGCTTATCAGATTGATGGCACTCTTCCCGCCGTCGCTCGATTGTAGTTCCAGCATCTTCCTTGCTTCGTTTTGGAAGAACTTGACACTGGTCACGGTGAGTCTGTGGACCGGACGATGCCATCGAGTAACCATCATAGGTGTAGGTCCGTCGAGTCGGTGACCGGCGTTGTTGTTGTGGAGGAGAGTGCACTGTGGTTGCACTGCCTCCGGCCTTCTCACCACTGGCGTGAGCCGGCTTGGTGGTCCGAAACTTATCTGCAATGCTGAGGAGGCTTTGAATGGTGGCTCTCCATTCGTTGAGCTTCTCCATAGCAAGAGGGAAGTTTAGGAGTAGCTGTGCTCACGCCATTGCTTCTTCCGACGTGGTCGGCAGCGAACGGCGTGAGGAACAAGAGGTGCTCTGACTTCTAACTGTGTTAGAAGGAGCTCCCTCGTGGTCCCACGATGGCATGCCACTCCCACTAGCTTGTTAGCGAGCATGTTGGTCCCGTGCACCTAGGGAGTGATGCGCAGGACCTTTTCCATAGGGATGCTGAGAACCGTGGGCGCCGTGGCGTGGCTCTTCGCACACGTCGTGGGAAGGTCGTGGCTCCGGCACCGGTGTGGGCATCCTGGAAGATACCCTTCCGTCCCCGGAGTTCACCGTACCACCCGCAGGCGATACAGCTCCGTCCTGAGACCCAACGACGTGGGGGTTCCCGTCGTCGCCATGGGCGTATCCGCGTCGGGCATCGCGGCTTGCTTGGCCTTGATCACCGGAGTGTTGTGGAAGTTCTGAACCTCCGCCTCCTCCTCCACCCGCGTCTACGCCATCGCCTGGCTGTGCAGATACAGGGTCAGCGGACGCGGATGGGCCAACCGCCGTCAGGACCTTCTTCTTGGGGGCCATGGCGATCATGAGTATGAAGGAACTGGCCAGCTAATCACCAGAATAGGTTCACACGACCTATCCCCCCTACCTGGTGCGCCAAAGATGTCGTGGGGAACGAACACCTACGGGATCGGAGGGACCCCTTTTAGTTCGGCGGAGGAGAAGGCTCGCACAAAGAGCAGATCTAATGAACAACACGTGGGGATTTTACCTAGGTTTGGGATGCAAAGATGCATAAAACCATACTCCTGCTTGGTTATATTGTGGGTGTTCTTAGGTTCTAGCTATAGGAGCGCTATGAGCAGTTGCTATGCGTATGAGCTAGAAGGTCCAAAGTCCAAAAGCCACAAGTCTAAAAAACTAAAAAAGTCCCCCTACCGTATCGCCCTGGGCCTCCTTTTATACTCTGAAGGTGAGCCCAACAGTGGGGTATAGTGCGTACATGCGGTGTAAAGAGCTACAGTGATATCATACCTAACACTGACGGAGTAGGACAGTCGCATTTAATGCACCGTTAGGCATCTTTGACTGTCCATGGGACGGGACGGGAGCCCGTCCCATCGACACCGCTTAGCCCCTCCATCGCCGACGCCGCGACACATGCCTAGGCTGTTGGGTAACATTGCATGGGAAACAAAAAAAATCCTACGCACACGCAAGATCTATCCATGGTGATGATCATCTACGAGAGGGAGAGTGGTTCTACGTACCCTTGTAGATTGCTAAGCGGGAAGCATTAAGAAACGCAGTTGACGTAGTCGAACGTCTTCGCGATGCAAATCGCCGAGCGTCCCGCGATCCCATCACGATCTGTCCCGCGATCTGATCACAATCCTTCCCACGATCTCATCACGATCCGTCCCACGATCCAATCACGAATCATCTCGTGATCTGGAACATGGTCCTTCCGATCTAGCGTCGAACGGACGGCACCTCCGTGTTCAGCACACGTATAGCTCGATGACGATCTCCACCTTCTTGATCTAGCAAGAGGGAGCAGAGAGGTAGATGAGTTCTCCGCCAGCACAACAGCGTGATGGCAGTGGTGGAACTAATCCTCCAGGGCTTCGCCTAAGCACCATAGAACTAATCTAGAGGAAGAAGAGGGCAGCACGTGGCAATTAGGGTTAGCTCTTCCCTCTAAATCCTCCAGTATATATAGGAGGGAGGGAGGGGAGGAGGCAGCCTCAAACCCTCAAGGTTTGGTCGAAATTGGAGGTGGAGGAGTCCTACTCCAATCCTATTAGGAGTAGGATTCCTCCTTTCCACTTGGAAACTCTTTCCACCTCTCCACCTTTTGAGTTTTTCCCACCCCTAGCCGCATGGGCCTTAGTGGGGGCTAAGTCCAGCCCACCAGGGGCTGGTTTGACTCCTCACACAACCCATGAGGTCCCTTGGATCGAGACACCCCTCCCGATGGTCCCCCGGCACCCTCCCAGCACTCCCGATACACTACCGATGAGCCCGAAACTTTTCCGATGACCAAAATAGGACTTCCTATATATGAATCTTTACCTCCAGACCATTCCGAAGCTTGTCTTGACTTCCGGGATCTCATCCGGGACTCCAAACAACCTTCGGTCACCACCATACATAACTCTGTACTACCAAAACTTCACCGAACCTTAAGTGTGCAAACCCTACGGGTTCGAGAACTATGTAGACATGATCGAGACACCTCTACGGTCAATAACACTTAGCGGGACCTAGATACCCATATTGGTTCCTACATATTCTACGAAGATCTTTATCGATTGAACCTCCATGTTAAGGATTCAGTTAATCCCATATGTTGTTCCCGTTGTTCTTCGGTATGTTACTTGCCCGAGATTTGATCGTCGGTATCTCTATACCTAGTTCAATCTCGTTACCGGCAAGTCTCTTTACTTGTTCTGTAATACAAGATCCCGTGGCTAACATTTAGTCACATATCTTGCAAGGCTTGTTGTGATGTTGTATTACCGAGTGGGCCCTAAGATACCTCTCCATCACACAGAGTATCAAATCCCAGTCTTGATCCATGCCAACCCAATAGACACCCTCGGAGAAACCTTTAGAGCACCTTTATAGTCACCCAATTACGTTGCGATGTTTGATACACACAAGGTACTCCTCCGGTGTTAGTGAGTTGCATGATCTCATGGTCATAGGAACAGATACTTGACATGCAGAAAACTGTAGCAACAAACTGACATGATCATATGCTATGTTTATAGTTTGGGTCTTGTCCATCACATCATTCTCCTAATGATGTGATCCCGTTATCAAATGACATCTCATGTCCATGGCTAGGAAACCTTAACCATCTTTGATCAACGAGCTAGTCCATCAGAGGCATACTAGGGACATGGTGTTGTCTATGTATCCACACATGTATCTGAGTTTCCGATCAATAAAATTCTAGCATGGATAATAAACGACTACCATGAACAAGGAAATATGATAATAACTAATTTATTATTGCCTCTAGGGCATATTTCCAACAGTCTCCCACTTGCACTAGAGTCAACAATCTAGTTCACATCACCATGTGATTCGCATTGTTATGAATCTAACACCCAATGAGTTCTGGGGCTCGATCATGCTTTGCATGTGAGAGAGGTCTTTTAGTCAATGGGTCTGCTATATTTAGATTCGTGTGTACTTTGCAAATCTCTATGTCATACTGTAAATACTGCTACCACACTCCACTTGGAACTATTCCAAATGGCTGCTCCACTATACGTATTCGGATTGCTACTAAGAGTCATCTAGATTGGTGTTAAAGCTTGCATCAACGTAACTCATTACAACGAACTCTTTATCACCTCCATAATCAAGAAACATTTCCTTAGTCCTTTAGTTACTAAGGATAATCTTGACCGCCATCCAGTGATCCACTCCTAGATCACTCTTGTACCCCTTGATAGACTCATGGCAAGGCACACACAGGCATGGTAAACAACATGGCATACTATATAGAGCCTATGGATAAAGCATAGGGGACAACCTTCGTCCTTATTCTTTCTTCTGTCATGGTCGATCTTTGAGTTTCACTCAACTTCACACCTTACAAATCAGGCAAGAATTCTTTCTTTGACTGATCCATTTTGAACTCTTTCAAAATCTTGTCAAGGTATGTACTCATTGAAAGTCTCATCAGGTGTCTTGATCTATCCCTATAGACCTCGATGCCCAACAATTAAGTAGCTTTATCCAAGTCTTCCTTTGAAATACACTTTTCAAACAAGCCTTTATGCCTTCCAGAAATTCTACATCATTTCCGATCAAAAATATGTCATCCACATATGCTTATCAGAAACTCTATAGTGCTCCCACTCACTTCATTGTAAATACAAGTTTCTCGGAAACTTTGTATAAACTCAAAAACATTGATCACCTGATCAAAGCGTATATTCCAACTCCGAGATTATTGCTCCAGCCCTTAGATGGATTGCTAGAGCTTGCATACTTTTTAGCATCCTTAGGAGTGACAAAACCTTCCATTTGTATCACATACAACCTTTCCTCATGGAAACCGTTAAGGAAACTATGTTTTGACATCCATCTGCCAGATTTCATAATGAAAAAACCGCAACAACTACTAACACAATTCCAACAGACTTTAGCAACGCTATGGGTGAGAAAGTATCATCGTAGTCAACTCCTTGAACTTGGCAAAAACTCCTTTGTGACAACTTGAGCTTTATAAATGGTGACTTTCACCATCAGCGTATGTCTTCATCTTAAAGGTCCATTTGTACTCAACAACCTGCCATCCAAGGGGCAAGTCTACCAAAGTCCATACTTGGTTTTCATACATGGATCCTTTCCCGGATTTCATGGCCTCTAGCCATTTTTCGGAATCTGGACCCATCATCGCTTCTCCACAGCTCGTAGGTTCATCGTTGTCCAACAACATGACCTCTAAGACAGGTTTACTGTACCACTCAGGAGTAGTACATGTCCTTGTCGACCTATGAGGTTTGATAGTAACTTGATCTGAAGCTTCATGATCATCATTAGTAACTTCCTCTTCAACTAACATAGGCTCCACAGAAACATCTTTTTGCGCTGCGCTACTCTCTGATTGAACAAAGGTTCAACAACCTCATCAAGTTCTATCTTCCTCCCACTCAATTCTTTTGAGAGAAACTCTTTCTCGAGAAAGGACCCAGTTTTAGCAACAAACACTGTGTACTCAGATCTGAGATAGAAGGTATACCCAATTGTTCTTATGGTATTCTATGAAGATGCATTTTCCGCTTTGGGTTCAAGCTTATCAGACATAAGTGTCGCATTCCCAAACTCTAAGAAATGACAGCTTAGGTTTCTACCAAACCATATGGTGTCATCTCAACGGATTTATATGGTGCCCTATTTAAAGTGAATGTTGTTGTCTCTAATGCATAACCCCAAAACTATAGTAGCAAAATGATAAGAGACATCATAGCACACACCATATCCAATAGAGCACGACTATGACGTCCGGACACACCATCACACTATGGTGTTCCAGGTGGTGTGAGTTGTGAAACAACCTTTCACATTGTCTTAAGTTGTATACCAAACTCGTAACTCATATATTCACCTCCACGATCATATCGCAGACATTTTATCTTCTCATCACGAGGATCTCAAACTTCACTCTGATTCTGCTTGAACTTTTCAAATGATTCAGACTTGTGTTTCATTAAGTAAATATACACTATATCTACTCAAATCATCAGTGAAGGTAAGAAAATAACGATATCAACCACACGCTACAAGACTCATTGGATTGCATACATCAACATGTATCATTTCCAATAAATCACTTGCCCGCTCCATCAAACCGGAAAACGGGGTCCTTAGTCATCTTGCCCAAGAGGCATGGTTCGCATGTCTCAACAGATTCAAAATCGAATGAGTCCAAACATCCATCAGCATGGAGTTTCTTCATGCAATTTATACCAATATGACATTTAGCGGCAGTGCCACAAGTATGTGGTACTATCATTATTAACTTTGTATCTTTTGGCATCAATGTTACGAACATGTGTATTACTACGATCAAGATTCAACAAACCATTCTCACTGGGTGCATGACCATTGAAGGTATTATTCATGTAAACAGAATAACCATTATTCACTAACTTAAATGAATAACCGTGTTGCAATAAACACGATCTAATCATGTTCATGCTTAACGCAAACACCAAATAACATTTATTTAGGTTTGTCACTAATCCTGAAGGTAGAGAGAGTGTGTGATGTTGATCGCGTCAACCTTGGAAACATTTACAACACACATCGTCACCTCACACTTAGCTAGTCTCCGTTTATTCTGTAGCTTTTATTTCGTGTTACTAACATTTAGCAACCGAATTGGTATCCAATACCTAGGTGCTACTAGGAATACTAGTAAGGTACACATTAATAACATGTATATCAAATATACTTCTGTCAACGTTGCCAGCCTTCTTATATACCAAGTATCTAGGGTTGTTCCGCTTCATCGACCACTCTCCTCATAATAGAAGCACTTAGTCTTGGGTTTGGGTTCAACTTTGGGTTGCTTCACTGGAGCAGCAACTGACTTGCCATCCATGAAGTTTCCCTCCTTGCCCATGCCCTTCTCAAAACTAGTGGTTTTACTAACCATCAACACTTGATGCTCCTTCTTGCTTTCTACCTTCGCGGTGTCAAAGATCATGAACAGCTCAGGGATCATTATTTCCATCCCAGGCAATTTATAGTTAATCACCAAGTTCTAATAGCTCAGTGACACTGACTTGGAGAACTATATCAATCACTATCTTATCTGTAAGATCAACTCCCACTCGATTCAAGCAATTGTAACACCCAGACAATCTGAGCACATGCTCAACGATTGAGATATTCTCTTTCATCTTGTAGGCAAAGAATATTGTTGGAGATCTCATATCTCACAACACGGGCACGAGCCCGAGATCCCAATTTCAGCTCTTAGAACATCTCACATGTTCCGTGAGGTTCCAAACGTTTTGGAGCCTCAATTCTAAGCCGTAATGCATGACGCACTAAACTATCAAGTAGTCATTAGAACGTGCCTATCAGATGTTCACAACATCTATAGATGACGCTAGAGGGGGTGGCGCACCGAGCAGTGCATTAAGGACATGAGCCTTCTGTGCAGCAATGAGGACAATCCTCAGATCACGGACTTAGTCCGCAATATTTCTACCATCATCTTTCAACTCTATTTCTCTAGGAACATATAAAAATACAAGGGAACTACTATGTGAGCTAGTAATCTACAACATAATTTGCAAAGACATGACTGACTATGTTCATGATAATGAGTTCAATTAATCATATTACTTAATAACTCCCACTCAAATTGACATCCCTCTGATCATTCGAGTGATACATGATCCAAATTCACCAACTCAAGTCCGATCATCACGTGAGTTGAGGTGGTTTCAATGGTGAACATCATCATGTTGATCATATATACTACATGACTCATGTTCGACCCTTCGGTCTCTTGTGTTCCGAGGCCATGTCTGTACATGCTAGGCTCGTCAAGTTTAACCCGAGTGTTCTGCATGTTCAACACTGGCTTGCACCCGTTGTATGTGAACATAGAGTCTATCACACCCGATCATCACGTGGTGTCTCGACATGACGTACTTTCGCAACGGTGCACACTCGGGGAGAACACAATTCATCTTGAAATTTAAGTGAGGGATCACCTTATAACGCTACCGTCGTCCTAAGCAAAACAAGGTGCATAAAAGTATTAACATCACATGCAAATCATAAGTGACATGATATGGCCATGAACTTGTGCTTTTGATCTCCATCCTTAACTCACCGGCATGATCTCCATTGTCACCGGCATGACACCATGATCTCCATCATCTTGATCACCATCAACGTGTCGCCATAGGGGTTGTTGCACCCACCATGCTTCTACTACTATTGCTACTGTTTAGTGATAAAGTAAAGCATTACATAGCACTTAATGATTGACACGCATGTCATACAATAATTAAAGACAACCCTATGGCTCATGCCGGTTGCCGTACTCATCAACATGCAAGTCGTGATATTCTATACAAAACATGATCATCTTATACATCACATATATCTCATCATGTAATTGGCCATATCATATCACAACATACCCTGCAAAAACAAGTTAGACATCCTCTAATTGTTGTTGCAAGTTTTACGTAGCTACTATGGGTATCTAGCAAGAACAATTCTCACCTATGCAAAACCACAACGGTGATACATAAGTTGCTTTTCAACCTTCTCAAGGACAACCTTTGTTGAATCTGATCCAACTAAAGTAGGAGAAATAGACACCCGCCAACCATCTTTTGTGCAACGAAGTTACACGTCAGTCGATGGAACCATTCTCTTGTAAGCATACGAGTAAGGTTGGTCTGGGCTGCTTCATCTCACAATACCGCTGAACCAAAACACGACCAAGGGAGGAAGCAATCTAAGCATCAACGCCCACAAACTCTTGGTGTTCTACTCGAGATCTCATCTACACATAGACCTAGCTCATGATGCCACTGTTGGGTAACGTTGCATGGGAAACAAAAAAATTCCTACGCACTCACAAGATCTATCCATGTTGATGAGCATCTACGAGAGGGAGAGTGGATCTACATACCCTTGTAGATCGCTAAGCGGGAAGCGTTAAGAAACGTGGTTGATGTAGTCGAATGTCTTCGTGATCCAAATCGCCGACCGTCCCGCGATCCCATCACGATCCGTCCCACGATCCGATCACGATCCTTCCCATGATCTCATCACAATCCATCCCGCGATCCAATCATGAATCGTCTCGTGATCTTGATCACGGTCCTTTCGATCTAGCGCCGAACGGACGGCACCTCCGCGTTCAGCACACGTATAGCTCAATGATGATCTTCGCCTTCTTGATCTAGCAAGAGGGAGCAGAGAGGTAGATGAGTTCTCTAGCAGCACAACGGTGTGGTGGTGGTGGTGGTGAACTAATCCTGCAGGGCTTCGCCTAAGCACCGCAGAACTAATCTAGAGGAGAAACAAATCTAGAGGAAGAAGAGGGCAACACATGGCAATTAGGGTTAGCTCTTCCCTCTAAATCCTCTAGTATATATAGGAGGGAGGAGGGGAGGAGGCAGCCTCAAACCCTCAAGGTTTGGTCGAAATTGGAGGTGGAGGAGTCCTACTCCAATCCTATTAGGAGTAGGATTCCTCCTTTCCACTTGGAAACTCTTTCCACCTCTCCACCTTTTGAGTTTTTCCCACTCCTAGCTGCATGGGACTTAGTGGGGGCTTAGTCCAGCCTACCAGGGGCTGGTTTGACTCCTCCCACAGCCCATGAGGTCCTTTGGGTCGAGACACCCCTCCCGATGGTCACCCGACACCCTCCCAGCACTCCCGGTACACTACCGAGAAGCCCGAAACTTTTCCGGTGACCAAAACAGTACTTCCTATATATGAATCTTTACCTCCGGACCATTCCAGAGATCCTTGTGACGTTCGGGATCTCATCCGGGACTCCAAACAACCTTCGGTCACCACCATACATAACTCTATACTACCGAAACGTCACCGAACCTTAAGTGTGCAGACCCTGCGGGTTCGAGAACTATGTAGACATGACCGAGACACCTCTACGGTCAATAACCAATAGCGGGACCTAGATGCCCATATTGGTTCCTACATATTCTACGAAGATCTTTATCGGTTGAACCTCTATGTCAAGGATTTAGTTAATCCCGTATGTTGTTCCCTTTGTTCTTCGGTATGTTACTTGCCCGAGATTCGATCGTCGGTATCTCTATAGCTAGTTCCATCTTGTTACCGGCAAGTCTCTTTACTCGTTTTGCAAAACAAGATCCCGTGGCTAACACTTAATCACATTGCTTGCAAGGCTTGTTGTGATGTTGTATTATCGAGTGGGCCCTGAGATACCTCTCTGTCACACGGAGTAACAAATCCCAATCTTGATCCATGCCAACCCAACAAACACCCTCGGAGATACCTGTAGAGCACCTTTATAGTCACCCAGTTACGTTGCGATGTTTATACACACAAGGTACTCCTTCGGTGTCAGTGAGTTGCATGATCTCATGGTCATAGGAACAAATAGTTGACATGGAGAAAACTATAGCAATAAACTGACATGGTCATATGCTACGTTTATAGTTTGGGTCTTGTCCATCACATCATTCTCCTAATGATGTGATCCCATTATCAAATGACATCTCATGTCCATGGCTAGGAAACCTTAACCATCTTTGATCAACGAGCTAGTCCATCAGAGGCATACTAGGGACATGGTGTTGTCTATGTATCCACACATGTATCTGAGTTTCCGGTCAATACAATTCTTGCATGGATAATAAACAGTTAACATGAACAAGGAAATATGATAATAACTAATTTATTATTGCCTCTAGGGCATATTTCCAACACCGGCGGGGCGACACCTGGCCTGTGCGCTGGCGGGGCCTTGCCAGGGGCTTCTCCTTACCAAGTCTTATTCTCCTGTGGTTGTACCTGGAAACTCCCTGCCAGGCCTCGTAAGGGTGGCTACTACTGCCCGTGCACGAGTAAGGGGCACTGGAGAGCTAAAAACTCTAGTGCACCAATAGTCTTGGGGCATAAGATCTCCGAACGATGCATTGAGGTGGATCAAGCTTAAGTTGATGCAATTGAGAAAATGCCGTGTCCTAAAGACATCAAAGGTATTCGAAGTTTCCTTGGTCCTGTTGGTTTTATAGGAGGCTCATTAAAGACTTATCTAAAATTTCTAGGACTCTTACTAATCTTTTGAAAAAGGATACTCCTTTTGTCTTTGATGATGATTGTGTGAAAGCCTTTGAAACACTCAAGAAAGCCTTAACCATTCCACCTATCGTTCAACCACCTGATTGGAACTTGCCTTTTGAAATTATGTGTGATGCTAGTGATTATGCTGTTGGTGTTGTCCTAGGACAAAGAGTTGATAAGAAATTGAATGTTATCCATTATGCAAGTAAAACTCTAGACAGTGCCCAACGAAACTATGCTACTACTGAAAAACAATTATTAGCAGTTGTGTTTGCTTGTGATAAATTTAGACACTATATTCTTGACTCCAAAGTTATTGCTCACACTGATCATGCTGCTATAAAATACCTTATGGAAAAGAAATATGCTAAACCTATACTTATTAGGTTGGTTGTTTTGCTTCAAGAATTTGACTTGCATATCGTTGACACGAAAGGAGCTGAGAACCCCGTAGCTGATAACTTGTCTAGGTTAGAGAATATGCTTGATGACCCACTACATATTGACGATAGTTTCCCTGATGTCATGGGAACGAGCCTGACAGTAGAAGGTAGGGGTACAAAAGGAGAGGGCAGAGTCCTAGCTACGGCGAGGATGTACACACGGATGTATGAGTTTAGGCCCCTCTCGTGGAGATAATATCCCTACGTCTTAGTGCTCTGGAGCTTTTTCTTGTGGAGAATAGGGATTACAAAGGTTGCGAACCCTCGTGCCAGAGAGGAGTGGAGGCTTATATAGAGTTCGCTGCCCCTCATAATTGCCAGGCATCCAAGGGTCCGATCGTTGGTATAAAGACTAGCGTTACTGGTAACGTACAACATAATTGCTATTAATGACGACTGGCCTAATGCCTGCCTGTTAGTCTCTTAGGGGTGACTTTTGGTCTTCCGGTGTCGACTGGAAGCGAGGTCGTCCGAGTGATAGGTGACTGTCGAGTGGAGGAAGGAGCTACCAAATGGATTGATTGTCGAGTGACTTGAACGCCATGGTGAATCCAGTTAGAATCTCTCTTGGGGTCCTTAAGCCTTCCAATGCAATGCCCTTAGGTAGGGTATATAGGTCAGGCCTAGGACCCTACCCTAGGTACATATCCTCGTCATTAGCCCCCGAATGGATCAGGGTTCGAATGGTGAAGGGGGTATCGATGCCAGTTCAAAACAGGGCACCAAATCTTCCGAATGATTTTCGGGGCTTCAATGAAACTTGCGTCGATTGAATTCTTCGTCATTCAGTCGGATCGATTCTGTCTTGAAAGTGTCCGAGTGAATGTCCAATGCCAATTATTTCTGAGTGACCTGAAGGGATCTTTGGATGTGACGGGTCGCTCTGTCAGGCCTGGATCTTGCGGGATACGAAAATTTGGGAAGCGCACATGTCCGCAATGATGACACCACGATTGGGGCAAGTGGGAGCACAATGCCTCGATTTGCATGCCGCTAATTTCGCCACGTACAGGGCACCGTCTGTGGTTGGGATATGCGGGGATCTCACGGGCTCACACGTTAGTGAGGCACTCGGCGGGGTATAAATCCCGAAGCGCCGCATCTTGCACAATGCTTTTCCTCCAAATCTCCTCTCTTCCTCCGCCTCTCTCGTATCAAGCACCCCACTCTGCTCTGCTCTGACGAACTCCGTTGCCGTGATGATGAAGGGAGCCATAGAGAAGCTGGAGCGCGGCAAGAAGGGAGACGCGAAGGGCAAGGCCAAGAAGCCCTCGACCGCCCAGTTCACCGCGCCGGCGGGGTGGATCCAGGGGGACTTTCTCCCATCGACAGTCACGCGAGCCGGAGCCGCACGAGGGAGAGCGGGTTCTTCTCCTCTCACATGTCAAAAGAGGTTTCTCCATGCCTCCCCATCCGTTCTTTAGAGGATTTTTGAACTTGTTCGGAGCTCAGCTCCATCACTTTCCTCCAAATGAAATTTCCTACTTGTATGTCTTCATCACTCTGTGCGAGTGTTTGATTGATCTGTTGACTAACTTCACTGTTTGAATCATGCAGGAGTGGACGCACATGCACTCGCCTGTACCCAACGGGAGCCAGCCTAAGACAGTGGGGAAAGCGAGGGTAGCAGCATGGATGTCGACTGTGTTTATGACAGTGAAGATGAATATGAAGACTTGGGTGAGAATGAGGAGGAAGTCGAGTCTCCACAATGTGCCGAACGTCAATCCAAGTCACGTTACGACCCTGCCACTACTGCGGACAAGGCCCCGGTTCCAAGTGAAAGGAACCTAAAGTGGGACCGACCCTCGACCATCGAGTCAAGTGAATGATCGGCGAAGCAGCCCAAGCCCAACACAGGAACATCGCAAAGCTCTGCCCCACATGAAGATGGTTGTGCCTGTCGTCTCAACGTAAGTGTTTGCTTTTATCTTTCGCTGTCGATTGTAACTTCTAATTCCTGTTAACCGAGTGGGATTTGCTTTACTAGTGCCGCTACCTCAATGACGTCACCTCCACGGGACGGAGAGGAGCAAATGGATGTGGATACTACTGATGCAGACACTTCTCAGAGAGGTAAACAAATCCTTACTCAGCTCTAATTCTCGAAATTCGTCGATTGCAAGAGCCAATATTGTCGATTGGTATTTGCGGAAATCATTCAACTTGAGGATGGTGAAGAACAGCCTCTTGGTACAGGGGGTGAAGGTGAGACCTTAGGCGCCCCGCGCGTACGCGCCCGGAGAACTCAAGCGGTGCAGATGCTTGAACGGTCGACTACTGGAACTTCCCAGGGGATAAGCGACTCGACACGGGTCAGAACCGATCCTACGGTACCGCTGTCGAGTGCTCCGCCAGGTATTTCAACCATCGTGACGTCGACTCCAACCGGACCACCTCAGACTACCTTGACTATCCCAGACGCAACGTCGATCCCGCCGGTGACTGCCTTTCCTCTGCACCGCGTTCCGGAAGATCAGATCGGAGCTACAAAGGAGGCCATGATCCAGGCGAAACAGATGATGATGCGCACCAAGAAGGCGTACGAGGCCAGCAAGTTGGCTTACGATGCCAGCATAGTGCTTCGCACCAATGTTTGACTAAGTTGGATTGTAAGTGTATTTCCTATTGAACTCCTATCTTCTTTGATTGTACACCCAGTGGGTGTTTTCCACTTGTATGATATTTGTAAGTTCTCCACTCAAATAGATCAGGTCTTAATCGAGTAGATTTTGGTCCAGTGGGGGCACGCTGAGTGCACCCACTGGGTGTAGTCCCCGAGACCGCTGTCGAGTGCTTGCACTAGCAGGGGTTTTAGAGTTCGTCATATGCAGAATATGTTTGCCACTCGACATGTCGAGCGGAGTTCTTGTCCTATCCGCACCATTTCGAGGCTTCCTTGCAGGTTTCATGGATATCATTTCATCAGCCATGATATGACGCTACTTCCATGGAGCGGAGTGGGGTGGCGGGTCACTACTCGACAGATCGAGTGTTAACAACGTTTTTTTTCTGTCGCTCGACAGATCGAGAGTTAGCAGATCCAGTGCGGGCACGCTGAGTGCACCCACTGGGTGTAGTCCCTGAGACTGCCGTTGATTGCTAGCACTGGCAGGGGTCTGAGAGAGACCATTCGAATGCTCAGACAAGGTAGACCTTGTCAAATGTTTTAGGAACCAGTGGGGGCACGATGAGTGCACCCACTGGGTGTAGTCCCCGAGGTTACTGTTGATTGTAGACGATGAGCAGTAGTCTCAAAAACTTGAACTCGGGACTTTTGTCATACGCGGAGTACGCTTACCACTCAACATGTCAAGTGTACTTTTTTTCTTAGCCTTCCCACACCGAAGCTACCTTGTAGGTTTCATGGACATCATTTCATCAACCATGATATGACGCTACTTCAAAGGTGTGGAGTGGGGTTGACGGGTCACTCGACAGATCGAGTGTTAACAGTTCCAGTGGGGGCACTCTGAGTGCACCCACTAGGTGTAGTCCCTGAGACCGCTGTCGAGTGCTTGCACTGGTGGGGGTTTGATAGAAACCATCTTGAACATAGGGTTGTTTACGGTACACGGAGTACACGTGCCACTCGACATGTCGGGTGGACTTTTTGCTTGAATTCTTCCTCTCCTAATGGAGGTTTCATGGATGTTATTTTCATCAACCATGATATGATGCTATTTCAGGGTAGTGGGGTGGGGTGGGGACCTCCATCCAGTTGACTGTTTTGGACCTTCTACACTCGGGAGTGAAGGTGTTTCCTGTCGACTGAATTTTTTCTTTGTTGATTTCAGAGAGCTTGCGAACTTGGCGCACAGTACAAGGACCTCGAGGAGGAAAGGAACCAGCTGCGAGTGGACATGGAGGTCTCGAACAACAGTTTGGAGCGAGTTTGGACTGAACTGAAAACTCTAGGAGGTAACTTCTGTTGACCCAATGCATTCTTATGCTCACTTTCCATGCTTTGAACCAAGTGCGTTCGCCCGAACGGACATACACGATGAAAATCGTCGACTCCAAGCGTGACTCAACAATGCTATTTCTTTAGATACCATGAAGAAGGTGTTGGAGGACAAAGACAAGGCGCTTGCTGATGCCCAATGGGTGGCGAGGGAGAAGACTGAAGCTGCTGAGCAGAAACTGGCTGCCGCCAAGAAGATGGAGGTGGAAAACTCCAAGTAGAAGCTGGAACAAGTGGAACTCATCAAGAAGACTGATTAGCTGACCAAGAGGAGCAATGGCTTGGAGAAGCACTTGGGGGAGTTCGCAAGAAAGATGTACATCATGCTCGACGGTAACCATCATTGTCAAGTGAACTTCATAAAATCCTTGACGACTGTATTTCATTAAACATCCTCCCATTCCTTCTTCCCAACAAAATTCTGCCAAGACTTTGAAAAGGAAACCGAAGAAATCGAGCCCAATTTGGATCCCACCAAGTCACCTGTTGGCGATGGAGTGACCATGAACATGTTCTGACTCAATGTCAGACTCCAGGGCATTCAAGCATATATCCTCCGACTGAAAGCTGTGATGGAGAAGATCGACAAAGAACTATGGCTCAAAGACACCCTTCAGCTTGATCTTACATCCATGATGGCATGCCTTAATGACCTTCACAGTCGAGTGCGGGCTTGGAAGAAATCAGCCGCCCCCTGCGGAGCCGATATGGCGCTCTCCCTCGTAAGAGTCCATTGCAAGGAGGCAAGGGAGGACAAGTTGAAGGAGCTCCGAGTAATGAATACAAAGAAGCTTCAGTTTGAAGACTTCATGGAGCATTGACGTAGCCACGAGGATCGCATATGGGATCGACTTGGACACATTTGTCGAGCCAGCAAGCCCGTCGGGTGCTTGAAAAACTTGATTCATGGGAAAACTTTATTTGCCTCAGTATGCCGAGTGGATATGTATCAACCTAAAAACTTCATTCAGGCCATAAACCTGAGCATGTTTTCTTGCGCGTGAAACACTTATCCGTGATGAAACCTTTGAATTTATCCGTATTTGGCTTTCAATCATTTGTTCGACTGAATTTGTTTTTGACTTAGGCGAAAGCTGGTTCGCTGTTAAGCCCCCGAGTGTGAGGATTGCTCAACACTTGGAGAAGTTTTGATCTTGAGCGAAAACCGGTTCGCCCCTAAGTTTCTGAGTGAGTATATAGTAAACCACTCGGAATTCATTTTTGTCTTTAGACGAAAGCTGGTTTGTAGCTAAGCCCTCGAGTGTGAGGATTGATCAACACTTGGAATAGTTTCGAACTTGGGCGAAGACTGGTTCGCAGCTAAGCCGTCAAGTGAATTGACTGCTATCCACTTGGCAAGGTTTTAATCTTAGGTGAAGGCATGTCCACAACTAAGCCCTCGAGTGTGCGGATTGCTCAACACTCTGAGTAGTTTTGAATTTAGCGAAGACTGATTCGCAACTAAGTTGTCGAGTGAATGGACTGCTATCCACTCGGCAGGGGTTTTAACTTAGGCGAAGGCATGTTCACAGCTAAGCCCCCGGGTGTGAGGATTGCTCAACACTCAGAGCAGTTTTGAACTTAGGTGAAGATTGATTCGTAGCTAAGTCGTCGAGTGAATGGACTGCTATCCACTCGGCAGGGTTTTTAACTTAGGTGAAGGCACGTTCGCAGCTAAGCCCCCAAGTGTGAGGATTACTCAACACTCGGAGCAGTTTTGAACTTAGGCGAAGACCAATTCATAGCTAAGTCATCGAGTGAATGGACTGCTATCCACTCGGTAGGGTTTTTAACTTAGGCGAAAGCATGTTCGTAGCTAAGCCCCCGAGTGTGAGGATTTCTCAACACTCGGAATGGTCCCAAGCGAGAAATTACTTGATCGGAATCAACAAAAAGACTGTGGAAGTCAAACTTGCATATACGACATGCTCTGAAATATTTTTATTGCATCAAAAGCACTCTGCTCCTAAGTATAGAAACGCCGGAGCAAATCTGCATTCTAGGCTCACGACTCGTCAATCTGCTTCTTGAGGTTGTACAGGTGGTAAGCTCCGTTGTTCAACACCTTGGTGACAACGAAGGGACCCTCCCACGTAGGAGCGAGCTTGTGGGGTCACTGTTGATCCACTCAGAGCACCAAATCTCCCTCATGAAACGACTGACTCTTGACATTTTTCTCATGGAAGCATCGCAGATCTTGCTAATAAGTTGTGGACTGGATCAGAGCCATCTCTCGCTCTTCCTCCAGGAGGTTGATGCCATCCTGTCTTGCTTGTTCAGCTTCAGCTTCAGAATAAATTTCCACCCGGGGAGAGTTGTGAAACAAATCACTCAGCAGGACAACTTCGGAACCATAGACCAGGAAAAAAGGAGTTCGTCCGGTCGACCGATTAGGCATTGTTCTCAGGCCCCATAAAACAAATGGCAATTCTAACACCTAGGCTCCGGCAGCATGATCCAAGTCGTGCATGAGACGAGGCTTCAAACCTTGCCAGATGAGGCTGTTAGCTCCCTCAACTTGACCATTGGTTTGGGGGTGTGCAACAGAAGCATAATCCACCCAAGTGCCTTGGGAGGTGCAGAAGTGTCTAAATTCTTCTGATTCGAAGTTGGTGCCATTATCTATGATGATGCTGTGGGGAACACCGTACCAGAAAATTATTTCCCTCATGAATGTGACCACCATATGAGAGTTCAATTTCTTTATCGGCTTGGCCTCAATCCACTTTGTAAATTTGTCGACCACAACGAGCAAATGAGTGAATCCGCCTTTTCCAGTCCGAAAGGGACCACCATGTCTAGGCCCCAGACAGCAAACAATCAAGCAAGGGGGGTTGTCTTCAGAGCAGACGTCGGCTTGTGAGATAAGTTTGCATAGAACTGGCACCCTTCACAATGATCGACAATGTCTTTGGCCATCTCATTGGCCCATGGCTAGAAGAAACCAGCTCGGTACGCTTTAGCGAGGATTGTCTGTGAGGACGAATGATGGCCTCAAGTTCCCGAGTGGATTTCGTCCAGGATCACTCAACCTTCTTCAGGGGAAATGCAACGCTGCGTCACACTAGTCGTGCTTTCTCTGAACAGCTGATCCCTGATCACAGTAAAGGCTTTCGACCTGCGCACGATCTGTCGTGCTTCTGTCTCGTCTTCAGGGAGTTCTTGTCTAAGGATATATGCAATATAGGGCACCGTCCAATCGGGAATGATGACCAGAACCTCCATGACTAAATCAATAACTACAGGGACATCAACTTCAGTCGGATCGGTGGAGCTCATAGCTTGCGGGGGCTCTTCACTGAAAGGATCTTCCTATACCGATGGAGTATGGAGGTGTTCTAGAAACACATTGCTGGGGGTAGGTCATCGAGTGGATCCAATCTTTGCTATCTCATCAGCTGCTTGATTCTTCATTCGAGGAACATGATGAAGTTCCAGACCTTCAAATTTCTTCTCGAGCTTTCTAACAGCACTGAGTATCCAGTCATAGCGGGGTTGCGAACATCCCACTCTTTCATCACTTTATTGAGCACCAAATCTAAGTCGCCATAAACCATCAGGCACTTGACATCGAGCGAGATAGCCATGCACAACCCATATAAAAGTGCTTCATATTCTGCTTCATTGTTGGAGGAATCAAAGTGGATTTGCAAGACATAACTGAGTTTTTCGCCTTTCGGAGATACTAAGACAACACCAGCACCGGACCCATTCAATATTTTAGAGCCATCGAAAAACATGGTCTAGTGTGCTGAGTGAACCTGGATTGGCTGCTGCTATTCAATCCACTCGGCCATAAAATCTGCAAGTGCCTCAGACTTGATCGCTTTCTTGGCTTCAAACTTGATTTCTAAGTATAGGAGCTTGATTGACCACTTAGCCACTCGACTAGTTGCGTCCCGATTATTGAGAATCTCGGATAATGGAGCATCACTAACGACTGAAATCGAGTGGTCCTGAAAATAGTGTGCCACCTTCTTTGCTGACAAATAAATACCATAAAGCAACTTCTGGTAGTGAGGATATCTTTGTTTCGAAGGAGTGAATACTTCAGAAACGTAATAGACTGGACGTTGGACTTTGTAAGCCTTGCCCTCCTCTTCCCGCTCAACAGTTAACACTGTACTAGTGACTTGATTAGTGGTCGTGATGTACATGAGCAAGAGCTCTTTGATGCGAGGAGCAGCAAGCACCGACTGGGTGGAGAGCAGGGCTTTGAGCTCGACAAACGCTGCTTCGTCCTCTGGAGTCCACTCGAACGTGTCTGACTTCTTCATCAGTCGGTACAAAGGCAATGCCTTCTCACTGAGACGAGAAATGAATCGACTCAATGCTGCCAAGCAACTTGTGAGCTTCCGAATAATGTGCACTCGCACGGGAGTCTTCATTCGGGTAATGGCGCTGATTTTCTCAGGGTTGATGTCGATCCCTCGTTCAGAAATGAGAAAACCAAGTAACTTGCCGCTAGGGACACTACAAGTACACTTAGCTGGATTCAGCTTTATATCGTACCTCCTCAGATTGGCAAAAGTTTCGGTCAAGTTAGCCAACAAGTCGGAACCTTTGCGGGACTTGACGACGATATCATCCATGTATGCCTCAACATTCCAAGGGATCTGGTCGTGTAAACACTTCTGAATCATGCGCATGAAAGTAGCACCGGCATTTTTCAAACTGAATGGCATGGTGATGTAGCAAAAACACCCGAATGGGGTGATGAAGGCTATTTTTATTTCATCCGGGCCAAACAGGCGGATCTGATGGTACTCGGAGTAAGCATCTAGAAACAATAAATGCTCACATCCCACAGTCAAGTCAACAATCTGATCTATGTGGGGGAGCGGAAAATGATCCTTCGGGCAGACCCGATTGATATGCTTGAAGTCAATACACATGCATAGTGACTTGTCCTTCTTGGGAACCATGACAACATTCGAGAGCCACTTGGAGTGGTAAATCTCCCGAAGGAACTTGGCTTGCAAGAGACGAGCCACCTCTTCGCCGATTGCTTTACGCTTCTCTCCTGCTGATCGACGCAAATGCTCCTTTACGGGCTTGGCCTTCGGGTCAACTCTCTGTCGGTGCTCAGCCAACTCCCTGGGAACCCCCAGCATGTCAGCATGCTTCCATGCAAAGATATCCCAGTTCTCACGGAGGAACTGGATGAGCTCGGCTTCCTATTTGTTGTCGAGTGTTGATGATATATTGGTCGGCGCGGCAGTTGAATCTGTCGGGTGGATGTGTACTTTCTTCACTTCCCGTATCGACTGGAATGCTGACTCGGAAGCAGGCTTCTTAGCGCGCAGCAAATCAGCAGGGTCAACACTCTTCTTTTATTCTTCTAGCTCAACCATAGCCATCTGGTGATCGGCGATTTTGGAGTCTTATTGGAGGCACTTCTTATCCCGCTGTCGATTGCCAGTGACCGTGATCACACCTTTGGGCTTTGGCATCTTCAACTTGAGACACACGTAACATGGACGAGCCATGAAACGAGGATACGCGGGCCAACCCAGAATGGCATGATAAGCGCTCTGGAAATCCACGACTTCAAACGTCAACTTTTCCTTTCAAAAAAATCTATGTATTCCGAATGTCACATCCAATGTAATCTGGCCGATAGACTTGGCCTTCTTCCCTGGGATGGCTTCGTGGAATTGCATGTTGCTCTCACTGAGTCGGGGCATCGGAATGCCCATCCCTTTAAGGGTAGCTGCATAAAGGATGTTCAGGCCGCTGCCACTGTCCATGAGGACCTTGCGGAGTCGAGTGCCCCCCACAACCGGATCAACCACCAAAGCCTATCGACCGGGAGTGGCCACGTGAGCGGGATGGTCCGACCAATCAAATGTGATGGCAGTCTGAGACCACTTCAGGTAGGTGGGGGTGGTAGGTACGGCCATGTTGACCTCCCTGTTGATGACCTTCAATCGACTCTTGCTTTCAACATCAACAAAAATCATCATTGTAGCAGTGACATTAGGGAATGTTTCTTTGTCTTCATCATCCTTCTCAGGAGTTTTCTCACTTGACGGAGTCTCTTTGAACTACTGAATGAGCAGTCGACACTACCAAGTGGTATGCTTGGGGAATATCAAGTTGCCTTCTTCGTCTTTCCTCGTGTGGACTGCACATGGTAGATCCATCACATCAGTCCTTGACTGATTATTTCCTTTCTTGGGGTTAAACTGTCCTTTGGACTTCCCCTTGTTCTTTCCTTGGGCCGCCAAAGCGGTTGGCTCTGCCTGGACAGGGCCATCAACCTTCCGCTTCTGCTTCCGACTTGAGTTGCCGCTGGCATCGTTGTCGACTGTTTTTCCTTTGCCGCCGCGGAGGCGGTCTTCTTCTTCGCCATTGGCATACCGAGTGGAAATTTCCATCATTTTACTCAATGAGATGTCACCTGTTCAACCAAACTTCAAATAGAGCTCTCTGTATTTCACTCCAGCCTTGAAAGCACAAACAACCTGATGTTCGGAAACATTTTCCACTATATGATGCAGAGTGGACCAGCGCTTAATGTAATCCCTTAAGGTCACATTGGGCTTCTGAACACAATGTTGCAAGTCAATCAGCCCGGTAGGACGCTTGCAAGTGCCCTCGAACGTTCTGATGAACACTCGGGCGAGATCTCCGAGCAGTGTATGCCAGATGGAGCCAAGCGATTCAGCCATGCACGAGCCGAACCATCCAACATCAAGGACAAATGTTTCATTGCAACGTTATCATTGCCACCACCAATCTGAATGGTCACTCGGAAGTCGTCCAACCAAGTCTCTGGCTTTGACTTGCCAGAAAACTTACCGATCCCAGCCGCCAACCTGAAGTTGGGGGGAATCTCTACAGAACGTATGGACATCCTAAAGCACTCAGGCCAGAAATAACAGTTGTGCTGCCACTCAGAATATCTCTGTCAAGCCCATCTCTGTGGGATCTGCCTCTGTTGATACGCCTTTGAGTAAGGAGATCACGAGCATCAAACCCTGCATTCCGCTCATCACCGAACGAGCGCCTTTCATCCTGGTGCCGGGGTACATGCGGACCACCCCGCAGAGGAGTGGGAGCTCGACAGTGGTCATCATGGTGAAAATGATCTCTAAACTAATCTTCACGAAACCATCTGCCCTTCGGTGCAAGGGCGATCCAGGACTATGCGCCGACTGAACAGTCTCTGACTTTGGTGAATTACTGTGAATCCTATTATGCGACTGTGAAATAACAGAATTCTGACGCTACACTGCATCCAGCAATGCTCTAATTTGCACCAACCCTCTACCAACCTCTGACCATGACGGCTGAATGGAATCTGCTATCCTAGCTGCAACTATGACGTTTAACACAAGAGTACGGTATACCTCAACATTGTTGTGCGATCCAGTCGGAAACAGCTGTCACTGACGTCGACTGGAAACTGGTGGGCGCTGGCGAGTGCGCTCGTCGAGCTCTCTCTAGAGCTGTTCAAGCCATATGTGTGTGGCCTCCAAGGCCTGGGCCTCGGCGGTCGTACCAACGATGGGAGTATGAAGGACCTCCCCATCGCGGCGTGGCTATTCACTCGATGGTCCGCCAGCTTCCAGCTTGCCACGGTCAAAGCCCGGCAGCGGGCTTTGATGGGAACCAGCCATAAGGACCTCCACTGCATGATCATAGCTCTCGCACTCGGAAGGAACGTCAGACTGATCGGAGTCTGACTCGAACACGCCGTGAAGGGACTTTGTGGGCTCGATCGCCGCAATCTACAGAGTTGAAATTTGGCGGGCCGCTGCATGCCTGACCTAGCACTGGATTCATGAGCGACCGGATTGCTTGCGATGACGAACAGCGAGGAAAGTCGATGAGTACGGAGTCGACGGCTGCCACAGAAGCATGCCGCAGGAACTCGCACGGAAGTGCACAACCCAGCGAACTAGGAGCTCCTCGACGTCAAGAGGCACTTCTTGTTGCCATGTCGAATCGTCAGCGATGAAGGTGAGCGCTCCAAAACGGATCTCGTGGCCCAGAGCAAAAACATCGCCGGAAGACATGACGAAGGGAGAAAAATGCAACCTCGCCAAAAGTCGCTTAGACGCCTGCCCCGTGGTGGGCGCCAACTATCGTGGGAATGAGCCTGACATTAGAATGTAGGGGTACGAAAGGAAAGGGCAGAGTCCTAGCTACGGCGAGGATGTACACACGAATGTATGAGTTCAGGCCCCTCTCGTGGAGGTAACAGCCCTACGTCTCAGTGCTCTAGAGCTTTGTCATGTGGAGAATAGGGATTACAAAGGTTGTGAACCCTTGTGCCAGAGGGGAGGGGCGGCTTATATAGAGTTCGCTACCCCTCATAATTGCCAGGCATCCAAGGGTCCGATCGTGGGTATAAAGACTAGCGTTACTGGTGATGTACAACATAATTGCTATTAATGACGACGTGCCTAACGCCTGCCTGTTGGTCTCTCAGGGGCGACTTCTGGTCTTCTAGTGTCGACTGGAAGCGAGGTCGTCCGAGTGATAGGTGACTGTCGAGTGGAGGAAGGAGCTACCAAATGGATTGATTGTCGAGTGACTTGAACGCCAAGGTGAATCCAGTCAGAATCTCTCTTGGGGTCCTTAAGCCTTCCAATGCAGTGTCCTTAGGTAGTGTATATAGGTCAGGCCTAGGACCCTACCCTAGGTACATATTCTCATCACTTGACGAGAAGTTAGCTACAATAAGTGTCTCACAAACACACCTTTGTATGATGATTATGCTAATTACATTGTCGCTAAATATATACCACCTAGCTTTACATATCAACAAAATAAAAAAATTCTTCTATGACTTGAGACATTACTTTTGGGATGACCCACATCTTTATAAAGGAATAGATGGTATTATTAGGCATTGTGTACCCGAGCATGAATAGGAACAGATCCTATGGAAATGTCATTCCGAAGCTTATGGAGGACATCATGCGGGAGATAGAACTGCTCATAAGGTATTCCAATCTGGATTTTATTTGCCTACTCTCTTCAAGTATGCTCGTAAGTTTGTCTTGTATTGTGATGAATGTCAAAGAATTGGTAATATCGGTAAGCCTCAAGAAATGCCTATGAATTATTCACTTGTTGTTGAACCATTTGACATATGGTTTTTTGATTATATGGGACCCTTCCCTTCCTCTAACGGATACACTCATATTTTAGTTGCGGTTGATTATGGCACTAAGTGGGTAGAAGCTATTCCAACTAGTAGTGTTGATCACTACACTTCCAATAAAATGCTTTAAGAGGTTATCTTCCTGAGGTTTGGAGTACCAGATATTTAATGACCGATGGTGGTTCACACTTTATTCATGGTGCTTTTCGTAAGATACTTGCCAAATATGATGTTAACCATAGAATTGCATCACCCTATCATCCTCAATCTAGTGGTCAAGTAGAACTTAGCAATATACAAATACAATTAATATTACAAAAAATTGTCAATAGGTCTCGTAAGAATTGGTCTAAGAAATTGGATAATGCACTTTAGGCCTATAGAACAGCTTATAAAAATCCTATGGGTATGTCTGCATATAAAATGGTATATGGGAAAGGCTTGTCATTTGCCTCTAGAATTAGAACATAAAGAATTTTGGGCAATTAAAGAACTTAACTATGATTTCAAACTTGCTGGTGAAAAGAGTTTATTTGATATTAGCTCACTAGATGAATGGAGAACCCAAGCATATGAAAATGCCAATCTATTCAAAGAAAAAGTAAAAACATGGCATGACAAAGGAGTTCAAAAACAGGAATTCAAAATAGGAGAACATTCTTTTGTTCAACTCTCGTTTAAGATTTTTTGAAGTAAAGCTTCTCTCCAAATGGGAAGGACCATATATTATTGAAGAGGTCTATAGTTCTAGAGCTATTGAGATTAATAATGCCGAAGGTACTAACACAAAGGTGGTCAATGGCCAAAGAATTAAGCATTATATCTCAGGTACGCCTATTAACGTTGAAAGCAATGTTATCCAAACCATGAAACTGGAGGAGCACATAAAAGAAACCTTCCGGAACACTCCAGCATATTTAAAAATAGGAGGTACGTGATACGATAAGTAAACGGACTACGAAAAATCCACAAAAATATTTTATATTAGTTTTGGAATATTTTGGAATTTTAGGAATAAAAAAATAAACCACAAGGTGATCGAGGTGAGCACGATACACCAGGGCGCGCTAGGCCCCCCTGGTCGCGCCCTGGTGGGTGGTGCCCACCTCAGATGCCTTCCCGACTCCGTTTGCCTTCCAAATACTTGTTTCCCAAGAACAAAAATTCTCTATATATACTCCGACTGTTTTGACGACCGCATCACAGAAAAATCCTCTGTTCTTGTTTCTTGATGTTTTCTCGTCAAATCCAGATCTCCATGGCTCCACCAAGCTCCTCCAAGGACAAGTTCTTTGAGAAGGTCATCAACTCGTACTTGCCGGAGGTGATGAAGCACCCTCAAGCCATTGATATGTGTGAGGGGGTGCTCCACATCCGCGATGTTCATGGACCCAAGAAGATCGAAAGCGTGGAGGCTAGGCTCGAGGCAATGGAACAGGAAATCTTCAAGTGCCAGAAGATGGTGGAGCGTGGACTTAGTGCCAATCACTCCATCATCACGGAATTCACCCATGATCAGACAGTGGATGGCCGGTCCATGAAGGACACCATATTCAACCTTAACGAGCAAATTAATTTTCAGCAGAGCCAAGTTTATGATCTTCAAAACCAAGTCTTTGAATATGAAGCGAGATTTAAAGGTATGAGTTTAGCTACCAGTTGCAGGACTCAAGGGACTCTTGCGTCAACCTTTGATGGGGAACCTTTGGCTTGGAAGCTGGAGAACAAGCTTGCTGCATCATCACCACCACCTACATCAACTCCTCCACCTTCTAGATCACCACCACCGAAGGAGACTTGAGCACATGGGTATGGGTACTCCCCTTGGCTTGACCCAAGCTTGGGGGAGGTGCCCCGGTATCGTATCACCATCACTTTTAATCACCTTTACCTACTCCAGTTTTATCTTTAGTTTCCCTTTGCCTTAGTCGAATAAAAGTTTAGCATGATCTATTTTCGTGTGTTAGTTCCGTGGCCTATCTATCTATGTAATCGTGTGGAAGTTACATAATAAAGTTTAGTTTGAGTTTTTGCTTCTCTACTTTCTTGTTGCAATCAAATAATAGAAGGGCAAATAAATGAAAAGAATCATATGCTGATCTTATGGTGAGTAATGACATCACATAAGGAAAAGTATAAGTAGTAAAATTTATTGGAGATTGACAAACATAGCATTGGTCAATGATGCAATTCATGAATTAATTAATTAGGGAAGAGAAGATTCACATGCAAATACACTATCTTGGACATCTTTTATGATTGTGAGCCCCCATCAAATATCATTTGTCAAAATTGTTGACGTTGGACAAGGAATACAACATAATGATTTATGTTTGTTCGTGTCCACATAGAAGTTATATTTTCATAGATCCTTTAACATGTGGTGATTGCTCAATATCTTTGCTAGCCAAAAATTCCACACTAAGTAAAGATACTACTTGTGCATCCAAAAACCCAAACCCAAACTCATTCCTTGAGTGTCCACCATACCTACCTATGGATCGAGAAAGATCCTTCAAGTAAGTTGTTATCGGTGCAATAAGGCAATAAAAATTTCTTCTAAAAGTGTTTTGATCAATTAGTGTAAGAGAAAATTGAGCGTTATACAAACTTATGATGGCAAAGTAATAAAAGCAACGGACTGCATAATAAAGATTGCTATCATAGGGGGCAATATAGCGTGACGTTCTTTTGCATTAAGGAATTGAGTATACAAACCAATAAGAGCATGATAACCTCTGCTTCCCTCTGCGAAGGGCCTATCTTTTACTTGTATGCACTTACTTTTATGCAAGAGTCAAAGTATTCTTCCCTATTCCTTTTTACCTTTTCTTTTGCAAGCATCATGTGGTGAGGAAAGATCTAGGCACATATATCCAGTTGGATATGGGTGGGCATGAGTTATTATTGTTGACATCACCCTTGAGGTGAATACGTTGGGAGGCAAAACTATAAGCCCCTATCTTCCTATGTGTCCGGTTGAAACTTTTTGTTCATGGGTATGCCATGAGCGTTAGCAATCATAGAAGACTAAATGATGGTTGAGTATGTGAACTTGCCAAAAGGCTCTGACATGAGACCCTTCCTAAAAATATGATGAATTATAGTTGCAAAGTTGACTGAGAACATAGTTTGTTCGTTCCCAATAAGGTTTATGCTTCATACTTCTATGAAGTGATGAATTATTACTTGTTCATCAGAAGCTTTATGATAAAAATTTATTGAAATAAGTTCTTGTTCTAGAGTTTAATGCTATTATGTCAATAAGCATGATGCTTCTATGTTCGTATTTTTTTTATCGACACCTCTCTCTCAAAGCATGTGGACATGCTTTTCAATATCGGCTTTTGCTTGAGGACAAGCGAGTTCTAAGCTTGGGGGAGTTGATACATCCATTTTGCATCATGATTTACTACTGTTATTTACTTCGTTTTGTTGAATAATAATGCTTTGGGGAGTGATTTTAATGCCTTTTATCTCATAATATGTAAGGTTTACACAAAGAGGGAGAATACCGACAGCTGGAATTCTAGACCCACGAGAAGCACGTCAGAGATACCTATTCTGCACAACTCCAATGAATCTGAAACTTTATGGATATTATTTTTTGAATTAATAAAAAATACTGGAGCAAAAATATACCGGAGGGGGCACCTGGTGAGGAGCACCCACCAGGGCGTGCCAAGCACCCCCTTGCGCGACCTGGTGGGTGGTGATCACCCAGGCCGACCTCCGGAGCCCATCTTCTGGTATAAATTCCCAGAAAACCTAAAAAATTAGGAGGAGGACTTTTGGGACGAAGCGACGCCGCCTCGAGTCGAAACTTGGGCAGGAGCAGTTTTTCCCTCCGGCGGAGCAATTCCGCCGGGGGAACTTCCCTCCCGGAGGGAGAAATCGAAGCCATCGTCATCACCAATACCCCTCTCATCTTTGTGATTCCAATCTTCATCAACATATTCAACAATACCATTTCCTCTCCAGCCCTAGTTCATCTCTTATCTTCAATCTTTGTACCGGAACCTTAGATTCGTACCTGTGGGTGACTAGTAGTGTTGATTACCTTGCGTAGTTGATTACTATATGGTTTATTTGGTGGAAGATTACATGTTCAGATCCACTATGCTATTCATTACCCCTCTGATATTGAGCATTATTATTATTTGTGAGTAGTTACCTTTGTTCTTGAGGTCACGGGAGAAGTCATGTTGCGAGTAATCATGTGAATTTGATATGTGTTCGATATTTTGATGATATGTATGTTGTGATTCCCTTAGTGGTGTCATGTGAACGTCGGCTACATGACACTTGCCCATTCATGGGCCTAAGGTAATTCATTGTGGAGTAGTTATTAGATGATGGGTTGCTAGAGTGACAGAAGCTTAAACCCTAGTTTATGTGCTACTTCGCAAGGGGAAGATTTGGATCCACATGTTTAATGTTGTGGTTAGACTTTGTCTTAATACTTTTCTCATAGTTGCGGATGCTTGCGAGGCGGTTAATCATAAGTAGGTTTTTATTTCAAGTAAGAACAACACCTTAGCACCAGTTTACCCACATATCAAATTATCAAAGTAGCAAACACGGATCAAACCAACATGATAAAAGTGACTAGACGAAATTCCATGTACCCTCAAGAAACTTTGCCTATTACTCGTGATTGTTTTGGCCTATCCTTTGCCACAAAAGGATTGGGCTACTTTGGTGCACCTTACCTATTGTTACCGATACTTGCTCGTTACAAATTGCCTTGCTATCAAACTATCTGTTACCTACAATTTCAGTGCTTGTAGAGAATACCTTGCTGAAAACTGCTTGTCATTTCCTTCTACTCCTCGTTGGGTTCGACACTCTTACTTATCGAAAGGACTACAATTGATCCCCTATACTTGTGGGTCATCACAAGACGGTTGTTGAGTAAGCCGCCAGGCGGCCCAAGCCCAAAGAAGCCGGCAACTCAAGGCCCACAGGGCAGAAGACATCGGGAGACTCCTTGCTTGAGAGACAAGGCATGTTAGAGACATGATATGTTACGAATCATGTCATGGCTTGGACTCTATTGTAAACTCTAGGGTCTCGACCTGTATATAAAGGCGAGTCCCTAGGTAAGAAAGACTTAAGTTAGACACCCTCGAAAGCTAGGTTAGCGATTCCGCATCCTTGTAATCGAGATCTCCATTAATATAGACACAAAGCAGGACGTAGGCTATTACCTCCATTAGAGGGGCCGAACCTGGGTAAACCCACCTCCCATTCTCATTCGATCCCTTTGAGTCGCCACCCAGTGGTGATGGCCTCACATCTAAGTCCTTGCATGAGGACATCTGCCGTGACAAAACCACGATAGTTGGCACCCACCGTGGGGCTCTCGCCTGGTGGGGTTAGGTTCTCAAAGGGAGCTCTTCTAGGTTTTGGGAGCTACGTGATGGGTCGTATGACTAGGAACCGCCGGAGCAAGACCTACATCGACGACACAGGCTGGGGCCATGAGGCCGACTCAACCGAGTATGGGTACCGGGCCCCCTTCGGAAAGATACACGTCTTCATCGGCCATATCGATGCGGTGGAGCCCGAGTCGGATGCCTGCACCAACCTCGTCGAGCTGGCTCGCCGCACCCAACCTGGCCGGTCTCAGTCACATCCAAGTCACAAGACTAAGGTTTCCAGTAAGTGTTGTGAATCGCCTCTTATGGCCATCGCCTCTGCAATAGGGATCGATATGGCTCGAGACCTACCCATGCGTGGCAGGTCGGATGTGTCACAAGGTGCTCCGGGGACTGAGTTTCGGCATCAGTGTAGTAACCAGGCTCCTCCAAGTAAATTTAAGAAGTTGAGTCACGGCCAATATCATGTTTTCACCACCATCTCTTGTAAGCGTGACAACAAGATCAAGAGTAGGGAAGTCAACATGGTAGAGCCGGCGGTGCCTAGATACCTCAACTGGTCCGAGCATCCGATCACCTGGAGCAGGGAATATCATCCTCCCTGGCTTGACAACCCTAACGGGTTAGCTTTATGGTGGCACCTCAAGTCGGCGGTTACACTTTGACCAAGGTTCTTATGGATGGGGGCAACGGCATCAGTATTTTGTACTACGAAACCTTTCATTGGATGAATCTGTATAAAAGCTCGTTACTTCCTTCCACGATGGTGTTTCATGGGATTATTCCTGGAAAGTCAGCTTATCCGACTGGGCAGATCAAACACGATGTTGCTTTTGGTAATGATTATGATTATAGGTGCGAGCCTCTGATGTTTGAGGTAGTCAAGATAAAGAGCCCATACCACGCCCTCTTTGGGCGACCGGCTTACGCTAGCTTCATGGCTCAACCTTGTTACATTTATCTCAAGCTCAAAATGTCTGGATGTAAGGGTACTATCACTATGGATAGAAGCCGAAAGATAGCTCGAGAGTGTTAGGAAGGGGATGCGGCCCATGCCAAATCGTCTTGCATAGCTGAGGAGTTAAAATTCTACACCGCCAATGTAGATCCGGCTGATATGAGCCCTCCCAAGAAATCCAACACCGAGTCAGAATCTCCACTCAAATTCAAGCCATCCGAAGATACTAAGCAGATAGATTTCATGCCAGGAGACTCATCCAAGCAGTTCACTATAGGGACCGGTTTGGACCCTAAATAGGAAAGCATGCTCATTGGGTTCATGCATTAGAATCGAGACATCTTTGCATGGAAGCCTTCTGACATGCCTGGAGTCCCGAGAGAACTCGCTGAGGACCACCTTAACATGGATCCAATGATGAAACTAGTACACCAATATATCCGACGATTCAACGAGGAGAGGTGCAAGGCTATTGGTGAAGAGGTAGCCCGGCTCCTAGCTGCCGGGTTTATCATTGAAGTTTTTCATCCTGAATGGCTGGCTAACCCAGTGCTGGTTCTAAAGAAGAATGGCACTTGGTGCATGTGTGTTGACTATACAGATCTCAATAAGGCTTGCCCGAAGGATCCTTTTGCTCTCCCACGTATCAATCAAATCATTGATTCTATAGCGGTTTGTGAACGACTGTGTTTACTGGATGCTTACTCCGGCTATCGTCACATCAAGATGGTCGCCGAGGACCAGGAGAAGACAACCTTTATTACACCTTTCAGCGCTTTTTCCTACGTATCCATGCCCTTCGAGCTTAAGAGTGTTGGGGCGACTTATCAATGGTGCATTCAGAATTCTCTTCATCCTTAGATTGGGCAGAATGTTCACGCCTATGTTGATGACATTGTGGTAAAATCTCATAAGAAGGAAACAATCTTGGAAGATATCAAGGAGATGTTTGGAAATCTTCGAGTATACCATATGAAACTTAACCAGGCCAAGTGCGTTTTTGGTGTTCTCACAGGCAAGCTATTGGGATTTCTGGTGTCTGAGCGCGGCATCGAAGCTAACCTGAACAAAATTGAAGCAGTAACTTCACTGGCCCCACCAGCAAACATCAACCAGGTTCAATGCCTAACGGGGCACATCGCAGCCCTAAGTCATTTCATAATCCGCCTAGGGCAGAAAGCTATCCCTTTTATCAAGTTTTAAAGAGAACATGCGACTTAAAATGGACGAATGCTGCCAACGAAGCCTTTGCAGCACTCAAGAAACAACTAGTTAACCCGCCCATCTTGGCCGCTCCTTCCAAAAAAGAGCCAATGCTCCTTTATGTCACCGCTAATTCTAAGGTGGTGAGTGTGGTAGTGGTCTTTGAATGGAAAGAAGAAGACAAGGAATATGCAGTTCAGCATCCAGTTTATTTTGTCAGCGAAGTTTTAACTTTGTGTAAACAACGTTACCCACATTGGCAAAAACTTGTGTATGTGATTTTTATGGCAAGTCGGTAGCTGAAACATTATTACTAGGAACATCCAATCACGGTGGTCAGTTCAGCACCCTTTGGTGATATCATACAAAATCGGGAGGCCACTGGACAAATTGCTAAGTGGGCAATTTAGCCTGGTGATCATCACCTAAAATACGTGCCTTGAACCGCTATTAAATCCCAAGCATTGGCGGACTTCATCAATGACTAGACAGAATTGCAGATTCTGGAGGATAGGCCGGATAATACCTATTGGACTATACATTTTGATGGATCTAGGCAGTTGGAGGGCTCGGGGGCTGGAGTCATATTGTCTTCCCCTCGAGGTGACAAGTTTTGTTATGTACTACAACTTATGTTCCCTTGTACTAATAGTGCAGCCGAATACGAGGCTCTCCTTCATGGGCTTAGGATAGCGAAGGAAATGAATCCAAGCAGGGTCAGGTGTTTTGGCCACTCATATTTGGTGGATCAACAAGTTTTAGGGACTTGGGATTCTAAAGACCCCCTGATCCGTCTTATCGACGAGCAGTCTCGAATGTGGCGGGTCATTTTCAAGGTTATCAAGTCAAACATATAGACCGCCGGCTCAATGAGGCAGCCGACGCCCAATCACGACTCGGCTCACAAAGGAAGTCGGTTTTTCCCCAATATATTCTTAGATGTCCTTTACAATCCTTCTGTTAAGCTGCCATTTGAGGAGGATATTGCTATTCCTGACCCAGAGGCACAATTGGTGGCAGCTCTCCATGCTACCCCGGACTAGACTATTCCTTATCTAGCATATATGACTCGAGGTGAGCTCCCGGCTAATGAAACCATAGCTCGACAGATAATTTTCTGGGCTAAGTCTATGACTATTGTCAACGACGAGTTACATCGGCGAAGCAGCACATGCGTTTTCCTGCATTGTGTTTCCCCTGAGGAAGGTCAAGAGATCCTTAATGAGATCCATGCTGGTAACCGTGGGCATCATGCTGGCTAGAGATCCCTAGTGGCAAAAGCTTTTCGGCATGGGTTTTATTGGCTGGCGGCTCAAGCAGACGCAGAGGAAATTGTACACGAGTACGATGAGTGCAGAAATTTGGCCGACAGGCTCATGTGCTGGCTCAAGAGTTACGCATGATTCCAATTACTTGGTCGTTCGCAGTTTGGGGACTTGACATAGTTGGTCTAAACCATCTTGTTACAAGAAGACCCATCTCTTGGTGGCGGTTGATAAGGTTACCAAGTGGGTTGAAGCGGAGCCGATCAGTAGTTGTGATGCGGAGACTGCAGTCAAGTTATTAAAAAAGTTGATTTTTTCGCTTTAGCTACCCTCATAGCATTATCAATGATAATGGTACCAATTTATCTAAGGGAGCCATGGAGCAATTTTGTTAGTGAGAGCACATCTAGCTTAACTTGGCAGCGGTGGCACATCCACAGTCCAACAGACAAGCTGAACGAGCTAATCAGGAGATCCTCAGAGGGATTAAACCCCAGCTTATGGTACCACTTGAGCATGCCCCGGGTTATTGGGTTGAAGAACTGCCCGCCGCACTTTGGAGTATTCGCACAACGCCAAATAGATCCACTGGATACACACCTTTCTTTTTGGGGTGGTTCTACCAAGTGATATTCGTCATGACTCGCCTCGAGTTATTGCTTATGTTGAGGTAGACAATGAGCTAGCACGACAAGACTCCTTGGATTCCTTCAAAGAAGAACATCATTTGGCAGAGTCCAGAACCACCATTTACCAGCAAGACTTGCACCACTATCATATCCGTAGGGTCCAAAGCCAAACATTTCAAGAAGGCGGCTTGGTGCTACGCCTGATTCATTATCACACAGGAATGCATAAACTTTCCCCACCTTGGTAGGGTCCTTTTGTCGTCAGCAGGAACCTTAACAATGGGTCATATTATTTGGTGGACTAGCGAGAAGGAAAATACACTTCCGAGGAGGAGACAACCCGGCCCTGGAACATCGCTCAACTATGGCCTTATTGTACTTAGAAGGGCCACCTACTCTCTTTATGCAATTTCCCCTTGCAAACTATGTATATATTTCTTTATGTTCAAATATAATAAAGTCGGTACCCTCGAAACTTAGGGTCTCTGTCGTTTCACCCTATATATGAGCATGAGTCTTTATTGTTTGTAACATAGGTCACTTGGGGGCTTCCAACTCATCAAGTTTAGCTTTCTCACCCTTTTGACCCGACAAAGATGCCACAATGTGTGGTTAAACCTGCTTGTATGCTTGATGCGACTCCAATCATGTGACTCTATGTACTCTTGTAAGCCAATCCTTTTTAGGACCCTGAACTTTTCAAGGTTAAAACATTGGCTGAGTCATGTGAGAGATGGCATACACAAAGCTAGGATAAACCATGGGTTATCATACAAGCTTCATTAAAGCAAGACTTGAGCCTCGAAAGCCAGTCTCTTTTTTGCCGAGTCTCACTTAGTCGTCCCACTAATACAATTTATATCATTTTTTATCACATTGGAAATTTCCGGCACGATATTGTCCTTGATCTGGCTCGGACCTGAGCAACCGGTCTAATGAATTACGGTCATATTATGGCCAGGTTTAAATTTTATATCTTCAATATTATTGAAGATTCCGGAGTTGAGTTTTAACAATCAAGATCCTTTGCCAACTTCTTCCTTGACCAGTGTTTCTGTCAGCAAATCAATTGAGCATAACGATAGAGGCATACAAGGGAAAGTAAAAGGATGGCAAAATCATATCTCAGCAACACAGCTCAAAAGGCTTTATGCCAGAAAATATGCATACATGCACGATGGCATGACCAAGGATTCAAGGAAGTTCTTAGACTACCACTATTACAAGCCCACAATGGAGCTCCAAAATACTCAAGTTTTTCTAATTACTTGGGGGCTAACCCCGTATGATGACTCATTTATCCCTCATAAATGCCTTCATGCTTTTCCCCCGTCAGCCACCTCTTCGTCGGCACCCGCTGGCTCACTATCCTCATCAAACTGTTGACCCTTTTGTTGCCATCGAATTGAGTACAGTGACTCAAAATTTGATGTGCTGTCAATATGAGACAATGAGCCAACTTCAGGGGCGACAAATCCCTTATATCTTGGGGGAATCAACTCTGCCGAGTCATCCTTGGGCGGGTTAATACGCTCATTGTCACTCGTATATGCGGCATGATAGTTCGTGAGATCAATCCCTTCAGCTATTAAAGTCGCCAAATGATGCGCCTCTGCGATGCACTTCACATAGTTTGTTTGAGTGAATACGGAGCCATCATGTTTGAACTCGGGGAAGCCTCCTTTTAGAAGCTTCACATCTAATTCAGGCAAGTATGCCTTTGCTCGATCAGCGCCATGTTCGCACCTCCTTGAGCAGCCGATTTTGGGGGCTCGGTCACCCATTGGGGGACGGTAGAAAGTTGCTTCAACATGTCCTTGAAATTTCTTGGAGGATACTTTAGATTTTTCACCGGCATGATGGAATACACAGATCCAGTGAACAACTTGTCTATATATGTGAAAATGGCTTTCAACTTCATGATAGGGGGCGACACAAGATTATGGTCTGTTCGTCCTGAAAGAAATGAGAGAGAGAGAGAGAGATAGTAAGCCGCCGGTCAATCACAAGCCAATACGCTATACAAAGAAGCAAAACATATACCAAAACTAGCCGTCAGCATTTCATTGATCTGTTTCACAATAGTGGCATACTTTTCCTGTAATGGCTCAAGTTTCTTCTCTGATTTTTCCGCACGCTTTACAAGAGCGGCCTTATCAGCTTCGAACTACTTTACGGCTTGTTCCAGACGCTCGTTGGCTTGGCGTGCAGAATCCTCAAAATGAGCCGCCATGATCTTAGCATCAACTTTAGCTTCATCTCTTCTTTGAGCTGTTTTTGCAGCTTCACAGCAACTTATTCAGCATCCTCAACATATTCCTGGAAGATGTGCAAAAAATATCAGCAAGTATTCTTACAACATCTTTAAACCGCCTTATGGTGAATAATTTTTTTAATCAAGTTCCAAGAAAACTACAAGCAATATCCTTGACACTTGGGGGCTAACGCATATCAGTTTTTTCAAAACTAATATGACGAAGACCCGACTCATCTCAAGCGGATGAGCCGGCTCTTGGGGGCTACAGGTCGAATTCTTCTACAGTATTAAAATGAGACCTGACTCATCTCAATAAGATGAGCCGGCCCTTGGGGGCTACAGGTCGAATTCTCTGAAATATATAGTGAAGACCCAACTCATCTCATAAAGATGAGCCGGTTCTTGGGGGCTACAGCTACAGATCAAGTATTACACGACCCAGTTTATCTTAGTAAGCTGGTTCTTGGAGGCTAATGACAGTACAAAGATAGTGGTAAAACAAGGACTTTACCTTATACTTCTCCTTCATGGCATTTATCATTCTCACTTCAACTGTCCGGCTCTCAGACAGCCGAGTCAAGAATTGTTGTTGTAAATCTTCAATACCAAGCACAGATAACTCCGAAACTTCTAGAGTTTTTTCCCTTTGTCTAAATTATACTGTTCATCCTTAGCCACAATCTTAGCCAAGGAAATGGATGCAATGTGAACTTGATAAATTTCCTTCACAATGATAACATTTGGATGGTTCGTTTCTACTGACGTCTTGGGGTCATCCAAATGAGCCGCCGGATTAGAAGAGCGAGTCGGGCTTGGCTGTCTGGTAGACAGTTCATCTGATGCGTCTTGAACTTTAGTTTGTACGTCCATGAAAACCGGCTCATCCGGTTTAGGCATCTCAACGTCATATGTAGCTTCAGTACTCACATTCGGGCCAGAAGGGTCAGTTCTTGCTCTCACAGGCGAGGAGGCTGACAGGTCGCGGTTTATAGTGCCACAAGATGACCTGCTAGCCTTCCTCGACAAAGTGGCCTTCGCCCTATAGTTGCAAAGATCAAATATTTTGCTAAGGAAAATATAGCTCAAGGTTTGAAAATAACATAAGTGAACGAGTGCAAGTTCAAGGACTTACCCATGGTTGATAGTGAAAGCGGGAAGTTGTGTTGCCGTGGAGTCATTCGAAGATGAAGGAGAAGCCTGATAAAGCGAATTCGGAGGACTAAGAGGTTTTTTAAACAAACCGGCTCTAGGATGAGAATTGGTTGGACTATGAGGCACCTCAAACCGCGGTTTATGAGCTAGCGGTGCATCAGACAAGCCATGATCTAAGTTACTCGAATCAACCCAGAGTTTGCATTTTGATGAGCCAACAAATTGTGTCTTCTTCAAAAGGAAATCGGAAGCCAAGTAAGCATTTGGGTGTGTCAACTTAACCTTCCGAATGACTTGCCTTGGTTTCCTGGGAACAAACGTTTCTAAATTGGAAGATATAGGAGTTATCTCAATTTCATCGGTTTTAATAGATTCCGAGTCATCTTGATAACAAGGCATGTCAATAATCTCAAAACATAGGCGGCCAAGAGAATCAGGCTCTACCTCTGATTCTTCTTCAAAAGATGACACAGGGGTCGGGTTATCTTTTTTACCCGATGAATAAACAAGGGCTTGAGGTGTGACATTCCAGAAAAGAGATTTCTCCTACAAAAGCATGTGGTAAGAAACGGCGGGTCAAAGTAAAGTTATAAAGACAGCGAAAATAGTTAATACTAGAGGAGGCGAGTTGAGCGGATAAAATGGACCCAAGCCAGTAATGTTGCATTGTTCTATTGGGTCAGAAAACAACCTCTTGGTTTCTTTGTTAAGAGCATCGTTAGTCAGATCCTCACAAGAAAAACGATGAGGATCAGATGAGTCGCCTGTGTAATCACACATTAAGGCGTCCCTTACACTAATAGGCTGAATCCACCACTTTAGCCAGCAACGGATCAAGTCAATTCCAGTTAAGCCGTGTGAGGTCAGAGCTCTCAATTTTCATGAAGAGGAGATGATGGAGCCATCTGTTCATCTATTGGCCAACACAGAAATTTTACTTTGCTGCCGAGTCTCTCCAATCTGAAACCCGGTAGGGGTTTTTCTCCCTCTGGTGCGGTGTTCTTGCAGTAAAACCAGTTCTTGTTCCATCCTTTGGGATGACTCGCCCGTTTTGATTCGGGAAAGCCATCGTTCTTTCTCTTCTGAATGGTGACCCCGCCAAGTTCGTAGGCAGAACCATTCTTTACTTCGGTTTGGCGGTTGATATAGAAAAAATCCTTGAAAAGTGTTACAAACGGCTCAACCTGGAGATATACCTCACATAACACTTGAAACTGACATATGTTGGTCAGGGAGTTTGGAATGATGTCTTGAGGCCTGAGCTCGAAGAAGTGCAGAAGATCTCTAAAAATCTTTTATCCGGGAGGACGGAAGCCTCTATGCACATGACCAGTAAATATAACGACCTCACCATGCTGCGGCTATGGGAACGGCTTCTCTTCGGGAACCCTCCATCTTATGACTTTTCGAGCTGGGATCCACGAGATCGTCTAAAGTAAGCTTGGATTCTCTAGACTTGGCCCAGTTACATGTGTTTTTATGGTAGGATATCTTATGCCTTGAATATGATCCAATGTTATTGATTTTGTACATGATGCATTAGAATATTTAATATTGGATAGTTCGTTCACATGTGTAGTAAAGGATCACCTAACTCTATTTTTGTTTGCATGTGTTAGAGAGATTTAGTTAAGAAGTTCATTTTCTTAAGTTTGTTGATGCAAAATCAAACCTGCAGCGTGCTCCTGCAATCCATCCTCCTACATCCTCCCTTAGCCCTTAGAGCCTGAGGTATAGTCCATGGTTTTCCCTCATTTTGTTCTATTTTCTTCTGTTTCATGTGACGAAGCCATGTATAGATCAAAGATTGTGGTTTAGCGTTCGTTTTTATGGTAATATATCATATGCCTTGAATATGATCCAATGTTATTGCTTTTGTAGATGAGGCATTAGAAGATTAATCTTGGATAGTTTGTTCACAGATAGAGTAAAGGATCACCTAACTCTATTTTTATTTGCGTTGAAAAATTCATTTTCTTAAGTTTGGTTGATAAAACCAAACTTGCAGTTTTTAGTGTGTGGGGTTCCATATCCATCGGCCATGGAGTTATGGTTGACCAAAATTGTATCAGCTTATGTTCTAACTTCTGATGAATACTCATTAATTCTGAATTTTAATAATTTTTCTGCAAATGCACGCTATCAACTGCTGTCATTTTTGTTATTATGTTTTTTTAGTTCCTGCCAACTGCTAATCAGCTTCATGTTATTATACTACATGTACCAAAACTATTTTCCCCATTATTTGCAGCCTTGTACTTTTCAACCGGAGAATGTACCCACCACTTTCCCATCACAACCTTCACAGATTACACTCACCACCTCCTTTGACATACTTATTCTATGCTAGCTTTACTCAAGTTTCTAAAAAAACATCAACCAAATAAACCAATAACAAGCTCAAGCACAGGCGTGACGTACCGCCGTGCCTCCGTCTACTAGTTGCATGATATCTTCTCTAGTGTAGCACGTGTCAGAACTTGAGGCATATACAGAGAAATAATTCTTAACAACTTCTACGTGGTTTATACAGGTCTTTGATAATTTTGCAGGAAATAATCGAGTGTGTCGTACTCCTTCCGTCCAGAAATATTTGTCATAGAAATGGTAAAAATGAATATGTCTAAAACTAAAATAAATCTACATACATTCATTTCTCTGACAAGTATTTTCTGACAAAGGGAGTATATTTGTTTGGAAAAAATAAAATAAAATTTATTGTTGATAATAGAAATCACTAGAATTTTGTTTCTAAGTGAAAAATATTTATTTCTGTTTACTTATTTATTTCTTAATGAAAAATATTTTCACCTAAACATAAATCCTCTACTAGCCGCTTTCCAGACTTTGCAGCCGTGATGACGGCTTTGTTTCAAAGAACGGGAGAACCACGAGGACATGGCTACCTCATTTAGGATCAAAACATTTACAAGTATGCATATTTTGATGTGATTTCTAATATAACTATACATTAATTTATTTTGTTATCCAACAAAATTCTTTACCTATATATAGTTTATGTCTAATTGCATAATATTTTTACAAACCAAGAGTTAAAATAAGAGCAAATTGAGCCTAAGTCAGATGCTTACATTCCTTGTGATGATACCAGGATTCAAGTACTAAACTTGGCACCGGTGTTCGCAGTTTCATACATTTTTATTTTATTTTGGCAAAGTTCCTTCTAGGAAAGGAGATGTACCGATCGACTATGAGGCGTTTATGATTACTTAATCAATCTTAAGATGTTGTACCGGCCTAGTGTCTCAAAGACCATAGAGATAGGATGGGTGTGCTCTCATAGAGTTAATTGTATATTATGAAGCACCGATACGACAATTTTTAGAAACAACAATGTGATGATACGACAAGTATACAAATAATAATTTATAAATGACAAGTAATAACGACAAAACATAAGAAAACATGTGAGATGAGATCAAAATATCGTCTTGTTGGTTGGCTGATTTCCTCCATGCCTCTTTCCAAGTCCAAAATGATCATCGAGGTGCCCAACTCATCATGGTGTATGCAAAATACCAAATACATCATATGATATTAGACTTTTTTAATTTAAGATAGACAGGCATGAAAAATGGGAAAGATAGATCAACTAGCAGAGATCAACATAGTTCGTCGGATCTATCTTACCCTGCTCTCCTGACTGGCGACGGTGTCGGAGAAGATTCTAGTTGCTAGCCGTTCATCTATGGAAAAATTAACTAGAGTAATTAACTATTACTGTATAAGTTACCAAAAAACTATTATTTTATAAAAATAATTAACTTTTATTTAGTAATATACATGAGCAACATTCTTAAATGAAAATGAACTCGTATTAAAAAATGGTTTTGCTAAATCTCCATTATATTCTACGCAGAGCAATTTTTAGTATTTTATATTTTCCTTTCTCCTATTTTTGATTTTTTATTGTTTTATTGGTTCAATTAGTATTTTTTTCATGGTACTTGTGTAACTGGAGTTGCATACTCATCGGCCACGTGACACTATAATTGTACACCTTATGCATGTCCTTCATTGCCCTCATGAGCACCCATCAGAGACATGTAAACACATATACGTGTGACCGACGGAATGTGCAACTGTAATCACATGTGACTGATGGACATGCAACTGCGGTCACACGAATCCCCTGGATATGGATTTTGGTCAACAGTATATTTGACGAATATAGTAACTGATATATTATCGATGATATCCGACGAATGTGGATCGTTCAGGTTTTCTGTGGATTATCCAAAGTTACCAAATAAGATTATCCGACAAATTTGTTCCAAACAACAAGTAGTGGTCCATTTTTTGATAGGCCGCTCCGCGAGTAAGGAGCGTTATGGGGGAGAAACAAAAGGCACAAAAAATACAAATAAAAATACCAATCCAACCGATAAAACAATAAGAAAAATAAATATAGGAAAAAGAAAAATAAAAAATAAAAAATTCGCTCAGTACAAAATATGACTGAGATAATAATTAGCAAAACCATTTTTCTAATGTGAGTCCATTTTGGTTTTAGAATGTTGCTCATGTATATTAGTTAACTGTTAATCAGTGTTTTTAGATAATACTCCCTCTTTCCAATAATATAAGGAGTTTTTATCATAAAAACGTCTTACATCATGAAACCTGGGAGTAATATTTATTTGTTTATTGAGAAAAATAATAAGAGTTAATTAGTTTTTTAGACAAATAATAATTAATTAGTTAATATGTGCAGGCGTGTGATGCATCAGTTTTTATTTATTTGAGTGGTGGGTGATGCATCTTTTTTTTGAGGGACGTGTGATGCATGAGGTGGTGAATGGCTGGGCTGCTGGTTGGATTGACGTCGGTAATATTCTGGCCCATATCAGTGCCTACCCCCTGGGCAGGCAGAAGGCACGGTAGAGGAGCCGGTTACGGCGGCAGCTTGTGTACTCTGCTGGAGAAAATTGCATGATGATACCATACTTGGGGCAGTGGTGGCGAATTGGTACCAATATTGAAAAAATTTATGAGTCGGTACCAAGTTTCGGACCATATGTTGCAAATCGGATTAAAAGTTGTATTTCGACGTATTGATGCTGAAACTGACAACCGGGCCCCGTGCGTGAGGCAACACGCTGGCCAAACAGCACGCACCCGCGCTGACTCAGACCGGTCCGGCTCAAACCGGTCAGCTAGTTTAAGTAGGCCGAACCAACCCGCTCTCTTACTTGTCTCCCTCCCCACACTCCGTCTCCTCCTCGCTCCCTGTCCACCGCCGTCGTTGCCGCCCGCCGCACCACCGCACCAGACCGCCGCCGCCATGGTTTTCGAAGACGAAAGCAGTGATGACTCGTCTAGCCTGTCGTACATGCACTCCACCAGTTCCAATGATGGGCTTAACCAGGCCAGTTCTCTTCACTTGAGCTAGGTTTAGGTTTAGGGTTTCAGATTTGTTTTTTTATTTGGATGATTTTGGTTGGTTTTGATTAGGGCATTGTGTTTGTACAAGCTTGTGCAGGTCCCTTTTGGCCTTGAAGATCCCGATTACAAGGGGCTAGAGCTCGATGCCATGGTCTTGTGTGAGAAGCACGGTAAGGCATCGGAGAGGCATGTTGCCTTTGAAGGAACATGCACATGCAGAAGGTTCTTAGTATGTGCAGAGCCAGTATGATCCATTGTTTGTTTCACACCTTTGTAGTGACTCATAATTGGCTCATGTATTGATGCATTTGTAGTGATGCAGTTGTACTGATGTAGGTAGTGCAAATGGTCCATTTTGTGATGCAGAATATGCTAATGTCTAGTAGTAATACTGCACTTGTAGTGATGAAGTTGTAGTGATCTCATTTTCAGTGATGCACTTCTAGTGATGCACTTGGAGTTTTCTTTTGTGTTCAACCACTAGTACCAAAATGTAGTTAAAATCATGAGTTGAATTTTGTTGGTTAGTTACAATCATTTGTAAGCCACTGTAGACAGCCATGTCAGGCACTACTTTGCAGTGCTCTTGCTCTTCTTCTCTATTTACCTGGGGTATGAACTCACTTGCTCTACTTGTTGTTTTTGTAGGAAGGATATAATTGTGGTTTTGTTGAATGGGTTGATCAAGAGTGCCCCCCAACAATGGAGAATGCATTGTTGAAGTTGTGGGGAATGGTTGAAGATAGCAAGAGTGCTAGGGTAACTGATAATCTTGAAAGTGCTTTCAAAATTCACCACCTGACAACAGAGAAGAATAATTTGGAGGCCAACTATCACAAGTTAGTTAAAGATGTGCATGAACTTATGAATTTCTAGGAGGAAAGGGTGCTCGAATTCAGTTATCTATAGTCTAACCTAACCTATCAGCAGCAATGCAGAAGTGAACTTATGGCTGGTATGAAGGGAGAGATGGCAGAGAAAGATGCAGATCACAAGCATCTTAATGACAAGTATCAACTCCCAGTTAACCTCACAAGAGCTCAAGCAACTGTCATCTCGAACCTGAAGTTGAAGCATATGAAAGAGAAGGAATTGTTGAGTGAATCTAGGATGAAATTTGAGTCTCGGAATGGAGAGCTGAGAAAGTTTAAGGAGAAGCTGACCCAAGAGAAGCTAGAGTTGAAGTTTTAGGTTGCTGGTCTGCTTAAGGGAAAGGAAAAGGATGTTGAATAGAAGGGTCAACTAAAGCTTCAGATTGTTGAGCTCATCGAAGGAGAGGAGAAGCTCATGCAGAAGATCAAAGAGATCCAGGACATCCTGAGAAATGAACGAGATGAATAGGGGAGAAGTGCACATTGCTAACCTTTTGGGCAGGATGGTTGTGTAATGACCTAGTAGCTTCGAATTATGGTGCTGCATTGTATGGTTATAGTAAGTGTGCACTCTGGCTATGTATGTATCTAGTAGTTATGCAAGTTGTTCATCCTATGAGTGACCAATTAATGAAGTATGCATTTGAACCCAACTATGTAATGTTAAACTCCACTAAGTACTATTGAACTCCACTAAGTATTGTGTGCTATGAACAACTATGAGTGCTAGACCTAAAATTACGTTGTTGATGGTTATGTTATAGTGCCTCAATATTATGAGTGACCTAAAAGTATTGTTGAACTCCACTATGAGTGCTAGACCTAAAATTATGTTGTTGATGGTTATGTTATAGTTGGTAGGTTTTGGTGGTTCCGTCGACCCCGAGCCATCATTAATCCTAGTTGGTAGGTTTTGCTGGTTCCGTCGACCCTGAGCCATCATTAACCCTGGTTGGTAGGTTTTCGTGGTTCTGTCGACCTCGAGCCATCATTGACACTAGTTGGTAGGTTTTGGTGGTTCCGTCGACCCCGAGCCACCATTAACCCAAGTTGGTAGGTTTTGGTGGTTCCATCGACCCCGAGCCATCATTAACCCTAGTTGGTAGGTTTTGGTGGTTCCGTCGACCCCGAGCCATCATTAACCCTAGTTGGTTGGTTTTGATGGTTCCGTCAACCTCGAGCCATCATTGACCCTAGTTGGTAGGTTTTGATGGTTCCGTCGACCCCGAGCCATCATTAACCCTAGTTGGTAGGTTTTGATGGTTCCGTCGACCCCGAGACATCATTAACCCTAGTTGGAAGGTTTTGATGGTTCCGTCGACCCCGAGCCACTGTTAACCCTAGTTGGTAGAAATGACATCAATTAACCATAACAACAGTGATCAAATAGACGTCATTAACCATAACAACAATGATCAAATAGACATCATTAACCATAACAACAGTGATCAAATAGACATCATTAACCATAACAACAGTGATCAAATAAATATCATAATAAAAACAATGATCAAATAGACATCATTGACCATAACAACAGTGATCAAATAGACATAATTAACCATAACAACAGTGATCAAATAGACATCATTAACCATAACAGCAGTGATCAAATAGACAACATTAACCATAACAACAATGATCAAATAGACATAATTAACCATAACAACAGTTGTAACAGCCGAAGTGCACCCCTTGCCTTATTTGTAATATTCCCATGTTTGAGCCTTCCAAGTTTGCCCTCATGTGGTTGAATAGAAATAATTTGTGCTTCATGAATTTCATCATTCATCATGGCATCATATCATACAACATCATGTCATGTTTGCATCAAGTGCTTATTGTGTGATGTTGTGTGTGAGTGTGTGTTTGTGGTGTTGGAGTGTAGGAGTCATTTGTTGTTTGGTGTGAAACCCCTCCTCAATTTTCTATAAAAAAACTCTGCCCGGCTCTCTCTTTTCAAATATTTGCAACATGTGATTTCAACTTGTTTCTTAGTTCCAATAAAAATGTTGCACTTAACTAAAATATTCTGATTAGAATTATTCAGTAGCTCTCAACCATGTTTTGTATATGTTTCTTCTAGTTCTTGCAAAAACAGTTTTCAATTATATTTATGCGTGAATTATTTAATTGCCCTAAAAACACCAACCCCATTTTTATTAAATATGACTCATTTTGTGAGTGCGGGTATATTTTTGTTTTCCTAAAACTCTTTTCCTTTTCCCTGGATCTTTAATTCTTTTGTCTGTTTTTTAAATAGAAAATGTTTAGAGTTTTCCCAAAGAGAGAGAGAAGGATCCAGCCCACTTGGGCCTCCTCCTACCCCGCTGGCCTAGTAGCAGCGAGTAGCTTAGCCCAACCGAGTCCCCTAGCGCGCTCATCCTTGTCCTCTGTATGGCAGCACATCTGCAACAGCCATGTCGACCTCCGGTTCGAAGTGATGGACGACGGGAGCCCTAGCTACCTATATAGTTGTCCCTAACCAAGAACGGATTTCCCTTGCTCCATTCCTCCCTCCACCTCTCCTCGCGCCGCTCAGGTAAGCTGCCCTTGCCATAGCCGTCGCCTGTCAACCATGACCCGAGCGAGCTTGTGCTCGAGCTTGGGGTAGCCACTTCATCGCGCCTCCGGTCCCGTGGTGTCGTGAGAAGGTTCCTTCATCGTGCCCTATTCTTCCTCGACGACCAGGGAGACGCCAAGGCCCAGATCTTTGTCGTCCTGAGCCGCTTCTTCCTCTTCTTCTCGGATAGGATCATCGCCAGGATTCTTCCCCTCATTGATAACCCACAAGTATAGGGGATCACAACTGTTTTCGATGGTAGAGTATTCAACCCAAATTTATTGATTCGACACAAGGGGAGCCAAAGAATATTACTGAGTATTCGCAGCTGAGTTGTCAATTCAACCACACCTGAAAGACTTAGTATCTGCAGCAAAGTATTCAGTAGCAAAGTAGTATGCAAGTAACGGTAATGATGGCAAAAGTGACAATAGCAGTTTGGTAGTCATTGTAACAGTAGCAACGGAAAAGTAACTTAGCAAGGATCAATATGTGGAAGGCTCGTAGGCAATGGATCAGTGATGGATAATTATGTCGGATGGCATTCATTGTGTAATAGTATAACATAGGGTGACACGGAACTAGCTCCAATTCATCAATATAATGTAGGCACGTATTCCATATATAGTCATACGTGCTTATGGAAAAGAACTTGCATGACATCTTTTGTCCTACCCTCCCGTGGCAGCGGGGTCCTAATGGAAACTAAGGGATCTTAAGGCCTCCTTTTAATAGAGAACTGGACCAAAGCATTAGCATTTATCGAATACATGAACTCTTCAAACTATGGTAATCACCGAAAAGAATCCCAGTTATTATCACCTTGGGGGATGCAGATCATAACTCGTAATAGGTGTCTACATCTTGCAAGATAGGATCAAGAACACATATATATTCATGAAAACATAATAGGTTCAGATCTGAAATCATGGCACTCGGGCCCTAGTTACAAGCATTAAGCATAGCAAAGTCATAGCAACATCAATCTGAGAACATAGTGGATACTAGGGATCAAACCCTAACAAAACTAACTCGATTACATGATAAATCTCATCCAACCCATTATCGTCCAGCAAGCCTATGATGGAATTACTCACAAACGACAGAGAGCATCATGGAATTGGTGATGACCATTGCGTCGATTTCCCCTTTGTGGAGCCCAAAACAGACTCCGGATCTGGCCTCGCGAGGAAGAATAGGAGGTGGCGGCAGCTCCGTATCATGAAACGTGATGAAATCTTCTCTCTAATTTTTTTCTCTGCGAATAGGAATATATAGGAGTGGAATTGAGGTCGGTGGAGTAATAGGGGGCCCACAAGCCGGGGGTGGTCACGCCTGGCAGGCATGCCACCTGTGGGTGGCCCCCCTCCGGTTGATTCTTTTGCCAGTATTTTTTATTAATTACAAAAATATTCTCCGTAATTTTTTGGACCAATTTGAGAACTTTTATTTCTGCACAAAAATAGCACCAAGGCAATTCTGCTGAAAACAACGTCAGTCCGGGTTAGTTCCATTCAAATCATGCAAATTAGAGCCCAAAACAAGGGCAAAAGAGTTTGGAAAAGTAGATACGATGGAGACGTATCAACTCCCCCAAGCTTAACCCATTGCTTGTCCTCAAGCAATTCAGTTGATAAATTGAAAGTGATAAAGAAAAACTTATACAACTCTATTTGATCTTGTTGTAGTAAATATGCTTAACTGATGTTCAGATTTTCAGCAAAGAATATGGACTAACCACGTTCACAATAACCTTTAGGTCTCACATATACTCATACCAATGGCTTAATCAACTAGCGAGCAATAATAACAACTCTCGGATGAAAACACTTCTATCAAAACAATCATGATACAATATGATAAAATATTATCTCGCTAGCCCTTTCTGAGACCGCAAAACATAAATGGAGAGCACCTCTAACGAACAAGGACTGACTAGACATTGTAATTCACGGTGAAAGAGATCGAGCCATGCTCATACTCAATATCAATTAATAGCAAAGCATACAAATGACGGTGGTGCTCTATCACACCCTATGTTTGTATCACCTTGTTATGTTTGGGTTTATAAATTTTGGAGCCAACTAAAACTTTTTTGAAGTGCTTGTGCTTGTTTGCAATGATGTTTGCTTGCTAGATGATTGTGGTTCTGGCACTCCTAGATTCTATCCCACTTCATATTCATATTCCTTGACCCAAACCTCTTGCCCAATGATCATGCCATGTGAATAATGCCCAAAACTATTTTTATCAAATTTTGTTTTAACCAAAAATGATTTATTCAAATTAGGTTTTCAACACCCCCTGAAATGAGGTTTGCACTGCAAGTCCTCAAAGTGGGTGGATTCTTCTTCCCCAAAGACTTTATTTCACACCTACTATATATAAGACTTTTCAAAACCACCAATATTAATGTTAAAGGTTATTCTTATATTTTATTTAAAGGCTTTTTCTTAAGACCAGAAATGGTTTTTCTTAGGGAAAAATTATTTAAATGCTTTGAAAATATTTGAGAAAAATTAGGGAAACTCAATGGACATATAGTTTACATATATATGAGTTTAAACTCATGAGCATGATCAAATCATGGGAAAAAACCCTCAAAACCTTTTTTGTTCAAATCAAACTTTTGAAATATTTCTATAAGAAATATTCCCAATAAATTCCAGGAAAATTCCAGCAAGTCAACACCATCATAAGTGATGATCTTGCAAAGCTTCATCTCTATCCAAGTTGTTTTGCTTCATCAAACCATCCCAAAACCCACTCTGTCCAGATTCAAATTTGGGGAACTTTACATTGTGAAGTGTCTCCCCTTGATCCCAAACTTTGTGGGCATGCTCTAATGACCAAATAGTGATGATACACTAAGTGGTGTATCAAGGGTAAAAGCCTAGCATCACTAGATCTACAGAAACCTGATTCTATTAATTTCTAGGGTTTACCAAGTTTCCATTGTCAACTTTTCCCCCCTTGAGCTCAAACTTGGTGAAGCATCTCATTTTTACCTATCATTTGACTCTGGTAAATGTCTCAGTAAGTTGGTAAACATTTCTTGCCCAAAACACTATCAAACACCTTCTGGTCTATTCTTAAAACCACCATTTTCACCCCTTACTCTTTTACCCTTGCCCCCAAATTTTTACCACAGCCTCTGGTAAGTACCTTTCACCTCCAGTAACTCTCCCTAGTCAAAACTCCTCAGGTGAGTGGGGTAAAATCCTCATTTCACCTCCTGGACAGAAGTTTTCCCTCTCTCCCTCTTAACTTTTCTTCTCTCCTAAGGAACCCTAGAGCATCCAATGCCCTATCCACCTATTTTTCTCCCCCTAGAGCCTCTGGACACAAGTGGCCGCACCCAAAATGCCAATGGCATGCCATGGCATTCCATTTGGGTGCTCTGAAGCGTGCTACAGTGCACTCCCGCACTGTAGCTGCCCCCCCATCCCGATGCCCCGACCACCTCGGGCCAGGAGAGCACGCCACCTAAATTCCCATAATATTCCATAGAATTTATAGGTGTCACTTGTAATAATGTTTGAAAACTTTTCTGTATTGTTTTAATTTAAAACCCCTATTTAGCACTATAAGCTCCTGTTTTAAATGATTTTGAAAATCTTTTTAAATTCAAAAACGTAGACAAATATTTTTAGCATAGCTTGTAGTATTTATCAAAGTAGGGTAGCAGTTTTGATAGTAGTTTGTGTGCTCTATTTTTGTGTGTTGCTTACTTTTATCATTTTATTCGCGACGATAGATTGCGGTGTTGACGAAGAAGTTGGACCCAAAGACTTCGAAGACCCCGGAGACTTTGTTGAGCCTGGCAAGCAGCCCTTTGACCATGTTAAGAAACTTTTTCATGCACGACATATAACACTTATTGTTTCAATGTTTGATCATGATGTGGTATTCCCCCTTCGGTGGGTTGTCTCCGATACTCTTACCATTGACACTTGCATCGAGCATGACCCTACCACCTTATGACAGTTATGCGGATGGGTGTAGTTCTGATGCTAATAGATGCTATGCAAGTGGGATGGGATTTATGCATAGTGATGGAAAGGAGAGAATTGATTTCAAAGACTTTTTGCAAACCCCATCAGGTGCCACCAATGCCCGGGGGAGATAATGATGAGATGGGTGACCACTTGAGAAAGAAGTGGTGTACTGGAGAAGTTGTGTGAGTGTGTGTGTTTTCAAAAACGGATTAGATTTAAGGTCTGCTGATCGTCCCAATCTTACATGCGCAACCACGATACCCCTTATGGGACGGGGCTTGTTGATTTCCTTGGTGGGTACTGGCAAGGAGCCTACATTACTAGTGGCGGGAGTGGCACGGTCACTCTCGATACAGGGTCATACCGGTATCTACGATCATGCGTTGTCTTCACACGCACCAGGCACACCGTTGGATCCCTCATGGATGGTACGATTAGAGCGAGGCTCGTGTGATGTACATCGCGAGGGTTGGGTACCAATCAAGTGGACTCTTTGTCTAGTATCGCTAGGGGAAAGGCATTGTTCGGGTGGTTACCTCGGGTATGTTATATACCGCGAGTCATGGATGACATGGAAGTTCCCCGAGTCTTGTGGGTAAAGTGTGCAACCTCTGCAGAGTGTAAAACTATTCGAATAGCCGCGTCCATGGTCATGGACAGTTGGAGGTCCTTCTTAAACTATGTCCGGATGTTTTTGCGAAACTTGGTGTGAGTATGGATGTGACGGCGATAAGAGGTCACATGAGCTAAGTCCGATGACTTAGCATGGGAATTGAACTAAGTCTGATGACTTAGCATGATGAATGAACATGAGGTGTTCAACCCCTACTTATGATGATATTTGTAACTTGTTCATATGGATATCTGCCTATTGTTAATGCATGCTTACTAGTTACTTGATCATGTCATCGCATTTAAAACTAGCTTTCCGCAAATTACCTACTTAGTGCTATATCATGAATCATTGTTACCTTGTTCCACAACTTGCGTTGCTTGCGAGTACATTCAAAGTACTCATTGGCTTGCCATTGGTTATTTAATTGGCCAGGCATGGAAGAACAGGAGTATGTTCAAGAGTTCGTTGGAGACAAACATGCGAACTAGGACGCTTCCTAGTCAGAATGCCAGTAGGTTAAGGCTGATGGTATGGGTTCATGCTTTCAACCAAGATTTTCGTTGCTTTTTCTATTTAAGTGTTTGGCCCTTGAGGCCCTATCTATGTAAGACTAGACCTTCATGGTCTTTATTTGTGTAAGACGCTAAATGTGGATGTAAGACTCTTGTTATTCCGCTTCTGTGTGTTCAGTGAGCATTGATCTCTGGGATCACTGTACACGTGCATTCAGTGATCACGACTTATGAGTCGGGGTCCCCACAGAGCTGGTATCAGAGCCATCCTGACTGTAGGAAGCCCTTAGTTAGCATGGACGTTAGTTAGGATAAAACCGACTTTCAAAACTACACCTAGCATCTATACTTAGGATTTCTGCACTATTTACCTCTCCTATTCTTCACACAACACTCTACTAACTCTCCTCCTTTCAAACCTTTGTAGATGGCCGCCATACCCGAAGCCTTCCTGACATCCGACTTTCCCTTACTCCTTGGGGATAGCCTGGAGAAGTGCCAATTTCGCCAACCACCCATTTTTCTCTACCACGAGCACTGGGTCGATGCCGTCACGAAGGAGTACCATGTAAATGTGGTCGTGAAGGAAAACGACTCCCCGACTAGTTGGTTCTTTGAAGGACCATGGATGGAGACCATGATGCTTGCGGTCGAGACAGCTGCACGCAAGGCACTCCTACACCTTCGAGACATCATTCCAGAGATGGCTGATGAGCCGGCTACTCGTTACCTTCCCTTTAGGAAGGATGACGTGGGCGAGAGTTGGACGCTGATTCTGACCAAGGAGGATGGCATACCACTCAGGTTCCAGACCTACTTCAGCCTCTCTGCCAATAGCCTGGTTCATAACCTGATGAAGGAGTCCGTGAAGCGCCGCGAGGAACTTCACCACACCCGAGAGCTACTTCGGCAAGCCAAGACGAAGCCAGACAAGATCAAGAAGGATGGAGCCCCCGAAGGACGACCAGCTGTCGCTTATCGAGGAGGAGTATCCCCAGCTAGTGATGCCCCCACACGTCGTCATCGCATGAGTGCGAAGGAGTACCGTGAGCTCTTCACTGACCTGCCTGCAAAGTGTCGTCGGGATGGACCTCCTCGTTCCCCGGCCCCTTCGACTGGGAATGATGCCCGTTCAGATGATGAACGGGAGGAAGACCCAGAGGAGCGTGACTACGAGACCGAGCACTCCACCACCTGAGTCCGAGAACCCCTAGGGTAGGATCAGTCATGTACCCCTCATGCGAAGTCGAGTCCGTGTAGTGGTTCATATGAAACCATGTGTGCTTGTTGTTTGCTTTTTTGTTTGTGTTCCGATGCAAGTCGCGCTTTTTCCTTAGGCAACATGTAAGCGACTCCATTGTCTATCTTAATATATGTTGGTCTTTCGACCTTTGTTTTACCACACTTGCACTTGACCAACCCCCTTAGGCGCGATTTTCCATTGTTGCTTTTCCTCTCGTCTATCCCAGTTGTTTGACTTGGCTGCTCCAAACAGGATGGTGACTGCTACCCGCAACAGCTCCTTCACTAACCCTGAAGCCGGCAACTCAAGCCAGCAACAGGGAGCTGGCGGGGCTGCTCACGCTGGAGCACACCAGGAGCAGCCACAAGGCGACATTCCCCCGCCACCACCTCCACCAGAGAACATGACCATAGCCCAATTCCTCCAAGTTCTCCGGGAGGAGTGCCAAGCCAACAATGCTGCTATCCAGCAGATGGCTCAGGCCCTTGTGAACAACCAGCAGCAAGGCAAGAACGGCAATGGACGCTCCACTTTGTGTGAGTTCATGAGGAATTCGCCCCCAACCTTCATCGAGACTGCTGAACCACTAGATGCGGATGACTGGATCCGCACCATCGAGGACCTCCTTGCACTGATCAATTGCAATGAGGACCGTGAGAAGGTTTTGTATGCCTCTCACTACCTCGAAGGTACCGCCCGAGCATGGTGGGATGGATTCAAGGTCATGCAAGGTGAGAGTGTGTGTCACATCCCTAGCTAGATGTTATAGGACAACACGGGTGTTGCATCATGTTTCATTTTGCATCGACATGAAATGGGGATTAAAAGAAACCCCAAGCTCACATTGAATCAAAATAATTCAAGTTGGTGAAAATTCAACAAATCCAAAATGCCCTACCTAAATGTTCCCTATGTCTGATAAATATGGACATGATTATAACAGGGGCCATTTTAAATATTTGAACAACTGAAGCAATTTAAAAATAAATGATAAAGCTTCTGAAAATATCAAATAAAGCATTATCATTATTTTAGTTTCCAAAATATCCTGAAATTTTTTAGATAAGTTTGAAATATTAAAACTTCAATATATAAAATATTTGGGATATTTTAAATTACCATATGTACCTGAAAAGAAAAGAAAACAAATGTCACAAATAGGAAAACAGAAAAGAAAATGAAGAAAATAAAGCAGAAAGGAAAAGGGAGGATGAACCTGGGCCGGCCCAGCTGGCCCAGCTCCATCGTCGTCGTCCTGGCAGCCAGGAGGACGGGCGTGTGGCCGGAGCACGCGCGCGCGGGCATGCCTCCACGCCGGCAGCTGCCTACCTGCTTCCCCTCGCCAGCGTGACAGGGATAAGCTCTGAGAGGCATCCCCATCGCCCTCTCCCTCTTGCCCTCGCTTGCCTCTTTGCTCTCCTCCTCCTCTGCTCCGCCATGGCCGTCGGTGTCTTAGCTTCGCCGCCGTAGTTCTAGCCGCTCCCCCTCGCTTTTGAGCCCTCCAATCGCTCTCCCTCGTCGCCTTCTCCCTCCTTGCTGAGCCGCGCATCGCTAGGAGCCCTAAAGGGCCATCCCCGAGCTCGTCTTCCTCGTCGAACCCGAAGCTTCGCCGCCGTTGATCGTCGTCTCCGAGCCCTTTGCGAGCAAGCTCTCGACGGCTTTGAGTCCGCTGTGAGCTCTCGGCTTTTTCCCCTCTCCTTTCCGGCCTTTCCCCCTCTATAGGCCCCGATTGCGCCGGCTACCGAATGACCTGCCGCACGAGCTCATTGCTGGCGATGCTCCGGTGACCAGTTGGTCCAGCAGAGGCCACCATCGAGCTTGTGGGGCCGCGTAGTGCTTGTAGGTACCTAGTTCCGGCCGTGTCTCGCTCTGGATCGACGAGCCCGTGCTCACCTGAGCTCCGACAGCCGTCGTGCTCATCGTCGGCGCCGACTCCGGCCATCCCAGCCCCTAAGAAGTGTCGGGCTCGACGCGCACGAGCAAGCAGAGCAGTTTGGTGCCCTCCGCCGTCCATTTGGTCGCCAAAGGAGGAATCCCGACCCCCTCCTCCATCCCTGACGTCACCGACGGCTCAACGCCGGCGAGTCAACCAGTTTGACCACCAGGGGTTTGACCCCTGGGTCACTCGCAAGTGGGGTCGGGCCCTGTTAGTCAAATTTAGGTTAATAACTTAATTAACCTAATTAGTCACTAACCAGTGGGCCCAGTGTTTATTAAATAATTAGGATTAGTTTTATTTCTCTAATTAAGTGACTAGGTCACTGACCAGTGGGTCCCACCCTGTCAGGTTTGACCTGGCCTGGTTAGCCGACCAGCTGACGTCGTGGTGACGTCAGGCTGACGCCATTAATCCTTTTTTTTAAATAATTCCAGAAATTATTTAAAACTTTAAATTCATATAAATTAATCTGTAAATCAGATGAAAATAATTTATATATGAAAATTTATCAGAAAAATCCAATTAATCCAATGGTGCTATTATCATGCATATTAGAGCAACCTATGTAGAAGAACATAGAAATTTGCTAATAGGTTAAAATATGGAAATTGAAATGAAGAACGATTTTGAACTTATATTCAAACTCACTTCAATTGACTTGGACAATATTTGCATTTGCTCATCCATACATGCTACCATGTCATGATCATGCATCATATTGTTGCACTTGCGTGTATTGATTGTTATTTGTCTGCATTGCGGTAGGCCCTACTTCTGAGGATACCCCCGAGTATTCCAACAAAGGAGAGAACCTTCACACTACCCAACAAGGCAAGCAACCCCCTTGATCATTCCGATAACATCCCACTCTCCCGCTCCTCCTCTTGTTTATTGCATTAGGACAAACGTTCACTTGTCTGTCATACACGGTAGATGAACCTATTCTTATGCATGACCTATCATTGTCACAGTAAATAGCTAAACCTTGCAACCTAGAATACCTGGTAGATGCTTGTGCCATGATGTGCTTAGCTTACTTTGCCTACTATGCTTGCTATGCTTAGAGTTGTGTCAGGTCTGATTCATCTAGGTGATGGACTAGAGTGAAACATTATTGTTCTCATGTGATAAGCTTATGATGAACCCGATTTGGTAAAGGTAGGGATGAGAGGCTATGTAGGAGTACATAGCGGGTTGTCTCATTGGGACCGTTCTTAGGAACTAAATTTTGTGTTCGTGATCCAAGACTAGTTACTACCACACGTTGGGATACTTAATTGACCCTCTCGACTTATCAGTCGCTTAGTCCTTAGTCTAGGAGTTGCAAGTACTTTCTAGTGTTTATAGCATGTTGGAGGCCGTGCGTAGCGCTGACCCTAGGGGTGGGTTACGACGCGGTAGGCAGTGGCACGGTGTACCAAGGGTCACTCGAATGGTGTGCTTGGGAACCCTGCGCACATTGTTTGGGGCCGTAGCGGAAACTTCGGCCGGACTTCCGTGCGGGTTCAGTCTCAAATAGGCGATAGCCTGGACTAGAGGTCTTATGTGATTGACGGTCGTGGCCAACTCCCTCGTGGGCTTCCGCTTGAAGGTTGCCGAGGTGCCTGGTTTTATGAGCACACAGCGATAAGTGGCGAGAGTGTGTGTGAAGAAGTACACCCTGCAGGCTATAAAACTATTCGAATAGCCGCACCCTCGGATATGGACTACTTGGATAACTTATGTTGTTCATAGATAATCAAATGGATACCCATCGAAATATCAAGAAAAGTGTGAGTATCGTGGATGGCACTCTCCCAGGAGAGGGAAGTGAATCCATGGTGGTGTATTGTCATGGAGTTAGTGGACTCGTGTGCGATATCTAAGATTTAAACAAAGAGTTAAAGTTGTGTAGTATAGGTTAGCCATGAGTCAAAGCTGGCATTGCTGCATAAACTCCACCACCCCCTTGTTGATACATGAGCATGAATAGACTAGGTCTGCTTTAAAGACTTGCTGACTACGTTTGTACTCATGTTTGCTTAATAAATGTTGTAGATGAGACCCAGGACCCATCAGGTGGGTTCTTTCTAGATGTCGACGATGCCGAATAGCTGGTGTCCTAGCTACGACCTATGCCATGTGGCGGGCTGTAGATAGTCAGGCCATCTGCCTTTTTACCCTTTCATCTGTTTGTCCTCAGACAGCTTATGCTTCCGCTTGGTTTGTATGGACTTGTTCGTATGACTTGAGTGTTGGGTCATGTGATCCCTATCTATAAGAACATATTATGCAAGGCTCGTCTGAGCCTCTTAAATAAAAGTTGTTGTATGGTTATGTTGTGATGCCATGGTTGTATCTATGCATATCGGGCATGTCGTGCGTACGTGTGACGTGCAACGGTATGTATGGGATCCGACACCTAGTTGTGTGCCTTTAGTAGTACTCTTTACGGGAAACTGCCTCTTTGTGCTTCCACCGAGCCATGGTAGCTTGCTACTGCTCCGGACACATTGATTGACCGGCATGTATCCTTCTTTGCTGTTGTGTCTGTCTCTTCGGGGAAATGTCTCGCGGTGTAATGGAGTCCCTGTAGCCTGCTACGACTCGTCTACGTGCAGTGATGGCATTTATGTCTCACGGCATAATGGAGTCCTTGTAGCTTGATATGACTCTTCTACACACGCTTGAGGCCGACACCTGCATTGTTGGGTTACGTATGCCTGTTTCCATACGGATGTGCCACTTGGGTTCTATGACTAGTCATGTCGGCCCGGGTTCTCTGTCATTTGATTGCCAGCGACATGTTCACATACGTGAGCCAAAAGATGCAAACGGTCCTGGCTAAGGTAAGGCTGCAGCCGTGGAACTTACCGTGCATGAGGCCGCAAAGTGATCACTACGGGAATCAGGCACTTTGTCGTCAGCCATCCCGGACGGCAAAGGCATGAATCCCGGACGGCAAAGGCTTTGTCGTCCGCTAGCAGACGGCCAATCGTCCGGCTGAATAAGCCACGGTAAAGGGCGCTTTGCCGTTTGCTGGCGGACGACAAAGACCTTTGAATCTTTGTCGTCCGCCAACGGACGACAAAGGGCCTGGACGGCACACGTGGCAACTTAGCTCCGTCAGAGGGCTTAACGGCGTGCTTTGCCGTCAGCTGGCAGACGGCAAAGCACCTTTTTTTTGCCAGCCTAGGTTGGTTCTTTGCCGTCAGCTGGCAGACGGCAAAGAACCAACCTAGGCCAGCCCCAGGTTGCACAGGTAGCTGCCACGTGGCCACTTTGCCGCCCGCGAGCGGACGGCAAAGTGGCTAGATAGCCCCTGTTTTTTTCTTAAAATCATTCAATTTGAAACATATATATCCAACAATATCACATATATATCCAACAATACAAGCATACCAACAATAAGTTGAAACAATCATATACCAACAATAAGTTCCAACATATACAAGTTTCCAACAACACACAATGGTTTCCAACAACATATCCATACATACGTATCCAAAACAAGTTTCCATAAACACAAAGGAAGCACAAGTAGAAGAGTACAGTCCATCAATGCACTCTTCCTCATCTATAGCAAATCTGCAAAGTAGGAAAGATGGTAGTTAGAAGAAGAAGAAGACTAGCTAGAAGAAAAAGAAGAAAAATAAGAAGAAAAGAAGAAGAAGAAGAAGAAGAAGAAGAAGAATTTATCCTCTCTTTCTTTTTCTCCTCTCCTCTGCTCTTCTCCAAGGTAGTAATGCCATTTTTTAGCTAACTAAGCATATCAAGTCATTTTGGAGGGGGGAAATGCTAAGTATAGGTCATTTTATAGCTATCCTAGGTAGAATATATCATTTTGGAGGTAAGTAAGGTTATTATGTATTTTTGAGGAAAATAAGCTAAGTATAGGTCATTTTGGAGCTAAACCAAGGTTATTATGCCATTTTTATCTAAGTGAGCATATTATGTCGTAAATGAACTAGCTAAGCTAATTATAGATCATTATTGAGCTATTATAGGTAGTTATGCCATTTTGTACCTAAATGAGCTAATTATGTCATAAATGAACTAGCTAAGCTAGCTATAGATCATTATTGAGCTATACTAGGTAGTAATGCCATTTTCTAGCTAACTAAGCATATCAAGTCATTTTGGAGGAAAAAATGCTAAGTATAGGTTATTTTATAGCTATCCTAGGTAGAATATACCATTTTCTAGCTAACTAAGCATATCAAGTCATTTTTGAGGAAAATAAGCTAAGTATAGATCATTTTGGAGCTAAGTAGGTCATTTCTTAAGCTAAGTATGCATTTGTTAATGAAAACACTTGGTAAAACTTACCATCAACACGGGGGTGAAGAACCAGTAGGGTTTGGGCCAGGGTGAGACGTAGAAGGACTGGTCGGGGTTGCGGCAGACGCAGAAGGATCGGTCGATGCTTGTCGGGAGGCACGGTGCACCAAAGATCATATGCAATGTCTCCTTAGCATGATGCAACTCAAATGTGAATACTAGTAACTAATGACCATTTAAATGAAACTCACCATGGGTGCTATAGCCATATGGGGCATCAACGGAGGGGTCTGACCATTGTTCTGGCACACGGTCTGCACATTTTGTTTTCATGAGTCATTCATATTAGTTAGTGATGAAACGAACATTACGTGCATGACTTGGCTAATATGCAGGAGAAACTTACCACGAGGAGATAGTATAGGGCCCGATGAGATGCATCGTTCCGGTTCCTCTCCTCCTCCAACAGCCTAGTCGTCCTCTCCTCCATGTCCCTCTCCTTCTGTGCCGCCTGCCTGTTTGCCTCCACCAGAAGCTCCTGGACCCTAGCCCCAATGGCGATCTCCATTGGTCGTGGACGAGGCCTTATCTCAGGATCAGAGCTCGTCTGGCGCTTCTTGATCTCCGGGAGAGTTCTAGGACAACGTATCAGTCCATCCCCAATGGCTATCGAGCCATGGGGCCTCCCACCTCCAGATATCATCATGAGCTCTGGATCAAAAGGACTCTGGCTCAGGTTGAAGTCCTCCCCTTTCCTCGCCTTCCCCTCATCTTTGTACCTCACGAGCTTGTTGTGGGAGGAGATGTTGCTGAAGCTCTCTGGATAATCGAGGTCATCCTCAGAGAATGCCTTGGCCTTCTTGTACGAGGCAGTATGGGCCATGGCATAGAGGTCGAACAGAGGTGGCACCTCCTTCTTGTTTTCTCGTGCCTAAAAGAGGTGAACAAAATATTAGTTAAGGGCTCAAGCTAGCATGAAGAATGAAATTGCATGAATCATGAAGCAAACCACATACCCAGTTATCCCCGTACTCAAACAAGTTGGAGCTCCCTTGATGGTGTGGCACACCTCTCATTTGGGCACGCTTCTCCTTGGCCTTGTTGTGTTCGGCTAGCCATTCGGGAGAGCACCACTCATCCACCAATGCCTCCCAATAGTCCATCCTATCCGCACACCATCTCGGGGGCACCTAAGTTAGACAAGAGAAATTTCAGCGCTACGCCTACGAATCAAATCAAAGAAACTAAGTACAAGGCCTTAAGAATAGATAATTACCTTCATAAACTTCTCCTTACTCACATAATTTTTGTGACACTTCTTCTTGGCCCTCTTAATGTTACTAGAGGCGTAGTAGTCTTGAATAGCCTGCACCCGAGCCTCGTGCCGTAAGTTCTGAAGTAGGCGCTTGCACTCGGCTTCAAGAACAACAGCCGCTCTCGCCTCATCTTCCTCAAGACACCTGAAGAAGGTCTGCAATCAAACAAGACAACACATTAGACACTGATTAGTACAATCACTAGGTGTTGTTGATTTTTAATTCTGTAAAGGAGAAATTACCCAAAAGCGACGGATCACAATGTCAGCCACCGTCTCGCACAAGACACCGTCGACCATCTCCTCCGGCGGGGCCAAGGCAGCCTTGTACAGCTCCCAGGTCAGTGCTACCTGTGGAGCCTCACCCTCACCGGGCAACTGGACCTACCCCGGGAAGTGGTGCCGGAGAAGCACACCAAGGACCTAGCTGGGCCTGCGGACACCACGCTCGTATTTCCAACCCCTACAATACGACAAGGCCAAAACATTGGATATTAATTTGAAGAAACATGAAGGCAAAAGGTTAAAAAAAGAGTAAATGCACTTACTTCTCTGCATTAGCCACAATCATCCACCTCTGCTCGCCTGTTGGGTTGCCTGTTGAGCCGTAATATAGACATCGGGAACATCTAAATGGGTGCTTTGTTTGATTTTGACTAGCCTTATATGTTCATGAGTCCTTCTAGTCTCCTTCGGCTGGAACCAATAAAATTTGAAGACTACAACGTTTGGTGGGTTTTCACCAAAGAATTTAAGTTCATAAATTGCTTCAACTCTTCCATAATACTCAACCCCTCCTTCGCCGATAGCGGAGACACAACAATTTGTAGACTTTCGGTTGGCCATAGATAGCTCTTTGCCAAAAGTACGAAAGCGATACCCGTTGATGTCGTATTTGTCAAATGAACGTACCTTAAAGTCAAAACCATTAGCGACTTGTCTCAAATCGGAGTCCATAGACTCTGCATTAGCCTACAAGTTTAATACCAAAGGATTGTTGCATTAGCCGCAAAATAGGCGAAGAAATGAAATCGTCTAATTAATGGAAATTACCGTTTAAGAGCATTTCAAAGGAATTAGAAGTTGCGAAACAATGTACCACGAACTTACTCGATGTACGACCGCACTTCTGTTAGGTTATTGAACATATACAACGCAATGGTCTGCCATTCTTCGACATCCAACCCTATTAATTTCGAAGCACCGGCTGGTGCGAGCTTCCCTTTGAATAGGCTGAGGTTGGATCGACCTTTTTCATGGTCGCCATCATTGTACCGAGGCTTCGGATTATGCAAATGACGATTCTGGGATGTGTAGTGTGTTGTCACAAAGTTTGCCGCCTCCTCAGTAATGAATGCCTCCGCCATCGATGCTTCAACTCTACGTTTATTTCTACATTTTTCTCAAAGCGTCTTCTGCATCCTCTCAGTTGAGAAGCACCAACGATTTTGCACGGCCCCCCAATCTTGCCTCGGTCGGGAGATGCAAAATCAAATGCTACATTGGATTAAAGAAGCCCGGTGGAAAGATCTTTTCTAACTTGCAGATCAACTCCGACGCCAACTCTTCCAGTTCGTCTAGCACGTCAGGCGATAGTTCTTTCGCACAAAGAGCACGGAAGAAATAGCTCAGCTCTGCCAGTACTAGCCATTCATCCTCAGGGATAAAGCCACGCAACATCACCGGCATTACCCGCTCAAGCCATATGTGCTAATCATGACTGTTGAGACCAAATATTTTCAATTTGTCAAGACTCGCTCCCCTCTTTAGATTCGCTGCATACCCATTGGGAAACATCAACTGCATTTCACCCACAAGATCATTTCCCTCATAGCTGGCCTTCCAAGATTGAACCATGCCTTTGGCTTCCTCCAGTTCTTCTTTCCTTTCGGTTGTCGAATGTTTTGTAACGATCTATCACATAGAGCCTCCTGGTCGACTCTAGCCTTAGGATTATCCTTTGACTTCCCCTCTATGCCGAACAATGTACCAAAAAGGGCCTCCACGATATTCTTTTCAGTGTGCATCACGTCGATGTTGTGTGGGAAAAGGAGGTCTCTAAAGTAAGGCAGATCCCACAAACATATCTTGTGAGTCCAGGCGTGTTCCGTATTATACCCTTTGAAATACCCTGGACGATCTAGATCCGGCTCGAGAGCGTTTATCGGATCCAGGATCTGTTGGCCTGTCAACACAGGTGGTGCAATGTTTTTGACAACTCTACCTTTGATGAAATTCTTCTTGTCTTTTCTGAACTTATGGTCAGGATCCAGGAACTGTCTATGCATGTCGGAGCAAGAAAACTTGCGACCCGCCTCCAGCCAACGGAACTGAAGATCTGCCTTGCATGTGGGGCACGGAAACCTTCCATGCACACACCAGCCAATGAATAACGCATACGCTGGCAAGTCATGCATCGAGTACATGTACCACACATGCATTTTGAAGTTCTTTTTTGTAGCGGCGTCGTATGTCTTGATCCCATTATCTCAGGCTTCTTGCAATTCATCCTTAAACGGTTGCATGTACACATTCATATTCTTCCCTGGGTATTTGGGCCTTGGAATTATCAATGTCAGGAAAATGTTCTTTCTTTTCATAATCTCTCCGGGGGAGATTGAGTAGAATGACAAATACAGGCCAACAACTGTATTGTGTTGCCGTCATACCATACACATTGAACCCATCCGTGCTGATGGCAACTCGAGGATGCCTTGGATCTGCCGCTTTATCCTTATGTAATGCATCGAAGTGCTTCCATGCAAAAGCGTCTAAAGTGTGTCCCAACATCGGATTCCCATCTGCATCCAGTTCTGTTCTTTTGCCCAATTTATGCCTCGTCATCTGTCTAGCCATCTCTTCGACCATGAAAAGTCGTTGAAGTCTTGGTATGATTGGCAGATACCGAAGAACATTAATGGGGATTTTGATCTGACTCTTCTCACCCATAACGTTGTCTAATAGAACATACCTGGAAGCATTGCAAATGGGGCAATAGTTCAAGCCTGCATACTCAAGCCTAAATAAGGCACATCCATTCTCAGAGGCATCTATCTTCTCATAGGGCATCTTAAACGCACGTAGGATATTGTCCAACTGGTACAGGTTTGGTGGCAATACATGGCCTTTGGGTAGAAAGCGTCCAAATATTGTCATCATCGCGTCCTAGCATTCTCTGCCCAGGTTGAACTGAGCCTTTAGAGCCATTACTTGCACGATGGCATCCAGCTGACAAAGCTCAGTGTGCTCGTGGAGAGGATGTTTTGAAGACTCCAACATTTCATAAAAGGCCTTTGCAGATTCCTCCATCTCATCGTCCGAATCCCGAGCATCATCAAAGTCTTGCACCATGTCTTTGATCCCGGTACCATGCTCGTCGGTGCGACGACGAACCACCTCAGCTCTGGCACGTTGGGCAGACTCACCTTGAAATGTCCAGACCGTATAATTAGGCATAAAACCCCACTTCTACAGGTGTTTGATCATTTCAAACTCCGACTTCTTCTTACAGTTGTCGCAATCGACACAAGGGCACCAGGTTGTTTCTGTCCATTTGCAAATGCGACTCTCACAAACTCCTTAGTTTTTGTTAACCATTCATGGGTCATGTCTTTCTGATAAGTGTGACCGGTGTACATCCACCCACAATCACTCATCCTGCCTAGCTACTGGACACACACAAAATATATACATAATTCAGCAAACCATATTTATCAGTTAATAGAGTTTGTCAGTTTAATTACGTCGATGCAACCTAGACGCTAGTAGGTAAAGATAGGTCCTAATCCCACCCGAGTATGTGTAGATTGGGTTCGTTTTCCCATGCTCCGCTCCGGATCGGACGCACAATTTCGGCAGCACCTCCCTGCTGTTCTCCTGATACACGTCTCAGAAATAAGCAGAGAGGATGTGTACCCGGAGAACAACAGGGAGGCACTGATGAAATTCTGCGTCGGATCCGAAGCAGAGCATATGGGAAAACGAACCCAATCTACACATACTCGAGCTGTCCATGGATAACGTTGGACAATGCGAAAGAATCACGGTTATAAATATGCTAATGAATGCATATTTATAGATGTAACCCTTTCGAACAGGAGGCACGTAGTGGTCACGCATACTAATGATTGAAGACACCTATAGCTAGCAAGTTTCATTAGCACAAAGACCGGAATAGAGGAAATGAAGGGTGTAGGAGGAGATGTCATTTGTGCTCACCCACGAATGCAGGGGCGGAGCTTGTCGAACGCACGGGGAGGTCGTCGAACACCAGACCCTCGCAGCGATGAAACAACTGCACATTTAAATCTGCCTGATCAACATAAATATGATGTTTTGTATAACAAAATCGAAAAATATATGACCTAACTCATAATTCACAAATATATGACCCTTGTCGTGTCGGGGTCGGGGTGTCGGGGGTGTCGTGTCGGGGTCGGGGTGCTGTGTCGGGGTGTCGTGTCGGGGTCGGGGTGCTGTGTCGTGGTTGGGGGTGCCGTGTCGGGGTGTCAGGGTCGGGGTGTTCTGTCGAGATCTCGGTGTGTCGGGGTCGGGGTGCCGTGTCAGGGTGTAGGGGTGTCATGTCGGGGTGTCGGGTATTGTGTCGGGGTCGGGGTGTCGGGGGTGTCGTGTCGGGGTCGGGGTGCTGTGTCCTGGTCGGGGGTGCCGTGTCGGGGTGTCGGGGTGTTGTGTCAGGGTCGGGGTGTAGGGGGTGTCGTGTCGGGGTCGGGGTGTCGGGGGTGCCGTGTCGGGGTCGGGGTGTCGGGGTTGTCATGTCCGGGTCGGGGTGTCGGGGATGTCGTGTCGGGGTCGGGGTGTCGGGGGTGCCGTGTCGGGGTCGGGGTGTCGGGGATGCCGTATCGGGGTTGGGGTGTCGGGGTGTCGTGTCGGGGTCGGGGTGTGGGGGGTGTCGTGTCGGGGTCCGGGGTGCGTGTCGTGGTGTCGGGGTGTTGTGTCGGGGGTCGGGGTGTCGGTGGTGTTGTGTCGGTGATCCTCGACCCGGTTACGTCAGCGCCGACGCACCCCTCCTCCTCCTCTTCTTCTTCTTTTTCTTCTTTTCTTCTCCTCCTCCTCCTCCTCCTTTTCTTCTAACTAACTAACTAACTACACCTAAATTACAACTAACTAACTAACTACACCTAAATTACAACTAACTAACTAACTAACTAACTACACCTGCAGTATCGGACGGCGGTCGGCGGTGGGGGTGAGGGACGCGGGCGGCGGTGGCGGCCGGCGGGGGTGGGGGCACGCCGGGGGCCGGCGGTGGGCATGGGCGGCGGGGGTGGGGCGGTGGGGGTGCGACGGGGGCCGGCGGTGGGCACGGGCGGCGGGGGTGGGGGCGGTGGGGGCGCGGGCCGCGGCCGGCGGCGGGGGCACAACAGGGGCCGGTGGCAGGGGCGCGACGGGGGCGCGATAGTGGCCGGGAGCACGAGGGCGGGGCAGCGGCTGGAGCGGGGACGCGGTGGGGGTGGGGGCTGGGGAGATGGGTCGGGGGAGAGAGATGAGAGGCGTGAGGGTGCGCCGTTAGCGGTTTAGGTATCCACCTCTTTGTCGTTCGCTAGCGGACGACAAAGAGGTGGGGTGGTGGGCTGTTACAGTACTGCCGTCAACTGGACCCCACCCACCTCTTTGCCATCCGCTAGCAGACGGCAAAGAGCTGGTAGATGGCAAAGCCCTCTTTGCCGTCCGCCAGATCTTTGTCGTCTTCTTTGTGCTAGCTGATGGCAAAGACACTCTTTGTCGTCTGCTTGCAGAAGGCAAAGAGCTGGCAAACGGCAAATTGTCTAATTCCAGTAGTGGATGTGATATGTTACAGTCTGGATTCATATGACTTAGGATCGGGGTCCTGACAGTGTGATCACCTGGACTGACTTCAAGGAAGGATTCCGCACCGCCCACATTCCTTCTGGGATTATGGCTATCAAGAAGAGAGAATTCCGAGCGCTGAAGCAAGGAAGTGGCTCTGTCAAGGAGTACCTGTAGAAGTTCAACCTGTTGTCAAGGTATGCACCTGAAGACGTCAGCACGGAGGCTGCCAAGAAGGAACGCTTCATGGAAGGACTTCAACAGACCCTGCAATATCAGCTCATCGTCTGCGACTGTCGTACATTCTTCAACTTGGTGAACAAGGACCTCATGCTAGAAGACAAGCGTCGTGCCATGGACGACACTCACAAGCGCAAGATGATCAGCAAGGGTAGCTCCAGCAACCAGAAACCTCGCCCCTGGCAGCCAGCCCCAGCCAAGCCAACCTATCAGCCGTAGTAGGCTAGACCTCCTGCACCTCGTCCGAGCTACCAGCCTCAGCAGTATGCCAATCCTAGGCCATCTTATAACAACAACCCCAATAACAACAACATGGCATGAACTTCAACAGCAACCCTGGACAAGTCACTTGCTTTGGATGTGGCCAGCCAGGACACATCTCTAGGTTGTGTCCTAGCAAGAAGCCAGATGCACCGCGCCCCAATGCGCCAAATCAAGGTCAAGGTCGTGGAGCACCCCCAAGGAACCCCGCTCCCCACAACCAGCCCAACAATGGCAAGGGTCACGTGAATCACGTCACTGCAGAGGAAGCCCAGGAAGACCCGGACGTCATACTGGGTACGTTCCTCGTCAACTCAATCCCAGCCATAGTACTGTTTGATTGTGGAGCTTCGCATTCTTTTGTCACCCAAAAGTTTGCACTAGAGAGTGGCATGAAGCCTACACCCTTGGGTAGTCGTATGTTGATACAAACCTCGGGATCAGTTATGAAGTCTAGGATAGGTTGTAAGGGACTTGAGATTAACATCAACGGGGTAGATTTCCTAGCAGACCTTATCATCCTGAAGTCAGAAGGCTTGGATTTGATCCTAGGCATGGATTGGTTAACCAAGCACCAAGGCTTGTTAGACTGTGCCAAGAGGATCGTTACCACGACCAATAGCCAAGGAGTGGAACTCAAGTATGTTCCCAACCCTACCTCCACTCAAGCCCCTCAGGCTAACTGTCTATCGGGAGTTGAGTTGGAACAAGTACCAGTGGTATGTGAATACCTAGATGTGTTTCCTGATGAGCTACTCGGAATGCCTCCTGACCACGACATTGAGTTCACCATTGAGCCTATGCCCAGATCAAGGCCCATCTATAAGAAATCCTACAAGATGGGATCCGAAGAGTTGGCTGAGTTGAAGAAGCAACTGGCAGAGCAGCTCAGAAAAGGATTTATCCGCCCTAGTGCCTCTCCTTGGGTACCGCCTGTTCTATTTGTGTCAAAGAAGGTCGAAACTATCAGACTCTTTGTCGATTACCGTTCACTCAATGAGGTCACGATAAATAACAAGTACCCACTCCCCAAGATTGAAGACATGTTTGATTAGTTGAATGGAGCCAAGGTGTTCTCCAAGATCGATCTCAGGTCTGGGTACTATCAGCTGAAGATCAGACCCCAAGACATTCCGAAGATGGCGTTTGTAACCCGGTATGGCATGTATGAATACACGGTCATGTCATTCGGGTTAACCAATGGCCCCTACCTGCTTCATGTACCTCATAAAATAAAGTCTTCATGTAGTATTTGGAAAAGTTCGTTGTCGTCTTCATTGATGACATACTTGTCTTCTCCAAGTCTGAAGAAGAACATGAGAAACACTTGAGATTGGTCCTAGAGAAGCTTCGAGAGCACCAGATTTATGCCAAGTTCAGCAAGTGTGAATTCTGGATGCATGAAGTTGGATTCTTGGGTCATGTGTTGACTGCATTAGGATTATCAGTGGATCCTGCCAAGATTGAAGCCGTGACTGAGTGGCAAACCCCAACCATCGTGAAGGAATTCAGGAGCTTCCTCGGACTCACGGGATATTACTGCAAGTTCCTGGAAGGGTTCTCAAGCATTGCCCGACCCATGACCCATCTTTTGAAGAAGGACAAGAAGTTCGAACGGACTGCCAAGTGCGAAGAAAGCTTCCGGGAGATCAAGAAGAGATTGACCACAGCCCCAGTTTTGGCCACCCCTGATATTCACAAGGAGTTTGTGATTTATTGTGATGCATCAAGAACCAGGCTTGGAGGTGTTCTGATGCAAGAAGGCAAAGTTGTAGCATATCTATCCAGACAGCTATGACCGCATGAAGAGAACTACGCAACTCATGATCTCGAGTTGGTAGTCGTGGTTCATGCCTTGAAGACATGGCGACATTACCTTCTGGGGAAGCGGTGTGAGATATTCACCGACCACAAGAGTTTGAAATATATTTTCACTCAAAGGGAATTGAACATGAGGCAACGAAGATGGTTGGAATTGATCAAGGATTACGACCTCAGTGTTCAATACCACCCCGGAAAGGCCAACGTGGTAGCCGACGCCTTCACAGAAAGGCTTGTTCCTTGAATGCTATGATTAAGGAAAGGTTACCCGCCCTCTATGAAGAACTTGAAATCTTCGGCTTGGAGCTGGTTGCACCCAGATTCCTCGCCAACCTCGAAGCAAAGCCTACCTTGATGGATGATATCAAAGAATCCCAGAAGGGGCACGAGAGCATTGAAGGCATCAAAAGGAATATCAAGGCAGGCAAGGCCCCAGGATTGTTGGTGGATGAACAAGGAGTTCTATGGTTCGGGAATCACATCTGCGTACCCAATAAGGAGGAGCTCAAGAACCTAATCTTGCAAGAAGCTCATGACACTCCTTACTCCATCCATCCTGGAGGAACCAAGATGTATCAAGACCTCAAGGCAAGATTCTGGTGGCATGGCATGAAATGGGAGACAGGCACCTTTGTCGCCAAGGGTGACATATGCCCCAGAGTCAAGGTTGAGCATCAGCGACCTGCTGGACTATTGCAACCTCTCAAGGTACCTGAATGGAAGTGGGACAAAGTTGGGATGGATTTCATCACCAATTTACCAGGTCAAGCAAAGGACATGATTCCATTTGGGTCATTGTCGATCACCTCACCAAGGTAGTCATTTCATTCCTGTCAACACCACCTATGATGGGAACAAGCTGGCCAGTCTCTACATCGAGCGTATCGTGAGCCTTCACGGAGTTCCAAAGGAGGTCGTGTTGGATCGAGGCACCCAGTTCACCTCGAGATTCTGGAAGATGTTTCAAGAAGCTATGGGAACCAAGATCTCCTTCAGCACTGCTTTTCATCCCCGGACCGGTGGGCAAATAGAGCGAGTAAATTAGATACTCGAAGATATGCTCCACTCTTGTGTTTTAGCATATGGAGCCAAGTGGGAAGATTGCCTACCATTTGCCGTGTTCTCCTACAACAACATCTACCAGGCGAGTCTTCAGATGGCACCATTTGAGGTGTTGTATGGATGCAAGTGTCGTACTCCCCTCAACTGGTCAGAGACCGGAGAAGGATTAATTTTTGGGCCAAACATCCTCCGCGAAGCAGAGGAGTAAGTTCAACTTGTCCGAGAGCGTCTGGAGGCCGACAAATCAAGACAAAAGAGTTGCGTCGACTCCCACCATCGAGAACTGAACCTCAACATCGGAGATTATGTTTACCTTCGAGTCACACCTCTTAAAGGAACCAAGCGTTTACACGTTAAAGGAAAGCTTGCACCCACATACATTGGCCCCTTCAAGATCACCGCAAGACGAGGAGAAGTTGCCTATCAACTAGAGCTACCTTCCGAGCTGTCAGATGTGCACAGTGTCTTTCATGTCTCACAACTACGGAAGTGTCTACAAGTTCCCAACCGCCCCGACCTCTACAAGGACATCGACCATCAAGCCATCGATCTTCAGCCAAACTTCACTTATTGTGAGAGGCCGGTTTGCATTTTGGATGAATCCGAGCGCTGCAGCCGAAGCTGCACCATCAAGTACTTCAAGGTCTAGTGGAGCAACCACACTCAAGCTGAAGCAACCTGGGAACGTGAAGACTATCTCAGACCGGAGTTCCCTTATCTTTTTAGCGCTTAACCTAGGAATCTCGGGGACGAGATTCTTGTAAGGGGGGAAGGTTTGTCACACCCTGTGTTTGTATCACCTTGTTATGTTTGGGTTTATAAAATTTGGAGCCAACTAAAACTTTTTCAAAGTGCTTGTGCTTGTTTGCAATGATGTTTGCTTGCTTGATGATTGTGGTTGTGGCACTCCTAGATTCTATCCCACTTCATATTCATCTTCCTTGACCCAAACCTCTTGCCCAATGATCATGTCATGTGAATAGTGCCCAAAACTATTTTTATCAAATTTTCTTTTAACCAAAAATGATTTATTCAAATTAGGTCTTCAAAACCCCCTGAAATGAGGTTTGCACTACAAGTCCTCAAAGTGGGTGGATTCTTCTTCCCCAAAGACTTTATTTCAAACCTACTATATATAAGACTTTTCAAAACAACCAAATATTAATTTTACAGATTATTGTTATATTTTATTTAAAGGCTTTTTCTTAAGACCATAAATGCTTTTTCTTAGGGAAAAATTATTTAAATGCTTTGAAAGTATTTGAGAAAATTTAGGGAAACTCAGTGGACATATATTTTCCATATATGTGAGTTTCAACTCATGAGCATGATCAAATCATGGGCAAAACCCCTCAAAATCATGGGAAAAATCATGAGTTTCCATATATATTTTCTGTTAATTTCTAGGGTTTACCAAGTTTCCATTGTCAACTTTTGCCACTTGAGCTCAAACTTGGTGAATCATATCATTTTTACCTATCGTTTGACCCTGGTAAACGTCTCAGTAAGTTGGTAAACATTTCTTGCCCAAAACACTATCAAACACCTTTTGGTCTATTATTAAAACCACCATTTTCACCCCTTACTCTTTTACCCTTGCCCCCAATTTTTTACCACAACCTCTAGTAACTCTCCCTAGTCAAGACTCCTCAGGTGAGTGGGGTAAAATCCTTAGTTCACCCCCTGGACAGGAGTTTTCCCTCTCTCCCTCTCAACTTTTCTTCTCTCCTAAGGAACCCCAGGGCATCCAATGCCCTATCCACCTAATTTTCTCCCCCAAGAGCCTCTGGACACAAGTGGCCGCACCCAAAACGCCAATGGCATACCATGGCATGCCATTTGGGCGCTCTGGAGCGCGCTACAATGCACTCCCGCACTATAGCTGCCCCCATCCCGATGCCCCGACCACCTCGGGCCAGGAGAGCACGCCACCGAGCCCCCTCGACGTCCGCACCTCCCTGTCGGTCGTCTCCCCCGCCTCTCTCCCTCTCTAGCGGCCTCCCCACACGCGCGACATGGCCGCCCCTCTCGGCCAGTGCCCGATCTTGCACGCGTGACGCCCTCGCCCCCCCCCCCCCCCTCTGCCTTGTCTGCACCCTCTAGAGCATCTCCTGTGGACCCCCTGCGCCCCCTCCTTGGCCTGTCGTGGCTCACCGATGAGCGCTTGAGATCTCCCGCGCTCACCACCTCCCCTGCCTCCACCCTCGCCTATATATAGGCCCCCAAGACCTCCCTCTCCTCCTCTGTCGCCTCTCTCCGCACCTAGACGAGCACCCATTCCACCCCCCGCGAGCCCCAAGGGCCCTGCACCCGGATCGGACCCGTGCTCTGCCATCAAGGAACGTCGTCGATCTCGTGGTATGCGGCGTCCCTGGTGCTCATTCTTCTTCCTATGTGCCTCCCTCTCCATCCTAGAGTGATCCCTCCTCCCCTCCGCTTTGTTTACAGCTCAGGCGGTTGGACCTTCCTCTTCCTGAAGCCCTCCGCCACGGATTCACGTCGCCGGCGAACCCCGGTCCTCCGGCGACCACCACCGTGCCCAAGCGAACGGCGGAACCTCCCTGAGCCTCCCCGTGCCTTCCTCGTGGCGAACGACCGCCGAAGTTGCCGCCGGTGAGCCTCCCCAAGCCCCTGTTCGAGAGGTAGGAGATGACAGGCGGCCCCCGCCTGTCATACTCACCTACCCTCTATGCCACCGACAGGTAGGGCCCGCCTGTTGGGTTCGAACCCGTCGGCTACGCGTGCGCCGCCTCAGCCTGGGTCGGCTCCCCATTGGGCTGGCTATGCGTTGGTGCTTCTGGCCCAAGAGGCATAGTGCGCTTTTCTTTTCTTTTTTTCTGTTTGATTCCAAAAATTCCACAGGGCACAAATTAAATCCAATTCCAATTCTCTTTCCACCTAAATTCTCATAATACTCCATAGAATTTATAGGTGCCACTTGTAAAAAAAATTGAAAACATTTTTTGTACTGTTTTAATTTAAAACCCATATTTAGCACTATAAGCTCCTGTTGAAAATCTTTTTAAATTCAAAAACCTAGATAAATATTTTTAGCATAGCTTGTAGTATTTATCAGCGTAGGGTAGCATCTTTGATAGTAGTTTGTGTGCTCTATTTTTGTGTGTTGCTTATTTTTATCGTTTTTATTCATGATGATAGATTGCGCTGTTGACGAAGAAGTTGGACCCGAAGACTTCGAAGACCCCGGAGACTTTGTTGAGCCAGGCAAGCAGCCCTTTGACCATGTTAAGAAACTTTTTCATGCATGACATATAGCACTTGTTGTTTCAATGTTTGATCATGATGTGGTATTCCTCCTTTGGTGGGTTGCCTCTGATACTCTTACCATTGACACTTGCATCGAGCATGACCCTACCACCTTATGAGGGTTATGCGGGTGGGTGTAGTTAGGATGCTAATAGATGCTACGCAAGTGGGATGGGATTTATGCATAGTCATGGAAAGGAGAGAATTGATTTCAAAGACTTCTCGAAAACCCCATCGGGTGCCACTAATGCCCGAGGGAGATAATGATGAGATGGGTGACCACTTGAGAAAGAAGTGGTGTATTGGAGAAAGTTGTGTGAGTGTGTGTCTTTTAGAAAACGGATTAGATTTAAGGTCTGCTGACTATCCCAACCTTACATGTGCAACCACGATACCCCTTATGGGACGGGGCTTTGTTGATTACCTTGGTGGGTACTGGCAAGGAGACCGCATTACTAGTAGCGGGAGTGGCACGGTCACTCTCGATACGGGGTCATACCGGTATGTACGATCATGCGTTGTCTTCATAGGCACCAAGCACACCATTGGTCCCCTCATGGATGGTACGATTAGAGCGAGGCTTGTGTGATGTACATCGTGAGGGATGGGTAGCAATTGAGTGGACTCTTTGTCTAGTATCGCTAGGGGAAAGGCATTGTTCGGGTGCTTACCTCGGTATATTATATACCACGAGTCGTGGATGACATGGAAGTTCCCCGAGTCTTGTGGGTAAAGTGTGCAACCTCTATAGAGTGTAAAACTATTCGAATAGCCGCGTCTGCGGTCATGGACAGTTGGAGGTCCTTCTTAAACTACGTCCGGATGTTTTCACGAAACTTGGTGTGAGTATGGATGTGATGGCGACAACAGGTCACATGAGCTAAGTCCGATGACTTAGCATGATGAATGAACATGAGGTGTTCAACCCCTACTTATGATGATATCTGTAAGTTGTTCATATGGATATCTGCCTATTGTTGATGCATGCTTACTAGTTAGTTGATCATGTCATCGCATTTAAAACTAGCTTTTCGCAAATTACCTACTTAGTGCTATATCATGCATCATTGTTACCTTGTTCCACAACTTGGGTTGCTTGTGAGTACATTCAAAGTACTCATTGTCTTGCCACTGGTTATTTAATTGGCTAGGCATGGAAGAACAGGAGTATGTTGAAGAGTTCGTTGGAGACCAACATGCGAACTAGGACGCTTCCCAGCCAGAATGCATGTAGGTTAAGGCTGATGGCATGGGTTCACGCTTTCAACCTAGATTTCCACTGCTTGTTCTATTTAAGTGTTTGGCCCTTGAGTCCCTATCTATGTAAGACTAGAACTTCATGGTCTTTATTTGTGTAAGACGCTAAATGTGGATGTAAGACTCTTGTTATTCAGCTTTTGTGTGTTCAGTCAGCATTGATCTCTGGGATCACTATACACGTCCATTCAGTGATCACGACTTTTAGTCGGGGTCCCCACATGCTCTCTAACTGGTGCTTTTTATAAGAGGAGGATGACTCAACAATAAAGTAAATAGATAGGCCATTCGTAGAGGGAAGCATTGATTTGCAGAGGTGCCAGAGTTTGAGTTTTTAAAACAGAGATGGATAATAATTTTGAGCGGTATGCTTTCATTGCTCACATGACGACCAAGAGTTTTCAACATCTTCCATACTATAATACATTATAGGCGGTTCCCAAACAGAATGATAAATCCCCCTCCACCAATCAGTCACACTCCACGGCTAGCTGAATCCATGGTATCGCCCATACAAACATAGTCCTGGGGGAGTTCTGTTTAATTATATTTTGATTTTATTTCAATCATGGAATTGGGCATCTCGATTACCAGCCAGCTTCTCGTGAATGATAGTGAATCGACACACATCGTGAGAATAACCCGCCTAGCATGGAAGATACTGACAGCCCCCAGTTGCCACATGAGCGATTTGGGCATACAAAACAGAGTGTTTATTTGAAGATTTAGAGTTTGGCACATGCAAATTTACTTGGAACGACAGGTAAATACCGCATATAGGCAGGTATGGTGGACTCATATGAAACAACTTTGGGTTTGAGGAATTGGATGCACAAGCAGTATTCCCGCTTAGTACAAGTGAAGGCTACTAAAAGACTGGGGAGCAACCAACTAGAGAGCGACACAGTCATCCACATTCTTTGAGATTAACCAACATTGAATGCAGGCATGAGTAGGATATAAATCACCATGAACATAAATACCGTACAGGCTATGTTGATTTTGTTTCAAGTACATGCATGAACATGTGCCAAGTCGAGCCACTTGAATCGTTCGGAGGAGGATACCATCCCATCATACTACATCACAACCATTTTAATATGCATGTTGGCACCCAAGACAAACCATTATCCACTCTTAGCTAATTAAGCATGGCATGAGTAACTATAATCTCTAATTGTCATTGCAAATATGTTTCACCCATAATGAGCTGAATTTGGAACGATAAGCTAATCATATTTACAAAAGCAAGATAGGTCGAGTTTATACCAGCTTTTCTCCATCTCAATCTTACATCAAACATCGTCATTATTGCCTTTCACTTGCACGACCGAACGGTGTGGATAATAATAAGAGTGCACGTGCATTGGAATAAGCTGGAATCTGCAAACAATAACTCAAAGCAGAAGACAAGGGAATATGGGCTCTCTGATCGATAAACATTTATGCATATAAGAGCCACTCAACATTTTCATTGTGGTCTTATCCTTACGACCCAAAGAAACAAAAATCAAAACATGAACAAGAAGAACTATTTACACGGGCAAGCTCCCAACAAGCAAAAGAAGAGCAAAAAATCTTTTTGGGTTTTCTTTTAATGCTAAAAATAAGCAAACTAGAAGGTAAAGTTATAAATAATTTATTTTTTGAATTTTTCTCAAAGTTAATTAAACACACAAGAAGAAAGCAAAAAAAGAAAAAAAACTACCATGGATGGTACAATAGAAAAGTATGAACACCGACTATTAAGATGAGTGTGAGAACATGAATGTAATGTTGGTGAGAGATACGTATTCCCCCAAGCTTAGTCTTTTGGCCTAAGCTGGTCTAGGCCTTGGCTGGAAACAACTCTCTCCTAGATACTCCGAAACATCCTCAGAGTTCCATTGGTTGGCGAGCTCCTGCAGCTCCCACTGAAAAACTAGCTCATGGTACGGATCAAGTGCTAGCGCCAGTTCTGGAGCTAGGGGTTGCATCAGACCCCAATATCTATAAATGTCTCCAGGCATAATGGTGTACCTGCCTGAGTGAATATCGAACAAAGAAGAAGCAGGCAGAGTAATAATCTCACAAGTACCTTGGCTAAAAACTAAGTTGTAAAGCAGCCTCCTATCATCATTTTTCTTAATAACATCATGTGCTACCATATGGTCATAATCTAAGAACTTTGAGGGTAGCAGCCTCTCATCTTCATCATCAAGCCTAATGGGTATCTCAAAGTGTTTGGCCAGATGAGATGCATAGATACCTCCGAATATAGGCCCCCTCGAACGGTTGGAGTTCAACCGTTTGGCCACCATAATGCCCAGACTAAAGGTTCTATCAGCAAATAAAGCATGGCGCAGGATGGCAAGATCAGGGGAACTAAGACCTCCACTCTCCTAGTGACCAACTAAACACCTCCCCACAAATAATGAATAATAGCGTAGGACAGGAAAATGTAAACTAGTTGCTCTTGCCTTCGACACCCCTCTCTCTTCCCCTACTATGACTGCGGCAATAAAATCTTCCATGTCTCTAGGATGTGGTTCCCTCATGCTGCCCTCAAAGGGTATTTTGCAAACTTTGCAAAAATCATAAAGGTTCATTTTGTTAGGCACATCATATAAGTGAAATTCTACTGAAGGAGGGTCTTCCCTAACATGAAAATGAAAATTTTGCACAAAGGTATTCATGAGCAAAAGGTACTGGTCACACTTATCGTCAAGGAAGTCGGTGAGGCCTGCATTCTCAGCCAAATAATAGAAATCTTCATAAATGCCGCCCGCCCTCAAGAATGTGTCGCTCGGCCTTTCACATGGTTGAACTTCTCCGACGCCAGGAAGATTATACTTGGGTTTCTTCTTCATCTCATTTTCATCTTCCTTAGAACTCCGGCTTGAAGAGCCTCTTAACAATCTCCTCAGCATTTCTTACTCTCAAAAATTCTGAAATTTTTAGTGACCCAAAATAAAGGTGAAAAAATCTCAACAAAACTCATAGCAACTACTCCCACAAATGCCTAGAGACTATATCATGCATCAAAACTACTTGGGACCATACAAATTTGACATGCAAGCTCAAGAACATGGTCACCACAGCAGCAAAAATTTGCAATGTATAAAGCACTAGAACAAAAACTAATTGGGCCATTGGATGAGTCACATACCGAAGAACAATCTCCCAAAATAGTTTTGTGGTTGAAGCATTGCACAAGGAGACAATGGCAGAAAAATGAGATAGAACACGGGTTTGAGCAATGGTGGGATTTTTTCTAGAGGAAGATGAAGTGGATGGGTGTTGTAATAAGTGAAGAGGGGCACGTGGGACCCACAAGACTGCTAGGCATGGCCAGGGGGTGCCGCGCCTTGTTGGCTTGTGACCCACTGGTGTAGCCCCCTGCTGTGTGCTCAGTGCCAGATATTTTTAAATATTCCAGAAGAAATCATACTCCACTTTCAGGGTATTTGGAGAAAAATTATTTTCAGGTCACTTTTGTATTGCACGGAAAACTCAGAAAACAAAAAGATAATAGCATTTTTACTTAATTTAATCTAGCTACCATAAAGTAAAGGTGGGCTATAGAAAGTTGTGCTTTCTAAATTCATCCATCTCATGCTTATCAAAAGGGATCCATCAATAAGGTTGATCAAGTCTTATTAACAAACTTCTTTTGAATAACATGAAACCGAAGAATTTTCGAATGACACTAAGTTACCTCAATGGGGATATGCATGTCCCCAACAATAAGTATATTGTATTTCTTCTTGACGGTAGGAAGTGGGAATTCAAAGTCTCCAATAATAATCTTTGGAATTTTTTCAATGCGGTTGATACTATGAACTTGAGGTTGTTTCTTCGGAAAGTATATTGTATGATCATTACCATTAATATGAAAAGTGACATTGCCTTTGTTACAATCAAATACAGCCCCTGCAGTATTCAAAAAAAAGTCTACCAAGGATGATCGACATACTGTCGTCCTCGGGAATATCAAGAATAACAAAGTCTGTTAAGATAGTAGCATTTGCAACTATGACAGGTACATCCTCACAAATACCGATAGGTAGAGCAGTTGATTTATCAGCCATTTGCAAACAGATTTCAGTATGTGTCAAATTATTCAAATCAAGTCTACGATATAAAGAGAAAGGCATAACACTAACACCAGCTCCCAAATCACATAAAGCAGTTTTAACATAATTCCCTTTAATAGAGCATGGTATAGTGGGTGTTCCTGGATCTCCTAATTTCTTTGGTACTCCACTCTTAAAAGTGTAATTAGCAAGGTGGAAATGTCAGCTTCCGGTATCTTCCTTTTGTTACTCAAAATATCTTTCATACACTTCGCATAAGGAGATATTTTCAGAATATCGGTCAAGCGCATACGCAAAAAGACAGGTCTAAGCATTTCAACAAAGTGCTCAAAATCCTCATCATCCTTTTTCTTGGATGGTTTAGGAGGAAAGGGCATGGGTTTCTGAACCCATGGTTCTCTTTCTTTACCATGCTTCCTAGCAATAAAATCTCTTTTGTCATATCTTTTCTCTTAGGTTGTGGGTTATCAAGATCAACAGCAGGTTTGATCTCCACATCATTATCATTACTAGGTTGAGCATCAACATGAACATCATCATTAATATTATCACTAGGCTCATGTTCATAACCAGATTGTGTCTCAGCATCAGAAACAGAAATATCATTTGGGTTTTCAGGTGTATCTATAACAGGTTCACTGGCAGCATGCAAAGTTCTATCATCATCCTTGTTCCTCTTATTACTGGAGCGACTAGGTGCATCAATATTACTCATTTGAGAATCTTTCTCAATTCTCTTAGGATGGCCCTCAGAATACAAAGGTTCTTGAGTCATTCTTCCACCTCTAGTCACAACTTTAACAGAATGATCATTGTTCTTACTATTCATCTCATTAAGAAAATCATTATGTGCCTTAAGTACTTGTTCTACTTGAGTAGTTACCATGGAAGCATGTTTACTAATCAGTTTAAGATCATTGATAGTTCTACTCATATAATCACCTAAGCGACCAAGCATGAAAGCATTATGTTTCAATTGTCTACTAACATCAGCATTAAAATTTTCTTGCTTAACAACAAAATTATCAAACTCATCCAAGCATTGGCTAGTAGACTTATTATAGGGAATATCGCCTTCATCAAATCTACAAAGAGAGTTTACCTCTTCTACCTGATTCAGATTATCAACACCATGTATTTCTTCAATAGGTGGTAGATTCTTAACATCTTCAGCTTTAATACCTTTTTCCTTCATAGATTTCTTTGCCTCTTGCATATCTTCAGGATTGAGAAATAGAATACATCTTTTCTTTGGAGTTGGCTTCGTAGGTGGTTCGGGAATAGTCCAATCATTATCATTGCTCAATATATCATTCAATAGTAGTTTAGCTTGTTCAACAGTTCGTTCCCTGATAACACAACCAGCACAACTATCTAGGTGGTCCCTAGAAACATCGGTTAGTCCATTATAAAAGATATCAAGTATTTATTTTTCTTGAGAGGATGATCAAGCAAAGCATTTAGTAATTGGAGAAGCCTCCCCCAAGCTTGTGGGAGACTCTCTTCTTCAATTTGCACAAAGTTAAATATTTCCTGCAAGGCAGCTTGTTTTCTTATGGGCAGGAAAATATTTTTTAGAGAAGTAATATATCATATCCTAGGGACTACGCACACAACCAAGAGCAAGAGAAAATAACCATATCTTAGCATCACCCTTTAATGAGAAAGGAAACAACTTCATAATATAGTAATAACGAATTTTTTCCTCGTGAGTAAATAGCGTGGCTATATCATTCAGTTTAGTGAGATGTGCCACAACAATTTCAGATTCATAGCGATGGAAAGAATCATATTCAACCAAAGTGATTAACTCAGGATTGACAGAGAATTCATAAACCTTATCAGTAACAAAGATATGTGAAGTAAAAAACTTAGGATCATATTTCATTCTAGCATTCAAAGATTTTTCTTTCCACTTGCATAGTAATTTCTTAAGATCATCTCTATCCTTACAAGCAAGAAATTCCTTACCTACCTCTCCTTCCATAACATAACCCTCGGGAATATCAGGCAATTCATATCTAGGAGGGCTAGGTCTAGCAGGTGTCTCATAGTGTTCAGTTTCAATAATTTCATCAGTTTCAGAAGTATCATAATTTTCAACATTGACTCTAGCAATTTGTTCATCAAGAAATTCACCCAGTGGCACCGTATTATCAAGCAAAGTATCATCATAATCATCATGCATAGCAGAAGTGGCATCATCAATTACTTGCGACATATCAGAATTACTAGTAGGTGGTGGTGTCGCAAACTTACTCATAATAGAAGGTGAATCAAGTGCAGAGCTAGATGGCAGTTCCTTAACTCCCCTCGTAGTAGAGGGATAGATCTTGGTTTTTGGATCTTTAAGATTCTTTATAGTGATCAATAGATATAAATCCCAAGTGACTCAAAGATTAGAGCTATGCTCCCCGGCAACGGCGCCAAAAAAAGGTCTTGATAACCCACAAGTATAGGGGATCGCAATAGTTTTTGAGGGTAGAGTATTCAACCCAAATTTATTGATTCGACACAAGGGGGGCCAAAGAATATTCTCGAGGATTCGCAGCTGAGTTGTCAATTCAACCACACCTAAAAGACTTCGTATCTGTAGCAAATTATTTAGTAGCAAAGTAGTTAACGGTAACGATGGCAAAAGTGACAGTAGCAGTTTGGTAGTGATTGTAACAGTAGCAATGGAAAAGTAACTTAGCAAGGATCAATATGTGAAAACCTCGTAGGCAATGGATCAATGATGGATAATTATGTCGGATGGCATTCATGATGCAACAGTTATAACATAGGGTGACACAGAACTAGCCCCAATTCATCAATATAATGTAGGCATGTATTCCATATATAGTCATATGTGCTTATGGAAAAGAACTTGCATGACATCTTTTGTCCTACCCTCTCGTGGCAGTGGGGTCCTAACGGAAACTAAGGGATATTAAGGCCTCCTTTTAATAGAGAACCGGACCAAAGCATTAGCACTTTTTGAATACATGAACTCCTCAAACTACGGCAATCACCGGAAAGAATCCCAGTTATTGTCACCCTGGGGGATGCAGATCATAACTCGTAATAGGTGTCTACAACTTGCAAGATAGGATCAAGAACACATATATATTCATGAAAACATAATAGGTTCAGATCTGAAATTATGGCACTCGGGCCCTAGTGACAAGCATTAAGCATAGCAAAGTCATATCAACATCAATCTCAGAATATAGTGGATACTAGGGATCAAACCCTAACAAAACTAACTCGATTACATGATAAATCTCATCCAACCCATCACCGTCTAGCAAGCCTACGATGGAATTACTCACGAATGGCAGAGAGCATCATGGAATTGGTGATGAAGGATGATTGGTGATGATGATGGCGTCGATTTCCCCTCTCCGGAGCACAAAACGGACTCCAAATCTGGCCTCCCGAGGATCAACAGGAGGTGGCGGCAGCTCCGTATCGTGAAACGCGATGAAATCTTCTCTCTGATTTTTTCTCTGTGAATAGGAATATATAGGGGTGGAATTAAGGTCGGTGGAGCAAGAGGGGGCCCACAAGCTTGCTAGGCATGACCAGGGGGTGGCCGCGCCTGGCAGGCTTGCCACCTGTGGGTGGCCCCCCTCCAGTTGATTCTTTCGCCAGTTTTTTTATTAATTCCAAAAATATTCTCCGTAAATTTTCAGATCAATCCGAGAACTTTTATTTCTACACAAAAATAACACCAAGGCAATTCAGCGTCAGTCTGGGTTAGTTCCATTCAAATCATGCAAATTAGAGTCCAAAACAAGGGCAAAAGAGTTTAGAAAAGTAGATACGATGGAGACGCGTCACTCACCTCGGAGCCGCCGCTTTGATGTCGTCTCGCCTTAGGGTAAGGAGGTACTCGCAGCTCTCGATCCATGCCTTTCCCATTCCATTAGACGCCTGTAATGCCCGCCGTGCTCCTGCCATTGTTGCGCTCACCGTGCTCCAACGAGCCTCTGAAGGCGTTCTTCAGAGAAGGAAAGCCACGGGCTTTCTTGCTCCCTCGCCGTAGTCTCCCTTCCTAACGCTCGCTACCGCTCCCGTACATGTCGCGTTGTCGCCATGCAGCCCGCAACGCTCGCACGCGTGCCTATGTTTTGCCTCGCCTTGCCTACTGCCTGTACCGCTCAAGATGTGCACCTATCCTTATTTAGGCACAGGGGCTGCGACAGGGATAGAGGCGCATATCGTCGTTTCGCAAGTACAGTAAATATCGCATACATGTATGAAGACATGAGTATATGAGTTGGCTTACACTCGCCACAAGCTAAATTACAAGTTCGCACAATTATTCAAACATCATACAGAAGACGTGGTCCATCTACACACGAAATCAAATGAAGAAAAGAAGTAATGAAACTGCCTTGCTGGCCCAAAGATCATGACCAAGGCCCCTCTACTCGTCAGGATATGTGACGTACATTCTGCCACGTTCTTCATCATACTCCCACTAGAGCTAGTTCACATCATCTGGCACGGACTCATCAGCACCTCCACTTGTATTGTTGTAATCTGTGAGCCATAGGGGACTCAACAATCTTGTAACCCGGGTATCGAAACTATGCAAGCTTATGGGTTTGGAAGGGGTAAGTGGTGAGTTTGCAGCAAGCACTAAGCATTACTGGTGGCTAACTTATGAGAACATGAATGTTAATATGGTGGACTACGAAAGACGATTGAGTACTACCATGATAACTAAGTGATCCTGAACACCTGCTTACGTCAAACATAACCCGACCGTGTTCTCTCTCGGTTCATGTTCACAAGCAGAGACGATCATGGTTAAGCACATAGTTGGTGTATTTTATTGGATTTTACTTCACGTTAACTATAATTAGGTGTTAAACAAATATCCAAGTTGCCACATAACCGCGGGCATAGTTTTCCGAAAGATTTAACCCTATAGGGGTGCTCCAACTAATCCATCACAAATTAACCACACGCCACGGGAATAACCTCGACCACGGATCTTGTGATCATCCTAGGCAATTCTAAAGGAAAACTGACACCTCAAGATAGCCCAAAAAAGATCGGAGTTCCTCACGCAAGACATTCGAGAAAGGTAAAACAAGTCCAGCAAGACCACCCGACATGTCGACGAACCCGATTAGAGCCATGTATCTCGTTCTCAGGACATGACGGATTGGCTAAGTTTCTGGCTGGCACACCCGTTGGTGGTCCCGGCTACTGCCATTTTGGACCAACACTCATGCGGAGCACTGGCCCGTGTTGTTGATTAATCCACAGGGTAGCTAAGCCCTATGCAATTTTATTAGGTTGTTAAGCAAATATAGTACCAAAGTTGGGTTTTGCCAAACAAGCTTTAATCTCAACCGAATAATCAAGGGGGTCCCCATAACAACCCCAAGCATGTTAGGAGCGCAAGATATGGAGCATAACACCGGTAACAAGTAACTATGGCGGTAAAAGTGGAACAAAACACCGAGCAAAAGGCCAAGACTTCCACCATACCAAGATACATATGTGCATTAAATTAAATAGCAGTAAATATTGTGATATCTCTAGATATTCATGTTATCACATGGAAACAACCTGCACCTGCATCTAAGAACACTATAAGAGGGGCTGAGCAGCAGTAACTTAGCCAAACAAGGTTTGCTAGGTAGTGGAGGGGTTAGAGGCTATCATGGCAATGTAGGAGGCTTAACATTCAAGTGGTAGGTAACACAACATAAAGATAAGAGCAAGACATCTAGCAAAGCGAAAATAGTGTTAGGATCCGGGTACGATCATCTTTCATGTTGATTCTTCTGAAGGACAAAGAGCTGGGTCCTCGTAGTTGTACTCTCCTGGATCCTCGTACTCAGGTTCAACACTCGCGTCTACCCAAAGAGAAACAACAAAAATAAAAAACAACCAAGGTGCAATCCACAAACAAGACGATGCATGATTCATGTGAAGTATTTAACATGGCAATCCTAAGCTAGTCATGATTCTTGTGCAATAGTTAAGTTATTTACAATTCTAGACAGAACCTCATGTTAAGTTGTTTGAACATGCATGATCATGGAAAATATGGATGATTCATGCAAAATCGATGCAAATTCATATGTAAAACATAGGAAACAGAGTAATGGTTCTCACACTACGCTCACGGCAAGGTACGAAGACAAAATACAAGACAAGGAAGGCCATGGGCTATTCCTGGGTATTCCAAGGTAGCCACTGGTTAGGAAAAGAAAAACCAATCACAATAGAGCCAAAGATCAAGCAAAACAATGGAGCATAGCTCCCACAAGTCACAAAACACTACCACACACAATCTACCCAAAACAGAAACATAACAACTTCCACATCAATTATCTAAAGCTACAGGATGTTTCCAACCTCCAACAAGGCATGTACAGAAACTACATAACATGCTTGACAAATCATCCAACTACACAAACTTTAAAGGAAGCAAGGATCACTAAGCATGAAGTTCACAAGATGGCATAATGAAACGGATTCTACGGACTTGGTGAAAATCACAGTTTTCTGCAATCGGAGTTAAGCTGGTAGCAAATTGACAGCAGAAAACAAAGACGCTAGAGACGACCTCATGGCATGAAAATTAACAGGATGGTAGAGGACAATATCTACAAAACACTAGCACTGAGCTTGAGCTGAAACTCAACAGGACACTTGGTAGCATTCACTCAACATGGCATAAAAATAACATCAAATTCTCAGACTTAGCAATATTTAGCATGTGGAAAACAGCAACATTTAATTAGCTACTTTGGAGCAAGAAACCCACTTATGTGCAAGTTTATCATGTCAAAAGAAAATACCATGGCATAATACTCACAAAACCCTACCACTTTCATGTTGACACAATTATCATAGCATGCATGGATTTATTCTAACAAAAATGACAAAATGGCATATTGGAACAAAATGACATTTTGCAAAACTTGCTCAAAAGCTCAAAGAAATCACACCAATGGATTCCTGGGATTTTTCTACCCCAAATCCATATATCACACCCATATGTTGCAGTAGATAAAATGCCCCCAATCCCAAATTGCAAATAGCACCAAAACCTGAAACAACCTATAATTCAAAACCTACTAAATATGCACATTGCCAGAAATGGCCATACCACATCTGTCAATATACCAGAAATGGTAATATAGCTAAAAACAGAGAAAACAATTAGATTACCTAATAAAAATAAAGAATGAAAAGGAGGGGGTCCCACCTGGCATTGAGCCAGGGCCCCCTATGTGGATGACAAGTGGGCCAGGGGCCCACTGTCATACACACACATCACACACACACACACACTTCACCCACCCACACACACACATAGGTCACAACACCCACACACGGCCACACATGGATAAGGATTACCTGCACCAGATCCATCCCCACACGCACACACAGGCACACACCACACTAGCACGCACGCACATGGGATCTAGCCGTGGCCACACCAGATCCCACGGCCACCACACACACCGCACTGGAATGAAAAAGAAAAGGGACACGGGGGGGATCTAACCCGCGACCTCTCAGTCAAATTCCCCGGCACGCACCACTGTGTTATGCTTTGGCATCTGATTGTAGGGGGGTCTTAAGCGTTGAATACAGACAAAAGGCTCGGCTTCCTCTTCCCTGCGACAGAGAAGGAAGCAACGGTGCCAACGGCGCCGGCGATGGCCTCCGGCGATGATGTGTTGGAAATATGCCCTAGAGGCAATAAATAAAGTTTTTATTATTATATTTACTTGTTCATGATAATTGTTTATTATCCATGCTAGAATTGTATTAATTGGAAACATGGATACATGTGTGGATACATAGACAAACACAATGTCCCTAGTATGCCTCTAGTGAACTAGCTCATTGATCAAAAGATGGTTAAGGTTAGCTAGCCATGGACATGAGATGTCATTTGATAATGGGATCACATCATTAGGAGAATGATGTGATGGACAAGACCCAAACTACAAACGTAGCTTATGATCATGTCAGTTTATTGCTATTGTTATCTGCATGTCAAGTATATGTTCCTATGACCATGAGATCATACAACTCACGGACATCGGAGGAGTGCCTTGTGTGTATCAAACGTCGCAACATAACTGGGTGACTATAAAGGTGCTCTACATGTGTCTTCAGGTGTCTCCGAGGGTGTCTGTTGAGTTGGCATGGATCAATATTGGGATTTGTTACTCCGTGTGACGGAGAGGTATCTCAGGGCCCACTCGGTAATACAACATCACAATAAGCCTTGCAAGCAATGTGACTAAGTGTTAGTTATGGGATCTTGTATTACGGAACGGGTAAAGAGACTTTCCAGTAACGAGGTTGAACTAGGTATGGAGATACCAATGATCGAATCTCGGGCAAGTAACATACTGAAGAATAAAGGGAACATCATTCGACCGATAAAGATCTTCGTAGAATATGTAGGAACCAATGTGGACATCCAGGTCCCGCCATTGGTTATTAACCGTAGAGGTGTCTCGGTCATGTCTACATAGTTCTCAAACCCGCGGGGTCTGCACACTTAAGGTTTGGTGACGTTTCGGTAGTATAGAGTTATGTATGGTGGTGACCAAAGTTTGTTTGGAGTCCCGAATGAGATCCCGGACGTCACGAGGAGCTCCGGAATGGTCTGGAGGTAAATATTCATATATAGGAAGTACTATTTTGGTGGCCGGAAAAGTTTTGGGCTCATCGGTAGTGTACCAAGAGTGCCGGTAGTGTACCGGGAGGCCTCCGGGAGGAGTATTTCGACCCAAGAGGCTACATGGGCTGTGGGAGAGTGTAAACCAGCCCTTAGTGGGATGGTGGAAAAACCACAAGATGCCCATGCGGCTGGAAGAAAAGAGTCCTAAGAGAAAAAGTGGAAAAAGGCATAAAAAAGAGGGTGAATCCTAGTCCTACTAGGATTGGAGGTGGACTCCACCTCCACCCTTGGTTCGGCCGACTCCTTGGTGGCTTGGCCCTTGGGCCAAGCCACCTCCTCTCTTTCTCCTATATATACTGGTGGTATTGAGAGTTTTTGCACTGAAAAAGGCCAAGCCACCTCCTCTCTTCCTCCTATATATATTGGTGGTATTGAGAGTTTTTGCACTAGTTTTTCAGCCACGTGCTACCCGTTCCTCCAGTGCATAGTTTCTCCTCTAGATCGGATTTCTGCAGTGCTTAGGCGAAGCCCTACCAGAATTGTTCCACCACCATCGCCGGAGCGCCGTCACGCTGTCGGCAAACTCTTCTACCTCTCCGCTCTCTCTTTCTGGATCAAGACGGTGGAGATCGTCATCAAGCTGTACGTGTGCTGAACGCGGAGGTGTCGTCTGTTCGGCGCTAGATCGGAAGGATCGTGATCAACTTTGTGGGACAGATCGTGATCAAGTTCGTGGGACGGATCATGATCGGATCATGATTGGATCGCGGGACGGATCGTGATAGGATCGCGGGATGCACGGCGATTTGGATCGCGAAGACGTTCGACTACACCAACCGCGTTTCTTAATGCTTCCCGCTTAGCGATCTACAAGGGTATGTAGATCCACTCTCCCTCTCGTAGATGCATATCACTATGGATAGATCTACGTGTGCGTAGGAAAATTTTCGTTTCCCATGCAACCTTCCCCAACACGATGACCACCGACGGGAGCTGCGGGTGCTGCGGGGGGTCCACTCCCATCGTTTACGCGGAGCAAGGGCAAGCACAACGTGATGCAGGGAAGCTTGAAGCTCCCTTCTCATGGTGGAAGCCATGGCTCGCAACAGGAGCAAAGCATGGCTGCGTGGGGCTGCGAGAAGGCTGGGGCGCACACGAGGCATGCGTTGAGGGGTCTGAGCCGAGCACTCGAGCCCCTGCTACTAACCACTCCTACTTAGAGAACAAAACTGCAACTTCCCGGGCAGAGCAATGGGAGCGTGACGGCGTCATGCATGGATCTATGCGACCGGGGCATGATAACGCGAGGGAGAAGGGGAGCAGGGAGAAGGGTATACCTATCTCACCTAGGACATGGATAGGAGGAAGGGGTCGAGCTAGAGACGATGCGAGGAAGCTCTGAACCTTGACGGTCTTCGGGTCCGCGTGCAGGGAAGAAGACAGCGATGGCGAGGTGGGGCTCTGGGCTACCAGATGATGCATGCATAGAGGAAGAAGACGACGGCACTCCCGGAGGTCGATCCACACGTTGAGGAGGATGAAGATGAGGCGGGGACGCTACCCCAAGCTCGAGCTCACGCTCGGCCGGAGCATGGAGGGCAGGGTGACAGCGTGCACTTGGAGGGACTTACCAATGGTGGGGATGGGAGAAGATGGGAAGAATGGAGAGAGGGGAAACCCTAGGGCACGGGGGACTCGCTTAATAGGCGGCACGGACGCTCTCCGGCCGTCAAATCAAACCGGACGTCGATGTGGCTACTGTCGATCCTCTGCCGTATAGGACGACGAACGCGCGAGCGCGAGGAGGCCGGCTGGGTTGCGCTACTTCTGCTACTGGGCCACTACGGGGGAGGGAGGAGGCCCATCGGCGCTAGACTCTCTCTCAACGAAACAATAGACACAGGGGCCTTCCTATTTAAATAAAACAACAAATAATAAAATAAACCATGCATGTTTGGAAAGAAAATAGGGAGGAAGAAAAATATGTTTTGAATAAGAAAATTATACTCTATTTAACAAAAAAGGAATGTCATTTTAGAACAAATAAATCATTCACATATATTGAAATTGGAATCTGTTATTGTAAGAATCCAAAGGCAACATAACCCCAAACATTTATGAGAGTTGAACCCCTTCTCTTCCCAGTATTTTATAGAAGAAGTGCAACATTTTTAATACAGAAAAACAACAAGTAAAATCTTAACATGTAGAATATTTTTAATAAGAGAAAAAAGGGGATAGTTTTGAAATGGGAGGAACTAGAGTAGCACTCCAAACAAAGCAACACATGCACTCACTCCACAACACATACACTCACATCAACACCACATTCACAATGCAAACATGGCAAGAATTAGTATGCATTTGATATGATGATCATGATGGCATGATGCATGAATGACAATGGCAAGAGAACTCAAACTCATGATGGCATGATAACATCCATAGAAGGTCACACATGAGAAATATATTACAAATATGGCAAGGGATGCGCTTGGGCTATTACAACTCTCCCACACTACAAGAGGATCTCGATCCGAGATCTAAGAACGAAAGAACTCTGGGAATTCGGAATGGAGAAGATCCTCACATTCCCAAGTAGCTTCTTTGTCGGAATGATGAGACCACTTCACCTTAAGAAACTTGATTGACTTGTTGCGAGTCTTACGCTCAGATTCTTCAAGAATAACAACTGGATGCTCACGATAAGATAGGTCTTCTTGGAGATCAATGACTTGGAGGTCAATGGTACGCTCGGGAGTCTTGAAGCACCTCCGGAGCTGAGAGACATGGAAAACATCATGCACATTTGCGAAATTTGGAGGAAGCTCTAGTTGATAAGCAAGGTCACCTCTCTTGCCCACAACTCTGAAAGGACTCACAAAGCGAGGAGATAGCTTCCCTTTGATTCCAAACCGTTGAGTGCCCTTCATGGGAGAAACTCTGAGATTGACCAAATCATCAATTTGAAAGGAGACATTGCGATGTTTGTTATCGTAATAACTCTTCTGTCGGGATTGAGATGCTTTGAGGTTCTCATGACTGACACGGCACATCTCTTCTGCTTCCATCATCATGTCATTGCCCAGAATTTGACGCTCACCAGTTTCAGACCAATTGAGCGGGGTACGACACTTCCTGTCATAGAGAATCTCGAAAGGGGCCTTTCTTGAACTAGCCTGAAAGCTGTTGTTGTATGAAAATTCAGCGTATGGAAGGCAATCTTCCCATTTCATGCCGAAAGATATCACACAGGCTCTGAGCATGTCTTCGAGGATTTGATTGACTCTCTCAACTTGGCCACTTGTCTGCGGATGGAATACAGTGCTGAAATGGATCTTAGTACCCATAGCAATATGGAAGGACTCCCAAAACTTGGAAGTGAAGAGGCTTCCACGGTCAGATGAGATGAGCTAAGGAATACCGTGCAAAGAAACTATCCTTGACGTATACAGCTCTGCCAGTTGAGCTGCCAAGATAGACTCTTTGACCGGAAGGAAATGGGCAACTTTGGTCAGCTTGTCGATAAACACAAAGATGGCATCATTGCCCCTCTTGGACTTAGGAAAACCAGTGACGAAATCCATCTCCACATGATCGAATTTCCACTCTGGAATAGGCAAAGGCTGAAGGAGACCTGTTGGACATTGATGTTCCGCCTTCACTCTGCGACAAACATCACACTTGTTTACGAACTGAGCAATCTCACGCTTCATGCGAGTCCACCAGAAGGTTTGCTTGAGGCCCTGATACATCTTGGAACTGCCTGGATGAATGGATAGGAGAGAATTGTGTGCTTCGTCCATGATAACCTTTCTGAGATCACCTTTAGGAACCACCAGATGGTCCTCAAAGAACAAGGTATGTTTGTCATCAACGCGAAAGCACTTATACTTCGGAATGCCCTTAGCCACACCTTTCTTCACATTCTTCACCATCGCATCAAGAAGTTGAGCTTGGTGAACCTGATCTTCTAGAGTCGGAGAGACTTTAATATTTGCAAGAAAACCCTGTAGAATCATTTGAAGATTGAGCTTGTAGAAGGCTTCACAAAGCTCGGGTTGACGAGGCTTGAGGATAAGACTATTGCAGTACGCCTTTTGGCTGAGCGTGTCTACAATGACATTTGCTTTTCTAGGAGTATACTCAAAGCTTGGGTTGAAGTCTTCAATCATTTCCACCCAACAAGACTGTCGAAGATTGAGATTGGGTTGAGTGAAAATGTACTTCAAGCTCTTGTGGTCGGTGTAACACCTCAACTGGTCTACCCAACAACAAATGTCTCCAAGCCATCACAACATGCACAACTGCTGCCAACTCGAGATCATGAGTGGGGTAGTTCTTCTCGCTAGGCTTCAGCTGTTGCAAGGTATAAGCAACGATCTTCTTATCTGGCATGAGAACACCACCAAGACCTTGGAGGGAAGCATCACAGAACACTTGGAAAGGCTTTGATTGCTCGGGAGGGACAAGTACTGGAGCTAAAGTCGGTTTTTGCTTGAGCGTATTGAACACCACATCACACTCAGGAGACCAAGCATATTTGACATTCTTCCGAAGGTTATTGGACAGAGACTTAGCAATTTGAGAGAAGTTCTCCATGAATCTTCTGCAGTAAATTGCAAGCCCGAGGAAGCTACGAAGCTGCTTGACATTCTAAGGAGGCTCCCACTTCAAGATTGCCTCAACTTTCTCAGGGTGCACTTTAATGCCCTGGGCAGAGATCACATGCCCAAGGTACACCACTTCATTGAGCCAAAACTCACACTTGGAAAACTTAGCATAGAACCGATGCTCTCTTAGCTTGTCAAGCACAAGCCGGAGATGCTCTGGATGTTCTTCTTCAGTCTCTGAGAAAACGAGGGTATCGTCCAAATACACCAAGACGAACCCATTCTTGAAAGGAGAGAATATGAAGTTCATCATCCTGGAGAAGGTTGGAGGAGCATTGGTGAGACCAAAAGACATGACGGTGTACTCATAAGAGCCAAAACTCGTCCTGAAAGCAGTCTTTGGAGTATCTTCTTCACGAATGTGAATCCGATGATAGCCCATGCAAAGATCAAGCTTCGAGAAAACCTTGGCACCTTTCAGTTGTTCAAACAACTCATTGATGTTGGGAAGTGGGTACTTGTTCCTGATTGTCTTTTTATTCAATGGACGGTAATCGACACAAATTCGGTTTGTGCCATCCTTCTTATTGACAAACAAAACACCACAACCCCATGGAGAAGAACTTGGTCTGATCAGACCCAGAAGTTCTTGTTCATCTAGCTGCTTCTTCAACTCTTTCAGCTCTTTGGGGCCAAGCTTATAAGGACGTTTGCAAATCGGTTCAGTTTCAGGCTCGAGGTCAATCACAAACTCATTTGGATGGTGCGGAGGCATTCCTGGCAATTCTTCAGGAAAGACATCTTCATACTCACAAACCACCGGAATCTGAGAAATGGCTGAGATTTCACCCTTCTCATTAAGAGCAAAGAGACGAATCGTGTCATCGCGACCAGCGAAAATGATCATGTCTTCTGAAGGATGAGTCAATTTGACTTCTTTGGATTGACAATCAACATACACCTTGTTCATAGCCATAAAGTCCATGCCAAGAATGAGATAATTACCGAAAACAATTGGAGAAGCCAGAAAATAATAATTGCCCATCTTGATAGAAACATCCGGAACTATCAATCGGGAATTCATCATCTTCCCAAGAGAAGCTATTGTCATAGGCTTAGACAACTCATTCATGAACAATTCATGCTTAGCAACAAAAGGTCTAGATATGAATGAATGCGATGCACCAGTGTCAAACAAAACTTTTGCAGGAATAGAATTAACTAGGAGATTACCCATGATCACTTGAGAAGACTCCCCTGCTTCAGCTGCATTCACCATGTTCACTCTTGCTGTCTTGGGGCTGTGTCTCACCATAGCATTGCCTGGAAGTTTGATTGCAGGAGGAGGCGGAAGACGCCGCTGGTTGCACTTGTTTGAGTAGTGACCCTTCTGACCACACTTGTGACAAGTAACCTCTGACAGCAGACGGAAGTTGCCTAGAGGAGGAACATTAGCTGACTTGGGTGCCTGAGGCCTCTGCTGATAACCTAGGTTGGGTGGGTGGGAAGAACCACGACCACCGAACTGCTTTTGTTGCTGAGGGGGGCAAAACGGAGGAGGAGGAGGAACCCAATACTTATGCTGCTTAGTGACCATCTGAGAGATGGAAGAAGAAGAGTAGGATTCTCCAGAACGCTTCCTTGAGTTATCCAACTTGAGCTGAGTTGCCTCGACCTTCAAAGCCACGTTGTAGAACTGATCAATCTCACGAGGCTCTTGGAGGACCAGACCCGGCAGAAGCTCATCCTTGAGACCACCTCTGAACTGATAAATCATGATTGTCGTCGGGACCATCTTGTTTAGCATAGCGGGCTAGATTCTGGAACTCGGCTTTGTACTGATAGACAGACTTGCTTCCCTACTTCAGGTGCCTGAACTTCTCACGCATCTCCTCGACAAATCTCGTCGGGATGTATGGGCCTTGAAGTCACGACAGAAATCATCCCAGCTGAAAACACGATCGCCCCTGGAGTCCTTGTATTGTTGCGACCAATCTGTTGCCTGACCCTTGAGCTGAAACGACGCGGACCTGACATAGTCTTTTGGTCTAATATTGGTGCACTCAAAATGCTTACTCATGTCGCGGAGCCAATCATCTGCATCAAAAGGTTGCTCACAATAGGTGAAAGACTTGGGCTAGTTGGCAAGGAACTGGTTGAGTGTCGCAAACTGAGGTTGATTCTGAAAATTCCCTTGATAACCTTGCTGACCCTGATCTCTCTCTTGCAATAGCCTTAGAAACATCTGAGTATTCGCATTGGTTGCGGCCATAACAGCTTGCCAAGCTTCTGGAGGAGGAGGCGATAGTGGGGGTGGTGGAGGATCAGACTGCTCCTCACCCCAACTCGGATTCCCGCGAGTTGGTGGAGCCATCCTAGAGATGGTCAAGAACATCAGCACATCATTTCCAAGGATGATTGCAATAAGCTTAACCGAAAGACTTGAAGAAATTGAACGGAGTAACATAATAGTCTTACTACTGAAAAATTAGAAAGAATGCATTCTTCAGGTTTGCAATAACATCATCAGATATTAGAAGCCACTTGAATATACACAACAAAGTATTGAACTAAGATATGCTCGGAACAAATGTATAGACCTCATACATCTGAAGAAAGATGATCCTAGGTAAGTACTTGAATTCCCACCTAAGAACTTCCGAACTCTTTGTTTATGCAATCGGGTGTTGGGGATATAGGGAGGCAAAATATCTCACACAACTAACAAGCCCTAAACTCCAATTGTATCCATCCTTAAACACATAACCAGAGGCTTCAAAACTCCATCTATCTCGGATCCTCGAAAACACAACAATACCAAACATGGCAGTACCCCGGACACCTCCCCAGTACTGGGTGACTCCGACCTTATCTCGCCACGAGAAGTATTGAAGCAATTTCGAACACCTTCCGTCTTGAGATACTAAGAAAACTGAATGATAACGATGTGCTAGGAATCCCCTGGAGCTCAACTCCCCGGAAGAAATCAAGTTAGATAGGAGGCACCAAGACAGAACTCCGTCACATCTGCATCCTATAGTTTCCAAAATACCCGTGTAATCCTAAAAAAATTTTGAGCGGGAAGAGGAGTAGAATCAAAATTCCTAAGTTGAATACCTCACCAGAGTATAGAAGAGGAGTAAAAGAAACCTACTCTCCGATATAACTAGACTCAAAACAGTTTTAATAGACTCAACTCGGCCAAGTTCGATCAAGCAAAGGGCTCTTATGGTCATATGGCTCTGAATACCAACTTGTAATGCTCAAGATGCGCGCCTATCCTTATTTAGGCACGGGGGCCGCGATAGGGATAGAGGCGCATCTCGTCATTTCGCGAGTAGAGTAAACATCGCATACATATATGAAGCAATGAGTATATGAGTTGGCTTACACTCGCCACAAGCTAAATTACAAGTTCACACAATTATTCAAACATCATACAGAAGACAGGGTCCCTCTACGGACAAAATCAAACGAAGAAAATAAGCAATGAAACTGCCTTGCTGGCCCAAAGATCACGACCAAGGCCTCTCTACTCGTTGGGATACATGACGTACATTCTGCCATGTTCTTCATCAATTTCCCACTGGAGCTGGGTCACATCATCTGGCACGGACTCATCGGCACCTGCACTTGTATTGTTGTAATCTGTAAGCCACAGGGGACTCAGTAATCTTGTAACCCAGGTACCGAAACTATGCAACCTTATTGGTTTGGAAGGGGTAAGTGTTGAGTTTGCAGCAAGCACTAAGCATTATTTGGTGGCTAACTTACGATAACATGAATGTAAATATGGTGGACTACGAAAGACTATCGAGTACTACCATGATCACTAAGTGATCCTGAACACCTGCTTACGTCAAACATAACCCCACTATGTTCTCTCTCGGTTCAAGTTCACGAGCAGAGATGATCACGGTTACGCACACAGTTGGTGTATTTTATTGGAGTTTACTTCAAGTTAACTATAACCGGGTGTTAAACAAATATACAAGTTGCCACATAACCGTGGGCACGGCTTTCCGAAAGATTTAATCCTGCACGGGTGCTCCAACTAATCCATCACAAATTAACTACACATCGCGGGAATAACCTTGACCACGGATCTCGTGATCATCCTAGGCAATTCCAAAGGAAAACCGACACCTCAAGATAGCCCGAAGAAGATCAAAGTTCCTCATGCAAGACATTCAAGAAAGGTAAAACAAGTCCAACAAGACCGCCCAACATGTCGAAGAACCTGATAAGAGCCGTGTATCTCGTTCTCAGGAAAAGACGGATTGGCTAAGTCTCCGGCTGGCACACCCGTTGGTGGCCCTGGCTACTGCCATTTTGGACCAACACTCATGCGGAGCACTGGACCGGGTTGTTGATTAATCCACGGGGTAGCTAAGCCCTATGCGATTTATTAGGTTGTTAAGCAAATATAGTACCAAAGTTGGGTCTTGCCAGACAAGCTTTAATATCAACCGAATAATCAAGGGGGTCCCCATAAAAAACCCGATCATGTTAGGAGCGCAAAATATAGAGCATAACATCGGTAACAAGTAACTATGGCGGTAAAAGTGGAACAAAACACCGAGAAAAAGGCCAAGCCTTCCACCATACCAAGATACATATGTGCATTAAATTAAATAGCAGTAAATATTGTGATATCTCCAGATATCCATGTTATCACATGGAAACAACCTCCACCTGCATCTAAGAACGCTATAAGAGGGGTTGAGTAGCGGTAACTTAGCCAAACAAGGTTTGCTAGGTAGTGGAGGGATTAGAGGCTATCATGGCAATGTAGGAGCCTTGACATTCAAGTGGTGGGTAACGCAATGTAACGATAAGAGCGAGACATCTAGTAAAGTGAAAATAGTGTCGGGATCCGGGTACGATTATCTTGCCTATTGGTTCTTTAGAAGGACAAAAAGTTGGGCCCTCGTAGTTGTACTCTCCTGGATCTCCGTACTTAGTTTCAACACTCACGTCTACCCAAAGATAAACAACAACAATAAACAAACAACCAAGGTGCAATGCACAAACAAGATGATGCATGATTCATGTGAAGTATTTAACATGGCAATCCTAAGCTAGTCATGTTTCTCATGCAATAGTTAAGTTATTTACAATTCTGGACAGACCCTCAAGTTAAGTTGTGTGAACATGCATTATCATGGCAAACATGGATGCGTCATGCAAAATCGATGCAAATGCATATGTAAAACGTAGGAAACGGAGTAACTGTTCTCACGCTACGCTCCCGGCAAGGTACGAAGACAAAATACAAGACTAGGAAGGCCATGGGCTATTCCTTCGTATTCCAAGGTAGCAACTGGTTAGGAAAAGAAAAATCAATCACAATAGAGCCAAAGATCAAGCAAAACAATGGAGCATAGCTCCCACAAGTCACAAAACACTACCACACACAATCTTCCCAAAACAGAAACATAGCAACTTCCACAGCAATTATCTAGAGCTACAGGATGTTTCCAACCTCCAACAAGGCATGTACAGAAACTACATAACATCCTCGACAAATCATCCAACTACACAAACTTGAAAGGAAGCAAGGATCACTAAGCATGGAGTTCACAAGATGGTATAATGAAACAGATTCTAGAGACTTAGTGAAAATCACAGTTTTCCGGAATCTGAGTTAAGCTGGTAGCAAATTGACAGCAAAAAACAAAGATGCTAGAGACCACCTTATGGCATGAAAATTAACAGGATGGTAAATGACAATATCTACTACAAAACACTAGCACTGAGCTTGAGCTGAAACTCAACAGGACACTTGGTAGCATTCACTCAACATGGCATAAAAATAACAACAGATTCTCAGACTTGGCAATATTTAGCATGTGGAAAACAGCAACATTTTATTAGCTACTTTGGAGTAAGAAACCCACTTATGTGCAATTTTACCATGTCAAAAGAAAATACCATGGCATAATACTCACAAAACCCTACCACTTTCATGTTGACACAATTATCATAGCATGCATGGATTTATTCTTACAAAAATGACAAAATGGCATATTGGAACAAAATGACATTTTGCAAAACTTGCTCAAAATCTCAAACAAATCACACCAATGGATTCCTGGGATTTTTCTACCCCAAATCCATATATCACACTCATATGTTACAGTAGATAAAATGTCCCCAATCCCACATTGCAAATAGCACCAAAACCTCAAACAACTTATAAGTCAAAACCTACTAAATATGCACATTGGCAGAAATGGCCATACCACATCTGTCAATATACAGAAATGGTAATATAGCTAAAAACAGAGAAAACAATTAGATTACCTAATAAAAATAAAGAAAGAAAAGGAGGGGGTCCCACCTGGCATTGAGCTGGGGCCCCCTATGTGGATGACAAGTGGGCCAGGGGCCCACTGTCATACACACGCACATACACTGCACCCACACACAAGCACACACAGATCACAACACCCACACACGGCCACACATGGATCAGGTGCAGCCGCACCAGATCCATCTCCACACGCACACACATAGGCACACACCACACTAGCATGCACGCACACGGGATCTGGCCGTGGCCACACCAGATCCCACGGCCACCACACACACATCACTAAAATGAAAAAGAAAGGGGGCGTGGGGGGATCGAACCTGCTACCTCTCGGTCGAATTCCCCGGCGCGCACCATTGTGCTATGCTTCGGCATCTGACTAGAGGGGGGGTCTTAAGTGTTAAATACAGACAAAAAGCTCGGCTTCCTCTTCCCTGCGACACAGAAGGAAACGATGGCGTCGGCGGCGTCGGCGGTGGCCTCTAGCAACGATGACCACCGACGGGAGCTGCTGGTGCTGCGGGGGTCCATTCCCATCGTCTACGCGGAGCAAGGGCAAGCACAACGCGATGCAGGGGAGCTTGAAGCTCCCTGCTCATGGCGAAAGCCATGGCTCGCAACAGGAGTGAAGCGTGGCTGCGCGGGGCTACGGGAAGGCTGGGGCGCACACACGGCATGCGCTAAGGGGTTTGAGCCGAGCACTCGAGCCCCAGCTACTAACCACTCCTACTCAGAGAACAAAACTACAACTTCCCAGGTAGAGCAACGGGAGCGTGACGGCGGCATGCACGGATCTACACGACCGGGGCACGATAACGCGAGGGAGAAGGGGAGCAGGGAGAAGGGTATACCTATCTCACCTAGGACATGGATAGGAGGAAGGGGTCGAGCTGGAGACGACGCGAGGAAGCTCTGAACCTTGACGGACTTCGGCTCCGCACGCAGGAAAGAAGACAGCGACGGCGAGGTTGGGCTCCGGGCTTGCAGACAATGCATGTGTAGAGGAAGAAGACGACGGCACTCCCGGAGCTCGATCCACGCGTCGAGGAGGATGAAGACGAGGCGGGGACGCTACCCCGAGCTCGAGCTCACGCTCGGCCGGAGCATGGAGGGCAGGGCGACGGCGTGCACTTGGAGAGACTTACCAACAGCGGGGATGGGAGAAGATGGGCAGAATGGAGAGAGGGGAAACCCTAGGGCATGGGGGACTCGCTTAATAGGCGGCACGGGCGCTCTCCGGCCGTCAAATCAAACCGGGCATCGACATGGCTGCTGTCGATGCTCTGTCGTACAGGACGACAAACGCGCGAGCGCAAGGAGGCCGGCTGGGCTGCGCTACTGCTGCTACTGGGCCACTACGGGGGAGGGAGGAGGCCCATCGGTGTTGGACTCTCTCTCAACAAAACAATAAACACAGGGGCCTTCCTATTTAAATAAAATAGCAAATAAGAAAATAAACCATGCATGTTTGGAAAGAAAATAGGGAGAAAGAAAAATATGTTTTGAATCAGCAAATTATACTCTATTTAACAAAAAAAGGAGATGTCATTTTAGAATAAATAAATAATTCACATATATTGAAATTGAATCTATTATTGTAAGAATCCAAAGGCAACATAACCCCAAACATTTATGAGAGTTGAACCCCTTCTCTTCCCAGAATTTATAGAAGAAGTGCAAAATTTTTAATACAGGAAAATACCAAGTAAAATCTTAACATGTAGAATATTTTTAATAAGAGAGAAATGGGGATAGTTTTGAAATGGGAGGAACTAGAGTAGCACTCCAAACAAAGCAACACATGCACTCACTCCACAACACATACACTCACATCAACACCACATTCACAATCCAACATGGCAAGAATTATTATGCATTTGATATGATGATCATGATGGCATGATGCATGAATGACAATGGCAAGAGAACTCAAACTCATGATGGCATGATAACATCCATAGAAGGTCACACATGAGAAATATATTGCAAATATGGCAAGGGATGCTCTTGGGCTGTTAAACTGTCGTTGTCGTCTTCGTTATCCATAGAACGTGCAGCCCCACGCCTGGCCTTGCCGAGCTCGCTTCGTCGTGCTAACACCGAGAACGGGACCCCTAGGGATCCCGCAACCCCCGCCGGCAACCTTAGGGCGCCGCCTTTGCCGTCCCGCTCGTCGGCGACAAGACCTTCTCAGCGCTTGGAGGTGGAAGAAGACCCGCGCCCTGGCCTACTCATAAGCTTCTAGTTCCCCTTTAGAATAGATGCCCCTCCTAGCTCGCCTGGTCAGCGCCCTCGCTCCCGTGCGGGAGGTCGTGGGTTCAAACCCCGTCGGCGCCCTTTTTACTCCTAATTGTTTCGAGCTGCTAGGGTGCCCTAGTGTCTAGGCCAATGGGACCCTCCCCTTTATTATTATTTTATTCTTTGGCTGCTAGGGTGCCCTAGTGTCTAGGCCAATGGGACCCTCCCCTTTATTATTATTTTATTCTTTGTTTTTTTCTATTTTAGGAAATAGTCCATTTCTGGACATGTCCATATTTGACAGTAGCCAAATAGGGTAACTTTTGACTTATAAGTCATTTGTGATTATGGTGCATTTTTCGTTCTAGGGTTGCGTGTGTTTTTCCTATATGAACATATGAGTGTGATATATGGTTTTGGGGCAGAATTTCCCAAGGAATCCAATGGTGGTGTTAGTTTTCACTTTTGAGAAAGTTTGGAAATTTGTTATTTTGTGGTGATGTGGCTTTTGTGATTTTTGTGGTATTTAATCCATGCATGCTAAGGTAGATGTGTCAACATGTAAGTGGTACTATTTTGTGAGCACTAGGCCTTGGTATTTTCCTTTGCCATGTTAATCTTGTATATTAGTAGGTTTCTTGCTGCAAAGTAGCTAAGGAAAGTTGTTGTTGTCACATGCTAAATATTTCTAAGTGTTGAGAATTTGTAATTTTTCTTCCCATGTTGTGTGGATGATTCCCATGGATATAGTGTTCCTTTGGAGTTGGTCCAATGCATTGTTGTTCTTGTCTTCCTCTGTAGATGTGTGCCAAGTTCTTGTAAATTGGACCATTGTATGTTAGCTGTTGTCAAAATGCTATTATGTTAATAAGTGCCATGTTTGCCCCTTGTCAAATTTGTCTAAGTGTGAGAATCTGTAGTTGTTTTCATGCCATGTTTAGGGGATGGTACCAAGTGATCTGTGGTGTTTTAGCTCATGCTAAGTGCTAGTGTTTTGTAGTAGATGTTTCCCTCTATCACCCTGTTAAATTTGATGCCATGAAACTTGCTGTAGAATAGTGTTTTGTTGCTGTCAACATGACACCAGATTAAAAAAACTGCAAGTGCAAACTGGAATTTTCACTAAGTCCCTGAAACTATTTTCAACATCCCATCTTGTGTCCATATTGCCATGAAACCATGCTTCCTTTCAAGATTCTATAGATAGATGAATTAGCATGATTTATTCTTCTTGTACATGCCTTGGGTTTGAATAAAAACTTGTTGTAGCTCTTGTTATGAGTGTGGCAACATAGCATGTTGCTGTTTTTGGATAGATTGGATGTTGAAGTGTTTTGTGACTTGTGGGAGTTATACTCCATTGTTTGCATGTTCCTTAGGTCTATTATTGCTAGATTTTCACTCCCTATCCAGTGGCATACTTGGAACACCAAGGAGTAGCCCATGGCCTTCTCCTTCCTTGCTTTTGTCCTCGATAATGTTCGTACCTTACCGTGAGTGTGTCGTGAGAACCGTAACTCAGTTTGCAACGTTCTACATATGCATTTACATCGATTTTACATGATGCATTCATATTTTTCATGTTCATGCATGTTAAAACTACTAAACATGAGACTCTATCCAGAATACTAAATAAGTTAATATCTGCATATGAAACATGACTATCATAGGATTGCCATGTTATTGCATCAAACTGATCATGCATCATCTTGTTTGCACATTGCACTTGGTATGTATGTTTATTTGGTATCGTTTCTCTTTGGGTAGACCCGAGTGTCGAGCCTGGGTACAAGGGTCTCGGAGATAACGTTTACAAGGGCCCAACTCTTTATTCCCCTGAAGACCCAACATGCAAGATGACACATTTCCCCGGATACCACTACTATCATTGCTATGCTAGTTGCCTCGCTTCCATCGTTATATCTCGCTACCTACCACTTGTTTGTCTAGCCTCCCAACATTGCCAATAAGCCTCTAAACCCTCCACATCCCAACAAACCTTTGTTTGGCTATGTTACAACTTGCTCAGCCCTTCTTATAGTGTTTCTAGCTGCAGGTGCAATTGCTTCGATTTGATAACATGGATATTTTGTTATGTCACAATATTGTTGCTATTTAATTTAATGCACCTATATACTTGGCAAAAGGTGGAAGGCTTGGCCTTTTGCTGGGTGTTTTGTTCCACTTTTGCCGCCCTAGTTACTTGTGAACCGGTGTTATGTTCCATATCGAGTGCTCCTAACACACTTGGGGTTGTTATGGGGACCCCCTTGATAATTAGTTTTCGGATAAAACTCTTCTGGCAAGGCACAACATTGTACTATATTTGTTCAACATAATAATACTGAACACCATTATTAAAGCATAGGGCGTCATGAACCTGAGGAGTTAATTCAACATAATATAGGGGAGCAGTGCTGATGGTGTTGGTCCCAAACGGGCAGACTGTGGGGCCACCACGGAGAAACTCGTGGTTTGGTTTTACTCGTAGGTGTTCCCATCCGGTTGTGCCCTGAGAACGAGATATGCGGCTCCTATCGAGATTGTCGACACGTCGGGCGGCCTTGCTGGATTTGTTTTTACCTTTCTCGAATGTCTTGTGTACCAACTCTAAGGATACCCCGGGCTATCTCAAGGTGGAGGTTTTCTGGTGCAACTTGTGGTAATTTGTGATGGACTAGTTGGAGCACCCCTGCAGGGTTAAATCTTTCGAAAATTCATGCCCGTGGTTAAGTGGCAACTTGGAAACTTTATTTAACACCCGGTCATAGCAAACTTGAAGTAAACTCTAATAAAATACACTAACTGTGTGCGTAACCGTGACTGTCTCTTCTTGTGAGTCCTTATCCGAGAGAGAACATGGTGGGGTTATGTTTGATGTAAGTAGGTGATCAGGATCACTTAGTGATCATTACTAGTTCACGTCCGTTATGCCTAGACCATCCACTTTACTTTATGTATCCGTAAGTTAGCCACCCAAAATAAATGCCCAGTTTCTTGTTGCAGCCTCACCACTTAACCATACATCACCCATTAAGCTTTTCTAGTCTTGATACCCTTGGAAATGAGATTGTTGAGTCCATGTGGCTAACACATTACTACAACAACAATTGCAGGTACAGGTAATGCGATGCTTTGACGAGAGCGCGATGCTTGTTTTTATTTGGAGTTCTTCTTCTTCTTCATCATCAATCTAGGATGGGTTCCAAGCGGTAGCCTGGGATAGTGATACACCTCCAACGTATCTATAATTTTTGATTGTTCCATGCTATTATATTATTTGTTTTGGATGTTTTATATGCATTAATATGCTATTTTATATTATTTTTGGGACTAACCTATTAACCTAGAGCCTAGTGCCAGTTTCTGTTTGTTTCCTTGTTTTTGAGTACTACATATAAGGAATATTAAACGGAGTCCAAATGGAATAAAATCCTCGAATAATTTTTCTTGGACCAGAAGCAACCGAGAAGACTTGGAGATGAAGTCAGTAGAGCCGTCGTGTGGCCACAAGCCACAGGGGCGCGCCCCCCAGCCTTGTGGGCCCACGGCAACTCCCCTAACCCTATTTCTCGGCCTATAAATTCGCAAATATTCCCTGTATGCCAGAGGGAGCCACAAAAACACTTTTTCGCTGCTGGAAGCCTCCGTTCCCGAGAGACCTGATCTTGGAGCCTTTTCCGGTAATCTGTCGGGGCGGGATTCGATCACGTAGGGCATCTACATCAACTCCATTGCCCCTCCGATGATGCGTGATTAGTTCACCATAGATCTTCGGGTCCATAGCTAGTAGCTAGATGGCTTATTCTCTATCTTTGCTCTTCAATACCATGTTCTTCATGATCTTCATGGAGATCTATCCGATGTAATACTCTTTTGTGGTGTGTTTGTCCAGATCCGATGAATTGTGGGTTTATGTTCAGATTATCTATGAATATTATTTGAGTCTTTTCTGAATTCTTATATGCATGATTTCATATCCTTGCAAGTCTCTTCAAGTTATTGGTTTGGTTTGGCCAACTAGATTGGTAATTCTTGCAATGGAAGAAGTGCTTAGTTTTGGGTTCAATCTTGCGATGTCCTCACCCAGTGACATAGTAGGGGTAGCGAGGCACATATTGTATTGTTGCGATCAAGGATAAAAATATGGGGTTTTCATCATATTGCTTGAGTTTATCCCTCTACATCATGTCATCTTACCTAATGTGTTACTCTATTCTTCATGAACTTAATACTCTAGATGCAGGCAGGAGTCGGTCGATGTGTGGAGTAATAGTAGTAGATGCAGAATCGTTTCGGTCTACTTGACATGGACGTGATGCCTATATGCATAATCATTGCCTTGGACATCTTCATAATTATTCACTTTTCTATCAATTGCTCGGCGGTAATTTGTTCATCCACCGTAATACTTGTCATCATGAGAGAAGCCTCTAGTGAAACCTATGGGCCCCAGGTCTACTTTCCATAATATATTTTCAGATCTATAAACCAAAAATACCAAAAATACTTTGCTGCAATTTATTTACCTTTTACTTTCCTTTCTCGTTTACATCTATCTCTATCATATCTAATCCTTGCAAATAACCATGAAGGGATTGACAACCCCTTTATAGTGTTGGGTGCAAGAGTTTGATTGTTTGTGTAGGTGCGTCCATTGGTAACTTGCTTGTTCCTCCTACTGGATTGATACCTTGGTTCTCAACAACTGAGGGAAATACTTATCTACTTTGTTGCATCACTCTTTCCTCTTCAAGGGAATACCAACGCAAGCTCAAGAGGTAGCAAGAAGGATTTCTAGCGCCGTTGTCGGGGAGGGTACACATCAAGCCTACCAAGTACCCATCACAAACTCATCTCTTGCATTTAGTTTATTTGCCATTTTCCTCTTGTTTTCCTCTCCCCCACTTCTAAAACAATTTTTAGAAAATACCAAAAAGTTTTGCCTTTTTATTCGCCCTTCTTCCGTTCGTCTTTTTTGTTTGCTTTTCGTTTGATTGTGTGCTTGATTGCTTGCTTTGTCACAATGTCTAAAAATACCAAGTTGTATGACTTTTCCAATACTAATAATAATGATTTTATTAGTACTCCGATTGCTCCCGCCACTAGTGCGGAATCTTACGAAATTAATGCTGCTTTGCTAAATCTTGTTATGAAAGGACAATTTTCCGGCCTTGCTAATGAAGATGTCGCATCCCGTCTAAATACTTTCGTTGAATTGTGTGATATGCAAAACAAGAAAGATATGGATAATGATATTCTTAAGCTATTCCCGTTCTCACCACGAGACCGTGCTAAAACTTGGTTTTCATCTTTGCCTAAAGATAGTATTGATTCATGGAATAAGTGTAAAGATGCTTTTATTTCCAAGTACTTTCTGCCCGCTAAGATCATCTCCCTTAGGAAAGATATAATGAATTTTAAGCAACTTGATCATGAGCATATTGCACAATCTTGGGAGAGGATGAAATTAATGATTATAAATTGCCCCGCGCATGGTTTGAGTTTATGGATGATTATACAAAATTTTTATGCTGGATCGAATTTTGCTTCTAGGAATCTCTTAGATTCTGCTGCGGGTGGTAATTTTATGGAAATCACATTAGGATAAGATACTAAACTCCTAGATGATATTATGGAAAATTACTCTCAATGGCATACTGAAAGATCTCCTACTAGTAAAAAGGTGCATGCTATTGAAGAAATTAATACCTTGAGTGAAAAGATGGATGAATTGATGAAATTGTTTGCTAGTAAGAGTGCTCCTATTGATCCTAATGACATGCCTTTGTCTTCTTTGATTGGAAATAATAATGAATCTATGGATGTGAACTTTGTTCATAGGAACAATTTTGGAAACAACGTGTATAGAGGTAATTTCAATGCTAGGCCGTTTCCTAGTAATTCCTCTAATAATTATGGTAATTCATACAGCAATTCTTATGGAAATTATAATAATATGCCCTCTGATCTTGATAATAATATTAAATAATTTATTAGTTTGGAAAAGGGTTTCAATGCTATGATTGAAGACAAATTGCTCAAGATTGATGATTTGTCTAGGAACGTTGATAGAATTTCTCTTGAGATTGATTCTTTGAAAATTATATATATTCCACCCAAGCATGATATTAATGAGTCCTTAAAATCTATGAGTATTTCTATTGATGAGTGTAAGGAAAGAACTGCTAGAATACGTGCTAAGCGTGAATGGCTTGAAAAAGTGTGTTCTCGTGATAATATTGATGAAGATCTTAAAGTGATTGATGTGACTCCTATTTAATCTTTTTTTTCCAATGTAAATCTTGATAAAGATGGGACTGGAGATGAGTCAACTTTAGTTAAAAGGCGTCCCAATGATTCGGAGTTTATAAATCTTAATGCTAAGATTGATAAAAGTGGGACTCAAGAGGTCAAAACTTTAAATAGCAATGAACCCACTCTTTTGGATTTCAAGGACTTTAATTCTGAAAGTTGCTATTTGATTGATTGCATTTCCTTTTTGCAATCCATGGTGAATTCTCCTCATGCTTATAATCAAAACAAAGCTTTTACTAAACATATTGTTGATGCTATGATGAAATCTTTTGAAGAAAAACCTGAGTTGGAAGTTTCTATACCTAGAAATCTTTATGATTAGTGGGAACCTACTATTAAGATTAAAATTAAAGATTATGAGTGTCATGCTTTGTGTGATTTGGGTGCTAGCGTTTCCATGATTCCAAAAACTCTATGTGATGTGCTAGGTTTCCGTGAATTTGATGATTGTTCCTTAAATTTGCATCTTGCGAAATCCACTATAAAGAAACCTATGGGAAGTATTAATGATTTTATTATTGTTACAAATAGGAATTATGTGCCCATAGATTTCATTGTTCTTGATATAGATTGCAATCCTACATGTCCTATTATTCTTGGGAGACCTTTCCTTAGAACGATTGGTGCAATTATTGATATGAAGCAAGGAAATATTATATTCCAATTCCCATTAAGGAAAGGCATGGAACACTTTCCTAGAAAGAAAATAAAATTACCTTATGAATCTATTATGATAGCTATTTCTGGATTGCAAACCAAAGATGACAATACCTAGATCTATTGCGTTTTGCCTAACTAGGGGCGTTAAACAATAGCGCTTGTTGGGAGGCAACCCAATTTTATTTTGCTTTCTGTTTTGGTGTGTTTTACACATTATTACTTCTTTAATAATTGTTTTTTGGTGTTTTAATTAGTGTTTGAGCCAATTAAAACCTTTGGGGTGATCTATGGTAGTTGTTGATTTCATCTTGCTGAAAAACAGAAACTTTTGCGCTCAATCCAGGAATTTTCTAATTTTTTCATAGCGTTGAATTGATCTGAAATTTTGCACAATATTTATATACAAATTTCCCTGGTTTTCCTAATTTTTAAGAATTTTTAGAGTTTCAGAAGTATTCGAAGTCTACAGTTTGCTACACATTGTTCTGTTTTTGACAGATTCTGTTTTCTTTGTGTTATTTGCTTATTTTGATGTATCTATGGGTTGTATCAGGGGTATGAACCTTGGAGAAGTTAGAATACAGTAGGTATTACACAAATATAAATAAATAATGAGTTCAAAACATTACCTAAGTGGTGATTTATTTTTCTTATACTAACGGATCTCATGAGTTTTATGTTGAGTTTTGTGTTGTGAAGTTTTCAAGTTTTGGGTGAAGATTTGTTGGACTATGGAATAAAGAGTGGCAAGAGCCTAAGCTTGGGGATGACCAAAGCACCCCAAGACATATTCAAGGATACCAAAAATCCTAATCTTGGGGATGCCCCGGAAGGCATCCCCTCTTTCATCTTCAATCCATCTGTAAATTTACTTGAGGCTATATTTTTATTCACCACATGATATGTGTTTTGCTTGGAGCGTCTTGTATGATATGAGTCTTTGCTTTTTAGTTTGCCATAATCATCCTTGATGCACACATCTTTTTGAGAGGGACACACTGAATCATGAATTTATTAGAATACTCTATGTGCTTCACTTATATCTTTTGAGCTAGGCAATGTTGCTCTAGTGCTTCACTTATATCTTTTTAGAGCATGGTGATGTTATATTTTATAGAAATTGTTGAACTCTCGTACCTCACTTATATTATTTTGTGAGTCTCTTAAAAACAGCATGTTAATTTGTTTATATTATGATTTTAGTCCTAATATAATGGGGCATCCAAGAGGGATATAATAAGAAATTTCATATTAAGTGCATTTAATACTATAAGAAGTTTGATTCCTTGCATATAGTTTTGAGATAATAGAGATGGTAATATGAGAGCCATGCTAGTGAGTAGTTGTGAATGGGAAGAGATACTTGTGTTGAAGTTTGTGATTCCCGTAGCATGCACGTATGCTGAATCATTATGTAATGAAGTCGGAGCATGATTTGTCTAATGATTGTAAACCTTTATGTGAGGGTCGGGAGCATGCGATGGTTAACTCCTACCAACCTCTCCCCTAGGAGCATGCGTCTAATGCTTTGTTTGATAACTAATAGACTTTTGCAATCAGTATGTGAATTCTTTATGACTAATGTTAAGTCCATATACGCACTCTCACCCTTCCACCTTTGCTAGCCTCTCTAGTACCGTGCAACTTTCGCTAGTACATCAAACCCACCTTCCTCAAAATAGCCACCATATATTTTCCTCAAAACAACCACCATACCTACCAATTATGGCATTTCCATAGCCATTCCGAGATATATTGCCATGCAACTTCCACTGTTCCGTTTTTCATGACATGCATCATCACTTTCATCCTACATATAGAGTCATATTTTGTTGGTATCGAGTTGTATTTTTTTGAGTTGTAAGTAAACAAAAGTGTGATGATTTTCATTATTAGAGCATTGTCCCGTGTGAGAAAAGGATGATGGAAGCCATGACTCCCTCACAAGTTGGGATGAGTATCCGGACTTTACAAAAAATAAAAGAGGCCAGCGAAGCCCAAATAAATAAATAAATAAAAATAGGCCAAAGATGCCCACCAAAAAAATGAGAGAAAGAGAGAAGGGACAATTGCTACTATCTTTTTCCACACTTGTGCTTCAAAGTAGCGCCATGATCTTCATGATAGAGTCTCCTATTTTGTCACTTTCATATAACTACTGGAATTTTTTGCACGACCACTCAGTTTTCTTTTAGAGCTTTCATACACTTATAGATGTAAGTGCATTTGTTGCATGGCAATCCCTACTCACTCACATTAATATCTATCGATGGGCATCTCCATAGCCCATTGATACATCTAGTTGATGTGAGACTATCTTCTCCATTTTTCCTTGCAACCTCCACCATATTATATTCCACCTATAGTGCTATATACATGGCTCACGCTCATGTATTGCGTGAGAGTTGAAAAGGTTTAGTTTTGGGTTCAATCTTGCGGTGTCCTTACCCAGTGACATAGTAGGGGTAGCGAGGCACGTATTGTATTGTTGCCATCAAGGATAAAAAGATGGGGTTTTCGTCATATTGCTTGAGTTTATCCCTCTACATCATGTCATCTTACCTAATGTGTTACTCTATTCTTCATGAACTTAATACTCTAGATGCAGGCAGGAGTCGGTCGATGTGTGGAGTAATAGTAGTAGATGCAGGATTGTTTAGGTCTACTTGACACGGACGTGATGCCTATATGCATAATCATTGCCTTGGATATCTTCATAATTATTCGGTTTTCTATCAATTGCTCGACAGTAATTTGTTCATCCACTATAATACTTGCCATCATGAGAGAAGCCTCTAGTGAAACCTATGGCCCACGGTTCTACTTTCCATAATATATTTTCAGATCTATAAACCAAAAATACTTTGCTGCAATTTATTTACCTTTTACTTTCCGTTCTCGTTTACATCTATCTCTATCAGATCTAATCCTTGCAAATAACCGTGAAGGGATTGACAACCCCTTTATAGCGTTGGGTGCAAGAGTTTGATTGTTTGTGTAGGTGCATCCATTGGTAACTTTCTTGTTCCTCTTACTGGATTGATATCTTGGTTCTCAACAACTAAGGGAAATACTTATCTACTTTGTTGCATCACCCTTTCCTCTTCAAGGGAAAACCAACGCAAGCTCAAGAGGTAGCAGATAGCAAGGATGGATGTCATTTTATAGTTTGTTTTCGTCTGTAGTCGGACCCTGCTCTTTTGTATGATGTTTGAATATGTTGTTGTATTGATGTGATCTTGATGTAGCCTGTGGCGAGTGTAAGCCAATTCCATATACTCATCTCTTCTCTACATGTACATGTAATGATATCCATTCTTGCGAAACGACGAGATGCGCTTCTATCCCTGTCAAGGCCCTCGTGCCAAAATGAGGATAGGATCGCATCTTGGGCGTTACAACAGTGATCAAATAGACACTATTAACCATAACAACAATGATCAAATAGACATAATTAGCCATAACAACAACAAAAATGACATCCATCAAGTGACATTAAAGTATCAACATATCCATAACTGCCAACACAGACCATCAAGAGATCCATACCACCAACCATGAATTACACTTTGCAATGGCATCAAACCAAAATAAAACACATTGTAAGTTTACATGCCACATCAGCCATTCAGTGGTTTCCACTAGCTTTGAAAAAGGCCATCCAGCTAGTGTGTGTACCAACACTAGGTGGAGGAGCATGGGCACTAGAAGTTGAGGCAGCATACTGCCTTGGGGCAGAGAATGGCCTTGATGTACCTACAATACCTCTCCTAGCAGCACCTGTTACAGATCTTGAAGATTGAGCCACATTATCACCTCTTCCAGTTCCTCTTCCGGTCCCTCTTCCACCTGGAGCCCTTCTTCCACCACCTCTACCAGCACCACCTCCAGTTCCTCTTTCGGATCTTGTAGCAGGAGGAGCTCTGGATGTAGGATATGCAGCACCACTACCAGCAGGAGGAGCTCTGGGTGTTTGATATGCGACACCACTACCAGCAGGAGGAGTGGTGGGTGTTGATGCATCAACTCTTTCTTCTGAATTCCTTGCAGGCTAGGAAAATAATACAAAGGAAAAAAAATCAAAATATAGCAATTTGCACAAAAATCAAACCGAAGTACCAGTTCAAAGGGAATTACCACATGTTTGTTCTTTCTCAAGGCCAACTCAGGTTTCAACTGTTTCAAGCAGCTTGCATATCTATGCCCTTGTAATCCATAATTACTACAAGTTATAGTCCCCATTCTTGAAGTGTCCTTTGGCTTTGGAACTTCAAATTTTCCCTTGATCATCTTTCCTTCTACCTTTCTTCACTTTAAATTTAGGTGGTTCTATGTCTGGACCAGGGGTCTTTGTCCAATCATGCTCACTAGGGACTGGATATATCATTGGGTCATATGCAGCTAAGTACATAGGTTTCTTGAAGAATTTACTGACATAGTCCTCTGGAAACCTTTTTCCCTTGTTAATTGCTGAAATGGCATGGTTGCATGGTATGCCACTCGGGTCGCACTTTCTACAACCACAAGTGTGAATTTCCAAATTTACAACATGTGTTTGCTGCCCACTAGTAACTTGACATAGGTTAACACCTACTTGAATAGGTTTGTAGTACTTGGCCCTTTCCTTTTCAACCTCTTAACTTTTCTGCATAATGTGGTGTGAGCACCCATCTAGCTGTCTTTCCACTCTCTCTATTCCTGTGCCACCTAACCATCATCTTATCCTTTATGCCATCACACATTGCCCTTATAGGTTTTTTCCTAACATCTAGGATGTACTTGTTAAAAACCTTAGACAAATTGTTAACTACCAAGTCAGTCTTGCAATTAGTGTCAAATGCATGCCTATCCCATGTGTTTTTGGGTATTGCACTCAGCCACTCCCAAGCTTCCTCACTCTCAGCTTTAAGATCATCCATGGCAATATTAATTTTTTGTTCATTACAGGCATAACTGGCATTATCCATGCACTTCTTAAGATCTCCCCTCTAAACCCAACATTTTGGAAGTTTGCATATATGTGTCCGAGGCAGAATCTTTGGTGACAGTTAGGAAATACTGAATTCACTGCATTTAGTAGCCCCTAGTCCACAAAATTAACAAGCTAAGATACTGTCAAATAGATTTGGAAAACAGATATATGCAACATAGAATGGAAGATGCATTCACATACCTTTTGTCTATCAGACGTTATAGTATATGGACCAAACTGTCCAGCTTCTCCTCCTAGATAGATTTTTAGTTGGTGTAAAAACCAGCACCAGTTAGGTGTGTCTTCTTGTCCGACAATGCCAAATGCAAGTGGGTAAATGTTGTTATTTCCATCTCTACCGGTGACAGCAATGATTTGTGCACCAGTTGTTAGTTTAATAAAACATCCATCAAGACCTGAAAGAGCAAGTAAAGTGAACATTCAAAACAGATAGGTATCAAATGCATTTATATGTGCCAAGTAAAGGAAACTAACCAATGAATGGTCTACAACCCCTGAGAAAACCCTCCCTTGCACCATTAGTGCAGAAAAACATGGCATGGAATCTTGGTCCTGGATGTGGAATTTTCTCAGTTGGTGTTGGAGTTACTGTAGTGACTACAACTCTGCTCCCAGGGTTAGTATCCATGACAGTCTGTTCATAATCTCTTAGCCTTGGGTATTGCTTCCTATGATCTCCCAAAACAACCTCAACAGCCAAGTTTTTTTGCCCTATATGCCATAGTCTTTGGTACATCCACTCCATACTTCTCCATGCAAGCATCTATCATGGTATGGATGCTAGTACTAACATATGATCTAAACAGTGGCTCATAATGCTTTGCAAGCCACTTTGCCCTTACTCTAGTTGTCTCTGTGGTACTAGGGCAAGTGTGTTGTAGTCTCATCTTCTTAATTGCAAATGTTTTTTCACTTTTTATAACAGCTGCCACAACACAAAAGTTGCAACTTTCTTCTTTGCAATGCACAATAATCCTCTGATCTAAGTTCCTATGATACTTAAAGTCTCTGCACTGAGTGATGTGCAACCTCAACAAAGCTTCTCTAAACTGATGCTGATCCTTGAAACACATATGCAGTTGTAATTGCTGATGTGGTTGCTCCAAATGCTCATTGTACCATACTCTGGGTGGCCTCTTCTTTGCCCTACTCTTCCTTTTTTGAGGTAGCACAAATGCTAGTGGTTGATACCCATCATCTTCACTTTCCTTCAGTAAACCTTTCTCTTCTTCATCTGATGATGGTTTCCAATCAGGTTGCACTTCTTCTAAAAGACTGCTATGTGAGCTTGTTCTTGGTCCTCTCCTAATTGGCAGCTTCTGCTTCTTCTTTGGTACCAAAGGTACACCTTCTTCTTCTTCTTCTTCTCCTTCTTCTTCTTCTTCTTCTTCTTCTTCAACAACTCTATCATCCTCATCCAGCTCAAATAATTCCTCAACCTCTGTGTCACCCTCATAATGAAGCTTTTCCCCTTCTGATTCTTCATTCTCTGTTTCTTCATTCTAATTCTTCCTCTTCTACCTCTCTGTTTCTCCTCCCCTCCTCCATCTCTATGTCCATAGAAGACCTGGACTACCACATACAATAAGGATTATTGTCACTGTTATAATGCTCTTGCTCTTCAAATGTAAAACTATCATCACAACCCTCCTTTTCTTCCTCCACAACAGGTTTCAACTTTGCATTTTCACATTCCTGCTCTCTTGTGTTAAAACTCCAGGGCCTACAAATGAACTATAGGAGCTACTCTGACTTTCATACAGAACACCTTGCCGAACAACATCATAAACAGGGGGCTAAAGACAGATCATAAATAACAGGTTCAAAATAAACAACTGCATCTAATGGTTGCTTATTTCCTGCACTGACAGGTGGTGGAGTAGCCCTAACTAACAAATCAAGCACAAATCTCTCATCATTCTGCCTCTTGATCAACTGCGATTTCATATTGCTATCAACTATTTCCAAGCCCTGCTCTCCTGGACCCTCCATGTAATATAGTTCATTATAAATAGTAAATCCTTGCGTTTCCATCAGTGCAATCATGTTCAAATAAGTTATATCTGAACTGCATAGCTTCCTTTCTAAAGTGTCATTGTCATCAAAATGCATCCTAACAGTCCAAATGTCTTCATATAAACTACAAATCGCATTAATTTCAACCTAATTAGTACCCCCTAACCCTAATCCCCAATTAGAAATGACATAGGAGAAAGGAGAGGGAAGAAACTTATAGAACACCTCCGACTCCATGAGTCAAATCCTGGCTAATGCTAGGGTTAGCCATCCATTGCCGCGCTACCCGTACTCGCTGCTCCACTGAGATAGCCGGCTCCATGAACTCATCATCGTCGCTGGAGTACTCAGAGGAGGTGGAGTAGCCGTCATCGTCATCGTCGATTCCCCCTAGCGCAGCGCTCCCCAAGCCCCGAATGTTTGCTGTGAAGTCGCCTCCGTCTTCGCCGCTGGTGTTGCTACTGCCACAAGCACCACCGCCCGGGTCGCTGTCGCCATCGCCGGAACGGGAGAGCTAGGGTTGACGAGTAGACGAGAGAGGAGGACGAAGACAGGAGAGACTGGTCGACCGGTTCGAGCCGGACCGGTCCGAGTAAACGCAGGCGCGTGCCGTTTGGCCAGCGTGTCTCCTGACGCGTGGCCCCGGTTGTCAGTTTCAGCGTCAATACATCAAAATACAACTTTTAATCCGATTTACAACGTATGACCCGAAACTTGATACTGAGGCATAAAAATTATGGGTCTTGTATCAATCCGTCACCACCGCCCCAAATGTGGTACGTAGCATAGTGTAATTTTTTCACTCCGCTGACGCCACCCCGAAGGATCTAGAAAACCAGAACGATTCTCATCAGAGCACAAAGGCACTTCTTCCTCCCCTTCTGCGAATGGGCCTCCGCTTCGCCCACCTCGCCGGCAGGGTCGCCCGAGTCGCCTTCTCGCGCCGTGGGCCACACCTCTCCCCAGCCTGCGCCCGCCGCGTGCTCGCCCCTCTCGCCTCGCCGGGTGAGCCAAGCGGCGGTAACTGGCTCTTACCTGCCCGCGGCCACGGTGGCCACTCCCACCACCACGGCGAGGAAAGCGGCGAGGCGTCTGAGAAGATCTTCCGCTTGGGCCTCGCTGCTGACGTCGTCCTCACCGTAGGGAAAGCCATCACCGGTTACCTCTCCGGCAGCACGGCCATCACCGCCGACGCCGCTCACTCCCTCTCTGACATCGTACGTCTCCGAAACAAGTGCGCGGCCATTTTCTTAATTGATGCTAGTTGTGCAGGATTTTGAGTTGTGCAGGTGCTGAGCGGGGTGGCTCTGCTGTCGTACAAGGCGGCCAAGGTTCCTAGAGACAAGGATCATCCCTATGGTCAGTCCGAACCTCTCTCTGCTCGCAATTCCCACTTTCTCGAGGAAAACAATTGTGCAGGCATAGGAGAGACTGCAGTTTCCCTCTTTAACAGAACCAACAATTTGGGTTCATGTTTCCATAGTTCCGCATAACTCAGCTTGTTTTGATTTCTAATGCATGCGAAAAGTTATCAAGAGGATTCAGATGCAAGAACTAATTCCCAGATTGATTCATCGAGGATACTTTCCACCTTCCATGCTTGAGATTTATGATTAATCCGCATTGTAGGCTTGTGGGTTGGGAGATGAATGGTATTTTAAGATGTGATGGGTAGGAATGGAGGAGAGGGAGCTGGATAGCATGCTGGAATATGGAATCACCACATTTATGATATATACATACATAATTGTTGTTTTCTTCTCAGCACATTGTCTGCATCTGTACACCCGTTCATTGCTCAGATAGGTTATTTGCTATCTTTCATGTTCAAATTGTTAGGCTCATAAAGAAAGCTAGAGCTCAGAATATGTCATGATCTGAGTATTAATTACCTCAAGTCTTTTACTGGTCGGAAGAGTATCGATGTGTCATATGTAACATGTAAGCTCTCACTGTTTGTGCAAGTACACCATTGCACCTACATGCATGCTCTATGGGCATACCATATCCAGAAGAAAAATAGAACAGGAAAGTGCATTATGCTACTGCTTCTAACATTTTACTTGAATGCCCCCCTGTTGTAGTAAACAATACATACAACAATGTCGTTTTATTACCACATTCTCTGCGTGTGTCCACAAAGCATTGAAGGTTTACCTATCATCATTTCCTCTCCATTCCCAGGTCATGGAAAGTTTGAGAGTTTAGGAGCTCTTGGAATTTCTAGTATGCTGTTGATTACCGCAGGTGGGATTGCCTGGCATTCTTTTGAAGTTCTTCAGGTCTAATACTTCTCATTAACAATCTTGCAATATCTATTTACTTTAAGTAATACTCCCGCCGTTCCATAATTCTTGTCGTGATTTTAGTTCAATTTATGGAGCGGAGGGATTATCATTCTTCGGTTGGTACTTTATTTTGGCAATTGGTGGATGGTTTCTTCTGATGACTGGTACTCTGGTAAGACATGATTATGCATGGACATAATGTGCTCAATTCTTTGTTTCAGGGAGTTATGTCTTCTGCTCCTGATATAATTGGCAGCACATCGCACATGGATCACAACCATGGTAGTGGCGGGCATAATCATGCAGTAGATTTGGAGCATCCAGTCCTTGCATTGAGTATGACAACCTTAGCAATATCTATCAAAGAAGGGTATGTGGATAGTGTCATAAATCATTGCCTATTGGTTTCTGTTTTCTATTAAGTTTGACGATTTCATTTTGTTGCAGTCTGAAATTGTTCACTATTGTTTTGCTGCTAGATTTTACCGTGTTCGATGCAGTCCTCTCTGCATTGGGGTAAGGCTTGCCTCGTATAATCCTCCCCAGACCCCACCTCCTGTGGGAGCTTCTAGCACTGGGTCTGTCCTAGATTTTTACCGTGCCATGAGTATATGTGGTCAACTGCTTCTGTTTTCTGTTAGATTTTATTGTCTAACAGAAACAGATTTTATATTTAGCATCATCGAAAACCCCATGCCAAACTTATTTCCAAGGTCTGACCTTTTTGGCAACATTACTGGGCATGGAGCAGCGAAATCACACTGCCATGCTGCTGGGTGCTGGGCCTGGCATGATAAGAAGTGCCACATTTCGGTTCGGTACAAGACTTAATCCATGGCATGGCCAAAAGGGTCAAATCTGTAAATAAGTTTGGTCAAGATTTCTTAATTATAAGAAATTCATAAAGAACTCTTCTGTTCTGTAGCCACTAACGTTGTTTGCTACCTTTGTTCATGGAGGATATGTAGCTTGAGAAGTTGAAATTTAGTCATGTACTCCCTCCGTCCCAAAATAACTGTCTCAACTTTGTACTAACTCTAGTACAAATTTGTACTAAGCTTGAGACACTTATTTTGGGACGGAGGGAGTAGATTACTATGTGTGTACGAATTAAACATGCCATATATTCTGATATATTGTTCCTATCATAATAATTATTTTCTAGCCATTTTATATCTTTATCAAGATTTCCTTGTGATTCTTTGTTTTAGTATGAACTTACTTTCTTGATATGTGATAATTTCATAAGATTATTAGTGTCATCAAGTTTTACTATACTGGAATTACAGGCTCTATTGGATTACGAAAAGAGCTGGGGAGAAGGAAGGGAGTGGGCTGATGAAAGCTAACGCATGGCACCATCGTGCGGATGCTATTTCATCTGTTGTTGCTCTAGTAGGGGTAGGTAAGACCTTTAATCATGCTTGAACTTCCATTTCTCTAGAACTTTGTGTTACATTCCTATAACATGAATAGTTGTTTCAATGCTATCATGAGCCTCGAGTTCAAAGTAACACCATGAATCCAAGTTTAGAGTCTGAACTAAGAAAGTTGTTTGCATATCTGAAGTAGAGCTCTACCAGGCCTGATGGTGATATGTGTGCATCATTTTGTGTTGTTGTTGCAAAGCAATCTTAGTTTGTGAATTTCACCAAAAGATGACGTTTACTTATAGTATCTTCAAGGAGAAACATGATATTTTTAATACTCTGATTATCTTTTGCTTTTATATTTGTAGGTGGCTCCATTGTTGGATTACCTTATCTTGATCCACTAGCTGGCCTTGTTGTGTCAGGCATGATTCTTAAAGCTGGTGTTCAGACAGGATATCAGAGGTAATTATTTTAGGTGTGTTAAGTGATCTTCAATTGAACTCTAGTCAAGCTATCTTCTTAACAAGTCATGTTTACAGCTATTTTTTTATCTGTTTCTCCATATTTAGTGCTTTATACTCTCTGCCTTCAGAATATTGAAATCAAGGAGTACTCCCTCTTTCCCATAATGTAAGACACTTTTTGACACTACACTAGTGCCAAAAAACGTTCTACAATATGGGACGGAGGGAGTATCTTTCTAAAGTCACATGGAAGGAGAGGTATATAAACCATGAAATAACACAATGTGCTCATTTCTTCTGCGGTAATACTGTTATGGTGACAATTTTCTTGTCTACTTGACCTGATATAAAACTTTCTGCTAAATCAAGCACATACAACACAAGGTTTTATAGATAAACATACTATATTCTTCTACAGTTCAGTGTACACGAGTCTTACAATTTCGATGTTACTATGGGTGGTGATGTTCTTCTAACTTACTTGCAGTATACTAGAACTTGTTGATGCAGCTGTTGATCCATCGCTTCTAGAACCAATCAAGGAAACAATTGTCAAGGTTGATGGTGTAAAGGTACAATATTAGGAATTCCCTGAGGTTTCATTTTTCTCCGCAACAATGTGCTGTTGTATACTTGAAACTCTCAAGTGACGATTAACATTCTTGACATAATGTTAGGGGTGCCATCGGTTGAGGGGAAGGAAAGCTGGGACCTCCTTGTATCTTGATGTGCATATTGAGGTACATAGTAGTATGATTAATTTGGGCTGTGTCAGAATTTGTTCAATACTAGAAGTAGCCATGATGATTGATTGGTCATGCAGAGAGTACTTAGGCGCGCATACTAGAATCAGATAAATGCTGATAGCCTTAAGTTGATATGATATTCATTGTATTGCAGGTATATCCTTTCTTGAGTGTCAGTGCAGCACATGATATCGGGGAAATTGTCCGTCATCATATACAAAAGACACATAATCAAGTTGCCGAAGTTTTCATACACATAGGTACAGAATGGTCTCTATATTCCACCTGTCATGTGAAACTGGCCAATAACATAACTATCATTTGTATTTCGTCATGTTTTACATGCATCATAGTTGGGATCTTTACGTTGTAGCAGCATTATGCATGTTTCCATCCAATTGATAGCCTTAACGTTTGTCCCTAGTAGGCTACTGCATTTCCCAAATTTGTTAGTCATCATTGGGTATAATATTGTAAGCCTGGAACTCTGGTCCCCAGTGGTTAACTATACAATTGTCAATTGTGTGGAACCATCAACTGGAACATTCCTGAAGTACACAAATTGCAGACCCCTCATATTCAATGGGTGCTAACATGGACAAGAAAAGGATTTTGGAGAACTTGGAGAGAAGAAATTCAGACGTTATTCCATGGCAACGAAGTGCAGAAGCTATCGTGTCCGATATAATTTCCTCTCATTTTCCAAAGGTAAATAGTTTTTCCTACGTGAAGTTGATTATTGACAGTTATTAGCTCCTGTGCAAAGTTAATAAGAATTAATGCGAAAGATGCAGATATCTAGTGAGATGATGAGTGCAGAACTATATCAATGTGAATTGAATGAGGTTTGAACAGAAAATCTGGTTGATAGAATCTAGCTACAAGAGATGAAATGTGTAAATACAAGAAACAATATGAATTACACTACACTAGTGCCAATTTGTTAACTGGAATATCGTGCCTTTTTCGGAGAGCTTGTTTTACCTCTAGAGAGAATTCATATATACGACTCAAAACCATGATTTGATGCAGAAAATGTGTCTTGAACACCTGATGCTGCATTACTTGCAAGGGCGGGTGTTGCTTCAGGTCCAAGTTTCAATGCCTCCAGAAATTTTGATTCGGTAATCAACCTTTATCCTCCAGCCCAAAGCTCCAGTTTATATTATTCTAACCCTGTGTCCATCCCCAACTACTAAACTTTGAAGGGATGCAATGGACATCGCAAAAAAAGCCGAGGAGGAGATCATGAAGGCTGACGCCAGCATATGTCAAGTCAGTGTACACCTGAGATTGGGGCAACAAATTGAGCAACTTCAGCTGGCCACAAGCAAAAGCGGAGCAAGCGATCTACAGGCAGAAAAGCAGTAGAGGGAAGGGCGCATATCCTGTGCAGTACAGCTATGCTGACTCAGTCAGCTGGCATGGTGATTTTGCCAATCATTCTGACGTGCATCAACTGCAGTCGCTGCTGAGGCAGTGGACTAGGACAGCCCGTGTACATTGTGTCTTGTTAGGAAATATCAGAAGAAATGAAACAATCTCGAAACAGGCTCACGCTTTACAGATAATGTATAAACCAAAATGATAAGGTAGTGAGGAAGCTCTCCTACATAACAGATCTTGGGATAACCGGAATTATAGGGTGTAAAGCGTTTGTAGGTTGCTGCTTTTCAAGTCCGCCGTATCAAACTGTAGCATGGTAGGAACAGAGGGAATTTTCAGTGGAACAATGAAATGCATTAAGATTGGAAAGAACATCAACCGCGAAAGCACTCTGGGGCCTTTTGGCCAGCATTTGCTTTCGGATGAACAGTATCGCAAAAAAAATACATAAAATGTTTTTAAAAAGTTCTGATTTTTTTTGGATGTTTGTGTCAGTGTAGCAAACATATTTGACAATTTTCATACGAAGTAGTATTTCGTCGGTAAAAAAACGAATTTGGATAACATTTTGGGGTAACATTTGGTGCTTAAATTTGTTATTTTTGCATAGGTCATAATGTTTAACCTTTTTGCCTAAAACTTTGTAGGTGACATTTGAATATGACTACAAATACAAAAAAAATTATGAGGATTTTTTTCACATTTGAAAAATTACTTTTCACACGTAAGAACACATGCTCTCGGAAGCCAAACTGGATTTCTCACCCTAGTAGTCCTAACGAAAGCTAGAGGAGCAAATAGAAACAATGGATACTAGGTGTCGTGTGACTCGTCCCGTGCACGTTAAGTATTCATATAAGGCCTCGTTCAGAGTGTAGTTAGGGAAAACATAGAGAAGGAAAATTGCGGAGGAATTATAATGAATGAACAGTTGCAAACTTTGGAACGGGAAAAGAAGGAAAAAGGGAACAACTTGCATTCGGATGGCCTAGCGGGAAAATAAGGAAAAGGGGAACAGCTTGCATTCGGATGGCCTAGCGGGAAAAGAAGGGAAAGGGGAACAACTTGCATTCGGATATGAAGACCAAGTAATGAACGGTAGCTAACATAATATTTTATTTATTTGCACTGTACTTGTTCTTTTCTTCCACCTCATGGATATCCACATGGTCGAATACTTAGGGCCTGTTTGGTTTGCGACTAAGTTTGTCAAAAGTTGTCACACGTAAGGTTAGGCAAGTTTGACCAACTTAGGTGGGTGTTTGGTTCAAGCCACATCTTTGACAAGCCACACTACGATCCCACATCACATACACACAAAAGGTGTGGGAAGATTCTCTTAGGCTTGCCAACTTATGTCTCTCATTTTGAAGAACTAAGGGCCTGTTTGGTTTGCGACTAAGTTTGTCAAAAATTGCCACACCTAAGGTTAGGCAAGTTTGACCAACTTAAGTGGGTGTTTGGATAAAGCCACATCTTTGGCAAGCCACACTAGGATCCCACATCACATACACACAAAAATTATGGCAAGATTCTCTTAGGCTTGCCAACTTGTGGCTCTCATTTTGAAGAACTAACCTTAGCCAAGTGTGACAACATTGTGTGGCATTGCTAGGTGTAGAATTAAACAGCCCCTAACCTTATGCAAGTGTGGCAAAGTGTGGCATTGCTAGGTGTAGAACCAAACAACCCCTTAATTTCACCCAACAACACAATTCCTCTATTTTGCCTCGTGACTCTGACCAAAAATGCGCTTCGATCGGATTTGTTCAATCCTGTGAAATCTGCATGCTGGTGATGCTTTCCGATGGAATGTTGAGTACCTTTCCTTTGAAATGAACAACTAAGAGGAAAGAAACCCCGCGAAAGCAAACTTTCCTTTGGAATGACATCAAATCATGTGAACTGAACGGGTCTAAATGCACATGACTGCGTTGTCGATAGATGACATAGAATACAATGCCATGACATGCCGAGGACACCTAAGATTCACAACAACACACTTAGGAAGAGAATCGACGCCAAGTGTCAGAGACGGACAAAGGTTTTCACCCGAAACCCTAGCACGGAGAGAAGAACAACAATGACGCCCTCAAGCGAAGAGCAATACTCGAATCGAAGAAATAAGTTAAACCCAACGTCGACAATAGTGCGATTACAATCCAATGTCGGTCGGTACGCAAAAACAATAATTTAACATTGATGAGATCAAACTACAAGGCCACTTATATGTTTCAAGATAGATGAGTGAATGTTAATGACTTACTTGTTGCAGTATGGCATGAGAAAGGTGTCCTTATGATGAGTCACAGCCATGCACGGGAACAGGTACTCCGGGATGGGCTCCTGGCCAATTGTGGATTTCAGGTTGTGGCAGTGCATGTAAAATGGATTAGGTAAGATCACTTTACTATGCCGAAGTAGGGTATCTGAAGCTCGATGAAGTGATCAGAGCCTCATTAACTCCGGGGAGAGTGTGAAGATATTTTCATGGATCACCTCATCAAAAGTCAAATCAATTTTATCGGCTGAAAACTCACAGACGAAATTACAACATTTAGTAACCCTGGTCGTGTAACCATGTTGGCCTTCTTTTGATTTATGTATGACATCGTCATGTAGAAAATTAAGATCAATCGAGAGGGTCCTCAACGTAGAGTCCGATAGCCACGGTTGACCAGGCTTGTATGTATTCACTTCCACCCTTCAGGGAAGACAATGGGCACATGTGGTTTCTATGCGGATGGTCCACAATTGGAACGTACATCCTTCTTCGCTGATTTCGGAATATCTTGGGCTATGTCTCCAACACTGGCAAAGGGGGGGGGGGCAAGTTCCTAAAGGCAGGATCACCGTCAGTAGTAGAGATTATGCGTGGAATCTCCTCTATATCACTCAGTGTCCACTTAAGCAGGTAGCCCTGGGTCACTTGTCCTAATATAGTGAATCCCTCTTCGAGGGGATGTGGCAATGGCCATAATCCGAATCCCTTTGTTATTTCCTACATCAGCACCCTCATCATGCTCACTGGCAGGACGACGATGTGCATCATTTTAGTACCATCGGTAAACGAGATGATTTGCCCCATGGCAACCCTTGTTGTCACTCCATCCACTTTGCCTTGTAGCCAGTAAGGAACAAATTGTGATGCTCGTGGCTATTGGGTGCTACTATTCATATGTTATTGCATAGGGCTCGGCGTGCCCTGCGAAAATAGTTCAACTAACATTTTTTGAATCAATGCATCTACTTTGGCTTGTATCTTGTCATCAACCCTGTTTTTCCTTCAATACCTTTTTAGTTCCTTAGTTTGGGGATAGGCCTCATCCCACAACATCTTACCCGCGCCCAACGCACGCCCAACCTTGCGCTTACTGTTAACCACAAAGCCCTCGTTCACTGCCCAGGTAAGAGGGTCGTCATATCTGTAGCCGTAGGGAGATTCTTGAGGACGGTCCAAATTCCTGCTTTATTTTTCTCTACAAAATATACATATGTTGTGGTAAATGGTTACTATCGTAATAAATGCACTAGATCATTGATGGCGCTCGTTGCCGCGCACGACTATTTTAGCACTTGTTAGAAATATAAAGTAATTCGTATACATTTGTTTACAATGCTTTGAAGTACTGTGCTTATGGGTTGCTTGTGCTTGTCTCCAGTTTTCAAAATAATGTCATGGAATTGAAGAGAGGAATCTTATTGATTAGCAATAGTAGTTTGTTGAGCTATTTTTTTAGATCTAAGAGCATATACAACCGTACCCCTCATATCCCCTCAAATGCCCAGACAGGTCGACCAGTAACAGATCGATCACGAAATTTTGACCCAACCAGGCCTCTAAAATCGGCCTCAAACGCCTGGGCTGGTCGGCACCCCTCATGTCTAGCCCAAATATGGGGCGGATATTGGGGAGCCCACATGCGTCCTAATACGTCTCCAACGTATATACTTTTCCTAACACTTTTGCTCTGGTTTTGGACTCTAATTTGCATGATTTGAATGAAACTAACCCGGACTGACGATGTTTTCGGCAGAACTAACATGGTGTTGTTTTTGTGTAGAAATAAAATTTCTTGGAATGGAATGATTTTTTTGGAGATTTATTATGGAATATTTGAAGAATTATGGAGCCAGAAGCCACCTGAGAGGGGGCCCAAGGTGCCCACACTCCACCAGGGTGCGCCAGCCCCCCTTACGCGACCTGGTAGAGGGTGGACACCTCGTGGGTCCCCCGGCCCTAATTCCAATGCTATAAATTCACATTTTTTGGGAAAAAATCAGAGAGAAGGTTTTACCTCGTTTCACGATATGGAGCCACTGTCACCTCCTATTCTTCATCGGTAGGCCAGCTAGAGTCCGTTTGGAGCTCCGGAGAGGGGAATCTTCAATCTTTGTCATCATCAACCATTCTCCATCGCCAATTCCATGATGCTCCCCACCGGGAGTGAATAACCCCTTCGTAGGCTTGCTGGTCGGTGAGGAGTTGGATGAGATTCATCATGTAATCAAGTTAGTTTTGTTAGGGCTTGATCCCTAGTATCCATTATGTTCTAAGATTGATGTTGTTATGACTTTGACATGCTTAATGCTTGTCACTAGGGACCGAGTTTCATGATTTCAGATCTGAACCATTTATGTTATCATCATTATATCTATGTTCTTGATCCAATCTTGCCTATTCATATGCACCTATTACGTGTTATGATCCGTCAACCCCATAGTGACAATATTTGGGATACTTCACGGTGATGACCGTAGTTTGAGGAGTTCATGTATTCACTAAGTGCTAATGCTTTGTTCTGGTTCTCTATTAAAAGGAAGCCTTAATATCCATTAGTTTCCTAATGGACCCTGCTCCCATGGGAGGGTAGGACAAAAGATGTCATGCAAGTTCTTTTCCATAAGCACATATGACTATATACAGAATACATGCCTACATTACATTGACGGACTGGAGCTAGTTCTATGTCGCCCTAGGTTATGATGATTATATGATGAATATCATCCAATGAATATTCCAATCCAGTGCCTACGATATTTACACTTATTGCTCTTGCTAAGTTACTATTACTGCTGTCATTGCTACACTTGCTACAAAACTATTGCTGCTACTGTTACTACTACTGTTACTGTTACCTCTCCTATCAAACCATCATATTACTGTGCTACTGATCACTTTGCTACTAATATTTATATCTAGGTGTGGTTGAATTGACAACTCAACTCCTAATACTCTCAAATATTCTTTGGCTCCCCTTGTCTCGAATCTATAAATTTGGGTTGAATACTCTACCCTCGAAAATTGTTGCGATCCCCTATACTTGTGGGTTATCACATGCGCCTGACAGGCCCGGCCCACCATCGATTCCCACTGTTGTCCCACAAAATCCCCACTCCGGACGTGTCGCTTAGAACCCTAGCTCACTTTCCCTCACTCTGCCCCTCCTCTCCTTCTTCGATTTCGATCCTATCCACTCCAATGTCGAGCTCCGGCAGCCGCTCTGATGTTGACTTCGATGAACTACTCCTCCACATCGTCTTGGTGCAGTCCAAGGTGGAGACCGGCATTAGCTCAAATTTGGAGCTAAGCCATAGCTCTCGTGCCGGTGCAGTGTGGACGCCAGAGCTGGACCGTCCCGACCCGTGCGCAGTTCCGCCAGGACTCCGTAGTCCACGTTGGCCCACACACTCTCCTTCCCCCGCCGCCCGCTCCTCCATGCGGGCAGCGTTGGGTCATAGTGCCCACACCGCCTGCACACACGCACACTCTGGAATCGAAGGCGCGTGCCACTCGCCGTGAGGGGGAGTGGGCAAGGGAGAGGGTAGCGACGCAGTCCGCACGCCACCGCCGTAGGATACCGATGGAGCCCGACGAGGACAAAACCCTCCTCGCATGGGTGTACTGCCGGTCCCTCACCACGGTGGACTTGCACGTTGGCGCCTTTGACGGAAGAACGACAAGGCGCTTCGGCTGGTTATTGAGCAGTCGGAGCGTGAGGTGAGGGAGGCAACATAGGAGAAGGCCCGGGTCGCCAAGTGGAAGCGGGAGCAGGACACGGTGGTCCATCAGATGAAGGGCCTCATCATCCTCTCCTACTCCAACTCCGACGCCGGCGATAGCTGCACGTCCTCCTTCGATGGTCCTCCGCTAGCCGTAGAGGGATACAACTACGCCGGTGACGCAAAGGGCAAAGGACCGGCGAGGATGTGGTGATCTCCCCCTACGCATTGTTTATATAGTTTTTAGTTGTACAAATTTGAGAACTATGTCCGCTGAACTAATATGATCTTTTGGGTGATGTTTGATGTCCGTTTGCTGCGAATCTTGTGTTCGTTTGCTTCCGATTTTGTTGTCCGATGTTTGATCATGTTCCGATTTTGCTGCGAATCTCTCAATGTTGCATGTGTAGTATGGATATAAGGTGTCCAATATGAAATATGAGGATGTGGAGAAGGAAATATGACGAATCCCGATCAGTGCCCGCGGACGCGCCCCGACATGTCCGCAGAAGTTTGAGGGGCCGAATTAGCCCATCGCGGTTGTAGATGCTCTAAGAGACTTCTTTATTCGAGTTGTGTTTGATGGTTGACGGATACATGTTTCGTGATTGATCATGACCTCCTTTGGCTCCTAAAATAACTCTCTCGCAAAGGTTCACATCACAAAACCTAGAAAGTGAAATGGTGAAAGAAGAATATTCAAGGAAACAAAAATAAAATTACAGGGTACAAATGTTTCAAAAATATTTGCTCATTCCTTAATTACATTTTTGTTGACGTGCAAGAAAATGACACATATTGTACAAGTACAAAGGATTGCGTTCATGCATACGACTCTTCTCGACATGTTAATTGTCTTGTAGCTCACTTCTAAGTCACTGTACATCTGGTCAAGATATCAAAGTTGTTTAAAAGAATGAGAGTAAAAACATAAGCGAAGTCCTCATAAAATGAGCACAACAAATAAAAATTTATATATAATTAAGAGGATCCACGGAAACATAATTTAATGAAAATATGGAATTTAACATCGCTAAAAAAAGTAAAATGGAACTGCTTTATATTTATTTGAAGAAAGCTTGTTCATATAACATAAAAGATGTGAAATAGTAGAACAATGGCGACCACCCACTCTTCCTTTATGTCAATGATGATTGAAAATACAACATCATCACTTTCAAAACCCTAAATAAGAAAACAAATCGGTATAGTGTTATATCATGTAAACTTCTATGTTTTGTAGGTTCTCAGCCTTTCAGTCTCAATGCAGAGAACTGAAATAGAAACGACATCATGGTGCAATGCCTAGGAGACCTAATTATTGTATTTTTAATCAGTAGCTATAGGCTATGGCTACATGGTACTGTTAGTGTTAGGAAAAATAATGCCACCGTTTTGATTATTGGTATTGCTTTCCAAGCAATCCTTTTCATCTCTATATAACCAATCAAACAAAATGCCTACTTCATATGAAAAAAGTAACAATTTAAATCATGTTGTTGACGTGCCATCATATGCGTGCTCATAAATAAGACGACAAGTACAAGAATGTATTGTATGATGGAAATTACTTAATATCTTGGAGGATATGATCTCTACCTTCTAATGCTTTGGCAATTGTCATGAAAAGATTATCTGATCTTGTTATCTTGCATGTAAAGTGACTTAGAAATGGTTAGACAACTATTGCATTGTTAGCTTGTCACTTGCAATGAATCTAGATTATGTTCAAACACAAGATGGACCTCAAGTAAACAATGACTTTTTGAATGCAAATATAACATATATTTGACCATTTCTGCATGCTAGAGGTAAATGCATAAGAACATAGGCAGTATGTATTAGTGAAACAAATAACTGAACTCCTAAAAAGGTCAGGCTAGCATGCACAATTTGTAGCCTCATCATAATAACTGATATAACAGGAGGTCCCCATCTAACTAAAGAAATAAGTTTGGCATATTTACAGCAGAAACTCCTAAGACGCTATAATGAATCAACATCAGTCCGGCTTCCGAAATTAGCTCATGCGTCCATTGTGCAAGCGGCTAGTCCATTTTTCCAATATACACAAGGAAGGAAGGTCCATTAAAATATTCAACATATAACCTGGCTTAATACAACATATAAAGTATGTAGAAGGTGCAAATTTTAAGTGGTATTAAGCCCTATGTGTAGTTTGAAAAGAGTAAATTTTACTAAATAAAATTATAAAAAAATCAGAATTACTGTGAGCTTATAAGGCAATTGGAAGATAGCAATAGTAGAGGCACAAAGGAAATGCAACACGCTAGCTGCACAAGTTGGTGGAAGAAAGTCATGCGTCCAACCAAAATAGAAAGCTTGCAGCGGACATGTGATACGTCTCCAACGTATCGATAATTTATGAAGCATTCATGTCATATTTACCTATGTTTACAATACTTTTATATGGTTTTGATGCACTTTGTATGATTTAATTGAAACTAACCCAGACTGATGCGGTTTTCAGCAGAATTACCGTGGTGTTGTTTTTGTGCAAAAAATAAAAGTTCCCGGAATCGCGGTAAACTTTTTGACGATTTTTTCTAGAGTAACTAAGAAATACTGGAGCGAAGAACCACTAGAGGGGGGCTACCAGGTGCCCACAAGCATCAGGGCATGCCAAGGGGGGTGGCCATACCCTGATAGCTTGGGACCACCCCGTGGCTCCGTTTCGCGTGATTCCAACGCTGAAAAATCCTATAAATACCCAAGCCCCCAAAATTTAACCTAGATCTTGCACTGCGCTGCCGCAAGCCTTTGTAATGAAGAAATCTCATCTGAAGCCCTATTCCTGCACCTTGCCGGAGGGGGCAATCATCACCGGAGGCCATCTTCATCATCCTGAGCAGGTCTCCATGAGGAAGAGGGAGTAGTTCACCCTCGGGGTTGAGGGTATGTACCAGTAGCTATGCGATCTCTCTCTCTCATTTTCTTGCGATGTCATGATCTTGATGTATCATAGGCTTTGTTCATATACTTGGATCATATAGTGTTCTTCCCTTGATGTCTTGATGTGATGAATTCAGTCTATCCCTTTGAGGTGTTGTTATGTCAGATTGAATATTGGATTTGAGATCACTTGATGTATGTATTGCATGTGGATACCTATGGTGACAATGGGGTGTTCTATTGATTCACTTGATATATGTTTTGGTACTCAACTTGCAGATTCTCGTGGTGATAATGGGGTAATCTATGCATATGGGTTGATACACGTTCTTGTCCAACTTTCTTCGATAGAAATCTGGAGGCACTCTTTGAAGTTCTTTTGCATTGTTTGAGGGCCCGTTTGGAAGTCCTCCAGCTTCCCAAAACTTCCCAACTCCGGTTCCTCGCACCAGCTTCGTGCTTCTACTGGCTGAAAACTGTTCGGTGGGTGCGATCTAGCTTCTGTTTTTTAGATGGGCCGATAGCCCAAGAAGGAGAGAAGCTAGCCCATTTGGTGTGGAGCTAGCCAGGCATGTGGCCAATATTGGAGGTGAACAGGGGCAACTACAGGGAAGAAATAACGTGCGACGGCTCTTGCCGGACCCCGATCCTAAGCCATACAAGTCCAACAAGTAACACATCATATCACTTTGCGGCCTCACACACTGTAATCCCCACGGCTTCCACCTTACCTTGGCTAGGACCGTTTGCGCCTTTTAGCTCATGTATATGCATATGTTGCTAGCAATCATATGTCAAAGAACCCGGGTTGACATGACTAGTTATAAACCCAAGTGGCACAACAGTACAGGGACATGCATACATAACCCAATAGTGCAGGTATCGGTCATCAACGGGTGTAGACGAGTCGTAGCAAGCTACATGGACTCCATGACACTGTGTGACATTTCCCTGTAGGGACTGACACAACAACAAAGAAGGATACATGCCGGTCAATCAGTGTGCCCGGAGCAGTAGCAAGCTACCAGGGCTCAACGGAGGCACATAGAGGCATTTCCTTGCAAAGAAGGCTACCATAGGCATACGACTAGGTGTCGAACCCCACACATACCAATTCATTTCAAACATACACACATTATGCATGATATGTGTAGATACAACATGGCATCACAACATAACTCCATGACTCAAGTATTTATTAAAGACTCATAAGAGCCAACATAGTGTGGTATTACAAACAAGGGTCACATGACCCAACACTCAAGTCATACAAGCAACAAGCAGAAGCAAAATATGTCTAGGTACAGACATCTACTAAAAGTGGATGGAGGAGCCTAAAAGGCTACAACGACCTACCAAAAGGAACCAGACCTCTCTTTGGGATTCCCAAGCTAATCCGGCCAACATCGAACTTCACGTCGCAAGAATCAATAATGAGGCTGACGTCTCCTCTACAAAACATAAATTAAGAAACTGTGAGTACAAAGGTACTCAACAAGACTTACATCAGAACTAACTACATATTCATCATTGTCAATGAAGGGGGTTGTGGAGTTTATTGCAGCAAGCCAACTTTGAATCTTGGCTAACCTGTACTACGACTACAAGTAGTATCTTTGATGTGGGATAGCGCACACGAGTCCACATATTCACCAAATGAATACACCACTATGGATCCACTCCCGTCTCCCTACGAGAAGGCCATCCATAGCACTCACGCTTATCTTGCATATTTTAGAATTATCCATTTCACTTGTCTATGAACCACATAAGTTTTCCATGTAGTCCATATCCGAGGACGCGGCTATTCAAACAGATTCATAACCCCGTAGGAGTGTACTTCTTCACACATGCTCCCGCCACTTATCGCCATGTGCACGTAACAAAGGCACCTCGACAACCTTCGAGCGGAAGCCTAGCGAGGGAGTCGGCCATGACCGTTCACCACACAAGACCCTAGTCCAAGTTTATCGCCTATTTGAGACTGAACCCACACAGAAGTCCGGCCAAAGTTTCCGGTACGGCCTCAAATGATATGCGCAGGGTTCCCAAGCCTACCGTTTGGGTGCCATTTGGTACACCGTGCCACTATGTATATACCGCATCACAGCCCACCCCGTCGGGCAGCGCTATGCATGGCCGCCAACACTTTTCCTACAAACTCCAGAAACTAATTGCAACTCCTGGACAAAGATCAAGGCGATTAATAAGCCGAGAGGGGTCGAGTTACCGGAGCCCAATGTGTGGTAGTATCTTGTCTTGGATAACATACACAGAACTCAGTTCTTAAGGACGGTCCCAATGAGACAACCCATCATGTACTCCTACATGTCCTCTCATTTCTACCTTTACCAAATCGTGTTAACACAATTAGTTCCCACACAGTAGGACATGGAAATTGCCATTCCGATTCATCGCCCGGATGGATCAGACCCAACACGACACGCCTCTAAGCATAGCAGGCACAACAGGTAAGCAAGCATGGATGAGTAGGCACATCAAGGCTCAAACAGTTCCTACTCATGCTAAGTGGTTTCAACTATTTACTGTGACAAGGACATGTCATGCAAAGGAATGGGTTCAAGTACCGAGAACATGTAACAGTTGAATCGTTATTGCTCTAATGCAGTAAAAGAGAGTAGGAGCGAGACAGTGGGTTCATATCAATATGCTCAGGGTGGGGTGGCTTGCCTGACACTTCTCAAGATAATAATGAGTCTTTATCAGTGACAACGATCTCAACATCATCATCTACCGAGAAGGAACAACACCGACAAATAGAGAAATGAACACATTCAATGTGACGCAACAAACATTGTGTATGCTATTTCATGTTAAGGTACTGAATTCACCTAATACAATATTGGATCATATTAATTGAAGTGGAATTAAAATAGGCATCAAATTCCAACTCCAAACTATTTATCAAATTTGTCCTAATCATGAAATATCCTTGTTGGTGAGGTTAACTTGCCCAAACATGCATGAACATGGCATAAACAGATTCTTCATATTTTTCTGATCATTTTTCATATATAAATTATTTCAATCTGAGTTACGGTTGAATTACTATGATTTTTAGAAGTTTTGAATATTTCTGAAATATAATAAATCAATTAGGTTTTATTTAAATTTCCAGAAAAACTTAACTGTGTCAGCGTGACATCAGGATGACATCATCAAGTCAACCGGGTTGGTCAGGGTCAATTCTGACTAGTGGGTCCCGTATGTGAGTGGCTGAGCTTAAGTTAAGATGATTTATTTTTAACCAATGGATTAATTATACGATGGGTCCTAGTGTCAGTGGGTCATGGGCTTGGTTAGCAGCATGATTAGTAGTTAATGATGGGGCCACATCATCTCGTCGTCGGCTGAACGCCGAGGACCATCCGCGACGGTGGAGGTGCTCGGAACCGAGCTACGGGCCACCATTCTCTTCGATGTTTGTGGCCACGACTTGCTGGAGCTCTCGCGCATCCATTTGTGACAACGGGAGGACGCGGGGTGGACTGGTTCGAGCACGGCGTCAATTGTGGTGGTGGCCGAAGTTTGTTTCGACGTTAGGATCGGCGCTGGGGTGAGTAGTTCATCCGTTTATTTACACCTATAGCACCTACGCTCGGCTGCGAGTTTGTTGCGTACGGTGGGGTGGACAACAGGTCACCTGAGTGACGCCAGCGACAAAACCGAGCAGCGATGGTCTGCATCCATGGCGGTCCTACACCCTAGAGGACGCAAGCGATGAGAGGGCAAGGGGGAAAAGGACCAAGTGCTCACGAACATCACATAGAGCTGGTCAGCTAGCTCAAAGACGACTCGTAGATGGCGAATTTAACGCCGGTGTCCTGTGGGTCTGAGGAACTAGACGATGTTGGGGCAGCTCTGTGGGGCATCTCCGGTTAGCTTGCTTCGTCAAGGAGGAACAGGTCATCGAGGCGGAGCGTCTGAACTCACTAGAGGGATGCAGGAGGCCGATGGTAATGGCGAGCGGCGACGATGTGGCCATGGGGTTCTCAGTGAGGCAGAGGATCAAGGAAAGCGAGGGGGAGGGCAAGCGAGGGAGAAGACAGGCGAAGGGCGGCTCGATCTAGACGTCTCTGGGCTGCGTGGCGCTCTTAACTGCCTCTAGGCGATTGAGGAAGCAGGAGGTGGCCAGGCGGGCCATTGGCACATGCCCTCGTGCCCACCCGCACGAGGAAGAAGATGCCCCCATCCCTGGGCTGGGCCAGGAATAGTGCTAGGCCAGGTAAGCACTCCCTCTCTCTCTTGTATTCCGTTTTTCTGTTTTCTATTTTTTACATTCTGTCTTGACTTGATTCCAATTAAATCATCTTAAAAAGATTCTGAAAACTTGTTCCTACGTTTGAGTGGATTATTCCACATACAAAGAACATTTTTTTTCTATTTTGGACAATTTTTAATATTTATGAAAACCAAAGGTAGCTAAAGTAATTCCAAAAATATTTTTCAATGATTTCAAATATTTCTTTTGAAATTTAAAATTTGTTGGTTTGGACCAGTTATTTGATTTAAGGTAAATCTCGTTGGTTAGGATTTTATGGAGGCCATTTTGGATTCATTGATTCAAATTTGCTTTGAACTTGGTTTAGTCCACTTGGGGTTGGGTTAGGTCATCCCCATTTCTAGTTTCATGAAATTGAACATGATGCATGGATGATCACTGATGCAACTAATTACAGGAAATAATCTAGTGCTGTGACAACTCATCCCCACTAAATAAGAATCTCGTCTTGAGATTCAGGCGTAGGGTAAGAGGACAACAGGGAACACAACACTAACACAATCTTGATGATCCAATTGCCCTTCTCGAAGATGTTGATTCATCACATCACGATGACCTTGACATCTTTGCCTTTAGGACCTTTACTCAGCAAGACGACAAGGGAACGGAGAACTCTACAAGAATCGATCTTCTCGAGATCGAGCAACTCATGATCAACTCATGGAATGAAACATAAGAATGTCTCTTGAGCTAAGACACCAAACATATCGAGAGCGATGGAATGAGGCAGGTGACAGAGATTTCAATTGGTAGGCAACAATTCCACGCTTAGCTAGGATGGAGCATGGGTTTCATAGTAGCGAGGAGTTAGTTGCCCTTCATACCATAACGGGTACCTTAGGGAAGGTGACTCTTAGGATTATCCCTTAAGTGGCAAAAAGAATTTCTTTTGATACGGAGATCATTTAAACTCTTTATACCAGCCTAAGTAAATTCACAAGCGATCGTTTGAAGGAATTCGAGCGAATGACATACTCAGTTTGGAAAAGAAACTAGAGTTATAGGACAACTCAATAAACGGAAGGCGCTTTCCAATTGATACCGAGGTATAACCCAGTGTCTAAGCATGCTCTCAAGAACTTGAGTATTTCCATATTCATCAAGGTTTTACCAACATCCATGCCAAGGATCCTGGCAACACATCATACCACCATGATGAATAACAATGGAGGATGCAGATGCAAAGGAAGATATCACTTTCTCATATTCCACCTTAGATATGTCAAGGAAACGAAATATGGATGATTGACCGAGAGACATTTAGCACTTCGCTTCTAATGTTCTCCTTGATGTACTAGCGTAACCAAAAAGGTAACGTTTGGTATTTAGAACATCAAGTAAAAGGTCGGATTTTGGGGCCTCAAAGGGGGTCCATGATGAGCAACTTCCTAGAATAAGTCATATGAAATCCTCATGGGGAAGTGGCTAAATTCCTGATACAAGATATTATAACAATAGGTCTTCCGGCTAGGTGCGTTAGCCACAACATCACTTTACCAGGTTACAGAGAGACCAATATTATAATTCTTGAGAAATGTTCCAACCACATGTCTGCCTGAGATTCAGATCTGGTTGGTGATAGGATGTTTCAGACTCAACAGGTCTAGAAGTGAAAGTTTGCAAATAAAATCGATGAGATGGCGTTGCGGAATTCTCGGGAGATGAACTGCGGAAGCCAACTCCAAAACATGAGCTGGATTGCAAGACCCACATGAACACAGTGTCCAAGACAATTGTGACCACATAGTCTTACAACAAAACACTACCGAGTTCTTGTTAGGAACCATCATTGGGGTTAATGAAGTCCTTGCATAAGTCATATGATTAGCTCTTAAGAAAGAACTTCTTTTACTTATATACAAATCAATCAGTGGCTTGGTGTGCTAGTAATATATATGGAGTGGAGGTTTCCAATCTAGAAAACCATAGGATTGTTTGCACGTGCATGACTGACTTGCAATGATTCTAGAGGAAGTAAATTGATCTTTCTCGAATTCACGGCGACAACTTGCATCAAATGCACATGAACTAAGAGGGAATCACTTCTTACACCTAACATATACTTCATGTACCGAACACGAAGATATTGCCTGCAAAGTTTCCAACACTAGCTTTATGTTCATCATGAATCATGGAATAGATGAAAATGTTGTCGATGGGCTCAACAACAAATCACCGAGATATCCATGTAGATGGAAGCCCATAACTATGTGAACAAGGTGATAGCATTAGTCAGACCAAGGAATATAATGGTGCAAGCTCGAGGACGCATCCATGAGTGTGACAACATTAGGAAAATATTTGGTTCTGATTTTGATTTGACGATAGCCCACACTCAAATTAAAGGTTGGACAAGACAATAGGTGCAACAATTGATCACAAGGATCAATTGATGAAGATATCATCTTTCTTCAACACACACACACACAAGATATCCCTTAGGAAAGAACTAAGACAGGCAAAGCTTTTATCTTCCAACTCTCCAAGTTATTATTTATCTTAACCAACTAACTCAGGGTATCTAACACAGATTCTTAGAAAAGGGGTGGTTTACAGAAAAACCATATTGATCACGAACTCAACGTAATGGTTGCTACCTCTTGAGCGTGCGGTGGTTTTCCCTTGAAGAGGAAAGGGTGATGCGGCAAAGTAGATAAGTATTTCGCTCAATTGTTGAGAACCAAGGTATCAATCTAGTAGGAGGAACAAGCAAGTCACCAATGGATGCACTACACAAACAATCAAACTCTTGCACCCAACGCTATAATGGGGTTGTCAATCCCTTCATGATTATTTGCAAGGACTAGATCTGATAGATATATATGTAAAGGAGAACAGAAAGTAGAAGGTAAATAAATTGCAGCAAAGTATTTTTGGTATTTTTGGTTTATAGATCTAAAAGTATATTATGGAAATTAGACCCGGGGGCCATAGGTTTCAATAGAGGTTTCTCTCTTGAAGCAAAATATCATGGTGGGTAAACAAATTAATGTCAAGCAATTGATAGAAATGCGAATAATCATGTAGTTATCCAAGGCAATGATCATGCATATAGGCATCATTCCGTATCAAGTAGACCGAAACGATTCTGCATCTACTAGTATTACTCCACACATCGACCGACTCCTGCCTGCATCTAGAGTATTAAGTTCATGAAGAACAGACTAACACATTAAGAAAGATGACATGATGTAGAGGGATAAACTCAAGCAATATGATGAAAACCCCATCTTTTTACCCTTGATGGCAAAAATACAATACGTGCCTCGCTACCCCTAGTATCTCACTGGGTGAGGACACCGCAAGATTGAACCCAAAACCTAGCACTTCTCCCATTGCAAGAATTACCAATCTAGTTGGCCAAACCAAACCAATAACTCAAAGAAACTTGCAAGGATATGAAATCATGCATATAAGAAATCATGGGAGATTCAAATAAGATTCATGGATAATCTGAACATAAACTCACAATTCATCAGATCTTGAAAAACACACCACAAAAGAGGAGTACATCGGATAGATATCCATGAAGATCATGAAGAACATGGTATTGAAGATCAAAGAGAGAGAAGAAACCATCTAGATACTAGCTATGGACTCATAGGTCTGTGGTGGACTACTCACGCATCATCGGAGGGGCAATGGAGTTGATGTAGATGCCCTCTGTGATCGAAACCCCCTCCGGTAGATTACCGGAAAAGGTTCCAAGATTGGATCTCTCGGGAACGGAGGCTTCCGGCGGCGGAAAGTATTTGCGTGGCTCTTTTTGATGTTGGGGGGATATTTGGGAATTTATAGGCCAAAGATTAGGGTTAGGAGACCTGCCGGGAGGCGATAAGCCTGCTAGCCGCGGCCAGGGGGTGCCTAGAAGGCTTGTGGCCCCTGGCAGGGTCCCTGCCGTGCACTCCAAGCCTGGTTGATTTGTTTCCTTCCAGAAAAATTCCTTCCAAAGATTTTATTCCGTTTGGGCTCCGTTTAATATTCCATATCTGCAAAACTCAAAAACAAGGAAAAACAGAAACTGGCACTAGGCTCTAGATTAATAGGTTAGTCCCAAAAATAATATAAAATAGCATATTAATGCATATAAAACATCCAAAACAGATAATATAATAGCATGCCACCATAAAAAATTATAGATACATTGGGGACGTATCAGCATCCCGAATCTTAATTTGTGCTCATCCTCAAGTAGGTAAATGATAAAATCAGAATTTTTGATGTGGAGTGCTACCTAACATATTTATCCATGTAATATTCTTTATTGTGGCATGAATATTCAGATCCGTAAGACTCAAAACAAAAGCTTAATATTGATATAAAAGCAATAACATTTCAAGCATACTAGCAAAGCAATTGTATCTCTTCAAAATATAATGGCAAAAGAAAGTTATCCCTACAATATCATATGGTCTGGCTATTCTCCATCTTCCCCAAACAAAGTATTTATGTCATGCACAACCCCAATGAAAAGTCAAGCACTTGTTTTCACACCTTTATTTTCTCAATCTTTTTCAACTCTCATGCAATACATGAGCATGAGCCATGGATATAGCACTATAGGTGGAATAGAATATGGTGGAGGTCGTCAAGGAAAGGGAGAAGATAGCCTCACATCAACTAGGCGTATCAACGGGCTATGGAGATGCTCATTAATAGATATCAATGTGAGTGATTAGGGATTGCCATGCAAATGGATGCACTAGACCTATAAGTGTATGAAAGCTCAAAAAGGAACTAACTGGACGTGCATCATGAAGAAAAATTCCACTAGTTATATGAAAGTGACAAAATAAGAGACTCTCTATCATGAATATCATGGTGCTACTTTGAAGCACAAGTGTGGAAAAAGGTAGTAGAAATGTCCCTTCTCTCTCTTCTCTCATTTTTTGGTGGGCATCTAAGGCCTCTTTTATTTATATTTTTTTAACTGGGCTTCGCTGACCTCTTTTTTTCATAAAGTCCGGAATCTCATCCCCACTTGTTAGGGAATCATAGCTTCCATCATCCTTTTCTCACATGGGACATGCTCTAATAATCATAATCATCATGCTTTTATTTACTTACAACTCGAAAGAAAATTAGAACTATGATAAAATAGGACTCTATATGCAATATGGAAGTGATGGTGCATGTCATAAAAGGAAACGATGGAAGTTGCATGGCAATATATCTCGGAATGGCTATGGAAATGCCATAATAGGTAGGTATGCTGGCTGTTTTGAGGAAATATATATGGTGGCTATTTTGAGGAAGGTATATGGTGGCTATTTTGAGGAAGGTATATGGTGGTTGTTTTGAGGAAGGTGTTTGTTATAGCGGCGAAAGTTGCGTGGTACTAGTGAGGCTAGCAAGGTGGAAGGGTGAGAGTGCGTATAATCCATGGAGTCAACATTAGTCATAAAGAACTCACATACTTATTGCAAAATTCTATTATTCATTGAAGCAAAGTATTAAACGCATGCTCCTAGGGGAGAGGTTGGTAGGAGTTAACCATCGCACGCTCCCGACCTTCACACAAAGGTTGACAATCTATAAGCAAGTCATGCTCCGACTTCCTTACATAACGGTTCACCATACGTGCATGCTACGGGAACCACAAACCTTTACACAAGTATTTTTACCAAATCACAATTACTTCCTAACACGACTCTTAACATTACCATCTTTATATCTCAAAACTTTATGCAAGGAATCAAACTTCTCATAAATATTCAATGCGCCTAATATGGAAGTTTTTATTATATCCCTCTTGGATGCCTATCATATTAGGACTAAATTCATAACCTAGACCAATTACCACGCTGTTTTAGAGACTCTCAAAATAATATATGTTAGGTACGAGAGTTCAATTATTTCTATAAAACTCAGACACCACCGTGCTCTAAAAGATATAAGTGAAGCACATAGAGCAAAATTGCGTAACTCAAAAGATATAAGTGATGCACATAGAGAATTCTAAAAAATTCACGATTCAGCGTGTCCTTCTCAAAAATGTGTGCAGAAAGGACGATTGTGGCAAACTAACAAGCAAACAGTCATATCATACAAGACGCTCCAAGCAAAACACATATCATGTGGTGAATAAAAATATAGCCTCAAGTAAATTTACCAATGGATTGAAGACGAAAGAGGGGATGCCTTCGAGGCATCACCAAGATTAGGCTCTTTGGCATCCTTGAATATGACTTGGGGTGCCTCGGGCATCCTCAAGCTGAGGCTCTTGCCACTCCTTATTCCACAGTCCATCCAATCTTTACCCAAAACTTGAAAACTTCACAACACAAAACTCAACAGAAAACTCATGAGATCCGTTAGTATAAGAAAATAAATCACCACTTTAGGTACTTTTGTGAACTCATTATTTATTTATATTGGTGTTATACCTACTGTATTATAACTTCTCCATGGTTCATACTCCATGATACAATCCAAAGATTCATCAAAATAGGCAAACAACTCAAAGAAAACAGAATCTGTCAAAAACAGATCAGTCTGTAGCAATCTTAAAACTTCGTATACTTATGTAACTCAAAAAATTCTGAAAAATATAAAAACCTGATAAATGTATATATCAATCTTGTGTAAATATTGTAGACTCATTCGATGCTCTAAAAGTTTTGGAAAATTCCTGGACTGAGCGCAAAAGTTTATGTTTTTCAGCAAGATCAAATCAACAACTACCATAGATCACCCAAAGGTTTTACTCGGCTCAAAAACTAATTAAAACACCAAAATACAATTAATACATAAGTAATAGCATGGTAAACACTCAAAACAGAATCAAAAATAGAACACAAAAATAAAATTGGGTTGCCTCCCAACAAGCACTATTGTTTAACGCCCCTAGCAAGGCAAAACACAATAGATCTATGTATTGTCATCTTTGGTATGCAATCCAAAAGTAGCTATCATGATAGATTCATAAGGCAATATTATTTTATTTCTAGGAAAGTGTTCCATGCCTTTCCTTAATGGAATTGGAATCTAATGTTTCCTTCTTTAATGTCAATAATTGCACCAATCGTTCTAAGGAAAGGTCTACCAAGAATAATAGGACATGTAGGATTGCAATCTATATCAGGAACAATAAAATCTATGGAAACATAATTCCTATTTGCAAAAATAAGAACATCATTAATCCTTCCCATAGATTTCTTAATAGTGGAATCCGCAAGATGCAAATTTAGAGAGCAATCATCAAGATCATGGTAACCTAGCACATCACATACAGTTTTTAGAATCGTGGAAACACTAGCACCCAAATCACACAAAGCATGGCACTCATAATCTTTGATTTTAATCTTGATAGTAGGTTCCCACTCATCATGAAGCTTTCTAGGAATAGAAACTTCTAACTCAAGTTTATCTTCAAAAGATTTCATCATAGCATCAACCATATGTTTAGTAAAAGCCTTATTTTGACTATAAGCATGAGGAGAATTCATCATGGATTGTAAGAAGGAAATACAATCAATCAAAGAGCAACTATCATAATTAAAGTCCTTGAAATCCAAAAGAGTGGGTTCATTGCTGTTTAAAGTTTTGACCTCTTCAATCCCACTTTTATCAATCTTAGCATTAAGATCTATAAACTCCAAATCATTGGGATGCTCTTTAACTAAAGTTGACTTATCTCAAGCCCCATCTTTATCAAGATTTATATTGGAAAACAAAGATTCAATAGGGGTCACACCAATCACTTTAAGATCTTCATCATTATTGAAAGATTCTGGCTTGGCGGCCATCTTATTGACTAAGGTATCTTGTTTAATAGAAATTTGGCCTGCTTACTCCTCAAGATGAGCAAACTAAGATTTGAATCCATAAAACTCTTTAGACATATCATCAAGTTCCTTGTTCATGTATTCAAGCATACCCTTTTGTTCTTCAAGCTCGTTTCTAAAGAAGTTATTTTGGTCAAGTCGGAGTGACATGAATCTTTTGGCATTATCCTCAATATCTTCCAACTTCCTAAGAAAAGGATTAAAGTCATTGGGTGGAGCCATAAAGACGAACAAACGATCTAGCACATGACCAAATGAAATAAGGGTGAATAAAAAGGCAATAATTTTTGGTATTTTCTGAAAATCATTTTAGAAGTGGGGGAAGAGGAAAATGAGAGGCAAATGGCAAATAATGTAAATGCAAGAGATGAGTTTATGATGGGTACTTGGCAGGCTTGATGTGTATCCTCCCCGGCAGTGGCGCCAGAAATCCTTCTTGCTACCTCTTGAGCATGCGTTGGTTTTCCCTTGAAGAGGAAAGGGTGATGCAGCGAAGTAGATAAGTATTTCCCTCAGTTGTTGAGAACCAAGTATCAATCCAGTAGGAGGAACAAGCAAGTCACCAATGGATGCACCTACACAAACAATCAAACTCTTGCACCCAGTGCTATAATGGGGCTGTCAATACCTTCATGATTATTTGCAAGGATTAGATCCGATAGATATAGATGTCAACGAGAATGGAAAGTAAAAGGTTAATCAATTGCAGCAAAGTATTTTTGGTATTTTTGGTTTATTGATCTGAAAGTATATTATGGAAAGTAGACCCGGGGCCATAGGTTTAACTAGAGGCTTCTCTCTCGAAAGAAAATATCATGGTGGGTAAACAAATTACTGTCAAGCAATTGATAGAAAAGCGAATAATCATGTAGTTATCCAAGGGAATGATCATGTATATAGGCATCATGTCATTATCAAGTAGACCGAAACGATTCTGCATCTACTACTATTACTCCACACATCGACCGACTCCTGCTTGCATTTAGAGTATTAAGTTCATAAAGAATAGAGTAACGCATTAAGAAAGATGACATGATGTAGAGGGATATACTCAAGCAATGTGATGAAAACCCCGTCTTGTTATCCTTGATGGAAACAATACAATACGTGCCTCGCTACCCTACTATGTCACTCAGTGAGGACACCGCAAGATTGAACCCAAAACCAAGCACTTCTCGAATTGTAAGAATTACCAATCTAGTTGGCCAAACCAAACCAATAACTCGAAGAGACTTGCAAGGATATAAAATCATGCATATAAGAAATCATAGTATATAAAAATAAGATTCATGGATAATCTAAACATAAACTCAGAATTCATTGGATCTTGACAAACACACCACAAAAGATGATTACATCGGATAGATCTCCATGAAGATCATGAAGGACATGGTATTGAAGATCAAAGAGAGAGAAGAAGCCATCTAGCTACTAGCTATGAACCCGTAGGTTTGTGGTGGACTACTCATGCATTATCGGAGGGGCTATGGAGTTGATGTAGATGCCCTCCGTGATCGAAACCCCCTCCGGCAGATTACCGGAAAAGGCTCCAAGATTGGATCTCTCGGGAATGAAGGCTTCTAGCAGCGGAGAAGTATTTGCGTGGCTCTTTTTGATGTTGGGGGTATATTTGGGAATTTACAGGCCAAATATTAGGGTTAGGAGACCCACCGGGAGGCGCCAAGCCTGCTAGCCGCGGCCAGGGGAGCCGCGCCTAGCGGGCTTGTGGCTCCCTGACAGGGTCCCTGCCATGCATTCCAAGCCTGGTTGATTTGTTTCCTTCCAAAAAAATTCCTTCCGAAGATTTTATTCCGTTTGGACTCCGTTTAATATTCCATATCTGCAAAACTCAAAAACAAGGAAAACAGAAAATGGCACTAGGCTCTAGATTAATAGGTTAGTCCCAAAAAATAATATAAAATAGCATATTAATGCATATAAAACATCCAAAACAGATAATGTAATAGCATGCCATCATCAAAAATAATACACTACTAGAATCCAGTAAATTGCCATCAGCGAGTCCTTTGACGTCTGTTGGCAGATGGTAAAGATGCTCTTTGCCGTCATCTGTCGGAAAGCAGACAACAAAGAGCTGACTGATGGCAAAGGCACTATTTGCCATCTGTCTTCCCTTTGCCATCTGCCAGCAGACGACATAGACCCTACAGGAAGACGGCAAAGAGGCAAGATGGGTCACACTGGACCTTGGTCCTGGCTAGGTCCAACGGGCGGACTCTTTGCCGTCTTCCTGGCCTTTACCCCCCACCCGCTCCACTAACCCCCACTCTCTCCCCCATCCCCACACACACCGTGAGGATCCGCCACCACCGTAGATCCCCACGGCCGGCCACCCCTCGCCGCGGCCACCCCTCGCCCATCCCCGACGCCGTCCCCTCCCTCACCTTTGGCGCCAGCCAGCCTCCCAGCTACCCCCTCCCCTCACTGGCTCCCTACACCCCCCCTTGTCGGACCTCCTCCATGCGCCACCCCTCGATGCTGCAAGCCCCACCCTCCACCCCTCACCTTTTTTCTGCTTTTTTTCTTTTAAATTAGATAGTTAATTTAAATAGTTAGTTTATTTTCTGTTTTTACTGTTAAATTAGGTAGTTAGTTTATTTTTATTTTTTCTGTTCAATTAGATAGTTAGTTAAAAAACTTAGATAGAAAAAAAACCTTAGATAGAAAACAAAATACTTAGAAGGAAAAAATAGAAGAAGAAGAAGAAGAAGAAGAAGAAGAAAAAGAAAGAGGAGAGGAGGAGAAGGAGCAGAGGAAAAATGAGAAGAGGAAGAAGAAAAAGAAGAAGAAGAAGATAAGGAGAAGAACAAGAAAGAGGAGAGGAGAAGAAGAAGACACCGATACCCCGACCCCGACCCCCGACACCTCTTCATCCTCCTGTTGACCGAAAAGGTGCTCCTCAGTCTTCATAGGCCACAGGGTCATAGTTTTGTAAATTATGAGTTAGGTCATATATATTCCGATTCTAGATGTTATGAAAAACATCATATTTGTGTTGATCGAGTTTAATGTCAATGTGCAGTTGTTTCGTCGCTGTGAGGGACTGCTGTTCGACGACCTCCCCATACATTTGACGAGCTCCCCTACTGCATTCATTGGTGAGCACAAATGACATCTCCTTCCCCGGCCCCTTTAATTGGCTTGGCTCCGGTCTTCGTGCCGATGAAACTTGCTGACTATAGCTGTCTTCAATCATCAGTATGTGTGATCATTATGCGTCTCCCGTTCAAAAGGGCGACATCTATAAATATGCATGTCTTTGCATATTTATAACCGCCATCCTTTCGAATTGTCCAATGTTATCCATGGACAGCCCGAGTATGTGTAGATTGGGTTCATTTTCCCATATGCTCTTCTCTGGATCCGATGCGTAATTTCATCAGTGCCTCCCTGTTGTTCTACGGGTACATGTCCTCTCTGCTTATTGCCGAGACGTGTATCAGGAGAACAGCAGGGTGGTGCTGTCAAAATTCCGCGTCGGATCCGAAGCAGAGAATGGGAAAACGAACCCAGTCTACACATACTCGGGTGGGATTAGGACCTATCTCTACCTATTAGAGTGTAGGTTGCATGGATGTAATAAAACTGAGAAACTTGATTAACAAATGAATATAGATGATGAATTATATATGTATATATATCTTGTGTATTTAGTAGGTAGGCAAGATGAGTGATTGTGCTTGGATGTACACCGGTCACCCTAGTCAGAAAGAAATGACCATTGAATGGTTAACAAAAACCAAGGGGTTTTTGAGCGCCGCATTTGCAAATGGCCAGGAAATAACCTGGTGACCCTATGTCCGGTGCGACAACCATAGAAAATGGACACATGATGAAATGGGTAAACACTTGCAGAAGTGGGGTTTTACGCCTGATTATACGGTGTGGAGATTTCATGGTGAGTCTGCCTAACATGCCAGAGGTGAGGTTGTTCGTCGTCGCACCGACGAGCATGGTACCGGGATCAAAGACATGGTGCAAGACTTTGATGATGCTCGGGATTCGGACATGAGATGGAGGAATCTGCAAAGGCCTTCTATGAAATGTTCGAGTCTTCAAAACATCCTCTCCACGAGCACATTGAGCTTTGTCAGCTGGATGCCATCGCGCAAGTAATGGCTCTGAAGGCTCAGTTCAACCTAGGAAGAGAATGCTATGACGCGATGATCACAGTATTTGGACGCTTTCTACCCAAAGGCCATTTATTGCCAGCAAACCTGTACCAGTGTGACAAAATCCTACATGCGCTTAAGATGCCCTATGAGAAGATAGATGCCTGTGAGCATGGATGTGCCTTATTTAGGCTTGAGTATGCGGGGTTGAACTATTGTCCCATTTGCAAGTCTTACAGGTATGTTGTGGTAGACAACGGTATGGGTGAGAAGAGTCAGACCAAAATCCCAGTTAATGTTCTTCGGTATCTGCCAATCATACCAAGACTTCAACGCCTTTTCATGGTCGAAGAGACGGCCAGATAGATTACGTGGCATAAATTGGGCAAAAGAACCGAACTAGATGCAGATGGGAATCCAATGTTGGGACACACTTCAGACGCTTTTGCGTGGAAGCACTTCGATGCATTACATAAGGATAAAGCGACAGATCCAAGGCATCCTCGAGTTGCCATCAGCCTAGATGGGTTCCAATTGTTTGGTATGACGGCAACCCAATACAGTTGCTAGCCTGTATTTGTCATTCCACTCAATCTCCGTCAGAGAGATTATGAAAATAAAGAACATTTTCTTGACGTTAGTAATTCCAGGGCCCAACTATCCGGGGAACAATATGAATGTGTACATGCAGCCGCTTAAGGATGAATTGCAAGAAGCTTGGGATAATGGGATCAATACATATGACGCTGCTTCCAAAAAGAACTTCAAAATGCATGTGTGGTACATGTACTCGACGCATGACTTGCCGGCGTATGCGCTATTCATTGGCTATTGTGTGCATGGAAGGTTCTCGTGCCCCACATGCAAGGAAGCTCTTGAGTTCCGTTGGCTGCAGGCGGGTTGCAAGTATTCTTGCTTCGACTTGCATAGACAGTTCCTGGAGCCTCACCATAAGTTCAGAAAAGACAAGAATAATTTCATGAAAGGTAGAGTTGTCAAAAACTCTGCACCACCTGCATTGACAGGCCAACAAACCCTGGATCAGATAAACGCTCTTGAGCCGGATCCAATACATCCAGGGTATTTCAAAGGGTATAATATGAAGCATGCCTGGACTCACAAGATATGCTTGTGGGATCTGCCTTACTTTAAATACCTCCTTTGCCCACACAACATCGACGTGATGCATACTAAAAATAATATCTCCGAGGCCCTTTTTGGTACATTGTTCGGCATGGAGGGGAAGACAAAGGATAATCCTAAGGCTAGAGGCGATCAGGAGGCTCTATGTGATAGACCGTTACAAAACATGCGACAACCGTTAGGAAAGAAGAACCGGAGGAAGCCAAAAGCATGGTTCAATCTTGGAAGGCCAGCTATGAGGGAAATGCTCTTGTGGGTGAAAATGCAGTTGATGCTCCCCGATGGGTATGCAGCGAATCTAAAGAGGGGAGCAAGTCTTGAAAATTTGAAAATATTTGGTCTCAAGAGTCATGATTGGCGCATATGGCTTGAGCAGGTAATGCCAGTGATGTTGCGTGGCTTTATCCCTGAGGATGAATGGCTAGTACTGGCAGAGCTGAGCTATTTCTTCCGTGCTCTTTGTGCGAAAGAACTATCGCCTCATGTGCTAGATGATCTGGAAGAGTTGGTGCCAAAGTTGATCTGCAAGTTAGAAAAGATCTTTCCATCGGGCTTCTTTAATCCAATGCAACATTAGATTTTGCATCTCCTAACAGAGGCAAGATTGGGGGGGGGGCATGCAAAATTGTTGGTACTTTGGAACTGAGAGGACGCAGAAGACGCTTCGAGCAAAATGTAAAAATAAATGTAGAATTGAAGCATCGATGGCCGAGGCATTCATTACCGAGGAGGTGGCAAACTTCCTGATAGCACACTACGAAGCCAAGAATCGTCATTTGCATAATCCGAAGCCTCGGTACAATGATGGTGACCATGAAAAAGTTCGATCCAACCTTAGCCTATTCCAAGGGAAGCTCGCACCAACCGGTGCTTCGAACGCAATGATGTTGGATGTCGAAGAATGGCGGACCATTTCGTTGTATATCTTCAACAACCTAATAGAAGTGCGGCCGTACATCGAGTAAGTTCTTGGTACATTGTTTTGCAACTTCTAATTCCTTTGAACTGCTCTAATTCCTGGATATGTAATACAATCGATATGTCGTAAAATTCTCGGATAGAGCGGTGATCCAAAACGATTCCATTGGAGAGTATGAGCTTCTGGCAAAGCATGGAGGCGGCTATCCCGATTTCATCTCTTGGTTCAAACAAACGGTAATTTCCATTAGACCATTTCATTTCTTCGTCTAGTTTTCGGCTAATGCAACAATCCTTTCGTATCAAACTTGTAGGCTAATTCAGAGTCTATGGACGCTGAATTGAGACAAGTCGCTAATGGTTTTGACTATAAGGTCCGTTCATTTGACAAATACGACATCAACGGGTATTGCTTTCGTAGTTTTGGCCAAGAGCTATCTATGGCCGACCGAAAGTCTACAAATTGTTGTGTCTCCACTGTCCACGAAGGAGGTGTCGAGTATTATGGAAGAGTTGAAGCAATTTATGAACTTATATTCTTTGGTGATAACGGAACAAACGTCGTAGTCTTCAAATGTTATTGGTTCCAACCGAAGGAGACTAGAAGGACCCATGAACATATAGGGCTAGTTGAAATCAAACAAAGCACCCATTTAGATGTTCCCGACGTCTATATTATGGCTCAACAGGCGACTCAAGTTTTCTATCTACTGTGGGCCTGCCAAACTGATCCAAATCTGAATGGTTGGGATATCATTTATGATGTGCCGCCACATTTTAGACCACCTCCCCTCAATGAAGATGATTATGAACGTCACATTAACCCAGACACATATGAAGGAGAATTCTCCCAAGAAACACGTCTTTCCAAAAAACGTTTCAAGTACCGCTCTACTTCACCCCAGAACATTGAGGTAGACAGCGATAGTGAATCCAACTTCACCCTGAGCCGAAACAAGAAGAGACGAAAGAAGAAGAGGTTACTGCTGCAGATGACCTCTCAGTGCTTGACCGATTACATAAAGGAGGCCTTCCACATGTTGCTCGCGATAGTGATGATGATAAATTTATTAATGATAGTGATGATGATGATGATGATTTTATCGATCCGGGAGCATATATAGACGATGAAGATTATTATTAGTTCATGTTAGGTATACATGATGATGATACACTCAAATTATATATATACATATTACTATTCATGTCGGTATTCAATTTTTTTCTGTTGTACTAATTTCGTTTACGCTTTGTCTTGGCAGGTGTTGAAATATGGTGGGCGCGGGTCGAGAGCGATCCGAGAATCCTTCGTTGGCGTGTGGTGGGAGGGGTACTTCCATTCCACCCCAAACTCTCCGGAGAGCATTGTACAACATTATTGGGTCACCTGAGGGCACTTCTTTGTTAGTGAAGTTGACCACCGGGAGAGGAGGTCGAGGGAAGAAGAGAGCTCCTAAAGCTACACGTGGTGGCCGCAGGAGAGGTACAAAGGCTGCTACACCTTCCTTGCCGCCACCCCCAGCTGATTCACCAAAGCACAGGACTGCTACGGTGGACTCGTCTGAGATGAAGGCTACAAGGACTCCTGTCCATGAGCCTCGGGTCGACAATCCTTCTGTCCCATATGCTTCGACCCGCGAGACTCCTATGCCAGACGCGTCGTCCTGCGAGACTCCTGTGCCAGACGCTTCGTCCTACGAGACTCCACAAGATTCCACCAGATGGGATACCTGGCCGGATCTGCATCAGCCAGAGCCGAGTGACCATGCTGATGGTGGCGGGGATCGGCTTTCTGATAGCGGGGACGAGGTGGTTGAGGGCACTGTCTACCAGCATGGGTGTACATGGCTCCCGCCCGTGTCGGTGACCCATGAGCAGAGGTGGGTGATTAAGCCTGAGTCGCCGAAGTAAGTGCATTTACTCTTTTTAAATCTTTTTCCTTCATGTTTCTTCACATATCTAATGCGTTGTCTTTGTCATACCACAGGGGTTGGATTCATGCCAAGGATGTCCATAGGCCCAACTCCTTCCTTGGTGTGATTTTACGGCATAACTTCCCGGGTTTTGTCACGTTGTCCGACGAGGGTCATCAAGAAGAGGTAGGATTGAAATGGGAGCACTACTTGCATGCCCCGGCCCCGCCGGAGGAGATGATCGACAGTGTGTTGTGCCACACGAAGGCCGACATGGTCGTCAAGAAGTTCTGGGTAATTTATCCTTTACACAATTAAAAATCAATAATAGCTAGTTATTGTTCTAATCAGTGTTGTCTCTTTTGATTGCAGACCTTCTAAAGGTGTGAGGAGGGATACGAGGAGGCCGCGTCAAAGCTTATCGATTACGAGTGCAGGCGCCTACTACAGAACTTACGTCACGAGGCTCGGGTACATGTTGTTCGAGACTACTACGCCTCGCAGCATATTAAGAAGGCCAAGTTATCGTCCCGCTGAAAGTTTCTGGACAAGGAGTAGTGCGTGAAGGTAATTACCTATTCTTAAGGCCTTGTAATTAGTTTCCTTTGCTTTGATTCGTAGGCATAGCTCTAAAATTTTCGTTTACTAACTTAGGTGACCCCGAGATGGTGTGTAGATAAGATGGGTTGTTGGTAGGCGTTGGTGAATGAATGGTGCTATGACCAATGGCGAGTCATCCGCGATGATGCCAAGGCATGATGTGCCCAAATGGAAGGTGTGCACACCACCAAGGCAGTGCCAACATTTATCAGTTCGGGCGGAACTGGGTATGTGGTTTGCTTCATGATTCCTGCAATTCATTCTTGTAGTGCTAGGTTAACCATATTATTAATACTTTGTTCCTCTCTTGTAGGCTCATCACGATAAGACGGAGGTGCCAGAGGTGTATGACCTCTATGCCATGGCCCATACTGCCTCATACAAGAAGGTCAAGGCATTCTCTAAGTCCGACCTCGATAATCCTGAGAACTTCGCTAATATATCCTCCCACAAATAGCTCGTGAGTTATAGAGATGTGGGTAAGGCGGTGAATGGCGAGGACTTCAACCTGATCCAGCAACCACTTGATCCAAACTTGGTGATGTTAGTTGGCCACGGGAAGCCCCATGGCTCGATAGCCTTTGGAGATGGACATATACGGTCTTCGAGCACTTTCCGGCAGACCAAGGCGTGCCAAACGAGCTCCTGTCCTGAGATGCCGCCTTGTCCAAGGCTAGTCCAACTCGCCATTGAGGTTAGTCATACAGACTTAGATAGCTTTCCTCCATTGCATTGTCTGTGCGAACAAAGATGATTACAATGCTAATGAGGAGTTGTGTTGCAGGCTGCTCTGGAGAAAGACAGAGAGACAACCTAGGCGCTTCTAGCGAAATAAGCCGGCAGACAGCGGAGGAGAAGAGGGATCTAGAGGAGAGGAAGGCTAAGTTGTTGGAGGAGGAGAGGGCACGAAACGATGCGTCTCACCAGGACATGTACGAGGTCGTCGTGGTAAGTTTCTTCTTCATATTAGCCAAATCATGCACTACATGTTCTATTCATTAATAACCAATATGATTGACTTGGCAAAAACCAAATGTGCAGACTTTGTGCGAGAAGACCGGCCAGACACCTCCATCGATGCCAGTCGTTACCATATCTGGAATGGTGAGTTTCATTTCAATGTTCATTAGTTACTAGTCTTAACATTTCAGCGTCATCATGCTAACGCAAATGATCATTGGTACAACATAACTCCGAGCCGCATCGCATGAACCGAGCAACCCCGGTGTTTCACCTCCATGATGACGAGGAGGGTAAGCCCTAATATGCCACTTACTTGTATCATTTTCTCACAAAGACAAACATAGCACTTAGACAAACTTAGCACTTAGACAAATGTCATATTTTACATAAGTTATTGTTTCCTCTAAAATGACATAATAAACTTACTTACTTCCAAAATGACATATTGTACCTAAGTTACCTCTAAAATGACATAGTGTACCTAAGTTAGCTCTAAAATGACCTATACTTAGCATTGTTTCCTCCACACTGACATAATAAGCTTAGTTAAGTCAACAATGACATAATAGACTTGGTAACCTCATAGATGCCATTGACTTAGCTTATTTTCTTGCAAAATGACACAATAAGCTTAGTTAGGTAAAAAATGTGATAATTACCTAGGTTAGCTCTAAAATGACACAAATAAGCAATAAGAAGAAAAACAAGAGGAGAAAGAGAAAGAGAAGAAAAAAGCTTGTTCTTCTGCTTGTTCTTCTTCAAGATCTTCTTCTTCTTCTTCTTGGTAACCTCATAGATGCCATAGACTTAGCTTATTTTCTTGCAAAATGACACAATAAGCTTAGTTAGGTAAAAAATGTGATAAATACCTAGGTTAGCTCTAAAATGACACAAATAAGCAATAAGAAGAAGAAAAACAAGAGGAGAAAGAGAAAGAGAAGAAAAAAACTTCTTCTTCTTCTTCTTGTTCTTCTAGATCTTCTTCTTCTTCTTCTTCTTCTTCTTCTTGGTAACCCCATAGATGCCATAGACTTACCTTATTTTCTTGCAAAATGACACAATAAGCTTAGTTAGGTCAAAAATGGCATAAATACCTAGGTTAGCTCTAAGATGGCACAAATAAGCAATAATAAGAAGAAAAACAAGAGGATAAAGAGAAAGAGAAGAAAAACGCTTCTTCTCCTTCCTCTTCTTCTTCTTCTTCTAGATATTCTTCTTCTTATTATTCTTTTAGTATTCTTCTTCTAACTTTCTTATTCCCCATTTTGGAGATTTGATTCACTTAACGGAAGCTTGCATTGATGGAGTTCTTGTGTTTAATTTCTGTTTTGATTTTTTATCGATGAACACTGTGAAACTTGCTACCTATGGATGAAACTATGCATGTACGGATGAAACTTGCACTTTTGATTTGGTATGTTTGTTGCATAATCATATATATGTGCTTGTGATATGGCAGGGATATAGTTTCTATGAATTATATATATATATCATATATGTGCTTGTGAAAATGATTGGATATAACAAAAAACAGAATAAAAAGGGATAATACAGGCTCTTTGCCATCTGCCACCGACGGCAAAGGTGCCACATGGCGGCAACCTGTGCAACTTGGGAAGACCAGGTTGGGGATATTTTGTCTCTTTGCCGTTTGCGACAGACAGCAAAGGGAGAGGAGGCAGACGACAAAGAAGTTAGAGGGCGGCCACCAGGCTGGGGACATTTTGCCTCTTTGCCATCTGTGGCAGACAGCAAAGGGGGAGGAGGCAGACGGCAAAGAAGTTAGAGGGGGGCACACGGAAAAGGTGGGGGTGTGCGGTAGATGGAAAAGGGGGCGGGGAGGCAGACGACAGAGCGGTGGGGTCCGTTAGCCACCTCTAACGGCGACACCGTTAGTAGTGGCCGTCCATGCCCTTTGTCGTCTACAAGATGACGGCAATGATTCTTTGTCATCTGCTGGGAGGAAGTAGACGACAAAGTACCCCTTTCCCAGAGCTAGCTGGACCCAAATTTGTGTTGTCTGCTAGCGGACAGCGAAGTCCTTTGCCGTTCGCCTTTCTGCCTTTGCCGTCTGCCATGGCAGACGACAAAGTGCTTGATTCCTGTAGTGATAGATACGTTGGAGACATATCAATGGTCAAGGAATACCTTGGTAATACTTTCGAGAAGATGTTCGGGAAGTCACGATCCACCGATATGTTATCAAGCTCGAGAACAAGCTTGGTTTTCAAGGCAAAACGATATGATCGATAGAGCGAAGTATTGGAACAATCCTAACTCATTGATCGAAAAGTGCACCATGGAAAATGGACTAGGTAGCATGATCACTCTGAAGAGTGGTGATTCAATAAATATCACACCAGGAATGAGATTATTGTCCATCAACTTTCAAGCAATGGAATTGCTAGGGGTATTGATTTCACACGTCATGGTTCACTTGTCGGTATTCCGATTACAACCAACTCAGGTACCAAGGAATGAACAATGATGGCGAGAGGTATCACTACATCAAGAGTTCATAATAGGGAGTGTAGTTCTCATGACAATATTGACATGAAGGGGGTAATACCTCAAGGTGGAATAGAGCAAAAGCTGGATTAGCATTTTGATCTGCGGAATACAACTGCTTTGACCCAATCTCGCGAGGCAACCCTCTTGGTCACCGTCGTCGCCCCGAGCCCCTGATGCCTATTGGCACGGTCGCTCTTTCCCTTGAGGGTGTGTCGGTGCCGCTGTCCGGAGGGCGAGCCCCAGAGGGCCGACTGCTCGTCAATCCGTCTCCATCCATCTTGACCTTGGTCGTCGTGCACCCTCCGGAGCCTCCCGCTCCTCGTGCTGCTGTCTCCCGGGGGACATCGCATGTGATAGTGTAGGCGACTCCTCCGAAGGAGGCCTTCGTGTCCTTGTCATGCGGCCTCGACGTCTTGGACAGGGCCTTCACTGCTCTGGGTCAAGTTTGGGACGCCCTCGTGGGTGCTGATGATCGCATCACGAGTGGGCATGTGGGGCTCCTTCCGGGTGGCTCCGGGTCGACGCCTCTATCGTGGCAGTCTGGGGCCAGGCTGAGGCCACCATGGTGAAGAGTGAGAAGGAGGCCGCGTCGGCCAAATTAGCCCTCGAGGCGGCGCTAGCCGACGTGGCGTCTGCTGTAGGGCGTCGTGACGAGGCAAAGTCCCGCTTGAGGGTTCTTTAGGAAGAGAACGTGCGCTTGAGGAACAACTGCATTAGCAGCGGGAGGCCCTCAAGACATGCATGGCCCAGCTTGCCGACTGGGACTCCGAGTTGTCCCAGGCAACGGCCGGTCGTGCCGTGGCATGAGAGCGCCTGGACGCGCGGGAAAGGGAGGTTGCCCTGGAAAAGGCCCAGCTTGAAACCACGGAAAAGGCTCTAGCTAAGGCCAAAGATTAAAAGGCCGCGGAGCTCGACGCCCCTCCCCAGTCGAGCTCAGGCTTCACCAAGCGCTCCACTCTGATATGTCTCCATCGTATCGACTTTTCCAAACTCTTTCACCCTTGTTTTGGACTCTAATTTGCATGACTTGAATGGAACTAACCCGGACTGACGCTGTTTTCGGCAGAATTGCCTTGGTGTTATTTTTGTGCAGAAATAAAAGTTCTCGGATCGTCCTGAAAATTTACGAAGAATATTTTTGGAATTAATAAAAAATACTGGCGCAAGAAGTAACCAGAGGGGGCCACCTGCAGGCCACAAGCATGCCTAGCAGGCTTGTGGGGCCCTCGTGGCTCCTCCGACCTGCTCTCCAGCTCCATATAACCCTATTCATGGAGAAAAAATCAGAGAGAAGAGTTCATCACGTTTCACGATACGGAGCTGCCGTCACCTCCTGTTATTCCTTGGGAGACCAGATCTGGAGTCCGTTTTGGGCTCCGGAGAGGGGAAATCGACACCATTGTCATCACCAACCATCTTTCATCACCTATTCCGTGATGCTCTCTGCCGTTTCCTAAGTAATCTCATTGTAGGCTTGCTGGATGGTGATGTGTTGGATGAGATTTGTCATGTAATCGAGTTAGTTTGGTTAGGGTTTGATCCCTAGTATCCACTATGTTCTGAGATTGATGTTGCTATGACTTTGCTATGCTTAACGCTGGTCACTAGGGCCCGAGTGCGATGGTTTCAGATGTGAACCTATTATGTTTTCATGAATATATATGTGTTCTTGATCCTATCTTGCAAGTTGTAGACACCTATTACAAGTTATGATCCGCATCCCCCAGGGTGATAATAACTGGGTTTCCTTCTGGTGATTACCGTAGTTTGAGGAGTTCATGTATTCACTAAGTGCCAATGCTTTGGTACGGTTCTCTATTAAAAGGAGGCCTTAATATCCCTTAGTTTCCATTAGGACCCCGCTGCCACGGGAGGGTAGGACAAAAGATGTCATGGAAGTTCTTTTCCATAAGCACGTATGACTATGTATGGAATACATGCCTACATTACATTGATGAATTGGAGCTAGTTTTGTGTCACCCTATGTTATAACTATTGCATGAAGAATGACATCCGATATAATTATCCATCACCGATCCATTGCCTACGAGCTTTCCACATATTGATCCTTGCTAAGTTACTTCTACGCTGCTACTATTACAATCACTACAAAACTGCTATTGTTACTTTTGCTACCATTGCCATTACTTCCATACTACTTGCTACTGAATACTTTGCTGCAGATATTAAGTCTTTCATGTGTGGTTGAATTGACAACTCAGCTGCTAATACTCAAGAATATTCTTTGGCTCCCCTTGTGTCAAATCAATAAATTTGGGTTGAATAGTCTACCCTCAAAAACTGTTGCGATCCCCTATGCTTGTGGGTCATCACGACCTTTTTCTGGCGCCATTGCCAAGGAGCATGGCTCTATTCTCTGAGTCACTTGGTATTTATATCTGTTGATCACTATGAAGAATCTGAGAGATCCAAAAACCAAGATCTACCCCTCTACTACGAGGGGAGGTAAGGAACTGCCATCTAGCTCTGCACTTGATTCACCTTCTATTATGAGTAAGTTTGCGACACCACCACCTGCTAGTAATTCTTATATGTAGCAAGTAATTAATGATGCCACTTTTGCTATGCATGATGCTTATGATGATACTTTGCTTGGTAATACTGTGACACTAGGTTAATTTCCTGATAAACAAATTGCTAGAGTCAATGCTGAAAATTATGATACTTCTAAAATTGATGAATTATTGAAGCTAAACACTTTGAGACACCTTCTAGCCCTATCTCTCCTAGATATGAATTTCTTGATATTCCTGAGGGTTATGTTATGGAAGGAGAGGTAGCTAGGGACTTTCTTGCTTGTAATGATAGAGATGATCTTAAGAAATTACTATGCAAGTGGAAAGAAAATCTTTGAATGCTAGAATGAAATATGATGCTAAGTTGCTACTTCACCTATCTTTGTTAGTGATAAGGATTATGAATTCTCTGTTGATCTTGAGTTAATTACTTTGGTTGAATCTGATCCTTTCCATGGTTATGAATCTGAAACTGTTGTGGCACATCTTACTTGATATAGCCACCCTATTTACTCATGAGGAAAAAAATTCGTTACTATTATATCCTTAAGTTGTTTCCTTTCTAGTTAAAGGGTGATGCTAAGATATGCTTTAATTCTCTTGCTCCTAGTTCTGTGCGTAGCCCCCAGGATATGATTTATCACTTCTCTGAAAAGTATTTTCCTGCCCATAAGAAACAAGCTGCCTTGCAGGAAATATTTAACTTTGTGCAAATTGAAGAATAGAGTCTCCCACAAGCTTGGGTGAAGCTTCTCCAATTACGTAATGCATTGCCTGATCATTCTCTCAAGAAAAATGAAATACTTGATATCTTTTATAATGGACTAACCGATGCTTCTAGGGACCACCTAGATAGTTGTACTGGTTGTGTTTTTAGGGAACGAACTATTGAACAAGCTGAAATACTATTGAATAATATATTGAGCAATGATAATGATTGGACTATTCCCAAATCACCCTCGAAGACAACTCCGAACCAAAGGGGTATTCTATTTCTCAGTCCTGAAGATATGCAAGAGGCAAAGAAATCTATGAAAGAAAAAGGTATTAAAGCTGAAGATGTTAAGAATCTACCACCTATTGAAGAAATACATGGTCTTGATAACCCGGCACAGGTGTTAGAGGTAAATTCTCTTCGTAGATTTGATGAAAGCGATATTCCTTATAATAAGTCTGCTAGCCAATGCTTGGATGAGTTTGATAATTTTGTTATTAAACAAGAAAATTTTAATGCTTATGCTAGTAGACAATTGAAACATAATGCTTTCATGCTTGATCGTTTAGGTGATTTTATGAGTAGAACTATCAATGATCTTAAACTGATTAGTAAACATGCTTCCATGGTAACTAGTCAAGTAGAACAAGTACTTAAAGCACAAAATGATTTGCTTAATGAGATGAATAGTAAGAACAATGATCATTCTATTAAAGTTGTGACTAGTGGTGGAAGAATGACTCAGGAACCTTCGTATCCTAAGGGCCATCCTAAGAGAATTGAGCAAGATTCTCAAAGGGGCAATATTGATGCACCTAGTCATTCCTTTAATAAGAGGTACAAGGATGATGATAGAACTTTGCATGCTACTAGTGAACCTGTTATAGATACACTTGATAACCCAAATGATATTTCTGTTTTTGATGCTGAGACACAATCTGGTGATGAACATGAGCCTAGTGATAATATTAATGATGATATTCATGTTGATTCTCAACCTATTAATGATAATGATGTGGATATTGAACCTACTATTGATCTTGATAGCCCACAACCTAAGAATAAAAGATATGACAAAAGAAATTTTATTGCTAGGAAGCATCGTAAAGAAAGAGAACCATGGGTTCAGAAACCCATGCCCTTTCCTCCTAAACCATCTAAGAAAAAGGATGAAGAGGATTTTGAGCGCTTTGTTGAGATGCTTAGACCTGCCTTTTTGCGTATGCGCTTGACTGATATTCTGAAAATGTCTCCTTATGCTAAGTATATGAAAGATATTGTGACTAATAAAATAAAGATACCAGAAGCTGAGATTTCCACCATACATGCTAATTATACTTTTAAGGGTGGAGTACCAAAGAAATTAGGAGATCCATGAATACCAACTATACCATGCTCTATTAAAGGGAATTATGTTAAAACTGCTTTATGTGATTTGGGAGCTGGTGTTAGTGTTATGCCTTTCTCTTTATATTGTAGACTTAATTTGAATAAGTTGACACCTACTGAAATCTCTTTACAAATGGCTGATAAATCAACTACTCTACCTATCGGTATTTGCGAGGATGTACCTGTCGTAGTTGCAAATGCTACTATCTTAACGGACTTTGTTATTCTTGATATTCCTGAGGATGACAGTATGTCAATCATCCTTGCTAGACCCTTTTTTAATACTACAGGGGCTGTTATTGATTGGAACAAGGGCAATGTCACTTTCCTTATTGATGTTAATGAGCATACGGTACACTTTCCGAAGAAACAACCTCAAGTTCACAGTATCAACTCTATTGAAAAAATTCCAATGATTGTTATTGGAGACTTTGAATCCCCTCTTCCTACTGTCAAGAAGAAATATGATATACTTTGTTGGGGACATGCATATCCCCATTGAGGTAACTTAGTGCTATTCAAAAATTCTTCGATTTAATGTTATTCGAAACAAGTTTATTAATAAGACTTGATCAACCTTATTGATGGATTACTTTTGATGAGCATGAGATGGATGAATTCAGAAAGCACGACTTTCTATACCCAACTTTTACTTTCTGTTAGTTAGATTAAATTAAGTAAGAATGCCATTATTTTTCTGCTTTCTGAGTTTCCCATGCAATAAAAAAGTGACCTGGAAATAAAAGTTCTTCAAATGTCCTGAAAATGGAGTGTGATTTTTTCTAGAATTTTTAAAAATTTCTGGCACTAAGCACACTACAGGAGGCTACACCAGTGGGCCACAAGCCCACAAGGTGCGGCCACCCCCTGGCCATGCCTAGCAGGCTTGTGGGTACCACGTGACCCCCCTCCACTTATTCCAGCACCCATCTACTTGATCTTCCTCTAGAAAAAATCCCACCATTGCTCAAACCCGTGTTCTAGCTCATTTTGCTGCCATTTTCAATCTCCTTGCTCAAAGCTTCATTCGCAAAACTGTTTCGGGAGATTGTTCCTCAGTATGTGAATCCTCCAATGGTCCAATTAGTTTTTGTTCTAGTGCTTTATATATTGCAAATTTTTGCTACTGTGGTGACCTTGTTCTTGAGCTTGCATGTCAAATTTATATGGTCCCAAGTAGTTTTGATGCATGATATAGCCTCTAGGCACTTGAGGGAGTAGTTGCTATGAGTTTTGTTGAGTTTTTTTCACCTTTATTTTGGGTCACTAAAAATTTCAAATTTTTTCAGAAATGTCGAGGAGATTTTTAAGACGCTCTTCAAGCCAGAGTTCTAAGGAAGATGAAAATGAAATGAGGGAGAAACTCAAGTATAATCTTCCTCGCGTTGTAGAAGTTCGACCATGTGAATGGCCGTGTGACACATTCTTGAGGGCGGCTGGAATTTATGAAGATTTCTATTATTTGGCCGAGAATGCAAGCATCACCGACTTTCTCAATGATAAGTGTGACCAGTACCTCTTGCTTACGAATACCTTTGTGCAAAATTTTCACTTTCATTCTAGGGAAGACCCTCCTACAGTAGAATTTCACTTATATGATGTGCCTAAGAAAATGAACCTTTATGATTTTTGCAAAGTTTGTAAAATACCCTACGAGGGCAGCATTAGGGAACCACGTCCTCAAGGCATGGAAGAATTTATTGCCGCACACACTATAGGGGAAGAGAGAGGTGTGTCAAAGGCAAGAGAAGCTAGTTTATATTTTCCCATGCTATGCTATTATTCATTATTTGCGCGAAGATGTTTAGTTGGTCACTGGGAGAGTGGAAGTCTTAGTGCCCCTGACCTCGATATTTTGCGCCATGCTTTATTTGCTGACATAACCTTTAGTCTGGGCGCTATGGTGGCCCGACGGTTGAACACCAACCGTTCGAAGGGGCCCATATTCGGAGGTATCTATGCATCTCGTTTAGCTAAACATTTTGAGATACCCATCAGGCTTCACGAGAAAGATGAGAGGCTGCTACCTACGAATTTTTTAGATTATGACCGTATGGTAGCCCATGATGTTATTAAGAAAAATGATGATAGGAGGCTACTTTACAACTTAGTTTTTAGCGAGGGTACTTGTGAAATTATTACTCTGCCTGCTTCTTCTTTCGATATTCGCTTAGGTAGGTACACTATTATGCCCGGAGACATTTACAGATATCAGGGTCTGACGCAACCCCCAGCTCTGGAGCTGGCACAAGCCTTTGATCCGTACCTGGAGCCAGTCTTTAAGTGGGAGCCGGAGGAGTTCTCCAACCAATGGAACTATGAGGACGCTCCTGAGTATCCGGGAGGGAGCTCTTTCTAGCCATTGCCATAGACCAACTTAGGCCAAAATCCTAAGCTTGGGGGAGTACGTATTTCTCACCGACTTTACATTCATGTTCACACACTCATCTTACTAGTCGATGTTCATACTCTTTCATTGTACCATCCATGGTAGTTTACTCACTTGTTTTGCTTTCTTCTTGTGTGTTTAATTAACTTTGAGAAAAATAAAAAAAATTAGTTCTAGCTTTATTTCCAGTTGCTTAGTTGTAGCATTAAAAAGAAAAACCCAAAAAGATTTTTCATTCTTCTTTTACTTGTTGGGAGCTTTCCCGTGTAAATAGTTTTCTCGTTCTTGTTTTGATTTTTTTCTTTCTTTGGGTTGTAAGGAGAATATCATAATAAAAATGTCGAGTGGCTCTCATATGCATTATTATTTACCTATTAGAGAGCCCATATTACCTTGTCTTCTCCTTTGAGTTATTGGTTGCAAATTCCAGCTTAGTCCAATGCACGTGCACTCTTATTATTATCCACACGTTTCGGTCGTGCAAGTGAAAGGAAATAATGACGATATTTGATGAAAAGATTGAGATGGAGAAAAGCTGGTATGAACTCGACCTATCTTGCTTTTGTAAATATGATTAGCTCATCGTTCCGAATTCATTTCATCATGGGTGAAACATATTTGCAATGACAATTAGAGATTAAAGTTATTCATGCCATGCTTAATTAGCTAAGAGTGGATAATGGTTTGTTTTGGGTGCCAACATGCATATCAAAATGGTTGTGATGTAGTATGATGGGATGGTATCCTCCTATGAACGTTCAAGTGGCTCGACTTGGCACATGTTCATGCATGTAGTTGAAACAAAATCAACATAGCCTCAACGATATTTATGCTCATAGTTAGTTATATCCTACTCATGCTTGGATTGAATGTTGGTTAATCTCATAGCATGTTGATGACTATGTTGCTCTCTAGTTGGTCGCTCCCCAGTCTTTTGCTAGCCTTCACTTCTACTAAGCAGGAATACTGCTTGTGCATCCAATCTCTCAAACCCAAAGTTGTGTCATATGAGTGCACCATACCTTCCTATATGCGGTATTTAACCGCCATTCCAAGTAAATTTGCATGTGCCAAACTCTAAACCTTCAAATAAATATTCTGTTTTGTATGCCCAAATCACTCATGTGGCGACTGGGGGCCGTTAGTATGTTCCATGCTAGGCGGGTTATTCTCACGATATGTGTTGATTCACTATCATTCACGAGAAAGTGGCTAGTAATCGGGATGCTCGGTTCCATGCTCGAAATAAAAGAAAAATATAATTATACAAAACTCCACCAGGACCGTGTTTGTATGGACGGTACCCGTGGATTCGGCTCGCCGTGGAATGTGAATGATTGGTGGAGGGGGAGTAAAAACTTTATCGTTCTCTTTGGGAACCGCCTATAATGTATATAGCATGGAAGATGTTGAAAACCTCTTGGTCGTTATGTGAGTAATGAAAGCATACTGCTCAAAAATCATTACTTATCTCTGTTTTACAAACTCGAGCTCTGGCACCTCTGCAAATCAATGCTTCCCTCTATGAAGGGCCTTTCCATTTACTTTATTGTTGTGTCATCATCTTCTTATAAAAGGCACCAGTTAGAGAGCACCACCGTCATTTCTATGCTTGCTATTAATTGATATTGAGTATGAGCATGACTGGATCTCTTTCACCGTGAATTACAATGTCTAGTCAGTCCTTGTTCTTTAGAGGTGCTCTGCATTTATGTTTTGCGGTCTCAGAAAGGGCTAGCGAGATACCATTTTGTCATATTGTATCATGATTGTTTTGAAAAAGTGTTGTCATCTGAGAGTTACTATTATTGCTCGCTAGTTCATTATGTCATTGATAGGAGTAAATGTGAGACCTAAATGTTATTGTGAACGTGGTTAGTCCATGATCTTTGCTGAAAATCTGAACATCGGTTGGACGTATTTACAACAACAAGATCAAACAGAGTTTGTAAAAGTTTTTCTTTATCACTTTTAGTTTATCAACTGAATTGCTTGAGGACATGCAATGGGTTAAGCTTGGGGGAGTTGATACGTCTCCATCGTATCCACTTTTCCAAACTCTTTTGCCCTTGTTTTGGACTATAATTTGCATGATTTGAATGGAACTAACCCGAACTGACGATGTTTTCAGCAGAATTGCCTTGGTGTTATTTTTGTGCAGAAATAAAAGTTCTCGGATCATCCTGAAAATTTACGAAGAATATTTTTGGAATTAATAAAAAATACTGGTGCAAGAAGTAACCAGAGGGGGCCACCTACAGGCCACAAGCCTGCAGGCTTGTGGGGCCCTCGTGGCTCCTCCGACCTCCTCGCCAACTCCATATAACCCTATTAGTGGAGAAAAAACCCAGAGAGAAGAGTTCATCACGTTTCACGATACGGAGCCGCCGCCACCTCCTGTTCTTCCTCGGGAGACCAGATCTGGAGTCTGTTTTGGGCTCCGAAGACGGGAAATCGACGCCATTGTCATCACCAACCATCCTTCATCACCAATTCCATGATGCTCTCCACCATTCGTGAGTAATCTCATGGTAGGCTTGCTGGACGGTGATGGGTTGGATGAGATTTATCATGTAAACGAGTTAGTTTGGTTAGGGTTTGATCCCTAGTATCCACTATGTTCTCAGATTGATGTTGCTATGACTTTGCTATGCTTAATGCTTGTCACTAGGGCCCGAGTGCCATGATTTCAGATCTGAACCTATTATGTTTTCATGAATATATATGTGTTCTTGATCCTATCTTGCAAGTTGTATACACCTATTATGAGTTATGATCCGCATCCCCTAGGGTGACAATAACTGGGATTCTTTCCGGTGATTACCGTAGTTTGAGGAGTTTATGTATTCACTAAGTGCTAATGCTTTGGTCCAGTTCTCTATTAAAAGGTGGCCTTAATATCCCTTAGTTTCCATTAGGACCCCGCTGCCACAGGAGGGTAGGACGAAATATGCCATGCAAGTTCTTTTCCATAAGCACGTATGACTATATATGGAATACATGCCAACATTACATTGATGAATTGGAGCTAGTTCTGTGTCACCCTATGTTATAACTGTTCCATGATGAATGACATCCGATATAATTATCCATCACCTATCCATTGCCTACGAGCTTTCCACATATTGATCCTTGCTAAGTACTTGTCCACTGCTACTGTTACAATCACTACAAAACTGCTACTGTTACTTTTGCTACCATTACCGTTACTTCCATACTACTTGCTACTCAATACTTTGCTGGAGATATTAAGTCTTCCAAGTGTGGTTGAATTGATAACTCAGCTGCTAATACTCGAGAATATTCTTTGTCTCCCCCTCGAATCAATAAATTTGGGTTGAATACTCTACCCTCGAAAACTGTTGCGATCCCCTATGCTTGTGGGGTTATCACACTCCCTCTGCCGAGAAGGGTTTGTAGAACCCCTGGTGGCTCTGAAGAGTGGCTTCACGGAGCTCGCTTTGAAGCTTGCCGAGGCACTGGAGGGCGCCTTTTCCAAGGTGGAAGGTGTCTTGGAGAGCGAGTGACACGACCTCTTTTCTGAGGCCGCGACGTGCGTCTTCAGCCACCTTCACCTTCACGAGCAAGGGTTTGACTTCGACTCCATGATCCGCCCGATCGCCCCCGAGGTCCACAACAGCGTTGCGGCAGCAGTGAAGGGCATCGTGGAGGTGCTGGTGAAGAAGTTCACCTGCATCACCATTCCTCCGCCTCCTAAAGCTGCAGGGGTTAGTGGTGAAGAAGATGACGCCGGCAATGTCGACGACTAGTTCCTTGCAAACTGGACGATTGGCGGCGAAGGCCCCTCCTGATTCCTCTTCCTTGTTCCTTTCCTGCAACGTTCAACTTGCCTCGCGGAGGTGTTAAACTTGTTTGTATTCGTGAAAAACTTTTAATGCTTGTAATAACTATTGAACTGCATGATTTCCCTCTTTCCCTTGTTTCCTTCTTGCTTGCTGTGATGCTCTGCGTCTGCAGGGCCCGACCCCGCACATACCTCAGCCGCCATTGGGCCGTACAGATCACCAAGGACGGTTGCAAGGGGTGAGGGGTTACGTGGCCAGTGAGGCTCCTAAGTCGCGATGCTCAGGAGTCCCCCTTGACGTACGGGCAACCCTCATGGAGGAACATGGTGAAGATAAGTTTAACTTGGAAATTTCGAACACCTTATGCGCTGCGTCGATAGGCCCAGCCACGCGCATACCTCAGCCACCGTTGGGCTGTCCGGATCACCAAGGACGGTTCCAAGTGGTGAGGGGCTACGTGGCCAGTGAGGCTCCTGAGTCGTGATGCTCAGGAGTCCCCCTTTACATACAAGCTCCAGCGTCCTCCTAACTTGGAAATTTTGAACACCTTGGGCTCTGCATCGGCAAGGCCCGGCACCACGCATACCTTAGCCGCCGTTGGGCCGTCCAGAACACGAAGGACGGTTCCAAGGGGTGAGGGGCCACGTGGCTAGTGAGGCTTCTGAGTCGCGATTCTCAGGAGTCTCCCTTGGCATATGAGCTCCAGTGTCCTCCTTAAGGGTTTTGAGCGCGTTGAGCTCTGCGTCGGCAGGTCCCGACCTCGTGCATACCTCAGCCACCGCTGGCCATTCGGATCACCAAGGATAGTTCCAAGGGGTGAGGGGCTACGTGGCCAGTGAGGCTCCTAATCGCGATACTCAAGAGTCCCCCTTGACGTACGAGCGGCTCCCATACCTTTCCTAGCTGGCTTTTCCTGAGAGTGGCGCGTGAAGACCAGGTTTGGCAGACCTGGGAAGGTGGCGTGTACCAGTCCCGGCCCGGTAGTAGCCCCCATGCAGCCCCCTCACACGAACATCCCAGGGAATGCAGCGAAACGGGTCCGCAAGGAGCTTTCCTGAGGTTGGATGCAGCCGCTGGGGCACCCTTAGTTGTTTATCCCCAGCACAGGGTGTAAGGCTTCCACATTGGGTGGGCATAGTCATTGGTGGACCGTGTTGCCCGCCAGCACGGAGTTGTGGCTTCCACATTGCATGGGCATAGTCATTGGTGGACCATGTTGTTCGCCAACACGGAGTTGTGGCTTCCACATTGCATGGGAAGGAACCCCTCCGCGTCCTGGGGGCTCTAGGTGTGTACAACCCATTAAGTTCGTATGCGTGGCTGGCAGATACAACTGGGAGGTGTATCTGGGAGCTCATGAGGGCGCTTTGGCCTCACGAGGTCCCTACCTCAAATTTTATAGAAGAATGCTCTAAACGTCCTCCCTAGGGCCATCGCACGGGAGGGCCAAGCACCAGTGACCCCAGGAGATGACATGAACGGGGCTGGCCCGTCAGACACAGCTCAGCCACTGGATTTATCAACACCGCAAGGACGGACCCGAGCACAAATGTTGTGCCCAGTCCTCTCCGAGGTGGCCGAAGGTAGGATCGCTCGGGGGTGATGACATTCACGCCGGCAAAGAGCCGTGCAGGCAAGGGGAAATGTTAGGAAACAAATTACATGCATGAAAAACCGCCGAAATATGGGTAAATATGGCGGCTGCAGGTGTATGCCCTGATCGCCTGAGGATAATGCGGCCCGGCGGGCGCCCTTAAACGTTACAAGCCAAAAAGTTACCTGGCACAGACAACCAAAAAAACACTTGGCAGCCATGCCGCTGAAGAGTCGAAGCTGCCGTTGTAGCCTGATCTCATACCTCCACGAGCGCGACCCTCATGGGCCCGTCGTCTCCCGGGGCTCGGGACCCATGCTTGGTCCGGGCATCTCCTCCAACCCCTCATCACGTCTCGCCAGGCAAGGTGCGAGCATGGCCCGGGCGAGGCGCTAGAACGTGTTGTCGGTGTTCGCCAGGCCAAAGGGCATGCCAACATAATTGTGCAGGTAGACCCACCCGTGGTCGGCATGTGTCAGCCAGAAGAGGCCCTGGGACGAGGCCTTGTTGATTGCGAGCGTGTTGACATAGAAGCGCGGTTGGTCGACCGGGCCAACAATGGTGGCTGTGATTGGTGGTACAGGGCTGTCCCTTCCTCGCTCGGCCTGCGCCTCCTGAAGCTCCTCGATTGCCTTGATGACTGACTCTTGCGAGCTCGGCGCCCCGCGCCGTGCTCTTGGCCCTGGTAGTCGTGCGTCAGGATGTGCCTTCAGATTGTGCCCAAACGCCTCCCTTGTCTCACCAGCCAAGCCTGGGGGCTCTTGGGAGGAAGCCCCCGAGCCCGACCCAAGGGGGGCCATGAGCGCGCTTTCCTACGCGATGGAAGGTGTGGCCCTGGCCCCGGATGCAGAGCGCAAGGCTCTGCCCTTGGAGGTTCCAGCCCCCTAGTGCTCCGCGGGGGTGAGCTACTTCTTATTCTTGCATGCATCCTCACAAGGCAGGGCATCCTCCTCGTCATCCAAGCGTTTGGCCGTAGCAACGCGGTAAGCACGCTCAAGGGAGCAGACAACATACTTCTCATCGCAGGTGACGATGATGACACCACCATTCCCTGGCATCTTGAGGACGTTGTAGCCTTGATGAGTCACCGCCATAAATTTGGCGAGGGACGGGTACCCAAGGATCGCGTTGTACGGGAGGTGGATGTGGGCGATGTCAAAGACGATGCTCTCGGTGTGGTAGTTCTTGAGTCCACCGAAGGTGATGGGCAGGTGTACTTGCCCAATGGGAACTGTGGAGCCATCAGTGACTCCTGATAAGGGCTTGGTCGGCATGAGCTGGTTGTACGGTATTTGGAGCGTCTCGAAGGTCTAAATGGAGAGGACATTGTGCTCCGCTCCACTGTCGATGTGGGTCTTGGTGACGATGACGTTGCTCATGGTCGGAGTACACAGCATGGGGAGCCTGCTGGCCATGGACGAGCACCTGAGATGATCCCTCGAGTCAAAGGTGATGGTAGTCTAGGACCACTTGAGAGGACGCATGGCCTCGGGCTTTGGGAGAGCCGCGCTCACCTCTCGCATGAACTATTTGAAGACGCGGTTTGATGCCGGGGCCTGGGCGCCACCGAGGATATAGGCTACCGCCCTGACCTCCTCGAAGCCCCCAGCCCCATCATCCTGCCTGTCCTCTTCCTTCCTTGTGGGTGGAGGTGGTAGTGGTGGTAGGCCGGCCTCATGAGGGAGAACCTCATGAGGATGGCCACGGTGTGACCCCTCTAGAGGGTCATCGCGCCAGCGGTCCTCTCGAGCCTGATCGTGCTAGCGGTCCTCCCGAGCCTGATCGCGCCAGCAGACCTCCTAAGGCTTGTCTCGCCACCCCTGACGCGGTTCCCGATTGTCCCAATGGCCTCCACCGCGACCTCGGTCGCGTTCGAAGCCACAGTCAGTGCATCCAGTGTGCCGACCGAAGTGTTCAGCAGTCAGCGGTGGTGTGGTTATTGGTGCCATGGAAGATGCAGGTCGGTCTCCCCCCTACGGGATGCTCCTCGCCTCGGCCACGCTTTGCCTCAGGCTCGGCCGCAAGTACCATTGGGGCCTTGCGCTTCGCCTCCTTGGCTTTGGTCTTCTTTTCCATTGGCTCCAACGCTGGAGGCTCACGGAGTGACAGGCGGCCCTGTTCGGCCTTGGCGTACCTATTCACCAGGTTGAACATCTCCAGGGCGAAGCACAGTTCATCGTTCATGGCGAGCTCTTCTTTCATCTTGAGATCCGTGACATCGTTGGTGAAAGCGGAGATGATAGCCTCATCCGACGCCTTCGGGAACTTGAGGCGCGTAGTTGTGAAGCGCTGTATGAACTTGTGAAGGGTCTCTCCATCCTGTTACTTCAAACGCCGCAGGTCGTTCGCTGAGCGCGCGATTGCGGGTACCTTGGAAGTTGGCAACGAAGCGCTTGCGCAGGTCATCCCAGGAGGTGATGGACACCTGCGGGAGGTTAAGGAGCCAGGAGAGCATGCCACCCTTGAGCACCATGGGGAACCAGTACGCCATGACCTTGTCGTCTCGACCGGCCGCCCGGATGCTCAAAGAGTAGAGCTGTAGGAACTCAACGGGATCCGGGGTGCCGTCATAGCGAGGGGGTAGATCGGGTTTGAACTTGCAAGGCCATGTAGTTGGATGGAGCTCCAGCGCGATGTCGAGGTAGCAAACCGGCTCGACGGGTGCTGCTGCATATGCGGGCGGGGCCCGGTCTTGATGCTCCTAAGGGGCTGCCCCGAGTGGTGCACGACCGGGGCACCACCTGACAGCTTACTTCATCTCCTGCCCTTGCCCGCGGCTCGTGGGGCTGGTCATGCAGGCGCACTTCATGCCTGGGCTCGGGGTCGACGTCGTGTTGCAGATAAGGTGGCGGCGCATCGGGGGCCATGTTGTCTGCGAGGGAAGGTCGGGGTTGAAATGAGTAGGAGAGCGTTGAAGCGTCGCCAGCAACAATGACAAGATCCATGATGTGCTGTAGCCAGAAGTCTTACCGGTCGGGGGCGGGGCGGTAGCGGAGCTGCTCGTTCGCCACGGCGAGTGTGCTCGAACTGCGCATCGGCCTAGGCCGGACATGGGAGGACTACCTGGTAGCTGGGCGATCGACGAAGTAGCGCTGTGGCCGTCGCACCATGCGGTGACCAGCTGGGAGGAGTCTTGTTATTCATGGGCATCCGGGCCCGTGGCGGCGTTAGCCATGGGCGAGGGGGACCGGCACGCGCCAGCATGGCTCACACGTGCTGTCTGGGCAACGCGGGAAGCTCGGCGCTAGGCGTGAGCTCGGTGGGCATCAAACATCGGAGCAGCGAGGTGGGAGAAGAGTTTGGCTCGAGGAAGGCTTTAGTGCGCCCCCTAGCTGGCACGCCAAATGTTAGATTTGGGCTCTACAAAACCCTCAAGGTTCGAACACAGGGGCGTGTGCGAAGGTCCCCTGTAGCTTCGCCCTACTTAGCTCGCTACTCGATGGTTACTACGGCAAACTCGCACGATGACAAGGAAGAAGATGAACACGTTGGTTTACCTAGGTTCGGGCCACTGGGAAGCGTAATACCCTACTCCTGCTTTGATGGATTGCCTCTTGGGGAGGTGTGGTGGATGAAATAGTATAGTGGTTTCGAGCCTGCGAGGGTGCCCTAATGGTATTTTTGGCTCTCTGCCTTGTCTTGTGGTTCGTCTACTTGTTCCCTTGGATGGTGTTGACATCCCCTTCTATGGTGCGACCTAGCTTCTATATATAGTAGTGGCCCGGGTCCTCTTCCCTTATCATGGCGGGAAGGGATCCCACAATGGCCAAATTTGAAGGGGGACAGGAGTACATCCCCCCCTATCCAAAGGTGGTCTTCGCCTGCAAAGTAGCTATCGATGATGCAGAGGTGGGCTCCGCGATGACATCTGCACTGTGGGGCTCGTGGTCGTGGTATTATTGCACTGGAATGGAAACCTTTGGGAGGCGCTTCGGGAACCCGCGTAAGTCCTTGATCCCTTTGCACCAAAGGGGAAACTGCACCGCCTGGTGCGCTGGCACCTGCCTGTCTTTCCCTGCATCATCTTTGACTCTTGAGGATGGGTTCTGCATAGAGATCTCCGCCACTCCGGAGGGGGCCTAAGGAGGCTCATCCTTGTTGGTCTTGGTGTCGTTCTTCCTCGCGAGCCTTGGGTCCTCGTGTGGGCCATGTCTTGAGTGCAGCCGCGACAGGCCATGTCTGGCTGATGAGGTGGGACATGTCCTGGGCCACAGGCATGCAAGTCTAGTTTCCCCCGTTCCTAGAACACCGACATCATGTTTCAATTTCTACTTTTTATGTGAGCATCATTGAAATCATTATGCCTACCTAGGGGCGTTAAACAATAGCGCATGTTGGGAGGCAACCCAATTTTATTTGTATGTTCTTTTTTTTGCTTCTGTTTTTGAGTGTTTCACGCATTATTACCTCTTTATTAATTTTGTTTTGGTGTTTTAATTAGTGTTTGAGCCAAGTAATACCTTTGGGATGGTCTATGGTGATTGTTGATTTGATCTTGCTAAAAAACAGAAACTTTGGCGCCCAGTACAGGAATTTTATAAATTTATTAGAGTGTCAAATGAGTCTGAAAGTTTTACAAAATATTTATATACAAATTTCCCATGATTTCCTAATGTTTCAGAATTTTTGGAGTTATAGAAGTATACGAAGTTTCCAGATTGCTACAGACTGTTCTGTTTTGGACAGATTCTGGTTTCTTTGTGTTGTTTACCTATTTTGATGTACCTATGGGTCGTATCGGGGGTATGAACCATGGAGAAGTTGGAATACAGTATACATTACACCATTATAGGATAAGAATTAGTTCACAACATTAACTAAAATGGTGATTTATTTTTTATACTAACGGATCTCACGAGTTTTCTGTTAAGTTTTGTGTTGTGAAGTTTTCAAGTTTTGGGTAAAGATTTGAAGGACTATGGAATAAGGAGTGGCAAGAGACTAAGCTTGGGGATAACCAAGGCACCCCAAGGAATCAAGGATGCCAAAAAGCCTAAGCATGGGGATGCCGCGAAAGGCATCCCCTCTTTCGTATTCAATCCATCAGCAAATTTACTTGATGCTTATTTTTATTCACCCCATGATATGTGTTTTGCTTGGAGCATCTTGTACGATATGACTCTTTGCTTTTTAGTTTGCCACAATCATCCTTGCTAAACACATCTTTTGAGAGAGACATGCATGGATCATGAATTTATTGCGCTTCACTTATATCTTTTTAGAGTACGGTGGTGTTTTGTTTTATAGAAATAATTGGACTCTCGTACCTCACTTATATTATTTTGGGAGTCTTTGAATAGCATGGTAATTGTTGTAGGTTATGAATTTAGTCCTAATATAATAGGCATCCAAGAGGGATATAATAAAAACTTTCATATAAAGTGTATTGAATATTATGAGAAGTTTGATTCGTTGCATAAAGTTTTGAGATATAAAGATGGTAATATTAGAGTCATGTTAGGAAGTAATTGTCAATTGGTAAAAATACTTGTGTAAAGGTTCATGATTCCTGTAGCATGCATGTATGGTGAACCGTGATGTAAGAACATCGGAGCATGCTTTGTTTATTGATTGTCAACATTTGTGTGATGGTCGGGAGCCCACGATGGTTTACTCCTACCAACCTCTCCCCTAGGAGCACATGTCTAATACTTTGTGTCGGATTTCGGGTTCCGCAATACCCTTAAGATTCGAACACAGGGGCATGTGCAAAGATCCCCTGCAGCCTCACCCAACCTAACGCGCTACTCGATGAACACAATAAACTTGCACGATGATGAGGAAAAAGATGAACATGACAGTTTACCTAGGTTCGGGACGCTACGAAGTGTAATACCCTACTCCTGCTTTGGTGGATTGCCTCTCGGGCAAGGTGGTGTAGATGAACTACTATAGTGTTTTAGGGCCTCATGAGGGGTCCCTTCGAGGTGTTCGTGGTCCTCTGTGACTTGGTGGTGGACGAGTAGTGGAATGAACTCGGATTGGATCCCCCTCTACAATGCAGCCTACCCTCTATATATAGCGGTGGCTCGGGTCCTCTTCCCTTATCACTATGGCGGGAAGGGATCCCACAACGGCCAATTTTGAAGGGGGACAAGAGTACGTGCTCACCCCGTCCAAAGGCAGTCTTCGCTGATATGTCTCCAACGTATCTATAATTTTTGATGATGGCATGCTATTATATTATCTGTATTGGATGATTTATATGCATTACTATGCTATTTTATATTATTTTTGGGACAAACCTATTAATCTAGAGCCAAGTGTCAGTTTCTGTTTTTCCTTGTTTTTGAGTTTTGCAGATATGGAATATTAAACGGAGTCCAAACGGAATAAAACCTACGGAAGGAATTTTTCTGGAAGGTAACAAGTCATCCAAGCTTGGATTGCATGTCAAGGAAGGTGCCAGGGCACCACAAGCCTGCTAGGCGCGGCCCCCTGGCCGTGCCTAGCAGGCTTGTCGCCTCCTGGCAGGTGTCCTAACCCTAATTCTTAGCCCATAAATACCTAAATATTCCCGCAACATCAGAACGAGCCACACAAATACTTCTCCGCCACCGGAAGCCTCCGTTCCCAAGAGATCCAATATTGGAGCCTTTTTCGCTAATCTTCCAGAGGGGGGTTAGATCACGGAGGGCATCTACATCAACTCCATTGCCCCTACAATGATGCGTGAGTAGTCCACCACAGATCTACAGGTCATAGCTAGTAGCTAGATGGCTTCTTCTCTCTCTTTGATCTTCAATACCATGCTCTTCATGATCTTCATGGAGATCTATCCGATGTAATCCTCTTTTGTGGTGTGTTTGTCAAGATCCAATGAATTGTGAGTTTATGTTCAGATTATCCATGAATCTTATTTGAATCTCCTATGATTTCTTATATGCATGATTTCATATCCTTGCAAGTTTCTTCGAGTTATTGGTTTGGTTTGGCCAACTAGATTGGTAATTCTTGAAATGGGATAAGTGCTTGGTTTTGGGTTCAATCTTGCGGTGTCCTCACCCAGTAACAAAGTAGGGGTAGCAAGGCACGTATTGTATTGTTGCCATCAAGGGTAACAATATGGTGTTTTCATCATATTGCTTGAGTTTATCCCTCTACATCATGTCATATTTCCTAATGCGTTACTCTGTTCTTCATGAACTTAATACTCTAGATGCAGGTAGGAGTCGGTCGATGTGTGGAGTAATAGTAGTAGATGCAGAATCGTTTAGGTCCACTTGTCACGGACGTGATGCCTATATGCATGATCATTGCCCTTGGATAACTACATGATTATTCGCTTTTCTATCAATTGCTTGACAGTAATTTGTTTACCCACCGTGATATTTGCCTTCAAGTGAGAAGCCTCTAGTGAAACCTATGGCCTCGGGTTTATTTTCCATCATATATTTTCAGATCTATACTTGTTGCAATTTATTTATATTTTACTTTCCACACTTGTTTACATCTATATCTATCGGATCTAATCCTTGCAAATAACCATGAATAGATTGACAACCCCTTTATAGCGTTGGGTGCAAGTGTTTGATTATTTGTGTAGGTGCATCCATTAGTGACTTGCTTGTTCCTCCTACTCGATTGATACCTTGGTTCTCAATAACTGAGGGAAATACTTACCTACTTCACTGCATCACCCTTTCCTCTTGAAGGGAAAACCAACGCATGCTCAAGAGGTAGGAAGAAGGATTTCTGGCGCCGTTGCCGGGGAGGCGACAAAGCAAGTCAAGACAAGATCTCTCCCGTCAACTTGCCAATTTCTGGCGCCATTGCCAGGGAGGATACACATCAAGCCTACCAAGTACCCATCACAAACTCATCTCTTGCATTCACTTAGTTGCCATTTGCCTCTCGTTTTCCTCTCCCCCACTTCTAAAATGATTTTTAGAAAATACCAAAAAGATTTTCCTTTTTTTTTCGCCCTTCTTTTGTTTGCCTCTCTTTTGCTTGTGTGCTTGTTGCCACCATGTCTGAAGTAAGGGAGGTTATCGCTGAAAATATAGAGGGTATTGCTAGTATTAATCCTGAAGAAAAATTTGAATCTTGCTCTTTAGAACATGAAACTGAATCTCCTCCTAATTATAAAATTAAAACTTTTCAAGTAGGAGATGGGAATATTATTGGGAAGAGTGCTATTCAAGCATTGTTTGATTGTATAGGGGTAATGCCTATGAGTAAGACGTCTATTCTTCTTAGCACAAATAGTTATGCGGACGCTATTTTCATGCTCATTGAAAAATTGGAAAGAAAATTTGTGCACCTTCATCCCGCTTTGCAAAAAATATTTTATGAACTTCCCAATATTAATCATCCTAAGCCTAAGAAGATTTCTACCATCATCCTTATGCAAGAATTTGATTTCATCGTATAGGAAGCTAGGGAGATTTTTGCTTTCTATGATAAAGATGTTGAACACCCTTCAATTGAATAAATTCTCCCTGATAAAGAAACTTTGCGTAGTCTAGATGCTAGAGACTATCAATCTTATAGTGAAAATCTTAGGAGAAGAGCTCCCCACGCGGAAGTCTCTCAAGCCTTGTACCTAGAGACCTATGAGGAATTTGATTGGATTACTAGGGGAATTTACGTAGGGAATAAGGATGATTTGCTTGAAAAAATGGTTAAGGAACCTGTTAGAAATAGGATATGTGTTCTATATGATGATATCTATGGCGATGATCTAGAATACGGGTTCATGAATGTTAAAATCACTAGCCAAAGTCCTTTTCATTATTTAAGTTCATCTACTAGGAAGGAAATAAAGGAAAGGATAGATCTAGTAAGAAAAGCTTTTGATGGTTTGATTACTTTTGGATTGCATGCCAAAGATGACAATACCTAGATCTATTGTGTTTTGCCTAGCTAGGGGCGTTAAACAATGGCGCTTGTTGGGAGGCAACCCAATTTTATTTTTGTGTTCTGTTTTTTTGCTTCTTTTTTGAGTGTTTCCCACATTATTACTTCTGTAGTAATTGTGTTTTGGTGTTTTAATTAGTGTTTGAGCCAAGTAAAACCTTTGGGGTGATCTATGGTAGTTGTTGATTTGATCTTGCTGAAAAACAAAAACTTTTGCGCTCAGTCGATTAATTTTCTAATTATTTCAGAGCTTCGAATTCATATGAAATTTTTACACTAGAATGATGTATCGATTTCCCAGGATTTCCTAATTGTTTAGAAGTTTTTGAGTTACATAAGTATGCAAAGTTTCTAGATTGCTATAGACTGTTCTGTTTTTGACAAATTCTATTTTCTTTGAGTTGTTTGCCTATTTTGATGAATCTATGGGTTGTATCATGTGGTATGATACACGAGGAAGTTAGATTACAGTAGGTATAACACCTATACAAATAAATAATGAGTTCACAACAATACCTAAAGTGGTGATTTATTTTCTTATACTAACGGATCTCACGAGTTTTCTATTAAGTTTTGTGTTGTGAAGTTTTCAAGTTTTGGGTAAAGATTGGATGGACTATGTAATAAGGAGTGGAAAGAGCCTAAGATTGGGGATGCCCAAGGCACCCCAAGTCATATTCAAGGATTGCAAAGAGACAAAGCTTGGGGATTCCCCAAAAGGCATCCCCTCTTTCATCTTCAATCCATCGATAAATTTACTGGAGGCTATATTTTTATTCACCACGTGATATGTGTTTTGTTTGGAGCATATTATATGATATGAGTCTTTGCTTGTTAGTTTGCCATAATATTCCTTGCTGCACACATCTTTTGAGAGAGACGCACTGAATCATGAATTTATTAGAATACTCTATGTGCTTCACTTATATCTTTTGAGTTGGGCAATTTTGCTCTATATGCTTCACTTATATCTTTTAGAGCACGGTGGTGTTTTCGTTTTATAGAAATACTTGAACTCTCATACCTCACTTATATTATTTTGAGAGTTTCTAAAAACAGCATGGTAATTTGTATAGGTTATGAATTTAGTCCTAATATGATAGGCATCCAAAAGGGATATAATAAAAACTTCCATATTAAGTGCATTGAGTATTTATGAGAAGTTTGATTCCTTGCATAAAGTTTTGAGATATAAAGATGGTAATGTTAAGAGACATGTTAGGAAGTAAATTGTGATTTCATAAAAATACTTGTGTAAAGGCTTGTGATTCCCGTAGCATGCACGTATGGTTGACCGCTATGTAAGGAAGTCGGAGTATGACTTGTTTATAGATTGTCGACCTTTGTGTGAGGGTCGGGGGCGCGCGATGGTTAACTCCTACCAACCTCCCCCCTAGGAGCATGTGTTTAATGCTTTTATTCAATGACTAATAGACTTTTGCAATAAGTATGTGAGTTCTTTATGACTAATTTTGAGTCCATGGATTATACGCACTCTCACCCTTCCACTTTTGCTAGCCTTTCTAGTACCGCACAACTTTCGCCGGTGCACCATACACCTTCCTCAAAACAGCCACCATATACCTTCCTCAAAACAGCCACCATATATATTTCCTCAAAACAGCCACCATACCTAACTATTATGGCATTTCCATAGCCATTCCGAGATATATTGCCATGCAACTTCCACCGTTTCCTTTTATGACATGCACCATCACTTCCATATTGCATATAGAGTCATATTTTGTCATAGGTATCGAGTTGTAATTTTCCTTTTGAGGTGTAAGTAAATAAAAGTGTGATGATTTTCATTAGAGAGCATGTCTCATGTGAGGAAAGGATGATGGAAGCTATGATTCCCTCACAACTGGGGATGATATTCTGGACTTTATGAAAAAAAGACCAGCGAAGCCCAAATAAAAAAATGAATAATAGAGGCCTTAGATGCCCAACAAAAAAATGATAGAAAAGAGAGAAGGGACATTGCTACTACCTTTTTCCACACTTGTGCTTCAAAGTAGCACCATGATCTTCATGATAGAGAGCCTCCTATTTTGTCACTTTCATGTAGCTAGTGGAATACTTTTCTTCATGATGCACGTCCACTTAGTCTCTTTTTGAGCTTTCATACACTTATAGCTCTAGTGCATCCATTGCATGGCAATCCCTATTCACTCACACTTATATCTATTTATGGGCATCCCCATAGCCCGTTGATAAGCCTAGTTGATGTGAGACTATGTTTTCCCTTTCCTTGACAACCTCCACCATATTGTATTCCACCTATAGTGCTATATCCATGGCTCGCGCTCATGTATTGCGTGAGAGTTGAATTTTTTTGAGAAAATAAAGGTGTGAAAACAATTTCTTGAATTTTCATCGGGGTTGTGCATGACATAAATACTTTGTGTGGGGAAGATGGAGCATAGCCAGACCATATGATATTGTAGGGATAACTTTCTTTTGCCATTATATTTTGAAGAGACTCAATTGCTTTGCTAGTATGCTTGAAATGTTATTGTTTCTATATCAATATTGAGATTTTGTTTTGTGTCTTACGGATCTGAATATTCATGCCACAGTAAAGAATATTACTTGGATAAATATGTTAGGTAGCACTCCACATGAAAAATTCTATTTTTATCATTTACCTACTCGAGGACGAGCATGAATTAAGCTTGGGGATTCTGACACGTCTCCAACGTATCTATAATTTTTGATGATGGCATGCTATTATATTATATATTTTGGATTTTTATATGCATTAATATGCTATTTTATATTATTTTTGGGACGAACCTATTAATCTAGAGCCAAGTGCGAGTTTTTGTTTTTCCTTGTTTTTGAGTTTTGCAGAGATGGAATATTAAACGGAGTCCAAATGGAATAAAACCTGCGGAAGAAATTTTTCTGGAAGGAAACAAGTCATCCAAGCTTGGAGTGCACGTCAGGGGAGGTGCCAGGGCGCCACAAGCCTACTAGGCGCGCCCCCCCTAGTCGTGCCTAGTAGGCTTGTCGCCTCCTGGCAGGTCTCCTAACCCTAATTCTTGGCCTATAAATACCCAAATATTCCCCCAACATTAGAACGAGCCACACAAATACTTTTACGCCGCCTTAAGCCTCCGTTCCCGAGAGATCCAATCTTGGAGCCTTTTTCGGTAATCTGCCGGAGGGGGTTTCAATCATAGAGGGCATCTACATCAACTCCATTGCCCCTCCGATGATGCGTGAGTAGTCCACCATAGACCTACGGGGCCATAGCTAGTATCTAGATGGCTTCTTATCTCTCTTTGATCTTCAATACCATGTTCTTCATGATCTTCATGGAGATCTATCCGATATAATCCTCTTTTGTTGTGTGTTTGTCAAGATCCGATGAATTGTGAGTTTATGTTCAGATTATCCATGAATCTTATTTGAATCTCCTCTGATTTCTTATATGCATGATTTCATATCCTTGCAAGTCTCTTCGAGTTATTGGTTTGGTTTGGCCAACTAGATTGGTAATTCTTGTAATGGGAGAAGTGCTTGGTTTTGGGTTCAATCTTGCGGTGTCCTCACCCATTGACAAAGTAGGGGTATCGACGCATGTATTGTATTGTTGCCATCAAGGCTAACAAGATGGAGTTTTCGTCATATTCCTTGAGTTTATCCCTCTACATCATGCCACGCCTGGCCGCATTTAGTCGATGAAGTGGGCCATGCCCTAGGCCGCAGGCTGGCAGGTCTGGGTACCCCCGTTCCCAGAATGCCTACACTTTGCTTAGATGACTAATAGACTTTTGCAATAAGTATGTGAGTTCTTTATGACTAATGTGAGTCCATGAATTATACGCACTATCACCCTTCCACTTTTCTTAGCCTCTCTAGTACCACGCAACTTTTGCTGGTGCACTACACCCACCATATATCTTTCCTCAAAACAGCCACCATACCTACCTGTGGCATGTCCATAGCCATTCCGAGATATATTGCCATGCAACTTCCACTGTTCCGTCTATTGTAACACGCACCATCATTTTCATACTGCTTTGCATGATCGTAAGATAGCGAGCATGATGGTTTCATGGCTTGTCTATTTTTATGTCATTTGCTATGCTAGATGTTAGTGCATCTAGTGCCCCTTTGTGATTTTGGTGTATTGAAGACTTATAGGTTAAGGAACTAATGTGTTTGTGAGTGTACACATGCTCTATAAGTCGATGAGGAGTTTGATACATCCGGAGATTAATGACCCCTAAAAATGTATGTCTTCATCTGAAGACTTTGCTGAAGACTTTGGTATTCCCTGAAGACTTTGAAAATGAAGAAGTTGGTGTGACCTTGAAGATATGAATGAGGACTATGAAGTGTGAAGACTTCTGTTTTCGTAGTTTCATTTCCTTTCTTTGACTCATAGGAAACATCGTACTATTAAAGGGGGCCGAGGTAATACTAAGGAAAATTTCCAACTGATGCTCAACTCAAAATCCTCAACCTATCCAATCCTTCAAGTGAAGCCTTTGGAAATCTCTTATGGTTCAGTCAAGTTCTTCAATGACAGAGACGAAGTTCATCTGGTGTCTGAGGAAATTGATCTGACTGAGGAGTTAGGATTTCTCTAGTATGAATTGCCTACAAGTAAGGAACATGATAAGCCTAAGGACTTTCATAGTTCGAAATTCTGACCGTTGCTATGCTTAGCGCCAGCTGTCCCCAATCATAACATCCACATAACGGTCATATCATTGGGGGCATTATGTCTTATCATGTCAGGTAGCACCCTGGCTATAAATAGCGACCCCCACAACCACTAGATGGTTGGCTGCTCCGAGAGAGAACTAGCACTTGTCATTTGAGAGCAACCCATCCTCCAAGGACTTTGAGAGAAAATCATCAGTGAGGAAAAACCCGCAACCAAACCCCCAAACCCAAAGTGATTGAGCATCACTGAAGAAATTCATGTGTGGAACCAACGCTTGTTACCTTTGAGGACTGTGCATCCTCCAGACGGTTAGGCGTCATGGTCTAGTGTATCCTGCAGTCAATTGGGGATCACGAAGTGACCTTGGTCTAGAGCATCCAGCAGTAAATTGTGGATCGCCGGGTGACCAGTTTGTGAGAATTTTAGAAGTCTACCCTGAAGACTTGCCACGAGTGTTTGGCGAGGACTGTGTGACCTTAGCTCAAGGAGAATACGGTAAGGACTGTGTGTCCTAGGACTGTGTGTCCTCTGGTTTAAATACCAGGCCGCTTCAAACCAGACGTATGACTGTCACAACAGTTGGAACTGGGTCATCAAACCATTGTCTTCATCGAGCTACTTGGTTCTATTTCCTCAACTCCTCTCTTCCTCGTATACTTGTTGATGAAATTGATCGTTACTGTTTGAAGAATTTGACTGAAGACTTTCACAATTTCCTCACCTCAAATTCTTCAAGTTACCTTGTTCAACACTTCTTATCTTGTATCACACTACTTGTAATTTGTGCATGTTTCATTTGATCATGATGACTATGCTATTACTATGTTCCTCATGCACTTGAAGTACTTATTCTGCTGCTAGTTATTCATCACATTTCAAAGTCCTCAAAGTTGAAATTCCTCAAGTGATGAATTTGTAAAAATCGCCCATTCACCCCCTCTAGTCGATATAACGCACTTTCAATTGGTATCAGAGCGAGGTACTGTCATGCCCAAGATGCGCGCCTATCAATTTTAAAGCACGAGAGCCTCGCAAGGGATAGAGGCACATCTTTTCGTTCGCAAGTATAGAATCATTGCATCATACATAATAGAAGAGATGAAAATACAAGTTGGCTTACACTCGCCACATACTAAATTACAATTCCACACAAAGTTCAAATCATCAAGATGAAGACAGGGTCCGACTACGGACGAAATCAAACGATAAAAAAACCCAGATGCAAATGATACTATCTCGCTATCCCAAAGATCACGAACATGGTCCCCTACTCGTCTGGATAAGTCACGTACATCCTGCCTCTTTCCTCATCATATTCCCACTGGAGCTGCGTTAGATCATCCTGCACGTACTCATCTATACCTATACCTGGAGTGTTGTAGTAATCTGTGAGCCGCAAGGACTCAACAATCAAGTGCCTGGGTACCGAGACTATTCAAGCTTAAGGTTGGAAAGGGGTATGTGTTTAGTTTGCAGCAGCACTAAGCATATATGGTGGCTAAACTTACGTAACATGAATAAATATGAGTGGCCTACGATGAACGATCGAATCTAGTATGACCTGTGTGAGATCCTGAACACTTACTTACGTCAATCATAACCCCTCTGTGTTCTCTCTCGGATCATGTTCACGAGCAGAGACGATCATGGTTACACACACAGTTGCTGTATTTTATTTAGAGTTTACTTCAAGTTAACTATAACCGGGTGTTAAACAAATATCCAAGTTGCCACATAACCGCGGGCACGGCTTCTCGAAAAGATTTAACCCTGCAGGGGTGCTCTAACTAGTCCATCACAAATTAACCACACTCCGCGGGAATAGCCTCGACCATGGATCTCGTGATCATCATAGGTAACTCCAAAGGAATTCCAACACCTCGAGACAACCCGAAGAAAGTCAGAGTCCACACGCAAGACACTCGATAAAGGTAAAACAAATCCAGCAAGACCTCCCGATGTGTCGACGGACCCGATAAGAGCCGCGTATCTCGTTCTCAGGACACGACGAATGAGCGATGGTTACCACGCCAATCACCGAGTTGCCCCGGGCGGCGTTAATAAGCTGCTCTGGGTTAGACCAACACTCATGAGGAGCACTGGCCCAGGGGTTGATTAATTATCCACGGGGTTGCAAAGCCCTATGCAAATTTTATTAAGTTATTAAGCAAATGTAGTACCAATGTTGGGTTTTTATAGACAAATTTTAATCTCAACCGAATAAACAAGGGGGTCCCCATAACAACCCCGAGCATGTTAGGAGCGCAAAGTATGGAAAACGTAACACCAATAACAAGAAACTATGGCGGTAACAGCGGAACAAAACACCTAGCAAAAGGCCAAGCCTTCCATCAATACCAAGGTATATATATGTGCATTAAATTAATAACATATAATATTGTGATATCCAAATCCATGTTATCACATGGAACAACCTGAACCTGCAACTAAGAACGCTATAAGAGGGGCTGAGCAGCGGTAACTTAGCCAATCAAAGGTTTGCTAGGATGTGGAGGGTTAGAGGCTATCATGGCAATTAGGAGGCTGATATTCAAGTGATAGGTAGCGCAATTGTAACGATAAGAGCGAGAAACTAGCAAGCGAAAATAGTATCGGGGTCCGGGTACGATCATCTTGCCTGTTGGTTCTTCAGAGGAACAAGTAACGGGATCCTCGTAGTTGTTCTCGCCTGGCTCTTCGTACTCAGGTTCAATGCTCGCGTCTACCCAAAAGAAACAGCAAGAATAAACAAACAACCATGGTACAATGCACAAGCAAGAATGATGCATGCTTAGGTGAAGAGTTTTAACATGGCAATCCTAACTAGTCATGTTTCACATGCAAGAATTGGATTTTAATGAATCTGGACAGAACCTTATGTTAAGTTTTTTATACATGCATCAACATGGAAAATATGGATGCATCATGTGAAAATGATGAAAATGCATATGAAGAACGTAAGAAATGGAGTTACGGTTCTCACGATATGCTCACGACAAGATACGAAGGCAAAACACATAACAAGAAGGCCATGGGCTAATTCTTGGCATTCCAAGGTAGCCACTGGTTAGGCAATGAAAAACAAACCACAATAGACCCAAATATCAAGCAATTCCATGGAGTATAAGCTCCCACAAGTCACAAAATAACAAAACAAACAATCTGCCACAAAACAACAACATAGCAACTTACACAACCCACAACTTGAGCTATAAGAATCCTACAGCCAGAAACAAGGTATTGACAGAAACTACACAACATGCTTATCAAATTATCCAACTACACAATCTGGAAAGGAGGCACACATCCATAAGCATGAAGCTATCAACTTGGCATGATGAAACAATTTTCTGGGACTTGGTGAAAATAACAATTTTCTAGAATCTGAGTTAATCTGGTAGCATGTTGACAGCAGAAGTTAAAGGTGTTAGAGACCACCTCTTGGCATGAAAATTAATAGGAAGGTAGTAGACAACATCTACTTCAAAACACTAGCACTGAGCATGAGCTAATTCTCAACATATCATAGGATGCCAACCACTCTTCATGGCATAAAAATAACACCAGATTCTCAGACTTAGAAATCTTTAGCACGGTGAAAATAGTAACATCAAGTTAGCTACTTTGCAGCAAGTTTCCCACTTATATGGGTGATTCTCATGTAAAAAAATACCATGGCATAATAGACATAAAACACTAGCACTTCCATGTTGGCACATGCCCCAAAGCAAGCATGGATTAATTCATGCAAAAATGACAAAGTAGCATCACATCAGAAAATGACAGTTTTCTAAACTTGCTCAAAAGTGAAATCTGATTGCACGAATAGATTCCTTGGCTCTTTGTACCCCAAAATCACGTGTCATACTCATATATACATGTGAAGCAACATGGCACAATTATACTAGCCAAAACCACCACCTAATTTTATAAGTTAACACTTACTCTAAATGGACATGAGCATAAATGGACATAACCAGATTTGGAAATTGAGCTAACAATGGAAATTAGCTATCAATTCCTACATAACATGCATATGCCACAAACAAAGGTATGACAAGTGGGGAAAACCCACTAGCCACCTATACCCATACACTCACTACACACACACTACACAAGCATGCATACACATGCTCCATATGCCTAAGGGCATATGAGCACATCTCACTCATGAACATACCACCTATGAGGGGGTGTTCATCCACACACACATGCATGCACCATATATGCATAATGCAAATGGCACATACACACCACCTCACATGCACAAGTGCACATGGGCACACACACTCACACACATGCTCATGTGTGTGTGGGTGATCATCCACACACATATGCACTCATATATGCACAAGGCATATATGCATATGCATATGCATATGCATATGCATATGCATATGACTATACACTCACACACACTCTCACTCACATATATGCAAACAGCACACACACACATATGTGCAACACACACATGCACTACACACCACACTCATATGTATACTCATACACACACTCATATACATACACATGCAGAAATACATACCACACACACACATATATATGCATCTATGCATACTCACATTCATACAACAGAAAAATAAAACATACATACATGCACAAGTTGCACCTACACACATACACATATATATAGAAAAGGGAAAAACAAAATAAAACAAAATAAAACAAAACAACAAAAAAGGGGGAGGGATTCGGCTCGAACCCACGACCTCAGGGTCGTTTTCCCGAGCCGGTTACCACTCTGCCATCGATGTGTCATGTAACAGAGGAGGAGCACAGGCTCACTAATACACACATACACGCGCCTAACCTGGCGAAACTGACGGAATCGACACCTATGGCGACAAAGCACGACGGCGTGCAATTCTGGGGAGCACACGGCCTCACCAGCGAGGGGAAATGGAGCAGGGGGAAGCTGCACCTACGGGGGCCGCATCCCTACCTCTAACACCGACGAGAACGCACGACAACATCACCTACAACTACGACGGAGCCACGACGGACACGAGCACGGGCTCGTCGGGCACGACGAGCTCGCGCACGCCTCGGGACAGAGGGGCACGACGGAGGATCGGCTGCTCGCCACGGGGTTGCTGACGGAGAAGACGACGACGGAGGGGAGGGGTTGGAGACGCACGCCGAAGTCATAGCAGGGGAAGAAGACGACGGAGCGGAACGTCTCCGGCGAAGACGAAGAAGGGGCCATCACTGCAGAGCCTCTCCGGGGCTCCTAGCGGCAGGAATTGAACGCGGGGAGGATCCACGAGCTCCTGGACGCTATGGTTGATGACGAGGTCGACGGAGACGACGAGCGAACACCGGCAAACTACTCTGAACCCTCTGAACCTCTCACAGACACTACCTGACAGAGGAAAAGAGGAACGGAAGGAGGGAGATGGAGGGGGAGAAGGGAGCTACGGCGGCTGGAGGGGGAAGAGGAACCCTAGCGGAGGGACACGCATGCCGAGGGGGTTTAAATACCCTCGGGTCTGACGGCCACGGACGGCGAAAAAGGGGACGGCAGAGGCACGCTCTCTCTGCTCTCTCACACGCTCACTAACAGAGAACGACGGGGCAGGTGGCCGTTCCCTCGAGCGGGCTGGGCCACGGGGGAAGCAAGGCCCACTGGCACACACACTCACCAAACAAATAAAATAGAGGAGCTTATATATTTTAAAGAAAAAACTACACTCAAGAAAACCTCCTAGATGAAAATAAAAGGACTTTGCAAAACAAAAAAGATATTTCTTACATTAGAAATAAACTGCATTATTTACTAAAAATATCAAGATGATCTTTAGGACAAGTAATTTAAATACCTTTTAAAAGAGACAACCCCCTGTTATTTAAAAACTCCAAAACATAAAAAGCTCAAACAACAAAAGACCAACACTCACATGCTCAAAATATTTTAGGCTAACACTTGAACATCTTTAAACAATTTTTAAAGAAAGTTAAATCTGTTGGTAAAATAACATGGGAAATAGAGGGCATTGGTTTGGGTTTTGTTGAAAAGAAAAAGAGAGGGGGAGAGAAGGAGGTGCGCCACACATAAACCAACCACATCACACAACACAAGGCCACACCCACAAACAAGATCACTACAAAATCAAAGGCATGGCATGATGGATGCATGATGCATGATGCATGAATGCAAGAACAAGACATGGCATGACAAGGTGCAAAAATCATTTCATTACTCTCATGACAACAAGGTTCATACAAGAGATTACATGCCATAAAAGGTAGGGACAACACTTGGGCTGCCACAACTCTCCCACACTACAAGAGGATCTCGACCCGAGATCTAGGGACGAAAGAAGTCTGGAAATTCAGAACGGAGAAGGTCCTCACGTTCCCAAGTAGCTTCTTTGTCAGAATGATGAGACCACTTCACCTTGAGGAACTTGATAGACTTGTTGCGAGTCTTACGCTCAGTTTCTTCGAGAATTGCAACTGGATGCTCACGATAAGAGAGGTCTTCTTTGAGATCAATGTCTTGGAGGTCAATGGTACGCTCTGGAGTCTTGAAGCATCTCCGGAGCTGAGAAACATGGAAGACGTCATGCACATTTGCGAAATTTGGAGGAAGCTCTAGTTGATATGCAAGTCCACCTCTCTTGCCAACAACTTTGAAAGGACCAACAAAACGAGGAGCTAGCTTCCCTTTAATTCCAAACCGCCGAGTGCCCTTCATGGGAGAGACTCTGAGATAGACTAGATCATCCACTTGAAAGGAAACATCTCGGTGTTTGCTATCGTAATAACTCTTCTGTCGAGACTGAGCTGCTTTGAGGTTCTCACGAATGACACGACACATTTCTTCTGCTTTAGTGATCATGTCATTGCCCAATATTTGACGCTCACCGGTTTCAGACCAGTTAAGCGGGGTACGACACTTTCTGCCGTAGAGAATCTCGAAAGGGGCCTTGCCTGAGCTAGCTTGAAAGCTATTGTTGTATGGTAATTCAGCATATGGAAGGCTGTCTTCCCACTTCATGCCGAACGAAATCACACAAGATCTGAGCATATCTTCAAGGATCTGATTGACTCTCTCAACTTGACCACTTGTCTGCGGATGGAACACGGTGTTGAAACGGATCTTGGTACCCATAGCAGCCTGGAAGGACTCCCAAAACTTGGAAGTAAAGAGGCGTCCACGGTCAGAAGAGATGAGCTGATGAATACCATGCAAAGACACTATCCTTGACGTATACAACTCTGTAAGATGAGCTGCCGAGATAGATTCTCTGACTGGCAGGAAATGAGCAACTTTTGACAGCTTGTCGATAACCACAAAGATGGCATTGTTGCCTCTCTTGGACATGGGAAACCCAGTGACGAAATCCATCTCCACATGATCGAATTTCCACTCTGGGATAGGCAAAGGGTGAAGAAGACCTGCTGGACGTTGATGCTCCGCCTTCACTCTGTGACAAACATCACACTCGTTCACGAACTGAGCAATTTCACGTTTCATGTGAGTTCACCAGAAGGTTTGCTTGAGATCCTGATACATCTTGGAACTTCCTGGATGAATGGATAGAAGAGAATTGTGTGCTTCGTCCATGATAACCTTTCTGAGATCACCTTTTGGAACCACAAGACGATCATCAAAGAACAAGGTGTCTTTGACATCAACTCGAAAGCACTTATACTTCGGAATGCTCTTGGCCACCCCTTTCTTCACTTTCTTCACCATAGCATCAAGAAGCTGCGCTTGGTGAACCTGATCTTCCAGAGTTGGAGAAACTTGAAGATTGGCAAGAAATCCTTGCGGAATCATCTGAAGGTTGAGCTTGCGGAAGGATTCACAAAGCTCGGGTTGAAGAGGCTTCAAGATGAGACTATTGCAGTACGCCTTACGGCTGAGCGCGTCTGCAATGACATTTGCTTTCTCAGGAGTATACTCAATGCTTTGATTGAAGTCCTCAAGCATTTCCACCCAACGAGACTGCCGAAGATTAAGATTGGGTTGAGTGAAAATGTACCTCAAGCTCTTGTGATCAGTGTACACCTCAACTGGTCTACCCAACAACAAATGCCTCCAAGTCATTAGAGCATGCACAAGTGTCGCCAACTCGAGATCATGAGTGCGGTAGTTCTTCTCGGCAGGCTTCAAGTGATGTGAGGTATAAGCAACAATCTTCTTATCTTGCATGAGAACACCACCAAGACCTTGGAGAGAAGCATCACAGAATACTTGGAAAGGCTTCGACTGCTCAGGAGGAACAAAAACTGGAGCTGAAGTCAGTCTCTCCTTGAGCGTATTGAACGCCACATCACACTGAGGAGACCAAACATACTTGACACTCTTCTGGAGGAGATTGGACAGAGGCTTAGCAATTTGAGAGAAGTTCTCCACGAATCTTCTGCAATAACTAGCAAGCCCGAGGAAACTCCGAAGCTGCTTCATATTTTGAGGAGGTTCCCACTTCAAGATTGCCTCAACTTTCTCAGGGTGCACTTTCATTCCCTCGGCAGAGATGACATGCCCAAGGTAAACCACTTCATTGAGCCAAAAATCACACTTGGAAAACTTTGCATAGAATCGATGCTCCCTTAACTTGTCCAGCACAAGGCGGAGATGCTCTGTATGCTCTTATTCTGTCTTCGAGAACAAAAGGATATCATCCAGATAGACCAAGACGAATTCATTCTTGAAAGGGGAGAAAATGAAATTCATCATTCTTGAGAAGGTTGGAGGAGCATTAGCAAGACCAAACGACATGACAGTGTACTCATAAGAGCCAAAACTCGTCCTGAAAGCGGTCTTAGGAATGTCTTCTTCGCAAATGCGAATCTGATGATAACCCATGCGAAGATCAAGCTTCGAGGAAACCTTGGCACCTTTCAGTTGCTCAAACAACTCGTTGATGTTGGGAAGTGGGTACTTGTTTCTGATTGTCTTCTTGATCAATGGACGGTAGTCGACACAAAGATGATTCGTGCCATCTTTCTTCTTGACAAACAAAACACCACAACCCCATGGAGAAGAACTTGGTCTGGTCAGACCCAGACGTTCTTGCTCAGCTAGCTGCTTCTTCAACTCTTTCAGCTCTTCGGGGCCAAGTTTATAAGGGCGCTTGCAAACCGGTTCAGTTCCGGGCTGGAGATCAATCACGAACTCGACTGGTCGGTGCGGAGGAATTCCTGGCAATTCTTCTGGAAAGATATCTTCGTACTCATTCACCACCGGAATTTGAGAAATCGCCAAGATTTCACCCTTCTCATTAAGAGCAAAGAGACGGATTGTGTCATCGCGAGCCGCGAAAATAATCACATCTTCTGAAGGATGAGTCAGCTTGACTTCTTTTGCTTTGCAATCAATATAAGCCTTATTCATAGCCAGGAAGTCCATGCCCAGGATGAGATCAATGTCGGAATTATCGAGAACAATTGGAGAAGCCAGAAAAGAATAATTTCCCATCTTGATAGAAGCATCCGGAACAATCATATGCAAACTCATCCGCATGCCCGGAGAGACCACACGAAAAGGACTAGCTAAATGCTCCACTGAAAACTCATGCATAGCGACAAAAAGGCTTGGATATGAATGAATGCAATACACCAGAATCAAATAACACTTTTGCAGGAATAGAATTAACTGAGAGATTACCCATAATTACATCATGAGACTGCCCTGCTTCAGCTGCATTCACCATATTCACTCTTGCGGTCTTGGATTATGCTTCACCATAGCATTGCCTGGAGGCCTAACTGGAGGAGGGGGCGGAAGACGCCGCTGGTTGCACTTGTTTGCATAGTGACCATTCTGGCCACACTTGTGACAAGTCACCTCAGAAAGCGGACGAACATTGCCTGGAGGAGGAACAAGAACTGCCTTGGACGCTTGGGGTCTCTGCTGAAATCCTGGGTTGGGTGGGTGGGAAGAACCACGGCCATCGAACTGCTTCTGCTGCTGAGGAGGACAAAACGGAGGAGGATTTGGCACCCAATACTTCTGCTGCTTAGGAACCATCTGAGAGCTGGAAGAAGACGAATGTGAATCCCTTGAACGCTTCCTTGAGTTCTCCAACTTGAGCTGAGTTGCCTCGACCTTCAAAGCCATATTGTAGAACTGATCAAACTCATGAGGCTCTTGAAGAACTAGGCCTGGCAGAAGCTCATCCTTGAGACCACCTCTGAACTAATAGATCATAGCCTTGTCATTTGGAACATCTTTCTTAGAATAGTGGGCTAGATTTTGGAACTCGATGTTGTACTGATAGACAGACTTGCTTCCCTACTTTAGGTGCCTGGATTTCTCATGCATCTCCTCGACAAAGCCTCTCGGAATGTAATGAGCCCTGAAGTCACGACGGAAATCGTCCCAAGTAACAACACGATCGCCCCTGGAATCCTTGTACTGCTGCCACCAATCAGCTGCTTGACCCTTGAGCTAGAACGATGCAAATCTGACAAAGTCCTCTGGCCTGACATTGCTGCACTCAAAATGCTTACTAATATCACGAAGCCAATCATCAGCATCAAAAGGATGCTGAGAACAGGTGAAAGACTTGGGCTCCACTGCTAGCCTAGCAAAGATTTCTCTATTTGTTGAAAGTGGAAAGGAGTCATATTTGAATTGGAAAGTTGGGCTCATTCACTCACACCTTTCTTTGATTATCGATGACTTGTCTTCTTGCTCAAGTAAGCACCCGACATACCAATTCATTATCCTTGACAAGGAACTGATTGACGGCGCAAACTGAGGTTGATTCTGAAAATTCCCTTGAAAACCTTGCTGACCCTGCTCCCTTTCTTGCAATAGCCTGAGCAACATCTGAGTGTTCGCATTGGTTGCGGCCATCATAGCTTGCCAAGCTTCTGGAGGAGGAGGTGGCGGCGGCGGGGTTGGTGGTGGAGGTGGAACATCGGCCTGCTCCTCATCACGACCCGGATTGTTGCGAGTTGATGGAGCCATCCTAAAGATGGACAAACCACATCAGCACCGCATTGATAAGATGAATTGAAAAGCTGAATCAAATGCTTGAAAGAAATTGAACAAATAACATCATAGCCTTCCTACTGAAAAATTAGTAAGAATGCTTCTTCAGTTTATGATAACATCATCAGATATTAGAAGCCACTTGCAATAACACAAAAGTATTGAGTTAAGTGCTCGGACAAATGTATATGCCCACATACATCTGAAGAAGATGATCCTAGATAACTACAAGAGTTCCCACCTAAGAACTTCCGAAAACATTCTGTTATGCAATCCAGTGTGGGGGATACAAGGAGGAAATATCTCACACAACTAGCAATCCTACACCCCAATTGTATCCATCGTTCAACATATAACTAGAAGCTTTCGCAAATTCATCTAACTCGAATCCTCATGACGGGGTTTATATCCCGAGGTAGTCCAAGGCAACGGGGTCCTCCCCACTCCGCTTCAAAGAAAAACCAATCGGCCGGCTGGGGATACACCACATGAGCCGTCTCCGGCTGGCGTTTCGCCCGGCTGGCCTAGCGGTTGGGCGTGCTCCCGCCCGGCTGGCCAAGACGCCGGCTGCCCACGGGCCGGGCAGACCTTTAACTTGGGGATGGACATGCCCTATCCCGTGTCCCTGTCCGCAGGTACGGCCGTGCAATGTGACTGGCGGGGCGAGCGACCCTGTGGCCATAGTGGTCGCTGACGCGCCGTTCCGCATGGCTACAGTCCATCCGTCCGGACCGCTGACCTCCGTGAGCATGACCGGATGGGGAACAGTTCCAGCACGCCTCCGCCACTCGAGTGCCTGCCTCGGCATGGCTACAGTGCCGCTGGCCGTACCGACGACCTCGGTCGGCTGGCACTAAGCGACGCCTCCCCGGGCGGCCCGTGCCAGGGCAGGTGCGGGAGGGCCAATCGCGGCACCTGTCGGTGGGTCCCAGCAGGGATGGAATGCTCGGCTGGCGGGCCCTGCCCACAACGAGACAATACAAGCCACGGGACCCCCTGGCCAGGCGAAGAGGCTGCCAGCCGGGTCCGTCCACCGACGTACCTAAATCATATTGTAAGAGCCGGGGGGTTGGCCTATAAAACCTCCCGAGCCCCCCATGCAATGGGGACGGAACCCCTAATCAAGAACACACACATAGGGAGCTCTCATACCCTTCCTAGTAGCAGAGGGAGACGAGTCGGCTGCTCCTTTCTTCCTCCTCTGAACACAGCTCTAGGAGCACCTCTGTATACTTATCCATCCATCCAACGAATCCAAGAAGGACTAGGGGCATTACCTCCCATGGAGGGCCCCGAACCTGGGTACATCGCGTGTCTCCACCTTCTTGTACCCAATCTCGCACCCGGATCCCATCGGCCTCCAATGGCCCCAACACCACCGATAAGCCACCCTATGGCATTTGCCGTGAGAAAACGACGACAGTTGGCGCCCACCGTGGGGCCATCCACGGCGCCGTTCGGGTTCATGCTCCGGGCGGGACCTCTCGCCATTCCCCGCCACCACTGCTCGGCTCGGAGAAACTGTGGGAGGCTCGTGGGGCTTGCTGCAGCATGCCCTACGGGCGACTCTGACGGCCTAGCGGCCGACATTGACGCGCTCACCGAGCGCTTCGGCAGGCTCAGCCTTGCCGAGGCTCCGGCCGCGGGTGAGTACCCTGCGGGGGTACTCGTCTGCACCGGCCCACCCACAGCCATGGGAGTACTCGTTGCGGCCCACCCCAGTGGGTCTCGCGACCGTGAGGGGGTGATGGCTATCACCTCCTCCACCGCCTACGGATGGGCGCGGGTAACGGCCACCGCCGCTGCCACCTGTGTCGGCACGTCCGACCCGGTCAGTGCGGCCCTCGAGGGCTTGAGCAACCCGATTGCCCCGACGGCAAACCATGATACCGCCGCGGCCGACCTCGAGGCGGCTCGTCGCATCCTCTTCGAGGATGCCACTACCCTCGCCGCCATGTGCCGCCGCATGGAAGCGACACAGTGGGAATACGCCTCCGCTTACGGCCTTACCCTGGCTGGTGCCGAGCCCAGCTGGCGTGCAATCGACGCCGCCCACCATCCGCCCCGAGCTTTCATCCCGGCTCGGGCCACGCGTCCCCCGTAGCAAGGACGATGCTCGCAACCGCATCGACCAACTCGCGCAATCCGCCCTCCTCGAGGAGGTGGGATCGATCGGCCCGGCTTGCTTCGGCCCTTGGATCCGCACCGAGCCATTCCCGAAGGGCTTCACGCTCCCTAGGGACACCCCGAAGTACAATGGGGCCGCCAAGCCAGAAGACTGACTGATCGATTACACCACCGCAGTGGGCATCGCCAGGGGAAACAAACGTGTGGCCATCTGCTACGCCCCCCTCATGCTCATCGGCTCGACCCGCACCTGGCTCAACAGCCTTCGAGGAGGCCTTCGTCCGCAACTTCACCGACACCTACTAGCCGCCCGGCCGGCCCCGTGAACTTTTTATGTGCGTTTAGCGGCCGGACGAATCCCTCTGCGACTACCTCACCCGGTGGACCGAGCTCCGCAACTCCTGCGAGGGAGTGCACGAGGTGCAAGCCGTGCAATACTTCATCAAGGATTGCCGGGACGGCACCCCTCACAAGCACAAGCTTTTGTGCTCCGAGCCGGCCACGCTGGCCGAACTCATGACCAAGGCAGACAAATACGCCATGGCCGACTCGGCCATCCGGGTCAAGACAACCCCACCGGCCAAGGCGACAACGATGCCGACCGCAGCCCGACCGGCTGCCGACAAACGGCAGCCACAGAGCAACAAGCGCAAGAACAACCAGCCGGATCCCCGCTACGGGAGCCGACAGGTCAACACTGTTGAGGATCAGGAGTCGGCTGCCCAGCCTTCCAGCCAGCGCCAGCGCACAGGCAAGGCTGCCTGGCAGCCGAAGCTCACCTTCAAGCAAATGCTTGATCTTCCATGCAAATATCACTTGGTGGCCAAACCCTCCACGCACACGCTCCGGCGGTGCAGCTTCTCACAGCGATTGGCCCAGGGGGACGGCCTTCCGGCTCCTCCCGTGCCGCCAGCACGTGTGCCAACGCCGGTCCAAGCTGCCGCCCCGGCGGCGGCAACGGCCCCGAACGACGGTCGCCTAGTCGACCAGTACCCCAACCAAGACGGTTGCTACATCGTCTTCACCAGTGAAGAGACGGGCAAGCACGCGAAGCGCCGGCTCCGCCGTGAGGTGAACGCCACCATGCCGGCAACTCCCTAGTTCATGCACTGGTCAGAGAAGCCGGTCACCAGACCGACCATCCCGCAGTGATGCCGAATCCCGGCAGCTACGCCTTGGTCCTCGATTCCACCATCGCCACCAAGGATCGAGCCTGCCACTTTACGCAGGTGCTAATAGATGGTGGCAGCAACATCAATATCCTCTACCTCGACACGATGCATAAGCTGGGGCTAAAGATAGAAGACCTATAGGCGAGCCGGATGTTTTTTCACGGCATCGTGCCTGGAAAGTCTTGCTCCCCTGTAGGCAAGATCATGATCGACGTCCTCTTCGGTGGAACCAGCCACTTCTGCCGCGATTCAGTACTGTTCGAGGTCGTGGACCTCGCAAGCCCCTACCACGCTCTGCTAGGTCGGCCAGCTCTAGTCAGCTTCATGGCAGTCCCGCACTACGCCTACCTCAAGCTCAAGATGCCGGGCCCCAAGGGAATCATTACCGTCAAGGGCGACTACAAGATGCCACTCGAATGCGCTCGAGACGGTAGCCGGATGGCCGAGGCCCTGGAAATCGCCGAGGAGAAGCGCCAGCTCGACCGGCTCGTGGCCCTTGCCGCTAGCCAGCCGGCCGTGCCGACTCCTCCCTCGCAAACCACCAGCGAGGCTTCCTTCCAGCCGTCCAAGGACACCAAGAAAATCCCGCTTGACCCGGCCAACCCGGCTTAGTGCGTCACGATCGGCTCCCGCCTCAACAGCAAATAGGAAGGCGAGCTAGTCGACTTCCTTCGTGAGAATCAGGACATCTTCGCGTGGTCCCCCAAGACATGCCGGGTGTTCTGAGGAAGTTCGCCGAGCACAAACTACACGTCCGTCCGAACGTCAAGCCGGTCAAGCAGCCCATACGCCGTTTCTCTGAGGAGAACCGACATACTATAGGAGAAGAGATCGCCCGGCTGCTCGCGGTTGGGTTCATCATGGAAGTGTTCCACCCAGACTGGCTGGCCAACCCAATCCTGGTGCTAAAGAAAAACAAGACCTGGCGCATGTGTATCGACTACACCAGCCTGAACAATGCATGTCCCAAGGACACATTCGCCCTGCCACGGATCGATCAAGTCATCGACTCCACGGCCGGCTGCGACTTGCTGTCCTTCTTGGATGCCTATTCCGGCTACCACCAAATCAAGCTAGACCCGGAAAACCGGCTCAAGACCTCCTTCATCACGCCCTTTGGGGTGTACTGCTACATCACCATGTCCTTTGGCCTGAAGAACACAGGCGCCACATTCCAACGGTGCATGCAAAAGTGCCTCCTGCCTCACATAGGCAGGAACATCCACGTCTACGTCGACGACATCATCGTCAAAACCAAGAAGCACTTCAGCCTCCTCGACGACCTCCGGGAGACCTTCGCGAACTTGCCTGAATACAAGGTCAAGCTCAACCCGGAGAAATGTGTCTTCGGCGTTCCCGCTGGTCAACTCTTGGGTTTCTTTGTGTCCGCCCGCGGCATTGAAGCTAATCCCGAGAAGTTCCGCACGATCGAGCGCATGCCAAAGCCGACCCGGCTCCGCGACATCCAAAAGTTCACCGACTACCTTGCCTCGCTCAACCGGTTCATCAGCCGGCTGGGGGAGAAGGCTCTGCCCCTCTACGGGCTCCTTCACAAGACGGCTTTCATCGAGCCGGGTCAAACCAAGAAGCCGGGCACCTTCGACTGGCCTGACGAGGCGGACGAGGCCTTCCGCGGCCTCAAGAAGGCTCTCACCCGCGCACCAATCTTGGCTGCGCCGGCTGAGAAGGAACCACTGCTCGCGTACATCGCCGCGACGACCCGGGTCATCAGCGTCGTGCTGGTGGTCGAACGGCCGGAGGAGGTCAAGGCTCTGCCGGTCCAGCAGCCCGTCTACTACCTCGGCGAGGTCCTCTCCACGTCCAAGCAGAACTACCCCCACTACTAGAAGATGTGTTATGGCATATACTTTGCTGCCAAGAAGGTCAAACAATACTTCCAAGAGCACACCATCACCGTGGTGAGCACGGCCCCGCTCGGCGAGATCATGAGCGACTGGGACTCCACCGGCTGAATTGCCAAGTGGGTGATCACCCTCGTCGATCACGAGATCCGGTACGAGCCAAGAACCGCCGTCAAGTCACAAGCATTGGAGGATTTCCTCATCGACTGGGCAGAGACAGAGTTTGTCCCGTCTCCCTTGGACTCCACGCATTGGCAAATGCACTTCGACGGCTCGAAGATGAGGACCGACCTGGGTGCCAGCATAGTCCTCTCCTCCCCGAAAGGTGATCAACTCAAGTACACCCTCCAGATGCACTTTGCCACCTCCAACAACGTGGCGGAGTATGAGGCCATCGTCCATGGCCTCCAGCTCGCCAAGGAGATCGGCATCAGGCACATCCTCTGCTTCAGCGACTCTAACCTCGTGGTGCAGCAAGTTTCTGGCGAATGGGACGCCAGGGATGCCAACATGGCCAGCTACCATTTCCTCGTGTAACAACTCACCGGCTCCTTCGAGGGCTGCGAGTTCCACCATATCCCCCGGGCGGATAACGAGGCGGCAAACGCGTTGGCAAAAATTGGCTCCACCCGGCAGGCCATCCTAGCCGGTGTCTCTCTCGAGAGGCTGCTCAAGCCGTCGGTCAAGCCCTCCCCAGAGTCGGAGTCAATCTTCGTGCCGGCAAGCGCCGTCGGCCTATCAACGGCGCCGGCCGCCTCCCCAGCAACTCCGTCGTCGGCTCTCGAACCGTCGGTTGCCCAGCTGGCCCCGATCGAACCGGCAGCACCCGGAGCGGATGGACCCGACGACGCGGTCGTCATGATGGTCATCGACCCGCCGGCTCCAAGGGCCGGCGAGCTAGGCTCGGGGGCTGACCAACCAGCCTCGGGGGCTCCCGAGCAGGCCCTGGGGGCTGGCGAGCCGGTCCCGGGGGCTGACCAACCAGCCCCGGGAGCTCTCCAGTCGGCTGCTATCGCAGCCCCCTCATGGGCGCAGCCCATCTTGGCGTTACGAGGCGAGCTGCCTCCGGATGAGGCTCTGGCTAGGCGATCCAGCGCCGGGCCTTGGCTTACAACATCATCAACAATGAGCTCGTCCACCGCAGCATCATCGGCGTTTTCCAGCGGTGTGTTGAGCCGGAAAAAGGCCAAGAGATCCTCCTCGACATCCACCAGGGCGAGTGCGGGCACCACGCCACCTCCTGGACCCTGGTGGCCAAGGCTTTCCGCCATGGCTTCTATTGGCCCATGGCTCTCGAGGCGGCCAAGAAATTGGTTGACGAGTGCGAGGGCTGCCAACGCTTCAGCACGCAAAGCTACCTGCCGGCAACAACCCTCCAAACCATCCCCCTCTTGTGGCCCTTTGCCGTTTGGGGGCTGGACATGGTGGGCCCCTTCAAAACCGCTCGAGGCGGCATGATGCACCTGCTGATAGCTGTGGGCAAATTCACCAAGTGGATCAAAGCACAACCCATCAAGGAGCTGGACGGCCCCACGGCCGTCCAGTTCATCAATGACATTACAGTACGCTACGGCGTCCCCCACAGCATCATCACCGACAACGGCACCAACTTTACCAAAGGCGCGCTCGCGCGTTTCTGCTCCAAGAAAGGGACCCGGCTCGACCTCGCCTCCATCGCTCATCCGCAATCAAATGGCCAGGTCGAGAGGGCAAACAGCCTCATCCTATACATCATCAAGCCCTGGCTCATGACTCCACTGGTCAGGTCGGCTGGCTACTGGATCAACGAGCTGCCGGCCGTCCTTTGGAGCCTCAGGACCACCCCTAACCGTTCAACCGGCTACACCCCGTTCTTTCTCGTGTATGGGTACGAGGTGATCATCCCCACCGACATCGAATTCGACTCGCCTCGGGTCGCCCTATACACGGAGAAGGATACCAAAGAAGCAAGAGAAGACGACGTCGACCTGCTCGAGGAGTCTCGCGAGCTAGACTTGAGTCGGACGGTAATCTACCAACAGAAGCTCTAACATTATCACAGCAAGAGGATCCGGCCACTCTCATTCCGCAAGGGGGACCTGGTCCTCAGACGGATCCAACGAACCGCCAGTCAGACAAGCTGTCCTCCCCATGGGAGGGCCCGTTCATCGTTAGCAAGGCACTACACAACAATGCATACTATCTAATAGACGCCTAGAAGCCACAAAAGCGCAAGAGAGACGCCTCCGGCAAAGAAACGGAACGTCCGTGGAACGCGGCACTTCTGTGCCTGTTTTACTGCTAAAGAAAAACCAACGTATGTATGTATCCCCGTCCTTTTGGGCTTATGACTGCAACAGGCGCCCCAAGCCGGCTTTTGGGGCACGCCCCGTTTCGTTTATCTCAAAGCTTTCCACAGTCACCGGCTCCCCGGTCCGGCTCGTGGCCCGGGGGCTAGCCGGCTGGACCCAGAAGTGTCTCTCCGCAGAAAAGACTAAGTAAATGTGAGCCAGCCAAGCCTCCCCACTCTTACCAGCTATAGACCGGCACCCGGCTGTCCGGCTGACAGGGCCTCGGGGCAGCAAGGTTCGGCTCGCACCAAAGGTCGAAACGGGAAGGGATCTTTTCTAGGCCCATCCGGACCCTTGCCGCGTCTCTAGCCGCTTCACTTACCCCGAAAAACCCTCTGCGATTACTAAGTTTTGAAATGGCTCCCTCGAGGCGGACGCCCCGACCCAGCCACAGACCGGCTCCCGGCTGTCGGGCTGGCGGGGCAGAGGCCAAAGGCGAAACGGAGTAGAAATGCAAAGGGGCGTGGCGGGTGAAAAAGGGGTAAGGTGGAGGCAGCAAGATTCATAAGGCATAAAACACAAAGTATTCATAACACAGAGCAAAACGGCCCATGGCCGGCGTTCAATTCATTACATACACACCCCTAGTGGGTGGATCGAATCCAAGTTCAAAGTGCAGGAAAGAAGAAAAAGTAAGAGCAAAACAGGAAGATGCCCGAGGGCTCAAGCCACCGGCGCGTCGCCAGCCGACGCGTCGCCAGATGGCACGTCGAGAGGCGGCTCGGTCCCCTTCCCCGAGGTGCTCACGGTCTTCGGGTCGGCCGCCTTGCCCTTTTTAGCGGCCTCCTCGGTCTTCGCCGTCTCGCCGCTCGAGTCGGTGCTCTCGTTGGCAACTTGGGCATCGTCCGGGCCCTGCAGGATGCCGAAAGAGTCCTCGGGCAGCGGCTCGCCGTCTTCTCCAAGGGGCGGTAGGAACTCATCCGCGTCGACATACGACGTGAGCTCGTTCACCCGCAAGACAAGGGCCGGCTCGCGAGCCTCCCGCTACGTGGCCGGCACGTCCCGCATCGTCGCTAGTCGGGCGAGGTCCACGCCCCGGGTCCATGAAGTGACGAACCAAAGCGCCATCTATGGTCTGGCTCGGGGAGCCGAGGCTTTCCAGGCCTCGAGGCGGGAGATGGCATGCTCAAGCCACAGTGCCACGCGATGCGTCGGAGCTCCTCCGCGGCCCGGCCACAGCGCGGCGATGACCTCCTTGCCGGCGGTCTTGAGCCGGTCCATGCTCCGCTCGAGATAGGTCATCCGCATCTCGATGGCGAGCCCAATATTGTCCACATCCCACGGGGCATGCTCATCAATGGAGCGGTCGTACCCCCGGAGGTGCTCCCGGTGCTCCTCAATGGCTCGCGCGACACGACGGTGGGTCCCCGAGAACTGCACTAAGGGGAAGAAGGGAAGAAGAGAAGGAAAACCAGATGAAGCACAAAGAGGCGGCAAGCAGAATGCAACCAATCGAAAAAGAAAGAAACAAGCGCTTACCTTTGATAGCATCATCCCACTGATGGCGAAGTTGAGCGCCGCCGCCCGCTTGGCCGCCCGAGCTGCTTCCGAGGCGGCAAGAGAGCCCTTGGCCTCCTCGAGCGACTTCTTGAGGTGGGTCACCTCGCCTTGGAGGGCGGCAGTCCTCAAGTCGGCGTCAGCCGGCTCCTTGACGGCTGCCTCCCAAGCCGCCACCTCCTTCGCCGCCTCGGCCTTCAGCCGGTCGCGGGCCGCCTCGCCATCAACCAGCAGCGTGGCCAGCCGGTCCGTCTCCTATGCAGCCGCCTGGACATCCCGCGCCAGCTGGTTCCGCTCGGCGGGGAGCCCGGTCTTTTCCTCCCGAAGGGCAGCCAGCTCGCCTGCGTAACAATGATAACATCAGTAAAACAGACGTAAAGCCGCCGACTCTCGGGGGCTACATGCCTCCATCCGCAAAATGCAACTCACGTTGCACACGAGCCACCTCCTCCTCCAGACGGTAGAAGTCGTACTTGCCATGGTCGTGGATGGCGACCGCCTTCGCGAAGAGCTTCTGCCGTAGGGAGGCTCCCTCCTGTTGCAAAAGGGGGAGAACGTCAAAAACACGCTCGAAGGAGATCCGGCCCAGCTGCCCGTCAGCCGGTCAGCCGGCCCGCATCTCGGGGGCTACACCCAGTGGGTGTGCTGGCGCGCCCCCACTAAGAATACTAAGGACGGAAGGAGAATCTTAACTCAGCACGCCGAAGGGCGGTGTCTGTTGCCTCCGCGAACCGGGCCAGCTCCTGCTGGCACCGGTCCAGGACACTCCAGAGACCCCCAAAGGAGGGGACCGGGCCGCCTACCGGAGGCGCCAGTAGGGCCGGCACGTTCGCCAACGCCTCCCAGTCTCGGCTGACTTCCTGCATCGACCGCAGGATTCGCCGAGCACGACCGCCGCTACCGCCCGGCTCGCCGGGGCTCTGGCTGCTGGGGGCAGGTTGATAATGGCGAGGGACCGGGAGTCGCCTCCCGCCGGGCCCCCGCCGGGCACCGTTGCCGCCTCACCTGCCGGCCACTCCGGTGCGTCGGTCATGCCGGAGGGCCGCTCCACCTCCACAACGACCGCCTCCGGCGGCGCCTCCGGAGCCGGCGGGATCACCTCCTCCCAGGACGGCTCGGGGGCTGGCGGGGGCACCTCCAGCACTTCATGCCGAGCTGCCTTGGGGGCCGGCTCCATAACCGTCTCCCACGCGGGCGGGGGCGGCGGCAGACCCATGTCCGCGTCTCGCGGCTTGCTGGAGGGGGGTCTTGACATACGGGTGGACTCCGCCGCTAAGTCCGAGGCTCGCGGTGGCTCGGTCGCCCCTCTGCGCTGCTGACCGCTTGAAGTTTCGGAGCATGCGGCCCCTCCCCGCATGCCTGATCTGGAGGCTCACAGCTCCATGAGCCTCCTCTTCTCCTCCCTCTGGGTGGCCGCATGCTCGCAGACCAGCCGGCTGGCGGCGTCCGTCTGCTCATCGGGCACCCCCTCCTCTTGGAGCTCGATGGGGTCACTACGGCATCCAAGCCCTGGTCATCGACTAACTCGTAAGACGAAAACAAAAAAAACAAGGGAAGAAGCGCAGAGGACTTACGCGACGACGAGGGGCAGGGCCCGCTTGGCGCGAGGTGGCGGCTTCCGCGCAGCCACCTTGACCCGCTTCGGGTCGGGCGGTGGAGCCTCCAGCCCCTCCCGGGATGGCCTTTTTTCCCTGCCGGCCGGCTCGGCAGCCGGGCCTCGAGGCAGGCGCTCCTCGCTCCTCCGGTCCGGGCGCGCTGCAGGAGGAGGTCCATCGAGGATCATCAGCTCATCATCATCGTTCGTCTAATCGCGGATGGTGGGACTAAGAGGGAACTCACCCGCTCCGCCGGGTCCCCCGGCTGCTCCGGACCCTCCGGCCGCTCCGCACCCTCCGGCTCCGCTGGGAGGGCCGCCTCGCGGCCCTGCCGGCTCGTCGGCCTCCCCGAAGGAGTCCACACCCTCTTCCGTGGGACCCCCCCGTCAGGAAGTCCCGGGAGTCGGAGTCCGCCCGCTCTGCCTCGAAGATTTGCGGATGCAGACCATCTGGGGTGTTCTGTCGCACTAGCCGCTGCGGTCAGCACCCCATCATAAGTTCTCCCGCCGGCTGCCGGCTGGGGATATCAAGCAAAAGACAAACCTCTACAAGAAGACTTACCAAGGGGGCGGTTGATGCGGTCATACGTCTCCATGACGAACGACCACAAAGCAGGCTTTAGCTTGAACGTCATGAGGGCGTTCACCCGCTTTGCCACCTAAGCCGGCGTCAGCTCTACGGCGGACTGCCGGCAGGGGTTGTGCCGGCCTGACATGTCGCAGATCTGGTGTGGCCTCATCTGAAGAGGCGACACCCGACGCGATATGAAGGCCGCCACCAGGTCGGAGGCAACCAGCCCCTTGGAGCTCTTCAACTCCCCGAGCCGACCCAGCTCCTCCAGAGCGATGCCGCGTGGGGCCGACGACCGCCAGTTCTGCTGGGATGACTGGCGGTCCTCGAACGGCGGCAGCCCGATGTAGTCCGTCGCCGGGTCGACATTCCGCACGAAGAAGAATGGGCGGTGCCACCCCTTGACGGGGTCAATCAAAGAAACGGTAGGGAAGCGGGCAACACCGTGGCAGCACACTACGGTGCCCCCGCACACGTTGTTGATCAACGACTTGAGATAGAAAAGCGCGTTGAAGAGGCCAAGAAAAGGAAGAACTCCCAGATACCCCTCACACAACGCCACGAAGGCAGAGAGATACAAGATGGCGTTGGGACAAAGATTGTGGGGTTGAAGGTCGAGGGTTTCAAGGAAGAGGCGGAAGAAGTTGCTCACCGGCAGCGCAAAGCCTCGGGAGAAATGACAGAGGAACACTACACGTTCCCCTGGCTGCGGCGTCGGCACCAGCTCGCCGCCCGGCGCACGGGTGGCCACCCGCTCGGGCGGCGGCAGCATCCGCGCCTTGCGCAGCTCCTTGATATCGGCATCAGTGATGAAGGATCCTCCCCAGCTGCCGCCGCGTCAGCGCGGCAGCACGAGGGGAGGTGAGGTCAAGAAGCGAGGAGCAATGGCGAGAAGGACTGCAAGGGGGCAAGTGGGGCGCGGGTTCCTCCGCCCCCTGCCCTTCCCTCCCCTTTTATAGGAGAGGACACGACCGGGGACGTGGGATCATCTACGCCCACGTTCCCCGGAAATTTCGCGCTAAGTCGGTTGCCTCGGGCCGTAACGACCGTATTAGGACACAGAGGATCCAGCCCCGGCCCCGAGGCCTACCGGTCTACGCCTGGGCTCTACTAGACTAGGCCTGGGCGACGTCCCGTCTCCCCGCGTGCACGGGGCCCAGCGCATCATTACGCACCACGTGGCAAGTCACGTACCGGCGCGTGCCCCGGAGTGACGCGATAGAACCCGAGGCGTTGGGTCCTGTAGCTGGCCCGGCTGCCCCTTCGCCTTCAGGCCGGAGGTGGGCTAGGCTGGGGGAAGCCGCCGGGACCCCACCGTCCGCCGGACATGGGCCCCCGCCGGCTTCGGGGGCTATTGACGGGGTTTATATCCTAGGGTAGGCCAAGGCAACGGGGTCCTCCCCACTCCGCGTCGAAGAAAAACCAATCGGCCGGCTAGACGAGGCCGGCTGGGGACACGCCACACGAGCCATCTCCGGCGGCTGACCTAGCGGTCGGGCGTGCTCCCGCCCGGCTGGCCAAGCCGCTGGCTGCCCATGGGCTGGGCAGCCCTTTGACTTGAGGATGGACACGCCCTGTCCCGTCTCCCTGTCCGCAGGTACAGCCATGCAACGTGACTGGCGGGGCAAGCGACCCTGTGGCCACAATGGTCGCTGACGTGTCGTCCCACATGGCTACAGTCCATCCGTCCGCCCCGCTGACCTCCGTGAGCGTGACCGGACGGGGAACACTTCCAACACTGCCTGCCCCGGCGTGGCTATAGTGCCGCCGGCCGTACCGACGACCTCGGCCGGCTGGCGCTAAGCGACGCCTCCTCGGGCGGGCCGGGCCGGGGCAGGTGGGGGAGGGCCAATCGCGGCGCCCGTCTGCGGGTCCCAGCAGGGATGGAACCGCTCGGCCGGTGGGCCCCGCCCATGACAAGACAATACAAGCCGCGAGACCCCGTGGCTAGGCGGAGAGGCTGCCAGCCGGGTCCCTCCACCCACGTACCTAAATCATATTGTAAGAGCCGGGGGGTTGGCCTATAAAACCCCCCGAGCCCCGCATGCAACGGGGACGGAACCCCCGATCAAGAACACACACATAGGGAGCTCTCATACCCTTCCCAGTAGCAGAGGGAGATGAGCCGGCTGCTCCTTTCTTCCTCCTCCGAACACAGCTCTAGGAGCACCTCTGTATACTTATCCATCCATCCAACGAATCCAAGCAGGACTAGGGGCATTACCTCCCACGGAGGGCCCCGAACCTGGGTACATCGCGTGTCTCCACCTTGTTGTACCCAATCTCGCACCCGGAGCCCATCGGCGTCCAATGGCCCCAACACCACCGATAAGCCACCCTATGGCATCTTCCGTGAGAAAACGACGACACCTCGAACTCACAACGATACTAAACCATGGTGGTACCCCGGACGCCTCCCTAGTACTGGGTGACTCCGAACTTATCTCACCATGACAAGTATTGAAGTAATTCCAAACATTCTCTGTCTTGAGATATCAAGGAAGCTGAATGATAACAATGTGCCAACATTCCCTAGAGCTCGACTCCCCAGAAGAAATCAGGTTAGACAAGAGGCACCAAGACAGAACCCTGTCACATCGGTATCATATAGACTCCAAAATACCCGCATGATCCTAAAAATTTTTTGAGCGAGAAGAGGAGTAGAATCAAAATTCCTAAGTCGAATACCTCATCAGAGCATAGAAGAGGAGTAAAAAGAATCCTACTCTCCGATATAAATAGACACAAAATAATTTTCACTAGACTCGACTCGGCCAAATTCGATCAAGCAAAGGCTCCTATGGTCGTATGGCTCTGAATACCAACTTGTCACGCCCAAGATGCGCGCCTATCCATTTTAAAGCACGAGAGCCTCGCAAGGGATAGAGGCGCATCTTGCCATTCGCAATTATAGAATCATTGCACCATACAATTCAAAAGAGATGAGAATATAAGTTGGCTTACGCTTGCCACATACTAAATTACAATTCCACACAAAGTTCAAATCATCAAGATGAAGACAGGGTCTGACTACGGACGAAATCAAATGATAAAAAAACAAATGCAAATGATACTATCTCGCTATCCCAAAGATCGCGACCATGGTCCCCTACTCGTCTGGATAAGTCACGTACATCCTGCCTCTTTCCTCATCATATTCCCACTAGAGCTGCGTCAGATCATCCTGCATGTACTCATCTATACCTGTACATGGAGTGTTGTAGTAATATTTGAGCCACAAGGACTCAGCAATCAAGCGCCCGAGTACCGAGACTATTCAAGCTTAAGGTTGGAAAGGGGTATGTGTTTAGTTTGCAGCAGCACTAAGCATATATGGTGGCTAAACTTGCGTAACATGAAAATAAATATGAGTGGCCTACGATGAACGATCGAATCTAGTATGAACTCTATGAGATCTTGAACACTTACTTACGTCAATCATAACCCCTCTGTGTTCTCTCTCGGATCATGTTCACGAGCAAATACAATCATGGTTACACACAGAATTGTTGTATTTTATTTAGACTTTACTTCAAGTTAACTATAACCGGGTGTCAAACAAATATCCAAGTTGCCAGATAACCGCGGGCATGGCTTCTCGAAAAGATTTAACCCTGCAAGGGTGCTCCAACTAGTCCATCACAAATTAACCACACTCCACGAGAATAGCCTCGACCACGGATCTCGTGATCATCATAGGTAACTCCAAAGGAATTCCAACACCTCGGGACAACCCGAAGAAAGTCAGACTCCACACACAAGACACTCGATAAAGGTAAAACAAATCCAGCAAGACCTCCAGACGTGTCGACGAACCCGATAAGAGCCGTGTATCTTGTTCTCAGGACACGACTTATGAGCGATGGTTACCACGCCAATCACCGAGTTGCCCCGGGCGGCGTTAATAAGCTGCTCTAGGCTGGACGAACACTCATGAGAGCACTGGCCTGGGGATTGATTAATTATCCACGGGTTGCAAAGCCCTATGCAAATTTTATTAAGTTATTAAGAAAATGTAGTACCAATGTTGGGTCTTGCTAGACAAGATTTAATCTCAACCTAATAAACAAGGGGGTCCCCATAACAACCCCGAGCATGTTAGGAGTGCAAAGTATGGAAAACATAACACCGGTAACAAGAAACTATGGCGGTAACAGCGGAATAAAACACCTAGAAAAAGGCCAAGACTCCCACCAATACCAAGATATGTATATGCCTTAAATTAATAACAGATAATATTGTGATATCCAAATCCATGTTATCACATGGAACAACCTGAACCTGCAACTAAGAACACTATAAGAGGGGCTGAGCAGCGGTAACTTAGCCAATCAAAGGTTTGCTAGGATGTGGAGGGTTAGAGGCTATCATGGCAATTAGGAGGCTAATATTAAAGTGATAGGTAGCACAACTGCAACGATAAGAGCGGGAAACTAGCAAGCGAAAATAGTATCGGGATCTGGGTACGATCATCTTGCCTGTTGGTTCTTCAAAGGAACAAGTAACGGGATCCTCGTAGTTGTTCTCGCCTGGCTCTTCGTACTCAGGTTCAACGCTCGCGTCTACCCAAAATAAACAGCAAGAATAAACAAACAACCATGGTGCAATGCACAAGCAAGAATGATGCATGCTTAGGTGAAGAGTTTTAACATGGCAATCCTAACTAGTCATGTTTCACATGCAAGAATTGGATATTAATGAATCTGGACAGAACCATATGTTAAGTTATTTAGACATGCATGAACATGTCAAATATGGATGCATCATGTGAAAACAATGAAAATGCATATGAAGAACGTAAGAAACGGAGTTACGGTTCTCACGATACGCTCACGACAAGATACGAAGGCAAAACACAAAACAAGAAGGCCATGGGCTAATTCCTGGCATTCCAAGGTAGCCACTGGTTAGGCAATGAAAAACCAACCACAATAGACCCAAAGATCAAGCAATCCCATGGAGTATAGCTCCCACAAGTCACAAAATAACAAAACAAACAATCTGCCACAAAACAGCAACATAGCAACTTACACAGCCCACAACTTGAGCTACAGGAATCCTACAACCACAAACAAGGTATTGATAGAAACTACAAAACATGCTTATCAAATTATCCAACTACACAATCTGGAAAGGAGGCACACATCCATAAGCATGAAGCTATCAACTTGGCATGATGAAACAATTTTTTGGGACTTGGTGAAAATAACAGTTTTCTGGAATCTGAGTTAATCTGGTAGAATGTTGACAACAGAAGTTAAAGGTGTTAGAGACCACCTCTTGGCATGAAAATTAACAGGAAGGTAGTAGACAACATCTACTTCAAAACACTAGCAATGAGCATGAGCTAATTCTCAACATATGACAGGATGCCAACCACTCTTCATGGCATAAAAATAACACCAGATTCTCAGACATAGAAATCTTTAGCATGGTGAAAACAGTAACATCAAGTTAGCTACTTTGCAGCAAGTTTCCCACTTATATGGGTGATTCTCATGTCAAACAAAAATACCATGGCATAGTAGACAATAAAACACTAGCACTTCCATGTTGGCACATGCCCCAAAGCAAGCATAGATTAATTCATGCAAAAATGACAAAGTAGCATGACATCAGAAAATGACAGTTTTCTAAACTTGCTCAAAAGTGAAATCTGATTGCGCCAATGGATTCCTTGGCTCGTTCTACCCCAAAATCATGTGTCATACTCATATATACATGTGAAGCAACATGGCATAACTATACTAGCCAAAACCACCACCTAATCTTATAAGTTAACACTTACTCTAAATGGACATGAGCATAAATGGACAAAACCGGATTTGGAAATTGAGATAACAATGGAAATGAGCTATCAATTCCTACATAACATGCATATGCCACAAACAAAGGTATGACAAGTGGGGAAAACCCACTAGCCACCTACACCCATACACTCACTACACACACACACACTACACAAGCATGCATACACATGCTCCATGTGCCTACGGGCATATGAGCACATATCACTCATGAACATACCACCTATGAGGGGGTGTTCATCCACACACACACATGCATGCACCATATATGCATAATGCAAATGGCACATACACACCACCTCACATGCACAAGTGCACATGGGCACACACACTCACACACATGCTCATGTGTGTGTGGGTGATCATCCACACACATATGCACTCATATATACACAAGGCATATATGCATATGCATATGCATATGACTATACACTCACACACACTCTCACTCACATATATGCAAACAGCCCCCCCCACACACACATATGTGCAACACACACATGCAATACACACCACGCTCATATGTATACTCATACACACACTCATATACATACACATACATAAATACATACCACATACACACATATATATGTGCATCTATGCATACTCACATTCATTCAACAGAAAAATAAAACATACATACATGCACAAGTTGCACCTACACACATACACATATATATAGCAAAGGGAAAAACAAAAGAAAACAAAACAACAAAAAAGGGGGAGGGGTTCGGCTCGAACCCACGACCTTAGGGTCGTTTTCCCGAGCCGGTTGCCACTGTGCCATCGATGCAGCACTTAACACAGGAGGGGCACAGGCTCACTAATACACATATACACGCGCCTAACCTGATGAAACAGACAGAATCGACACCTATGGCAATAGAGCACGACAACATGCAATTCCGGCAAGCACACGGCCTCACTAGCGAGGGGAAATGGAGCATGGGTAAGCTACACCTACAGGGGCCGCATCCCTACCTCTAACGCCGATGAGAATGCACGGCAACATCACCTACAACTACGGCGGAGCCACGGCGGACACGAGCACGGGCTTGTCGGGCACGACGAGCTCGCGCACGCCTCGGGATAGAGGGTCACGGCAGAGGATCGGCTGCTCACCACGGGGTTGTCGATGGAGAAGACGCCGACGGAGGGAGGGGTCAGAGACGTGCGCCGGAGTCGAAGCAGGGGAAGAAGACGACGGAGCGAAACGTCTCTGGCGAAGTTGAAGAAGGGTCCATCGCTGCCGAGCCTCTCCGGGGCTCCTAGCGGCGGGGAGGATCCCGAAGCTCCTAGACGCCATGGTCGACAACAAGGTCGACGGAGACGATGAGCGAACACTGGCGAACTACTCTGAACCCTCTGAACCTCTCACAGACACTACCTGATAGAGGAAAAGAGGAGAGGAAGGAGGGAGATGGAGGGGAGAATGGAGCTGCGGCGGCTGGAGGGGGAAGAGGAACCCTAGCGGAGGGGGCACGCACGCCGAGGGAGTTTAAAGACCCTTAGGGCTGACGGCGACGGACTGCGAAAAAGGGGACGGCAAAGGCGCGCTCTCTCTGCTCTCTCACATGCTCACTAACAGAGAACGACGGGGCAGGTGGCCGTTCCCTCGAGTGGGCTGGGCCGCGAGGGAAGCAAGGCCCACTGGCACACACACTCACAAAACAAATAAAACAGAGGAGCTTATATATTTTAAAGAAAAAACTACACTCAAGAAAACCTCCTAGATGAAAATAAAAGGACTTTGGAAACCAAAAAAGATATTTCTTACATTAGAAATAAACTGCACTATTTACTAAAAATATCAAGATGATCTTTAGGACAAGCAATTTAAATACCTTTTAAAATAGACATCCCCCTGTTATTTAAAAACTCCAAAGCATAAAAGCTCAAACAACAAAAGACCAACACTGACATGCTCAAAATATTTTAGGTTAACACTTGAACATCTTTAAACAATTTTTAAAGCAAGTTAAATCTGTTGATAAAATAACATGGGAAATAAAGGGCACTTGGTTGGATTTTCTTGAAAAGAAAAAGATATGGGGAGAGAAGGAGGTGCACAACACATAAACCAACCACATCACACAACACAAGGCCACACTCACAAACAAGGTCACTACAAAAGCAAAGACATGGCATGATGGATGCATGATGCATGATGCATGAATGCAAGAACAAGACATTGCATGACAAGGTGCAAAAATCATTTCATTACTCTCATGACAACAAGGTTCATACAAGAGATTACAAGCCATAAAAGGTAGGGACAACACTTGGGCTGTCACAGGTACTCCCTTGTTCTGTGTGATTTTGGTTTAACCACCTGGAGTTCTAGTTATGTCGACTGCAGGTAGATCAAGGTTTCCGCGGGATGTCCTACCTTGAAGCTATTGACAACAATCTCTGGTACGTTGTGGAAAATGGTGTTCCCTTTGTTACTCCCATGATCACCGCTGCTGATGTGAAGAGATTCAATCAAGTCGACTCTCAAGCGAAGAATATCATCTATGGCCATCTGAGCAAAGGTCAATATGGCAGAGTGAGTGCTTTGGAGACTGCTAAGCTTATCTGGGATAGGCTGTCCAAAGTCAACGAAGGTGTCTCCACTCAACATGACTCTCGTGTTGATGTTCTTTGCAATCTCTTCAACCGCTTCAAGAGACTTGACGATGAAAATGTTCAGCAAACTTTTGATTGTCTTACTCATATCTCCAATGAGCTTCAAGCACTAGGTGCCACCGATATTACTGACCATGAAGTGGTGAAGAAACTGCTAAGATCTCTCAACTCCTCATTCGATACTCTGGCCTTGATGATCCAAGAACATGGAGACTACAAGTCACTTGATCCTGTTGATATTCTAGAGAGACTCAATACTCATGAATTCCAACAAGCTGAGAAGAGACCTCTATGGGCCAAGCTATGGAAGATCTTGTGCTCTGAAGGCAAAAGCAATTTCCTCATCCGAAGAAGAAGATTCTGACAGCAGCCTTGGTGATCCTGAAGAACTAAGTTAGGAGCTAGCAATGCTCGTGAGGAAATTCCAGAAGTTCTCAAGGAGAGGTGGATTTGGAAAGTCATCAAAAATTGGTTTGAGGAAATCAGATTCCTCAGAAGACTACAAGAAGAGAACCTGTCATCGTTGCAAGAAGCCTGGTCACTTTATCTCTGACTGTCCTCTCTAGGAAAAAGATTCAAAGAAGAAGAAGAAATACAAGGATGATAGTTTTGATGACTCGAAGAAAAAGAAGAAATCTTCATATGCAAAGTCCTCATCTTCAAAGTCATCAAAGCACAAGAAGAATGGTTCTAGAAAGGCTCGAGCATTCATTGGCAAGGAAATAGATTCTGAAGAAGAATCTGAAGAATATGAAGAAGAGGAAGAATCTAAGGTGGAATCTGAATCTGGTGTCGCTAGCCTTGCTCTCGCTACTGCTTTTGTCAGTAAGTCCATCTTTAACGATGAAGAATATGACTACTCCGACGACTCTGACGTCAGCAATGATGATTATGCTCCCACCTATTGCTTCATGGCAAAAGGCTCAAAGGTACACAAACATCATTCCTCTTCTGAATCAGGTGAAGGTGAATCTGATGAATATGTGAAACCTAGCTATGATAAACTTGTTAAACTTGCCACTAAGCAACAAAGTGCACTTGAAAAGCTTCAGAAAATGCTAGACAAAAGCAATGATCTGTTGAACGATGAAGTGGATCGGACTCAAACTCTGTCTGACGATCTTAAAAGTCTTCAGACAAAGTATGATAACCTTCAGAGTCATCATAATGACCTCTTAGCTGATCATGAGAAGCTTTCTTATGAATTTCTTCAAAGAAATGAAGATCTTGAGAAACTAAGGGTGTCACATGAGGATCTTCAAAGGGAAAATGATTCCTTACTGGCTCAACAGATCAGTACCGCTTAGGAAGAATTTGTTCCACCTTGTTTGAAATGCATCGAACATGAAACTGCAAATTCTTCACCTGAATGTTCAAATTCTTCAACTATTCCAGTGGTTTCAAATTCCTCATCTGAGGATACCACAAGTATCACTGACGAAAATGCAGGGTTGAAGGAATTGTATGTGATAGGCATGTACAAAAGTCTCAAAGGGCATCAAACCCTTTGCGATGTCCTCAAAAAGGAGATTATGAACAGGAACCCTAGGAAAGAGGGTGTTGCCTTTGTGAGGAAACTCAACACTGATGGATCTTACTAGACACATGAGCAGTACCCCAAAACCTCATGGGTTGCTACGAAAGGACCTGTTGTAGATCCATCCACTTTATCTGGCTTTACTTGTGAAACTTCATATTCCTCTAATGAGCCACTTGATTCCAACTACAAATTCTTCAAAAATCAGAAAGGTGAAGTATTTGCTAGATTTGTTGGAACTAACTGCAGGAACGGTTCACCTATGAAGAAAATCTGGGTTCCCAAGAGCAACCTACAAAATCTTCAAGTGAATGTCCTCATGACACCACTCATGAAGAACAGGAACCCCAGATCAAATTCCTCAAATGGACCAAAGTCTTCACTTGGACCAAATTCCTCAAATGGTCAAAAATATCATTCTTGTGCCAATGCCTTTGTTTCACAGGGAAAATCTAAGGGTTATGAATATGTGCATTATTCTTCAAACCATTATGTTCATAAGTCCTCGAAGAATTTCTCTGATTATTCATATGATTACTCTAACCCTCGCCCTGTGAAACGAAGCACACTTGCTTCAATGCCACCCTTCTCGGTGCTCGCAGAATCATGAACTCTTTACCACCCCTCTAGATGTGGGTGGTGACGAAATTGAACTAATCTCTTATGCATGGTCAGGTCTCAAGATGAACTTAAACATCTGATGAATTTCCTCGAGACCCGAGGAAATGCTTGAAAGGACGCAAGCTAACCTTGTAGAAATGAATTCTTCATTTCTCACGTCCTCACACTACTTGCTTACTATCTTGTGTGATGAAATCATGTCTGATGAAATTGATGTCATATTATTCACACTGAAGCATATGAGTTTGTAAGTTGTACTGATTCATCTATAGGATGATACTCCAAAATCTACTGAGTGGGTCCTCGACAGTGGATGCACAAACCACATGACTAGTGACAAGATTCTTCTGATGAATTTGCCACTTGCTCCATCTCATCTGAAGCATATCACCTACGCAAACAAAGGAAAAATCAAGGTATTGGGTCTAGGTAAGGTTGCAATCTCAAAGGAGCAAACCATGGATAAGGTGATGCTTGTCGAATCCCTGGGGTTCAACCTTATGTCTGTCTCAATGCTTTGTGATCTTGATATGATTGTTGTATTTGGAAAATATCGTTGTTGATGATTACTCCACACTAACAAATTCTTCAAGTTTATATGGCTTTGTCATTGTTCATGATTACTCTCGTTACACTTGGATGCATATTATTCTATACAAGACTGAAGTGCAGGATGTCTTCAGACGATTTGCTTCAAGGGCCTCCACCAACTTCGGCGTCAAGATCAAGCATATCAGGAGTGACAACGGGATTGAGTTCAGAAAAACCAATCTTGATGAATATCTTGATGAACTTGGTATTACTCATGAGTTATCTGCCCCTTATACTCCTCAGCAGAATGGCATCGTGGAGCGCAAGAACAGGACTCTTGTTGAGATGGCTCACACCATGCTTGATGAATACAAGACTCCTCGTCGCTTTTGTCCTGAAGTAATTGATACTGCATGCCACATGATCAACAGGGTATATCTTCACAAATTCTTCAAGAAGACTTTGTATGAACTTATGATTGGCAAGAAGCCCAATGTAAGTTATCTCAAAGTCTTCGGTGCAAAATGCTGGATTAGAGATCCTCACCACAGTTCTAAATTTGCACCGAAAGCACATGATGGTTTTATGCTTGGTTACGGAAAGGACTCGTGCACCTACAAAATCTTCAACACCTACCACCACAAGGCTGTTGAAACTGTAGATGTGCGGTTCGATGAAACTGATGGCTCACAAAGAGAGCACATGCCTTTTGTGTTAGATGAACAGTCTCCTGAGGAGTCCATTAAGCTGAAGGCTACTCAAGATGTCATACACACTGAGGAAGTCATTCCAACGAATGAAGACATTCATCCTAATACACCTGAAGAAAATGGTGCTAAAGAAAATTCTTAGCCACGTCAACCTGCTCATCCAAGAGTTGCAAATGAAGTGCAGATTGACAAAATCATCGATGACATCAATGCATCGGGTCCTCTCACTCGCTCAAAAGCTTCACATTTGACTAACTTTTGTGGGCACTTTGCCTTTGTCTCTATCACAGAGCCCACCAAAGTTGATGAAGCATTCAAGGAGCCTGAGTGGATTCAAGCTATGCAAGAGGAATTGCATCAATTCAAGCTCAACAATGTGTGGGAACTTGTCAAGCGGGCAGATCCTCGCAAGCATAACATCATAGGTACCTAGTGGATCTACCGCGACAAGCAAGATGAAAATGGCCTTGTGGTAAGGAATAACGCTCGTCTTGTAGCTCAAGGCTACACACAGGTTGAGGGAATTGACTTTGATGAAACTTTTGCACCTGTTGCTAGACTTGAAGCTATTCGCATATTGCTTGCTTATGCTAACCATCACGATATCATCTTATATCAAATGGATGTGAAAAGTGCATTCCTCAATGGTAAGCTTGAGGAAAAAGTATATGTTGCTCAACCCCCAGGTTTTGAAGACCCTAAGCATCCTGACAAAGTCTTCAAACTCAACAAGGCCCTCTATGGCCTCAAGCAGGCCCCTCAGGCGTGGTACGACGCTTTGAAGGAATTCCTCATGAAGAAAGGCTTCAAACCCGGTTCACTCGACCCAACTCTTTTCACAAAATCCTATGACAATGAACTGTTCATATGAGAAATATACGTAGACGATATTATCTTTGGCTGTACTAACAAACGTTGCAGTGATGAATTTGCTTATATGATGAGTGAAGAATATCAAATGTCTATGATGGGAGAGTTGAAATTCTTCTTGGGTCTTCAAATTCGTCAGCAAGACAACGACATCTTCATCTCACAAGAGAACTACCTCAAGGATGTTTTGAGAAAATTCGACATGCAAGATTGCAAAGGCGACAAAACTCCAATGCCTTCAAAAGGCCACCTCTGCACTGACGAAAATGGTAAAGATTTCGATCATAAGGTATATCGCTCCATGATTGGCTCATTATTGTATCTATGTGCATCTAGGCCTGATATTATGCTGAGTGTTTGCATGTGTGCCCGATTCCAAGCAACATCGAAGGAATCACACCATAAGGATGTGAAACATATTCTTCGATACTTAGCTCACACACCAACGCTTGGATTATGGTATCCCAAGGGCTCAAATCTTCACCTCGTCGGATACTCTGATGCTGACTATGCTGGAGATCATGTGGATCACAAGTCAACCTGAGGCATATGTCATTTCCTCGGACGATCCTTAGTCTGTTGGTCCTCGAAGAAGCAGAACTGTGTTTCACTATCTACTACTGAAGCTGAGTACATTGCTGCTGGTTCATGCTGCGCTTAGTTACTATGGATGAAGCAAACCCTCAAGGACTACAGCATCAAGTTTAACAATGTGCCTCTCTACTGCGACAACGAGAGTGCCATAAAGATTGCTTACAACCCAGTTCAGCATTCCAAGACCAAGCACATCCAGATTCGTCATCATTTTCTTCGAGATCATGTACTCAAGGGCGACATCTCCATCGACCACATTCCAACTGAAGAACAACTGGCCGATCTCTTCACAAAGCCCTTGGATGAAAAGAGATTTTGCAAGTTGCGGTGTGAGCTAAATATCTTAGAATCTTCGAATGGTCTTTGAAAGAGTACACACATCCAAACACTTATGCAAATTTGATGACTTAGATGTGCAACACACGAAGTAATGTTTTTCTTCAATCAATGAATAATAACCCTCTAAGTGTGAAGAAATTAATGAATAATTTGATTATCAGAACCCTACGACAATTGTATGTGGTATCTGAAATCATCATTCTTATACGGTGGGTCACGCCACCAACCATAGTTGAAATTCTTAAAAGTTGAGTTTTTCGTCATTTTGCAAATTCATCAAATTTTCAAATTCCTCAAGGTTGCAAATTCCTCAACTTTTCAAATTCTTCAACTTTTAAATTTCTTCAAACAATGAAACTCATGTTCTTCATTGATTATGTACTTATATATTTGAGTTTTCAATGTCCTCAACATCATTCACTTATTGCTAATTCTTCAAGTTGATTTTCATCTAAGTGAATGTGATCGGACCGTTTGCCCTCTATGCTAAACTCAACCCAGTCTGTTCACAAATTCTTCATATGCGTTCTACTTTGTAACTCGTTCAAAGTCGTCACTGTGTCCTTGACAGCTGAAGAATTTGCGAACGGAAACTTTAAACTCGTTCAAACTCGTTCAAAGTTTTTACTATCAAATTTTTCGGCAGTTCCCGCTCAAATGGTTCCGATTCCCATGATTGGATAACCCATGATCCCCCACTATCGCCACTTCTCAGTACGTGGGTGACACCTATCGCGTGGAGAGCAAGGGTCAGGGGCAATCCTGTCCAAAATCTTTGGACGGATTGGTTTTCACTTCCACTATATATACCCCTCCCCTTTTACTGTGCTCGGTTACTCACTTCCTCTCTCTCCCGAGCTCCGGCCTAGCACCACCACTAAAATCATCAACACCGGTGTGGAAGAGCTTCACTGCCTCGACCTTGTCGTCGCCGTACTCGCATCGGCCGTGGAAGTCTTCACCCCTCCGCCGCTGTAGCTGTCTCCCTCTACCGAGCTAGGGCGTGGGAGATCTGGACTGACGAACTTCCTCAATCTCATCTCATAGTTCATCGTGTTCTTCATCAGGGTAAATAAAATTTATTTTTACTGCCCTTATTTGATCTTCAAGTTTTCCTAAATCTTCAGAAAGGTGTTTATTCTTCAAGAATCTCATTCTAAAGCACCTTACATGTACATTTACTTGATGACTTTCTCTAAGTTATGATTTTCTTCAAGATTCCTCAATTGTGTGAATCCTCAAATTTGCACAACTCTGGAACCTAAGACAAAGAACACTTAGTGAAATTCCTCAAAACAAGAATGGTCAAATTCCTCACACCTAATTTTATTGAAAAATTTCTGAGAACGCATATGACCTCTTCAAATTCCTCGCACCTATACTCTATTCACAAGTACAAACATGTCCGCTGATGAATCACTAGGTTCTCATCAACTTAACTCATTTGCAGCGTTTCTTGAGGAAAAACTATGCACTTCTTCAGAGTCCTCAAGAGTTCAATCCCCAGCTGAAGAAAATGGCTGATGGGAAGAAGCCACAGAAAGGTGGAAAGAAGGCTGAACAGAATACTGCCTTTGAGATTCCTGACCATCTGTATGCCGGTTACTGTACACCAGATGAATCCAAACATGGCAAAGAGACAAAAGAACAAAGAAAGATCAGGATTCAGAGAATTGAACGGAGGTGGGTGAGGGAATGGAAGGAGTATCGCTATGTTACTCCCAAGTACATGAAGAAATTCACACTCAAACCCCCTTGCATTGGGGCTCCTCTAGTCGATGATCAAGTGGTTGATCCCACCAGTGTTACTCGCGGTGAAGACTATCCCGCTGAGTGGGCAAAGCATCAACTCAAACTGCAGAGAGCTGCTGAAGCTGCCATGAAGAAATTCAATGAAGACTCTGCTGCTACTACCATTGCCGGAGCCTCTGCAAGTGCTCTGAAGAAATCTATGATGAAGAAATCTGCTGTGAAGCCAATTTCTTCAACTTCAAAGTCATCATAGCAGATTCCTCAAGCTCAAAGGCCTCAGCTCTCAAAGGCCTTAGCTTCTGGTAGAGTTGCTACTCAGTCCTCTGCTGTTGCTACAAAGTCCTCAACTCCTGTGCACCTTGCCTCAAGCCAACAGACTAAAGGATTTTCAATTCCTTCAGGGGCATCAACAAGTTCTTCAGCCCAAACTCATTCCTCAAGCGGTCTTTCTCCGAGGAAAAAGAAAGCAACTGCTGGACGAGGCATTCGACCAAGTCCTCAAACCAAGAAGATGGCTTTCACAATTCCATCAGATTCCTCAGATGAAGCTGATGATGAGGAACTGGAAGCTATCATCAGAAACAAGAAAAACCTAGTGGCTGAAGCAAAGGGATCTCAAATTCATCTTCTGCCTGATCCTAAACAAGTGCTTAACTTCATTGATATCTGGCACAAGGATCCCAAGACGCCCATTGATGACTTGAAACTGCCTCCTGGTCCTGATCATGTCCTCACAACTTTCATAGCTGAATAAAAATGGAAATATGAGAAGGCCAGACAAACCAAGAATGCTCGGTACAAGAAACAACATTACTTGAAGAAGAATGTTCTGAATTTGTCTCCTAAGGAAATTGTGAGGGTGTAGTCTGAGATCCAAAGCCCCAGTGAGGAATTCAGTTCATACTATGCTGATTGGTAAGGCACCAAAGTTCGCTTCGTCAACATTGCTAACAAAGTCATCACTGACCACAACTCAAGAGTTGCATCTCGCTCCCAGCAACAAATACCTCAGGCTGAAGAAACTGCTCAGCCTACTAAGGAAACTTCCAGCACTGCTGAAGAAAGTCAAACCGCTGAAGAACCTGCCAGGACACCCTCCATTGGTGCACGTGATAAAACTGAACCCTCAAGGACAACTACATCAGTCATGCCTGAAGAAATTGTACCACCCGCACCTTCTGCTGAATCAGACAAATCATCAAAGGTGAAGACAATCAACCTTCCTTCTGCATCAGAAGTGAGGAAAACTAAGGCTGCTGAGAAGAAGGCACTGAAAACAAAATCTTCAACTTCAGATTCCTCAGCTATGAAGAAGTTGAAGACTCTGCCAAAGTCCTCAACTGAACCATTTGATGCCACTCCACTCTCCTCAGCACCCGCCTATGAGATCATTCCATTTGGTGTTGACTATGTCATCCCAGATGAAGAAACTGAAGAAGATCATTCTGCTGCTTCTACAGAGCAGATTGATGAAGACATTGAAGTTGAAGGAAATTCTTCAACTCCTCAGGTATCATCGCCCCAGCCTCAGTTCAGTGCTGAAGAGGTCGGTATTGAAGAAATTGATGAGGATGTAGACATTGGAAATAAAAATCCTCTCATCAACAATGAATATTGGGAAAAAGCTCACCCAAATTCACCAATGACTACTCCTCTATCACAGATTCCTCAGCCCTAGCCCAGACTGAAGAAATTCATGAAGGATCTGATGACTTGACCGCCAAAGTCATTGAAGAAATTCCAGCTACATCAGCTGATGACTTTGCTCCTCCGACTGCCACTAAGGAACCTGCAACGCAAATTCCTCAGACTAAAGAAATTCCTCCCATGCCAAAGGAAATCAAGGGCCGCTTCAAGCCAAATCTTCAACCGAAGCCCAGAATGCCGCTCAAAGGCTCAGCACGCCCCAAATTCCTCAAAAGCAATTTCTTCAATGAGTGCATGTTCTTCACGGGTCCCAATCTATATGACTTACCAAGGGCCGGATGAACCAGATTCTGGACTCCCACTCTGATGAATTACTATGCATCAGTTCTGTTCGACAAGAAAAAAGTCTTCGAGAACCATCAGATTCCTCATGCTGATATGGAAACACTTCCATCATTCACGCCGGTGCTCCAAGTTCTTCATGATGCAGGAATTCTACCCTTCTGCATGGACATTTGCGATTGGAATGAAGAACTCATTCTTCAATTTTATGCCACGCTGCACATAAGTGGAAATGCTTCTGACATCAACTCCTGGGTTTTGGACTGGATGATAGGATCAACACATCTCACTGCTCAAGCATCCGAATTACTTCGGCCTGTCCCAATACCAATTCCTTTAGAAGAAGCTCGTCGACTGTTTGATGAACCTGCTCTTCCAAATCAACTGATGCAAGTGCTAATGAAGCCTTTGGCTCCTGGAAAGCCTCAACGGAAAATCTTCCTTGTGAAGGATTTGCTATATGTGCCAAGGATGGTCTATCGCATTCTCACGAATACTCTATGTCCTCAGAAGGGCCACAATCCTGAAAAGAAGAGGATGTGGAGGGAGTCATGAAGAATATGTTGTTCAACATTATTCATGGGATTCCCATCGACTTCCACGATTTCTTCATTAGGACATTGGCTAGTGCTGCTCTAGCCCCATTTGAATAGAAGCCTTATGCACCTTGGATCATGAAGTTCATCAGGGCAAAGTCTTCAGTTCCCTTCAAGGTGGACTTTCAAAATCATTTTGGCTTCCTGCCTCTGATTGAAGTCATCAAGAGAACAATTGCCTCAATGGAAGGAAAAGGCAAGGCTGTCATTGATGAAGGCACTCGTCCATTGGATGGACAGTTTCGCAAAGCTGCATCCTTCTCCACCAATGATGACATTGCAACCCAGGACTCAGAAGCAAAGGCCTCACCTCAAAAACCTCAAGAGTCAGCCCCACGTGTGATGACTGATCGTGAGCTTCTAATAAGTCTTCATGAGAAGGTCGATCACAATCACAAGTGGGTAAAGCGTCAACTTGGTTACATTGTGCAAAACATGACTGTGACGCAGAACTCTGTGAAGAGGAATCACTACTATGCGCATGAAAACCTCAACCGCACTTGGGCCATATTTTCTCACCTCAGGACTCCTGAAGAACTAAAGGAGCTGGATATTGAGGAAAATCTTAACTAGGCTCGTCAACCAAAAAAAAATTCAAGAAAGTTCAAGTTCCTATGATGGTCACAAGTTCATATTCTTCATCGCGTGAAACGGATGAAGCTGAGGACATTGACGACACTGCGGCAGGACTTGCATCGACAAACGACCCCGACAACGCTGGCGCTCCTTCCTCACCAACACGATGAAATTCTTCAAGGGGCGTTAGTCCGCATGTTTTCGTCCCTTTTGGTCTTCGATGACAAAGGGGGAGAAAAAATTGAGTTAGTCTTCAAGAGGGTCTCTATATATGGGCCTATTTTTGTTTAAGTTACAACTCTGGCACTTCTGAAGCTTTTGTTGATTGAGTTGTAAACTTAAGTCCGATGGTGTTCTGACTCTTTTGAACTATTTCCTCGCATGCTTATTTCCTCAAGTATCTTAATGCATGCATGCTAAATTTCGTCAAACACCATTTTCATCATGCATTTCAAATTATTCATATCATATGATAAATGCGTGTATGAATTACAAGATATAGGGGGAGTTCTCCATATTTTTAACCTGCTATGTGCATTTGCAGTACAAAGCAAATTCCTCAAATATGCACATCTTCAGGGGGAGTTCTTCTATATCTTGCAATCAAATTCCTCAAACTTAGTAATTACACTTCATATTATTATCCCCGTTGAAAACTTAACCTATTTGTCATCAATCACCAAAAAGGGGGACATTGTTAGTGCATCTAGTGCCCCTTAGTGATTTTGGTGTATTGAAGACTTATAGGTTAAGGAACTAATGTGTTTGTGAGTGTACACATGCTCTATAAGTCAATGAGGAGTTTGATACATCCGGAGATTACCGACCCCTAAAAATGTATGTCTTCATCTGAAGACTTTGCTGAAGACTTTGGTATTCCCTGAAGACTTTAAAAATGAAGAAATTGATGTGACCTTGAAGATATGACGAGGACTATGAAGCGTGAAGACTTTTGTTTTTGTAGTTTCATTTCCTTTCTTTGAGTCATATGAAACGCCGTACTGTTAAAGGGGGCCGAGGTGATACTAAGGAAAATTTCCAACTGATGCTCAACTCAAAATCCTCAACCTATCCAATCCTTCAAGTGAAGCCTTTGGAAATCTCTTATGGTTTAGTCAAGTCCTTCAGTGACAGAGACGAAGTTCTCCTGGTCTCTAAGGAAATTGTTCTGACTGAGGAGTTTGGATTTTGCCAGTGCAAATTGCCTACAAGTTAGGAACATGATAATCCTGAGGACTTTCATAGTTCGAAATTCCGACCATTGCTGTGCTTAGTGCCAGCTGTACCCAATCATAACATCCACATAACGGTCATATCATTGGGGCATTTATGTCCTATCATGTCAGGTTGCACCCTGGCTATAAATAGCCACCCCCACGACCACTAGATGGTTGGCTGCTCCGAGAGAGAACTAACACTTGTCATTTGAGAGCAACCCATCCTCCGAGGACTTTGAGAGAAAATCATCAGTGAGGAAAAACCCACAACCAAACCACCAAACCCAAAGTGATTGAGCATCACTGAAGAAATTCCTGTGTGGAACCGACGCTTGTTACCTTTGAGGATTGTGCATCCTCCAAATGGTTAGGTGTCATGGTCTAGTGTATCCTGTAGTCAATTGGGGATCACGAAGTGACCTTGGTCTAGAGCATCCAGCAGTAAATTGTGGATCGCTGGGTGACCAGTTTGTGAGGGTTTTGGAAGTCTACCCTGAAGACTTACCACAAGTGTTGGGCAAGGACTGTGTGACCTTAGCTCAAGGAGAATACGGTAAGGACTGTGTGTCCTGGGACTGTGTGTCCCCTCGTTTAAATACCAGGCCGCTCCAAACTAGACGTACGACTATCACAGCAGTTGGAACTGGGTCATCAAACCATTGTCTTCATCGAGCTACCTGGTTCTATTTCCCCAACCCCTCTCTTCCTCATATACTTATTGATGAAATAGATCGTTACTGTTTGAGGAATTTGACTGAAGACTTTCACAATTTCCTCACCTCAAATTTTTCAAGTTACCTTGTTCATCACTACTTATCCTGTATCATGCTACTTGTAATTTGTGCATGTTTCATTTCATCATGATGACTATGTTGTTACTATGTTCCTCATGCACTTGAACTACTTATTCTGCTGCTAGTTATTCATCACATTTCAAATTCCTCAAAGTTGAAATTCCTCAAGTGATGAATTTGTAAGAATCGCCTATTCACCCCCCCCTCTAGTCGATATAACGAACTTTCACTAGATCATTGCATATCCCGGTACACCGCCAGAGGCATTCATATAGAGTCATATTTTGTTCTAGATATCGAGTTGCAATTCTTGAGTTGTAAGTAAATAAAAGGGTGATGATCGTCATTATTAGAGCATTGTGCCATGTGAGGAAAGGATGATGGAAGTTATGATTCCCTCAAAAGTTGGGATGAGACTCCGGACTTTATGAAAAATAAAAGATGCCAGCGAAGCCCAAATTAAAAAAGAGGCCATTGATGCCCACCAAAAAATGAGATAAAAGAGAGAAGGGGCAATGCTACTATCTTTTTTCCACACTTGTGCTTCAAAGTAGCACCATGATCTTCATGATAGAGAGTCTCCTATTTTGTCACTTTCATATACTAGTGAGAATTTTTCATCATATATCTGGGCTTGTATATTCCAATGATGGGCGTCCTCAAATTGCCCTAGATCTTCATGAGCAAGCAAGTTGGATGCACACCCACCTAGTTTCTTTTTGAGCTTTCATACACTTATAGCTCTAGTGCATCCATTGCATGGCAATCCCTACTGACTCACATTGATATCTATTAATGGGCATCTCCATAGCCCGTCGATACGCCTAGTGTTGGGGATACACATAACAGGTAGGCCCATGAAGGGTCAAAATATCATAGAAGCATGGGTCCACACATAAGGTGGGTCTAGACAAATACATTCATTATTCACTCGGACATGCAACGTCCCATCCACTTGGATGACAGTCAACCACTCAGACGTATGACCACTCGGATATACGAAGACCAACAGTCAACAAGGCAGTCGGAGCCCCATCGGAGGTTTCGTAGTGGGCTGACATTATGGCATCAATGCTCTACATTGTAACATAGGAGGTGAGGGGGGGGGCACTCTATATAAACCACCCCCACCACAAAGCTTCGGGGTTGTTTTCTTCTCCTTTGAGGGGCACTTGCTTCCTTGGCTTTCTCGTCATTAGTCTCAGGACTTAGTTTAGGCACGGAGATCTGTTCTCCCATCTCTCCCCCTCTCTCTCAAATACACCATGTACCCATGTCTATTACAGATAAAATAGAGCCTCTCCGGAGCATAAGATGTAGGGCTGTTATCTCCACCGCGGGAGGCCCGAACTCGCTAAAACACTTGTGTCACCCATTTTTCCTCTCGATAGATCATGCTCTGTTATCCTACCCCTCTCTAATGTCAGAATCATTCCAACGACATTTGGCGCCCACCATGGGGCATGGCGTCTATCGAGCCATGATGCAGATGGCTATTTCTTCGATCTCCGGCGGCCGTTCGGTTTCAGCTAGTGCCCTCTATTCGGTTCCATATTCATGTTCTAACACATTTCTTTGTACTGTTCATCTTCGTGGAGAGCAAAGCATCGGGAACATAAGGGAAACAAATGTCCATCCAAGCCCATACAAAGATAATCATCGACCTTCGGGTTGGCTTGCCTCCCATCTATGTGAGCTAACCAGCTGAATCGGCGTTCTTGATGCCGTTCGCCTCGTCATTGTTTTCGGTCTTGTGTTCTCGGCCACTCGACGACAACCTCTACAGTGGAGGCATAGACCCGATGCAGTGCAAGGGAGCAATGCTCCCTGCGCACAACGAAGTCTTGCCTCGGCGGTCCAATACTCAATGGTGGTTGTGCAGGCCCGATGTGGCGCAGTTGTCGGGGCTGGCCACACCCCATGCGCGGTGACTCTTCCTGCTGGCGTCTGCTACCCTGCTGAAACTTCCATCACGAAGGCTCAGGCCCAACGATGCAGAAATAAACTCCGTGCAGTGAATGGCCCATGGGAAAAGGGAAACGCCCATGGCATGCACAACCGGGTTTTAACTCTTACTAATTAGCATTAATGTCTCTTGCATGCAGGTCATCCATGTGGAATATGGACGTGAGCAACTCCTTCAATGCGCCAGTTAGCCAAACAATCACACCTAATTACTAGGAAATTATGGCTAATTTTGACAGGAGCAACATTCATGGGACAACCACGATAACGGCCAGCATGTTGTTGTACTTGCACACGTCCATGTCCACTCGACCACCGCGTGTGCCGTCATTCGACCGCTCCACGCACTGTCACTCTACTGAACGCATCGTCATCACTCGGTAGCTCCACGCATCGCCAATCAGTGAGACGCTCCTTTGTCACTCGGTAGTTCCGCACTACGCCACTCGAGGAGACACATCTTCATCACTTAGCCGCCCCCGCGCATCGCCACTTAGCCGGATGCTCCATCGTTACTCAGTCGCTCCGCATGCAGTCACTCTACTGGACGTGTCGTCATCACTTGGAAGCTCCGCGCATCGCCACTCGGCGACATGCTCCTTCATCACTCGACAGTTATGCGCATCGCCACTCGGCGAGACACGTCTTTGTCACTTGGCCGCCCCACGCATCGCCACTCAGCCGGACGCTCCATCGTCACTTGGCCACTCCGCGTGTGGTCAGTCTACTGTACGCGTCGTCATCACTCGGCAGCTCACCGCATCGCCACTCGGTGGGACGCTCCTTCGTCACTTGGATGCTCCGCGCGTCCCCACTTGGCGAGACACGTCTTCATCACTTGGCCGCCCCATGCATCGCCACTCAGCCGGACGCTCCATTGTAACTTGGCCGCTCCGCGTGCCGTCACTCTACTAGACGCGTCATCATCACTGGTATCTCCGCGCATCGCTACTTGGCGAGACGCTCCTTCGTCACTCGGTAGTTCCACGCATCGCCACTTGGCGAGACACGTCTTCGTTACTTGGCAGCTCCTGCATCGCCACTCGGCAAGACACTCCTTTGTCACTCAGCCGCTCCGCACATCCCCACTTAGCTAGATGCTCCATCGTCACTTGGCCGCCCCGCGCATCGCCACTCAGCTGGACACTCCATCATCGCTCGGCCGCTCCGCGCGCCGTCACTCTATTGGACGCGTCGTCATCACTTGGCAGCTTCGTGCATCGCCACTCGGCAAGACGCTCCTTTGTCTCTTGGCAGATCCGCGAATCGCCACTCAGCGAGACAAGTCTTCGTCACCCGGCAGCTCCGCGCATCGCCACTCGGCGAGACGCTCCTTCGCCACTCAGCCGCTCCGTGCGTCCCCACTCGGCGAGACACATCTTCATCACTTAGCCACCCTGTGCATCGCCACTCAGCCGGATACTCTATCGTCACTCGGCCGCTCCGTGCACCGTCACTCTACTGGACGCATCGTCATCACTCGACAGCTCCGCGCATCGCCACTCCGCGAGACGATCCTTCATCACTCGGCCGCTCTGCGCTCGTCACTCCGTGTGGCACGTCTTCATCACTCGGTCGCTCGCGCACCGTGAAACAGCTAAGTTATTTTTCACACGTTGCATTCATTTAAATAATTATTTATGCATTACCGAGTGTCAAGTAAGTCGCACATGACTTTCACTTGGAGGACACGGCACCGAGTGTACCTCTATGCTTGGTTATTTATCTTCATGTCGGATCCTTCACTTTCACAAATTCAGCCGGATCCTTCACTCATTAGACTCTTGCTGGTTCGGGACAAGCAAGCACCTGGCACACCCAGCGGGTGTCTATGGGTGTAATTTACACGAATCATTTGAACAAACATCAAATTACTTCGAGATTTTTTTATGTTAGCTTGTGTTATTTTTCATGCACAAGTTACCTGAACGCCTCTGTGCGCCATTGTCAACGACATGCTCGCCTCAGTCGCTCTGTGCATCATCACTTGTTCGGACGCCTCCTCGACGACATGTTGGACTTGGCCATCCTGCGCACTGTCACTCGGTCAGACGCCTTCGCGACAACATTCTCGACTCGGCTGCCCCGCGCGCCATTACTTGACTGCCCCGTGCGTCGCCACTCAGTGAGATGTATCTACCTCACTCGGATTCCCCACACATCGCCACTATGCTCGACGCGTTTACATCACTTGGCCGCCCCGTACGTCGCCACTCAGCCAGACGTGTCAACTTCACTCGGATGCCCCACATATCGCCACTCCGTGTGGCACGTCTTCGAGTTCAAAACTCCGCCGAGTGAGGACATCATTCACACACGGGGTTTAGCTCCGACTCCATATCTCCTAAGTCAAAAACCACTCCAAGTGAGGACATCATCCATACTCAAGGGCTTAGCTACAACTCTGTATCGCCTAAGTCAAAAACCACTTCGAGTGATGACATCATCCACACTCGGGGGCTTAGTTGTGACTCTGTATCGCCTAAGTCAAAAACCACTCCGAGTGAGGACATCATCCATACTCGGGGGCTTAGCTGCGATTCCTTATCGCCTAAGTTAAAAACTACTCCAAGTGAGGACATCATCCACACTCGGACGCTTAGCTGCAATTCCGTATCACCTAAGTTAAAAACCACTCCGAGTGAGGACATCGTTCACACTCGGACGCTTAGCTCCAATTTCGTCTCGCCTAAGTTCAAAACTATTCTGAGTGAGTGTTGGAAGATGTAGTAGTAAATCAAAAAAATTCCTACGTGTTCACCAAGATCTATCTAGGGAGAAACCAGCAATGAGTAAGGGGAGAGTGCATATTCATACCTTTGAAGATCGCTAAGTGGAAGCGTTACAAGAACATGGTTGGTGGAGTCGTACTCGTAGCGATTCAGATCGTAGTGGACTCCGATCTTTGCGCCGAACAACGGCGCCTCCGCGTTCAACACACATGCAACCCGGTGATGTCTCCTACACCTTGATCCAGCAAGGAGGAAGGAGAGGTTGGGGAAGGGCTCCGGCAGCACGACGGCATGGTGACGGTGGAGCAGCGTGGTCTCCGACAGGGCTTCGCCAAGCACCACAGAGAACGAGGAAGAGGAGGGGTAGGGCTGCGCCGAGGAAGAGAGAACTCGTGTGTTGGCAACCCCCCAAAAACCCCACTATATATAGGAGGAGGGGAGGAGGGTGCACAGCCCCTAGGGTTCCCATCCTAGGGTGGTGTGGCAGCCCTATATGGATTTTGGCCCGCGGCCAAGAGGGGAGAGGGGGAGGGCGCAGCCCTAGAGGGCCTTAGGCCCATCTGGGTCTAGGGTTTCCCCTCCCTCCCAACTTTCCTCTACCTTGGGACAAGGTGGAGGGCGCACCAGCCCACTCTGGGGCTGGTCCCTTCCACCCTCGGCCCACGCAGCCCTCTGGGGCTGGTGGCCCCACTTGGTGGACCCCCGAAACCCTTCCGGTGGTCCCGGTACGTTACCGGTAATTCCCGAAACACTTTCGGTGGCCAAATCCTAAATTCCTATATATGAATATTTACCTCCGGACCATTTCGGAGCTCCTCGTGATGTCCGGGATCTCATCCGGGACTCCGAACAACCTTCAGTAACCACGTACACTATTTCCCTATAACCCTAGCGTCATCGAACCTTAAGTGTGTAGACCCTACGGGTTCGGGAGACACGTAGACATGACCGAGACACCTCTCCGGTCAATAACCAATAGTGAGATCTGGATACCCATGCTGGCTCCCACATGCTCCATGATGATCTCATCGGATGAACCACGATGTTGGGGATTCAATCAATCCCGTATTCAATTCCCTTTGTCTACCGGTATGATACTTGCCCGAGATTCGATCGTTAGTATCCCTATACCTTGTTCAATCTCGTTATCGGTAAGTCTCTTTACTCGTTCCATAACACATCATCCCGTGGCTAAATCCTTAGTCACATTGAGCTCATTATGATGATGACTTACCGAGTGGGCCCAGAGATACCTCTCCGTCATACGGAGTGACAAATCCCAGTCTCGATTCGTGCCAACCCAACAGACACTTTCGGACATACCCGTAGTGCACCTTTATAGCCAACCAGTTACGTTGTGACGTTTGGCACACCCAAAGCATTCCTACGATATCCGGGAGTTGCACAATCTCATGGTCTAAGGAAACAATACTTGACATTGGAAAAGCTTTAGCAGACAAACTACACGATCTTGTGCTATGCTTAGGATTGGGTCTTGTCCATCACATCATTCTCCTAATGATGTGATCCCGTTATCAACGACATCCAATGTCCATGGTCATGAAACCGTGACCATCTATTGATCAACGAGCTAGCCAACTAGAGGCTCAGTAGGGACATGTTGTGGTCTATGTATTCACACATGTATCACGGTTTCCGGTTAACACAATTATAGCATGAATAATAGACAATTATCATGAACAAGGAAATAAAATAATAACCATTTTATTATTGCCTCTAGGGCATAGTCTGCCACTTGCACTAGAGTCAATAATCTAGTTAAATTGTGATGAATCGAACACCCATAGCATTCTGGTGTTGATCATGTTTTGCTCGTGAAGAGGTTTAGTCAATGGATCTGCGACATTCAGATCCGTATGCACTTTACAAATATCTATATCTCCCTCCTGAATGTAATCACAGATGGAGTTGAAGGAGTGCTTGATGTGTCTTGTCTTCTTGTGAAACCTGGGCTCCTTCGCAAGGCTAATAGCTCTAGTGTTGTCACAGAATAGAGTCATCGGGCCCGACGCACTTGGAATCACTCCTAGGTTGGTGATGAACTCCTTCATCCAGACTCCTTCCTTTGCTGCCGCCATGACGCCACGACGCTTTGCTTGCTGCTGCACTAGCTGACTGGCCCTCCATTCAAAATATACACGTATCCGGTTTGTGACTTGGAGTCGTCCGGATCTATGTCGAAGCTAGCATCGACATAACCCTTTACGACGATCTCTTCGGCACCTCCATATAAGAGAAACATGTCCTTTGTCATTTTCAGGTACTTCAGGATATTCTTGACCGTTGTCTAGTGTTCCACTCCGGGATCACTTTGGTACCTCCCTACCAAACTTATGGCAAGGTTCACATCAGGTCTGGTACACAGCATGGCATACATAATAGAGCCTATGGCTAAAGCATAGGGGATGACACTCATCTCTTCTCTATCCTTTTTCATGGTCGGGCATTGAGTCGTACTCAATCTCACACCCTGTAACACAGGCAAGAACCCCTTCTTGGACTGATCCATATTGAAATTCTTCAATATATTTTCAAGGTATGTGCTTTGTGAAAGACCTATGAGGCGTCTCGATCTATCTCTATAGATCTTGATGCCTAATATGTAAGCAGCTTCTCCAAGGTCCTTCATTGAAAAACATTTATTCAAGTAGGCCTTTACACTTTCCAAAAGTTCTATATCATTTCCCATTATCAGTATGTCTTCCACATATAATATGAGAAATGCTACGGAGCTCCCACTCACTTTCTTGTAAATACAGGGTTCTCCATAAACCTGTACAAACCCAAACGCTTTAATCACCCCATTAAAGTGAATGCTCCAACTCCGAGATGCTTGCACCAGCCCATAGATGGAGCATTGGAGCTTGCATACTTTGTTAGCATCTTTAGGATCGAAAAACCTTCCGGCTGCATGATATACAGTTCTTCCTTAAGGAAGCCATTAAGGAATGCCGTTTTGACGTCCATTTTCCAGATCTCATAATCATAAAATGCGGCAATTGATAACATGATTCGGATAGACTTCAGGATCACTACAGGTGAGAAGTCTCATTGTAGTCAACTCCTTGAACTTGTCGATAACCCTTAGCGACAAGCCGAGCCTTATAGACGGTCACATTACCATCCGCGTCAGTCTTCTTCTTAAAGATCCATTTATTTTCAATGGCTCGCTTATCATCAGGAAAGTCCACCAAAGTCCATACTTTGTTCTCATACATGGATCCTATCTCGGATTTCATGGCTTCAAGCCATTTGTTGGAATCCAGGCCCGCCATCGCTTCTTCATAGTTCGAAGGTTCACCATTGTCCAACAACATGATCTCCAGGACAGGGTTGCCATAACATTCTGGTGTGGAACGTGTCCTAGTGGACCTTTGACGTTCAATAGTAACTTGATCTGAAGTTTCATGATCATCATCACTAACTTCCTCTCCAACTGGTGTAGGCTCCACAGAAACAACTTCCTGTGCTGCGCTACTCTCCGGTTTGAGTGGAGGTACAATTACCTCATCAAGTTCTATTTTCCTCCCACTTACTTCTTTTGAGAGAAACTCTTTCTCGAGAAAGGATCCATTCTTTGCAACAAAGACTTTGCCTTCGGATATGAGGTAGAAGGTATACCCAATAGTATCTTTGGGATATCCTATGAAGACACACTTTTCCGCTTTGGGTTCGAGCTTCTCAGGTTGAAGTTTCTTCACATAAGCATTGCATCCCCAAACTTTTAGAAATGACAGCTTAGGTTTCTTTCCAAACCATAATTCATACGGTGTCGTCTCAACGGACTTTGATGGTGCCCTATTTAAAGTGAATGCGACAGTCTCTAATGCATATCCCCAAAATGATAGCGGTAAGTCAGTAAGAGACATCATAGATCACACCATATCCAATAGAGTGCGATTACGACGTTCAGACACACCATTTCATTGAGGTGTGCCAGGCGGCGTGAGTTGTGAAACAATTCCACATTTCCTTAGGTGCGTGCCAAACTCATGACTTAAATATTTTCTGCCACGATCAGATCGTAGGCACTTTATTTTTCCGTCATGTTGATTCTCTACCTCACTCTGAAATTCCTTGAACCTTTCAAAGATTTCAGACTTGTGTTTCATTAAGTAGACATACCCATATCTTCTCAAGTCATTAGTGAGGGTGAGAACATAACGTTAGCCACCGCGAGCCTCGACGCTCATTGGACTGCATACATCGGTATGTATTATCTCCAACAAGTCAGTTGCTCGCTCCATTGTTCCAGAGAACGGAGTCTTGGTCATCTTGCCCATGAGGCATGGGTCGCATGTGTCAAATGATTCAAAATCAAGAGACTCCAAAAGTCCATCAGCATGGAGCTTCTTCATACGTTTGACACCAATATGACCAAGGTGGCAGTGCCACATGTAAGTGGGACTATCATTATCAACCTTACACTTTTTGGTACTCACACTATGGACATGTGTAACATCACGTTCGAGATTCATCAAAAACAAACCATTGACCAGCGGAGCATGACCATAAAACATTTCTCTCATATAAATAGAACAACCATTATTCTTAGATTTAAATGAGTAGCCATCTTGCATCAAGAGAGATCTAGATATAATGTTCATGCTCAAAGCTTGTACTAAATAAAAATTATTGAGGTTTAAAACTAATCTGAAGGTAGATGTAGAGGTAGCATACCGACGGCGATCACATCGACCTTGGAACCATTCCCGACGCGCATCATCACCTCGTCCTTTGCCAGCCTCCACTTATTCTGCAGCTCCTGCTTGGAGCTACAAATGTGAGCAACTGCACCGGTATCAAATACCCAGGATCTACTACGAGCGCTGGTTAGGTACACATCAATAACAAGTATACCACATATACCTTTAACGTTGCCGGCCTTCTTATCCGCTAATTACTTGGGGCAGTTCCGCTTCCAGTGATCGGTACCCTTGCAATAAAAGCACTCAGTCTCAGGCTTGGGTCCATTCTTGTTCTTCTTCCGGGCAGCTTGCTTACCGGGCGTGACAACAACTTTGCCGTCCTTCTTGAAGTTCTTCTTACCCTTGCCTTTCTTGAAACTAGTGGTCTTATTCAACATCAACACTTGATGCTCCTTTTTGATCTCGACCTCCGCTGATTTCAGCATCGAGTACAACTCAGGAATGGACTTCTCCATCCCCTGCATGTTGTAGTTCATCACAAAGCTCTTGTAGCTAGGTGGAAGCGACTGGAGGATTCTATCAATGACCGAGTCATCCGGGAGATTAACTCCCAGCTGAGTCAAGCGGTTGTGCAACCCAGACATTTTGAGTATGTGCTCACTGACAGAACTATTCTCCTCCATCTTACAGATGAAGAACTTGTCGGAGACTTCATATCTCTCGACCCGGGCATGATCTTGGAAAACTAGTTTCAGCTCTTGGAACATCTCATATGCTCCGTGTTGCTCAAAACGCTTTTGGAGCCCCGGTTCTAAACTGTAAAGCATGCCGCACTGAACAAGGGAGTAATCATCGCAGTGTGACTGCCAAGCGTTCGTAACGTCTTGGTCCGCTGGGAAAATGGGTGGGTCACCTAGCGGTGCATCAAGGACATACAATCTTTTGGAAGCTATGAGGATGATCCTCAAGCCACGGACCCAGTCCGCATAGTTGCTTCCATCATCTTTCAGCTTGGTTTTCTCTAGGAACGCGTTGAAGTTGAGGGTGACATTAGCGTTGGCCATTGGATCTACAATATAGATTGTAAAGACAATTTTAGACTAAGTTCATGATAATTAAGTTCACATAATCAAATTATTTAATGAACTCCCACTTAGATAGACATCTCTCTAGTCATCCAAGTGATACATGATCCATGTCAACTAGCCCGTGTCCGATCATCACGTGAGGCGGACTAGTCATCCGTGGTGAACATCTTCATGTTGATCGCATCTTCTATACGACTCATGTTCGACCTTTCGGTCTTCTGTGTTCCGAGGCCATGTCTATACATGCTAGGCTCGTCAAGTCAACCTAAGTGTTTCACGTGTGTAAATTTGGCTTACACCCGTTGTATGTGAACGTTAGAACCTATCACACACGATCATCGTGGTGCTTCGGAACAACGATCCTTAGCAACGGTGCACAGTTAGGGTGAACACCTTTCTTGAAATTTTATTGAGAGATCATCTTATTCACTACCATCGTTCTAAGAAAATAAGATGTAAACATGATAAACATCACATGCAATCAATATAGTGAGATGATATGGCCAATATCATCTTGCTCCTTTGATCTCCATCTTCGGGGCACCATGATCATCACTGTCACCGGCACGACACCATGATCTTCATCATCATGATATCCATCATCGTGTCTTCATGAAGTTGTCTCGCCAACTATTACTTCTACTACTATGGCTAAAGTTTAGCAATAAAGTAAAGTAATTATATGGCGTTTATGATTGACACGCAGATCATACAATAAAATAAGACAACTCCTATGGCTCCTGTCGGTTGTCATACTCATCGACATGCAAGTCGTGAATCCTATTACAAGAACATGATCAATCTAATACATCACAATGCATCACATCACATCCTTTTGGCCATATCACATCACAAGGCATATGCTGCAAAAACAAGTTAGACGTCCTCTAATTTGTAGTTGCAAATTTTTACGTGCCTACTATAGGTTTCTAGCAAGAACGTTTCTTACCTATGCCAAAACCATAACGTGATATGCCAATTGCTATTTACCCTTCATAAGGACCCTTTTCGTCGAATCCAATCTGACTAAGGTGGGAGAGATAGACACTCGCTAGCCACCTTATGCAACAAGTGCATGTCAGGCGGTGGAACCGGTCTCACGTAAGCGTATGTGTAAAGTTGGTTCGGGCCGCTTCATCCCACAATACCTCCGAATCAAGATAAGACTAGTAGTGGTAAGCTAATTAACAAGATCGACGCCCACAACAACTTTGTGTTCTAGTCGTGCATAGATTCTACGCATAGACCACGCTCTGATACCACTGTTGGGATACGTAGTAGTAAATCAAAAAATTTCCTACGTGTTCACCAAGATCTATATATGGAGAAACCAGCAACAAGTAAGGGGAGGGCGCATCTTCATACCTTTTAAGATCGCTAAGCGGAAGTGTTACAAGAACGCGGTTGGTGGAGTCATACTCATAGCGATTCAGATCGTGGTGGACTCCGATCTTAGCGCCGAACAACGACGCCTCCGCGTTCAACACACGTGTAGCCCGGTGACATCTCCTACGCCTTGATCCAGCAAGGAGGAAGGAGAGGTTGGGAAAGAGCTCCGGCAGCACGACGGCATGGTGACGGTGGAGCAGCATGGTCTCCGGCAGGGCTTCGCCAAGCACCGCAGAGAACGAGGAAGAGGAGGGGTAGGGCTGCATTGAGGAAGAGAGAACTCGTGTGTTGGCAGCCCCCCAAAAACCCCACTATATATAGGAGGAGGGGAGGAGGTGCACAGCCCCTAGGGTTCCCACCCTAGGGTGGTGCGGTAGCCCTAGACGGCTTTTGGCCGGCGGCTAAGAGGGGAGAGGGGGAGGGCGCAGCCCTAGTGGTCCTTAGGCCCATCTGGGTCTAGGGTTTCCCCTCCCTCCCACCTTTCATGCGCCTTGGGCCAGGGTGGAGGGCGCACCAGCCCATTCTTAGGCTGGTCCCTTCCACTCTCGGCCCATGCAGCCCTCTGGGGCTGGTGGACCCACTTGGTAGACCCCCGGAACCCTTCCGGTGGTCCCGGTACGTTACCGGTAATTCCCGAAACACTTCCGATGGCCAAATCCTCACTTCCTATATATGAATGTTTATCTCCGGACCATTACAGAGCTCCTCGTGACGTCTAGGATCTTATCTGGGACTCCGAACAACCTTCGGTAACCACGTACACTATTTCCCTATAACCCTAGCATCATCGAACCTTAAGTGTGTAGACCCTACGGGTTCGGGAGACATGTAAACATGACCGAGACACCTCTCTCGTCAATAACCAACAGCGGGATCTAGATACCCATGTTGGCTCCCACATGCTCCACGATGATCTCATCGGATGAACTACGATGTCGGGCATTCAATCAATCCCGTATTCAATTCCCTTTGTCTACCGGTATGATACTTGCCCGAGATTCGATCGTTGGTATCCCTATACCTTGTTCAATCTCGTTATCGGTAAGTCTCTTTACTCGTTCTGTAACACATCATCCCGTGGCTAAATCCTTAGTCACATTGGGCTCATTATGATGATGACTTACCGAGTGGGCCCAGAGATACCTCTCCGTCATACGGAGTGACAAATCCCAGTCTCGATTCGTGCCAACCCAACAGACACTTTCGGAGATACTCATAGTGCACCTTTATAGCCACCCAGTTACGTTGTGACGTTTGGCACACCCAAAGAATTCCTACAGTATCCGGGAGTTGCACAATCTCATGGTCTAAGGAAACAATACTTGACATTGGAAAAGCTTTAGCAAACGAACTACACGATCTTGTGCTATGCTTAGGATTGGGTCTTGTCCATCACATCATTCTCCTAATGATGTGATCCCGTTATCAACGACATCCAATGTCCATGGTCATGAAACCGTGACCATCTATTGATCAACGAGCTAGCCAACTAGAGGCTCGGTAGGGACATGTTGTGGTCTATGTATTCACACATGTATCACGGTTTCCGGTTAACACAATTATAGCATGAACAATAGACAATTATCATGAATAAGGAAATACAATAATAACCATTTTATTATTGCCTCTAGGGTATATTTCCAACAGTGAGGACATCATACACGCTCGGAGGTTTAGCTGCGACTTCGTATCGCCTAAGTTAAAAATTACTCCGAGTGAGGACATCATCCACACTCGGGGGCTTAGTTGCGACTCCGTATCACCTAAGTTAAAAATTACTCCGAGTGAGGTCATCATCCACACTCGGGGGGCTTAGCTGCGACTCCGCATCGCCTAAGTTTAAAATTATTCCAAGCAATGTCATTATCCACACCCGGGGACTTAGCCTTGATCCAGAAATCATATAAGGCAGACTCAATAAGCATTCAACATGCCAACCACACAAAGATTTACCCGACTGGCCCAGTTCCAGGTTATATCTATTTATCGTGCCTAGCGCACAAAGATAGTCCGACTGATTTAGCTCCAGATTACAGAAATTTACTACGCCAAGGGCATGAGAGTTCACTTGTTCAGTTCAGTTCCACACTAGAAGACTTAAACCCTCTGCCCGACTCATCCAGTCCGATAGAGGCTCGGAGACTACACCCAGTGGGTGCTCTCAGCGTGCCCCCACTGGAAGAGAAATCAAAAAAGAAACATTCTGCTCGGTCAAGACCAGCAACAACATTCAAGTTCAAGAAACTCTATAGACTCCAACCGACTACCAGCAATCAGTCGGAGTCTCACGGGATACTGTTGGGGATACACATAATAGGTAGGCCCATGAAGGGTCAAAATATCATAGAAGCATGGGTCCACACATAAGGTTGGTCCAGACAAATACATACATACTATTCACTCAGATAGGCAATGTCCCATCCACTCGGATGATAGTCCACCACTCGGACGTATGACCCACTCGGATATACGAAGACCAACAGTCAACAAGGCAAACGGAGCATCATCGGAGGTTTCGTAGTGGTCCGACATTATGGCATCAATGCTCTACATTGTAACATAGGAGGTGAGGGGGTGGCGCACTCTATATAAACCACCCCCACCACATAGCTTCAGGGCTGTTTTCTTCTCCCTTGAGGGGCACTTGCTTCCTTGGCTCTCTCGCCATTAGTCTCAGGACTTAGCTCAGACATGGAGATATGTTCTCCCTTCTCTCTCTCTCAAATACTCCATGTACCTCATGTCTATGATAGATGAAACAAAGCCTCTTCGGAGCATGAGACGTAGGGCTATTATCTCCACCGCGGGAGGCCCGAACTCGCTACAACACTCGTGTCACCCATTTTGCATCTCCATAGAACATGCTCCGTTATCCTACCCTTCTCTAATGTCGGAATCGTTCCCACGACACCTAGTTGATGTGAGACTATCTTCTTTGTTTTCTTCACAACCTCCACCATATTCTATTCCACCTATAGTGCTATATCCATGGCTCACGCTCATGTCTTGCGTGAGAGTTGAAAAAGTTTGAGAACATAAAAGGTGCGAAACAATTGCTTGACTTGTCATCGGGGTTGTTTATGATTTAAATACTTTGTTTGGGGAAGATGGAGCCTAGCCAGACTATATGATTTCCTAGGGATAACTTTCTTTTGCCATTATATTTTGAAGAGACACAATTGCTTTGTTAGTGTGCTTGAAATATTATTATTTTTATGTCAACATTAAGCTTTTGTTTTGAGTTTTATGGATCTGAACATTCATGCCATAATAAAGGATATTACATGGACAAATATGTTAGGTAGCATTGCACATCAAAAATTCTGTTTTTATTATTTACCTACTCGAGGAGAGCAGGTATTAAGCTTGGGGATGCTGATACGTCTCCAACGTATCTATAATTTTTGATTGTTCCATGCTATTATATTATCGTTTTTGGATGTTATATATGCATTAATATGCTATTTTATATTGTTTTTGGGACTAACCTATTACTAGAGCCTAGTGTCGGTTCCTGTTTTTCCTTGTTTTTGAGTATTGTAAATAAGGAATTTTAAATGGAGTCCAAACGGACTAAAATCTTCACGATGATTTTTATTGGACCAGAAGACATCTACCAGACTTGGAGAGGAAGGCAAGAGACCTGCCAGGAGGTCACAAGCCACCCTGGCGCGACCAGAGGGGCGCCCCTGGCTTGTGGCCCCTAGAAGGTCTCCTAACCATAATATTTGCCAATAAATTCCCAAATATTCCGCCAATACCAAAAAGGTCCATGAAAATACTTTTCCGCCGGTGGAAGCCTCCGTTCCCGAGAGATCCAATCTTGGTGCCTTTTCTAGTAATCTGCCGAAGGGGGATTCGATCACGAAGGGCATCTACATCAACTCCATTGCCCCTCCGATGATGCGTGAGTAGTCCACCACAGACCTACGGGTCCATAGCTAGTAGCTAGATGGCTTCTTCTCTCTCTTTGTGCTTCAATACCTTGTTCTCCATGATCTTCATGGGGATCTATTTGATGTAATACTTTTTTGCGGTGTGTTTGTCGAGATCCGATGAATTGTGAGTTTATGATCAGCTTATCTATGAATATTAATTGGTTCTTGTCTGAATTCTTATGCGCATGATTTCATACCTTTGCAAGTCTTTTCGAGTTATTGGTTTGGTTTGGCCAACTAGATTGGTAATTCTTGCAATGGAAGAGGTGCTTAGTTTTGGGTTCAATCTTGCGGTGTCCTCACCGAGTGACAAAGTAGGGGTAGCGAGGCACGTATTGTATCATTGCCATCAAGGATAAAAAGATGGGGTTTTCATCATATTGCTTGAGTTTATCCCTCTACATCATGCCATCGTACTTAATGCGTTACTCTGGTCTACATGAACTTAATACTCTAGATGCAGACAGGAGTCGGTCAATGTTTGGAGTAATAGTAGTAGATGCGGAATCGTTTCTGTCTACTTGACACAGACATGATGCCTATATGCATAATCATTGCCTTGGATATCGTCATAACTATGCACTTTTCTATCAATTGCTCGTCAGTAATTTGTTCACCCACCATGTTATTTTCATTCATAAGAGAAGCCTCTAGTGAAACCTATGCCCCCTGGGTCTATTTTCCATATTATATTTTCAGATCCATATACCAAAAATACCTTGCTGCAATTTATTTACCTTTTTTACTTTCCGCAATCTTTCCTATCTATCTCTATCAGATCTAATCCTTGCAAGTAATTGTGAAGGGATTGACAACCCCTTTATAGCGTTGGATGCAAGTGTTTGATTGTTTGTGTAGGTGTATCCATTAGTGCTTGCTTTTTCCTCCTATTGGATTGATACCTTGGTTCTCAACAACTGAGAGAAATACTTATCTACTTTTCTACATCACCTTTTTCTTTTCAAGGGAAAACCAACACAAACTCAAGAAGTAGCAAGAACCCAAGCTTATGAAAATGTCAAGTTATTTAAATAAAAAGTTAAAAAATGGCGTGACAAAAGAATTCAAAAGCAAGAATTCAAAATTGGAGAATAAGTTCTTCTGTACAATTCTCGTTTCAGAGTTTTTGCAGGAAACCTTATGTCCAAATGGGAAGGTCCCTATGTTATCGAACAGGTTTATCGCTCTGGAGCTATCTATACTATACTAATTAAAGACTCCCAAGTAATTAACACGTTAATTAGAAATTAGGACCCGACTCCCAAGTAATTACCACGTTAATTAGAAATTAGGAACCGTTCATCCACAGGGACCGAATTATAACGGTATAGATCAACTCATAAAGGAAAAAAATGTTCTTGCACCCATGAAATTCTTTCTCGGTCATGAAACGAGAAGCGGAAAAGAAAACTCAGATCTCAATGACAACACCCCGGTCTTTTTCTAGGTTTATACAAAATAAAAAAATTGCCACGTTCTCTCTCCTGTTCCAGCCTCCTCTTTCTTCACGTAGGCCGCCATGGTCTCCTTCTCCATGATTGCTGCTAGTGCCGAGATTCCATCTTCCTTCCAGTGCTTCCAAACATCTCCATTATCCTTGATTTGTTACCTCACCTGATCTACCTTCCTCTACATGTGCCATTGTCAAAAGATTTGGTAAGGTAGCTGTGCATGTGAAAGATGAAAGATGGCGTCACGTGCTCCGCCTGAAGCTAGCGCGAACGTTCGCGTCAAGGTGTGATCGCGCCATCCATCAACACATTCATGTCAAGGCGTGAACGAGCGACATCTATTTAGGAGCCATCCATCAATCCAATCGTGCCCCATCGCCTGGCGGCAGCCAGCGTTTCTCCCCTGGTAATTCACCTGGTATGTCGCATCATATCTATCCGACCATGGTGTCCTTAATTAGGTCTGTAAAAAATAATAGTTTTGTGTAAAACTAATAGGATGTCGTTATGATGTTGCAATGAAATACATGATTCTGTAGTCGATTTTGGGCATGACACAGTCATCTATCTATTGTGTTCCAGTGGTGAAAACTGGAGCATATAATCTTCAGTCAAACAAATCATCCATACATTAAACAGATAAACAACAAAAAGAAAAATCTGATCTATTTTTTGGTTTAGGTCAAGATATAGAAACCACACATTGCTAAATGCATCTAAAATTCTGAACAAAATTAATGCTTAATGTGAGAGGAAACCAAGATTCTTGCTACGGTACTCATGGTTAAATATTGCAGCATAACAACCATAACACTGTAATTGCCCTACTTTTTGTTTTTGCTGATGGTCCAAGAGTTTATATTTCATCTCAATTGGCAAGAAAGGTCCAACAGATAAAGGACGATTGTATATTTCTCTTTCTCTATTATGCTGACCATACTGCAGATATATACCTTCCACTATGCAAGATTTATTTTTATACTATTGCACTTCTCGATATTTTGAAATTTGTTCCATGTTGTTTCGAGTCTTGGAAAGCAGAATTCGGAAGATATGATCTTTAATGCCTTTTTATTGAATTTCCATCATTGCACGACTTCTTTTCCCACAATAATAGTGTACTTTCTAAAGTTATATTAGTACAACAAACCCATAAATAATTCCGTCACCTCTAACCGATTGCATCAATATTTCCGTTGCATATTGGTTGCAATATCATATTCTTTTGAAACTTTAGTCTTGGGATATTACTTACAGATTATAAGTTATAAAAATGCTTCTTCTTATGTGTGTTCTATAAGGTAGCAGCCTCGGTACCCACTCCCCTTCTCTTCACGTGCGTGAATTATGTTTTGATAAGCAAAAACATTCACACTGCAGTGTACCTCAGAAGGTCATTTGCTCCATAAAGGGCAACGCTTGATGGCCTCTATCCTAATCGCTTGCTCATGTCGCTTATGTAAACCGAAAGCTTCATACCTCTGCCTTTTTACTACTATACTGGTGTGTTCCTTTAAAAAAGAGCTCTGAACACTATGATGCGGTTCATGTGCTGCTACCTTCAGTCCGCTTTCACAAATGAACAGAATATATATTTGTGTGAGTCAATCTGATCTTCACTGTTTTCTTATTTCAATCTTTTAGACCATGAACCATTTGGATGGAAGAATCTCATGTTGCTATGGAGTAGGTGGTAAGATTTGACAACGGCAGCCAGTCGCATGTTACTATAGGATTTACATTGCTATGAAGTTCCCTTACAAATAGACAGATGTTCCACGTTGATTATCATTAGCAATCATATATCTTAGAGTTTAGAACCACAAGGGATTAATGTAGTCATGTCGTGCTATATTTAACAAGTTATCTTCTGCAACCTATCTTTTTTCCTCATTCTGTTTGTGTGATGTAAATATACTCTGATCCATTGTTCATCTTCCTTGGTTTACATTAATTTTATAACATTTAAAACTATAACTGATTAACCCTGAAAATGCCGAACATTTTGTTTCTTCTATTTTGTTTTCGGACTAGAACTATCCATTTTAGATCGCACATGAATGCACGTGTACTTGAGAATTTCAGTCAAGTGTGTATGTGTATGAGTATGTATGCATCAGAAAAAGGATCAAAGAAAAAGAAGTCAGTTTAGGTTTGGAAGGACCACATGGATAGTCTATTTTCGAAACCCGACTTTCATAGAGATTATGTCCGTTAATGATCGAGGCATTTTGTGTAGCTATTTAACAACCAATTCCAAATAGGAAATAAAACTTGTTGTTGACGTAATTCGAACATACTTTTCATTTCCTTTTCCCTCCCCTAATGGCACGCGAGTAACCATGTAAAACTATTATAAATCATAACCCTGGCTGCTTTTATTTTTTAGTAGTTATACAATTCATATGTTATTCGATATTAAGGTAGCCCGTGCATGTGCATGGAACAAATTGGTTGTCCATGATTATGAAGCATCAGTGTCATAAGGTACCACAAAGCATGTGGAGAGAATACTTCGTTCCATCTTGAAAACGACAGTTGTACTCTTCTAAATTCTGTTAATGGCTAGATCTAAAGATTAATTACTCATAGTTTCCTTTCTTCGGATATTTTTTCCAGTTATACATATCCTCAATGATATTTATCGCCCAAGGCAAAAGCTTTCAGTTTGACAGGTATTGTTCTTTCCCCATATTACCATCCTCTTTTTTGTGGTATGTAGACACTGTATGGCGATCATATTTCCATTTTCATTCATTTATCTGTTTAAACTTGACCGTTACACAATACATTTTGTAATTGGATTTTTCGCATTGCGAAGACAAAATGATCCATTATGTGCTTACGCCGTATAATTTAAATGCTGAAAAACACGAAACCATAATATAATTATATGACATCAATCTAACGGTTGTGCAATAAACAAATATCAAATATACATTACAAATCACTAATTTCCATTGGCTGATTCAGATTTAATAGAAAAATGTATGAAATAAAAATCTAGCAATCTCCTTCATGACTCATGTAGAACCTTATCTTCACGACATCTTTCACATATCTCCTGTGCAACAGGGTTTGTATGCAAACAAAGCAACATAGAGTTGCAAAACGAGTAATGTCCTATTGCGGAGACACCTAAGCAGGGGAAGGGGGGTTGGGTGGGTAATGGAGATAGTGCTAGCTTATTTATTGTTTTGTTCACAGAGATGCGAGTAACGGTTTAGAAACCACCAGCGCAACCGTTCTAAGATCTTCTAACAGCTTGAATTGGCCACAGTCAAGTAGACAAGAAGTGGAACAAAAGAGGTAAAATCAAATTTCACCGAGACAGAGATTCACAATCCTATATAAAGGGAAAACACAGTAAGGGATGTGATGCTGATTTTAGCTGCCCGGAACAAAAACAAGTAATATCCATGATAAAAAAATATTAATGTTTTCGAAACACATAAAGTACCAATTTGTATACCCAAGTTCAAGAACATTCAAATTAATAAAATAAAGCCAATTCATTTATGCAATTTATCCAAATGCGGAGCACATCCATTTTCAAAATTATTGCCATACTTTAATAATGGTCGTAAATATATTGGTATGTGTACTCACACAAATGGGTACATGAAAAACAGTGTCATGCCTCGCATGAAATTTTATGTATGCCCCCTACCTCCATAAAACGATTGAGTAACTACGAAGCCTTTGTCGAGTAATAACATGTTAATCATGTTGTTTGTTTAAGTTTGTACAATGTTAGCATTCTGAACATGGTAACCCATGTGAGTGCATGGGTTGATGACTAGTTAATATTAATAATGCCAAAGTTACCAACCCGAAGGTGGTTAATGGACAAAGAATTAAACACTATATATCAGGTATGCCTGTTAATGTTGAAAGCAATGTTATCCAAATCATGACACCGGAGGAACACATAAAATAAACCTTCCGAAACACTCCAGATTCGTGAAAATAAAGAGATCTGTCAAGCCAAGCATCATGTCTTCTTCCTCTCCCAATAACATAGAAGAAGATGCTTGGTTGATGAAGATGGAGATGAAAAGAGAAGAGCCAAAAGAAGCCAATAAGGAGAACAAGGGCAAGGAGGCTATGCAGAATCAAGTTCAAGAAGGAGGGCAACCCACGGGCATGGTGGAAGAGGAAGAAGAAGATATTCTCCGGCCTTACTATCCTCATCTTACCCCTCTTGAAATTGAAGCTTTCAGGGTTTCGAGGAGGTTCGTGTTCAGAATAAATTCCTCACTCGTGAAAATCTTTTGCTAGAAGAGCATATCACCACCCTCGGGAGCGTCATTCGCAAATTGAGGGACTTATTGGAGCTGAAGTGTGACGCTGTTGGGGATATAACCCCGTGGTAAGACCCGCCTAGGTGGGGTCGGGTCATACCTGGCGGCTCATAATCAAGACCAGTGAGGCGGGCCGAAAGATGTAGGCCTGGCTATATGGCGGTTTACCAAGATGGGCCAAGACGAAGGCCCAGACAGAAGATGGTATAAAGACCCGGGCGGTTAAGCCGCCCGAAGACGATTTGCCCAAGATGGCAAGGCGACTTAGAAATAGGATTATCTATGTTATAAGAGTCGATGTATGACTCATGTAACCCAGGGCCTCGACCTCCTATATAAAGGCGAGACCTCGAGGCGGCTTAGACAGAAACCAATCAATCGAGAACTAGGTCAAGCGAATCCGCTCCCTTGTAATCGATTCTCCAATCAATACAACACAAGCAGGACGTAGGCTTTTACCTCTTCTTGAGGGGCTGGACCTGGGTAAACTCGTGTCCTTCGTCTCAACCAACCCCTTTGAGTCCACCACCTTAGTGATGGCCTCGAACCTAAGTCTTCAGACATCTGTCGTGACAAAACCACGACAATTGGCGCCCACCTAGGGGCTAGCGCTCGGTGGTGTTGAGTTCTCAAAGGGCTCTCTTCCAGGGATCAAGGGGTACGTGGTTGGTAGGATGAACAAGAATCGCGGTGGCTGGCTCTACATCGACGACGCCGGCTAGGGCCCCGAGGCCGACTCAATCGAGTACGGTTTCCGGATCCCCTTCGACGAAATCGACGTCTTCATCGGCAAGATTGGCGGATCTGAACCCGGGCCGAACGTCTGCACCGACATTGTCGAGTCGGCCCTGCGCGCGCAACCCGCCCTACACGTGCAATCCACCCGTGCTGACCCGGCCAAGAAGCATGTCTTCGTCGGCTTTACTCGGGGCATGGATCTTGAAGGTTCTATGTCACAGGAAACTCTTATCTGCTTGGAGGATGGATCTTCGAGCGGAGGGACGGAATCAATTTACCAGCTTCACAATGGCGGGCTCGGGCGCCACGACGAGTCTTGCTCCGAGTCAGAGTATCACGAGCCAGAGGATTATGAGCCGTCGAGCCGTGCTGTCGTCTTCATGGCAGGTTCAACACCCGCCCCGAGTAGTACAGCCGCCAGCGCAGCAGGATCGGGGGCTGATAGGCCGCCAGCTCAGGTTCTTCTGGATCTGATGAACGAGCTTACAACCCTAATGGCTACCGAGGTCACATATGAAAACCAAGCGGCCCGGCACACGGAGATCGCGAGGCTAAAGGACCATATGACCGAGGTCCAACAAGAGATCAATGCACTGAAAGATCAGATGGATGCGGAGGCGGAGCGCCTTAGGGCAGATGCTTTCCGCCTTGAGCTCGAGCAGCAGTCTGCAGCGACAGTTCAGCGGACGAGGCATCGGTCCCGCTTGCCGGATTAGTATGAGGCCAGAAACCTTTTTAACACGCCAGGAACGGGACGGACAGCGGAAGTACCTAGAAGCCGGCTGGCGGTTCAGCAGCTCAACCCGCCCCGACGGAACCAGACCTCACCAATGTCTTTCCCCATGCTGGCGGGTCATTATTCCAACCCGGCGGAAAACATGGTGGCGGCAGCGATCTGGCTTGGTACAATCCCCATCCCGGACAAGACGCCTTTCGCAGAGGAGGTGCGGAACGCTATTGGATATCTGCAGACGACGATTGCCCAACAGAAGAAGTATATTTACAACCGGAGTCACGTGCATTCAACCCCCATCCCCAGCCGCAGCTACAGCGGCGTTATGAGTCGCCGGCGGTTTCCAGCAGTGACAGACACCGGGACCCGCCGCGAGGTGGCCGGCGGCTCTGGATGCTTAGGCGCTGGTGGATCGGGCGAGAGCACAGCAAGAGGCGGCGGCTCTGGCGGCGGCGGCGGCTCATCAAGAACCCGCACCTTCCATCTCGATAGGAGCAGGAGTAACCTCCAGGGCCGTGGGAGTGTTGTGCTTAGCACCGTCTTTGCGGAACGAGCGTCTGCCGAAGGATTTCAAGGGCCCTCGCAAGGTCCCGAATTACACTGTTGACCTACCTCCGGAGGCTTGGTTTGAAAGCTATAAGCTGACCATGGAGATGTTAGACGTCAACGATGCAACATGTGCCAAATATTTCATCATGATGCTGGAAGGGCCGGCTCGCACGTGGTTGAAGGGATTGCCACCCAACACCATTCATTCCTAGGCCGATCTAAAGGTGAAGTTCACAAAAAAATTCCAAGAACATGCAAGCAGCCCATGATGATTGTGGATTTGGATCACTGTGTGTAGCAGGAGGACGAGTCGGCTCATCATTGGGTCCGGCGGGTCTCGACTATGATCCACTCGTCTGAGCAGATTACGGCAGCTCAAGCGGTTCTGATTCTGGAAAAGAATTGCCACTTTATGCCTCTGAAGTAGAAGCTTGGTCGGCTAAGCGCTCGTGTCAAGACATGGGGGAACTCATGGCGGCTCTCACCAAGTACGCCGACTATGACAATACGAAAGACCCAGGCTCTGATGAGGAGAAACCAGGTCAGGGTAACAAAAATAGCAATGGCAAGGGCGCGATTGGCAGCGGCAACCATGGCAAGAGGAAGAATCCAGAAGGCGGGTCAGAATTGGTGGCAAACACCAGCGCCAGGAACAATCGTGCTAAGGGAAACGAGAACTTCAGGCCGCCCTTTAATAAGGGTAAAACACCTTTCATCCTGGAGGAGATGCTCAATAAACCTTGTCCGGAGCACAGCCGGCCTGATAGGGCGACAGGCCACACATGGAGGAATTGCCACATTATGCGACAGTTTCGGGATTACAACTTGCGACAGCATCATAACAACGGTGGTGGCTCGCTAGGCGGCTCAGGGCTAGGCGGGTCAGGAGCTAGTCTTGGTGCTGGCGGCTCAGGATCCAGCTATCAGGGTCAGCGAAATCAAGGAGGTCATTATCAGCAGTCCGATGGCAATAATCAATAGCAGAATAAACAATCTGGGTATCAAAGTAATCCGAAGCATCTCAGCACGGGTCAATATCATGTTTTTACAACCTTCCTTGACAAGCGAGACCAGAAGGTGCGCAAGCGAGCGGTTAATGCAGTCACACCGACTCTCTCGCAATACTTGAAGTGGTCTAAGTATGACATAACTTGGAGCCGAGAGGATCACCCACCACACGTTGACGACCCGAGGCGGCTAGCTTTGGTGGTTTCCCCCCAAGTAGGAGGATATGTGTTTACTAAGGTTCTTATGGATGGCGGCAGCAGCATCAACATCGTGTATTATGACACCTTTCGCCGAATGAAGTTGCTTGATAAGGATCTTAGGCCTTCTTCGACAGTCTTTCACGGTGTGGTGCCCGGAAAGTCGGCTTACCCAGTGGGTAAGATCTCTTTGGAAGTTGCTTTTGGTGATGAATACAACTACAGGGTGGAATCCTTGTGGTTTGAGGTGGTCAAAATCAAAAGTCCATATCATGCTCTGTTTGGACGACTGGCTTATGCCAAGTTCATGGCTAGGCCCTGTTATGTCTACTTACAGCTCAAGATGCCCGGGTTGAACGGGACGATTACCGTGCATGGTGATCGGAAGACGGCCATTGAGTGTGAGGAAGGAGACACGGCTTATGCAAAGTCAAGTTGCGCTGAAACATAGCTCAAGTTCTATAAGGAGAATGTTGACCCGGAGGACATGACTCCACTCAAAAAGCCTACCACGGAGTCTGAGCCGCCTCTCAAGTTTGCGATGGGTGATACCAAGCTCGTGGATTTCACTCAGGGCAACTCATCACAACAGTTCACTATTGGGGCCAATATGGATTCCAAATAGGAAAGCGCGCTCATCGAATTCATCCGTGAGAACCGGGACATCTTCGCATGGAAACCTTTTGACATGCGAGGTGTACCGAGGGAGTTCGCTAAGCACCACCTAAATGTGGATCCTAAGTTTAAGCCAATTAAACAATTCCCCCGGCGGTTCCACGAAGAAAGGCGCAAGGCTACCGGGGAAGAAGTGGCCCGGCTTCTCGCGACAGGGTTCATCGTTGAAGTGTTTCACCCAGAGTGGCTTGCTAACCCGACGCTAGTGCTTAAGAAGAACAACAAGTGGCGTATGTGTGTGGATTACACGGATCTTAACAAAGCATGTCCGGTTGACCCTTTTGCTCTCCCCCGTATCGATCAGATTATTGATGCAACGGTGGGTTGTGAGAGCTTATGCTTCCTGGACGCTTATTCCGGTTATCATCAGATCAAGATGGCAGTGAAGGACCAAGAGAAGACGGCTTTCATCACACCTTTTGGTGCTTTCTGCTATGTATCTATGCCTTTCGGGCTCAAGAGTGCCCAGGCGACTTACCAGCATTGTGTGCAGAACTGTCTTCATAGTCAAATTGGACGCAATGTTCATGCATATGTGGATGATATTGTGATCAAGTCAAGGAAGAAGGAGACTCTACTTAACGACCTAAAGGAAACTTTTGATAACTTACGGGTCTACAAGATGATGCTTTACCTGGCTAAGTGTGTTTTTGGAGTTCCTACAGGCAAGCTCTTGGGTTTTCTGGTCTTCGAGCGTGGCATCGAGGCTAATCCGGACAAAATAAAGGCTATTACTTCCCTGTCTGAGTGGGCATGCATCAATGATGTTCAGCGCCTGGCGGGTCGAATCACAGTGTTAAGCCGGTTCATAAGCCGCCTGGGTGAGAAGGCTATTCCTTTATACCAGATGATGAAGAAGACAAACAACTTTGTCTGGAGCACGGCGGCGGGTGAGGCATTTGAGGCACTCAAGAAGCAACTCACTGAGCCGCCGGTCTTGGCTGCTTTGGCTGAGAAGGAACCTTTGCTCTTATATGTGGCGGCTAATAACAGGGCAGTCAGTGCTGCAATTGTTGTTGAGTGTAAAGATTCGGGGAAAGAATATCCGGCTCAGAGGCCGTTTTACTACATTAGTGAAGTCCTGACATAGTCCAAACATAGGTACCCACATTGGCAAAAGCTAATATATGGGGTGTTCATGGCGAATTGTAAGCTGAAGCATTACTTCCTGGGACACCAGATCATAGTGGTTAGCTCTGCCCCGATGGGAGACATAATTCAAAACAGAGAAGTCGCCGACAGGATTGCTAAGTGGACATTGGAGCTTGGACCTCTTAATTTGAAGTACGTGCCTCGCACGACGGTCAAGTCTCAAGCCTTGGTGGATTTCATAAATGACTGGACAGAGTGTCAGGCGCCCGAGGATAAGCCAGATAACACGTAATGGACGATTCACTTTGACGGATCCAGGCAGCTGGAAGGATCAGGGGCTTGGGTTGTTTTAACCTCCCCTAAAGGTGACACGTTCTGTTATTTGTTAAGGTTGATGTTTCCTTGTACTAACAATGCAGCTGAGTATGAAGCTTTACTTCATGGCCTCCGGGTGGCTAAGGAGATGAACCTGAGCCGGGTTTGATGTCTCAGCGACTCAGCTCTCGTGGCCCAGCAAGTTTCAGGCACGTGGTATTCCAAGGACCCGTGGATGGCGGCTTATCGTCACGCGGTGGATATCATCGCTGGTCATTTCAAGGGGTATCAGGTGGATCATATTGATCGTCATAGAAACAAGGCGGCTGATGCATTGTCAAGGCTGGGTTGCCAGCAAAAGCCGATGCCGCCTAACGTTTTCTTGGACGTACTACATCACCTATCAGTTAAGCTACCTTCATAGGAAGACTTGGCTGTACCTGACCCGGAGGGGCAGCTGGTTGCGGCTCTACATGCTATCCCTAACTGGACACTGCCTTACCTAGCGTACTTGACTCGCGGCGAGTTACCAGAGGATGAGATCTTGGCAAGACAGATCATCAGGCGGTCTAACTCTATGACAATCATCAATGCTGAGTTACATAAGTGCAGCGTTACCGGCGTTTTTCAACGTTGAGTTTCACCTGAAGAAGGCAAAGAAATCTTGAATGAAATTCACGCTAGCGATTGTGGTCATCACGCCGGCTCAAAATCTCTGGTGGCCAAGGCTTCTCGACATGGTTTCTTCTGGCTGACGGCTCATAAAGATGCAGAAGACTTGGTTCTCAAGTGCGATGGATGTCAGAAGTTCGGCCGGCGTGCTCACGTGCCGGCTCAAGAGTTGCGAATGATTCCAATCACCTGGCCGTTTGCACTTTGGGGGCTTTATATGGTTGGGGCCTTCAAGAGATCTAAGGACAAGAAGACCCACCTCTTGGTGGCGGTGGACAAATTTACCAAGTGGGTAGAGGCTGAGCCGGTCAGCAAGTGTGACACGGCTAGAGCGGTTCAGTTTGTTAGAAAGCTGATTTACCGTTTCGGTTACCCTCATAGCATCATCACAGATAATGGTATGCACCCAGCCAAGGGGGCTATGCAAGCATTCTGTGAAAGTGAGCACATCCGACTTGACGTTTCTACGGTTGCTCATCCACAATCCAATGGTCAGGCAGAGCATGCTAACCAGGAAATCTTGAGAGGCATCAAACCGTGGCTTATGGTTCCTTTATAGTGAACGCTAGGTTGTTGGGTAGAAGAGTTGCCATCTGTCTTATGGAGCATCAGAACTACTCCCAACAGATCAACAGGCTATACACCTTTCTTCATGGTTTATGGCGTGGAAGCTGTATTACCAAGCGATATACGTCATGACTTGCCGCGGGTGGTGGCTTACGTTGAGACGAATAATCATACAACGCGTCAAGACACGTTGGATGCTTTGGATGAAGAGTGTGATTCAGCGGCGGCTTAGTCGGCAATTTATCAACAAGACCTGCATCGCTATCATAGCCGCAGAGTCAAGACCCAGACGTTTCAAGAAGGCAACTTGGTGTTGAGGTTGATTCAAGATCATACAGATGCGCACAAGTTATCCCCTCCATGGGAAGGACCTTTCATGGTCAGCAGAAATCTCAACAATGGGTCCTATTATCTCATTGATGTGCGAGATGAATCACGCACTTCTGGACAGGAGACCCACCGGCCATGGAATATAGCTCATCTACGGCCTTACTATACTTGAGTCATCAATACTCTACCTTGTACACCATCACTATACATATGACCTATATATATAATAATAAAGTTGGCATCCCTGCAAGCCGGGGCCTCTGCTGTTTCATGTATCTCAACTTGTGCAAAAGTTGACTCTATCAACAAGGTCATCTGGGGGGCTTCCAACCCACCTGGTTTAGCTTACACACCGTTTTGATCGGCTCTTAAGCCACAGTCAGGTGGGTTATATACCCAAAAGTTGACTCCGTCAACAAGGTCATCTGGGGGCTTCCAACCCACCGGGTTTAGCTTACACACCCTTTTGATCGGCTCTTAAGCCACAATCAGGCGGGTTATATACCCAAAAATTGACTCCGCCAACAAGGTCATTTGCGGGCTTCCAACCCACCGAGTGTAGCTTACATACCCTCTTGATCGGCTCTTAAGCCGTTGCAAGTTTGAGTTAAACTTGCCTGTATGCTGATGCTGCTCTGCTATGTGACCCGCCGAACTCTTACCAGTTAATCTCGATTAGAGAACCTGAGCTGTTCAAACATATTTGGCATCCAATCTCGCTAGAGACCTTGTACTGGTCAAGGTTAAACCGGCGGCTCTTGTCATGTGAGGGCCGGCCTAAGGAAAGCGAGGACAAACTCACCCATCTGCTACTGACTCTCTGCTATGTGGCCCGTTCATACTCTTAAACAGTTACTCTTTTAAAGACCCTACACCGTTTAAAGTTCCAATGATGGATTTATGTCACGTGAGAGGTAGGTTATGGGCATTAAGGGTACTCATACCCTGCCGCGTCTCTTTCTGGTTCGTTACACTCTTAATAGTTAATCTCGCTTGGAGACCCTGAGCCCTTCAATGAAATTGATGGCCAATCTTGATAGAGATCCTATACTGTGAAGGAGTTCTAGTAGCGAGTCCACCCAGAAGAACCGGCATATGAGTTTTCAGAAAGGCAAGATCAGGAAAGATTTGACATCCCCGAGTTGTGCTATTTTCAAGCCGCCCTCACAACAAGACAAAATATATTTTGTTGTTTGTTTTCGTAGGCTTTGTCTCTTAAGATGAGCCGCCATGAAAGCTGATGACAAGATATGAGTGAAGCAAAACACAACTAAAGATATGTCAAGTTGTGCACGTGCATGATGGCACATTTTAGGCAATCAAGGTTTTTCTAAAGCCTATTACAAAGCTCCCCACAGAGCCCAAAAAGCAAGACTTCAAGTTTTTTGTACACTGCTCCGACAACAGCGGGTCAAGGAGCCGGGTTATCCCGTTGAAGGATCAACTTGTTCAGCTGGATGGCGGGTCATCCCGTGGCGGGCCTTCGACTTCCTCGATCTGAAAATTGTCCACGTCCCAGTTGCAATTTGTTAAAGCTTCAAACTTGGCCTCTTAAAAGAGGGGAGATGGGTCAATGTCAGGGGCAAAGAGGTGCTTACGGCATGTAGGAGTTAAGTCCCTGGCCTCGAAGGTTGGGTAGCGCACTAGCTTGTTCTCAGCATTGTAAGCCGCCTGGTACGTTGACAGATCGACTTCCTCCGCCAACACTGATGCAAGTATCCTAGAGGCCTTCATACAACGGGTGTAGTCATCCTTTGTAAATTCAAAGTCGTCGTCTTTCTTGGACGGGAAGCCATCCTTCATTTCTTCAACAGTCAGCTCCGGGGCAAAGGCCAAAGCCCGGCTTATAGCAGCAATTGCTCCCTTCCAGGTGGCTGATCGTTTGAGCTCTTGGATTTGCTTTGGCAGGGTTGATAAGAGTTCTATGACTCCTTTCATGAACTTTGGGATGCTCCCTTTATTTAGCATGGCTTTGATAGTGCCAATAGTCTCGCAGTACAACTGCTCTGACAAGGTATAGACGACTTTGAGCTGCAACAGGTTGTCGGCACCAAGCTGGCGACTTCTTTGACTTGCAAAGACGGGTTTTGTTTTATCAGCCGCCTGCGCAATCTTTTAAGCAAGGAAATTGGATGAGTATTCAGTACTTACCCAAAATAGCAGCAGTCATCTTCGAAATATGACCCTTCAAGGTCTACAACTCGCCTGATACAAGCTTGAGCCGCTCATCAGCGTCATCTGCACGTTTGGCTAGGGCAGTTTGCTCCGCTTCAGTGGCCTTCTTGAAAGTGGCAAAGTCAGATTTAACTTTTGCAAGCTCTTCGGCGGCAAGCCAGCATTTCTCCCCTGCTTCACTCTGGACGGCTTGCTGGGAAGCAAGATTGCCCTTTAAGCTGGTCAGATCAGACTTGGCATTGCTCAAAGCTTCCTCTGACATATAAAAGCAAAGGAGGGGTAAGTCGCCAGGATACAATATTACCAGATGGTTAGCTAAGGAAATATAATGCAAGTCTCAAGCATATTGCAAGCAATATACTCGTCACTTGGGGGATAATATCTATTTGCTCTCCAAGACTACAATGAAGTTCCGGTTCATCTTCATCAAGTTAAGTCGGCACTTGGGGGCTACAGTGACGCTTTCCAAGTCTACAGTGAAGTTTCGGGTCATCTTCATCAAGTTAAGTCGGCACTTGGGGGCTATAGCGACGCTTTCCAAGTCTACAATGAAGTTCCGGCTCATCTTCATGAAGTTAAGCCGGCACTAGGGGGCTAGAGCGATGCTTTCTAAAGTTTACAGTGAAGTTCCGACCCATTATTTCTATACTAACCCGGACTTGGGGGCTACCATTGACCAATTCATCAAAACTGAGTACCGGCTCAACATATACATGTTAAGCCGATACTTGGGGGCTACAGGCTAAGTTGTTCTACCTATGACGCGGATTGGAAGACCTGGTTTACCATTTGCAATATTAAACCAGCTCTTGGGGGCTACATAAGGATATAGGGGAAGATAGGAGTACCTCATATTTTTTCTCCATTAAGCCGACAAGTTTGAGCTCCATGTTCCGGCTTGTGGAGAGGCGGTTCAGATAACCAACATGTAATTCATCGGCAGTTAATTTCTCCAGCACGGGGAACTCAAATTCCAGTTTGTCAGAAGCTTCAGCCTTCTTGGTGTGCTTTGTCAGTACATGGGGCTTGGGAGATTGAAAGCCAGTCCTAGTAATTAGGATGTCTAGAAGAACTGGATCTTCGATGACTGTTGAAGGGCTGGGTGGCTTAGAACTAGCCCTTGGAGGACTATCAGTCGCCATCTCATGGGCTGCCGGCTTAAGGGACCGACGAGTGTCTTCAGGCGCATCCTTTATAGCTGCAGAGGGCTCAGCATGAGCCAAAGGAGAGTCCGGCTTGGCAGTCTTCGACTCTTGGGCAGTAGGGGCTGAGGTAGACCCGCCAGTCTTCCTTCTTTTTGCTTGAGCCCTGGAAAGCACAGAAGATTATTATATAAAGATCAAAGATGACAAAGAATATGATTCAGACATAAAAGCACATACTCCGGGTTGATCTTCAGAGACGACAGCTTAGTCGATGTAGAGTCGCCTAATGATGGGGGAGTGTCGTGAAGACAATTAAGGTAGTATAAAGCAGAGTAAGGTTATGAATGCAAGGTTGACAAAGCTGAACTTAGTTAAGTGATTACCTCGGCCGACGGCTTCTGCTGAGCCGGAGAATTGGGTAACCCGGCCACAAGATCTTCAGAGCCGGTGCTCCGGGTTTGGCGTCGGGAGGTGTGTTGTTGATTTTTGAAAAGAAAATCAGGATCTAAATGAGCAAGAGGATGAGAAAATGGGACTTTTCGGACGACCCGTCGTGTTTTCTTTGGTGGAAGGTGTTCTGAGTCAGATAAAATATAGGTTACCTTAGGAGCGTTGGCATGGCTTGTCTCTGATTCTTCCTGTGAGTAAGTATTGTTAGTAAAACGAATAAAAAGGCAGCCAAGAGAGTCAAGTTCTACCTCCGAGTCATCAACTTCATGCTGCTCTGGAACAACAGTTTTCTTCTTATGGGCGCCGGTCTTCTCCTTAGACTTGTTTGCAGGAGGAGTATATTTTTTCTTCTAGAAGCCGGAGTAAGCCTGAAAGCAAGAGCCGCCGAAAGAGGTTAAAGGTTTCTACATACATATATAGTTAACCCGGACGTAAAGGATTTTGAAAGCTGTTCTTACATCTGGGGCCGGGTTAGCAGCATAGAAAGACTATAACTCGATGGAGTGGCAAGCTTCTTGGGACTCACGGACAAGTCCCATGATAGTAGCAACAATGTTCTCTTCTGTCAGAGTAGTATGGTTGAAGCAGAGGGGGTCGTTGGCGTCACCCGTATATTCACACATAAGCCGGTCCCGCCGGCTCAGAGGCATGACCTCCTAGGAGATCCAATAGAGTGTCAGGTCGATTCTTGTCAGACCGTTGGCCAGGAGGGCTCTAATCTTGGAGAAAGCCAGAGCATACTTCGCTCGTGCAGAGGCTGACATCCGATCTGGGAGTTCACTTGTGGTGCCGGGACGGGTAGGATGATAACCCGGTAGTGGATGTTCTCCCTCTGGAGACGTGTCTTTGTAGTAAAACCAAGTTTTATTCCAGTCCTTGGGGTGACTTGGCATTCGAACAGCCGGGAAGGCCATATCCCTTCTTCTTTGGATAGAGACTCTGCCCTGTTCTAAGCTTGGGCCGGCCGCCACTTCCGTCTGGCGGTTTACATAGAAATACTCTCGGAAGAGGTCAACTGAAGGCTCTTCTTGTAAGTAAGCTTCACAAAGGATTTGGAAGTTGCACATATTTGAGACGGAGTTGGGCGCAATATCCTGAGGATGCAGCTTGAAGATATGGAGGACGTCTCGGAAAAATTTAGAGTCGGGCAGGCTGAAACCACGTGCAAGGTGGTCAGCAAATATAACTATTTCGCCCTCTTGGGGGATGGGTTTCTTCTCGTTGCCCGGAACCTACGAGTGGATGACATCTTTGGCCGGCAAAGTTCTTGCATCTATGATATCCTGCAGGAACTCTTTAGATACCACAAAGCCGACCCAGTTGCAAGTTGAAGATGCCCGAGACATGATGTCGGGTTAAGGCTGTGAAAGGTAGCGGTTGGCGGCGGGTTAGAAAGTGATTGACAACTAGGGGCGGCTGATGATCTTAAACACTATGAAGCTAAGCCGCCGGTACAGTTTATTGTAAAGAGCTGGAAGTTTGGCGGCGGGTTGAGATGGATCAAGCCGTGATGCAAAAATCACTAAGGACCTATAACAGGTTTCACGTGGTAAATTGAAGCTGCAAGATCTATGGGCAAAGGAAAAATCAGGTTTATTTTAACCCTAGCGACAAACCGAGGGAGAACTAACGAGTTTAAGCGCAGTAAGGGTAAACAACTACACATCCATGCTAGGCTATTGATGACTCTACATGACCTACCGCAAAGGGAAGAGGAACACTGCAAGATCCATAAAGCTACTTGTCATTTGAAATTGTGGAAAAAACTCGTGCTCTAATGGGGCCGATGAACTCGATGGATTTGAAGCACTAAGCTACACATCTAGGTGAGGAAGAAAGAGATACCAGAAGTGACGCAGCGGACGCGGGTGATTTCTGGTCCGTTCAGGTTGATGCAGCGGCCTGGGTTGACGACAGCAATGGAGCTTCACCAGCACGACGAAGCTCAGGAGCGATGGTGTCGAGAGGAAGAAGAAGAAGTGGAGGCAGCGGAGGAAATGAGAAGGGCCACTCGCTGGTCCTATTTAAGAGGCTGGAAGGCCGAACGGGCACGGGAATCAAGGTGGCAGAAACTAACCGACCGAGACGGATGCCTCGATTTTTGGGTCGACAGATTTAATGAAAGATCTGTTGTGGACATCACGGAATATTTTTGGCATATTCGATAGGACGTCCCGGTGGGTTATGTATTTTCCTTTCAGGTGATGAAGTGTGAGACTCACCGCCAAGTGAGTTTGAAGATTGACATGAGTGGGCTCAAATCAACGTGGGGCCTAATGTTGGGGATATAACCCCATGGTAAGACCCACCCAGGTGGGGCCAGGTCATACCTGGCAGCTCATAATCAAGACTAGTGAGGCAGGCTGTGGGGACCCCGACTCATAAGTCGTGATCACCGAATGTACGTGCAAAGTGATCCCAGAGATCAATGCTCACTAAACACACAGAAACTGAATAACATGAGTCTTACATCCATTACATACCGGTTTACTCAAATATGGCCTTCATGAGCAAGCCTTCATATGATTGCAGCAGAAACCTTCAACGATAGCGTGAACCCAGGCCATCCGCCTTAACCCCACAGGCATTCTTATTGGGAAGCGTCCTAGCTCGCATGCCCGTCACCAGAGTAATCCTCATCATCACCTGATCTTTCATGCCTTGCCAATAAAATAACCAGTGGCAAGCGAATGAGTACTTTGAATGTACTCGCAAGCAACCCATGTTTGGAACAAGGCAATAACAATGCATGATATAGCACTAACAGGTAAGTTTTGTAGAAAGCTAGTTTTGAGTGCAATGACATGGTCAAATAACTTAAGTAAGCATGCATCAACCATAGATAGGTGTTCATAAGAACACTTCATAGTCATCATCATAAGTAGGGGGTTGGACGTCTCATGTTCAACCATCACACGAAGTCCTCAAACTCGTCTCATGGACCGTCTGAGCATCTCATGTTCGGTCATCATGCCAAGTCAACCAACTCGACTCAAGTATCATCCTTGTCACTACACACACACCAAGTTTGCGAGAACATCTGGACATAGCACAAGAGCGGTCATCCAACTGTCCTTGACCGTGGACATGGCTATTCAAATAGCTTTACACTCTGCAGAGGTTGCACACTTTACCCACAAGACTCGGGAAACTTCGGTGTCATCCACGACTCGTGGTATATAACATACCCGAGGTAAGCACCCGAACAATGCCTTTCCCCTAGCGATAGTAGACAAAGAGTCCACTCGATTGGTACCCAGACCTCATGATGTACATCACATGAGCCTCGCTCTAATCATACCATCCATGAGGGGACCAACGGTGTGCCCGGTGCCTGTGAAGACAACGCATGATCGTACATACCGGTATGACCCCGTATCGAGAGTGACCACGCCACTCCCTCCACTAGTAATGCGGGCTCCTTGCTAGTACCCACCAAGGTAATCAACAAAGCCCCGTCCCATAAGGGGTATCATGGTTGCACATGTAAGGTTGGAGTAACGGTCGCAACTTACACCAAGTTGTTTTTGAAAACACATTCTCATCTCGTTCCGGCACACCACTTCTTTCTCAAGTGGTCACCCATCTCATCATCATCTCCCTTGGGCATTAGTGGCACCCGACGAGGTTTTCGAGAAGTCTTTGACAGAATCACTTCCTTTCCATCACTATGCATAAATCTCATCCCATTGCGTAGCATCTACTAGCATCCTATCTACACCCACCCGCATAACCCTCATATGGTGGTAGGGTAATGCACGATGAAAGTGTCAACGGTAAAAGCATCATAGGCACCCCATCGAAGGGGAGCACCACCACATGATCAATCATCGAAACAACAAGTGCTATATGAAATGCATGAAAAAGTTTCTTAACATGGTCAAAGGGCTGCTTGCCTGGCTTAGCAATGTCTTCGAGGTCTTCACCCGCTTCTCGTCCACTCCGAGCATTTCATATACTTCGTCAACTATCACCGGAAACAACCACAATAATCAACACAACAAGCAGAAAATAAAAGTGCTATATAAATAGGAAATATATTTTTCTTAGACCTCTCTAGTCATGATAAAAATATATAAAATGGCTGAACTAGAGTTGGATCAACGATGATTTTGGAATGGAGGAATGGAGGAATTGATGTCCCGATAAGATGTCTACAGAAAAGATGTTTACAAATATGGGTGAAGGCACCCATTTAATAGGGCATGATTTTAGAAACATTTAGGAAGTGTTTTTTTCTGGTTTTGGAGTTGGTAAGAATATTCTAGGGATTTTCAAAGTGGGTTATACCTGAATAAATAGCTCAATTATTTGGATGGTAGAGAGGCACTAGGAAAAATGTTCCCTAATTAGGGCATGAATTTAGACACACCTAGGAACTTGAATCACTCCATTTGGAGCTACAATGGATGATCTATAGATTTTACAAAGTGGCCCTAATAGTTCAAGTTTGAATTTAAATAACAATAGGGCAGAGACTTGTGGTGGAAAATTATGGGAGTTGCATAATTGGATAGGTGGTATTTCTAGGAGTATGTAGAAATTTGAATCATCAAATTTGAAGCTTCCTAGAATAAAATATGGATTTAACAAATTCTGAAAAAATAGAAATTGGGAAGAAGGGGTTTTACCCAATGGGCCATTTATGCACAGGGCGCAGGATAGCCACCGGGCCCACTTGGCCGGCCCAGACGCGCACGCTAGGTGCCACGTCGATGGCACATTCTGCAGAATGCGCCTTCGGTCGGAGAAGGCGCCATACCCTGGGGCCGTCTCCACTTATCCCGCGCAGGCCCGGTCTCTGTACCGCTTACAGGTGGGCCCCGGCCGTTAGGTCTTCCTCCCACCTCCCGCCAGAGCAGGGGAGAGGCAGGGGAGCCTGGCCGAGCGCGCGCCGGTGCCCGTCCTGGCGGCTCCGGCCACCTCCGGCGGCGCTCCGGCCACCAGGGTGCTCGAGGCGTCGCACCGCACCCGCCTAGGTGGTCATACAGCCCCGAGGAGGCCGTTCCCGGGCACAGTTCCGGCCACGGCGGAGGGGCACCATCGGTGACGACGAGCAGGTGCGACAGCGGCGGAAGGTGAAGAAATGGCGAGCGGAGGGGGGTTTGCAGCGGCGCTGGGAGCGCTTGGAGGCTGTCCGGACAGCTCGAACTCGCCGGAGGCCGAGACGGCGCCATGGCATTTGTGGGTGAAGGAGGAGGGCACGGGGTCTAGGGGTTTGGTCTCGGGAAGTACAAGGGAGAGGGGGACAGCCAAGGGTGCGAGAGGGAGCTCGGGAAGATGTCTTAAAGGCAGGGGTGACTAGGGGGAGCTCGGGTGCCCTCGGACGCGCCTAGGGCGTGATGAGCACGCACGCCAGAGGTGCCTTGAAGGTTTTTTAGTGTTGGGGAGGGGCGTGGGAGGTCGAGGGGAGGCTATTGGCGAGAGAAGGTGCCCTGCCGAAGCTTGCTGCGAGCTACAAGACGAGGACAAGCGGCAGAGCGCCGGTTTTGCATGCTGGTTGCGTGGTCACCATGCCAACCCTTGTCCAGGACATCTTTTTGGTTGGCCAAAGTTGTCTGGGTTGCGAGGCATGCACGCAGTAGAGTAGTGGTACAATCTCATTGTAAATGGAGCTGGTTAAATGGGTTTTTTACAGCTAGGAAGTTTGTTGTAGCAAACTTGGGGCCCACCCAAAGTGTTGTTGTTGTTGTGCTCTTGTGGTAAAACCTTGTATACTGGTCAAAGGAAAGGAGGGACTATGCACCCACCAATTTGCAGCTTAGGAAGATAATTCTACAGAGTACTTGCAGTACAAAGGCACTATTGCTGCCATAATGAAGGTTTAGATGAACTGCCCATATTTTCCACATGAGCCTGCCATATTTGGGTTTGGTTTGATGAATAGGAATGCAAGTGAGGTTGTGGAAAAGTTTTGGGTCTTTAGCATGATTAGAAGGGTGGGAGAGGTGCTGTTATGGTAAAAAGAAAGGGAATAAGAGAGAGTTACCCCGTAAATAATTGACCATAGGTAGAATATGTTGTGGTAAAAAGTTGGAGGCAAGAGGAATCTTTTTGGGCCCACTTAGCTTGTCCACATGTGTATGGCTGAAGGTGCTTGTGCTGTGTTTGGGCTAGGCAGGGGAATCCTATGACCTTGAGATTTACCAGGGGTAAATGGTAGGTCCATTTGGTCTTGATCACAAGTTTTCATCTCAATTGAAGAAAGTTGATAATGCAAACTTGGTAAACCCTAGAAATGGACAGAAATGGATTTCTATAGATCTGATCATGCAATCCTATTCCCCTTGATGCAGCATCATCATTTGGTTAATAGAGAATGCTCACAAAGTTTGGGATCAATAAGTGAAACTTCACAATGCAAAGTTGTTGAAATTTGGCTCTGGACAGGAATGGTTTTAAGATCTTTTGGTGAATCAAAACAATTGGGATTGAGATGAAACTTGGCAATATGACGACATATATCATATGTGACATGCTAGAATTTTCCTGGATTTATTTGAGAATATTTCTTATAGAAATATTTCAAATGCTTGGAATAGGCAGAAATGATTTTGAAGGGTTTTGTCCAATACTTTGAACATGACCATGCCTTTAAACTCTTATATATGGACAATATATGTCCACTAAGCTTTCTTAAATTTTCCCAAATTTTTTAAAGCATTTAACAATTTTTCCCTATAAAAGACCATTCCTCGCCTTAAGAAAAAGCCTTTAAATAAAATAAGAAAATAGTCTTTTAAAATAATATTTTGTGGTTTTGGGAAGTTATATATGTAGTAGGTTCCAAATAAAGCATTTGGGAAAAGGATCCACCCAATTTGGGGACTTGCAGTGCAAATCTCAAATCAGGGGGTTTTGAAAAACCTAATTTGAATAAAACCTTTTTGGCCAAAATAAAATTTTGTAAAAATATAATTAAGTCCTATTCACATGGCATGATCATTGGACAAGAGTGGGGATCAAGGAAAAGAGTTTTGAGAGTAGGAGGGATTTTATGAATATAGAGCACTAGCAAGCAATCAGACAATCAACAATCAAGTCAAGCATAACAAGCACACAAAAGTTTTAATTGGCCCTGATTTTTGAGTCATGATATCTTAGTCATGAGGCAAATCACAGGGTGTGACACGGGCTGAAAGATATAGGCCTGGCTATATGGCGGTTTGCCAAGATGGGACAAGATGAAGGCCCAGACAGAAGATGGTATGAAGACCCGGGCGGTTAAGCCGCCCAGAGACGGTTTGCCCAAGATGGAAGGCGACATAGAAACATGATTATCTACATTGTAAGAGTCGGTGTATGACTCGTGTAACCCAGGGCCTCGACCTCCTATATAAAGGCGAGACCCAGGGGCGGCTTAGACAGAAACCAATCAATCGAGCACTACTAGAAAAACGGCTATAGCTAATATGGACATTAATGGCGCACCATGTATGTGGTGCGCCACTGCTATATAGCAGTGGCGCACCAGATATAGGTGCGCCATTAATGGCCATATTACTAATGTCACACCTGGTGTGTGGTGCACCATTACTAGTTTTGTCCTGGCCCCACACCCTTCCCAGACTTAGGAGTGGCGCACTAGGGGAAAATGCGCCATTACTAGTTTTAACTAGTAATGGCGCACCACACCCACGGTGCGCCACTACTAACAATTTTTTTTCAATTTTTTTTCAAAACTAGTAATGGCGCACCACACACCAGGTGCGCCATTAGTAACCCTGGTTACCAATGGCACAATTTAGGAGGTGCGCCATTGGTAACCTGAGAGCAGCTAGATATTTTTGACAGCCACCTACCACACTCACTTTCCCCACTTCATTCTCTCCACCTCTACCAAGCTTGGTCTCGGCTGCCTCCTCCTCCTCACCTCATTTGCACCATAGATTCACCCAAATTAAGTGGTTAAATTTCCTTTTGTTGATAGGTAAGTAAGGGGAAAGCTTTCTTTATGTTCTAGATCTACTTTTTTCTCCCTCCAACATACACAATTTTTATGGCCTAGATCTACGTATGTCTGTGGTGTTGCATATGTTTGTGTTTGCAGGTACCGGTATTTGAAATGCGATAGTTGCCAATATTTTGCCGGAATGTTGATTCATTTCTGTTTCAGCGAGAATTTGGCACTATGCATTCTTTTTGGTCCTATTTTTAGGCAAAGTGATGCCAAATTTTTTTTTGGTTCTAAAATATCGTTTTGCTCTACCCCGCAGGCGACCATGGTCCGCACGATGACCGAAGGCATCGTGAATAGGTTTTTGAGCTCCGCGAAGGCCAAAATGCTTCAAAAGAACGAGACGGAGATAAGATGTCCGTGTCGAAGATGCAAGCTGAAGAGTCTTATGGATCCGGATTCCAGACAGGTGCGGGACCACCTGCTCGTGCGTGGTTTCATGGATGGCTATAGGTGGCAAGGTGATGAAGATGGTTATGAAGTCGTCCACGGGGGCCGGGCAAGAAATAAGGAAGGGCATCAAGACAATAGCGGCAAGGGCGGGCGAGAAGACGAAGAATCTCTAGGACATGATCACGAAGTAGATGCAGGACACAATCATCATGTAGAAGATGCCGAACATGATGATGAGGAAGATCAAGACGAAGGGCATGATCATGAAGATGAAGATGCCGGAGAAGACGACGAAGGGCCATCGATGGGCTGGTTTTAGGACCCTCATATTTAAGAGCTGCTTCTCAAGCAGATGGGTAACGCAAGAGCTGCCGCCCGAGAGAAAGCCAAGCTGGATCAATTGGAGATAGACGCGGTTACTCCATTGTATGAAGGATGCAGGCCCAAGGATACCTGCCTGAAAGTAATGCACATGGCTCTGGAGATGAAGGTAAAACACAAAATGACCAACGCATGCTTCGACAAGAACATGTCATTCTGGCACGAACGTCTTCCCAAGGGGAACAAGTGCCCGACCAGTGTCGAGGAGGCGAAGAAAATCGTGTGTCCTCTAGATTTACCGCACGTGAAATACCATGTGTGCATGAACGATTGCATCATTTATCGGGACGAGCACGTGGAGTCTACCATATGTCCGATGTGCGGCGTCACTCAATACAAGAAGAGGAAGAAATCTCCTCGAAAAGTGGTGTGGTACTTTCCGATCACTCCTCGTCTGCAGCGGTATTTCGCGGACCCTAACCAAGCAGAGCTCCTGTGTTGGCACGCGGATAGGGAGGAGAAGAAGCGAGAAGATGACGGAAATGATCCGGAGATAAATAAAAAAGACAAGATGCTGAGTCACCCTAAGGATGCGAGCCAGTGGCAAGCGTTGAACTTCGAACACCCAGAATTTGGGGATGATCCAAGGAACATCATGCTGGGCACGAGCACCGATGGAGTCAATCCGTTTGGCAGCCAGAGAAGCACACATAGCACCTAGCCTGTGTTTGTGTGGATGTACAACCTTCCCCCCTAGATGTGCATGAAGAGGAAGGATATTCACATGAGTATGATAATTGAAGGGCCGAAACAACCAGGGAACGACATCAATCTGTATTTGGGGCTGTTGAAATAGGAGCTAGACACACTGTGGAAAACGTCAGCCAATACGTGGGACACTGCAGCGAAACAATATTTCCCTATGAGAGCCGCACTGCTCACGACGGTGCACGACTATCTTGGTTACGGATATGTCACGGGGCAGGTGGTCCACGGATTTTGTGCATGCGTCAGGTGCATGGATGACACAATGTATCGCCAGCTAGATAGAGATCCCGGGTCTTCGAAAACCGTGTTCATCGGACATCGAAGGTGGCTTCGCGACGATGACGCATGGAGAAAACTCAAGGATTTGTTCGATGGTGAAACCGAACCTCAAAGACCCCCATGTACGAGGAGCAGCGAGGAAATAGACGAGTTGTTGAAAAATTGGAAAGAGTGCCCACCGCCGGGAAAGAAGCGAAAGGCGCCAGAGCCACTGCTGAAGGTATGGAAAACGAGGTCTGTTTTCTGGGACTTGCCGTACTGGAAGATCCTCCGTGTGCCTCACAGCCTTGATGTCATGCATATCACGAAGAACGTGTGCGAGAGTCTGCTTGGTACCCTGCTCAACATGCCAGAGAGGACCAAAGATGGGCCAAAAGCAAGGGCAGACTTAGCGAAGCAGAAGTTCAGCGGGAAGATAAGCAGATACCTAGACTTAGCGAAGCAGAAGTTCAGCGGGAAGATAAGCAGATACCTAGACTTAGCGAAGCAGAAGTTCAGCGGGATGAAGTCTCACGACTTTCACATGCTGATGACGCAGATACTTCCTGTTGCAATCCATGGGATCATGGACGCGCACGTCCGTGAAACGCTATTTGGCCTATGCAACTTTTTTGATGTCATCTCTCGGAAGTCGGTTGGCGTGAGGCGACTCATAAGGCTATAGGAAGAGATCATGGTGATACTATGCGAGCTTGAGATGTACTTCCCGCTCGCATTCTTCGATGTCATGGTGCATCTGCTAGTCCATATCGTGGAGGATATCATCCAACTCGGGCCGACGTTCCTGCACAACATGATGCCGTTCGAAAGGATGAATGGTGTCATCAAAGGATACGTTCGCAACAGGGCACGTCCAGATGGAAGCATAGCCAAGGGCTTTCTGACCGAAGAGTGCATCTCCTTATGCATGAATTATCTAGGCATCGAGAACCCCGTTGGTCTGCCCGTCAACAGGCACCTCGGCAGGCTCGCTGGATGGGGTCACCGTGAGGGTCGACGCAAAATGCATGTCGACTTCAAGGGTCGACTCGCCGACTTTGAAAGAGCAAACCTAGTCGTGCTACAACACATAGACGTGGTCGATCCTTAGGTGGTAGAGCACAAAACGTTTATTGATAAGACGTACAATGACTGAGGCCAATAGAGGACGGACGGAGATATAATCAAAGAGCACAACTCATGTTTCACGCGTTGGTTCAAGGACAAGCTTCTGTCGTACCCTTTACATGAGGATTCTTCCGCGGAAGAAAAACTCATATTAGCCTTGTCACAGGGCGCCGAGCACAACCTAATGACCTATGAGGCGTACGATATCAACGGCTACAAATTCTGCACCGAGGAAAAGGACATGAAGAGCGATTATCAGATCTCCGGGGTAACGATGGAATCCTACACCGGTAACGACAAGGACAGATACTATGAAAGGATCGAGGAGATCTGGGAGCTGAGCTACGCTGGAGAGAAGGTCGCGATGTTCCGTGTCAGATGGGCCAAGAGCATCCTAAAATAAGACCGGTATTTCACCACCATGGTTATACCCGAAGCCAAATCCAAGACCGCGGGCGCAAACGTCACCGCAAAAAATGAGCCATGGGTACTGGCTTGCCAAGTGGACCAATGCTTCTTCATTACCGACCCATCAAAGCCTAGTTGTGTTGTCGTGAGGAGAGGAAAAAGGAACATTATCGGAATGGATGGAGTCGCCAATGGGCAAGACTTCGACAAGTACGACGACCCGAAGATGCAAGATGACGACGACGATGAAGTACCATACAGCACAAGAAGAAGCAGGACCACCCTACCTAAAGGACTTCCGTTCAAGAGAAGAATTCAAGGGGTTCCGGGGCTAAATTATTCAACCGCGAGAAAGAAGGGCAAGAAGATTGTGAAAACATAGCTAAGATCGAATCATGATGTGTCGGCCGCGTGTGTGTGTCAGTGGCAAGCTCAATCTCTGATGACTGTTATTTCATGTCACTTGATTTCAACCATGTCATCTAATTCTAAATCTTTGCAAAATAGTTTTATCACTCCATTTACATTTTCCTTTTCTTTGATCTCAAATCTTAAATTATTACATGCAACTAAAAATCCAAAAAATAGGAAAAAAGTTAGTAATGGCGCACCAGGAGAAGGTGCGCCATTGCTATCACGGTGTTTAGGACGCACCCCTAAAAGGTGCGCCATTGATATACCAATTTTTATGGTGCACCCCTAAAAGGTGCGCCATTGCTAACCGTCCCCCCACTAAAATATCCAAGACCCAACCCGTCGTCCTTCTCCCCAATCTGCATCTCGCCCCTCGCCTCTCGCCCCCTCTCGCCATGGATGCCGCCTCCGGTCCGGCGCCGCGGCACCCCACATCTGGGCCTTGACTCCACACCACTGCCGCCCGCACTCCACCGGCGTCGTCTCTCTCCCCCTCGCCATTCAGCCAGTCGAGCTGCGGCGTCGTCTCTCGGCCCCCATCGCCGGTAAGCCGCTCGAGCTAGCCGCCAAATCGACTGACACCCCTCGTTGCGGCGTTGCCCGGCTGCCGTCTAGCCGCCCCCTCACCCTCCAGTTGTCGTCGAGCCGCTTCCCTAACACTCCGCCTGTGCCGGCTCAATAGAGGCCTTCATCGGCTTCGGCGTTGCGCGCGCCCATCTTCGTCGTTCCTGTACGTCCTCTTCGTCGGAACAACGACGGCATGAAGGAGAGGCAGAGGCGCAGCATCGTCAGCTGAGGTACTGAACCTCTTATTTATTTTACTTCACTGCAGTGCACAAGACCGGTTTTGGGGAATCAACGCGCTAGGGTTTCGGATTTGGGGATTTTTTTTCTAGGGATTGGGAATTTTGCAAAATTAGGATTACCTTTATTTTCTTTCAATTGCCGTGATGAATCACTTGCTTCTGATTGCTAATGTTTCTTACTACCGTCAGCAAGTAAACATTACTAGCATAATCTAATTATTATTTTAATTCCATAGAAAATACAAGTAAAACTTGATCATTAACATGCTAATTACGCAGGCTGAGACTTAACACGATCTCATAATCAAAATTAGGACTCTATAAAATTATCAGATCAGCTTTGACACCATTGTTGGATATTAATTGACTTTAGATTAGACATCAACTTAACCTGATCATTACCTAGAGCACCTAATTAGTCATTAAACAGTTGATCTTCCTGTTGGATACCCATGGGCCGCCACCAGCACGGCTCGGGATGGAGATGATCTTCCTATGCTTCCTGGATCAGTATGGTTTTAGGTGTGTCGAGAGAGCAGGAGAGCAGGTCAAGAATTGAGTCACTTAACCGCTGCCAGGCCCTCTAATGTATTCTCAAATTGATTTCCCTGGCGCTACACACTGGATATATGTAGGCCTTTTTTGTGCAGGGACAAATAGTTAGCCCTTTCTCCTAAAATGTTGATTAATTTCCTTTTCGGTTGAGAATGGGGCACTCCTAGGTTAAGAAAATTAGCAAAGGTCATGCCCAATTTTCTTGACCTAGAAGGTGCCCGATTCTCAACCGAAACAAAAATTAATCAACATTTAGAGACAATGTTTTTTCTACAAAGCAAATATTTCTAAGTGGCTTTTATAGTTTTCCCTTAAGTTGAAATGCAAACTAGTTTTTCTTCCTGCAGCAAGAGCAATAGTGCACTTAGTTTGGTGGAGTTGAAACCAGAGAGTTGATTACTAATTGGTAGCGGTGAGTGAGCTAATTCAGTAGGCAGTGGATATATAAAGGGGAGTTTTGGAACAATCTTTTGGGTAAAGGGGTGTTTATAACCTGAATACGCACTTGCTCCCCACTCATGGATAGGTGAAATGATATGATGCTGATGGTTAATCTGTAGCCTCAGATGTGATTATAACATATATAGAATTAAAAATGAAGCAAATGCTATGGAGTAAATAAAGAAATGCCAGACAGGGTCAAGTAAGTAGGATTAAGCAGGCCATGGATGAATGAGGTAGATTAGGTAGGCCATGGATGAAAGGGAGGGTTGAGAAAATTATATTTTTGGATAAAAGGGTGTCTGTAATGTGAAAATATATGAAGCCTTGTTGTCCCACTCCCACCCACTCACTTGTGCATAGGATAGGTGAAAGTGATGGTGTGACCTAGTAGTATATGAATAAGGTGGGGATATATGCTGCTACTACACTAGTTGGTTAAAGATGGTTGTAATATTAAGAATGTTTGTGGAGAGGATATATTGGGTGAAATGGGAATGAGAATGAGAATGAAAATGATGATACAGTAGGACGGTGTAATATTCTGAAGTGAATTGTAGAGCCTACATACACATACACATATGCATACAGATACATATACAGATACAGATACAGGCCTAGAGTCAAAGGGCAATATTCCTCTAAATCTGAGAAGAATAGATACTACCCTGATCTCATCCAATAACTCTAGTAGCCTTTTTTCCTATTTAGAGTGAACATGGCCGACAATGATGAGGCCGGCGGTTCGGGCAAGCCATTCTGGCAATTGTCACAGGAGATGGAGGAAGAACCTCACCGCTATGAGGACGCCGCGGAAGACACCGATCCCGACTACACAACCCCTAGTGGCGTCGGGGATGACACCACTGATGGTGCCGCCGGGATGCCACCATTGATGATGGTAGCGAATGCACAGATGGCAGCCAACCGAAGAGGCAACGGAAGGAACGGCGCCCGAACGTGCTCGACACCATCAAGGAGGAATTTACTGAAGTGTCCTCAAGTGGGCATCCAACGGCGCCCAAAGAATTAGTCGGTGGGTACGCGGGACAACTCGGGTGCATTCTTCGGAGCACCGCCTCGATCAACACCGAGAACCTAAGGCATCATGACCGAGGGAATTTGCGCAACCTCCTCTTCACGAAGCTGCACGAACGATACAAGTTCCCCGGTGACTTCGCAAACACACGCCTCTCAGGGAATAAAGTGAACAATGCCGCCCTCACGAAGATGAGCACGGCCCTGGCTACTTGGAGAGCCGCGGTGAAGAGAAGGATTCTAAGTGGTGATAGTTATGAGAAGATCAAGGAGACAAATCCTTCGATCAGCGAAGCTGACTACCTGGAGTTCAAGATCAAGTGCGAGAGCAACGCATCCGCGGAATCAAGTCAGTGGGGGAAAGATATGTGGGACTTGAACTTAGGGGTCCAAAAACTTGTTCCGACGGTTACAGAGTGGCGGAACCTAAATGGGACAAGGAGGACGCAGAGCGTGCCGAGCAAGGCCTACCGCCCCTCTTTGATAAATACCATGAAAAGCAGACCAGGAACTATGTTAGGGCCCGGTACAAGGTGGACCCGGTAACAAAGGAGCTTACCACGGATCCGAAGGTGAAGGAGCTTAAGCATGTTCTGGTAAGGAATACACCCCCGCGCAATTAGCTCCATATGGTTGCATTCTAATTAATGAAGCCAAATTTCTAAATGGTTCACGTTCCTTCCGTAGGAAACTGAAAGCAGTAGCGCGGGGTCTCAGAGCTCCCCGTATGCCCCTTGGGACACCACTTTAAATAGGGCGTTGAACGTAATGAAACACAAGGATAAGTTCAGTAAGCCATCGTCAACTGGTCGTGTGGCCGGCAAAGGCTTGTCCACGAAATGGTCAGAATACTATAAGGCTGGGCGAAAGGAGAGAAAGACCAGCTCGGAAAGCCAAGAGCGCGAGGTTAAAGAACTCAAGGCACAAATGGCACGGATTCTGGAGATATTCCAAGAGCAAGTGCGAGACCAACTAGGAGCGACGATCACTGCCATTATGCCTTCCTTGCTTGAGGGGCTGCGGGGGTTGATAGCGGGTGGCCAACAGGGGCTGCCGCCGATTCCCATCTTCACGGGCAGCAACTCGCACAATGTGCCGGCATTGGTGTCTCCAGCGGAGGCGACATTGGTGTCTCCGGCGTCGGCGCCGGTATTGGAGCTTAATGCACCCGGGTGTGGGAACAATACGTCGGTCGGCACCTCGGCAGCAAGCGGCCCCTCCGTCACTTGCACGCCCTCCGTTGGCGGTGCCTCGACATTAGCCGAGCTCAATGCCATCACGGTAACTAAGCCTCGGCTGAGGACTTCATCTCCTTGCTTTTGACTGGGCATCCCTGACGCCCTACATATTTTCGTAGGGCGCCGCCAACATTCCATGCACTCTCCTGCACTTCGTGTACGGCGAGTTGATCGATGTTGCCAAGGCCAAAATCGTTGAACGGGCAACCGCGTGTTCCACGGTAATACGATGCCACCCACCATGTATAGGGTTCAACTGGTTCGGATGCTGCGGGGCTGCGACGACTTGTTACCTCCGTATCGACCCCCTAGGGATGACGAAGAAGATGTGATGACCCTTAACGCCTGCTTAAACTAGTCCATGCTTTGGCCAAAGAGCCAGATTCGTTTGGGGGCAGGGGACACCACCCCACAGACAACACCGCTAGTCGTGCCGGCGCCAAGCCATGGCAAGACCGCCGCAACGCTACCGTCGTCAACTGATCCGGACATGCGTATGGCACAGGATCCGGACAACGACGACGGTACATTTTTCAATGTCGATAAGTACATCAACGAACATGGGTACGGTGACGAATTCTTGGGGCCTCCTTCTCAAGAACCCAACCCTGCAAAAGACGATCGCGATTTAGCTGGTACCGCGGAGAAACCCAATTGCAACAAGCGTCGTCTGTTCAGTTCTCAGGAGACGCCTCTAGCTTCCGCCTTCATCGAGATTCAAATAGCCGAGGTGCAAAATATTATTAGCCCCAACACACTCAAGAAGGTGCTCTCTGAGCAGAACTCGATCCCATTACAGCAGAAGAAGCAGAAGGGACAGAAAAGAAAAAAAAAGGGTGTGAGCCAGCCAGCACCGAGTATGATCCGTGCTCAGGACAGGCCACCAATACCTAAGGATATCTCGAGGAGGGTGCATGTGGCAGGTAGGCCGACGCTACAGACTAATCTGCTCAATGCTGCAACTGGTGCTATGCGGAGTCTGCATGATGGTGTTCTTTCTATGGAGAAGCAGCGTCTCTCCGAGAATGATGTGGCATACCCGGTTTTCGTGGCCAAGGTGCCAGAGGGAAAGGGCTTTGTCGATAGCACCATCGGGCGTATGATCGTCCTGCGGCTTGATGACATCTTCGCTCTGTTTAACCTTTATCCGCTGCACTACACCTTCATTCGGTTATTTTCGCTCAGTACGGAGATGCGGATCATTAGAGACAAGACCCCAGACATCGTGATAGTCGACCCCTTCTACATGCATGCCAAGATCTTGGGCAGCACTGGGGACCGGCAAGTCATGAGTTCATACCTCGAAGGCGTCATTCCGGCGAACCCAGATAAGGATAACTTCCTCGTGCCTTACTTCCGAGTAAGTCATCCCCTCACCTCCCCGTAACATATGATTTCTTAGATTTCGATCGTTCTTTTTTTCTAACATTCCGTGTTTTGTGCAGTGACACACATTGCACACTCATCCTCTTAAGCCCGAAATATTCCATGGCCACGTATTTCGACTCGGACCGTCAGTCGAAGAAAGACTACACAAATATCAAGAAAGTTCTTGATGATGCTCTCCCCAGCTATGCCAAATCTGGAGGCACCTTTAGGAGGCCAATTTGTAGGTATGGCAAGCACGTGTTCACCCACGTAACGACGTTCAGCTGCGTCAAGCAGCCGCCTGGCAGTCAGAAGGATGCCTACTATGCCCTCCATCACATGCGGGCGATCGTACGGGACCATCATCACCTTATGCTACCAAATAATCTCAAAGAATGGGCTGCATGCTTGTCGGCAATCCAGGACGAGGAAATCAGACAAGAATTCTTTCGCATCTAGTCGGAGTTTGCGGAAATCATCTATCAAGATGTCCTTCGTACCTCGGAGCAGTTCTACCTCAAATATCACCCGTCCAATAGTGAAATAGAAACAACACTACAAATGCAGGCTGACAATGACCGCACATTCATGACCATCACGAAAGACGGCGGCTTCATCCACGCTCCGGTCCCTGAGTCGAGTCAAAAGTATTGATGCTATGTAGTTCTGAAATATCGATTAGCTCATGTTGTAATTAAACTTTAATGAACTTGTATGTCTCTTTAGTTTGGACAGTCGTTCAACTTATACGTAATCGATGCTATTTATTAGTAGGACCATGAATCATGCTATTAATGTGTTGCTTTTCTCTTCCGATCCTTTTGTTGCATACTTATACATTGCTTATATATTATCTGTGAATTGCTACTAACGTTTTGTTTGTCTAGTGCATAGAGATGCCGTCGTATGTCGTGTACAAGGGTGAGGTTCCCGGAGTCTACGACGACTGGGAGGAGTGTCGGAGACAGGTTCACTGTTTCAGCGGTAAAAGTTACAAACGGTACACAACTAGGGCGGAGGCGGAAGCTAGATACACGCGCTATCTAGAGGGAGAGAGGAGGGAACGAAGGAGGAACCGGATGAAGATCAGTTTCATCACGATGATGCTCATCATGACCGCAACCCTCTTCTATGCGATGGTAGTTTAGATATCGACTTGTAATGTGGAGACAAACTCGCTACCCGCGGTCTCGAGCCTTGTAATGTTCTAACTTTGTTCGGTATTTTGAATTCGAAGACTAATATGATGAATTGTATTCAGAGACTAATCTTCTATTGTATTCGATAAATCTGCTGTTTATATGTTGTGCTGTTTATATTCTGTGATGTAATGTATTTTGTAACCTGTGCAAATATTAGAAAAGCAAAAAAAATAATTCCTAACATTCATAGTACTGGCGCACCATATTGCACTTTAGTGGCGCACATAAATAAACACCCAGTGGCGCATTATCTAAAAGTGCGCCATTGGTAACCCAGAGCACAAGGTACACATGCTCCCTTGGAGTAACAGCAGTGGTGCACTTCTAGGCCTAGTAATGGCGCACTTTAGCTGCGCCATTAGTGTCTGGGATAGTAATAGCGCACCAGGTGGTGCGCCACTGTTATGTAGATTAACAGTGGCGCACCAGGCGTGCGCCATTACTATTTATTAGTAGTGGCGTGATAATAGTGGCACACCTATAGTGCGCCATTAATAGCCAAAATAGGTGCGCCACTAATAGCCTTTTTTCTAGTAGTGGAGAACTAGGTCAAGTGAATCCGCTCCCTTGTAATCGATACTCCAATCAATACAACACAAGTAGGACGTAGGCTTTTACCTCTTCTTGAGGGGCCGAACCTGGGTAAACTCATGTCCCTCGTCTCTATCAACCCCTTCGAGTCCACCACCTTAGCAGTGGCCTCGAACCCAAGTCTTCGGACATCTGGCATGAAAAAACCACGATAGACGCCTCACTACCACCTTCGTCATCATCACCACCAAAGGAGATCTGAGTACACGGGTATGGGCATTCCCCTTGGCTTGAGCCAAGCTTGGGGGAGATGCCCCAGTATCGTATCACCTTCACTTTTTACTTTGCTTTCGATTTTCGATCCCTAGCCTTTTCATGATCTAGTTGAATAAAAGTTTAGTATGATCAATTTTTTCAGTGCTAGTTTCATGATCTATCTATCTATGTAATCGAATGAGAGTCATATAATAAAGTTTAGTTTGAGCTTTTGCCCTTTTACTTTCTTGTTGCAATCATGATAAAAGAAAATAAATGAGAAAAGGTCATATGCTAATCTTATGGTGAGTAATGACATCACAATAAAGAAAAGTATAAGCGGTCAAATTTATTGGAGATTGGAAAACATAGCATTAGTCAATGATGCAATTCATGAAAGAATTAATTAGGTAAGAGAAGATTCACATGCAAATACACTATCGTGGACATTTTTTATGATTGTGAGCCCCCATTAAATATTATATGCCAAAATTGTTGACGTTGGACAAGGAAGACAATGTAATGATTTATGCTTCTTCATATCCACACAGCCTCGAGGAGGCCGTTCCCGGGCGCAGTTTCGGCCACGGCGGAGGGGCACCATCGGCGACGACGAGCAGGTGCGACAGCGGCGGAAGGTGAAGAAATGGCGAGCGGAGGGGGGTTTGCAGCGGCGTTGGGAGCGCTCGGAGGCTGTCCGGACAGCTCGAACTCGCCGGAGGCCGAGACGGCGCCATGGCATTTGTGGGTGAAGGAGGAGGGCACGGGGTCTAGGGGTTTGGTCTCGGGAAGTACAAGGGAGAGGGGGAGAGCCAAGGGTGCGAGAGGGAGCTCGGGAAGATGTCTTAAAGGCGGGGGTGACTAGGGGGAGCTCGGGTGCCCTCGGACGCGCCTAGGGCGTGATGAGCACGCACGCCAGAGGTGCCTTGAAGGTTTTTTAGTGTTGGGGAGGGGCGTGGGAGGTCGAGGGGAGGCTATTGGCGAGAGAAGGTGCCCTGCCGAAGCTTGCTGCGAGCTACAAGACGAGGACAAGCGGCAGAGCGCCGGTTTTGCATGCTGGTTGCGTGGTCACCATGCCAACCCTTGTCCAGGACATCTTTTTGGTTGGCCAAAGTTGTCTGGGTTGCGAGGCATGCACGCAGTAGAGTAGTGGTACAATCTCATTGTAAATGGAGCTGGTTAAATGGGTTTTTTACAGCTAGGAAGTTTGTTGTAGCAAACTTGGGGCCCACCCAAAGTGTTGTTGTTGTTGTGCTCTTGTGGTAAAACCTTGTATACTGGTCAAAGGAAAGGAGGGACTATGCACCCACCAATTTGCAGCTTAGGAAGATAATTCTACAGAGTACTTGCAGTACAAAGGCACTATTGCTGCCATAATGAAGGTTTAGATGAACTGCCCATATTTTCCACATGAGCCTGCCATATTTGGGTTCGGTTTGATGAATAGGAATGCAAGTGAGGTTGTGGAAAAGTTTTGGGTCTTTAGCATGATTAGAAGGGTGGGAGAGGTGCTGTTATGGTAAAAAGAAAGGGAATAAGAGAGAGTTACCCCGTAAATAATTGACCATAGGTAGAATATGTTGTGGTAAAAAGTTGGAGGCAAGAGGAATCTTTTTGGGCCCACTTAGCTTGTCCACATGTGTATGGCTGAAGGTGCTTGTGCTGTGTTTGGGCTAGGCAGGGGAATCCTATGACCTTGAGATTTACCAGGGGTAAATGGTAGGTCCATTTGGTCTTGATCACAAGTTTTCATCTCAATTGAAGAAAGTTTATAATGCAAACTTGGTAAACCCTAGAAATGGACAGAAATGGATTTCTATAGATCTGATCATGCAATCCTATTCCCCTTGATGCAGCATCATCATTTGGTTAATAGAGAATGCTCACAAAGTTTGGGATCAATAAGTGAAACTTCACAATGCAAAGTTGTTTAAATTTGGCTCTGGACAGGAATGGTTTTAGGATCTTTTGGTGAATCAAAACAATTGGGATTGAGATGAAACTTGGCAATATGACGACATATATCATATGTGACAAGCTAGAATTTTCCTGGATTTATTTGAGAATATTTCTTATAGAAATATTTCAAATGCTTGGAATAGGCAGAAATGATTTTGAAGGGTTTTGTCCAATACTTTGAACATGACCATGCCTTTAAACTCTTATATATGGACAATATATGTCCACTAAGCTTTCCTAAATTTTCCCAAATATTTTAAAGCATTTAACAATTTTTCCCTATAAAAGACCATTCCTGGCCTTAAGAAAAAGCCTTTAAATAAAATAAGAAAATAGTCTTTTAAAATAATATTTTGTGGTTTTGGGAAGTTATATATGTAGTAGGTTCCAAATAAAGCATTTGGGAAAAGGATCCACCCAATTTGGGGACTTGCAGTGCAAATCTCAAATCAGGGGGTTTTGAAAAACCTAATTTGAATAAAACCTTTTTGGCCAAAATAAAATTTTGTAAAAATATAATTAAGTCCTATTCACATGGCATGATCATTGGACAAGAGTGGGGATCAAGGAAAAGAGTTTTGAGAGTAGGAGGGATTTTATGAATATAGAGCACTAGCAAGCAATCAGACAATCAACAATCAAGTCAAGCATAACAAGCACACAAAAGTTTTAATTGGCCCTGATTTTTGAGTCATGATAACTTAGTCATGAGGCAAATCACAGGGTGTGACACGGGCCGAAAGATATAGGCCTGGCTATATGGCGGTTTGCCAAGATGGGACAAGATGAAGGCCCAGACAGAAGATGGTATGAAGACCCGGGCGGTTAAGCCGCCCAGAGACGGTTTGCCCAAGATGGAAGGCGACATAGAAACATCATTATCTACATTGTAAGAGTCGGTGTATGACTCGTGTAACCCAGGGCCTCGACCTCCTATATAAAGGCGAGACCCAGGGGCGGCTTAGACAGAAACCAATCAATCGAGCACTACTAGAAAAACGGCTATAGCTAATATGGACATTAATGGCGCACCATGTATGTGGTGCGCCACTGCTATATAGCAGTGGCGCACCAGATATAGGTGAGCCATTAATGGCCATATTACTAATGTCACACCTGGTGTGTGGTGCACCATTACTAGTTTTGTCCTGGCCCCACACCCTTCCCAGACTTAGGAGTGGCGCACTAGGGGAAAATGCGCCATTACTAGTTTTAACTAGTAATGGCGCACCACACCCACGGTACGCCACTACTAACAATTTTTTTTCAATTTTTTTTCAAAACTAGTAATGGCGCACCACACACCAGGTGCGCCATTAGTAACCCTGGTTACCAATGGCACAATTTAGGAGGTGCGCCATTGGTAACCTGAGAGCAGCTAGATATTTTTGACAGCCACCTACCACACTCACTTTCCCCACTTCATTCTCTCCACCTCTACCAAGCTTGGTCTCGGCTGCCTCCTCCTCCTCACCTCATTTGCACCATAGATTCACCCAAATTAAGTGGTTAAATTTCCTTTTGTTGATAGGTAAGTAAGGGGAAAGCTTTCTTTATGTTCTAGATCTACTTTTTTCTCCCTCCAACATACACAATTTTTATGGCCTAGATCTACGTATGTCTGTGGTGTTGCATATGTTTGTGTTTGCAGGTACCGGTATTTGAAATGCGATAGTTGCCAATATTTTGCCGGAATGTTGATTCATTTCTGTTTCAGCGAGAATTTGGCACTATGCATTCTTTTTGGTCCTATTTTTAGGCAAAATGATGCCAAATTTTTTTTTGGTTCTAAAATATCGTTTTGCTCTACCCCGCAGGCGACCATGGTCCGCACGATGACCGAAGGCATCGTGAATAGGTTTTTGAGCTCCGCGAAGGCCGAAATGCTTCAAAAGAACGAGACGGAGATAAGATGTCCGTGTCGAAGATGCAAGCTGAAGAGTCTTATGGATCCGGATTCCAGACAGGTGCGGGACCACCTGCTCGTGCGTGGTTTCATGGATGGCTATAGGTGGCAAGGTGATGAAGATGGTTATGAAGTCGTCCACGGGGGCCGGGCAAGAAATAAGGAAGGGCATCAAGACAATAGCGGCAAGGGCGGGCGAGAAGACGAAGAATCTCTAGGACATGATCACGAAGTAGATGCAGGACACAATCATCATGTAGAAGATGCCGGACATGTTGATGAGGAGATCAAGACGAAGGGCATGATCATGAAGATGAAGATGCCGGAGAAGACGACGAAGGGCCATCGATGGGCTGGTTGTAGGACCCTCATATTTAAGAGCTGCTTCTCAACCAGATGGGTAACGCAAGAGCTGCCGCCCGAGAGAAAGCCAAGCTGGATCAATTGGAGATAGACGCGGTTACTCCATTGTATGAAGGATGCAGGCCCAAGGATACCTGCCTGAAAGTAACGCTCATGGCTCTGGAGATGAAGGTAAAACACAAAATGACCAACGCATGCTTCGACAAGAACATGTCATTCTGGCACGAACGTCTTCCCAAGGGGAACAAGTGCCCGACCAGTTTCGAGGAGGCGAAGAAAATCGTGTGTCCTCTAGATTTACCGCACGTGAAATACCATGTGTGCATGAACGATTGCATCATTTATCGGGACAAGCACGTGGAGTCTACCATATGTCCGATGTGCGGCGTCACTCAATACAAGAAGAGGAAGAAAGCTCCTCGAAAAGTGGTGTGGTACTTTCCGATCACTCCTCGTCTGCAGCGGTATTTTGCGGACCCTAACCAAGCAGAGCTCCTGTGTTGGCACGCGGATAGGGAGGAGAAGAAGCGAGAAGATGACGGAAATGATCCGGAGATAAATAAAAAAGACAAGATGCTGAGTCACCCTAAGGATGCGAGCCAGTGGCAAGCGTTGAACTTCGAACACCCAGAATTTGGGGATGATCCAAGGAACATCATGCTGGGCACGAGCACCGATGGAGTCAATCCGTTTGGCAGCCAGAGAAGCACACATAGCACCTAGCCTGTGTTTGTGTGGATGTACAACCTTCCCCCCTAGATGTGCATGAAGAGGAAGGATATTCACATGAGTATGCTAATTGAAGGGCCGAAACAACCAGGGAACGACATCAATCTGTATTTGGGGCTGCTGAAATAGGAGCTAGACACACTGTGGAAAATGTCAGCCAATACGTGGGACACTGCAGCGAAACAATATTTCCCTATGAGAGCCGCACTGCTCACGACGGTGCACGACTATCTCGGTTACGGATATGTCACGGGGCAGGTGGTCCACGGATTTTGTGCATGCGTCAGGTGCATGGATGACACAATGTATCGCCAGCTAGATAGAGATCCCGGGTCTTCGAAAACCGTGTTCATCGGACATCGAAGGTGGCTTCGCGACGATGACGCATGGAGAAAACTCAAGGATTTGTTCGATGGTGAAACCGAACCTCGAAGACCCCCATGTACGAGGAGCAGCGAGGAAATAGACGAGTTGTTGAAAAATTGGAAAGAGTGCCCACCGCCGGGAAAGAAGCGAAAGGCGCCAGAGCCACTGCTGAAGGTATGGAAAACGAGGTCTGTTTTCTGGGACTTGCCGTACTGGAAGATCCTCCGTGTGCCTCACAGCCTTGATGTCATGCATATCACGAAGAACGTGTGCGAGAGTCTGCTTGGTACCCTGCTCAACATGCCAGAGAGGACCAAAGATGGGCCAAAAGCAAGGGCAGACTTAGCGAAGCAGAAGTTCAGCGGGAAGATAAGCAGATACCTAGACTTAGCGAAGCAGAAGTTCAGCGGGATGAAGTCTCACGACTTTCACATGCTGATGACGCAGATACTTCCAGTTGCAATCCATGGGATCATGGACGCGCACGTCCGTGAAACGCTATTTGGCCTATGCAACTTTTTTGATGTCATCTCTCGGAAGTCGGTTGGCGTGAGGCGACTCAGAAGGCTATAGGAAGAGATCATGGTGATACTATGCGAGCTTGAGATGTACTTCCCGCTCGCATTCTTCGATGTCATGGTGCATCTGCTAGTCCATATCGTGGAGGATATCATCCAACTCGGGCCGACGTTCCTGCACAACATGATGCCGTTGAAAAGGATGAATGGTGTCATCAAAGGATACGTTCGCAACAGGGCACGTCCAGATGGAAGCATAGCCAAGGGCTTTCTGACCGAAGAGTGCATCTCCTTATGCATGAATTATCTAGGCATCGAGAACCCCGTTGGTCTGCCCGTCAACAGGCACCTTGGCAGGCTCGCTGGATGGGGTCACCATGAGGGTCGACGCAAAATGCATGTCGACTTCAAGGGTCGACTCGCCGACTTTGAAAGAGCAAACCTAGTCGTGCTACAACACATAGACGTGGTCGATCCTTAGGTGGTAGAGCACAAAACGTTTATTGATAAGACGTACAATGACTGAGGCCAATAGAGGACGGACGGAGATATAATCAAAGAGCACAACTCATGTTTCACGCGTTGGTTCAAGGACAAGCTTCTGTCGTACCCTTTACATGAGGATTCTTCCGCGGAAGAAAAACTCATATTAGCCTTGTCACAGGGCGCTGAGCACAACCTAATGACCTATGAGGCGTACGATATCAACGGCTACAAATTCTGCACCGAGGAAAAGGACATGAAGAGCGATTATCAGATCTCCGGGGTAACGATGGAATCCTACACCGGTAACGACAAGGACAGATACTACGAAAGGATCGAGGAGATCTGGGAGCTGAGCTACGCTGGAGAGAAGGTCGCGATGTTCCGTGTCAGATGGGCCAAGAGCATCCTAAATAAGACCGGTATTTCACCACCATGGTTATACCCGAAGCCAAATCCAAGACCGCGGGCGCAAACGTCACCGCGAAAAATGAGCCATGGGTACTGGCTTGCCAAGTGGACCAATGCTTCTTCATTACCGACCCATCAAAGCCTAGTTGTGTTGTCGTGAGGAGAGGAAAAAGGAACATTATCGGAATGGATGGAGTCGCCAATGGGCAAGACTTCGACAAGTACGACGACCCGAAGATGCAAGATGACGACGACGATGAAGTACCATACAGCACAAGAAGAAGCAGGACCACCCTACCTAAAGGACTTCCGTTCAAGAGAAGAATTCAAGGGGTTCCGGGGCTAAATTATTCAACCGCGAGAAAGAAGGGCAAGAAGATTGTGAAAACATAGCTAAGATCGAATCACGATGTGTCGGCCGCGTGTGGTGTGTCAGTGGCAAGCTCAATCTCTGATGACTGTTATTTCATGTCACTTGATTTCAACCATGTCATCTAATTCTAAATCTTTGCACAATAGTTTTATCACTCCATTTAGCATTTTCCTTTTCTTTGATCTCAAATCTTAAATTATTACATGCAACTAAAATCCAAAAAATAGGAAAAAAGTTAGTAATGGCGCACCAGGAGAAGGTGCGCCATTGCTATCACGGTGTTTAGGACGCACCCCTAAAAGGTGCGCCATTGATATACCAATTTTTATGGTGCACCCCTAAAAGGTGCGCCATTGCTAACCGTCCCCCCACTAAAATATCCAAGACCCAACCCGTCGTCCTTCTCCCCAATCTGCATCTCGCCCCTCGCCTCTCGCCCCCTCTCGCCATGGATGCCGCCTCCGGTCCGGCGCCGCGGCACCCCACATCTGGGCCTTGACTCCACACCACTGCCGCCCGCACTCCACCGGCGTCGTCTCTCTCCCCCTCGCCATTCAGCCAGTCGAGCTGCGGCGTCGTCTCTCGGCCCCCATCGCCGGTAAGCCGCTCGAGCTAGCCGCCAAATCGACTGACACCCCTCGTTGCGGCGTTGCCCGGCTGCCGTCTAGCCGCCCCCTCACCCTCCAGTTGTCGTCGAGCCGCTTCCCTAACACTCCGCCTGTGCCGGCTCAATAGAGGCCTTCATCGGCTTCGGCGTTGCGCGCGCCCATCTTCGTCGTTCCTGTACGTCCTCTTCGTCGGAACAACGACGGCATGAAGGAGAGGCAGAGGCGCAGCATCGTCAGCTGAGGTACTGAACCTCTTATTTATTTTACTTCACTGCAGTGCACAAGACCGGTTTTGGGGAATCAACGCGCTAGGGTTTCGGATTTGGGGATTTTTTTTCTAGGGATTGGGAATTTTGCAAAATTAGGATTACCTTTATTTTCTTTCAATTGGCGTGATGAATCACTTGCTTCTGATTGCTAATGTTTCTTACTACCGTCAGCAAGTAAACATTACTAGCATAATCTAATTATTATTTTAATTCCATAGAAAATACAAGTAAAACTTGATCATTAACATGCTAATTACGCAGGCTGAGACTTAACACGATCTCATAATCAAAATTAGGACTCTATAAAATTATCAGATCAGCTTTGACACCATTGTTGGATATTAATTGACTTTAGATTAGACATCAACTTAACCTGATCATTACCTAGAGCACCTAATTAGTCATTAAACAGTTGATCTTCCTGTTGGATACCCATGGGCCGCCACCAGCACGGCTCGGGATGGAGATGATCTTCCTATGCTTCCTGGATCAGTATGGTTTTAGGTGTGTCGAGAGAGCAGGAGAGCAGGTCAAGAATTGAGTCACTTAACCGCTGCCAGGCCCTCTAATGTATTCTCAAATTGATTTCCCTGGCGCTACACACTGGATATATGTAGGCCTTTTTTGTGCAGGGACAAATAGTTAGCCCTTTCTCCTAAAATGTTGATTAATTTCCTTTTCGGTTGAGAATGGGGCACTCCTAGGTTAAGAAAATTAGCAAAGGTCATGCCCAATTTTCTTGACCTAGAAGGTGCCCGATTCTCAACCGAAACAAAAATTAATCAACATTTAGAGACAATGTTTTTTCTACAAAGCAAATATTTCTAAGTGGCTTTTATAGTTTTCCCTTAAGTTGAAATGCAAACTAGTTTTTCTTCCTGCAGCAAGAGCAATAGTGCACTTAGTTTGGTGGAGTTGAAACCAGAGAGTTGATTACTAATTGGTAGCGGTGAGTGAGCTAATTCAGTAGGCAGTGGATATATAAAGGGGAGTTTTGGAACAATCTTTTGGGTAAAGGGGTGTTTATAACCTGAATACGCACTTGCTCCCCACTCATGGATAGGTGAAATGATATGATGCTGATGGTTAATCTGTAGCCTCAGATGTGATTATAACATATATAGAATTAAAAATGAAGCAAATGCTATGGAGTAAATAAAGAAATGCCAGACAGGGTCAAGTAAGTAGGATTAAGCAGGCCATGGATGAATGAGGTAGATTAGGTAGGCCATGGATGAAAGGGAGGGTTGAGAAAATTATATTTTTGGATAAAAGGGTGTCTGTAATGTGAAAATATATGAAGCCTTGTTGTCCCACTCCCACCCACTCACTTGTGCATAGGATAGGTGAAAGTGATGGTGTGACCTAGTAGTATATGAATAAGGTGGGGATATATGCTGCTACTACACTAGTTGGTTAAAGATGGTTGTAATATTAAGAATGTTTGTGGAGAGGATATATTGGGTGAAATGGGAATGAGAATGAGAATGAAAATGATGATACAGTAGGACGGTGTAATATTCTGAAGTGAATTGTAGAGCCTACATACACATACACATATGCATACAGATACATATACAGATACAGATACAGGCCTAGAGTCAAAGGGCAATATTCCTCTAAATCTGAGAAGAATAGATACTACCCTGATCTCATCCAATAACTCTAGTAGCCTTTTTTCCTATTTAGAGTGAACATGGCCGACAATGATGAGGCCGGCGGTTCGGGCAAGCCATTCTGGCAATTGTCACAGGAGATGGAGGAAGAACCTCACCGCTATGAGGACGCCGCGGAAGACACCGATCCCGACTACACAACCCCTAGTGGCGTCGGGGATGACACCACTGATGGTGCCGCCGGGATGCCACCATTGATGATGGTAGCGAATGCACAGATGGCAGCCAACCGAAGAGGCAACGGAAGGAACGGCGCCCGAACGTGCTCGACACCATCAAGGAGGAATTTACTGAAGTGTCCTCAAGTGGGCATCCAACGGCGCCCAAAGAATTAGTCGGTGGGTACGCGGGACAACTCGGGTGCATTCTTCGGAGCACCGCCTCGATCAACACCGAGAACCTAAGGCATCATGACCGAGGGAATTTGCGCAACCTCCTCTTCACGAAGCTGCACGAACGATACAAGTTCCCCGGTGACTTCGCAAACACACGCCTCTCAGGGAATAAAGTGAACAATGCCGCCCTCACGAAGATGAGCACGGCCCTGGCTACTTGGAGAGCCGCGGTGAAGAGAAGGATTCTAAGTGGTGATAGTTATGAGAAGATCAAGGAGACAAATCCTTCGATCAGCGAAGCTGACTACCTGGAGTTCAAGATCAAGTGCGAGAGCAACGCATCCGCGGAATCAAGTCAGTGGGGGAAAGATATGTGGGACTTGAACTTAGGGGTCCAAAAACTTGTTCCGACGGTTACAGAGTGGCGGAACCTAAATGGGACAAGGAGGACGCAGAGCGTGCCGAGCAAGGCCTACCGCCCCTCTTTGATAAATACCATGAAAAGCAGACCAGGAACTATGTTAGGGCCCGGTACAAGGTGGACCCGGTAACAAAGGAGCTTACCACGGATCCGAAGGTGAAGGAGCTTAAGCATGTTCTGGTAAGGAATACACCCCCGCGCAATTAGCTCCATATGGTTGCATTCTAATTAATGAAGCCAAATTTCTAAATGGTTCACGTTCCTTCCGTAGGAAACTGAAAGCAGTAGCGCGGGGTCTCAGAGCTCCCCGTATGCCCCTTGGGACACCACTTTAAATAGGGCGTTGAACGTAATGAAACACAAGGATAAGTTCAGTAAGCCATCGTCAACTGGTCGTGTGGCCGGCAAAGGCTTGTCCACGAAATGGTCAGAATACTATAAGGCTGGGCGAAAGGAGAGAAAGACCAGCTCGGAAAGCCAAGAGCGCGAGGTTAAAGAACTCAAGGCACAAATGGCACGGATTCTGGAGATATTCCAAGAGCAAGTGCGAGACCAACTAGGAGCGACGATCACTGCCATTATGCCTTCCTTGCTTGAGGGGCTGCGGGGGTTGATAGCGGGTGGCCAACAGGGGCTGCCGCCGATTCCCATCTTCACGGGCAGCAACTCGCACAATGTGCCGGCATTGGTGTCTCCAGCGGAGGCGACATTGGTGTCTCCGGCGTCGGCGCCGGTATTGGAGCTTAATGCACCCGGGTGTGGGAACAATACGTCGGTCGGCACCTCGGCAGCAAGCGGCCCCTCCGTCACTTGCACGCCCTCCGTTGGCGGTGCCTCGACATTAGCCGAGCTCAATGCCATCACGGTAACTAAGCCTCGGCTGAGGACTTCATCTCCTTGCTTTTGACTGGGCATCCCTGACGCCCTACATATTTTCGTAGGGCGCCGCCAACATTCCATGCACTCTCCTGCACTTCGTGTACGGCGAGTTGATCGATGTTGCCAAGGCCAAAATCGTTGAACGGGCAACCGCGTGTTCCACGGTAATACGATGCCACCCACCATGTATAGGGTTCAACTGGTTCGGATGCTGCGGGGCTGCGACGACTTGTTACCTCCGTATCGACCCCCTAGGGATGACGAAGAAGATGTGATGACCCTTAACGCCTGCTTAAACTAGTCCATGCTTTGGCCAAAGAGCCAGATTCGTTTGGGGGCAGGGGACACCACCCCACAGACAACACCGCTAGTCGTGCCGGCGCCAAGCCATGGCAAGACCGCCGCAACGCTACCGTCGTCAACTGATCCGGACATGCGTATGGCACAGGATCCGGACAACGACGACGGTACATTTTTCAATGTCGATAAGTACATCAACGAACATGGGTACGGTGACGAATTCTTGGGGCCTCCTTCTCAAGAACCCAACCCTGCAAAAGACGATCGCGATTTAGCTGGTACCGCGGAGAAACCCAATTGCAACAAGCGTCGTCTGTTCAGTTCTCAGGAGACGCCTCTAGCTTCCGCCTTCATCGAGATTCAAATAGCCGAGGTGCAAAATATTATTAGCCCCAACACACTCAAGAAGGTGCTCTCTGAGCAGAACTCGATCCCATTACAGCAGAAGAAGCAGAAGGGACAGAAAAGAAAAAAAAAAGGGTGTGAGCCAGCCAGCACCGAGTATGATCCGTGCTCAGGACAGGCCACCAATACCTAAGGATATCTCGAGGAGGGTGCATGTGGCAGGTAGGCCGACGCTACAGACTAATCTGCTCAATGCTGCAACTGGTGCTATGCGGAGTCTGCATGATGGTGTTCTTTCTATGGAGAAGCAGCGTCTCTCCGAGAATGATGTGGCATACCCGGTTTTCGTGGCCAAGGTGCCAGAGGGAAAGGGCTTTGTCGATAGCACCATCGGGCGTATGATCGTCCTGCGGCTTGATGACATCTTCGCTCTGTTTAACCTTTATCCGCTGCACTACACCTTCATTCGGTTATTTTCGCTCAGTACGGAGATGCGGATCATTAGAGACAAGACCCCAGACATCGTGATAGTCGACCCCTTCTACATGCATGCCAAGATCTTGGGCAGCACTGGGGACCGGCAAGTCATGAGTTCATACCTCGAAGGCGTCATTCCGGCGAACCCAGATAAGGATAACTTCCTCGTGCCTTACTTCCGAGTAAGTCATCCCCTCACCTCCCCGTAACATATGATTTCTTAGATTTCGATCGTTCTTTTTTTCTAACATTCCGTGTTTTGTGCAGTGACACACATTGCACACTCATCCTCTTAAGCCCGAAATATTCCATGGCCACGTATTTCGACTCGGACCGTCAGTCGAAGAAAGACTACACAAATATCAAGAAAGTTCTTGATGATGCTCTCCCCAGCTATGCCAAATCTGGAGGCACCTTTAGGAGGCCAATTTGTAGGTATGGCAAGCACGTGTTCACCCACGTAACGACGTTCAGCTGCGTCAAGCAGCCGCCTGGCAGTCAGAAGGATGCCTACTATGCCCTCCATCACATGCGGGCGATCGTACGGGACCATCATCACCTTATGCTACCAAATAATCTCAAAGAATGGGCTGCATGCTTGTCGGCAATCCAGGACGAGGAAATCAGACAAGAATTCTTTCGCATCTAGTCGGAGTTTGCGGAAATCATCTATCAAGATGTCCTTCGTACCTCGGAGCAGTTCTACCTCAAATATCACCCGTCCAATAGTGAAATAGAAACAACACTACAAATGCAGGCTGACAATGACCGCACATTCATGACCATCACGAAAGACGGCGGCTTCATCCACGCTCCGGTCCCTGAGTCGAGTCAAAAGTATTGATGCTATGTAGTTCTGAAATATCGATTAGCTCATGTTGTAATTAAACTTTAATGAACTTGTATGTCTCTTTAGTTTGGACAGTCGTTCAACTTATACGTAATCGATGCTATTTATTAGTAGGACCATGAATCATGCTATTAATGTGTTGCTTTTCTCTTCCGATCCTTTTGTTGCATACTTATACATTGCTTATATATTATCTGTGAATTGCTACTAACGTTTTGTTTGTCTAGTGCATAGAGATGCCGTCGTATGTCGTGTACAAGGGTGAGGTTCCCGGAGTCTACGACGACTGGGAGGAGTGTCGGAGACAGGTTCACTGTTTCAGCGGTAAAAGTTACAAACGGTACACAACTAGGGCGGAGGCGGAAGCTAGATACACGCGCTATCTAGAGGGAGAGAGGAGGGAACGAAGGAGGAACCGGATGAAGATCAGTTTCATCACGATGATGCTCATCATGACCGCAACCCTCTTCTATGCGATGGTAGTTTAGATATCGACTTGTAATGTGGAGACAAACTCGCTACCCCGCGGTCTCGAGCCTTGTAATGTTCTAACTTTGTTCGGTATTTTGAATTCGAAGACTAATATGATGAATTGTATTCAGAGACTAATCTTCTATTGTATTCGATAAATCTGCTGTTTATATGTTGTGCTGTTTATATTCTGTGATGTAATGTATTTTGTAACCTGTGCAAATATTAGAAAAGCAAAAAAAATAATTCCTAACATTCATAGTACTGGCGCACCATATTGCACTTTAGTGGCGCACATAAATAAACACCCAGTGGCGCATTATCTAAAAGTGCGCCATTGGTAACCCAGAGCACAAGGTACACATGCTCCCTTGGAGTAACAGCAGTGGTGCACTTCTAGGCCTAGTAATGGCGCACTTTAGCTGCGCCATTAGTGTCTGGGATAGTAATAGCGCACCAGGTGGTGCGCCACTGTTATGTAGATTAACAGTGGCGCACCAGGCGTGCGCCATTACTATTTATTAGTAGTGGCGTGATAATAGTGGCACACCTATAGTGCGCCATTAATAGCCAAAATAGGTGCGCCACTAATAGCCTTTTTTCTAGTAGTGGAGAACTAGGTCAAGTGAATCCGCTCCCTTGTAATCGATACTCCAATCAATACAACACAAGTAGGACGTAGGCTTTTACCTCTTCTTGAGGGGCCGAACCTGGGTAAACTCATGTCCCTCGTCTCTATCAACCCCTTCGAGTCCACCACCTTAGCAGTGGCCTCGAACCCAAGTCTTCGGACATCTGGCATGAAAAAACCACGATAGACGCCTCACTACCACCTTCGTCATCATCACCACCAAAGGAGATCTGAGTACACGGGTATGGGCATTCCCCTTGGCTTGAGCCAAGCTTGGGGGAGATGCCCCAGTATCGTATCACCTTCACTTTTTACTTTGCTTTCGATTTTCGATCCCTAGCCTTTTCATGATCTAGTTGAATAAAAGTTTAGTATGATCAATTTTTTCAGTGCTAGTTTCATGATCTATCTATCTATGTAATCGAATGAGAGTCATATAATAAAGTTTAGTTTGAGCTTTTGCCCTTTTACTTTCTTGTTGCAATCATGATAAAAGAAAATAAATGAGAAAAGGTCATATGCTAATCTTATGGTGAGTAATGACATCACAATAAAGAAAAGTATAAGCGGTCAAATTTATTGGAGATTGGAAAACATAGCATTAGTCAATGATGCAATTCATGAAAGAATTAATTAGGTAAGAGAAGATTCACATGCAAATACACTATCGTGGACATTTTTATGATTGTGAGCCCCCATTAAATATTATATGCCAAAATTGTTGACGTTGGACAAGGAAGACAATGTAATGATTTATGCTTCTTCATATCCACACAGCCTCGAGGAGGCCGTTCCCGGGCGCAGTTTCGGCCACGGCGGAGGGGCACCATCGGCGACGACGAGCAGGTGCGACAGCGGCGGAAGGTGAAGAAATGGCGAGCGGAGGTGGGGTTTGCAGCGGCGTTGGGAGCGCTCGGAGGCTGTCCGGACAGCTCGAACTCGCCGGAGGCCGAGACGGCGCCATGGCATTTGTGGGTGAAGGAGGAGGGCACGGGGTCTAGGGGTTTGGTCTCGGGAAGTACAAGGGAGAGGGGGAGAGCCAAGGGTGCGAGAGGGAGCTCGGGAAGATGTCTTAAAGGCGGGGGTGGACTAGGGGGAGCTCGGGTGCCCTCGGACGCGCCTAGGGCGTGATGAGCACGCACGCCAGAGGTGCCTTGAAGGTTTTTTAGTGTTGGGGAGGGGCGTGGGAGGTCGAGGGGAGGCTATTGGCGAGAGAAGGTGCCCTGCCGAAGCTTGCTGCGAGCTAACAAGACGAGGACAGCGGCAGAGCGCCGGTTTTGCATGCTGGTTGCGTGGTCACCATGCCAACCCTTGTCAGGACATCTTTTTGGTTGGCCAAAGTTGTCTGGGTTGCGAGGCATGCACGCAGTAGAGTAGTGGTACAATCTCATTGTAAATGGAGCTGGTTAAATGGGTTTTTTACAGCTAGGAAGTTTGTTGTAGCAAACTTGGGGCCCACCCAAAGTGTTGTTGTTGTTGTGCTCTTGTGGTAAAACCTTGTATACTGGTCAAAGGAAAGGAGGGACTATGCACCCACCAATTTGCAGCTTAGGAAGATAATTCTACAGAGTACTTGCAGTACAAAGGCACTATTGCTGCCATAATGAAGGTTTAGATGAACTGCCCATATTTTCCACATGAGCCTGCCATATTTGGGTTCGGTTTGATGAATAGGAATGCAAGTGAGGTTGTGGAAAAGTTTTGGGTCTTTTAGCATGATTAGAAGGGTGGGAGAGGTGCTGTTATGGTAAAAAGAAAGGGAATAAGAGAGAGTTACCCCGTAAATAATTGACCATAGGTAGAATATGTTGTGGTAAAAAGTTGGAGGCAAGAGGAATCTTTTTGGGCCCACTTAGCTTGTCCACATGTGTATGGCTGAAGGTTGCTTGTGCTGTGTTTGGGCTAGGCAGGGGAATCCTATGACCTTGAGATTTACCAGGGGTAAATGGTAGGTCCATTTGGTCTTGATCACAAGTTTTCATCTCAATTGAAGAAAGTTTATAATGCAAACTTGGTAAACCCTAGAAATGGACAGAAATGGATTTCTATAGATCTGATCATGCAATCCTATTCCCCTTGATGCAGCATCATCATTTGGTTAATAGAGAATGCTCACAAAGTTTGGGATCAATAAGTGAAACTTCACAATGCAAAGTTGTTTAAATTTGGCTCTGGACAGGAATGGTTTTAGGATCTTTTGGTGAATCAAAACAATTGGGATTGAGATGAAACTTGGCAATATGACGACATATATCATATGTGACAAGCTAGAATTTTCCTGGATTTATTTGAGAATATTTCTTATAGAAATATTTCAAATGCTTGGAATAGGCAGAAATGATTTTGAAGGGTTTTGTCCAATACTTTGAACATGACCATGCCTTTAAACTCTTATATATGGACAATATATGTCCACTAAGCTTTCCTAAATTTTCCCAAATATTTTAAAGCATTTAACAATTTTTCCCTATAAAAGACCATTCCTGGCCTTAAGAAAAAGCCTTTAAATAAAATAAGAAAATAGTCTTTTAAAATAATATTTGTGGTTTTGGGAAGTTATATATGTAGTAGGTTCCAAATAAAGCATTTGGGAAAAGGATCCACCCAATTTGGGGACTTGCAGTGCAAATCTCAAATCAGGGGGTTTTGAAAAACCTAATTTGAATAAAACCTTTTTGGCCAAAATAAAATTTTGTAAAAATATAATTAAGTCCTATTCACATGGCATGATCATTGGACAAGAGTGGGGGATCAAGGAAAAGAGTTTTGAGAGTAGGAGGGATTTTATGAATATAGAGCACTAGCAAGCAATCAGACAATCAACAATCAAGTCAAGCATAACAAGCACACAAAAGTTTTAATTGGCCCTGATTTTTGAGTCATGATAACTTAGTCATGAGGCAAATCACAGGGTGTGACACGGGCCGAAAGATATAGGCCTGGCTATATGGCGGTTTGCCAAGATGGGACAAGATGAAGGCCCAGACAGAAGATGGTATGAAGACCCGGGCGGTTAAGCCGCCCAGAGACGGTTTGCCCAAGATGGAAGGCGACATAGAAACATCATTATCTACATTGTAAGAGTCGGTGTATGACTCGTGTAACCCAGGGCCTCGACCTCCTATATAAAGGCGAGACCCAGGGGCGGCTTAGACAGAAACCAATCAATCGAGCACTACTAGAAAAACGGCTATAGCTAATATGGACATTAATGGCGCACCATGTATGTGGTGCGCCACTGCTATATAGCAGTGGCGCACCAGATATAGGTGAGCCATTAATGGCCATATTACTAATGTCACACCTGGTGTGTGGTGCACCATTACTAGTTTTGTCCTGGCCCCACACCCTTCCCAGACTTAGGAGTGGCGCACTAGGGGAAAATGCGCCATTACTAGTTTTAACTAGTAATGGCGCACCACACCCACGGTACGCCACTACTAACAATTTTTTTTCAATTTTTTTTCAAAACTAGTAATGGCGCACCACACACCAGGTGCGCCATTAGTAACCCTGGTTACCAATGGCACAATTTAGGAGGTGCGCCATTGGTAACCTGAGAGCAGCTAGATATTTTTGACAGCCACCTACCACACTCACTTTCCCCACTTCATTCTCTCCACCTCTACCAAGCTTGGTCTCGGCTGCCTCCTCCTCCTCACCTCATTTGCACCATAGATTCACCCAAATTAAGTGGTTAAATTTCCTTTTGTTGATAGGTAAGTAAGGGGAAAGCTTTCTTTATGTTCTAGATCTACTTTTTTCTCCCTCCAACATACACAATTTTTATGGCCTAGATCTACGTATGTCTGTGGTGTTGCATATGTTTGTGTTTGCAGGTACCGGTATTTGAAATGCGATAGTTGCCAATATTTTGCCGGAATGTTGATTCATTTCTGTTTCAGCGAGAATTTGGGCACTATGCATTCTTTTTGGTCCTATTTTTAGGCAAAATGATGCCAAATTTTTTTTTGGTTCTAAAATATCGTTTTGCTCTACCCCGCAGGCGACCATGGTCCGCACGATGACCGAAGGCATCGTGAATAGGTTTTTGAGCTCCGCGAAGGCCGAAATGCTTCAAAAGAACGAGACGGAGATAAGATGTCCGTGGTCGAAGATGCAAGCTGAAGAGTCTTATGGATCCGGATTCCAGACAGGTGCGGGACCACCTGCTCGTGCGTGGTTTCATGGATGGCTATAGGTGGCAAGGTGATGAAGATGGTTATGAAGTCGTCCACGGGGGCCGGGCAAGAAATAAGGAAGGGCATCAAGACAATAGCTGCAAGGGCGGGCGAGAAGACGAAGAATCTCTAGGACATGATCACGAAGTAGATGCAGGACACAATCATCATGTAGAAGATGCCGGACATGTTGATGAGGAGATCAAGACGAAGGGCATGATCATGAAGATGAAGATGCCGGAGAAGACGACGAAGGGCCATCGATGGGCTGGTTGTAGGACCCTCATATTTAAGAGCTGCTTCTCAACCAGATGGGTAACGCAAGAGCTGCCGCCCGAGAGAAAGCCAAGCTGGATCAATTGGAGATAGACGCGGTTACTCCATTGTATGAAGGATGCAGGCCAAGGATACCTGCCTGAAAGTAACGCTCATGGCTCTGGAGATGAAGGTAAAACACAAAATGACCAACGCATGCTTCGACAAGAACATGTCATTCTGGCACGAACGTCTTCCCAAGGGGAACAAGTGCCCGACCAGTTTCGAGGAGGCGAAGAAAATCGTGTGTCCTCTAGATTTTACCGCACGTGAAATACCATGTGTGCATGAACGATTGCATCATTTATCGGGACAAGCACGTGGAGTCTACCATATGTCCGATGTGCGGCGTCACTCAATACAAAGAAGAGGAAGAAAGCTCCTCGAAAAGTGGTGTGGTACTTTCCGATCACTCCTCGTCTGCAGCGGTATTTTGCGGACCCTAACCAAGCAGAGCTCCTGTGTTGGCACGCGGATAGGGAGAGAAGAAGCGAGAAGATGACGGAAATGATCCGGAGATAAATAAAAAAGACAAGATGCTGAGTCACCCTAAGGATGCGAGCCAGTGGCAAGCGTTGAACTTCGAACACCCAGAATTTGGGGATGATCCAAGGAACATCATGCTGGGCACGAGCACCGATGGAGTCAATCCGTTTGGCAGCCAGAGAAGCACACATAGCACCTAGCCTGTGTTTGTGTGGATGTACAACCTTCCCCCCTAGATGTGCATGAAGAGGAAGGATATTCACATGAGTATGCTAATTGAAGGGCCGAAACAACCAGGGAACGACATCAATCTGTATTTGGGGCTGCTGAAATAGGAGCTAGACACACCTGTGGAAAATGTCAGCCAATACGTGGGACACTGCAGCGAAACAATATTTCCCTATGAGAGCCGCACTGCTCACGACGGTGCACGACTATCTCGGTTACGGATATGTCACGGGGCAGGTGGTCCACGGATTTTGTGCATGCGTCAGGTGCATGGATGACACAATGTATCGCCAGCTAGATAGAGATCCCGGGTCTTCGAAAACCGTGTTCATCGGACATCGAAGGTGGCTTCGCGACGATGACGCATGGAGAAAACTCAAGGATTTGTTCGATGGTGAAACCGAACCTCGAAGACCCCCATGTACGAGGAGCAGCGAGGAAATAGACGAGTTGTTGAAAAATTGGAAAGAGTGCCCACCGCCGGGAAAGAAGCGAAAGGCGCCAGAGCCACTGCTGAAGGTATGGAAAACGAGGTCTGTTTTCTGGGACTTGCCGTACTGGAAGATCCTCCGTGTGCCTCACAGCCTTGATGTCATGCATATCACGAAGAACGTGTGCGAGAGTCTGCTTGGTACCCTGCTCAACATGCCAGAGAGGACCAAAGATGGGCCAAAAGCAAGGGCAGACTAGCGAAGCAGAAGTTCAGCGGGAAGATAAGCAGATACCTAGACTTAGCGAAGCAGAAGTTCAGCGGGATGAAGTCTCACGACTTTCACATGCTGATGACGCAGATACTTCCAGTTGCAATCCATGGGATCATGGACGCGCACGTCCGTGAAACCGCTATTGGCCTATGCAACTTTTTTGATGTCATCTCTCGGAAGTCGGTTGGCGTGAGGCGACTCAGAAGGCTATAGGAAGAGATCATGGTGATACTATGCGAGCTTGAGATGTACTCCCGCTCGCATTCTTCGATGTCATGGTGCATCTGCTAGTCCATATCGTGGAGGATATCATCCAACTCGGGCCGACGTTCCTTGCACAACATGATGCCGTTGAAAGGATGAATGGTGTCATCAAAGGATACGTTCGCAACAGGGCACGTCCAGATGGAAGCATAGCCAAGGGCTTTCTGACCGAAGAGTGCATCTCCTTATGCATGAATTATCTAGGCATCGAGAACCCCGTTGGTCTGCCCGTCAACAGGCACCTTGGCAGGCTCGCTGGATGGGGTCACCATGAGGGGTCGACGCAAAATGCATGTCGACTTCAAGGGTCGACTCGCCGACTTTGAAAGAGCAAACCTAGTCGTGCTACACACACATAGACGTGGTCGATCCTTAGGTGGTAGAGCACAAAACGTTTATTGATAAGACGTACAATGACTGAGGCCAATAGAGGACGGACGGAGATATAATCAAAGAGCACAACTCATGTTTCACGCGTTGGTTCAAGGACAAGCTTCTGTCGTACCCTTACATGAGGATTCTTCCGCGGAAGAAAACTCATATTAGCCTTGTCACAGGGCGCTGAGCACAACCTAATGACCTATGAGGCGTACGATATCAACGGCTACAAATTCTGCAACCGAGGAAAAGGACATGAAGAGCGATTATCAGATCTCCGGGTAACGATGGAATCCTACACCGGTAACGACAAGGACAGATACTACGAAAGGATCGAGGAGATCTGGGAGCTGAGCTACGCTGGAGAGAAGGTCGCGATGTTCCGTGTCAGATGGGCCAAGAGCATCCTAAAATAAGACCGGTATTTCACCACCATGGTTATACCCGAAGCCAAATCCAAGACCGCGGGCGCAAACGTCACCGCGAAAAATGAGCCATGGGTACTGGCTTGCCAAGTGGACCAATGCTTCTTCATTACGACCCATCAAAGCCTAGTTGTGTTGTCGTGAGGAGAGGAAAAAGGAACATTATCGGAATGGATGGAGTCGCCAATGGGCAAGACTTCGACAAGTACGACGACCCGAAGATGCAAGATGACGACGACGATGAAGTACCATACAGCACAAGAAGAAGCAGGACCACCCTACCTAAAGGACTTCCGTTCAAGAGAAGAATTCAAGGGGTTCCGGGGCTAAATTATTCAACCGCGAGAAAGAAGGGCAAGAAGATTGTGAAAACATAGCTAAGATCGAATCACGATGTGTCGGCCGCGTGTGTGTGTCAGTGGCAAGCTCAATCTCTGATGACTGTTATTTCATGTCACTTGATTTCAACCATGTCATCTAATTCTAAATCTTTGCACAATAGTTTTATCACCTCCATTTGCATTTTTCCTTTTCTTTGATCTCAAATCTTAAATATTACATGCAACTAAAAATCCAAAAAATAGGAAAAAAGTTAGTATGGCGCACCAGGAGAAGGTGCGCCATTGCTATCACGGTGTTTTAGGACGCACCCCTAAAAGGTGCGCCATTGATATACCAATTTTTATGGTGCACCCCTAAAAGGTGCGCCATTGCTAACCGTCCCCCCCACTAAAATATCCAAGACCCAACCCGTCGTCCTTCTCCCCAATCTGCATCTCGCCCCTCGCCTCTCGCCCCCTCTCGCCATGGATGCCGCCTCCGGTCCGGCGCCGCGGCACCCCACATCTGGGCCTTGACTCCACACCACTGCCGCCCGCACTCCACCGGCTGTCGTCTCTCGCCCCCTCGCCATTCAGCCAGTCTAGCTGCGGCGTCGTCTCTCGGCCCCCATCGCCGGTAAGACCCGGCTCGAGCTAGCCGCCAATCGACTGACACCCCTCGTTGCGGCGTTGCCCGGCTGCCGTTCTAGCCGCCCCCTCACCCTCCAGTTGTCGTCGAGCGCTTCCCTAACACTCCGCCTGTGCCGCTCAATAGAGGCCTTCATCGGCTTCGGCGTTGCGCGAGCCATCTTCGTCGTTCCTGTACGTCCTCTTCGTCGGAACAAGCGACGGACATGAAGGAGAGGCAGAGGCGCAGCATCGTCAGCTGAGGTACTGAACCTCTTATTTATTTTACTTCACTGCAGTGCACAAGACCGGTTTTGGGGAATCAACGCGCTAGGGTTTCGGATTTGGGGATTTTTTTTCTAGGGATTGGGAATTTTGCAAAAACTTAGGATTACCTTTATTTTCTTTCAATTGCGTGATGAATCACTTGCTTCTGATTGCTAATGTTGCTTACTACCGTCAGCAAGTAAACATTACTAGCATAATCTAATATTATTTTAATTCCATAGCAAATACAAGTAAAACTTGATCATTAACATGCTAATTACGCAGGCTGAGACTTAACCACGATCTCATAATCAAAATTAGGACTCTATAAAATTATCAGATCAGCTTTGACACCATTGTTGGATATTAATTGACTTTAGATTAGACATCAACTTAACCTGATCATTACCTAGAGCACCTAATTAGTCATTAAACAGTTGATCTTCCTGTTGGATACCCATGGGCCGCCACCAGCACGGCTCGGGATGGAGATGATCTTCCTATGCTTCCTGGATCAGTATGGTTTTAGGTGTGTCGAGAGAGCAGGAGAGCAGGTCAAGAATTGAGTCACTTAACCGCTGCCAGGCCCTCTAATGTATTCTCAAATTGATTTCCCTGGCGCTACACACTGGATATATGTAGGCCTTTTTGTGCAGGGACAAATAGTTAGCCCTTTCTCCTAAAATGTTGATTAATTTCCTTTTCGGTTGAGAATGGGGCACTCCTAGGTTAAGAAAATTAGCAAAGGTCATGCCCAATTTTCTTGACCTAGAAGGTGCCCGATTCTCAACCGAAACAAAAATTAATCAACATTTAGAGACAATGTTTTTTCTACAAAGCAAATATTTCTAAGTGGCTTTTATAGTTTTCCCTTAAGTTGAGAATGCAAACTAGTTTTTCTTCCTGCAGCAAGAGCAATAGTGCACTTAGTTTGGTGGAGTTGAAACCAGAGAGTTGATTACTAATTGGTAGCGGTGAGTGAGCTAATTCAGTAGGGCAGTGGATATATAAAGGGGAGTTTTGGAACAATCTTTTGGGTAAAGGGGTGTTTATAACCTGAATACGCACTTGCTCCCCACTCATGGGATAGGTGAAATGATATGATGCTGATGGTTAATCTGTAGCCTCAGATGTGATTATAACATATATAGAATTAAAAATGAAGCAAATGCTATGGAGTAAATAAAGAAATGCCAGACAGGGTCACGTAAGTAGGATTAAGCAGGCCATGGATGAATGAGGTAGATTAGGCAGGCCATGGATGAAAGGGAGGGTTGAGAAAATTATATTTTTGGATAAAAGGGTGTCTGTAATGTGAAAATATATGAAGCCTTGTTGTCCCACTCCCACCCACTCACTTGTGCATAGGATAGGTGAAAGTGATGGTGTGACCTAGTAGTATATGAATAAGGTGGGGATATATGCTGCTACTACACTAGTTGGTTAAAGATGGTTGTAATATTAAGAATGTTTGTGGAGAGGATATATTGGGTGAAATGGGAATGAGAATGAGAATGAAAATGATGATACAGTAGGACGGTGTAATATTCTGAAGTGAATTGTAGAGCCTACATACACATACACATATGCATACAGATACATATACAGATACAGATACAGGCCTAGAGTCAAAGGGCAATATTCCTCTAAATCTGAGAAGAATAGATACTACCCTGATCTCATCCAATAACTCTAGTAGCCTTTTTTCCTATTTAGAGTGAACATGGCCGACAATGATGAGGCCGGCGGTTCGGGCAAGCCATTCTGGCAATTGTCACAGGAGATGGAGGAAGAACCTCACCGCTATGAGGACGCCGCGGAAGACACCGATCCCGACTACACAACCCCTAGTGGCGTCGGGGATGACACCACTGATGGTGCCGCCGGGATGCCACCATTGATGATGGTAGCGAATGCACAGTGGCAACGGAGGAGGAAGGAACGCCAGGCCCCGAAGACCGAAACGTCGTGACGACACCATCAAGGAGGAATTTACTGAAGTGTCCTCAAGTGGGGCATCCAACGGCGCCCAAAGAATAGTCGGTGGGTACGCGTGACACTCGGGTGCATTCTTCGGAGCACCGCCTCGATCAACACCGAGAACCTAAGGCATCATGACCCGAGGGAATTTGCGCAACCTCCTCTTCACGAAGCTGCACGAACGATACAATTTCCCCGGTGACTTCGCAAACACACGCCTCTCAGGGAATAAAGTGAACAATGCCGCCTCACGAAGATGAGCACGGCCCTGGCTACGTGGAGAGCCGCGGTGAAGAGAAGGATTCTAAGTGGTGATAGTTATGAGAAGATCAAGGAGACAAATCCTTCGATCAGCGAAGCTGACTACCTGGAGTTCAAGATCAAGTGCGAGAGCAACGCATCCGCGGAATCAAGTCAGTGGGGGAAAGATATGTGGGACTTGAACTTAGGGGTCCAAAAACTTGTTCCGACGGTTACAGAGTGGCGGAACCTAAATGGGACAAGGAGGACGCAGAGCGTGCCGAGCAAGGCCTACCGCCCCTCTTTGATAAATACCATGAAAAGCAGACCAGGAACTATGTTAGGGCCCGGTACAAGGTGGACCCGGTAACAAAGGAGCTTACCCACGGATCCGAAGGTGAAGGAGCTTAAGCATGTTCTGGTAAGGAATACACCCCCGCGCAATTAGCTCCATATGGTTGCATTCTAATTAATGAAGCCAAATTTCTAAATGGTTCACGTTCCTTCCGTAGGAAACTGAAAGCAGTAGCGCGGGGTCTCAGAGCTCCCCGTATGCCCCTTGGGACACCACTTTAAATAGGGCGTTGAACGTAATGAAACACAAGGATAAGTTCAGTAAGCCATCGTCAACTGGTCGTGTGGCCGGCAAAGGCTTGTCCACGAAATGGTCAGAATACTATAAGGCTGGGCGAAAGGAGAGAAAGACCAGCTCGGAAAGCCAAGAGCGCGAGGTTAAAGAACTCAAGGCACAAATGGCACGGATTCTGGAGATTCCAAGAGCAAGTGCGAGACCAACTAGGAGCGACGATCACTGCCATTATGCCTTCCTTGCTTGAGGGGCTGCGGGGGTTGATAGCGGGTGGCCAACAGGGGCTGCCGCCGATTCCCATCTTCACGGGCAGCAACTCGCACAATGTGCCGGCATTGGTGTCTCCAGCGGAGGCGACATTGGTGTCTCCGGCGTCGGCGCCGGTATTGGAGCTTAATGCACCCGGGTGTGGGAACAATACGTCGGTCGGCACCTCGGCAGCAAGCGGCCCCTCCGTCACTTGCACGCCCTCCGTTGGCGGTGCCTCGACATTAGCCGAGCTCAATGCCATCACGGTAACTAAGCCTCGGCTGAGGACTTCATCTCCTTGCTTTTGACTGGGCATCCCTGACGCCCTACATATTTTCGTAGGGCGCCGCCAACATTCCATGCACTCTCCTGCACTTCGTGTACGGCGAGTTGATCGATGTTGCCAAGGCCAAAATCGTTGAACGGGCAACCGCGTGTTCCACGTAATACGATGCCACCCACCATGTATAGGGTTCAACTGGTTCGGATGCTGCGGGGCTGCGACGACTTGTTACCCTCCGTATCGACCCCCTAGGGATGACGAAGAAGATGTGATGACCCTTAACGCCTGCTTAAACTAGTCCATGCTTTGGCCAAAGAGCCAGATTCGTTTGGGGGCAGGGGACACCACCCCACAGACAACACCGCTAGTCGTGCCGGCGCCAAGCCATGGCAAGACCGCCGCAACGCTACCGTCGTCAACTGATCCGGACATGCGTATGGCACAGGATCCGGACAACGACGACGGTACATTTTTCAATGTCGATAAGTACATCAACGAACATGGGTACGGTGACGAATTCTTGGGGCCTCCTTCTCAAGAACCCAACCCTGCAAAAGACGATCGCGATTTAGCTGGTACCGCGGAGAAACCCAATTGCAACAAGCGTCGTCTGTTCAGTTCTCAGGAGACGCCTCTAGCTTCCGCCTCATCGAGATTCAAATAGCCGAGGTGCAAAATATTATTAGCCCCAACACACTCAAGAAGGTGCTCTCTGAGCAGAACTCGATCCCATTACAGCAGAAGAAGCAGAAGGGACAGAAAAGAAAAAAAAAGGGTGTGAGCCAGCCAGCACCGAGTATGATCCGTGCTCAGGACAGGCCACCAATACCTAAGGATATCTCGAGGAGGGGTGCATGTGGCAGGTAGGCCGACGCTACAGACTAATCTGCTCAATGCTGCAACTGGTGCTATGCGGAGTCTGCATGATGGTGTTCTTTCTATGGAGAAGCAGCGTCTCTCCGAGAATGATGTGGCATACCCGGTTTTCGTGGCCAAGGTGCCAGAGGGAAAGGGCTTTGTCGATAGCACCATCGGGCGTATGATCGTCCTGCGGCTTGATGACATCTTCGCTCTGTTTAACCTTTATCCGCTGCACTACACCTTCATTCGGTTATTTTCGCTCAGTACGGAGATGCGGATCATTAGAGACAAGACCCCAGACATCGTGATAGTCGACCCCTTCTACATGCATGCCAAGATCTTGGGCAGCACTGGGGACCGGCAAGTCATGAGTTCATACCTCGAAGGCGTCATTCCGGCGAACCCAGATAAGGATAACTTCCTCGTGCCTTACTTCCGAGTAAGTCATCCCCTCACCTCCCCGTAACATATGATTTCTTAGATTTCGATCGTTCTTTTTTTCTAACATTCCGTGTTTTGTGCAGTGACACACATTGCACACTCATCCTCTTAAGCCCGAAATATTCCATGGCCACGTATTTCGACTCGGACCGTCAGTCGAAGAAAGACTACACAAATATCAAGAAAGTTCTTGATGATGCTCTCCCCAGCTATGCCAAATCTGGAGGCACCTTTAGGAGGCCAATTTGTAGGTATGGCAAGCACGTGTTCACCCACGTAACGACGTTCAGCTGCGTCAAGCAGCCGCCTGGCAGTCAGAAGGATGCCTACTATGCCCTCCATCACATGCGGGCGATCGTACGGGACCATCATCACCTTATGCTACCAAATAATCTCAAAGAATGGGCTGCATGCTTGTCGGCAATCCAGGACGAGGAAATCAGACAAGAATTCTTTCGCATCTAGTCGGAGTTTGCGGAAATCATCTATCAAGATGTCCTTCGTACCTCGGAGCAGTTCTACCTCAAATATCACCCGTCCAATAGTGAAATAGAAACAACACTACAAATGCAGGCTGACAATGACCGCACATTCATGACCATCACGAAAGACGGCGGCTTCATCCACGCTCCGGTCCCTGAGTCGAGTCAAAAGTATTGATGCTATGTAGTTCTGAAATATCGATTAGCTCATGTTGTAATTAAACTTTAATGAACTTGTATGTCTCTTTAGTTTGGACAGTCGTTCAACTTATACGTAATCGATGCTATTTATTAGTAGGACCATGAATCATGCTATTAATGTGTTGCTTTTCTCTTCCGATCCTTTGTTGCATACTTATACATTGCTTATATATTATCTGTGAATTGCTACTAACGTTTTGTTTGTCTAGTGCATAGAGATGCCGTCGTATGTCGTGTACAAGGGTGAGGTTCCCGGAGTCTACGACGACTGGGAGGAGTGTCGGAGACAGGTTCACTGTTTCAGCGGTAAAAGTTACAAACGGTACACAACTAGGGCGGAGGCGGAAGCTAGATACACGCGCTATCTAGAGGGAGAGAGGAGGGAACGAAGGAGGAACCGGATGAAGATCAGTTTCATCACGATGATGCTCATCATGACCGCAACCCTCTTCTATGCGATGGTAGTTTAGATATCGACTTGTAATGTGGAGACAAACTCGCTACCCGCGGTCTCGAGCCTTGTAATGTTCTAACTTTGTTCGGTATTTTGAATTCGAAGACTAATATGATGAATTGTATTCAGAGACTAATCTTCTATTGTATTCGATAAATCTGCTGTTTATATGTTGTGCTGTTTATATTCTGTGATGTAATGTATTTTGTAACCTGTGCAAATATTAGAAAAGCAAAAAAAATAATTCCTAACATTCATAGTACTGGCGCACCATATTGCACTTTAGTGGCGCACATAAATAAACACCCAGTGGCGCATTATCTAAAAGTGCGCCATTGGTAACCCAGAGCACAAGGTACACATGCTCCCTTGGAGTAACAGCAGTGGTGCACTTCTAGGCCTAGTAATGGCGCACTTTAGCTGCGCCATTAGTGTCTGGGATAGTAATAGCGCACCAGGTGGTGCGCCACTGTTATGTAGATTAACAGTGGCGCACCAGGCGTGCGCCATTACTATTTATTAGTAGTGGCGTGATAATAGTGGCACACCTATAGTGCGCCATTAATAGCCAAAATAGGTGCGCCACTAATAGCCTTTTTTCTAGTAGTGGAGAACTAGGTCAAGTGAATCCGCTCCCTTGTAATCGATACTCCCAATCAATACAACACAAGTAGGACGTAGGCTTTTACCTCTTCTTGAGGGGCCGAACCTGGGTAAACTCATGTCCCTCGTCTCTATCAACCCCTTCGAGTCCACCACCTTAGCAGTGGCCTCGAACCCAAGTCTTCGGACATCTGGCATGAAAAAACCACGATAGACGCCTCACTACCACCTTCGTCATCATCACCACCAAAGGAGATCTGAGTACACGGGTATGGGCATTCCCCTTGGCTTGAGCCAAGCTTGGGGGAGATGCCCCAGTATCGTATCACCTTCACTTTTTACTTTGCTTTCGATTTTCGATCCCTAGCCTTTTCATGATCTAGTTGAATAAAAGTTTAGTATGATCAATTTTTTCAGTGCTAGTTTCATGATCTATCTATCTATGTAATCGAATGAGAGTCATATAATAAAGTTTAGTTTGAGCTTTTGCCCTTTTACTTTCTTGTTGCAATCATGATAAAAGAAAATAAATGAGAAAAGGTCATATGCTAATCTTATGGTGAGTAATGACATCACAATAAAGAAAAGTATAAGCGGTCAAATTTATTGGAGATTGGAAAACATAGCATTAGTCAATGATGCAATTCATGAAAGAATTAATTAGGTAAGAGAAGATTCACATGCAAATACACTATCGTGGACATTTTTTATGATTGTGAGCCCCCATTAAATATTATATGCCAAAATTGTTGACGTTGGACAAGGAAGACAATGTAATGATTTATGCTTCTTCATATCCACACAGCCTCGAGGAGGCCGTTCCCGGGCGCAGTTTCGGCCACGGCGGAGGGGCACCATCGGCGACGACGAGCAGGTGCGACAGCGGCGGAAGGTGAAGAAATGGCGAGCGGAGGGGGGTTTGCAGCGGCGTTGGGAGCGCTCGGAGGCTGTCCGGACAGCTCGAACTCGCCGGAGGCCGAGACGGCGCCATGGCATTTGTGGGTGAAGGAGGAGGGCACGGGGTCTAGGGGTTTGGTCTCGGGAAGTACAAGGGAGAGGGGGAGAGCCAAGGGTGCGAGAGGGAGCTCGGGAAGATGTCTTAAAGGCGGGGGTGACTAGGGGGAGCTCGGGTGCCCTCGGACGCGCCTAGGGCGTGATGAGCACGCACGCCAGAGGTGCCTTGAAGGTTTTTTAGTGTTGGGGAGGGGCGTGGGAGGTCGAGGGGAGGCTATTGGCGAGAGAAGGTGCCCTGCCGAAGCTTGCTGCGAGCTACAAGACGAGGACAAGCGGCAGAGCGCCGGTTTTGCATGCTGGTTGCGTGGTCACCATGCCAACCCTTGTCCAGGACATCTTTTTGGTTGGCCAAAGTTGTCTGGGTTGCGAGGCATGCACGCAGTAGAGTAGTGGTACAATCTCATTGTAAATGGAGCTGGTTAAATGGGTTTTTTACAGCTAGGAAGTTTGTTGTAGCAAACTTGGGGCCCACCCAAAGTGTTGTTGTTGTTGTGCTCTTGTGGTAAAACCTTGTATACTGGTCAAAGGAAAGGAGGGACTATGCACCCACCAATTTGCAGCTTAGGAAGATAATTCTACAGAGTACTTGCAGTACAAAGGCACTATTGCTGCCATAATGAAGGTTTAGATGAACTGCCCATATTTTCCACATGAGCCTGCCATATTTGGGTTCGGTTTGATGAATAGGAATGCAAGTGAGGTTGTGGAAAAGTTTTGGGTCTTTAGCATGATTAGAAGGGTGGGAGAGGTGCTGTTATGGTAAAAAGAAAGGGAATAAGAGAGAGTTACCCCGTAAATAATTGACCATAGGTAGAATATGTTGTGGTAAAAAGTTGGAGGCAAGAGGAATCTTTTTGGGCCCACTTAGCTTGTCCACATGTGTATGGCTGAAGGTGCTTGTGCTGTGTTTGGGCTAGGCAGGGGAATCCTATGACCTTGAGATTTACCAGGGGTAAATGGTAGGTCCATTTGGTCTTGATCACAAGTTTTCATCTCAATTGAAGAAAGTTTATAATGCAAACTTGGTAAACCCTAGAAATGGACAGAAATGGATTTCTATAGATCTGATCATGCAATCCTATTCCCCTTGATGCAGCATCATCATTTGGTTAATAGAGAATGCTCACAAAGTTTGGGATCAATAAGTGAAACTTCACAATGCAAAGTTGTTTAAATTTGGCTCTGGACAGGAATGGTTTTAGGATCTTTTGGTGAATCAAAACAATTGGGATTGAGATGAAACTTGGCAATATGACGACATATATCATATGTGACAAGCTAGAATTTTCCTGGATTTATTTGAGAATATTTCTTATAGAAATATTTCAAATGCTTGGAATAGGCAGAAATGATTTTGAAGGGTTTTGTCCAATACTTTGAACATGACCATGCCTTTAAACTCTTATATATGGACAATATATGTCCACTAAGCTTTCCTAAATTTTCCCAAATATTTTAAAGCATTTAACAATTTTTCCCTATAAAAGACCATTCCTGGCCTTAAGAAAAAGCCTTTAAATAAAATAAGAAAATAGTCTTTTAAAATAATATTTTGTGGTTTTGGGAAGTTATATATGTAGTAGGTTCCAAATAAAGCATTTGGGAAAAGGATCCACCCAATTTGGGGACTTGCAGTGCAAATCTCAAATCAGGGGGTTTTGAAAAACCTAATTTGAATAAAACCTTTTTGGCCAAAATAAAATTTTGTAAAAATATAATTAAGTCCTATTCACATGGCATGATCATTGGACAAGAGTGGGGATCAAGGAAAAGAGTTTTGAGAGTAGGAGGGATTTTATGAATATAGAGCACTAGCAAGCAATCAGACAATCAACAATCAAGTCAAGCATAACAAGCACACAAAAGTTTTAATTGGCCCTGATTTTTGAGTCATGATAACTTAGTCATGAGGCAAATCACAGGGTGTGACACGGGCCGAAAGATATAGGCCTGGCTATATGGCGGTTTGCCAAGATGGGACAAGATGAAGGCCCAGACAGAAGATGGTATGAAGACCCGGGCGGTTAAGCCGCCCAGAGACGGTTTGCCCAAGATGGAAGGCGACATAGAAACATCATTATCTACATTGTAAGAGTCGGTGTATGACTCGTGTAACCCAGGGCCTCGACCTCCTATATAAAGGCGAGACCCAGGGGCGGCTTAGACAGAAACCAATCAATCGAGCACTACTAGAAAAACGGCTATAGCTAATATGGACATTAATGGCGCACCATGTATGTGGTGCGCCACTGCTATATAGCAGTGGCGCACCAGATATAGGTGAGCCATTAATGGCCATATTACTAATGTCACACCTGGTGTGTGGTGCACCATTACTAGTTTTGTCCTGGCCCCACACCCTTCCCAGACTTAGGAGTGGCGCACTAGGGGAAAATGCGCCATTACTAGTTTTAACTAGTAATGGCGCACCACACCCACGGTACGCCACTACTAACAATTTTTTTTCAATTTTTTTTCAAAACTAGTAATGGCGCACCACACACCAGGTGCGCCATTAGTAACCCTGGTTACCAATGGCACAATTTAGGAGGTGCGCCATTGGTAACCTGAGAGCAGCTAGATATTTTTGACAGCCACCTACCACACTCACTTTCCCCACTTCATTCTCTCCACCTCTACCAAGCTTGGTCTCGGCTGCCTCCTCCTCCTCACCTCATTTGCACCATAGATTCACCCAAATTAAGTGGTTAAATTTCCTTTTGTTGATAGGTAAGTAAGGGGAAAGCTTTCTTTATGTTCTAGATCTACTTTTTTCTCCCTCCAACATACACAATTTTTATGGCCTAGATCTACGTATGTCTGTGGTGTTGCATATGTTTGTGTTTGCAGGTACCGGTATTTGAAATGCGATAGTTGCCAATATTTTGCCGGAATGTTGATTCATTTCTGTTTCAGCGAGAATTTGGCACTATGCATTCTTTTTGGTCCTATTTTTAGGCAAAATGATGCCAAATTTTTTTTTGGTTCTAAAATATCGTTTTGCTCTACCCCGCAGGCGACCATGGTCCGCACGATGACCGAAGGCATCGTGAATAGGTTTTTGAGCTCCGCGAAGGCCGAAATGCTTCAAAAGAACGAGACGGAGATAAGATGTCCGTGTCGAAGATGCAAGCTGAAGAGTCTTATGGATCCGGATTCCAGACAGGTGCGGGACCACCTGCTCGTGCGTGGTTTCATGGATGGCTATAGGTGGCAAGGTGATGAAGATGGTTATGAAGTCGTCCACGGGGGCCGGGCAAGAAATAAGGAAGGGCATCAAGACAATAGCGGCAAGGGCGGGCGAGAAGACGAAGAATCTCTAGGACATGATCACGAAGTAGATGCAGGACACAATCATCATGTAGAAGATGCCGGACATGTTGATGAGGAGATCAAGACGAAGGGCATGATCATGAAGATGAAGATGCCGGAGAAGACGACGAAGGGCCATCGATGGGCTGGTTGTAGGACCCTCATATTTAAGAGCTGCTTCTCAACCAGATGGGTAACGCAAGAGCTGCCGCCCGAGAGAAAGCCAAGCTGGATCAATTGGAGATAGACGCGGTTACTCCATTGTATGAAGGATGCAGGCCCAAGGATACCTGCCTGAAAGTAACGCTCATGGCTCTGGAGATGAAGGTAAAACACAAAATGACCAACGCATGCTTCGACAAGAACATGTCATTCTGGCACGAACGTCTTCCCAAGGGGAACAAGTGCCCGACCAGTTTCGAGGAGGCGAAGAAAATCGTGTGTCCTCTAGATTTACCGCACGTGAAATACCATGTGTGCATGAACGATTGCATCATTTATCGGGACAAGCACGTGGAGTCTACCATATGTCCGATGTGCGGCGTCACTCAATACAAGAAGAGGAAGAAAGCTCCTCGAAAAGTGGTGTGGTACTTTCCGATCACTCCTCGTCTGCAGCGGTATTTTGCGGACCCTAACCAAGCAGAGCTCCTGTGTTGGCACGCGGATAGGGAGGAGAAGAAGCGAGAAGATGACGGAAATGATCCGGAGATAAATAAAAAAGACAAGATGCTGAGTCACCCTAAGGATGCGAGCCAGTGGCAAGCGTTGAACTTCGAACACCCAGAATTTGGGGATGATCCAAGGAACATCATGCTGGGCACGAGCACCGATGGAGTCAATCCGTTTGGCAGCCAGAGAAGCACACATAGCACCTAGCCTGTGTTTGTGTGGATGTACAACCTTCCCCCCTAGATGTGCATGAAGAGGAAGGATATTCACATGAGTATGCTAATTGAAGGGCCGAAACAACCAGGGAACGACATCAATCTGTATTTGGGGCTGCTGAAATAGGAGCTAGACACACTGTGGAAAATGTCAGCCAATACGTGGGACACTGCAGCGAAACAATATTTCCCTATGAGAGCCGCACTGCTCACGACGGTGCACGACTATCTCGGTTACGGATATGTCACGGGGCAGGTGGTCCACGGATTTTGTGCATGCGTCAGGTGCATGGATGACACAATGTATCGCCAGCTAGATAGAGATCCCGGGTCTTCGAAAACCGTGTTCATCGGACATCGAAGGTGGCTTCGCGACGATGACGCATGGAGAAAACTCAAGGATTTGTTCGATGGTGAAACCGAACCTCGAAGACCCCCATGTACGAGGAGCAGCGAGGAAATAGACGAGTTGTTGAAAAATTGGAAAGAGTGCCCACCGCCGGGAAAGAAGCGAAAGGCGCCAGAGCCACTGCTGAAGGTATGGAAAACGAGGTCTGTTTTCTGGGACTTGCCGTACTGGAAGATCCTCCGTGTGCCTCACAGCCTTGATGTCATGCATATCACGAAGAACGTGTGCGAGAGTCTGCTTGGTACCCTGCTCAACATGCCAGAGAGGACCAAAGATGGGCCAAAAGCAAGGGCAGACTTAGCGAAGCAGAAGTTCAGCGGGAAGATAAGCAGATACCTAGACTTAGCGAAGCAGAAGTTCAGCGGGATGAAGTCTCACGACTTTCACATGCTGATGACGCAGATACTTCCAGTTGCAATCCATGGGATCATGGACGCGCACGTCCGTGAAACGCTATTTGGCCTATGCAACTTTTTTGATGTCATCTCTCGGAAGTCGGTTGGCGTGAGGCGACTCAGAAGGCTATAGGAAGAGATCATGGTGATACTATGCGAGCTTGAGATGTACTTCCCGCTCGCATTCTTCGATGTCATGGTGCATCTGCTAGTCCATATCGTGGAGGATATCATCCAACTCGGGCCGACGTTCCTGCACAACATGATGCCGTTGAAAAGGATGAATGGTGTCATCAAAGGATACGTTCGCAACAGGGCACGTCCAGATGGAAGCATAGCCAAGGGCTTTCTGACCGAAGAGTGCATCTCCTTATGCATGAATTATCTAGGCATCGAGAACCCCGTTGGTCTGCCCGTCAACAGGCACCTTGGCAGGCTCGCTGGATGGGGTCACCATGAGGGTCGACGCAAAATGCATGTCGACTTCAAGGGTCGACTCGCCGACTTTGAAAGAGCAAACCTAGTCGTGCTACAACACATAGACGTGGTCGATCCTTAGGTGGTAGAGCACAAAACGTTTATTGATAAGACGTACAATGACTGAGGCCAATAGAGGACGGACGGAGATATAATCAAAGAGCACAACTCATGTTTCACGCGTTGGTTCAAGGACAAGCTTCTGTCGTACCCTTTACATGAGGATTCTTCCGCGGAAGAAAAACTCATATTAGCCTTGTCACAGGGCGCTGAGCACAACCTAATGACCTATGAGGCGTACGATATCAACGGCTACAAATTCTGCACCGAGGAAAAGGACATGAAGAGCGATTATCAGATCTCCGGGGTAACGATGGAATCCTACACCGGTAACGACAAGGACAGATACTACGAAAGGATCGAGGAGATCTGGGAGCTGAGCTACGCTGGAGAGAAGGTCGCGATGTTCCGTGTCAGATGGGCCAAGAGCATCCTAAAATAAGACCGGTATTTCACCACCATGGTTATACCCGAAGCCAAATCCAAGACCGCGGGCGCAAACGTCACCGCGAAAAATGAGCCATGGGTACTGGCTTGCCAAGTGGACCAATGCTTCTTCATTACCGACCCATCAAAGCCTAGTTGTGTTGTCGTGAGGAGAGGAAAAAGGAACATTATCGGAATGGATGGAGTCGCCAATGGGCAAGACTTCGACAAGTACGACGACCCGAAGATGCAAGATGACGACGACGATGAAGTACCATACAGCACAAGAAGAAGCAGGACCACCCTACCTAAAGGACTTCCGTTCAAGAGAAGAATTCAAGGGGTTCCGGGGCTAAATTATTCAACCGCGAGAAAGAAGGGCAAGAAGATTGTGAAAACATAGCTAAGATCGAATCACGATGTGTCGGCCGCGTGTGTGTGTCAGTGGCAAGCTCAATCTCTGATGACTGTTATTTCATGTCACTTGATTTCAACCATGTCATCTAATTCTAAATCTTTGCACAATAGTTTTATCACTCCATTTGCATTTTCCTTTTCTTTGATCTCAAATCTTAAATTATTACATGCAACTAAAAATCCAAAAAATAGGAAAAAAGTTAGTAATGGCGCACCAGGAGAAGGTGCGCCATTGCTATCACGGTGTTTAGGACGCACCCCTAAAAGGTGCGCCATTGATATACCAATTTTTATGGTGCACCCCTAAAAGGTGCGCCATTGCTAACCGTCCCCCCACTAAAATATCCAAGACCCAACCCGTCGTCCTTCTCCCCAATCTGCATCTCGCCCCTCGCCTCTCGCCCCCTCTCGCCATGGATGCCGCCTCCGGTCCGGCGCCGCGGCACCCCACATCTGGGCCTTGACTCCACACCACTGCCGCCCGCACTCCACCGGCGTCGTCTCTCGCCCCCTCGCCATTCAGCCAGTCGAGCTGCGGCGTCGTCTCTCGGCCCCCATCGCCGGTAAGACGCTCGAGCTAGCCGCCAAATCGACTGACACCCCTCGTTGCGGCGTTGCCCGGCCGCCGTCTAGCCGCCCCCTCACCCTCCAGTTGTCGTCGAGCCGCTTCCCTAACACTCCGCCTGTGCCGACTCAATAGAGGCCTTCATCGGCTTCGGCGTTGCGCGCGCCCATCTTCGTCGTTCCTGTACGTCCTCTTCGTCGGAACAGCGACGACATGAAGGAGAGGCAGAGGCGCAGCATCGTCAGCTGAGGTACTGAACCTCTTATTTATTTTACTTCACTGCAGTGCACAAGACCGGTTTTGGGGAATCAACGCGCTAGGGTTTCGGATTTGGGGATTTTTTTTCTAGGGATTGGGAATTTTGCAAAATTAGGATTACCTTTATTTTCTTTCAATTGGCGTGATGAATCACTTGCTTCTGATTGCTAATGTTTCTTACTACCGTCAGCAAGTAAACATTACTAGCATAATCTAATTATTATTTTAATTCCATAGCAAATACAAGTAAAACTTGATCATTAACATGCTAATTACGCAGGCTGAGACTTAACACGATCTCATAATCAAAATTAGGACTCTATAAAATTATCAGATCAGCTTTGACACCATTGTTGGATATTAATTGACTTTAGATTAGACATCAACTTAACCTGATCATTACCTAGAGCACCTAATTAGTCATTAAACAGTTGATCTTCCTGTTGGATACCCATGGGCCGCCACCAGCACGGCTCGGGATGGAGATGATCTTCCTATGCTTCCTGGATCAGTATGGTTTTAGGTGTGTCGAGAGAGCAGGAGAGCAGGTCAAGAATTGAGTCACTTAACCGCTGCCAGGCCCTCTAATGTATTCTCAAATTGATTTCCCTGGCGCTACACACTGGATATATGTAGGCCTTTTTTGTGCAGGGACAAATAGTTAGCCCTTTCTCCTAAAATGTTGATTAATTTCCTTTTCGGTTGAGAATGGGGCACTCCTAGGTTAAGAAAATTAGCAAAGGTCATGCCCAATTTTCTTGACCTAGAAGGTGCCCGATTCTCAACCGAAACAAAAATTAATCAACATTTAGAGACAATGTTTTTTCTACAAAGCAAATATTTCTAAGTGGCTTTTATAGTTTTCCCTTAAGTTGAAATGCAAACTAGTTTTTCTTCCTGCAGCAAGAGCAATAGTGCACTTAGTTTGGTGGAGTTGAAACCAGAGAGTTGATTACTAATTGGTAGCGGTGAGTGAGCTAATTCAGTAGGCAGTGGATATATAAAGGGGAGTTTTGGAACAATCTTTTGGGTAAAGGGGTGTTTATAACCTGAATACGCACTTGCTCCCCACTCATGGATAGGTGAAATGATATGATGCTGATGGTTAATCTGTAGCCTCAGATGTGATTATAACATATATAGAATTAAAAATGAAGCAAATGCTATGGAGTAAATAAAGAAATGCCAGACAGGGTCACGTAAGTAGGATTAAGCAGGCCATGGATGAATGAGGTAGATTAGGCAGGCCATGGATGAAAGGGAGGGTTGAGAAAATTATATTTTTGGATAAAAGGGTGTCTGTAATGTGAAAATATATGAAGCCTTGTTGTCCCACTCCCACCCACTCACTTGTGCATAGGATAGGTGAAAGTGATGGTGTGACCTAGTAGTATATGAATAAGGTGGGGATATATGCTGCTACTACACTAGTTGGTTAAAGATGGTTGTAATATTAAGAATGTTTGTGGAGAGGATATATTGGGTGAAATGGGAATGAGAATGAGAATGAAAATGATGATACAGTAGGACGGTGTAATATTCTGAAGTGAATTGTAGAGCCTACATACACATACACATATGCATACAGATACATATACAGATACAGATACAGGCCTAGAGTCAAAGGGCAATATTCCTCTAAATCTGAGAAGAATAGATACTACCCTGATCTCATCCAATAACTCTAGTAGCCTTTTTTCCTATTTAGAGTGAACATGGCCGACAATGATGAGGCCGGCGGTTCGGGCAAGCCATTCTGGCAATTGTCACAGGAGATGGAGGAAGAACCTCACCGCTATGAGGACGCCGCGGAAGACACCGATCCCGACTACACAACCCCTAGTGGCGTCGGGGATGACACCACTGATGGTGCCACCGGGATGCCACCATTGATGATGGTAGCGAATGCACAGATGGCAGCCAACCGAAGAGGCAACGGAAGGAACGGCGCCCGAACGTGCTCGACACCATCAAGGAGGAATTTACTGAAGTGTCCTCAAGTGGGCATCCAAAGGCGCCCAAAGAATTAGTCGGTGGGTACGCGGGACAACTCGGGTGCATTCTCCGGAGCACCGCCTTGATCAACACCGAGAACCTAAGGCATCATGACCGAGGGAATTTGCGCAACCTCCTCTTCACGAAGCTGCACGAACGATACAAGTTCCCCGGTGACTTCGCAAACACACGCCTCTCAGGGAATAAAGTGAACATTGCCGCCCTCACGAAGATGAGCACGGCCCTGGCTACTTGGAGAGCCGCGGTGAAGAGAAGGATTCTAAGTGGTGATAGTTATGAGAAGATCAAGGAGACAAATCCTTCGATCAGCGAAGCTGACTACCTGGAGTTCAAGATCAAGTGCGAGAGCAACGCATCCGCGGAATCAAGTCAGTGGGGGAAAGATATGTGGGACTTGAACTTAGGGGTCCAAAAACTTGTTCCGACGGTTACAGAGTGGCGGAACCTAAATGGGACAAGGAGGACGCAGAGCGTGCCGAGGAAGGCCTACCGCCCCTCTTTGATAAATACCATGAAAAGCAGACCAGGAACTATGTTAGGGCCTGGTACAAGGTGGACCCGGTAACAAAGGAGCTTACCACGGATCCGAAGGTGAAGGAGCTTAAGCATGTTCTGGTAAGGAATACACCCCCGCGCAATTAGCTCCATATGGTTGCATTCTAATTAATGAAGCCAAATTTCTAAATGGTTCACGTTCCTTCCGTAGGAAACTGAAAGCAGTAGCGCGGGGTCTCAGAGCTCCCCGTATGCCCCTTGGGACACCACTTTAAATAGGGCGTTGAACGTAATGAAACACAAGGATAAGTTCAGTAAGCCATCGTCAACTGGTCGTGTGGCCGGCAAAGGCTTGTCCACGAAATGGTCAGAATACTATAAGGCTGGGCGAAAGGAGAGAAAGACCAGCTCGGAAAGCCAAGAGCGCGAGGTTAAAGAACTCAAGGCACAAATGGCACGGATTCTGGAGATATTCCAAGAGCAAGTGCGAGACCAACTAGGAGCGACGATCACTGCCATTATGCCTTCCTTGCTTGAGGGGCTGCGGGGGTTGATAGCGGGTGGCCAACAGGGGCTGCCGCCGATTCCCATCTTCACGGGCAGCAACTCGCACAATGTGCCGGCATTGGTGTCTCCAGCGGAGGCGACATTGGTGTCTCCGGCGTCGGCGCCGGTATTGGAGCTTAATGCACCCGGGTGTGGGAAGAATACGTCGGTCGGCACCTCGGCAGCAAGCGGCCCCTCCGTCACTTGCACGCCCTCCGTTGGCGGTGCCTCGACATTAGCCGAGCTCAATGCCATCACGGTAACTAAGCCTCGGCTGAGGACTTCATCTCCTTGCTTTTGACTGGGCATCCCTGACGCCCTACATATTTTCGTAGGGCGCCGCCAACATTCCATGCACTCTCCTGCACTTCGTGTACGGCGAGTTGATCGATGTTGCCAAGGCCAAAATCGTTGAACGGGCAACCGCGTGTTCCACGGTAATACGATGCCACCCACCATGTATAGGGTTCAACTGGTTCGGGTGCTGCGGGGCTGCGACGACTTGTTACCTCCGTATCGACCCCCTAGGGATGACGAAGAAGATGTGATGACCCTTAACGCCTGCTTAAACTAGTCCATGCTTTGGCCAAAGAGCCAGATTCGTTTGGGGGCAGGGGACACCACCCCACAGACAACACCGCTAGTCGTGCCGGCGCCAAGCCATGGCAAGACCGCCGCAACGCTACCGTCGTCAACTGATCCGGACATGCGTATGGCACAGGATCCGGACAACGACGACGGTACATTTTTCAATGTCGATAAGTACATCAACGAACATGGGTACGGTGACGAATTCTTGGGGCCTCCTTCTCAAGAACCCAACCCTGCAAAAGACGATCGCGATTTAGCTGGTACCGCGGAGAAACCCAATTGCAACAAGCGTCGTCTGTTCAGTTCTCAGGAGACGCCTCTAGCTTCCGCCTTCATCGAGATTCAAATAGCCGAGGTGCAAAATATTATTAGCCCCAACACACTCAAGAAGGTGCTCTCTGAGCAGAACTCGATCCCATTATAGCAGAAGAAGCAGAAGGGACAGAAAAGAAAAAAAAAGGGTGTGAGCCAGCCAGCACCGAGTATGATCCATGCTCAGGACAGGCCACCAATACCTAAGGATATCTCGAGGAGGGTGCATGTGGCAGGTAGGCCGACGCTACAGACTAATCTGCTCAATGCTGCAACTGGTGCTATGCGGAGTCTGCATGATGGTGTTCTTTCTATGGAGAAGCAGCGTCTCTCCGAGAATGATGTGGCATACCCGGTTTTCGTGGCCAAGGTGCCAGAGGGAAAGGGCTTTGTCGATAGCACCATCGGGCGTATGATCGTCCTGCGGCTTGATGACATCTTCGCTCTGTTTAACCTTTATCCGCTGCACTACACCTTCATTCGGTTATTTTCGCTCAGTACGGAGATGCGGATCATTAGAGACAAGACCCTAGACATCGTGATAGTCGACCCCTTCTACATGCATGCCAAGATCTTGGGCAGCACTGGGGACCGGCAAGTCATGAGTTCATACCTCGAAGGCGTCATTCCGGCGAACCCAGATAAGGATAACTTCCTCGTGCCTTACTTCCGAGTAAGTCATCCCCTCACCTCCCCGTAACATATGATTTCTTAGATTTCGATCGTTCTTTTTTTCTAACATTCCGTGTTTTGTGCAGTGACACACATTGCACACTCATCCTCTTAAGCCCGAAATATTCCATGGCCACGTATTTCGACTCGAACCGTCAGTTGAAGAAAGACTACACAAATATCAAGAAAGTTCTTGATGATGCTCTCCCCAGCTATGCCAAATCTGGAGGCACCTTCAGGAGGCCAATTTGTAGGTATGGCAAGCACGTGTTCACCCACGTAACGACGTTCAGCTGCGTCAAGCAGCCGCCTGGCAGTCAGAAGGATGCCTACTATGCCCTCCATCACATGCGGGCGATCGTACGGGACCATCATCACCTTATGCTACCAAATAATCTCAAAGAATGGGCCGCACGCTTGTCGGCAATCCAGGACGAGGAAATCAGACAAGAATTCTTTCGCATCTAGTCGGAGTTTGCGGAAATCATCTATCAAGATGTCCTTCGTACCTCGGAGCAGTTCTACCTCAAATATCACCCGTCCAATAGTGAAATAGAAACAACGCTACAAATGCAGGCTGACAATGACCGCACATTCATGACCATCACGAAAGACGGCGGCTTCATCCACGCTCCGGTCCCTGAGTCGAGTCAAAAGTATTGATGCTATGTAGTTCTGAAATATCGATTAGCTCATGTTGTAATTAAACTTTAATGAACTTGTATGTCTCTTTAGTTTGGACAGTCGTTCAACTTATACGTAATCGATGCTATTTATTAGTAGGACCATGAATCATGCTATTAATGTGTTGCTTTTCTCTTCCGATCCTTTTGTTGCATACTTATACATTGCTTATATATTATCTGTGAATTGCTACTAACGTTTTGTTTGTCTAGTGCATAGAGATGCCGTCGTATGTCGTGTACAAGGGTGAGGTTCCCGGAGTCTACGACGACTGGGAGGAGTGTCGGAGACAGGTTCACTGTTTCAGCGGTAAAAGTTACAAACGGTACACAACTAGGGCGGAGGCGGAAGCTAGATACACGCGCTATCTAGAGGGAGAGAGGAGGGAACGAAGGAGGAACCGGATGAAGATCAGTTTCATCACGATGATGCTCATCATGACCGCAACCCTCTTCTATGCGATGGTAGTTTAGATATCGACTTGTAATGTGGAGACAAACTCGCTACCCGCGGTCTCGAGCCTTGTAATGTTCTAACTTTGTTCGGTATTTTGAATTCGAAGACTAATATGATGAATTGTATTCAGAGACTAATCTTCTATTGTATTCGATAAATCTGCTGTTTATATGTTGTGCTGTTTATATTCTGTGATGTAATGTATTTTGTAACCTGTGCAAATATTAGAAAAGCAAAAAAAAATAATTCCTAACATTCATAGTACTGGCACACCATATTGCACTTTAGTGGCGCACATAAATAAACACCCAGTGGCGCATTATCTAAAAGTGCGCCATTGGTAACCCAGAGCACAAGGTACACATGCTCCCTTGGAGTAACAGCAGTGGCGCACTTCTAGGCCTAGTAATGGCGCACTTTAGCTGCGCCATTAGTGTCTGGGATAGTAATAGCGCACCAGGTGGTGCGCCACTGTTATGTAGATTAACAGTGGCGCACCAGGCGTGCGCCATTACTATTTATTAGTAGTGGCGTGATAATAGTGGCACACCTATAGTGCGCCATTAATAGCCAAAATAGGTGCGCCACTAATAGCCTTTTTTCTAGTAGTGGAGAACTAGGTCAAGTGAATCCGCTCCCTTGTAATCGATACTCCAATCAATACAACACAAGTAGGACGTAGGCTTTTACCTCTTCTTGAGGGGCCGAACCTGGGTAAACTCATGTCCCTCGTCTCTATCAACCCCTTCGAGTCCACCACCTTAGCAGTGGCCTCGAACCCAAGTCTTCGGACATCTGGCGTGAAAAAACCACGATAGACGCCTCACTACCACCTTCGTCATCATCACCACCAAAGGAGATCTGAGTACACGGGTATGGGCATTCCCCTTGGCTTGAGCCAAGCTTGGGGGAGATGCCCCAGTATCGTATCACCTTCACTTTTTACTTTGCTTTCGATTTTCGATCCTTAGCCTTTTCATGATCTAGTTGAATAAAAGTTTAGTATGATCAATTTTTTCAGTGCTAGTTTCATGATCTATCTATCTATGTAATCGAATGAGAGTCATATAATAAAGTTTAGTTTGAGCTTTTGCCCTTTTACTTTCTTGTTGCAATCATGATAAAAGAAAATAAATGAGAAAAGGTCATATGCTAATCTTATGGTGAGTAATGACATCACAATAAAGAAAAGTATAAGCGGTCAAATTTATTGGAGATTGGAAAACATAGCATTAGTCAATGATGCAATTCATGAAAGAATTAATTAGGTAAGAGAAGATTCACATGCAAATACACTATCGTGGACATTTTTTATGATTGTGAGCCCCCATTAAATATTATATGCCAAAATTGTTGACGTTGGACAAGGAAGACAATGTAATGATTTATGCTTCTTCATATCCACACAGCCCCGAGGAGGCCGTTCCCGGGCGCAGTTTCGGCCACGGCGGAGGGGCACCATCGGCGACGACGAGCAGGTGCGACAGCGGCGGAAGGTGAAGAAATGGCGAGCGGAGGGGGGTTTGCAGCGGCGTTGGGAGCGCTCGGAGGCTGTCCGGACAGCTCGAACTCGCCGGAGGCCGAGACGGCGCCATGGCATTTGTGGGTGAAGGAGGAGGGCACGGGGTCTAGGGGTTTGGTCTCGGGAAGTACAAGGGAGAGGGGGAGAGCCAAGGGTGCGAGAGGGAGCTCGGGAAGATGTCTTAAAGGCGGGGGTGACTAGGGGGAGCTCGGGTGCCCTCGGACGCGCCTAGGGCGTGATGAGCACGCACGCCAGAGGTGCCTTGAAGATTTTTTAGTGTTGGGGAGGGGCGTGGGAGGTCAAGGGGAGGCTATTGGCGAGAGAAGGTGCCCTGCCGAAGCTTGCTGCGAGCTACAAGACGAGGACAAGCGGCAGAGCGCCGGTTTTGCATGCTGGTTGCGTGGTCACCATGCCAACCCTTGTCCAGGACATCTTTTTGGTTGGCCAAAGTTGTCTGGGTTGCGAGGCATGCACGCAGTAGAGTAGTGGTAAAATCTCATTGTAAATGGAGCTGGTTAAATGGGTTTTTTACAGCTAGGAAGTTTGTTGTAGCAAACTTGGGGCCCACCCAAAGTGTTGTTGTTGTTGTGCTCTTGTGGTAAAACCTTGTATACTGGTCAAAGGAAAGGAGGGACTATGCACCCACCAATTTGCAGCTTAGGAAGATAATTCTACAGAGTACTTGCAGTACAAAGGCACTATTGCTGCCATAATGAAGGTTTAGATGAACTGCCCATATTTTCCACATGAGCCTGCCATATTTGGGTTTGGTTTGATGAATAGGAATACAAGTGAGGTTGTGGAAAAGTTTTGGGTCTTTAGCATGATTAGAAGGGTGGGAGAGGTGCTGTTATGGTAAAAAGAAAGGGAATAAGAGAGAGTTACCCCGTAAATAATTGACCATAGGTAGAATATGTTGTGGTAAAAAGTTGGAGGCAAGAGGAATCTTTTTGGGCCCACTTAGCTTGTCCACATGTGTATGGCTGAAGGTGCTTGTGCTGTGTTTGGGCTAGGCAGGGGAATCCTATGACCTTGAGATTTACCAGGGGTAAATGGTAGGTCCATTTGGTCTTGATCACAAGTTTTCATCTCAATTGAAGAAAGTTGATAATGCAAACTTGGTAAACCCTAGAAATGGACAGAAATGGATTTCTATAGATCTGATCATGCAATCCTATTCCCCTTGATGCAGCATCATCATTTGGTTAATAGAGAATGCTCACAAAGTTTGGGATCAATAAGTGAAACTTCACAATGCAAAGTTGTTTAAATTTGGCTCTGGACAGGAATGGTTTTAGGATCTTTTGGTGAATCAAAACAATTGGGATTGAGATGAAACTTGGCAATATGACGACATATATCATATGTGACATGCTAGAATTTTCCTGGATTTATTTGAGAATATTTCTTATAGAAATATTTCAAATGCTTGGAATAGGCAGAAATGATTTTGAAGGGTTTTGTCCAATACTTTGAACATGACCATGCCTTTAAACTCTTATATATGGACAATATATGTCCACTAAGCTTTCCTAAATTTTCCCAAATATTTTAAAGCATTTAACAATTTTTCCCTATAAAAGACCATTCCTGGCCTTAAGAAAAAGCCTTTAAATAAAATAAGAAAATAGTCTTTTAAAATAATATTTTGTGGTTTTGGGAAGTTATATATGTAGTAGGTTCCAAATAAAGCATTTGGGAAAAGGATCCACCCAATTTGGGGACTTGCAGTGCAAATCTCAAATCAGGGGGTTTTGAAAAACCTAATTTGAATAAAACCTTTTTGGCCAAAATAAAATTTTGTAAAAATATAATTAAGTCCTATTCACATGGCATGATCATTGGACAAGAGTGGGGATCAAGGAAAAGAGTTTTGAGAGTAGGAGGGATTTTATGAATATAGAGCACTAGCAAGCAATCAGACAATCAACAATCAAGTCAAGCATAACAAGCACACAAAAGTTTTAATTGGCCCTGATTTTTGAGTCATGATAACTTAGTCATGAGGCAAATCACAGGGTGTGACACGGGCCGAAAGATATAGGCCTGGCTATATGGCGGTTTGCCAAGATGGGACAAGATGAAGGCCCAGACAGAAGATGGTATGAAGACCCGGGCGGTTAAGCCGCCCAGAGACGGTTTGCCCAAGATGGAAGGCGACATAGAAACATGATTATCTACATTGTAAGAGTCGGTGTATGACTCGTGTAACCCAGGGCCTCGACCTCCTATATAAAGGCGAGACCCAGGGGCGGCTTAGACAGAAACCAATCAATCGAGCACTACTAGAAAAACGGCTATAGCTAATATGGACATTAATGGCGCACCATGTATGTGGTGCGCCACTGCTATATAGCAGTGGCGCACCAGATATAGGTGAGCCATTAATGGCCATATTACTAATGTCACACCTGGTGTGTGGTGCACCATTACTAGTTTTGTCCTGGCCCCACACCCTTCCCAGACTTAGGAGTGGCACACTAGGGGAAAATGCGCCATTACTAGTTTTAACTAGTAATGGCGCACCACACCCACGGTGCGCCACTACTAACAATTTTTTTTCAATTTTTTTTCAAAACTAGTAATGGCGCACCACACACCAGGTGCGCCATTAGTAACCCTGGTTACCAATGGCACAATTTAGGAGGTGCGCCATTGGTAACCTGAGAGCAGCTAGATATTTTTGACAGCCACCTACCACACTCACTTTCCCCACTTCATTCTCTCCACCTCTACCAAGCTTGGTCTCGGCTGCCTCCTCCTCCTCACCTCATTTGCACCATAGATTCACCCAAATTAAGTGGTTAAATTTCCTTTTGTTGATAGGTAAGTAAGGGGAAAGCTTTCTTTATGTTCTAGATCTACTTTTTTCTCCCTCCAACATACACAATTTTTATGGCCTAGATCTACGTATGTCTGTGGTGTTGCATATGTTTGTGTTTGCAGGTACCGGTATTTGAAATGCGATAGTTGCCAATATTTTGCCGGAATGTTGATTCATTTCTGTTTCAGCGAGAATTTGGCACTATGCATTCTTTTTGGTCCTATTTTTAGGCAAAGTGATGCCAAATTTTTTTTTGGTTCTAAAATATCGTTTTGCTCTACCCCGCAGGCAACCATGGTCCGCACGATGACCGAAGGCATCGTGAATAGGTTTTTGAGCTCCGCGAAGGCCGAAATGCTTCAAAAGAACGAGACGGAGATAAGATGTCCGTGTCGAAGATGCAAGCTGAAGAGTCTTATGGATCCGGATTCCAGACAGGTGCGGGACCACCTGCTCGTGCGTGGTTTCATGGATGGCTATAGGTGGCAAGGTGATGAAGATGGTTATGAAGTCGTCCACGGGGGCCGGGCAAGAAATAAGGAAGGGCATCAAGACAATAGCGGCAAGGGCGGGCGAGAAGACGAAGAATCCCTAGGACATGATCACGAAGTAGATGCAGGACACAATCATCATGTAGAAGATGCCGGACATGATGATGAGGAGATCAAGACGAAGGGCATGATCATGAAGATGAAGATGCCGGAGAAGACGACGAAGGGCCATCGATGGGCTGGTTGTAGGACCCTCATATTTAAGAGCTGCTTCTCAACCAGATGGGTAACGCAAGAGCTGCCGCCCGAGAGAAAGCCAAGCTGGATCAATTGGAGATAGACGCGGTTACTCCATTGTATGAAGGATGCAGGCCCAAGGATACCTGCCTGAAAGTAACGCTCATGGCTCTGGAGATGAAGGTAAAACACAAAATGACCAACGCATGCTTCGACAAGAACATGTCATTCTGGCACGAACGTCTTCCCAAGGGGAACAAGTGCCCGACCAGTTTCGAGGAGGCGAAGAAAATCGTGTGTCCTCTAGATTTACCGCACGTGAAATACCATGTGTGCATGAACGATTGCATCATTTATCGGGACGAGCACGTGGAGTCTACCATATGTCCGATGTGCGGCGTCACTCAATACAAGAAGAGGAAGAAAGCTCCTCGAAAAGTGGTGTGGTACTTTCCGATCACTCCTCGTCTGCAGCGGTATTTTGCGGACCCTAACCAAGCAGAGCTCCTGTGTTGGCACGCGGATAGGGAAGAGAAGAAGCGAGAAGATGACGGAAATGATCCGGAGATAAATAAAAAAGACAAGATGCTGAGTCACCCTAAGGATGCGAGCCAGTGGCAAGCGTTGAACTTCGAACACCCAGAATTTGGGGATGATCCAAGGAACATCATGCTGGGCACGAGCACCGATGGAGTCAATCCGTTTGGCAGCCAGAGAAGCACACATAGCACCTAGCCTGTGTTTGTGTGGATGTACAACCTTCCCCCCTAGATGTGCATGAAGAGGAAGGATATTCACATGAGTATGCTAATTGAAGGGCCGAAACAACCAGGGAACGACATCAATCTGTATTTGGGGCTGCTGAAATAGGAGCTAGACACACTGTGGAAAATGTCAGCCAATACGTGGGACACTGCAGCGAAACAATATTTCCCTATGAGAGCCGCACTGCTCACGACGGTGCACGACTATCTCGGTTACGGATATGTCACGGGGCAGGTGGTCCATGGATTTTGTGCATGCGTCAGGTGCATGGATGACACAATGTATCGCCAGCTAGATAGAGATCCCGGGTCTTCGAAAACCGTGTTCATCGGACATCGAAGGTGGCTTCGCGACGATGACGCATGGAGAAAACTCAAGGATTTGTTCGATGGTGAAACCGAACCTCGAAGACCCCCATGTACGAGGAGCAGCGAGGAAATAGACGAGTTGTTGAAAAATTGGAAAGAGTGCCCACCGCCGGGAAAGAAGCGAAAGGCGCCAGAGCCACTGCTGAAGGTATGGAAAACGAGGTCTGTTTTCTGGGACTTGCCGTACTGGAAGATCCTCCGTGTGCCTCACAGCCTTGATGTCATGCATATCACGAAGAACGTGTGCGAGAGTCTGCTTGGTACCCTGCTCAACATGCCAGAGAGGACCAAAGATGGGCCAAAAGCAAGGGCAGACTTAGCGAAGCAGAAGTTCAGCGGGAAGATAAGCAGATACCTAGACTTAGCGAAGCAGAAGTTCAGCGGGATGAAGTCTCACGACTTTCACATGCTGATGACGCAGATACTTCCAGTTGCAATCCATGGGATCATGGACGCGCACGTCCGTGAAACGCTATTTGGCCTATGCAACTTTTTTGATGTCATCTCTCGGAAGTCGGTTGGCGTGAGGCGACTCAGAAGGCTATAGGAAGAGATCATGGTGATACTATGCGAGCTTGAGATGTACTTCCCGCTCGCATTCTTCGATGTCATGGTGCATCTGCTAGTCCATATCGTGGAGGATATCATCCAACTCAGGCCGACGTTCCTGCACAACATGATGCCGTTCGAAAGGATGAATGGTGTCATCAAAGGATACGTTCGCAACAGGGCACGTCCAGATGGAAGCATAGCCAAGGGCTTTCTGACCGAAGAGTGCATCTCCTTATGCATGAATTATCTAGGCATCGAGAACCCCGTTGGTCTGCCCGTCAACAGGCACCTTGGCAGGCTCGCTGGATGGGGTCACCATGAGGGTCGACGCAAAATGCATGTCGACTTCAAGGGTCGACTCGCCGACTTTGAAAGAGCAAACCTAGTCGTGCTACAACACATAGACGTGGTCGATCCTTAGGTGGTAGAGCACAAAACGTTTATTGATAAGACGTACAATGACTGAGGCCAATAGAGGACGGACGGAGATATAATCAAAGAGCACAACTCATGTTTCACGCGTTGGTTCAAGGACAAGCTTCTGTCGTACCCTTTACATGAGGATTCTTCCGCGGAAGAAAAACTCATATTAGCCTTGTCACAGGGCGCTGAGCACAACCTAATGACCTATGAGGCGTACGATATCAACGGCTACAAATTCTGCACCGAGGAAAAGGACATGAAGAGCGATTATCAGATCTCCGGGGTAACGATGGAATCCTACACCGGTAACGACAAGGACAGATACTACGAAAGGATCGAGGAGATCTGGGAGCTGAGCTACGCTGGAGAGAAGGTCGCGATGTTCCGTGTCAGATGGGCCAAGAGCATCCTAAAATAAGACCGGTATTTCACCACCATGGTTATACCCGAAGCCAAATCCAAGACCGCGGGCGCAAACGTCACCGCGAAAAATGAGCCATGGGTACTGGCTTGCCAAGTGGACCAATGCTTCTTCATTACCGACCCATCAAAGCCTAGTTGTGTTGTCGTGAGGAGAGGAAAAAGGAACATTATCGGAATGGATGGAGTCGCCAATGGGCAAGACTTCGACAAGTACGACGACCCGAAGATGCAAGATGACGACGACGATGAAGTACCATACAGCACAAGAAGAAGCAGGACCACCCTACCTAAAGGACTTCCGTTCAAGAGAAGAATTCAAGGGGTTCCGGGGCTAAATTATTCAACCGCGAGAAAGAAGGGCAAGAAGATTGTGAAAACATAGCTAAGATCGAATCACGATGTGTCGGCCGCGTGTGTGTGTCAGTGGCAAGCTCAATCTCTGATGACTGTTATTTCATGTCACTTGATTTCAACCATGTCATCTAATTCTAAATCTTTGCACAATAGTTTTATCACTCCATTTGCATTTTCCTTTTCTTTGATCTCAAATCTTAAATTATTACATGCAACTAAAAATCCAAAAAATAGGAAAAAAGTTAGTAATGGCGCACCAGGAGAAGGTGCGCCATTGCTATCACGGTGTTTAGGACGCACCCCTAAAAGGTGCGCCATTGATATACCAATTTTTATGGTGCACCCCTAAAAGGTGCGCCATTGCTAACCGTCCCCCCACTAAAATATCCAAGACCCAACCCGTCGTCCTTCTCCCCAATCTGCATCTCGCCCCTCGCCTCTCGCCCCCTCTCGCCATGGATGCCGCCTCCGGTCCGGCGCCGCGGCACCCCACATCTGGTCCTTGACTCCACACCACTGCCGCCCGCACTCCACCGGTGTCGTCTCTCGCCCCCTCGCCATTCAGCCAGTCGAGCTGCGGCGTCGTCTCTCGGCCCCCATCGCCGGTAAGCCGCTCGAGCTAGCCGCCAAATCGACTGACACCCCTCGTTGCGGCGTTGCCCGGCCGCCGTCTAGCCGCCCCCTCACCCTCCAGTTGTCGTCGAGCCGCTTCCCTAACACTCCGCCTGTGCCGGCTCAATAGAGGCCTTCATCGGCTTCGGCGTTGCGCGCGCCCATCTTCGTCGTTCCTGTACGTCCTCTTCGTCGGAACAGCGACGGCATGAAGGAGAGGCAGAGGCGCAGCATCGTCAGCTGAGGTACTGAACCTCTTATTTATTTTACTTCACTGAAGTGCACAAGACCGGTTTTGGGGAATCAACGCGCTAGGGTTTTGGATTTGGGGATTTTTTTTCTAGGGATTGGGAATTTTGCAAAATTAGGATTACCTTTATTTTCTTTCAATTGCCGTGATGAATCACTTGCTTCTGATTGCTAATGTTTCTTACTACCGTCAGCAAGTAAACATTACTAGCATAATCTAATTATTATTTTAATTCCATAGCAAATACAAGTAAAACTTGATCATTAACATGCTAATTACGCAGGCTGAGACTTAACACGATCTCATAATCAAAATTAGGACTCTATAAAATTATCAGATCAGCTTTGACACCATTGTTGGATATTAATTGACTTTAGATTAGACATCAACTTAACCTGATCATTACCTAGAGCACCTAATTAGTCATTAAACAGTTGATCTTCCTGTTGGATACCCATGGGCCGCCACCAGCACGGCTCGGGATGGAGATGATCTTCCTATGCTTCCTGGATCAGTATGGTTTTAGGTGTGTCGAGAGAGCAGGAGAGCAGGTCAAGAATTGAGTCACTTAATCGCTGCCAGGCCCTCTAATGTATTCTCAAATTGATTTCCCTGGCGCTACACACTGGATATATGTAGGCCTTTTTTGTGCAGGGACAAATAGTTAGCCCTTTCTCCTAAAATGTTGATTAATTTCCTTTTCGGTTGAGAATGGGGCACTCCTAGGTTAAGAAAATTAGCAAAGGTCATGCCCAATTTTCTTGACCTAGAAGGTGCCCGATTCTCAACCGAAACAAAAATTAATCAACATTTAGAGACAATGTTTTTTCTACAAAGCAAATATTTCTAAGTGGCTTTTATAGTTTTCCCTTAAGTTGAAATGCAAACTAGTTTTTCTTCCTGCAGCAAGAGCAATAGTGCACTTAGTTTGGTGGAGTTGAAACCAGAGAGTTGATTACTAATTGGTAGCAGTGAGTGAGCTAATTCAGTAGGCAGTGGATATATAAAGGGGAGTTTTGGAACAATCTTTTGGGTAAAGGGGTGTTTATAACCTGAATACGCACTTGCTCCCCACTCATGGATAGGTGAAATGATATGATGCTGATGGTTAATCTGTAGCCTTAGATGTGATTATAACATATATAGAATTAAAAATGAAGCAAATGCTATGGAGTAAATAAAGAAATGCTAGACAGGGTCACGTAAGTAGGATTAAGCAGGCCATGGATGAATGAGGTAGATTAGGCAGGCCATGGATGAAAGGGAGGGTTGAGAAAATTATATTTTTGGATAAAAGGGTGTCTGTAATGTGAAAATATATGAAGCCTTGTTGTCCCACTCCCACCCACTCACTTGTGCATAGGATAGGTGAAAGTGATGGTGTGACCTAGTAGTATATGAATAAGGTGGGGATATATGCTGCTACTACACTAGTTGGTTAAAGATGGTTGTAATATTAAGAATGTTTGTGGAGAGGATATATTGGGTGAAATGGGAATGAGAATGAGAATGAAAATGATGATACAGTAGGACGGTGTAATATTCTGAAGTGAATTGTAGAGCCTACATACACATACACATATGCATACAGATACATATACAGATACAGATACAGGCCTAGAGTCAAAGGGCAATATTCCTCTAAATCTGAGAAGAATAGATACTACCCTGATCTCATCCAATAACTCTAGTAGCCTTTTTTCCTATTTAGAGTGAACATGGCCGACAATGATGAGGCCGGCGGTTCGGGCAAGCCATTCTGGCAATTGTCACAGGAGATGGAGGAAGAACCTCACCGCTATGAGGACGCCGCGGAAGACACCGATCCCGACTACACAACCCCTAGTGGCGTCGGGGATGACACCACTGATGGTGCCGCCGGGATGCCACCATTGATGATGGTAGCGAATGCACAGATGGCAGCCAACCGAAGAGGCAACGGAAGGAACGGTGTCCGAACGTGCTCGACACCATCAAGGAGGAATTTACTGAAGTGTCCTCAAGTGGGCATCCAACGGCGCCCAAAGAATTAGTCGGTGGGTACGCGGGACAACTCGGGTGCATTCTCCGGAGCACCGCCTCGATCAACACCGAGAACCTAAGGCATCATTACCGAGGGAATTTGCGCAACCTCCTCTTCACGAAGCTGCACGAACGATACAAGTTCCCCGGTGACTTCGCAAACACACGCCTCTCAGGGAATAAAGTGAACAATGCCGCCCTCACGAAGATCAGCACGGCCCTGGCTACTTAGAGAGCCGCGGTGAAGAGAAGGATTCTAAGTGGTTATAGTTATGAGAAGATCAAGGAGACAAATCCTTCGATCAGCGAAGCTGACTACCTGGAGTTCAAGATCAAGTGCGAGAGCAACGCATCCGCGGAATCAAGTCAGTGGGGGAAAGATATGTGGGACTTGAACTTAGGGGTCCAAAAACTTGTTCCGACGGTTACAGAGTGGCGGAACCTAAATGGGACAAGGAGGACGCAGAGCGTGCCGAGCAAGGCCTACCGCCCCTCTTTGATAAATACCAGGAAAAGCAGACCAGGAACTATGTTAGGGCCCGGTACAAGGTGGACCCGGTAACAAAGGAGCTTACCACGGATCCGAAGGTGAAGGAGCTTAAGCATGTTCTGGTAAGGAATACACCCCCGCGCAATTAGCTCCATATGGTTGCATTCTAATTAATGAAGCCAAATTTCTAAATGGTTCACGTTCCTTCCGTAGGAAACTGAAAGCAGTAGCGCGGGGTCTCAGAGCTCCCCGTATGCCCCTTGGGACACCACTTTAAATAGGGCGTTGAACGTAATGAAACACAAGGATAAGTTCAGTAAGCCATCGTCAACTGGTCGTGTGGCCGGCAAAGGCTTGTCCACGAAATGGTCAGAATACTATAAGGCTGGGCGAAAGGAGAGAAAGACCAGCTCGGAAAGCCAAGAGCGCGAGGTTAAAGAACTCAAGGCACAAATGGCACGGATTCTGGAGATATTCCAAGAGCAAGTGCGAGACCAACTAGGAGCGACGATCACTGCCATTATGCCTTCCTTGCTTGAGGGGCTGCGGGGGTTGATAGCGGGTGGCCAACAGGGGCTGCCGCCGATTCCCATCTTCACGGGCAGCAACTCGCACAATGTGCCGGCATTGGTGTCTCCAGCGGAGGCGACATTGGTGTCTCCGGCGTCGGCGCCGGTATTGGAGCTTAATGCACCCGGGTGTGGGAAGAATACGTCGGTCGGCACCTCGACAGCAAGCGGCCCCTCCGTCACTTGCACGCCCTCCGTTGGCGGTGCCTCGACATTAGCCGAGCTCAATGCCATCACGGTAACTAAGCCTTGGCTGAGGACTTCATCTCCTTGCTTTTGACTGGGCATCCCTGACGCCCTACATATTTTCGTAGGGCGCCGCCAACATTCCATGCACTCTCCTGCACTTCGTGTACGGCGAGTTGATCGATGTTGCCAAGGCCAAAATCATTGAACGGGCAACCGCGTGTTCCATGGTAATACGATGCCACCCACCATGTATAGGGTTCAACTGGTTCGGGTGCTGCGGGGCTGCGACGACTTGTTACCTCCGTATCGACCCCCTAGGGATGACGAAGAAGATGTGATGACCCTTAACGCCTGCTTAAACTAGTCCATGCTTTGGCCAAAGAGCCAGATTCGTTTGGGGGCAGGGGACACCACCCCACAGACAACACCGCTAGTCGTGCCGGCGCCAAGCCATGGCAAGACTGCCGCAACGCTACCGTCGTCAACTGATCCGGACATGCGTATGGCACAGGATCCGGACAACGACGACGGTACATTTTTCAACGTCGACAAGTACATCAACGAACATGGGTACGGTGACGAATTCTTGGGGCCTCCTTCTCAAGAACCCAACCCTGCAAAAGACGATCGCGATTTAGCTGGTACCGCGGAGAAACCCAATTGCAACAAGCGTCGTCTGTTCAGTTCTCAGGAGACGCCTCTAGCTTCCGCCTTCATCGAGATTCAAATAGCCGAGGTGCAAAATATTATTAGCCCCAACACACTCAAGAAGGTGCTCTCTGAGCAGAACTCGATCCCATTACAGCAGAAGAAGCAGAAGGGACAGAAAAGAAAAAAAAAGGGTGTGAGCCAGCCAGCACCGAGTATGATCCGTGCTCAGGACAGGCCACCAATACCTAAGGATATCTCGAGGAGGGTGCATGTGGCAGGTAGGCCGACGCTACAGACTAATCTGCTCAATGCTGCAACTGGTGCTATGCGGAGTCTGCATGATGGTGTTCTTTCTATGGAGAAGCAGCGTCTCTCCGAGAATGATGTGGCATACCCGGTTTTCGTGGCCAAGGTGCCAGAGGGAAAGGGCTTTGTCGATAGCACCATCGGGCGTATGATCGTCCTGCGGTTTGATGACATCTTCGCTCTGTTTAACCTTTATCCGCTGCACTACACCTTCATTCGGTTATTTTCGCTCAGTACGGAGATGCGGATCATTAGAGACAAGACCCCAGACATCGTGATAGTCGACCCCTTCTACATGCGTGCCAAGATCTTGGGCAGCACTGGGGACCGGCAAGTCGTGAGTTCATACCTCGAAGGCATCATTCCGGCGAACCCAGATAAGGATAACTTCCTCGTGCCTTACTTCCGAGTAAGTCATCCCCTCACCGCCCCGTAACATATGATTTCTTAGATTTCGATCGTTCTTTTTTTCTAACATTCCGTGTTTTGTGCAGTGACACACATTGCACACTCATCCTCTTAAGCCCGAAATATTCCATGGCCACGTATTTCGACTCGGACCGTCAGTCGAAGAAAGACTACACAAATATCAAGAAAGTTCTTGATGATGCTCTCCCCAGCTATGCCAAATCTGGAGGCACCTTCAGGAGGCCAATTTGTAGGTATGGCAAGCACGTGTTCACCCACGTAACGACGTTCAGCTGCGTCAAGCAGCCGCCTGGCAGTCAGAAGGATGCCTACTATGCCCTCCATCACATGCGGGCGATCGTACGGGACCATCATCACCTTATGCTACCAAATAATCTCAAAGAATGGGCCGCACGCTTGTCGGCAATCCAGGACGAGGAAATCAGACAAGAATTCTTTCGCATCTAGTCGGAGTTTGCGGAAATCATCTATCAAGATGTCCTTCGTACCTCGGAGCAGTTCTACCTCAAATATCACCCGTCCAATAGTGAAATAGAAACAACGCTACAAATGCAGGCTGACAATGACCGCACATTCATGACCATCACGAAAGACGGCGGCTTCATCCACGCTCCGGTCCCTGAGTCGAGTCAAAAGTATTGATGCTATGTAGTTCTGAAATATCGATTAGCTCATGTTGTAATTAAACTTTAATGAACTTGTATGTCTCTTTAGTTTGGACAGTCGTTCAACTTATACGTAATCGATGCTATTTATTAGTAGGACCATGAATCATGCTATTAATGTGTTGCTTTTCTCTTCCGATCCTTTTGTTGCATACTTATACATTGCTTATATATTATCTGTGAATTGCTACTAACGTTTTGTTTGTCTAGTGCATAGAGATGCCGTCATATGTCGTGTACAAGGGTGAGGTTCCCGGAGTCTACGACGACTGGGAGGAGTGTCGGAGACAGGTTCACTGTTTCAGCGGTAACAGTTACAAACGGTACACAACTAGGGCGGAGGCGGAAGCTAGATACACGCGCTATCTAGAGGGAGAGAGGAGGGAACGAAGGAGGAACCGGATGAAGATCAGTTTCATCACGATGATGCTCATCATGACCGCAACCCTCTTCTATGCGATGGTAGTTTAGATATCGACTTGTAATGTGGAGACAAACTCGCTACCCGCGGTCTCGAGCCTTGTAATGTTCTAACTTTGTTCGGTATTTTGAATTCGAAGACTAATATGATGAATTGTATTCAGAGACTAATCTTCTATTGTATTCGATAAATCTGCTGTTTATATGTTGTATTGTTTATATTCTGTGATGTAATGTATTTTGTAACCTGTGCAAATATTAGAAAAGCAAAAAAAATAATTCCTAACATTCATAGTACTGGCGCACCATATTGCACTTTAGTGGCGCACATAAATAAACACCCAGTGGCGCATTATCTAAAAGTGCGCCATTGGTAACCCAGAGCACAAGGTACACATGCTCCCTTGGAGTAACAGCAGTGGCGCACTTCTAGGCCTAGTAATGGCGCACTTTAGCTGCGCCATTAGTGTCTGGGATAGTAATAGCGCACCAGGTGGTGCGCCACTGTTATGTAGATTAACAGTGGCGCACCAGGCGTGCGCCATTACTATTTATTAGTAGTGGCGTGATAATAGTGGCACACCTATAGTGCGCCATTAATAGCCAAAATAGGTGCGCCACTAATAGCCTTTTTTCTAGTAGTGGAGAACTAGGTCAAGTGAATCCGCTCCCTTGTAATCGATACTCCAATCAATACAACACAAGTAGGACGTAGGCTTTTACCTCTTCTTGAGGGGCCGAACCTGGGTAAACTCATGTCCCTCGTCTCTATCAACCCCTTCGAGTCCACCACCTTAGCAGTGGCCTCGAACCCAAGTCTTCGGACATCTGGCGTGAAAAAACCACGATAGACGCCTCACTACCACCTTCGTCATCATCACCACCGAAGGAGATCTGAGTACACGGGTATGGGCATTCCCCTTGGCTTGAGCCAAGCTTGGGGGAGATGCCCCAGTATCGTATCACCTTCACTTTTTACTTTGCTTTCGATTTTCGATCCTTAGCCTTTTCATGATCTAGTTGAATAAAAGTTTAGTATGATCAATTTTTTCAGTGCTAGTTTCATGATCTATCTATCTATGTAATCGAATGAGAGTCATATAATAAAGTTTAGTTTGAGCTTTTGCCCTTTTACTTTCTTGTTGCAATCATGATAAAAGAAAATAAATGAGAAAAGGTCATATGCTAATCTTATGGTGAGTAATGACATCACAATAAAGAAAAGTATAAGTGGTCAAATTTATTGGAGATTGGAAAACATAGCATTAGTCAATGATGCAATTCATGAAAGAATTAATTAGGTAAGAGAAGATTCACATGCAAATACACTATCGTGGACATTTTTTATGATTGTGAGCCCCCATTAAATATTATATGCCAAAATTGTTGACGTTGGACAAGGAAGACAATGTAATGATTTATGCTTCTTCATATCCACACAGAATTTATATTGTAATAGATCCTTTAACATCTGGTGCTTGCCCAATATCTTTGCTAGCCAAAAATTCTACACTAAGTAGAGATACTACTTGTGCATCCGAACACCCAAAACCCAAACTAATGTTTGAGACTCCACCAGACCTACATATGGATTGAACAAGATCCTTCAAGTAAGTTGTCATCGGTGCATCAAGGCAATAAAAAGTGCTTCTAAAAGGTGTTGGATCAATTAGTGTAACAGAAAATTGAGCGTTGCACGAACTTGTGATGACAAAGTAATAAAAGCAACATACTGCATAATAAAGGTTGTTATCACAAGAGGCAGCGCAATGTGACGTTCTTTTAAGCTAAGGGATTTGGCATACAAAGTAAAAAGCGCATGACAACCTCTACTTCCCTCTGTGAAGGGCCTATCTTTTACTTTTATGAACTTACTTTTATGCAAGAGTCAAAGTATTCTTCTCTATTCCTTTTTTATTTATTTTTCCTTTGGCAAGCATCATGTGGTGAGTAAAGATCTAGGCACATATGACCAGTTGGATATGAGTGAGCATGAGTTATTATTGTTGGCATCACCCTTGAGGTGAATATGTAGGGAGGCTAACTATAAGCCCCTATCTTTGTATGTGTTAGGTTGAAACTTTTCATCCACGGGTATGCTATGAGCGTTAGCAATCATAGAAGACTAAATGATGGTTGAGTATGTGGACTTGCCAAAAGGCTCCTACATGAGACCCTTCCTGAAAATATGCTGATATGTAGTTGCAAAGTTGACTGAGAACATAGTTTGTTGGTTTCCAATAGGGTTTATGATTTATACTTCCACGTTGTGATGAATTCTTACTTGCTCATAAGAAGTTATATGATGCTGCTATAAAACAAAAGTTTTATGAGAAAATTTTATGTTAGTTTTGTTGTTGTTATAATAATAATCCTGATGCTACTATGTTCATATTTTGTTTTTATCGACAACTCTCTCTCTCTCTCAAACCATGTGGGCATGTTCTTCAATATCGGGTTTTGTTTGAGGACAAGCGAGGTCTAACCTTGGGGGAGTTGATACGTCCATTTTGTAGCATGTTTTACTACTGTTATTTATAATGTTTTATGCATAATAATGCTTTGGGGAGTAATTCTAATGCCTTTTTTCTCACAATTTGCATGGTTTACATCTAGAGGGAGAATGCCGGCAACTGGAATTCAGCACCCCGAAAAAGAACGACAGAGATACATATTCTGCACAACTCCAATGAAGCTAGAAATTTATGGAAAATTTCTATGCAATAAAAAAGAACTACTGGAGCTAAGAACTACTGGAGGGGGCCACCAGGTGGCCACCCTCCACCAGGGCGTGCTTGCCCCCTAACCGTGCCCTAGTGGAGGGTGGGCCCCAGGCCCACCTCCGGAGACCATCTTTTGGTATAAAATCCTAAAAAAACCTAAACAAATAGAGGACTTTTGGGATGAAGCGCCGCGACCTCGAGGCAGAACTTGGGCAGGAGCACTTTTGCCCTCCGACGGAGCGATTCGTCCGGGGGAACTTCCCTCCCAGATGGGGAAATCGAAGCTATCATCATCACCAACAACCCTCTCATCTTGGGGAGGACATTCTTCATCAACATCTTCAACAACACCATCTCCTCTAAAACCCTAGTTCATCTCTTGTGTTCAATCTTTGTACCGGAACCTCAGATTGGTACATGTGGGTGACAAGTAGTGTTGATTACCTTGTGTAGTTGATTACTATATGGTTTATTTGGTGGAAGATTATATGTTCAGATCCATTATGCTATTCAATACACCTCTGATCTTGATCATTCATATTATTTGTGAGTAGTTACTTTTGTTCTTGAGGTCACGGGAGAAGTCATGTTGCAAGCAATCATGAGGTCACGGGAGAAGTCAACTTGATATGTGTTCAATATTTTTATGATATGTATGTTGTGATTCCCTTAGTGGTGTCATGTGAACGTCGACTACATGACACTACACCATCCTTGGGCCTAAGGAATGCATTGTGGAGTAGTTATTAGATGATGGGTTGCTAGAGTGACAGAAGCTTAAACCCTAGTTTATGCGCTACTTCGTAAGGGGCTGATTTGGGTCCACATGTTTAATGCTATGGTTAGACTTCGTCTTAATACTTTTCTTGTATTTACAGATGATTGCGAGGGGTTAATCATAAGTAGTTTGTTTGTTCAAGTAAGAAGAACACCTTACCATCGGTCCACCTACATAAAAAATTATCAAAGTATCGAACACGAATCAAACCAACATGATGAAAGTGACTAGATGAAATCCCCGCGTACCCTCAAGAACACTTTGATCATCATAAGAGATAGTTTTGGCATGTCCTTTGCCACAAAAGGATTGAGCTACCTTGCTGCACCTTACCTATTGTTATCGTTACTTGCTTGTTACAAAGTACCTTTCTGTCAAAACACTTGCTACTTACAATTTCAGTGCTTGCAGAAATTACTTTGCTGAAAACTGCTTATCATATCCTTATGCTCCTCGTTGGGTTCGCCACTCTTACTTACTGAAAGGAATACGATTGACCCCCTATACTTGTGGTCATCATATGCTGGCGAGGTGGGTGGCGTTCGTGTCGACCCTTTGATCCCGGAGGAACACCTCACCACGAGAGCCGATGAGGATGTTGACTACATTGCCATGGCGAAGGCTTCAAGTCTACGGGCTCGCATATTCCTTTATCTTAGGAGAGTTGGCTACGACATCAAGCTCGTCAACATCACCAGCTTCATTCGGCCTATGTCACAAGTTAAGTGGTCCACCGACAACGCCTCTGGTTCAAGTGTCGTCGATCTCTTCAAAGGCCCCATCGCTGATCTCCTCCGCTTTGTAGTCATCGATTTGCGATCCTTCTATGCCATCGATCCTATTTTTTCATTTATGAAGGAAACATTCTATGACTGTGGCTTGGGATTCTTACCTACAAAGTCAGATCTCATCTAACAAGATCATGGCACACACTATGGCTGTTACAAGGGGAAACATCCCATCTGCGACATCAAGGAGCGCACCCTGGGCACCTCATGTCCCAAGTGGAAGGAGCCCATCGATGACAAGTGAGGCAACATCCTGTGAGCAAATCATACCTTTTTCTAGCTATGAGTCTCGTACCCATAGTTGTAGTAGCTTTTGCCGTGTGATAATCATGTAGTATTTAATTGAGCATTTGTCCAGTTGTCAAGCAGATGCCTTCCTTTATTGTATCTGGTTGTTAGGTTGGTTGAATTGAGTATTTTTAAGTTTTCAATGGCTATAGTTGGTTGTTGCAGTGAGCATGAATGCCTTGTTTCTTTCAATTATTCACAATGTGATGTTCATTATGTGCAAGTATGAACTGTGCAGTTCAATTTCATCAATATCACCGGTTATGCCTGGTTTTGTTAACATGTACCCTTAACTCCCGCTTTAATATTTATGCCTTGTTTCTCTGAATTTGGTTCCTAGGTTGGTTGTAGTGAACATTTTTCTAGTTTTCAAGCAGATGCCTTGCTTTTCTGTATCTGGTTGTTAGTTTGATTGCAATGAGCATTTGTCTAGTTTTCCAGAGACGCCTTGCTTTTCGTTATGTGGTTGTTAGGTTGGTTCCATTGAGCATTTGTCCAGTATCAAATGGTTATATTTGGTTGTTATAATGAGCATATATGCCTTGTTTATTTCAAGAAGATACCTCGTATACTTGATTGATGTTAAGCCAGTTTTACTTATCATGACTTTACATGTACTTGCAAAGGACAACAATGGGAGTGGCCAATGTTTTCCACCGAGGTTTTTTAACCCTCCGCTTTCCAACATGTACTACATATAGATTTTTGTATCTACATATACCATCTAAAATGTATACAATATGAATTTTTGTGATGTATCCAATGAAATGGAATTGCAATTATAGATGTACATGTTTTTCTCTACAAACTTGGTCAAAATTAGGAATTGTTGACTTCTCAAAATGATTATATGCAACACTATGTGGAACTGATGGAATAATATATCACACGATTCTACAACTGCATTTTAGCTTCTAATATTGGCTTCTTGCTTGTAGGTACATAAGTCTTTGGTAAAGATCCATTCCTGGAACCTTTTTGCGCGTGGGGCAATCAAATAATCATGAACCAGCATCAAGTGAGGAAACTGAAAATGATTGTTAGGGAAAAGAGACGAACAATCCCAATTAGACTATTTGTTTATGCTCTATCCAACACAACAGTGAGCTATAGGATGGTAACTATGAACTCTGTAGCTTTCTATTAGTAATGCCCATAATGAGTTGTCACACAACAATGTATGAATCTTTTTCTTTTGAAGTGGTTCCCAAAGCAGTTTACTCAAGATTACCTCGCAAAGTACATGATTGCTGGACATGCAATGAAGGTTAAAATACATCATCAAGACTACAATGAGCATCTAGAATTCGTAATGAAGACAGTGAAGGATGCGCGGGCGTCCATCACTAGGGGCTGGCCTAGATTCGTTCGTGCGTTAGGCATGGAGGAGGGCATAACATGGGCATTCCGCTTCACCTTCTCCAGCAACCAGAATGTCTTTCGGCTCTCTCTTTACCGTCTTTAATACAACCGTGGTTCCATCATTCTATATTTGTCCCTTCTATAGTTTTCCTTTTTTGAGAATTGATGCTTATGTAGTTCTTGAGTATATGTACATGTGAGTCGAACTATGCATTCGTTCTTAATCCTACATTTAAACATGATTCGATATGACATACATGAATTCCTGCTTTCAAATTTAAATTATGTGAATTATGAATAAAGGTATTTAATTAGTGGCAAATCATGCTCTGGAGGCCATTAGAATGCACACAATTTGAGAAAGCAAAATGCATGTGATCAACTTCAACATCACACACGTTTCCCCACTCGTGGCGTGTGCGATGGGTCTCGACTTTGCACATGGTAAGATGAGAAAGAATGTGTGAGATTAACAAAACCAACGCACACAGTTACTTATCGTCAAATATTTGTACTAGTCTCCTTATTAGATACAATTTGGTATTTTGAATTGTGTATGATATCGTGCCCATCGTAAACGTTGGTCAAAGAAGACCGCGTGCGATAAGCCTTCATCTGACACAGTTAGTCTGTATGACACGTTTGGGAAGTATAGATCACACGTTTGGGACATTTTTTAAATCATAAACGCCATGTGTGGGATATATTCAACCTTCGCATACGGTTTTATAATGATAAACGTATGCACTCTTATATCATATCACACACGGTCATAGTGGAACTAATTGTGTGTGATAGCCCCCTTATCATACACGCTTTATAATCGTGAACTGTTTGCGATTTGGTGCACATCATAGATGGTGCGCCCCAGAATAGCGCATGCAATGTTAGTTTGATCTCACACGAGTTCCAAAGATGAACCATATGGGAAGTGTTGGAGATATGTCCTAGAGGCAATCATGTCTGATGATATTTCCAATGTGTTTATGAATAAAGATAGTCCTTGGACATTATCAATGATGTGTATTGACAAGTATGTGAGACTATGCATTATATGATGACTGTCCTAAATGGTCCCTAGTCGAAAGGGCTATGTGGACTCGTAGCCAGTTAGACTAGGATATGACACGGTGGATGGTCCAGTCTCACTGAGTATGTAGCATTGGATGCTAACCGGATAATATGGACTAAGAAAGATCTGGTCGGCTTTAACATAGTTGGATCCGAGTCGAGATAAGGTTTGAGTTGGATAGACACAACTACGAGACACATCAATAGGTCATCTGTGAGTCTCTAGTACAACATACGTTCTATGTCCTAAGACCTGAGCTGGCGCATGTACTCGTGATGGGAACACACTTGCTTTGGGTGACCAAATGCTACTCCGTTACTAGGTAGTTACAAAGGTAGGCTTCGGGTTTGTCCAGACCCATGTTGTGAGACATGGCCGAGCAAGATGGGATTTCCCCCCCCCCCCTCCGATCGGGAGAGATATACTCTTGGCCCCTCGGGTGATCTGACCTGGATAAGCATGGCCGTGCAAATAGGATTATGAGATAATCCGAAGTGTTGGTCGGATTCACTAGAAGGAGAAAGAGGCTGTGCTGTAACAAGGATAAGCATGTCGCCCTGAGCACGACAACATATCTTGTGTGGCAAAGGGAACAGATGTGTGAAGTACAGGTTCACCTAACCAGCTTCATCGGACACTTGGAGTCGACATGCTTTGCTAGAGTCCTCTACCGACTAGTCGAGGCGGATGTGATCTGACTCGCCACCAAGTGAACGAAAATATAAGGGGTCATGCGCTTAATGGAAAGAACATGTGGGATTTAGGATCCATGCAAGGCCCAAGAGTTGAGCCCGGGACGGATGCCTATATATAGTGGAGGTGCAACACACCCATCAGGTCGATCGCTTTGGCGCTGACATTAGAGCTTTGTATGTGTTGCAACTAGCCACCTCCACTTGCCGCCGAAATGTGTGATCGGACCTACCAGTCCACCGCACGGTGTTCCTCCTACACTCACGGATACCATTAGAGGCGGTGCACTTGCGCCTCTCCGGTGAACCTGTACGTGGGATCTGGCGACCGGCTATTCGAGGGAGATCAGACGAGGAGAAGACGGACCTCACGAACACGCTGACCCAACTCTACTTCCGATGCACGACACTGCACGTCTAGTAATAATGATTTGTGATCCATCTCCGTAGCATGTTCTTGGACGTTCTGTGTGTAGGAAACTTTTAATTTGCATGCGATGCATGTACGGTAGAACCGAACAAGAAGTACACCATATCTCAAACGATTGCTCGGTGAAACTTGTTTGTGATAGATGCAGACATCCCATACGCTTAGTTTTGCCAAACATTTGCGTTCATCGGCCACAATCGCAGATGGGTTTTTCTGTGTTGTGTGGGATGGATACCCCCTATGCAAGGTTGTGGTTTACAACTATGTTACGGTAAGGGGTTAAAACTCGTTTGTCTAGCACATCGTTGCACCAGTGTTAAGCACGACTCCTCGCAGGTCCTGGCGTTCAACGAGGCATGTAAGGCGACTCGCTGGAGACCGGCCTTTTTCTCCTTGAGGAGGCCCGCCGACAGGCTGTTCTGCGTGCCGCGAGGTACCAACAGGTGCTATGGCATTACCATAGCCGCAACATCCACCCTTGCACCCTCAAGGTTAGGGACCTCCTCTTGCGACCGATCCTTTTCCAAAGAGGGCCTCCACAAGCTCTTGCCTATGTGGGAAGGCCCCTTCAGAGTCACCCACGTCTCCAGGCCAGGCACGGCTCACCTGGAGACCAAAGACCGGGTTCCCATGCAAAACGGATGGAACATCAAGTACCTCCCACTACTAGGGAAAAACCTACCTGTAGCGCTAGATTTTTTGCTACCAATAGCGCGAGTGCCCTCGCTCTGGCTACGATGCTACAACTATTTTTTAATAGTAGAGCAAGTTGACCAGCGCTACAACTAAACTTTAGCAGTAGCGCAGGTTGCCCAGCGCTACTAGAAAGTGAGTTAGCAGTAGTGTGCTTTGCTCACCCACGCTACTATTAATTGCACATAACTATTTTCTATATTTATGTTTGATATACACATGGTTATACATATTAATATAGAACATCAATAATAATTGTGCACACAACAATATAGAGCATCCATCCACTTTAATTAGGTATATGTCATATAACTGATCATCCTCTTAATCATCACAGTACTCATCATCCTCTTAATCATCTAACAACTCATCATCCTTTTAATAATCTAACAACTCTACATCATCTTAATCATCTAACAACTCATCACAATTGACCATGCCAAGTTAATATAAACCAGAAAAACTTCTCTCTCATAGCAGCTAGTACTCCCTCCTAGGTAAAATGTCATAATACATAATAACACATATGTCTCCATGATGAAGAAAAGAGATCAAATGGTATCCAACTGGTGGCTTGTGATCCTTCTTTATTACTCCCCATGCTTCAATTTGGATCCGTCCTTGTGTTTCACACTCACTCGAGTATGGAAAAGAGAACTGGACCCTCGTAGGGCTTTTAATTGTCATATAACCTTTGCCATGCATCAATGGAGGGACAACACCATTTGGCAATTTCTGTTGAAGAACATAATAGTAGCCTAGTTAGCAATGTATTCAACACCATTTACGAAATAGTAGTGTACTTAGTTAGAAACTCTTACCAAGATATTTCCGCGAATGTCATCTGCCCTCAACCTATGCGGTAGTGTCATGTATAATGTATAATTTGGGCCAGGTCCCATTTTATATGGGTAGTTGTCCCTATTAATCAGGACACCATAACAAAGTTGAAAATTACATCCTTCTCCTCGCAAGTTAGATGTGATCCATAAGTTTAGTGTGTCGTGTCAACTATTTTCCGTGTTTCACTCGAAGAAAGGAAATAAGTTGTAAATTATAAATTAGCAAATTTAGTATGGATGAACACCAACCCTTTTTAAATATAGAATGCAAATTGCTTGACAAATATGGTTGACAAAATCACATGGAGGTAAAACTGGAAGCATATCGATATCCACCCAAATATCGATATTACCTTCAATATGATCTTCAGGACGAAGATCGAAGGTTATTTCCATATCCTCTTGAAATCCATATGCCTTGGCTAGAGATTCCCAATTTGAGCACCCTAATTTTGTGTTATTAACTGCATTCATTACTTTGACCTAAAATGTGTGACCATGTTTAGTCCATAGGTTAGCTCTCCTCGTCTCCATACTCAAGTGGTATTCGAAACCAAGCCTCTGCAAGACATACCATCTTGCATGGCAGGGGATGAACTAGTCGAATTGTATAAAACAAAAATTACACTTTGAAGCAAAGAAATAGAAGTCATGCTTAATTACAAAAAAATACTTGTCATTGTTGTGTATCGTAGAAACATCGAAGGTATCGTCAAGCTTGATGTTGAAGAACCTACCGTCTTGTAGGTGAGGCCTGTCGCACAAACCATAATCTTCACCATAGAGTTCACACTCAATGATCCTATCATAGTCAAACATTTCATGTGTTCATGATTCAAAAACTAGCCATGACCATCACTAAAATAATACATATTGAGCGCTTGAAATTTGCCGAACTAAAATGAATCAACATACCGACAAAACATAGGCACTAGGAGGTGTTCCCTGCAATAACATACACACATGTCCAAATAGACCTAATTCCATATCGGTTGACTTTTAGTGTGTCGAGGCTTTCCTTAGAAAACTTCCAATATCTCATGGTGTGTTGGTGCGCACTCTCTCACACTGATATGGTCGTGTATGTTGGTGGACACTCTCTCACACTAAAAGTTCGACCATCAGTGATGGGCCCACCTCTTCTTATATCCTTTCGCATTATACCGAGGTATATATCGCAAAAAGAGAAGAAGAGGAAATGACCCCCATGACAACAGTCGGGATTCCTCCATCAATAACAAACGTGAAAGTCACTCAAGGTGCATCTCTAGTACAAAAGTACCTATAAACGAAATCCCTACAAAAACTAAATCCTACCTATAAACTATGTACCATATGCACCCCCGAATATTATCATATAATATCAGTAATACAACATCTTGAATAATCCAATTAATGCATCATCGAATATTATCTCTAATACATCTCTAATATTATCACATAATATAACTAATACATATAAAATATTATCAAATAATCTAGTTGACTCGCGGTTCGTGAGCCGTGTGCGGTGGACACCCAAACAAAAGGAACCATCACGGGAATCATAACTCAGGTGAGATCCTTGAAGAACCTGCCAAGCTTTGGAGAACCTGGCATCCAACGCAGCCATGTAGCGGCAGGTGTTCTCGTCTTCATCCCTAACACGGTGACGTATCACCTCCGCGTGGTCCCGCTCCCTCCGCACCTATAGTGGCCCACGCTACCGCCACCAAATAATCTCCGAGTCGCCGACAAGACCACGATTCCTCACCAAGCTATGCACCCCGGAAGGTAGCTCCTCCTAGTGCCAGACTGGTAGAGCCCAGTCCCGGACATGGCGCCTCTCAAGGATGTCGACGACAAGGATGCGGGCTGGGCACCATCGACGTCGAGAACAAATTCCTATGAGAACATTTTCTTATTGTTTAATGTTTTACTTTCTAGTTATCTTCTTAGAAATACGAGAATTTTTTCTTTTTTTCTCATAAAATCTGTCCATTATAGCTAGATACCAATTTGAAAGCAAGATTTGAATGTGCTACAGAATTTCTACATGGCAACAAATGGCATGATATGAATGTACATGTAACACATGGCAAGTAAAATATATCGTACAACAGTTTTTCATGGCAACAAACAACATGGCACACATTTACTAATTACCCTCAACAAAACACCCTTAGTGATCATGATCGAAAGATGCACAGGTTTGTTGCAAACATTAAGACAAAATGCAAAGTATTAATACTGCGAGTTTCAGACTTATAGAAAAATAGGCCACTCAAAATGGAAAACCTTCACTATAAATTTAGGCATGACCTACGCTAAAAATGGCACACATTGAGCACCTGAAATTTTCCAGAATGGAAATGAATCAACATTCTGGCAAAACATAGGCCACTTAGAATCAGTTTCCCTGCAAACAAGAATGGCCTCACGACCACAACACATTACATCTAGTTCAATTTGAGTGTCTCGACAACAACTCATCTTCTAATGGATAACAACTCCTCATGACTTCAAACGGCCAACAAGAATTGCATTTGTACAACAACTTCAAATGAACAGCAAGAATTTCATTTTCAGAAACATAAACTATAAACTATTAACAGAATTTTTCAGAAACATAAAGTATTAACTTTTTTTTAGACTGAGACAGAGCTAGTTTTGACTAATTTTCATTTGGATAGCAAGCATCTCATTTGAATTTGGGCATCAAAACCACTTTTCTGACTCATTTTGAGTCAATTTTGCTATCTAATTTACTATCTAATTATCTATTTTATTATCTAATTAACTTCAAACTAATTATATGTTTACTATCTAATTTTTTGTTTTACCCTAATTTTGGAACCCTAATCTAAGAACCCACATCGGCTAGCAATCAAGGAAGGGAGAGAGGGTGCTGAGATTTGTCACATCAATTTGGAGGGAGAAGGGACGGCGGTGGACGGCGAGTCAGGGGCGTCAGTGGGGAGGGGCAGAGATGGTGGTGGACGGCGAGGCAGGTACGTCGGCAATGCACGGGCGTCGGTGGGGAGGGGCAGGGACGGCGGTGGACGGTGAGGCAAGTGCGTCGGCAATGCACGAGCGTTGGCGGGGAGGGGTAGGGACGACGGTGGACGGCGAGGAATATGCAACGTCGGTGACCCAGGGGCGTCAGTGGGGAGGGGCAAGGATGGAGGTCGGTGCAGAACGAGGTCGGTGCCATCTTTGGAGTTGGGGATGAGGTCGCTGGGGCTCAGGGGGATCGTCGCTGCTGGGATGAGAGAGAGCGAGGGAGAGGATCAAGAGTGAAAGGGAGATCGGGTGGGGGATTGGGGGAGGCGATCGATGAAGAACGGTCTAGCTATAGCTAAGTTAGCTATAACACGTTTTGTGGCAACGCGCTACTGCTACCTAACCTAGCAATAGCGCTTTTTGTAGCCACGCGCTGCTGCTACATGGGGCCCACCGGCTTATCCGTAGAAACATTGCTATAGCGTTGTTTGAAAGAAATGCGCTACATATATGTATTAGTTGTAGTGCTTATTTTTGGGCCAGCGCTGCTAATTTATGCCGACCCTGGGGCACCATTTGGCCCACTTAGTAGTAGTGTGCATTTACTAACTCGGCGCTACTACTTAATTCTACCAGTAGCGCCTTGTTTCCTGCGCGCTACTTGTACTTAGTAGTAGCACCTGGACCATGACCAACGCTATTAATATCATTCTACCTATAAGCTTTTCCCTAGTAGTGTCCGCAAGTTCTACCCATGACCCTCTCACGTAATAATGAGTGGGTTTGTACACGCCCTAGAGCCTCCCGACGCGCTAGAACCCGGCCTCAGGAGGACTCCTTTCCACGCCCAAGTGGAAGCCCCATGCTTCGTGCTGGCGAAATGACTGTTGATCCGTGACTATGCCCATGCCGAAGTGGAAGCCCCATGCTTCGTGCTGGCAGAATGACCGTCAAACCGTGACTTTGCCCATGGCTAAGTGGAACCCCATCCTCCACACTGCCGGAATAAACTGTCGAACTGCAACTATGCCCATGCCAGCTGGGAGGGATCACCATGTCCCTTGCTGGGAGGGATCACCGACGAGAGCGCCCCGCGGGTCACCCCAGCGCCAGGCTGGTTCTCTAGTTCAGGCTGGACCTCCTTTTTTATTGTAGACAATTTTTTACAAGCTTCTAGTAAAACTTGGGTTTTTTCGAGTTCCAAAGCATTTTGTTGGTATTCTGCTTTGCAACCCAAGCGTGCGCTCGATCTTCCTTCCTAAGCCTCTCGGGATTGGGGGCTGGATACGGTGCCCACGCCCAGGCGGTCCTCGGGCCTGCCCCTATGCGCACCACCTCACCAAGGTCCTTGGTGTACAATATCCTCGCGAGACGTGCATAATTAAGACGATGAGCGCACGTACGTAGGCCATTTTGCAGGTCGTTTTGTCAAAAGACGCGTCAGGAGCCCCCGCCTGGCCATGACATCTCTGTCTTCGGGCCTGGCTCAGGCATCGCGACCTGGCCCACCGACAACAATCATTGTGGAAGCAAACACGTCATAATAGCTCAAAATGCAAAAACGAGCATTGGAGGAAGTTGCATGAGGGCATAAGCCTTCGCCGCAATAACAAATGGTTCAAACAGGGCCAGCCCAACGCACATCGATGGAAATACAAATAGGGAAACCTAAGAAGATTCGGAGTCCTCCTAGATCTTCTTCTCTTTGATCGCCAACTCGGCGTTGGCCTCCCACTCGCACTGTCCATGGGTGGCGAGGTCGATGGTCACGTTGTGGTCCAGCACTTCCAACCACTCACGCTCCATAGTTTGCTCCAACGATATCTGAGTAAGCCCCACCTCGAGGGCCTAAAGGTCCGCCTTGCTTGCTGCCACTCCCTCTTCATAGGAAGAAGGGATATTCGTCCCCACCTGGAGTTGACACCTCAAGGTGGCGACCATGGCTAGAAGCTCCTGCTCGCGGCCCTTCGCGGCTTCGCGCGTCGGTCCGCCTTTGCAGCCTGCTGAAGGGCGGGGTTGAGCGCTTCCTCCGCCTCAACAACAGACCTCACGCCCTTCGAGCGTGCCTCCTCGTGTTGACAACGACCAAGCTTAACGACAACCTCAAGCTGATGCTACCCATGAGCCAAGCGCAGACGCTCCTCTGCAAGGCGCGTCTCGACACCCTGGAGTTTCGCCCTCAGATGGTTCTTCGTACTGGTTGCATTCTGCACGACTCCGAACCATATCGCGGTCCGTGAGATCACAAGCGCCATGATCAGTGTCACCCTCGGCACTAGTTTGGATGGCTGCAGTGCTCGATGGCTCCGCCCTTGAAATTTCAATGCGCACCTTGCTCATGAGCGCCTCGGAGACCGAAGGGTGTTCCCCCAAGGGCCCCTCCTAAAGTCTTGTGGGTGCGCCCCCGCTGGCAGGCCCCTCCTCAAGAACCGAAGAGTTTGCAATCGCCTCTGGCCCCATGCTACGGGTAGGTAGTGGGAGGGGCATCATTCTCCCAGGCTCACTCTCGGCACGTCGTCGAGACCTATCCTCCTTGCATGCCCCATCCGTGGGAATTAACAAAGGGGCACCCGTCGAGCCAGTGGGCCCACCGGCCCTTTTGCTTGAGGAAGGCCTACGCGGAAAAGGGAACCAGGCACTCCGAGCAAACCCATATAAGCAGGGTAAAGGCACAATACTTACTCATCTTTGGCGACCCACTTCCTCTTCTTCAGCGCGCACGAAAGCATGCCAGAACTACCCTCGGCCTAGTTTCACCCTTGCGGAGGTCTCTTCAAGAGGCGTCGCCGCTGGTACCCGTCGAGGCCGAGGCGGGATGCCGGTGGGCTCGCAGCGGTAGGCTAATGCCACCCGCCTTCATTTTGGTTGGGGACTCCAAGATCTCGCCCCCCCGGCTCAGGAGTCACCCGAAAAGGGTTGTCCCAGGGCCCCTCATGACCCACCAGGAGCAAACCCCATTCATGAAAGCGGGCAATCGCCTCGACGAAAGCCACCTTGCTAGTATAGTTGTATAAAGGAAGCCCCTGCAGGGGAAGCTAGGCAACCTCGGCCCATGTCAAGATCCCGACACTCCTCCGAGCATGTTGCACACTAGACTACCGACATGAAGCCTCATGGAATCCTACGGGCCTAAGAAATCCCACATCTAGTGAGAGTGGCGCTAGAGGGGGTAATTCGCCATGGGAGGAATTCCCTCACAATCATATTCACTGTCACCCCTGCCGCTTGTAGGTTGGCCAGCCTTCCCGTCACTCAAAGCAGCCTCAGGTCGTCGAGCCTCGCGTGTCCCCATCAGGAGCGAGGCTCCGCCGGGGACGACGGGATTTGCAGCAAGGGGCTGTACTGGCCCGCTTTGACATACACCCACTGACGCCTGAAGCCTTTCGCCTCATGGTAAACCTTCATGTCAATGCATTCTCCTATCGCCGCCTCCACGACGAGGAGCGACACGCACCCTAAGCGTTGGCCAGCTGTGATTAGCCAGAGGCTGAAAAAGTGTCGGAGCAGTCCCATTGTGGAGCCAGGCCCAGGAAAGCCTCACACAGGAAGGCGAAGGCAGAGAGGAGGAGAACAGATCTCAGGCCCAAGTGCAGCACATGGATCTAGTAGTGCGAAGGCATGGCGTTGAAGAAGTCTGAGAATGGGGGCAGCAAACTAGAGAATAGCATGGGAAGGTGACGGGCGTTAGTGGTGGCGCTCAGCTCGGCAGGAGGCCACGAGGCCGACAGACCCTGGTTGCCCCCATTCATTCAAGCGGGTGGCAGTCATCTCCTCAAGGTTGACCACTGTGGACCTGCCCAGCGCGGGTTCTGGCCCGGCCCGCTCATACATCATCGTTGCTCCTTGATCCTCTTACTATTGGGCGCCATGACGATGCTGTCGGCATTCAGGGAATGGGAGTACCCAGACCTTCCTGCGGCCTAGGGCGTGGCCCACCTTGTCAGCCAAGCTCGGCCTATAGAGGCCACAGTCAAGGCAAGGCCCTCGTGAGGACCTGAACCCGCAAGGGAAGCGCCATCAAGACAAGCAAGGATGGGCCTCCTCAGGCCCCCTCCAGAGCGGCAGAGATCTCTATGCAGCACCCGACCTCGGGAGTCCATGCATGATGTAAGGCAGGACAGGCGGGCGCCAACATGCCAGGCGGACAATTTCCCCTTTGGTTCAAAGGGATCGAGGACAGACATGGGTTCCAAAAGCGTCCCCCAAAGGTTTTTGTTCTGGTGCAACGAGACCATGACCACGAGGCCAGCAGGAAGGATGTCATCGCCGAGCCCACCTCAGCATCATCGACAGCTACTTTGTAGGCGAAGACCACCTTTCGTCAGGATAAACAAGTACTCATGTCCCCCTTTGAATTTGTCCATTATGGGATCCCTTCCCGCCAAAGAGATGAGGGAAGAGGACCCCGGGGCACTATATATTGAGGATAGGCTGCATCATAGAAGGGGGGACGAAACAGAGAGGCAACCGAAGAGAGGCAACACCACCAGATCCCTCTCACGAGGCCACACACCATTGTACTAGTTCATCCACCAACCTCCTCGTGAGGCAATCCTCCAAAGCAGGAGGGTATTACGCTTCACAACGGCCCGAACCTGGGTAAATCATTGTGTGTATCTGCTTCCTCGTCATCGTGCGAGTTCATCGTAGCAACTATCGAGTTGTCACACCCTGTGATTTGCCTCATGACTAAGTTATCATGACTCAAAAATCAGGGACAATTAAAACTTTTGTGTGCTTGTTATGCTTGACTTGATTGTTGATTGTCTGTTGCTTTCTTGTGCTCTATATTCATAAAATCCCTCATACCCTCAAGAACTCTTTTCCTTGATCCCAAATCTTGTCCAATGATCTTTCCATGTGCATAGGACTTAAAAATATTTTTAAAAATATATCATTTTGGCCTAAAAGCATTTATTTAAATTAGGTTTTCAAAAACCCCTGATTTGAGATTTCCACTACAAGACCCCAAATTGGGTGGATCCTTTTCCCCAAATGCTTTATTTGAAACCCATTATATATAAAACTTCCCAAAACCACCAAATATTTATTTTAAATATTGTTTTACTATTTTATTTAAAGGCTTTTTCTTAAGGCCAGAAAATGGCTTTTATAGGGAAATTATTTAAATGACTTAATAATATTTGAGAAAATTTAGGGAAAATAAGTGGACTTATATTATCCATATATAGAGTTTCACCACATGGTCATGTTCAAGATATTGGAGAAAACCATTCAAAACCATTTGTGCCTATTCCAAGCATTTGAAATGTTTCTGTAAGAAATATTATCAAATAAATCTAGGAAAATTCTAGCATGTCAAGTATGATATATGTGGCCATATTGCCAAGTTTCATCTCTATCCAATTGTTTTGGTTCACCAAAATATCCCAAAACCCTCTGTGTCCAGATCCAACTCTGAGCAACTCTACATTATCAACTATCTCCCCTTAAGCTCAAACTTTGTGGACATGTTATAATCCTCCAATAATGCATCCACACCAAGTCGTGCATCAGGGAGAACAGATTAACTTGTCCAAATCCCCTCAAAACCATTTGTGTTGATTTCAAGAATTTGGTAATATTACATTGCCAAGTTTCCCCATTGGGCCCCAAACTTTTTGTGCTTTTTATAGTCCCTAAACTATGTCACCACATCAAGTGGTGCATCAAGGGGAATGGATTTGCATAACTAGATCTAAGCAAATCCATTTTTTCCCATTTCTAGGGTTGACAACATTTGTATTGCCAACTTTTCTCAAATGAGCTCAAAACTTGTGATCACTCCTATTTTTACCCATAATTTTATCCTGTTAATACCCACAGCAAGTGGATGCCTTTTGCTTGCCCAAAGCTCCATCAAACACCTTCTGGTGTATTCTAGGATTCAGTATTTTGACAACTTTTACTCTTGACCTCGAGCTCAAAATTTTACCAGAGCCCTTAGTCGTTCCCCTTCACCTCCAGTAAAATTTTCATGGCCATTGCTCAAAGGTTGATGTGGTAAAAACCCTTGTTTACCCCCTTGGACAACGAGATTCCACCACTCCCACCATTTCCTCTCTAGTGTATTGAATCCCCAAGGCATCCAAGGCCAGTAGGACTTAGTTTAAATCATCCTAGATACAGTAGACACCAGTTGCCGCACCCTACATGCCAAAGACATGCCTTGGCATGCAAGGATCACGCTCTGGAGCATGCTACAGTGCATCCATGCACTGTAGCTTGCCCAATCAGAGGCACCTGACAGCCTTGGGCGCCGGGGTCGTGTCTCCCGAGGTCGCCTCGACGTCCTCGTCATGCCACACGGTCGGGACCCTCCTCTCCTGCCCTCCTCTCTCCCTTGCCGGGCGTGCCCGAGCACCTCCCGTGGACATGGTCCATGGTGTGCCCTGGGCCAGCTATAAGAGACCCCATGGAGCCCCTCTCTCTGCTCCCTTTGCCCCCTCTCGCCCCCTGTGACTTCCCCAGTCCACCAAATTCCTCCTCTCATGCCATACATCGATTCCCATGGCCAAATCCTTGCCGGCGGTCACTGCTTGAATTCGGGATAACCTGGGCACTTCCTGTTGCCTAGATGTGCCAGGACCTCCCCAGAGCTTCGGAGATCCTCCCTATGCTCCGTTCCCTCCTCCTGGTGTCCGACGCACTGCTCCCGCAGCCGCCCTTCGACGGCCCCCACTACGGTAGAATCCCCACTCATTCTTGTGCCCCCCGTCGGCGGAAATGGTACCACCAGGTGGGTACAGGTCTTCCTCCCGAGCATTCCGGTGGCCGAGGTGTCACCGGAGGTGGCCTATACCGCTGGAGGGACACCGGCGAGTGCACGGCTATGCCTCCCCTGCTCCTTCCCTGCCCAAGCGGGAGGAGGGAGAAAGGCCTGCCAGGCGGGGCCGGCACGTAAGCGGCACGCCAGCCGAGCCTAGAGTTTTAGGTGAAGATGGATCCCGCCATTCTTGCCTCCCTGCGATGGAAACACCCAGGACAGTTATGTGTTCGACATCGCCCAGCCTGCCCCCGCGGTGGATATGTTGGCCCAACCTAGTTCCCACTCCGCACTGATGGGATGTGTGCATCGGTAAAGCTAGCCATTTAGGTATAAACCATTTTTTTCTTGAGATACTAATGAAATCCTAGAATATTCATCATAGCTCCAAATTTGGTGATTCAAAATTCTAGTGTTCCTAAAGTCATGCTCTATCAGATGATGTGCTTTGCACATTTTCCCATTGAACAATTTTCTGCTCCACCAATATTTTTTGTGATAACTTGTATTATGGAACCACTTTGCAAATTCCTAGGGAATTCATGTGAACTCCAAGTGGAGTGATTCAAGTTCCTATGTGTGTCTAAATTCATGCCCTAATTAGGGAACATTTTTCCTGGTGCCTCTCTGCCATCCAAATAATTGAGCTATTTATTCAGGTATAACCCACTTTGAAAATCCCTAGGATATTCTTACCAACTCCAAAACCAGTAAAACCACTTCCTAAATGTTTCTAAAATCATGCCCTATTAAATGGTTGCCTTCACCCATATTTGTAAACATCTTTTCTGTAGACATCTTATCGGGACACCAATTTCCCCATTCCTCCATTCCACAATCATCATTGATCCAACTCTAGTTCAACCATTTTATATATTTTTCTCATGACCAGAAAGGTCTAAGAAAAACATATTTCCTATTTATAGCTCACTTTTATTATCTGTTTGTTGTGTTGCTTATCATGGTTATTTCCGACGATAGTTGGCGAAGTAGATGAATTGCCCGGAGTGGACGAGAAGTGTGTGAAGACCTCAAAGACGTTGCTAAGCCAGGCAAGCAGCCCATGTTAAGAAACTATTTTCATAGCATGACATACAACACTTTACTTTTGTTATACTTGATCATGTGAAGTAGTGACCCCTCCGGTGGGTTGCTTCCGATACTCTTGAGGGTTATGCGGGTGGGTGTAGATAGGATGCTAGTAGATGCTACGGAAGTGGGATCGGGATTTATGCATGGTGATGGGAACACAAAAGATTTCAAAGACTTTTCAAAAACCCCATCGGGTGCCACTAATGCCCGAGGGAGATGATGTTGAGTTGGGTAACCACTTGAGAAATAAGTGGTGTATCGGAGCAAGTGAGTGTGTGTGGTCCCAAAAACGGATTGGTGTAAGTTGCGACCGTTACTCCAACCTTACATGCACAACCACTCTACCACTATATGGGAAGGGGCTCTGTTGATTACTGGCAAGGAGCCCACATTACTAGTGGCAGGAGTGGCATGGTCACTCTTGATATGGGGTCGTACCGGAATGGACGATCATGCGCTGTCTTTACAGGCACCAGGCACACCGTTCGTCCCCTCATGGATGGCACGATCTGGAGCGAGGCTCGTGTGATGTACATCATGAGGGCTGGGTACCAATCGAGTGGACTCTTTGTTTAGTATCGCTAGGGGAAAGGCATTGTTCGGGTGCTTTCCTCGGGTATGTAATATACCGCGAGTCGTGCATGACATGGAAGTTCCCCGAATCTTGAGGGTAAAGTGTGCACCCTCTGCAGAGCATAAACCTATTCGAATAGCCGTTTCCATGGTCAAGGACAGTTGGATGACCACTCTTGTGCTACGTCCAGATGTTTCCTCAAAACTTGGTGTGTGTGTGTGTGTGGTGACAAGGATGATACTTGAGTCGAGTCGGATGACTTGGCATGATGACTGAACATGAGATGTTCATACGGTAGAAGAGACAAGTCTGAAGACTTGATGTGATAGTTGAACATGAGACGTCCAACCCCCTGCTTATGATGATGACTGTGACGTGTTCTTATGAACACCTTTCTATGGTTGATGCATGCTTACTTAAGTTACTTGATCATGTCATTGCACTCAAAACTAGCTTTCTGCAAAACTTACCTATTAGTGCTAAATCATGCATTGTTATTGCCTTATTCCAAACATGGGTTGCTTGTGAGTACATTCAAAGTACTCATTGGCTTGCCACTAGTTATTTTATTGGCCAGGCATGAAAGGTCAGGTTATGATGAAGATTACCATGGTGACGGACATGCGAGCTAGGATGCTTCCCAGTCAGAATGCCTATAGGGTTAAGGCAGATGGCATGGGTTCACGCTTTCATTGAAGATTTCCACTGCAATCATATGAAGACTTGCCCATAAAGGCCATATTTGAGTAAACCGGTATGTAATGGATGTAAGACTCTTGTTATTCAGTTTCTATGTGTTCAGTGAGCATTGATCTCTAGGATCACTGTGCATGTACATTCGGTGATCATGACTTATGAGTTGGGGTCCCCACAGAGCTGGTATCAGAGCTAGCCTGACTGTAGGAAGCCCTTAGTTAGTATGGATGTTAGTTAGGACGAACTTATTTTTCCAGAACTTTCAAAATTACTTACAAAGCCTCTATATTTCTGACCTCTCCTAAATCTTTAAAGGAAGCAAAGGTTTTTGCCTTAGCACTTCCACCCCTATTCTCTTGACTCTCCTCGTCTGCTTTTTCAAAAATTTGCAAATGGTCGCTACTGCCCTTGTGCCCCTGACCACGGGATTCCTTGTAATCCTCGTGGGTAACCTGGAAGGAAGCCACCTCGCCAGATGATTGCCGACATATCTTGGACCCAAGTTGGCGACACTAGACAAGGAGCTACCAACAGAAGATACCTTCTCGAAGGATGAGGATGTCAAGACTTAGATGATAGTGACACCCTCGACCCAGCCCGAGGATGATGCCACTTTGGCCATTGATGACCAAGGCACAAGACATGCAATGTCATGATAATCCATCGCTAATAGAGCAACCCTATCCTTTTCGTTGTTATATCGGTAACCACCGGTGCATGAGAACCTTGCCATTTGGTCCGCCTCACTATAGGAAAACGGTCCTCATCGTTCCCCGCTCTTGGTGACAATGATATGGTCAATGAGACCGACAGGATACAACTCTACCATGACTTATCAATGTCATTGCATAAAGAATCTCCTCCCTAGAACCCTCGATCACTCAGAAGACAAGGAGGCATTGTCACGAACACAAGGACACCAGAAGACCCTATCAACATCAGCCATGAAGAATCACCTTCATCGTCAACTCAACAGACCCGAAGTCGTCAAGGACTCTTCAGGCGCAACCAAGATCGTTTTGATGAACAATAACCAGAGACATAGAGACACCTAAAGACGACCCCGAAGTCAAAGCGGAATCCTCCACAAGACACGAAGCAAGCACGACTAATGAGTCCGAGAACCCCTATGGTAGGATAGGTCGTGTGTCCCCCATGCGGAGTCGAGTCCGTATGATGTTTCGAATGGAACCATGATGTGTGTTGCTTGTTTTTCCTATTTGTCCTTTGGTGTAAGTCACAATTTTGTCCTAGGCAACAAGTGCGCGACTATATCACCTACCTTACCTTGATGTTTGTGTTTGGCCTTTTCGGCACTTGCTTGTTTGCACTTGCACTATACCCCCCCTTAGGCGCTCTCCTCTATGCTACTTTCCCTCTTCCCCCTCTCGTCAACTAAAGACCAGCAAGACAAGATGCACCAAGGATCCACCTCGACAAGCAACCGACACCGAAGTCTTCGACTACAACAAACTCAACAAAACACAACCCGTAGAGTTATGCTTTTCCCTCAAGGTTGGAAACCCCTCCCTTGCCCAACCTAGACCTCACAAGCTCCCCCAACACAAGCCTCTAATCACTGTTTAATACATGGATTTGCGACAACACTTATTGAGCTTGAATAACCCCTGTTTGCGCTAGGTTCATTATGGAGCTAGTGATCATAGTGAACACACATCCTTCATTCTTGCTAGCACTAGAACCTTGATGCCATAGGAAGGGTCATTCTAAGGGTATATGAATTGTGGACAATGATTTGATTCAGCCATAATGAATGTCTTGAGGAAGTAGTTGAGACCCTTTTGTGGATTATGAGGTTTAATGATGGTATACAAACTCGGTGGATCAAGATTGATAAGTAGCATAACTTACTTCCCCCTTGAGTCAATTTGGATTTAGTAGGGCGATTGTAACCACCAGCCCAAATTTTTGGTGGATTAATGACTTGACTTTGGCAAGTAATGTTGACAGTGGGTTGATGGTGACATGTTAGTGACTGGATTAACTAGTACAGAATTCTTACTAGATGTAGGCCTTGGATTTAAATAGGTAATTATAGTAGGTGCTTAAGATCAGTCAAACCACATGGTTTGGAGTAATTTGGATTTAGTTCGATGATGTTGATCTTGAAACCATGTTTCTTGGTGGAAGTCAAACTAGGAATATTGGGTTGTTGTTAGGATTGATTCAAGGATCCATATGCTAACATCGGAGTTCACTAGATCCTCATGGAGGGAATTGATGGTTATACTGGGATGAGATAGTTCTTTCTGGAATTTGGAGATTTGGAAAAATGTGGATATATATGGGGTGACACTGGTATTGGATTTGTATCAATAATAGGTCATGTAATAGTGGATGGTATTCATGGATCAATTAGTTGGATTCATAGGAAGGAAACAAGATCTTGGAGTGGTTTATTACGTGTTTCCTCAGCATAGTAATGCAGTACCTTAGACCTTGGATAGGTCAGTATGACACTTGGATTGGTAGTGTCATGATCAAGCTTAGCGACTTGTAATTTATCCCGAGGATTATTATATAGGGATATATGTGAGTTAGCTATAGTATACATATGAGGTTTTCAGCATAGTCGTTCTCTCAAAACCTTGGAGATATGAGTAGCATGTGGATTTAACTTATACGAGATGATACCTTCGAGGATATAGGGTGATTTTGTTTGGAGAAATAGGTTGTACTATTGGCATCTAAGAACTGTGCTTGAGGATAAGATGATAGACGTTCACTCACATCCTAAGCTCCTTGAAACCTCTAAGCTTTACCAAGCCACAATGTGGTCAGGTTATGACCACAGGCCTTGGCTCTAAGTCCTTAGACCATGGTCGATACTCCACCTCAACCACCACCAAACCTGTTCATAGTAAAGGTGGACACAAAGTCCTATATTAGGTTGGATGACAAACCCATGGACAAGTGACCACCCGGAGCAAATGACCGCCTCTCTCACACATCCCATGAGCAATGTGATTATGTGGTATTGGAGGAATACGATGTTACCCTCGTGGATGACATACTTATTTACCCAATGAGAGGAAGGAACACCTTAGTCCTGTTTGGACCAGCCCCATGAACACCAATTACCATGCCTCTCAAGTATAAGATCTCACCTTGAAGGAGTTGGGCTCCACGAAGCACCCTCCCTACAGAAGAAGACTTTCTTGCCCAAGCAAATGAAGAACCACTGCGATTGCGAAGCCACAACAACGATGAAGTAGAAGCAAAAACAAGTCAACCATCACTCCTCTGCCGGCTACCTCAACTAGACTATATCCAAAAGCACCGACGTCCAAGCATGATGAAGCTCTTGCACATCAAGAGGATTATAGAGCCCCTTGTCTTATCAATCACATATTAGTTCCTGACTAGGAAGGAACCGAGGAGGTAATAACACCCCTCACTCCACCACTTTGATGGTGTATGATGAGCATGACATCCCTACTCCCTTTAGATGCCTGGAATGGAGTGGACAACTTTCATGGCTTTGTTATTAGCCCTTTTTAGACAATCTAGGGCGTGAACCTGACTCGATCGTGGTAAACCACCTGTCAAAGATAGCTCACCCCATATGCCAAGCCTCAGACCTTGGGGATTCGATGCCTGGTCTATACTTTGGGTAGCCAGCTCAACTAGGACCCTCTCAGAAGCTTTCTTAAGTGGTAGAACCCGTTTGACACCAAGTGTGTAAGCTCGGTCTTAGGGACGAGACTCAGCGCAGACCTTTGCCACGGAGAGACAAGTAGACCGAACACTCAAAGACCTCGAGAAATATGCGTCCATGAGGACAAAGACAAACGACCAAAGAAGAATGAAGAATCTACTTGGGCAACTTACTCAAGTAGAAGTTCTCGACGAGAAGCCCACGATGACGCACCTCAGCACTCTCAAGGATGGAGACCACCTACGGCTAAAGACCTCCTGCTTTAAGGAAGATAAGGACTTCCCCGTCGACGAGAAGATACACCAAGACTCAACCCTTCTATTCTAACGCGAGACATTTAGATGTCCCTAACCAATGTGAGCAGTCCCAGGACCAGCACACAGACACACTACTTGGCCAGGTATTCCGACTTTGGGATACACACGCAAGCCAGGCCCTTGCTGGAACTCCGTTCACCCTGAGACAAAGTCAACGATGCACCCGGAGACATATCATCACACACTTCAAGACACAGAAGGACAACCATGTCGGAGTAGAAACAACATGGAATGTAAAGACTACCTCACTTCTGAATTTCCGCATCCTTCCCATGCCTAGCCTAGGAATCACGGAGACGAGTTTCTTGTCAGGGGGGTAGGTCTGTCACACCTTGTGATTTGCCTCATGACTAAGTTATCATGACTAAAACTCAGGGCCAATTAAAAATTTTTTGTGCTTGTTATGCTTGACTTCATTGCTGATTGGCTGGTTGCTTTCTTGTGCTCTATATTCATAGAATCCCTCATACCTTCAAGAACTCTTTTACTTGATCCCAAATCTTTTCCAATGATCTTGCCATGTGTATAGGACTTAAAAATATTTTTTACAAAATATTATTTTGGCCAAAAAGCATTTATTTAAATTAGGTTTTCAAACCCCCCTGATTTGAGATTTGAACTACAAGACCCCAAATTGGGTGGATCCATTTTCCCCAAATGCTTTATTTGAAACCCACTATACATAAGACTTCCCAAAACCACCAAATATTTATTTTAAATATTGTTTTACTATTTATTTAAAGGCTTTTTCTTAAGGCCAGAAATGGTCTTTTATAGTGAAAAATTATTTAAATGATTTAATAATATTTGAGAAAATTTAGGGAAACTCAGTGGACATATATTATCCATATATAGAGTTTCAACACATGGTAATGTTCAAGATATTGGATAGAACCCTTCAAAACCATTTCTGCCTATTCCAAGCATTTGAAATATTTTTATAATTAATATTCTCAAATAAATCCAGGAAAATTCTAGCATGTCACGTATGATATATGTGGTCATATTACCAAGTTTCATCTCTATCCCAATTGTTTTGGTTCACCAAAATAACCCAAAACCCTTTGTGTCCAGATCCAAATCTGAGCAACTCTACATTACCAATTGTCTCCCCTTAAGCTCAAACTTTATGGACATGTTATAACCCTCCAATAATGCATCCACACCAAGTGGTGCATCAAGGAGAATAGATTAACTTGTCCAAATCCCCTCAAAACTATTTCTTTTGATTTCATGAATTTGGTAATATTACATTGCCAAGGTTCCCCATTGGGCCTCAAACTTTTTGTGCTTCTTATAGTCCCTAAAATATGTCACCACATCAAGTGGTGAATCAAGGGGAATGGATTTGCATAGCTAGATCTAAGCAAATCCATTTCTGCCCATTTCTAGGGTTTACAACATTTGTATTGCCAACTTTTCTCAAATGAGCTCAAAACTTGTGATCAGTCTTATTTTTACCCATAATTTTATCTTGTTAAAACCCACAGCAAGTGGAGGCCTTTTGCTTGCCGAAAACTCCATCAAACACCTTCTGGTGTATTCTAGGATTCACTATTTTGACCACTTTTACTCTTCCCCTACATGCCAAAGACATGCGTTGGCATGCAAGGCTCGCGCTCTGGAGCACTCTATTGTGCATCCACACACTGTAGCTTGCCCAATCAGAGGCACCCGACAGCCTTGGGCGTCAGGGTCGTGTCTCCCGAGGTCGCCTCAACGTCCTCATCACGCCACACGGTCGGGCCCCTTCTCTCCTACCCTCCTCTCTCCCCTGCCGGGCGTGCCCGAGCACATCCTGTGGACAGGGTCCATGGTGTGCCCTGGGCCGGCTATAAGAGGCCCCTTGGAGCCCCTCTCTATGCTCCCTTTGCCCCCTCTCGCCCCCTGCGACTTCCCCGGTCCACCAATTTGCTCCTCTCATGCAATCCATCGACGTCCATGGCCAAATCCTTGCCGGCGGTCACTGCTCGAATTCGGGCTAACCCGGGCACTTCCTTTTTCCTAGATGTGCCATGACCTCCCAGAGCATCTGGGATCCTTCATGTGCTCTGTTCCCTCCTCCTGGTGGCCGGCGCACTACTCCCACAGCCGCTCGTCGATGGCCCCCACTATGGTAGAAGCCCCACTTGTTCCCGTGCCCCCCTCGGTGGAAATGGTATCACCATGTGGCTACAAGTCTTCCTCCTGAGCATTCCGGTGGCCGAGGTGTTTCCGGAGGTGGCCTATACCACCGGAGCGACACCGACGAGCTCACGGCTACGCCTCCCTTGCTCCTTCCCTGCCCAAGCTGGAGGAGGGAGAAAGGCCTGCTAGGCGGGGCCCGCCCGTAAGCGACATGACGGCCGGGCCCAGCGTTTTAGGTGAAGACGGCTCCCGCCGTTCCCGCCTCCCTGCGATGAAAACGCCCAGGACAGTTACGCATTTGACGTCGCCCGGCCTGCCCCCGCGGCAGATCTGTTGGCCCAGCCTAGTTCCCACTCCGCGTTGACGGACTGTGTGCATCGGTAAAGTCGGCCCATTTAGGTATAAACCTTTTCTTTTTTTTCTTTTCTTGAGATACTAATTAAATCGTAGAATATTCATCAATGCTCCAAATTTGGTGATTCAAAATTCTAGGTGTTCCTAAAATCATGCTCTATCAGATGATGTGCTTTGCACATTTTCCCATAGAACAATTTTCTCCTCCACCAATATTGTTTTGTGATAACTTGTATTATGGAACCACTTTGCAAATTCCTAGGGAATTCATGTGAACTCCAAATGGAGTGATTCAAGTTCCTATGTGTATCTAAATTCATGCCCTAATTAGGGAACATTTTTCTTGGTGCCTCTCTGCCATCCAAGTAATTGAGCTATTTATTTAGGTCTAACCCACTTTGAAAATCCCTAGGATATTCTTACCAACTCCAAAACCAGGAAAACCACTTCCTAAATGTTTCTAAAATCATGCCCTATTAAATGGGTGCCTTCACCCATATTTGTAAACATCTTTTCTATAGACATCTTATCGGAACACCAATTCCTCCATTCCTCCATTCCAAAAGCATCGTTGATCCAACTCTAGTTCAACCATTTTATATATTTTTCTCATGACAAGAGAGGTCTGAGAAAAATATATTTCCTATTTATAGAGCACTTTTTATTATCTGTTTGTTGTGTTTCTTATCGTGGTTGTTTCCAATAATAGTTGGCGAAGTAGACGAATTTCTCGGAGTGGATGAAAAGCATGTGAACACCTCGAAGACATTGCTAAGCCAGGCAAGCAGCCCTTTGACCATGTTAGGAAACCATTTTCATAGCATGACATACAACACTTTACTTTTGTTATACTTGCTCATGTGGAGTAGTGACCGCTCTAGTGGGTTGCTTCCGATACTCTTGCCGTTGGCACTTGCATTGTGCATGACCCTACCACCTTATGAGGGTTATGAGGGTGGGTCTAGATAGGATGCTAGTAGATGCTACGCAAGTGGGATCGGGATTTATGCATGGTGATGGGAACACAAAAGATTTCAAAGACTTTTCGAAAACCCTATCGGGTACCACTAATGCCTGAGGCAGATGATGTTGAGTTGGGTAACCACTTGAGAAAGAAGTGGTGTACTAGAGCAAGTGAGTGTGTGTGGTCTCAAAAATGGATTGGTGTAAGTTGCGACCGTTACTCCAACCTTACATGCACAACCACTCTACCCCTATATGGGAAGGGGCTCTGTTGATTACTTTGGTGGGTACTGGCAAGGAGCTCGCATTACTAGTGGCGGGAGTGACATGGTCACTCTTGATACGGGGTCGTACCGGAATGGACGATCATGCGATGTCTTTACAGGCACCGGGCACACCATTGGTCCCCTCATGGATGGTATGATCTCGAGCGAGGCTCGTGTGATGTACATCGTAAGGGCTGGGTACCAATCGAGTGGACTCAATGCAGAGGTGACAGGCATTGTTCGGGTGCTTACCTCGGGTATGTAATATACCGCGAGTCATGGATGACACGGAAGTTCCCCGAATCTCGTGGGTGATGTGTGAAACCTCGGCAGAGTGTGAAACTATTTGAATAGTCATGTCCACGGTCAAGGACAGTTGGATGACCGCTCTTGTGTTACGTCCAGATGTTTCCTCAAAACTTGGTGTGTGTGTGTAGACAAGGATGATACTTGAGTCGAGTCAGATGACTTGGCATGATGACTCAACATGAGATGTCCAGATGGTACAAGAGTCAAGTCTGAAGACTTGATGTGATGGTTGAACATGAGACGTCCAACTCCCTGCTTATGATGATGACTGTGACATGTTCTTATGAACACCTGTCTATGGTTGATGCATCCTTACTTAAGTTAGTTGATCATGTCATTGCACTCAAAACTAGCTTTCTGCAAAACTTACCTATTAGTGCTAAATCATGCATTGTTATTGCCTTCTTCTAAACATGGGTTGCTTGCGAGTACATTCAAAGTACTCATTGGCTTGCCACTGGTTATTTTATTGGCCAGGCATGAAAGGTCGGGTTATGATGAAGATTACCAAGGTGACGGACATGCGAGCTAGGACGCTTCCCAGTCAGAATGCTGTAGGGTTAAGGCAGATAGCATGGGTTCACGCTTTCGTTGAAGATTTCCGCTGCAATCATATGAAGACTTGGCCATAAAGGCCATATTTGAGTAAACCGGTATGTAATGGATTTAAGACTCTCGTTATTCAGTTTCTGTGTGTTCAGTGAGCATTGATCTCTGGGATCATTGTGCACATAATTCGGTGATCACGACTTATGAGTCGTTGTCCCCACACGAGTGGCCATCTAGGAAGGGCCAGGCCGCACGGGATCTTCTTACACGCCCTTGTTTTTGAACTTCTTGGGGTTTTGCGGAGACCTAAATCTGACATTTGGCATGCCGAGGTATGCGCAGGCCTGGGCCCTGTAGACGCAGAGCATCACAACAAGCAAGAAGTAAACAAGGCGAAGAAAAATGACCACACAATTCAACAGTTATTACAAGCCTTAAGTGTTTCTTAAATACAAACAAGTCTAACGCCTCTGAGAGGCATGATGAACGTTGCAGGAAGAAGACTAGGAGGAGGAATTAGGAGGAACTGTCGCTGCCCCTCATCTCAGCCATCGGGAGCTCATCGTCAATGTCGCTGACATTGTCTTCTTAGCCACTAACCCTTGCAGCTTCTGGAGGTGGAGTAACGATGATGCAGGTGAACTTCTTCATCAGCGCTTCCACAAAGACCTTCACGGCCGCTGCCTCGGTGATGCGGACCTCGGGATCAACCAGGCGGATCACGGAGCTGAAGTCAAACCCCGGCTCACGAAGGTGGAGGCGGGCTTAGAGAAGAGGCCACGACACTCGCTTTCCAAGACCCCCTCCACCTTGACTATGGCACCCTCTAGTGTCTCAGCAAGCTTTGAAGAGAGCCCCACGAAGCCGCTCTCCGGAGCCGCCATGGGCTTCGTAAACCCATCCCAACAGAAGGAACGAAGCGACTTGTGGAGCCGAAGCTCGATGGAGGGGAAGGCGCTGAGCTCTGAAGCCCTTTCCTTCTAAGCCACGACAAGGGCTTCCTCCCTCGCGCCTAGCCGAACCTTTTCCACAGCAACTCCCTCCGCCTATGTGTCTAGGCGTGGGCGCTCCGCGGCTTGGCTAGTAGTTGCCTTGGCGAGCTCAGCCTTATTGGTCTTCAGGTCTTCTTCTCGTTGACGCAGCTGCTCCGCAAGTGCAGACTTCTCCTCCTGGAGGACCTTCAGGCAGGCCTCCGCCTCTTCGCAACGCCTAGTAGTGGGCTCCACGTCGGCTAGCACTGCCTCGCGGGCTATCATGGCTGACGTGGTCTCCTTCTCTCTCTTTTCCACGGCGGCCTTAGCTTGTCCTCCAACCTTCGCGGCAGATGCGTCAGCCTGGAGCCATCTAGAGAGGAGCCCCAACAGTCCACTCATGAGGTGGTCGTTAGCGCCTTCAAGGGCATCCCTGACCTGACCCAGAACGGAGTAGGCGTCACCTAGAGCACCAGGGCCTTGTAGAGCAGGCTTCATAGCCTCGTTCGGAGGATTCGCCCGGGGGATCATAGGAGGGGCCCCTGGGAGGCTGGAGCACGAGGAACAGGATGTCCCGAAGGTGGCGCCATGACCACGGGCAAGGTGGGCACGAACGGATGGGCGGGCAGCTAGCCCTCGGCGGTTGGCTCCTCTAACAGTGGCACCGACGTGCCCCCAAGGGCAGAATAGGCTACGCCAACGGGCAGGAGGGGCTCAGGGGCTCCATAGAAGTGTCCATGAGGGTCGCCTCGTGAGCCCCCACGCCCACAGCATCAGGTGCCTCCGTAGGCATCGGCAAGGCGATAGGAGTGTGCGGCCCGTCGAAAAGCACGTTTGGCTTTACGCTCGCCTTCTTACTCCTCATCTCTGGCATGGAGACATTCCTAGGTACGAAGCAAAGGAGGAATCATCAGCGCGAGCTACCGGCAGGTGGCCAAGGTTAGGCGGGACTACTTACTCTTCAACGTCAACCCACTTCATCTTCCTCTCCACCTCGGCGATGGTAAATGCGTCCACACCTTGCTCCGTGAGGGCACCACCACGTGGGGAGGCAGTGAGACCATCCGCAGGGACAACGGCCAGAGGATCCGCTCCAGCTCCGAACCCGTCCATCTCGCTCGTGAGCTACAATCCGAGCGGAGCGGCACGGGCGCTTCGAACGCCTTGCCGGCAGAAGTAGGTTCCACCCGAGGAGACTCCACCCCGCCCTTCCTGGGAGTCCCCGAGCAAGCGGACCGCGTGGCGTGACGGGCCGGTCCCAGTCCCCCGAGGAACTTGGTGGGACACGGAGAACCTGTAGCAGGCGCGTCACCGACATCGTCGTCGTCCTCAAGGTCACGCAAGAGCATGCTCTGAGACGGGGCGTACACCTCCGCCATGTTGTCGTCTGCGGTCTTCTCCGAATCCTCCCTACCTGTGGTGTCGCTGGAGGACACCATCACCGGGGAGCCAAGGCCCTCAGCTGGGGAGAGTCCAAGTTCGTTGAAGACAGGCATCGCGGCGACCAGGTCAGCCCCGTCGTCGCGGCAATACAATGGGGCGCAGTCGTCGGGAAAAATCTCCGGGGTCGCCATTGAGTAGGATGTTGACAACTTTGCTCAGCTCTCTAGAGGACATGGGAGCAGACCGAAGCCTGAGGTCGTCACCGTTGCCCCGATACTCCCACCAGGGCCTCGAATGCAACTAGAGGGGTGCCAGGCGCTGCTTCAAGAACTCCTTCACTATCATCCCCCAGTCAGCTTCTTGGCGCTGATGCCGCGAGTAATCCGCTCCAAGACGGGCCTGGCCCGAGGGTCGGAAAGCTTCGCGGAGCTCCACGTGAGGATCTTCTCTAGCAGCCCCTTCAGTAGATCAAAGAGGGGGTTGGTGCCCTTGAGATCCATGTAGATCTAGCGGTGCTAGAAGTTCTCCACCTTCTTCCTGGCCTTTAAGAGCATGTTACCGCTCTGGACCACGACGAAGGAGATGCACGCCGACCGCTGAGCATCGTTGTGCACACGCAAGCTGAAGAAATGGAGGAAGAGGGCCACTGAAGGCTTCATGCAGTAGAAGGCGAAGACGGACAAGAGCAGGATGGAGTTGGGTTGGATATGAAGGGCTTGGATCCCATAGTGGTCGAGGACGGTGGTGAAGAACTTGGAGAAGGGCAGGACAAGCCCGGCGAAGGCGCTATGGAGAAAGAAAGGATAGGCCGACCTGATCGAGGGCCGCTTCTCCGAGGAGCCGCCCCATATCAAGGTCCGCCCTGACTCGTTGGTAGCGTCCGCCGTCAACATAAAGACTAGGGCAAGGTCTCCGTCCTTGGCTAAGATGGACTCCGATAGCACCAGCGAAATGGGAGTGGAGGCTGAGCTCTGGGCCTCTGGCTTCAATTTACCGGCGGGAGCCATCGGGAAGTTCACGAGGCCGATGCGGCAGGGAGGAGGACGGAGCGGCGTCGGGATATGGAGAGGTCTTTGCTAAGGTTGGGGATCTGGAAGGAATAGCAAGTGCGCATAAGAGGAAAGCAGTAATGACTGGGCATTGGAAGTCACGATTTTGTCGATTCGAGTGGTGTCTGAGGAGGCGTTTGACGCCCACACCGACCGCATGATGCATGCCATCCTTGGCCCACGAGCGTTTTTGGTCCGCGGCGCTTCGGGGCGCCCTCAACGGCTTTGCTTGGAAGCCGGCCCGAGCGCGCCTTAGGCCCGGGGGCTACTGTCGGCGATCTGGTAACGGGGTACCCAGACCTGCCTGCCTGCGGCCCAAGGTGTGGCCCACCTCGTCAGTCAGTCTTGGCCTAGCGTGGCCACACTCAAGGCCAGGCCCTTGTGAGGACCTAAACTCGCGAGGGAAGCGCCATCAAGACTATCTCGGACGGGCCTCCTCAGGGCCCCTCCGGAACGGCGGAGATCTCTATGCAGCACCCGACGTCGGGAGGCCAGGAATGACGTAAGGCAGGACAGGCGGGTGCTAGTACGCTAGGCGGATAGTTTCCCCTTTGGTGCAAAGGGGGGTGAGGACAGACGCGGGTTCTCAAAGCGTCTCCCAAAGGTTTCCATTCTGGTGCAACGAGACCATGACCACGAGGCCAACAGGAAGGATGTCATCACCGGACCCACCTTTGCATCATCGACAACTACTTTGCAGGCGAAGACCACCTTTCCTTGGGATGAAGATGTACTCCTGTCCCCTTTGAATTTGGCCATTGTGGGATCCCTTCCCGCCAAAGAGATAAGGGAAGAGGACCCGGGGCACCATATATAGAGGATAGACTGCATTGTAGAAGGGGGGTGAAATAGAGAGGCAACCAAAGAGAGGCATCAACACCAGAGCCCTCTCGCGAGGCCAGACACCACTGTACTAGTTCATCCACCAACCTCCTCGTGAGGCAATCCTCCAAAGTAGGAGTAGGGTATTATGATTCGCAGCGGCCCGAACCTGGGTAAATCATTGTGTGCATCTGCTTCCTCGTCATCGTGTGAGTTCGTCGTAGCAACTATCGAGTAGCAAGCTAGGAAGGGCGAGGCTGCAGGGGATCTTTGCGCATGCCCCTATGTTCGAACTTCTTGGGGTTTTGTGGAGCCCGAAATCCGACAGATGCCACGGGGGAAGGGTCGCTGGAGATCAGCAAAGGGGAAGAAGCCTCACATGGAGGAGGATTAGGAAGATCGGATGTAGGGAAAGTCAGAGTACGGCGGCCGCGGGCTATGCACGGGCTTTATGTTTGACGGGACGCTCACCAGGATGCTGTGTGGAAGTGGGGGCGTCCGACAATTCATCACACACCACATGTCATGCCTCGGCCACATGCGGTTTGCGACCACGTCGTTTTGCCCTGTCCAACCAACAAAGTGGTGCACGCCATGGGCCCGGGAGATACTACTGATCCCCTAGGACTGGGGGTACGCATGATCCTCAGCCCGCGGCCCAGGACGCGTCACACGCCGTGGGCTTGATGCAGCCTGCCTCAGGGCTTCGGGAGCGTCGTTCGGAGCCTCATGGGGTCGCCCTTGGGAGGGCGCCCCGTGAAGCTATTGATATTGTCCTCATAGGGTGAACCTGACAAGGGAGGCTCGACGGAGCCGCCCGACCATGTGCTTTCATGTGGGAAACACCGGCTTCGCCAGGCGGCGCTAGGAGCTACATCAACGGTCGCGAGGGGAGATGTTTTCCTCTTCTGTACTAAGGGAGCAATGCTAACTCGCCGGTTCCCAAAGCAACCACGAAAGGTTTCCTCTTTGGTGTAAGAAGACCAAGGCTGGGGGCTCGGCAGGACGAAGGTCATCCCCGAGCCTATCGGCACATCACGATAGCAAGCTTTAGCAGGCATGGATCGCTTTTGTTAGGATAGCATGTGATCTTGCCCCCTTCAAACGACTCGTTGTGGCAACCCTTCCCGCCTTGTGATTTCTGGGAAGAGGACCATGGGTTGGTATAAGACAGGACAGGCCTCGGCCGTAGAGAGGGACCGAACCCAGGCGAGCAAGAACACACCGTTGTAACTTTTCATAGTCACGAGCAATTCAGACAAGCATGACTGAGGTCTTACACCGCGAGGTGGCCCGAACTTGGGTAATTGTTGTGTCCATGTTCTTCCTGCCTAGTTCGTGCTTGCAACTGCATCATCGGAGACTCGCCAGGTAGGAAAGAGCTAGCAAGCCAGCGCACCCCAGAGTTCAAACCATGTTAGGTCCCCGGAGCCTCGATTCTGGCATGCCCCTTTCTCGAAGAAGCCTTCTTATTGCTTAGTGTGGAGGGAGGGAGGGCCCCAGGAGGTCGGCCACCAGGGCCACCGGAGAGCGATCAAGACTCTCCTGATAAAAGACCCCGTCCTCACAATTAAGCGTTGTCTTCGGATCTTCATGGAACCCTGGCTTGTCGCCACAAGAATAATTCTCTTGTTGAGGAGGGGGCAACTAACTGTCTCGATCCAGTGCCTCCGGTCCTGTTTGGGAGGTTGAGGGATTCGGTCAACGAAAATAGGTGTGAAACCTGAACTATGGAAATATAATTGGACTTACCCATTCGATGGGATTATAGCTTGAGTAACCGTCCTTGGTACTTGTGCTAGCAAATTCTTCTTCTCCTCCTTTATAGAGATCGGCCAGCATGGTCTCTAAAGTTGTAGGGTTAGTAGGCCCTTGCCGCTTATACCGGGTCGTGTCGTTTGTCCTGTTGTACTGTCATAGAGGGTGTATCGTCTATTGCAGAGGTTGAACGCATAGACTTATGGTAGCGGCCATCACATCCACGATGGTTAGCTTGTTCTGGTCCAACAACCTTATTCGAGTGGCCAGACGCTTCACTTTTTCACTTTTCTCCTGGGACAGACTCTTTGGCTGCCAGTTGATCCTTTTTTTTCAAAGGAGCGTCTCAGTATTTGGGAAGACCCCTCTGAGCTACATAAAAATAGGGAACATCTTTGATATAAAACCATTCCGAGCTCCAAAAACTCGGAATCCTTCTTCACAGTCCCTATGGGGTACCCCGTGCCGGCTATGCGCCACACTTCGACTCTGCCTACTTAGAACATTGTCTCCCCCCGAGAGCGAGGTACTTTCTCCACAATTCGAAATGGGCCTCTCAGCCCAGGAACATCTCACAAAGGGCAACAAAACATGAGGTGCAGGATACATCTGGGGGTAAGATGATGAAGTTGAATCCTGTACACCCCTTAAGAAAGGGTGAATCCAGAAGCCCAAACCTCATAAAAGGAAGGGCACGAAGCATTCCCGCTCCTCCTTGCTTGGGGAGTGGAAGTTTTCAGCAAAGGCCTCGCCTTTTGTCATGGTTTTGTCACGGCATATGTCCTCGTGCAAGGACTTAGGTTTGAGGCCATCGCCGCTGGTTGGTGACTCAAAGGTATCGAACGAGAACGGGAGACGGGTTTACCCAGGTTCGGCCCCTCTGATGGAGGTAATAGAAAACGTCTTGCTTTATTTCTATATTAATGGAGATCTCTATTATAAGGATGCAGAATCACTAACCTAGCTTTCGAGCATGCCTAACTTGAGTCCTACGGTCCTAGAGGCTTGCCTTAATATATAGGTCAAGTCCGTAGGGTTTACAACAGAGTTCGAGCCATAACATGACTCATAACCCATCATGTCTCCAACATGCCTTGTCTCTCAAGCAAAGAGTCTCCTGGCGTCTTCTGCCCTGTGGGCCTCGAGTCGCCGTCTTTCGATGCATGGGCCGCTCGACGACTTAGCTAGTAACCGCCTTAATCGTTTTGTCTTCTTGACATGGCCAATCTTGAGTGTCTCCACAGCCGCCGATAAACTAACACGGCCCAATAGGGTGAGTTACATCATGGGGTTATATCCCCGACATTAGGCCCCAGATTGATATGAATTTATTCATGTCCTTCCTTGGTGGCTTATCCTTCCTTGGCATCTTATCATCTGCTTGCATCCCTGTCTTCATGAACTCCGAAGTGCCGGCTCATGATATCTCCAAACTTGTATGCTTGTCCAACGCGTGGCTATTAATGACGTCATAAGCCAGAAGTTCAGGGAGCCAGTGGTGGGACCACGATGAATCTAACTATATCAACATTTCTCGAAAATCGAGGTGTCATTGCTTCCCGAAATTTATCGTGTCACCTTGATTTTCGTGCTTGCCATTTCCACTTTTGAGTTTTTCGTTATTAAATACTCACATGAGGGCCCCCTTTTTCACTTTCACCTCACCCTTCTCGCTTCTTCTTCCTCGTGCTCGAGAGCTTTGCTATGCCGGAACCACTGTTCGTCCGTCGCCGGAGACCACCTTCCAGACCACAGTGATGTTGTGCTTCCGTCAAGATCAAGCAGCTCGCCCAGCTGTTCGCATCCTGCACCTCCGGTTTCTTCCTTGAGGTAAACTCTTCTCCTCTTTTAGATTTGCAATAGTTGTAGGAGTTCTTCACGTCTTGGGTAGTTCTTCTCTCGTTCATCGCCAGTACCTATTTGTGTCCAAATTCCGTGATTCGTATCATAAAAACAGAGCGGTTTGGGCCGCACACTCATTTTTTGCATAACATCTTTGAACCTCTCTTTAGAATCTGCACACTAAACCAACACTGCTCCCAGGTCTCGTGCTAGGATTAGCGAATTTTTCTTTTTCTGAATCATTTGTAGATCCGCAATTGCAGCCTCTTTGATAAAAACTTGTTTCTCCCTGTACTTAGCAAAATTAGATGCCTTGTACTTCAAAACGAGCCCCCATATTTTTGCCGGCGTAATAGTCGTAACCTGCCATGTTTTAATTTGTTCAACCAAAATGCTATCCTTAGTAGGCATTTTATCCATTCATAAATGCTTAGGACCTCTCCCTTACTCACATACTTAAGCCGCCCCTTTTATTCTATTAAGGTTATCCATGTCAAAAACTACCTCCTTCAACTAGGCGGCTTCCCAAGTTTCTGAAACCATCCTCCAAGACTACCAAAAACAAGTATTTTTGCCACCTAAAGAAACAATCGGCTGGCAGGCTGCCTTTGGAGAAGAAATTCCTAAGCTAGAGGAAGGAGAGGTGGTAATTTTCTTGGACCATCTTCTTAGGGGTTTCTCTCCTCTCGGGTCAAAATTTCCGGATGGCTTGCATTTCTTCAGTCTTCTTCCTGAAGACATGGCCCCCAATTCCTTAAAGAATATCTGCCGTTCCAAGTGCTTTGTGAGGTGTATCTATTGATAGAACCCTCTGTCTCCCTTTTTATGGAGTTTTCCTATTTAAACCGCCAAACTGAATGCGCTGATGACCCGAGTCACGAGCATGGTTGAATCTCAATTCAGAGGAGGAGAGACATTGTTTTCCCTGCTACCGTTCTGCCAAGCCACCCAAAGGGGTGGAACAAGAATTGGTTCTATTGTTGAAACACTGCCCGAGCTGATGAGAATCCCTTGTCGGGTTATAGGCCGAACCGTCTTCCCATGAACATTGAACTTCCTAGTTTGGCTTCTTCGGAAGAACGCGCTCTGCATGCCCACATACACCCAAATCTGAGGGCCTTAATGGCCAACAGGTTAACTCGGATTGATTTAACCCAGTGGTGGGTGTCTTGGAGCATTTTGCCGCTAAGCCGTCGAGAGGCTTGATGTACACTTACTCCGGCGACTTCGAAGACCCCCAAAGATTTAAAAATATAACTTTGGATGCCGATGAAGTGAATCAAACGGTGAAGAAGCTATTGGGTGAAAGTCTGTCTGCTTGGAGCCAAGATGGACTGAAGCCCTTTTATGCTCTTAACTAGGCTCCCCTAGTAAGGATTTTTGATGACTATATATCTAACCTTCACAAATGATTTCTTCCTTAAACTTCCCAAACCTTACCTGTAATTTTTACCCTCAATTTAATAGGCCAAGTCTCCATTTTGGGGCAAGAAACAAGCAAAAACCGCCGCCAAGAAGACCAAAGCCCGTCAAGTTTCAAAGAAAGGTAAGGCAGTCGTCGGGGAGTTGTCACTCATGGGGGAGTTAGAAATAGTCGGTGTTCAATCACAGGTAGAAATCAAATTTCTTTGACCATGCTTTAATGAATTTAGATGATATATCTTTTCCTTAGGGTGAAGTTATATGGTCCCGACCGAAGATACTAACGTATTTTCCATTTCCTTTGGCTTAGAATCCTTGTTCCCAACAAGAACAAGGCGGGCTATCCAGAAAATAACCTTCTCACACCCAGATGCTTACTCAGATCCCAATTTTGTTTTGAAGCAAGCTCAACATAAGTCAAAATGCAAGACCCGAAGTGATAGTGGTGATCTTGCAACCGGCTTACTCAATAAGCCGGCTGCCCGTACGCGCCCAACTCAGGTACCTTTCAATATGATTCTTCTCTTTTCCAAAGCCAAATTGAGTTATCAATCCTTTTTAATCATCCTGACTATTACCAGGAGTCACCACCTTCATCACGCAACTCTAATGCTTCCAAACTACCACCCCTTGTGATCAACCCTTGGTAAGTTTCTCTTTTGTTACATGCTTGCCTTTACACGCCTTTTGGAACATTATTGATAATGTCTTCTTGTTTTATAGGGCTCAAGCCAAGGCCCAAAAAAGGAAAGTTGGCAAGCGGTCCACTGATCATGATGCCCCTAAGCCGGGAAATCCTAATTCGTCTGCCCCTGAAGTTCAAGCGAGTCATCCTGAAGATCATCAGGTGATCTAGACTGGTGTCCCTCTTCAACCTAAGCCAGCGAGTGCATATATTATGGATACTAAAATTGACCAGGCAATGAATCTTGACCCGCCCAGTCCCCTAAAGGCAACTAAGGATAATCCTTGTGAAAAGAACGAGGAGGTTATCATTACTGGGTCGGGTTATGCCATCCCCGAGGTCTCCAAAGTGTTGACAAAGCTTGTTACTAAGTATGAACCAATACTGCTAGAGAAAGGCAAAGCCAAGCTCGAGCTTCCAAAGTACGAGAGCATGAGTGCTGAAGAACTTCATGTTGGTTATTTGGATCGTCTTACAATAAGGCGGGAGATGGAAGTTGGTCTTGTTAGCATGATGAAAAGCAAATATGAGGTATGTTCCTCTTTATTGTGCACTTCACATATCCTTATCTAGACCCCAAGGAGTCATCTCATTTCCTTGATAGGAGTCGGGTTTTTTATAACATGCAATAAAGAATTCGACCTCTAGCCCCCAAGGGCCGGCTCATTTAACCAGCCATAATATGACCACGGCCTGTAACCGGCCGCTCATGTCTGAGCCGGTAATAAAACAATGTTGTACCTACAAAATTTTACGTGGTAGCAATAGTTAACAATATCAAGTATTATGTTATAAGCTGGCTTAATGAGTCTCAGCAATAAGGGGTTGGCTTTCGAGGCTCAGTCAGATAAACCGTTTTTTTAGCCGGATCAGAAATTCTAATCACTCAATTTTGGTTAAACCAAAGACTTATCTTTTTGTACGAATTTATAGTGCAACCTGGTTCAAAGACCAGGTTTACACAACAAGTATAAATAGGCATGATGCTTTATCCCAATAATGCTCTTCTAAAATGACACGCGCGTGTAAAAAATGTGCCGGTTTTGAGGCTCGGCATAAAGTCCGGCTTTCGGGGATCTAGTCTTGCTTCAATGAAGCGGGTATGATAACGCATGGTTTATCCTAGCTCTCTTCTTGCAGGCTCTGTTGTGACTCAAGCTAATGTTTTAACCTCAAGAAGTTCAGGGTCTCAAAAAGGATTGATTTTTTAAGAGTACATGGGGTCACCTGATCGAATTCGCATCAAGCATACACGCAGGTTTAACCACGTGTTGCGTTTTTATTTTGGCAGGTCAAGAGGGAGAGAAAGCTGAACTCGATAAGTTGGAAGCCCCAAATTCTCAAAATGTTTGTGGAGTGTTTTACTGGTTCACAAAGGTGAGAAAGCTAATCTCAATGAGTTGGAAGCTCCCAAGTGCCTAATATCTTATAAAGACTCAAGCCAAGTTCGTGGCTGAAATGACAAGAACTCCGAATTTCGGGTAAGGCTGCTTTATTGAATCATAAAGAAGTATGTACAGAATTTGCAGGTGGGTATAAAAGTAAAGGGATATGATCGTAGACGAGCAGTGTTGTAGGGATGGCTTATTTTCTTCTTCATGGCATATGATCTTCCTTGCAATCATCCAAGCGATATGATTTATTATTTGATAACTCAAATACTAATGGTACTGACTGTTGTTCAGCTGTTTGGGGTTACTCTCGAAGCCACCTTGGATATTATGTTGATTTTCTAGCCAGGATGCTATACATTGCCATTATTTGCTTGATGGTCGAAACTAGCACCTAAGCCGGCCCGCGATCCACTAGGACCATGCCGGCCGGGGTGTCCACCACGATTGCCTCTTGGATGACATTGGAAAGCCTGGTCATGGAATTCCTGCATGATGTAGCAGTTCTCCCATGAGTTGGTAGATGGATTGTCCTGGGTACTATGTTTGGGACACAATGCTTTGAGAGCCTCCTCATAGTTACGAGGCTTATTCCCATTGTATGTCCCTCCAGGGCGACCATTACGACGTTTGTTTTTGAAACCAACATTAGTGTTGACAAAGGAATCTGACCCGCCATCTAGTTGTTTCCGTTTGCCACTATTATTATGGTGCCCTAGGTTACCGCTATGGTAATGTTGTCCCTTGCTGCCTTCACCCTTCCCGCCTTTGCTAGTTTTATCTTCATCCGAGTCGGGATCCTTTGTACCTTCTGACTTGGCGTACCTGGTGAGGATATTCATTAAGACACCCATATCTTGTACCTTTCACTTGAGTCGCCCGAGCTTCACAACCAGCGTCTGGAAGTGGCAATTCTTTTCCAGAATCAAGATAGCTTGATCCCCCGTGATGTCTGATGAATGTATGATTTTCGCGAACCGGTGGGTCCAGTGATGGGCCGACTCATCGACTTGCTGGACGCAATGTTGAAGGTCTATTGTCGTCATTGGCCATTTGTACGTTCCTTGGAAGTTCTTAGTGAAGTGCTCTTTAAGCTCTGACCAAGTGTTGATGGAGTTGGGAGGTAGATTTTTTAGCCATGTTCGAGCCGGTCCCTCCAGCATCATGGTCAGGTACTTGGTGCATACAACATCACCGACATCGAGCATATCCATAGCCAACTCGTAGCTTTCAATCCAAGCCACCGGATCAAGATCCATTGTGTAGTTCGGCACCTTACATGTCCCTTTGAAATCTTTGGGCATACGCTCCACACAGAGAGTCGGTGATAGGCAACTTATCCCAATCATCCTCCTATTGGTCCCAGTTTCTGTTTGAGGAGTTGGCTGTTGGATCATCTGTGTTGCTGCTTCCACCTCTGCTTGTCGTGCTCCCCTAGTCGCATCAACAATTTCATGTGCTCCTAGTAGTACAGGCCGGGTCGGGGGAGTTTGGAGCTGTTGCTTGTGCCCACTACTAGAAACAGCCGGATATTCCAGATGGCGATTCTCACTATGGCTGGCGTATGGGGTGGAGTGCATCTGTTCGCGGCTGTAGGAATACTGTGCTTTCTGCACCAACATTGTTTTCAACATCTCTATTGTGTTCCTCGCCTCAACATCAACAGGGGCATTCCCTAATATGGGCAATGATTCCAAGTGCCGGGTTGCAGCCATCACGTTGTCAAGAGGGTTAGAAAATGACCTTGTGGTGTCTGAAAATGTTGCACCGACGAAGGAATTAGCGGTGGCTGGGGCGGCTCATTTTGTTGATCCGCAAGTGGTTGCCCAGCCCCTGGTGTTTGCTGAGGGGTGTTGAAGGGTCGCCGTGGTTCGAGGTTCGGCGGCTACCGGCTTCGATGTCTCCTTTGGTAAACTGCCTCAGACGCCTCTCTCTAATGTTCTAGCTGCCAAGACTCGGCCTTAAGGCGTTCCGAGTCATTATTTATGCGGGCCTACAGTTCTGCCATCCTGGCATTCTCAGCATCACTTTCCCTTTTTACCTCAGTCATCTAAACTCTCAGCTTGGTCAATTCCACATTACACCCTTCCTAGTTTTCCGCCATAACGAGACTCTCCACAAGCTTTTCCATCTCAGCCATCAGATCAGCCATGGCTTGAGACGAAGACTTGCTCGACCCGCTAGATCCAAAAGCTGCTCTGGATGCGGACGGGTTCTAAGCCGCCACAGTTCCTGCCATGTAAATGGCGAGTTGCCTAGTTGACTCATGGACTTCCTTGGGGGCCTCAACCTCCAAAGGCCCTCCAAGTCTGCCATCATAGAGCGGATAGATCAATTCAGTTTCTCAAGTGGAAGAGTCACCATCTGAGTCGCCGAGAACGCCATCGTTGCTTCCTGTCTCATCCATGAGGGAAACTCCCTGAGTGAAACCGATGAAGACGTGACGCCGGCCGGCTTGATCGCAAATGGGTTGAGCGGGCCGAGACGGCTCGTTGATGTAGATGTAGAAGTTCGGCTCGGTGGCGGTAGTACCAAGCCTATCAAGGGGGGTCAGTTACTCATGCTTGGATGAGCCGTCCTTGATACCCCAGATTGGATCGTCGACCTAGATCTTATCGTGGAGACTCTTGATCATCTGATCAACCACAAACTTCCCGAACCCTGGACAAGTTCCCTTCGAGAGCTCAATTCCACCGGGCGAGGGGCCCATGGTGGGCACCAAGTGTCATGGTTTTGTCACGATAGATTGTCTGATCTCGGGCTCCGCAAAACCCAAAGAAGTTCGAACACATGGGCATGTGCTAAGATCCCCAATAGCCTCACCGCACCTAGCTCACTACTCGATGATTTAGACGACAAACTTGCACGATGATGAGGAAGAAGATTACACATGTTGATTTACCCAGGTTCGGGCCGCTGTGAAACATAAACCCTACTCCGGCTTTGGTGGATTGCCTCATGATGAGGTTTGTGGATGAACTAGTACAATGGTGAGTTGCCTCATGAGGGCGCTCTGGTGGTCTTGCCTCTCTTCTGTTGTCTCTCTGTTTTCCTCTCCTTCTACGGTGCAGCCTAGCCTCTATTTTTAGTGTCCTGGGTCCTCTTCCCTTATCTCTATGGCGGGAAGGGATCCCACAACAGCCAAATTCGAAGGGGGATAGGAGTACATCTTTACGCTGACGAAAGGTGGTCTTCGCTTGCAAAGTAGTTGTTGATGATGCAAAGGTGAGCTTGGTGATGACATCTGTCCCGTAGGGGTTGTGTCGTGGTCTTGTTCCACCAGAATGGAAACCTTTGGGTGGTGCTTTGGGAACCCGCTTTCGTCCCTGCCACATTTGCACCAAAGGGGAAACCGTACCGCCTAGCGTGTTGGCGCCCACCTGCCCCACCTTGCGTCATCCTTGGCCTCCCGAGGCCAAGCACTATATAGATATATCCACCACTCCGGAAGGGGCCTGAGGAGGCCCATTCCTTGCAGGTCTTGGTGCTGCTTCCCTTGCGAGCTCAGGGCTCTCGTGAGGGCCTTGTCTTGACTAGGGTTGCTCCAACTGTGCTTCGCTGACGAGGTGGGATATGCCCTGGGCCGCAGGCAGGCAAGTCCGGGTACCCCCATTCCGAGAACACCGACAGTTGCCCCCGGGCCCAAGGCGCGCTCGAGCTGGCTTCCGAACGAAGCCATTGAGGATGGCCTAAAGCGCCGCAGGCCCTAAACGCCTGTAGGGCAGGCTCGACACGCGACATTCGCCAGGGTGTCGATGTCCTCACTGCCCGAGGATGTCAGGAATCGCCCCCAAGTCAACATGATGCGACACTAGTGCGCTGCGCCAGCCATCATTACCCTACTTTGAATGTTGCTATTCCCTTGGGCCTCCACTCAGGCCACGCGGATGTGACCCAATGATGGCAGGTGAGGCAACGCGAAGCAGGATTGCGTGCCAATCGAACCGGACCTGCGGAGCCCGAGGGGCGCATGATGCCTCGTGGCTAGAGTTACGCCTATAAATCCGCACTGCCCCGGGGGTCTCGCAATCTCGAAGTGCCTACTAATTCCGGTTGTTCCAAAGAAAACCCTCTCTTCTTCCCAGCTTCCCTCCCCCCATGGCATCTGGAGGAAGTGATGTGGGCGCGGGGAAGCGCGCAGGGCCATCGGCTTCTTCACCCTCTTCCGGAGGCGGCAGCGGGGGGCCCTCGAGGCCAGCCCAACCTCGCTCATGCTTGGCCATCGTTAATGAGTGAGTGCTCTGCCATTTTCTCCCTTCCTTGTTGACATGTCCAACACGCTGAACCTGGCCATCTCCTCCTCCCAGGGCACCTACGACCAAAAAATACAGGCTTGGTGAACTCCAGGAGGAGGTGGACACGCTGCGGGCCTAGCTAACGAGTGTCCGGGCTGCCTCCAGGCCTCCCTTAGAGGCAAAGGGGAGAGCAAGGCGGAGCTAGCATCCCTCCAGGCCCAGATCAAGGAGGCAGCTGACGTAGTGCAGGCCACCCAAGATGAGGTGGCGTACGCCAAGATGCCGGAGGCGCAACGCGCCAAGTAGTACCTTGGCACTGCCCGCTGCCCGGCTGGTGCAGTGAGCCGGTTCGTGAGGGAAGCCCCCGCGCTCCCGTGCACGCATGGCGACGGAGGCTACCTCGACTTCTTCCATAGGGTGGTGCAGGCACTAGATACCGGCGTATCTCATGTGGACACGGACAATGAGGCTGACACGCGTGACCTCCTGGACCTTGCCTTGACATGCGTCTTCTCCAACCTACGCCTCCATGCCCCGGAGCTCGACCTCTGGCGCATCGGGGAACGAGTGCCCGACGAGCTCCAGAGGCCCCTCTGGGATGAGTTGTGCTCGGACATGGAGTCCCTGGTGGAGCGGTTCATCTAGGTGCCCGCCTCCGACGGGGAGGATGGTTCCGACACCGAGGCGGCCGGCGGTTTGGACAGCGACAACGACGCCTCCACCTAGGCATCCACTCTTTTGTTTTCCTGGTTCTTGTAATGTTTAAGAAGAACCCGACCCCTGAGGGCGTCAGTCTTTTGTACATTAACTTTGCCCTCTTTCTTCCTTCTCTTAAATCGCCGATCGCCTGCTTGCCGTGATGTGACTTAGTCCCTCGCGCGGGGCTTGGTGCCGTTGTTGATGCGGTCTGATGATGGCGGCCGACAAGGTCCTCATGAGGCGTTCCCTCCCTAGGGAAAGCTTGCTGTCATCAAAACCCGAGTTCATGGCATCATCGCTCGTCGAGGCCGGATTCCTCCCCTTGTGCCGTCTTTCCTAGCGCCTAGGGCCACAAGGGCCTTGCTGCTAGTACACGGTGGACCATAGTGCCTACATTCCCATGTTAGTACACCGCCGAACCAAGCAAAAACCCTTTGATCAAAGGGTTTTTGCTTGGTTCGGCGGTGTACTTAGCTTGTAAGGCGGTGGCGATCTCGTGCGTCGCGAGGTGCAGCTGGGTCCTCCAGATCGCTCAGGATTCCGCCTGGGGAGCTTCTTCCTTCTTGGTGGAACAGTTTGGGTGCCCTTTCGGCACTCTGCGTCTGCGAGGCCTGATCACGAGCAGACTTCGACCATCGTTGGGGTGTCCATATCACCAGGACAAGACCAATGGGGCGAGGCCTCGGCCGCCGCTGGGTCGTTCGGATCACCAGGACGAGTCTAGGGGTCACGGAGCCACGAGATTGGTGAGGTTCCGGGCGCGCTGCCCTAGAAACCCCCTTTGATGCTCAAGCAACGCTCTATGTCGGCAAGACCCAGTCCTGCACATTCACCGACCTCCGTTGGGGCGTCCGGATCACCAAGACAAGACCAAGGGGTTGGTGCCTCGACACCCTAGGGGCGTCTGGATCACCAGGACGACACCAAGGGGCGAGTGGCTATATGACCGGTAAGGCTCCTGAGGCACGTTGCTCAGGAGCCCCCCTTGACGCTCGAGTGACCCCCATACCATTCTACCGGTCGTTGCCTTGGGGGGCACGTGAGCCTCCCGAGGCTCCATGTTGCGGTGATGCCCTGCGGTCAGAGCCCCCGAGACCGGGGCCGACCGTCTAAAGATGCAAGTTCCTGAGGCGACAGGTCCTTGTCGGCCTGCCTTGAGGTACCCCGTGGGGGAGGCCAAAGTGCATAGGCCCTTGTGAAACACCAATTCACAGAAAGAGACTCCAAGGCTAGAAAAATGAGATTACGATGAGAGAAAAGCCCTTCCCGCTTTTTTAAATAGAGTTCCAAAATTCTCAAACTTCGTTCCAAAAAGTGGCAATTCGAAGATCAAAAAGAAGCAAGCAACTGCCGCGTTCGGCACCTAGGCTAGTCTCTGTCTTCATCTTCGCCCAGCGCGGAGCATAGGGCATCCATGTTGTGTGGGCATAGTCATTGGAGGACAGTGTTGTCCGCCAGCGCGGAGCATGGGGCTTCCACTTGGGCATGGGATGGAACCCCTCCGCGTACTCGGGGGGCTCCGGGCAAATACAGCCCACTCATTATTACGTGAGAGTGTCACGGCCGAAGATAGCTGGGCAAGCCCCCAAGTGCATGGCTCGGGTGCTCCCAACTTTGTTAAGATCCATCCCGTGCATTTCTGCTCGGTTGCGCGCCCTTATGACCCAAACCCGAATGTATTGTTCCCTGCGTAGCTGCGGGATTGTGCTCCCATGGCCCAAAAATGAGCACAATGCACCCGACGCACCCATAGAGGTGTTGTGTCGATGAAGCCGCCTCATGAAGTGCCATGGCGTCGGTCGGACAGCGTCTCGACGGCCTCGTGAGGCTTAGCCTCCCGAGGCTGCACCGGCGCTCCGGTTGCCGTGGGTGGCTGGCGTTGCTTGTATCCTATTGCTCCCCCCATATCGTTTGTCCTGAGGCCTCAGGGCTTGGCTTCGCGTCGCTTGCTCGCGAGGACGACGGCTTGCGCCATGCCCCCGCGGGCCTGGGGACGTCCTCCTTGCTCCTCCCACTCATGTTATCCAGGCCTAGTACTCCCTCGATGGAAGCCCCTAGGCACGGCTCGGAGAGCACGTCTAGGGTACCGCCCATACTCCGGGGGGTGCTGGATCCTGTCGAGGGAGCCTAATCCATCGCACCATCCGGAGGTATGACATAGCTTGGTATATAGAGATCTACATAAGGGACATGTTCTCCTCATGAGCCGTCCCCCGGCGCTCCAGGGATGGCCCCTTCGGGCGATGGTGCGACGCAACCCGTGCGCGCAGCCCGCAGACCCTCCTGCAGCGGGCCTCCACCTGAAGTTGCTTACCTCTGCCACCGCCATTTCTCGGCCCCGTGTTTCTTGACGTGGATTGTTTCCTTGGCGACCCGATGCACCTTCGCCACAATTTCTTGCCTGTCCGGACGCCTAAGCCTCCTGTTCCCTATGCTGGTTGGCGCGCTCCTACCGGGTCGACCTAGGTTGTTGATGGTTCTCTGACGCACAAGAGTACGTGTCGGTGCGCGTGTGGGGCGTCCCATCGTTTCCTCCGTAGACTCCACCATTGAGGCCGGGCGGCGCCCCAAAACCGATCACCAGGATCCGGAGGAGACGGAGCACGGCGTGCGGTGGGTCCTGCCCGGGCCCGCCCAGGGTCGGAGGGGGCGAGAGCCACGGCAAACGAGCTCCCGGCGCCTAATGCCATCAACCGTGGAGAAGGGTGGGGGGACAAGGCCCTCCTCGTGACGACGACAAACTCAATGATGTGGTCGACCTAGGCGTTGAAGCCCTCGTGCATCGGGCGATGGCCAAGCATCTCGCTCACCATCAGCAGTGCGCTGTGCATGTTGAGATCCCCAGGTAGGTACAATGCAACATAGGTACCAGGGGTGCCACCCCTTGGTCGTGTCCTTGGCCAGCATGAGGGGCGACAGTGGTGGAGATGACACTAGTGGCGTGGTACTGACCGCTGACTGCCATGCCGCAAGCACGTGGGTCTTGGACGTTAGCGGCGGGGTTGGTGAAGGGAGATCCATCGGGGCCAGAGAAAGCTTGTTGTGTGTTGGCCATTGGAGTGGTGAAGCGGGGAAAGAGCGAGGCTTGAGGAAGACTTAGACACGCCCCCTACCTGGCACGCAAAATGTCGATCTCGGGCTTCGGCAAACCCAAAGAAGTTTGAACACAGGGGCGTGTGCAAAGATCCCCAACAGCCCCACCCCACATAGCTCACTACTCGATGATTTAGACGAGAACTCGCACGATGACGAGGAGAAGATTGCACACGATGATTTACCCAGGTTCGTGCCGCTGTGAGCATAAAAACCTACTCCTGCTTTGGTGGATTGCCTCACGAGGAGGTTTGTGGATGAACTAGTACAATGGTGAGTTGCCTCGTGAGGGTGCTCTGGTGGTCTTGGCTCTCTTTTGTTGTCTCTCTATTTTCCTCTCCTTCTACCGTGCAGCCTAGCCTCTATTTATATTGGCCCGGGTCCTCTTCCCTTATCGCTATGGCAGGAAGGGATCCCACAACGGCCAAATTCGAAACGGGACAGGAGTACATCTTTACCCAAACGAAAGGTGGTCTTTGCCTAGAAAGTAGTTGTTGATTATGCAGAGGTGGGCTCGGTGATGACATCTTTCCTGCAGGGCTCGTGGTCGTGGTCTTGTTGCACAGGAATGGAAACCTTTGGGTGGTGCTTTAGGAACCCACGTACGTCCCTGTCCCCTTTGCACCAAAGGGGAAACCGTACCGCCTGGCGTGTTGGCGCCCGCCTGCCCCATTGATACGTCTTAGACGTATCTATAATTTTTGATTGTGTCATGCTATTATATTATCTATTTTGGATGTTTTATATGCATTAATATGCTATTTTATATTATTTTTGGGACTAACCTATTAATCTAGAGCCTAGTGCCAGTTTCTGTTTTTTCCTTGTTTTTGAGTATTGCAGATATGGAATATTAAACGGAGTCCAATCGAAATAAAATTGTCGCGATGATTTTTTCTGGACCAAAAGAGATCTACCAGTCTTGGAGTGCAAGGAAAGGCACTTGCTAGGAAGTCACAAGCCAGGGGGCGTGGCCACCTCTCTGGCCGCGCCTGGCAGGCCTATGACTCCTTGGCACGAGTCCTAGCCCTATTCTTGTCCTATAAATAGACAAATATTCCCCCAATACAAAAAAGAGCCACACAAATACTTTCCCCCCGCCAGAAGCCTCCGTTCCCGAGACATCCAATCTTGGAGCCTTTTCTGGTAATTTGCCGGAAGGGGACTCAATCACGGAGGGCATCTACATCAATACCATTGCCCCTCCGATGATGCATGAGTAGTTCAGCACAGACCTACGGGTCCATAGCTAGTAGCTAGATGGCTTCTTGTCTCTCTTTGTGCTTCAATACCATGTTCTTCATGATCTTCATGGAGATCTATCCGATTTAGTACTCTTTTGCGGTGTGTTTGTCGAGATCTGATGAATTGTAGATTTATGTTTAGATTATCCACGAATATTATTTGAGTCTTTTCTGAATTCTTATATGCATGATTTCATATCATCTCGAGTTATTTGTTTGGTTTGGCCAACTATATTGGTAATTCTTGCAATGGAAGAAGTGCTTAGTTTTGGGTTCAATCTTGCGGTGACCTCACCCAATGACAAAGTAGGGGTAGCGAGGCACGTATTGTATTGTTGCCATCATGGGTAACAAGATGGGGTTTTCATCATATTGTTTGAGTTTATCCCTCTACATCATGTCATCTTACCTAATGTGTTACTCTGTTCTACATGAACTTAATACTCTAGATGCACATAGGAGTCGGTTGATGTGTGGAGTAATAGTAGTAGATGTAGAATCGTTTCGGTCTACTTGACACGGACATGGTGCCTATATGCATAATCATTGCCTTGGATATCTTCATAATTATTCGCTTCTCTATCAATTGCTCGGCAGCAATTTGTTCACCCACCGCGATACTTTCCTTCAAGAGAGAGGCCTCTAGTGAAACCTATGCTCCCGGGTCTACTTTCCATAATATATTTTCAGATGTATAAACCAAAAATACCAAAAATACGTTGCTGCAATTTATTTACCTTTTTTACTTTCTGCAATCTTTTACATCTATCTCTATCAGATCTAATCCTTGCAAATAAGTGTGAAGGGATTGACAACCCCTTTATAGCGTTGGGTGCAAGAGTTTGATTGTTTGTGTAGGTGCATCCATTGGTGACTTGCTTGTTTCTCCTACTAGATTGATACTTTGGTTCTCATCAACTGAGGGAAATACTTATCTACTTCCCTGCATCACCCTTTCCCCTTCAAGGGAATACCAACACAAGCTCAAGAGGTAGCAAGAAGGATTTCTGGCGCCGTTGTCGGGGAGGATACACATCAAGCCTACCATGTACCCATCACACACTCATCTCTTGCATTTATGTTATTTTTCATTTGCCTCTCGTTTTCCTCTCCCCCACTTCTAAAATGATTTTCAGGAAAAAAACAAATAGATTTGCCTTTTTATTCACTCTCTTTCTCGTTCGCCTTTTTCTCGCCGAATATCTTTTTGTTTACTTGTGTTTCCATATGCCTTCTATTTGCTTGCATCTTCGCTTGCTAAAAATCTATTGATATGGATCCTCATGCACTTGCTAATATTTTCAATAGGCCAAATTATGATGAATCAATCGCTAGTGAGTTGAGTGCACTTGATTATCTCTATGAAGTTTTGTTTCAAAATCATGAATCTGGAAATTTTGATGAAGTGTTGAAAGAACAAAATTATAAGGTGGTTCATGATAGATCCTTGATTGAAAAGGATGATTGCAATGTTGCTAGAATGAATTCTCTAAATATCCATGATGCTAATGATATGCAAAGCCATAAGCTTGGGGATGCTATGTTTCATTAAGGACAGTAAAACTGCACCACATCCCAGCCTTCTCACTCATCCTCATTTTATGTCCGTCAGATCAAGTTTCCCGATCATTTCTAGCCATAGGATTTCTTCCCATTCTCATGATTAACAACTAAGTGGGCCTGCTATCCTCGGGCAGCTACTCCCGTAGCCAAATCGGTGGATTCTCGTTAATTTGGGCCCTTGCACCACACAAAGCCCACCGGTAATTTTGTTTCAATTTGATTATGTGCTCAGAAGCAGAACCCACAATCAAAACACCCAAACCAGCCAAACCCTACTCTCTTTCTTCTTCTCCCTCTAATTACCTCGTCTCCCGAGTCCCACATAGATCGCCGCCACCGCCGCCGCTGCCGTCCCCACATACCGGATACCTTGCTCCCAACGTAGGTCCTCTCCCAGCGCAACCGCTCCTACTCCCACCCGCCCCTCACATAATCTCTCGGATCGAGCAGTAGGTTAGGTGGGCAACTCTTGCGTAACGAGGAGGAAGAAACTGCAAATTGGTAGACCTTCACTTTGTTCGTCCTCCAACAGTCAAGTGTTCATCCTCCAAATCCTCCACTCGCCTTTTATCCTGAATTTTTTTCATCTTGATTACTAAAGCCTATTGCAATCTACAACTCCTTTTTGTGTGTTTGTGTGTCGGCAGCAACAATATCACATTACAACGAAATTGTATGTTTCTCCCTCTTTTTGTATTGTATAGGTGGTATTTGGTTGTGGTAGAGAAATGAAGGAAGGAGAAGATCACCTCCGGACTGCTTGACCCCCTTTGTGTCGCACCTCAAGGCCGCCCAGGACCAAATGCCCAACGGAGGCCACACCATCCTTATCTAGCTGTGTCCAGAGGCCAGCACACCCTTGTTCACTAAGGGCACCGTTTGATAGATTCGGCGTCTACCTATCATCCCTCTTGTGTCTCTTTAGTGGCTTCCCACACCGACGGCGGTGTAAATTCATTTTGCACGACTGCTTCTTGATTGGAGGTTCGTCCGTTTTGTGAGCATGTCGGGGGTCCTAGAGCGGGTGACAACCACGCAATCCGAGATACCGCAGCTCGAGGACGCTGTCACCGTCTAGAGCAATGAAAATAATAGATTGAAATCAGTAAGTGGATGTTATATTGTAACCTATAAAATAATGTGTACCTGTTGAGAGACATAATAGCAGAATGGTGACACATGTTTGTGTTTGGTATTTGCTAGGATGAAGGCCACAATGTGAAAACGTTAGACTCTGTGGAAGGTACAATACTGTCGATTACATTTCTGAATGTTGTGTTGCACAATCACAATATCTATGAAGAAATCTTTAGCAATGCCTATTTGTAGCTGAAAATCCTATTCAGATTGTGCAATAGATTCTCTTCTCCTCCAAGGGAACAAGACAATACTCTTCATACAACTTTGTAAGATTTATTTCTATCAATCTTCCACTGCACCCCGTAAGTTGAATCCATGAATTTTCTCCTGAACTGATACTGCGAGTTGCAAGTCAAAACGTTGTGGTATGAGGTGAAGGAACTATTTATGGAGGAAACTAATGTTTAGGTATTGGTAGATCTTTCTCACACTTTTGCACTGGTGTCATTTATTAATACAGTTAATTGGTTGTTAAAAAGTATAATGATGGTCTTTTCAGCTTTAGTAACATCATGCCATCATCCTCATAGCTGTGTTTTGGTCTTGTGTTTAGTTATGTTCTTTTCAGTTACTTGCACGGAAACAACCAACTAGACAAAGCCAGGAATAGTGTCTTATTGATTATATTTAGTATCTTGCACAGTAAAATGCTCGGAAGATAGTGTTACTGTCAGCCAATATTGGTTGCTATTGCAAGATTGCAAAAATCAGCCAGTCGAGCATTTTACTCTGTCTAGGTATGCCATTTCAAATCCCTTCAACCCATTTCTATCTATGCCCACTTCTATGACGTTTCCATTCTTTATAACATGTGATTCCTTCCAGTTTCATTCGTATGGTTATATTTTATTATAATTAAGTATACATCAAGGAAAGGTTTATACATATATTTTTTGTAGACTTCTCAATGTTCTATGTGTTCATCCACATGCAAATAAAGTGAAGTCATTAAGAATATAGAAAAACTACATTTTGACTTGTCTAATTTTAGAGTGGGAGGCCTAAGAGAGCGCAGAGAAAACTTTTGAATCATCTACCTAAGAGATCATAAATGTGTTACATGCAACTATGTTGATGTTCTGAACCCGAAAGTGGTTAGTTGTTATATATATATTATTATTCATGGTAATCGATCACTTTATGTAATTTTAATTTCTAATTCAACAATTCCTTCCATGTTATAAGTAATCGATCACTTATATGTGTACCATATATTAAGTTTTAGATGGATGCTAAGATAACAATGGACCTACAACTCGGTTCTAGCGCAATGATTCTGGAGTCCAAAGGCTGGAAAAATTTAGTACTTAACCATGTGAATTTAACAAAACAAGCAAACAAAAATGAAAAATATGATTACCACATATCCCACTTGCTGCTTATATGTTACCTACTCTGCAAATTTTTATAAGACATTATTAGAATCCATGACAGTGTTAAAACACGTATTATATTAATTTATAGAGAGTGTAGTATTAAGTATATCATTATTTGACATTCCAACTAATTTAATCCATGTTAGGACTCTTGGCCTATGAATATGATGCCCTCTGCAAGAAATAGCGAGATGCATTAGGCTGACATAATTTTTTGTTTCCAAACATGATGGCCCTTTGTTAGAGGCATGTGACAATTTATATTTATCTTGCCTGTATATACAATATATTTCTTATTGTCTATTATGTATGAATCTGTTACATGCCATAAGAAATAGATTTCCATGTATGTTGCATCTATATACAATCTGTTACCAAAATTTTGACTTGTCTACTTTTATAGCCAATCTGTATATGTGAATCCTGCCTTTACCGATTATTTACATGAGATTGCATTTAATTGTCGATTAAGGAATAACTATGTTTGGCAAATTTAATATAGTATGTTTCATGTGGTCATATATTTATGAAATTACTACCATTTCATTCTACAAATAGAGGGGCATAGCAACACGCGCCATCAATGATCTAGTGAAGATGATATTTTTTGTTCCCCAAGTTTTGATGGGAAAATTCATTATGATGATTGCATGCTTGTGCATCATGAAAAGATTGATTTATGTGATAGTTATATTTTTGAATTCCTTCATGATGCTACCAAAATTTATTATGAGGGAGTAACATATGCTTGTAAGAATTGCAATAATATCAAGTTTCCTCTCTATGTGTTCAAAGTTTTGAAGTTATGCTTGTTTTGCCTTCCTATGCTAGTTGATTCTTGCTCCCATAAATTGTTTTATAACATAATCCCTATGCATAGGAATTGGGTTAGACTTAAATTTTATTTTCATGAGATTCATGATGCTTTCTTTCATATTTCAGTTACTAGTTTTTATGTGAGCATCATTGAAATCATTATGCCTAGCTAGGGGCGTTAAACAATAGCGCTTGTTGGGAGGCAACCCAATTTTATTTTTATGTTATGTTTTTGAGTGTTTCACACATTATTATCTCTGTACTAATTGTGTTTTGGTGTTTTAATTAGTGTTTGAGCCAAGTAAGACCTTTGGGATGGTCTATGGTGATTGTTGATTTGATCTTGCTGAAAAACAGAAACGTTTGCGCCCAATCCAGGAAATTTTTAAATTTATCAAAGCATAGAATGAGTATGAAATTTTTACACAAAATTGATATAAAAATTTCCAAGGTGTTCCTAAGTTTTCAGAATTTTTGGAGTTACATAAGTATACGAAGTTTCCATATTACTACAGACTGTTCTGTTTTTGACAGATTCTGTTTTCTTTGTGTTCTTTACCTATTTTGATGTATCTATGGGTCATATCGGGGGGTATGAACCATGGAGAAGTTATAATACAGTAGATATTACATTATTATAAATAAAGAATTAGTTCACAACAGTACCTAAAGTAGTGATTTATTTTTCTTATACTAACGGATGTCACGAGTTTTCTGTTGAGTTTTGTGTTGTGAAGTTTTCAAGTTTTGGGTAAGGATTTGACAGACTGTGGAATAAGGAGTGGCAAGAGCCTAAGCTTGGGGATTACCAAGGGACCCCAATACATATTCAAGGATGCCAAAGAGCCTAAGCTTGGGGATGCGTCGGAAGGCATCCCCTCTTTCGTCTTCAATCCATCGGTAAATTTACTTGAGGCTATATTTCTATTCACCACATGATATGTGTTTTTCTTGGAGCATCTTGTATGATATGAGTCTTTGCTTTTAGTTTTCCACAATCATCTTTTCTGCACAAATCTTTTGAGAGAGACATTAATGAATCGTAAATTTATTATAATACTCTATGTGCTTCAGTTATATCTTTTGAGATAGGCGATTTTGCTCTAGTGCTTCACTTATATCTTTTTAGAGCGCGGTGGTGTTTGGTTTTATAAAATAATTTAAATCCCATACCTCACTTATATTATTTTGAGAGTCTTTAAACATCATGGTAATTGGTTTATGTTATGAATTTATTCCTAATATAATAGGAATCCAAGAGGGATATAATAAAAACTTCCATATTAAGTGCATTGAGTATTATGATAAGTTTGATACCTTGCATAAAGTTTTGAGATATAAAGATGGTAATGTTAAGAGTCATGTTAGAAAATAATTGTGAATTGGTAAGAATACTTGTGTAAAGGTTTGTGCTTCCCATAGCATGCACTTATGGTGAACCGTTATGTAAGGAAGTCGTAGCATGGTTTGTTTATTGATTGTCAACCTTTGTGGGAGGGTCGGGAGCGCGCGATGGTTTAGTCCTACCAACCTATCCCCTAGGGGCATGCATCTAACACTTTACTTTGATGACTAATAGACTTTTGCAATAATTATGTGAGTTCTTTATGACTAATGTGAGTCCATAGATTATACGCACTCTCACCCTTCCACTTTGGCCAGCCTCTCTAGTACCGTGCAACTTTCGCCGGTGCGATAAACCCACCTTCCTCAAAACAGCCACCATATATCTTTCCTCAAAACAGACACCATACCTACCTATTATGGCATTTCCATAGACATTCTGAGATATATTTCCATGCAACTTCCATCGTTCCGTTTATTATGACACGCACCATCATTTTCATATTGCTTTGCATGATCGTAAGATAGCTAGCGTGATGTTTTCATGGCTTGTACGTTTTATGATGTCATTTGCTATGCTAGATCGTTGCACATCCCGATACACGACCAGAGGCATTCATATAAAGTCATAATTTTTTCCAGTTATCGAGTTGTAATTCTTGGGTTGTAAGTAAATAAAAGTGTGATAACCATCATTATTAGAGCATTATCCCATGAGAGGAAGGGATGATGGAAGCTATGGTTCCCTCAGAAGAGGGGATGAGACTCTAGACTTTATGAAAAATATAAGAGGCCAGCGGAGCCCAAATAAAAAAAAAGAGGCCTTAGATGCCCACCAAAATAAAAAAAATGAGAGAAAAGAGAGAAGGGACAATGCTACTATGTTTTTTCCACACTTGTGCTTCAAAGTAGCACCATGATCTTCACGATAGAGAGTCTCCTATTTTGTCACTTTAATATACTAGTGGGATTTTTTCATTATATAACTTGGTTTTTATATTCCAATAATGGGTTTCCTCAAATTGCCCTAGGTCTTCATGAGCAAGCAAGTTGGATGCACACCCACTTAGTTTCCTCCGTTGCATGGAAATCCCTACTCACTCACATTGATATCCATTAATGGGCATCTCCATAGCCCGTAGATACACCTAGTTGATGTGAGACTATCTTCTCCTTTTCCTTCACAACCTCCACCATATTATACTCCAGCTACAGTGCTATATCCATGGCTCACGCTCATGTACTGCATGAGAGTTGAAAAAGTTTGAGAAAATAAAGGTGTAAAAAAATTGCTTGACTTGCCAACGGGGTTGTGCATGATATAAATACTTTGTGTGGGGAAGATGGAGCATAGCTACACTATATGATATTGTAGGGATAACTTTATTTTGCCATTATATTTTGAAGAGATACAATTGCTTTGCTAGTATGCTTGAAATATTATTATTTTTATGTCAACATTAAGCTTTTTTGAGTCTTATGGATCTGAACATTCAGGCCACAATAAAGAATGTTACTTGGATAAATATGTTAGGTAGAATTCCACATCAAAAATTCTGTTTTTATAATTCACCTACTCGAGGACGAGCAGGAATTAAGCTTGGGGATGTTGATACGTCTCCAACGTATCTATAATTTTTGATTGTGTCATGTTATTATATTATCTGTTTTGGATGTGTTATATGCATTAATATGTGTTAGTGCAATAGAGTTTTGGGCTCTCCAGTGCCCCTTACTCATGCACGGGCAGTAGTAGCCACCCTAGCGACGAGGCCCGGCAGGGAGCTTCTAGATACAAATACAGGAGAATCAAGACCAAAGGGAAGACCTTGCCGGGATGGCCTTCACACCCCCAGCAAGGCAAAGCCCCGGTAGGACCCGACAAGGCGAAGACCTGGAAAGGCGAAGCCCTGGCAAGGCCCTGCCAGTGCACAGGCTAGATGTCGCCCCACCTGGGCACGTGTCGCGGCATCGGCGATGGAGGGGCTAAGCGACGCCGATGGGAGGGGCTCCTGTCCCGTCCCATAGAAAGTAAGAGATGCCTGATGGTGCATTAAATGCGCATGTCCTACTCCATCAGTTTTAGGTATGATAGCACTGTAGCTCTGTACACCCCGTGTACGCACTGTACGCCACTGTTGGGATCCCCTTCTAGAGAATAAAAGGAGGCCCAGGGCGATACAGTAGAGGACTTCTTTCGACTTTTCGAACTCCTAGACTTTCGGAGCTCCTCTAGCCCGTTCTGCATGAGTAGTAGATGTGTACTATAGAGGTCCCAGAACCTGAGCTGGGACATGTCCAATACAACCAAGAAGGAGTAGGGTTTTACGCATCTTTGCGGCCCGAACCTAGGTAAAATCCGCACGTTGTTCATCAGATTTGCTCTCTATGCGAGCCTTCTTCCCCGCCGAACCATAAAGGGGTCCCTCCAATCCCTAGGTGTCGATTCCCCTGACATCTTTGGCGCACCAGGTAGGGGGAAAGTTCGCGTGGATCTTCTCTGGTCATCAGCGCGCCAGTTCCTTCATAATCATCATCGCCATGGCCCCCAAGAGGAAGGGCCTGACGGTGGTTGGCCCATTCGCGTCCGCTGTCCCTATAGCTAGACAGACATGCGACAATGTAGACGCAGGTGGAGGAGGAGGTGGAGGTTTAGAGCTTCTACAATGTTCCAGTGACCAAGGCCAAGGAAGCGGCTACACCCGCTGCGGAGATGCTCATGGCGGCGGTGGGAAAACCCGCGTCGCTAGGTCTTAGGACGGAGCTGTACCGCCTGTAGGTGGTACAGTGAACTCCGGGGACGGAAGGGTACCCTCCAAGACGCCCATGCCAGCGCCTACGCTGTGACCTTCCCAGGACACGCGCGAAGAGCAGTGCCACGGCGCCCACGGTTCCCAACATCCCCACGGGAAAACTCCTGTGCATCTCTCCCAAGGTGTGTGGGACCAGCATGCTCACCAGCATGCTAGTGGGAGTGGTGTGCCATCATGGGACCGTGACTGAGCTCCTTCTAACACCGTTAGAAGTCATAGCACCTCGCGGTCTTCGTGCCGCACGCTATCGACCATGTCGGGAGAAGCAATGGCGCGAGCACAGCTACTCTTGAACTTTCCTCCTTCCGTGGAGAAGCTCGACGAATGGAGAGCCACCATTCAGAGCCTCCTCAGCCTCGCTGACAAGTTTCGGTCCACCGAGCCGGCTAGTACTAGCGGCGAAATAGCCAGAGGCGGTGCGACCACGATGCACTCTCCTCCTCCACAACAACATCGGTCGTCGACTCGACAGACCGACACTTACGATGGTTACTCGATGGCGTCATCTGATCCACGGACTCGTCGCGATCAACATCAAGTTCTTTGGGAGCAAAGCAAGGAAGACGCTCAGACTACAATCGAGCAGCGGCAAGAAGTGTGCTATCAATCTGATAAGCGCGTCGGGCCCACTGTGGACAAAACCATGCCAGGGTATCCTGCCAACCTACCTTACGAGGTGGGTTGTCCAGCATTTACTCGTGAGCTGCGACAAGTCCAGTGGCCCAACTCCCACACGTTCAAACCGGAGGTCCCGGAGAAATATGATGGCAAGACTCATCCGCCAGAGTTCCTGACATCTACACCATTGTGGTGCAGGCTGCCGGGGATCGCGACAAGAAGATACTCCCCAACTACTTCCCATTGGTACTCAAGCCCAACGTCAGGTCGTGGTTGATGCACCTACCGGAGAATTCCATTGCCTCCTGGGCACACCTATGCCACAAGTTTGTTGGCGCCTTTACCGGAGGCCACCAAGCTCCTGGTCAAGAAAGCGATTTGCACATCATCCCTCAGAAGGAGGGAGAGACTTTGCGCAAGTACATCCAAAGGTTCATCCGCGTGCACCACAACATACCAGACGTTCATTCGGCCGCTGTTATCAGCGCATTCCATCAGAACATGCACATTCGCAGGATGCGGGAAGAGCTGGTGATGAAAAAGGTCAGGGATGTTGCCGAGCTTTGTGCTCTGGTAGATAAATTTGCTTGGGCTGAAGAAGGGAGGAGGCTCCCCGGCAAGGACGCTGGTGCACGGGTCGACTCTAAGGAAGACATCGCCACCCCGGCAAGGAAGGGCAGGCGGCATAACAAGAAGCGCAAAGGCAAGGCCGTGCTTGCCATCGAGGGATCCGGCAACCTCGGTAACACCAAGAAGGGCAAGGCCGATGACCCCGGTAAGGATGTTGCTGGGTGCGCCTCCTGTCAGGCTATGGCGGCTGCTAACAAGCCGGAAGGCTCCGTCAAGCACTATTGCAAGATCCATCGCACCAAGGGCACGATCTCCAGAACTCCCGACAAGTTGAGGAACTTGCCGAGAAGCAAAAAGTCGAGTACGAGATGTGAGACAAGGAGAAGAGCCAGGATGGCGCGGAGGGGTCTAGCAAGAAGCGCATTGGACGAGGAGGTCACCGCGGCAAGCCCAAACAACAAAAAGACTAACCCGCTCGAGGCCGCGACAAGTTAGAGGGTGATGATGATGACGTCAAAGGGGACGACTAGTCCAGCGAGCATAAGTTCCAGAAGGCTACAAAGATGATGTGCATCGAGGGAGGTGCCTCGTTGCATTCCTCTCACCGCCAACTTAAATAGTGGGCGCGCGATGTTAACGTGGCAGAGCCGTCTATCGGTGCCCAGAGACCTCTGAAGTGGTCCAGCACTCATATCATTTTCAACGCCGAGGATCACCCTAATCGCACAACTGTGGTCGGGTGCCTGCCATTGTTCGTTTCGCCAATGTGACGAAGATGCTAGTCGACAATGGGGCCGGCCTAAACCTGCTCTCGCCTGATGTCATCCAGAGGCTGCAAATTCCTGATGAAGATCCTGAGCCCACAAGCGCTTTCCAAGGGGTCAATTCAGGGAGGACTCAGCCGAAGGGCAAAACCACACTGTCGGTGACATTTGGTAGTGATATAAATTTCAAGACAGAGAAGATCATTTTTTATGTCGCCAAGATCTCCTTGCCGTACAACAGTATCCTTGGTCGCCTAGCGCTGGCCAAGTTCATGGAGGCCACCCACTTTGCCTACAATGTACTGAAGATGCCCGGGGCAATGAGCATCATCATGATCAACTCTAACAAGAAAGGCACACTTATCTGCACTGACCAACTCTATCGGGAGGCAGTTGCAGCAGCTGCCGTTGAAGCTCCCAGGGGGAAGAAGACCAGCAAGGCCTCTGGCGCATATTTCGGCAAGCGCGCCTCCTTGTGGTGCTGTGCTCCCGTTGACGATGTGCTAGAGAGCTCCACCGGCAAGAGCAAGAAGTCCAATGCATCTCCACCAGAGACTAATAAAGTGCCCGCCAAGGAGGATGGTACGGGAGGAACTTTCGCCATAAGTTCCACCCTTGACGACAAATAGGAAAGCATGCTCATCGCCTTCCTATGGGCGAATGTTGATGTGTTTGCATGGCAACCATCTGATATCCCCGGTGTTCCCGGGAAGGTGATTGAGCACCACCTTGACGTATGTCCACACATGCTGCCCGTCAAGCAGAAGGTCCGGAAGCAGGCTTTGGAGCGACAACAGTTCACTGCCCAAGAGATCAAGAAATTAGAAGCTGCTGGCTTGATTAGAGGAATACTTCATCCAACATGGTTGGCCAATCCAATTGTAGTGCGCAAGGCGAATGAAAAATGGAGGTTGTGTACTGACTTCACATATATTATCAAAGCCTGCCCCAAAGATCCTTTTCCCTTGCTGCGCATCGACCAGATTGTGGACTCCACCGTCGACTGCGACTTGTTGTCTTTCCTTGACGCATATTCAGGTTATCATTAGATTTTCATGGCCAAGGAAGACGAAGAGAAGACCACATTTGTCTCCCCATGTGGTACGTATTGCTTTTTACATATGCCTTCCGGGTTGAAAAGTGCTGGTTCTACATTCGTAAGAGCGGTCCAGATTGAATTTTGAGCCCTAGCTACAGAGAAATATGGAGGCTTATATGGATGACATAGTGGTCAAAACCAAGGACAAGTCTACGCTCATATCAGACCTAGAAGAAACATGTGCAAATCTGTGCACGATAAACATGAAGCTCAACCCTGAGAAGTGTGTGTTCGGTGTCCCATACAGAAAACTTCTCGGGTTCTTTGTATCTCAACATGGAATTGAAGCAAATCCCGACAAGATCAAAGCAATTGAGCAAATTGAAGCACCAAGACATGTCAAGGATGTGCGTCGTCTTGCCGGCTGTGTTGCTGCTTTGAGTAGGTTCATCTCAAAATCTGTTGAGCGCACCCTTCCCTTTTTCAAAATCTTGAAGAAGGCGGGTCCAATGAAATGGACTCCAGAAGTGGAGGCAGCGCTGCAGGATTTGAAGAAGTACCTCTCCTCTCCGCCAGTCCTAGTTGCGCCAAAACCACAAGAGCCATTGCTGCTATATCTAGCAGCAACAAATAAAGTGGTGAGTGCTGCCTTAGTGGTTGAAAGAGAAGTTGACGAAGAACCATCGACAGCGGCAGGACCTCCAAGCGACAAGCCAGGACATTACTCTGCAGGGTCTGGTGCCGACAAGGAAGGATATGCGTAGTTGAATGAGACAGTTCAAAGGAAGAAGATGGTGCGGCGCCCAGTCTATTTTGTCAGCTCCCTTTTGCAGGGGCTAGGTCAAGATATTTTGGCGTGTAGAAGTTGCTCTTCGGCCTCCTTATGGCCTCGAGGAAGATGTGCCATTACTTCCAAGCACATGAGATCACCGTTGTCACTCGCTTCCCGCTGATGTGGATTTCGCGGAACCCAGATGCTACCGGCAGCATTGTGGAGTGGTCTTTGGAACCGTCAAGCTTTGGTCTCAAGTTTGAAAGTACTTTGACTATCCAAAGCAGAGCTTTGGCAGAGTTCATTGCAGAATGGACCCCAACACCAGATGAAGAAGTTCCAGAGTCAATCCTCCCTAGCAAGGAAACAAAACAAGAGTGGATCATGTATTTTGATGGGGCTTTCTCGTTGCAAGGCGCCTGTGCCGGAGTACTACTTGTCACACCCATCGGAGAGAAGCTCAAATATGTGATTAAGATGCACTTTCCCCTGGAGTGATCAACAAACAATACTACTAAATACGAAGGGCTGCTTGTCGGTCTCAAGATCGTGGCAGACCTTGGGATCACAAAACTTATTGTCAGGGGTGATTCTCAGCTTGTTGTCAGGCAGGTGAACAAGGATTATCAGAGTCCATTGATGGAAGCTTATGTAGATGAGGTGAGGAAGTTGGAAGAACATTTTTATGGTCTGCAAATGGAGCATATTCTGCGTGCAGAGAACAATGTTTCTGATGGCCTGTCAAAGTGTGTTGACCTTAAGTTGCGTGTGGAACTAGGAACTTTCGTGCTCCGACTGACTCAACCATCTGTGACACCATCGACTAGACAAGAGAAAAGAATAAAGTTGAGTTCCGACAAGTATTTCCTGGCAGAGCTCCCAGAAGCCACCGGCGAGGAGGTTGCTGGGGACAACATTAGGCTTGCCGGTGAGCACCGTGCTCCGGTAGAGCCTCAGACTCTTCTCGTGGAAGCACACGATCCCGCCAAGCTTGTCGGGGTGCAGCAGGCTCTGGCTGGGCCTGGGGCCCATACCGTTGAGACAAATGCTTCCCCGGCAGAGGATATGCCTTTATTCCTTGTTGTCGAGCCCCAGGCTCCAGCATGGACACAACACATTGTCCATTTCCTTCAAACAGGAGAACTCCCCGAGGAACAAGAGGAAGCAGAGAAAGTAGCTTGTCGGTCTAATATGTACCAGTTCGTGGACAACGTCCTGTACAGAAAAAGAGATCGAATGGTGTGAACCTCAAGTGCATTTCTTGGGAGGATGGACTGGAGCTATTGGCAGAGACAGATGGAGGCATATGAGGCTCCCACATAGGATCAAGAGCACTTGCCGGTAAGGCATTCCAGCAAGGTTTCTTTTGGCCCACTGCCCTCCAGGATGCATCTGTGCTTGTAACCAATTGCATCAACCAGCTCAAGCCCTTCAAACAAACCCTCTCTCTTGGCCATTTTCGGTCTAGGGGCTCGACATCTTGGGCCCCTTTCCCCGCGCTGCTGGGTGCTTTGAGTACTTGTACATTGCAATCAATAAGTTCACAAAGTGGCTGGAAGTGGAAGCAGTGAGAAAGGTGACAACACTGTTAGCTGTCAAGTTCTTCAAAGGACTGGTCTGCCGCTTTGGTGTTCCTAACTTAAAGTGCGTTATATCAACTAGAGGGGGGTGAATAGGCGATTGTTACCAATTCGTCACTTGAGGAATTTCAACTTGAGGAATTTGAAATGTGATGAAGAACTAGCAGCACAATAAGTACTCAAGTGCATGATAAACATAGCAATAGCATAGTCATCATGATGAAATAAAACATGCATAGATTATAGGTAGCGCGATACAGGATAAGTAGGTGAGGAACAAGGTAACTTGAAGAATTTGAGGTGAGGAAATTGTGAAAGTCTTCAGTCAAATTCTTCAAAGTGTAAAGATAAATTTCATCAATAACTATATGAGGAAATGAAAGGGTTGAGGAAATTGAACCAGGTAGCTCGATGAAGACAATGATTTGATGACCCAGTTCCAACTGTTGTAACAGTTGTACGTCTAGTTTGGAGCGGCCTGGTATTTAAATGAGAGGACACACAGTCCCAGGACACACAATCCTTACTGTATTCTCCTTGAACTAACGTCACAAAGTCCTTGCCCAACACTCGTGGTAAGTCTTTAGGGTAGACTTCCAAAACCCTCACAAATTGGTCACCCGACGATCCACAATTGACTGCTGGATGCTCTAGACCAAGGTCACTCTGTGATCCCCAATTGACTGCAGGATGCACTAGACCATGACACCTAACCGTCTCAAAGATACACAGTCTTCAATGGTAACAAGCTCGGTTCCACACAGGAAAAATCTCTTAAGTGATGATCAATCACTTTGGATTTGGTGGTTTGGATTTGGGTTTTTCCTCACTGATGATTTTCTCTCAAAGTCCTCGGAGGATGGGTTGCTCTCAAATGACAAGTGTTAGTTCTCTCTTGGAGCATCCAACCAACTAGTGGTTGTGGGGGCGGCTATTTATAGCCAGGGTGCAACCTGACATGATAAGACTTTAATGCCCCCAATGATATGACCATTATGTGGATAAGATGATTGGGGATAGCTGGCGTTAAGCACAGCAACGGTCGGAATTTCGAACTATGAAAGTCCTCAGGCTTATCATGTTCCCCACTTGTAGGCAATTTGCATTGGCAAAATCCTAACTCCTTAGTTAGATCAATTTCATCAGAGACCAAAACAACATCGTCTCTGTCACTGGAGAACTTGACTGAACTGCAAGATATTTCCAAAGGCTTCACTCGAAGGATTGGATAGGTTGAGGCTTTTTGAGTTGAGCATCAGTTAGAAATTTTCCTTAGTATTACCTCGGCCCCCTTTAATAGTACGATGTTTCCTATGACTCAAAGAAAGGAAATGAAACTACGAAAACAAAAGTCTTCACGCTTCATAGTCCTCGTTCATATCTTCAAGGTCACACCAATTCTTCATTTTCCATGTATGTAGGGAATACCAAAGTCTTCAGTTGAAGACCCGCATTTTTAGGGGTCGGTAATCTTCGAATATATCAAACTCCTCATCAACTTATAGAGCATGTGTATACTCACAAACACATTAGGTCCTTAACCTATAAGTCTTCAATAAACCAAAATCACTAAGGGGCACTAGATGCTGGTAGTTACTAGCAGCGCGCGTCTCCGCCCACGCTACTACTATTATTACGTATTTCTTTTTTATGTCGCATATTCATATGCCACTATACAAGTTTTCATATAGTATCATCATAATACATCATTGTCATATAACAACTCCTCCTCGTCATCATTTTCGTCCTTGAGACATCATATAACAACTTGGTCACTAGTTATAACAACTCCTCATCATCATAGTACTCATAATCACTACTCCATATATCAAGCAATGACATAGAAAAAATGCCCTATGTTTTACTGGAATATCATCGAATTCCCATTGTGGCAAATCATAAGCACTCGATAGGTCCTACATTGTAGCACAAGTCATGCTAAAATTCATGAAAAAAATCGGCATGACCTTTGCTTAAAATAGGACATATCAAGTGCCTGAAATTTGCCGGAACAGAAATGAATCATCATTCCGGCAAAACCTAGGCCACTCGGAGGTACATTGCAAACAAGAAAACCAAGACATCCTCTATATTCAGAATGCATCATCATCGACATCAATGACATCAACGAGACACCAAGTTTACTTACTAAATAAACTAGTTATGTTAAGTACTTACTAAATATAAAAAAACTAGTTCTATTAACTACTTACCAAATAAAGTAGTTCTATTAAGCACTTACTATAAATAAACTAGTTCTATTAAGCACTTACTATCAATAAACTAGTTCTATTAAGCACTTACAATCAATGATGTCGAGTCTTCTTTCCTAAACTCTTATCTCACGTATATGGTGGATTCTCCCTCGCCGATTTTTCAACCATCGATGATGGTCGCTACTCTTCCTTCCCCTAGTGCATAACAAATATGTAGCACAAGGAGAAGAAGGAGTAGCGACCCCCACAACAACAGTCAGCATTCTTCTTCTCTCATATATGGTGGACACTCCCTCACCGATTTTTTGACCGTCGATGATGGTCACTATAATTATACAAGTTCTATTAAGCACTTACTATAAAAAACTAATTCTATTGACCACTTCCTAAATAAACTATTTCTATTAAACACTTACTAAAAACAGTAAAAATACATTATACAAGAACAATAAAAAATAGTTTAGGGTTTACGAGAGATGGAGGGAGGATGGGGTGGGAGGAGGGAGGAGAGAGGAGGAGGGGGAGGAGGGCGGTGGGAGGAGGGAGGAGGAAGAATGAGGAGTGGGAGGAGGGAGGAGAGAGGAGGAGGGGTAGGAGGGCTACCGGCTTAGGGCTTGGCCAGAGGAGGAGGGAGGAGGGAGCGGCTGGAGGAGGAGGGAGGGGCACGAAGGGGGAGGAGGCCGCAGTGGGAGGAGGGAGGAGAGAGGAGGAGGAGGGACTACCTAAGTGGAGGAGGAGGGATGGAGGGACTACCTCAGTGGAGGAGGACCAGGAGCGTCGGCGGCAGCGGGCGACGACGGTGGTCGGGGAACGGCGGCGGTAGCAGATGACAGGGGGTGCGGGGGAGAGTGAGAGTGGAGTGGAGAGGGGAGAGTAAGGGGCAGTCGGTTGGACAAGTTGGAGAAGATAGACTTTAGTAGTAGCTCTCTTTGAGGTAAAAGTGCTACTGCTAAACAACATAGTAGTAGCGCGTTGAGGAGACATGTGCTACTATTATACCTAGTCTGGCGGCAAGGTCTTGGCAATTTTAGTAGTAGCGTTGTTTCCTTCTGACGCGCTACTACTATCTGGGTAGTAGTAGCACAGTCTGCTGTAGCGCGCTACTGCTAAGTTGTAGTGGCGCCTTTTTTTAAACCGCAACACTGGTAAGATTCTGTCTATAAGGTTTTCCCTAGTAGTGTGAATGCTTCATCAACTTTGGTGGGCTCTATGATAGAGACAAAAGAAAAGTGCCCACAAAAGTTAGTCAAATGTGAAGCTCTTGAGAGAGTGAGGGGACCTGGTGCATTGATGTCATCGATGATTTTGTCAACCTGCACTTCATTTGCAACTCTTGGATGAGCAGGTTGACGTGGCTAAGGATTTTCTTCAGGTGTATCGGCATGAATATCTTCATTCGTTGGAATGACTTCATTAGTGCGTATGACATGTTCAGTAGCCTTCAGCTTAATGGATACCTCAGGAGACTATTCATCTAGCACATGACTATTCATCTAGCTCTCTTTGCGAGCCGTTAGTTTCATCGAACCGCACATCTACAGTTTCCAATACCTTATGGTGGTAGGTGTTGAAGACTTTGTAGGTGCGTGAGTCCTTTCCGTAACCAATCATAAAACCTTCATGTGCTTTCGGTGCAAATTTAGAACTATGGTGAGGACTCTAATCCAGCATTTTGCACCAAAGACTTTGAGATAACTTACATTAGGTTTCTTGCTAGTCATAAGTTCATATGAAGTCTTCTTTAAGAATTTGTGAAAATATACCCTGTTGATGATGTGGCATGCTGTATCAATTGCCTCAGGCCATAAGCAACGAGGAGTCTTGTATTCAGCAAGCATGGTGCAAGCCATCTCAACAAGAGTCATGTTCTTGTGCTCCACGACATCGTTCTGCTGAGGAGTATATGGGGCAGATAACTCATGTGTAATACCAAGTTCATCAAGATATTCATCAAGATTTGTGTTCTTGAACTCAGTCCCATTATCACTCCTGATATGCTTGATGTTGATGCTAAAGTTCGTGGAGGCCCTTGAAGCAAATCGTCTGAACACATCCTGCACTTCAAACTTGTATAGAATAATATGCACCCAAGTGTAACGAGAGTAATCATCAACAATGACATAGCCATACAAACTTGAAGAATTTGTTAGTGTGGAATAATGAGTGGGTCCAAAGAGATCCATGTGAAGCAATTCAAAGGGTCAAGTCGTGGTCATGATTGTCTTTGAGGGATGCTTGGATCTAGTCATCTTCCGAGACTCACGTGCACCACAGAGGTGATTCTTGAGGAATTCGACACCTTCAATGCCAATGACATGCTTTTTGTTCATGAGCGTGTGCAAGTTCCTCATACCAGTCTGTCCCAGTTATCGATGCCACAGCCAGCCTTTTGAGGACTTTGCAAGTAGACATGTGGCAGGCTGAGGACCTGTAGATAAATCAACAACATACAAATCTCCTCTCCTAAAGCCTTCAAAGACTTTGGAATTGCCAGATTCCATGATGACAACACAATGATATTTTCCAAATACGACAACCAAAATAAGATCACAAAGCATTGAGACAGACATAAGGTGGAACCCAAGGGATTCGACAAGCATCACGTTATCCATGTGTCGGTCCTTTGAGATTGCACCCTTACCTAGACCCAATACCTTGGTTTTTTTTCTTTGTCAGCGTAGGTGATATGCTTCAGATGAGATGGAGCAAGTGGCAAATTCATCAGTAAATTCTTGTCACCAGTCATGTGGTTTGTGCATCCACTATCGAGGACCCACTCAGTAGCTTTTGGAGATTCATCCTGCAGATGAATTAGTACAACTTACAAACTCATATGCTTCAGAGTGAAGAATATGACATTAATTTCATTAGACAGAATTTCATCACTAAAGCAGTGTGAGGATGTGAGAAATGAGGAATTCATTTCTACATGATTAGCTTGCGTCCTTTCAAGCATTTCCCTAGGTCTCCAGCAAATTCATCAGATGTTCAATTTCATCTAGAGACCTGACCTTGCATAAGAGATTAGTTCAGTTTCTTCGCCACCCACATCTGGAGGGGTGGTAAAGAGTTCATCATTCTGCGAGCACCATATGAGAAGGGAGGCATTGAAGATAGTGTGCTTTATTTCACAGGACGAGGGTTAGAGTACTCATATGAATAAGGAGAGAAATTCTTCGAGGACTTATGAACATAATGATTTGAAGAATAATGCACATATTCAGAACTCTTAGATTTTCCCTACGAAATAGATGTATTAGCATAAGAATGATATTTTTGACCATTTGAGGAATTTGGTCCAAGTGAAGACTTTTGACCTGGGGTTCCTGTTCTTCATGAGTGGTGTCGTGAGGACATTCACTTGAAGATTTTGTAAGCAGCTCTTGGGAACCCGGATTTTTTTCATAGGTGAACCATTCCTGCAGTTAGTTCCAACAAATCTGGCAAATACTTTACCTTTATGATTTTTTAAGAATTTTTAGTTGGAGTCATGTGACTCATTAGGGGAATATGAAGTTTCACAAGTAAAGCCAGATAAAGAGGATGGATCTATAGTTGGTCCTTTTGCAGCAACCCATGAGGTTTTGGGGTACTCCTCAGGTGTCCAGTAGGATCCACCAGCATTGATTTTCCTCTCAAATGCAATACCCTCTTTCCTAGGGTTCCTATTCAGAATCTGCTTTTTGAGAACATCACAAAGGGTTTGATGCCCTTTGAGACTTTTGTACATGACTATCACATACAATTCCTTCAACCCTGCATTTTCGTCAGTGATACTTGTGGTAACAAATTCTTCCTGAGCCGTACTGATCTGTTGAGCTAGTAAGGAATCATTTTCTCTTTGGAGATCCTCATGTGACACTCTTAGTTTCTCAAGATCTTGCTTTCTTTGAAGAAATTCATAAGAAAGCTTCTCATGATCGGCTAATATGACGACTCTGAAGGTTATCATACTTTGTCTGAAGACTTTGAGATCATCAGAGAGAGTTTGAGTTCGATCCAATTCCTCATTCAACAAATCATCGCTTTTGTCTAGCATTTTCTGAAGCTTTTCAAGTGCACTTTGTTGCCTAGTAGCAATATTAGCAAGTTTCACATAGCTAGGTTTCACATATTCATCAGATTCACCATCACTTGATTCAGAGGAGGATTGATGCTTATGTACCTTGGAACCTTTAGCCATGAAGCAATAGGTGGGAGCGCAATCATCATTGCTGACGTCAGAGTCGTGGGAGTAGTCATTTTCTTCATCATTGAAGATAGACTTGCTGACGAAAGCTGTAGCGACAACAAGGCTAGTGACACCAGATTCAGATTCCACCTCAGATTCTTCCTCTTCTTCATATTCTTCAGACTCTTCTTCTGAGTCCATTTCCTTGCCTGTGAAAGCCCGAGCCTTTCTCGAACCTTTCTTCTTGTGCATTGAGGACTTTGAAGATGAGGACTTTGCAGATGAGGACTTTGAAGATTTCTTCTTTTTCTTCGAGTCATCAGAACTGTCTTCCTTGTACTTCTTCTTTTTCTTTGATTTTTTTCCCAGAGAGGACAATCAGAGATAAAGTGACCAGATTTCTTGCCTTTGTGACAGGTTCTCTTCTTGTAGTCACCTAAGGAATTTGATTTCCTCAAGCCACTTTTTGATGACTTTCCAAATTCACCTCTCCTTGAGAACTTTTGGAATTTACACACGAGCATTGCCAGCTCCTGACTTAGTTCTTCAGGATCACCAAGGCTACTATCAGTATCTTTGCCTTCGGATGAGGAAATTGCTTTTGCCTTCAGAGCACGAGATCTTCCATAGCTTGGTCCATAGAGGTCTCTCTTCTCAGCTTGTTGGAATTCATGAGTATTGAGTCTCTCAAGAATATCTGCACGATCAAGTGACTTGTAGTCTCCATGCTCTTGAATCATCAAAGCGAGAGTATCGAATGAGGAATCAAGAGATCTTAGAAGTTTCTTCACCACCTCGTGGTTGGTGATATCAGTAGCACCCAGTGCTTGAAGCTCATTAGAGATATCAGTGAGATGATCAAAAGTTTGCTGACATTTTCATTGTCGAGTCTCTTGAAGTGGTTGAAGAGATTGCGAAGAACATCAACACGATAGTCACGTTGAGTGGAAACACCTTTGTTGACTTTGGACAGCCTATCCCAGATAAACTTAGCAGACTCCAAAACACTCACTCTGCCATACTAATCTTTGCTCAGATGGCCACATTTCATATTCTTCGCTTGAGAATCGAGTTGCTTGAATATCTTCGTATCAGTAGCAGTAACAGTCGGAGAAGTGCGGGCAACACCATTTTCCACAACATATCAGAGATCATTGTCAATAGCTTCAAGATGCATGCGCATCTTGTTCTTCCAGTAGGGGTAATCCATCCCATCAAAGGTAGGACATCCTGCGGAAACCTTGATCATACCTGTAGTCGACATAACTAGAAATCCAGGCGGTTAAACCAAAATCACAAAGAACAAGGGAGTACCTTGCTTTGGTACCAATTGAAGGTGAATTATATCGACGAGAGGGGAGGTGAATAGGCGATTTTTACAAATTCATCACTTGAGGAATTTGAAATGTGATAAATAACTAGCAGCAGAATAAGTACACAAGTGCATGAGAAACATAGGAATAGCATAGTCATCATGATGAAATAAAACATGCATAGATTGCAGGTAGCGTGATACAGGATAAGCAGGTGAGGGAAAAGGTAACTTGAAGAATTTGAGGTGAGGAAATTGTGAAAGTCTTCAATCAAGTTCTTCAAACATTAAAGATCAATTTCATCAACTTGTATATGAGGAAACGAAAGGGTTGAGGAAATAGAACCAGGTAGGTCGATGAAGACAATGATTTGACGACCCAGTTCCAACTGCTATGATAGTCGTACGCCTGGTTTGGAGCAGCCTAGTATTTAAACCAGAGGACACACGGTCCTTACCGTATTCTCCTTGAGCTAAGGTCACAAAATCCTTGCCCAACACTCGTGATAAGTCTTCAGGGTAGACTTCTAAAACCCTCACAAACTAGTCACCCGACGATCCACAATTGACTACTGGATGCTCTAGACCAAGGTCACTATGTGATCCCCAATTGACTGTAGGATGCACTAGACCATGACGCCTAACCGTCTAGAAGATACACAGTCTTCACAGGTAACAAGCGTCGGTTTTTCCACACAGGATTAATCTCTTCAGTGATGCTCAATCACTTTGGGTTTGGTGGTTTGGATTTGGGTTTCTCCTCACTGATGATTTTCTCTCAAAGTCCTTGGAGGATGGGTTTCTCTCAATTCACAAGTGTCAGTTCTCTCTTGGAGCAGCCAACCAACTAGTGTTTGTGGGGGTGTCTATTTATAGCTAGGGTGCAACCTAACATGATAAGACATAAATGCCCCCAATGATATGACCGTTATGTGGATAAGATGATTGGGGATAGCTGGCCCTAAGCACATCAACGGTCGGAATTTTGAATATGAAAGTCCTCAGGCTTACCATGTCCCTCACTTGTAGGCAATTCGCACTGGCGAAATCCTAACTCCTCAGTCAGATCAATTTCATCATGACCAAAAGAACATCATCTCTATTACTGAAGAACTTGACTGAACTGCAAGAGATTTCCAAAGGCTTCACTCGAAAGATTGGATAGGTTGAGGCTTTTGGAGTTGAGCATTAGTTTGAAATTTTCCTTAGTATTACCTCGGCCCCCCTTTAACAACACGATGTTTCCTATGACTTAAAGAAAGTAAATGAAACTATGAAAACAAAAGTATTTGCCCTTCATAGTCCTTGTTCGTATGTTCAAGGTCACACCAACTTCTTTATTTTCAAAGTCTTCCGGGAATACCAAAGTCTTCACCAAAGTCTTCACCAAAGTCTTCAGTTGAAGACATACATTTTTAGGGGTCGATAATCGTCGAATATATCAAACTCCTCATCGAGTTATAGACCCTGTGTACACTCACAAAAAAAAGTTCCTTAACCCATAAGTCTTCAATACACCAAAATCACTAAGGGGCACTAGATGCACTTAGACTAACAGGATCATCACTAACAATGGCACACAGTTCACGAGCCGCACCTTCATGCAGTATGTCCAAGACCTTGGCGAAATGATCTGCTTTGCTTGTGTTGCCCACCCGAGGAGTAATGTCCAAGCGTAAAGGCTAATGCTGAAGTGTTGCGAGGCCTCAAGACAAGAACTTTCGACAAGCTGCGCAAGTGCGGATGGCGCTGGATTGATGAGTTGCCGCTGGTACTTTGGTCAATTAGGACGACACCAAATCGGGCTACCAGCCAGACACCCTTGTCCATTGTATATGGGGCGGAAGCAGTTCTCCCCACTGAACTCATATATGGGTCACCTCGAGTGCTCGCTTATGATGAGCATGAGCAAGAGCAGTTGCGACAAGATGACGCGACGCTCCTTGAGGAAGACCGTCTTCAGGCTACTGTGGGAGCTGCATGCTACCACCAAGCTTTGCGCCACTATCATAGCCGCAAAGTTAATGCCCGAAGTCTTGAGGAAGGTGACCTTGTTCTTCGGCGTGTTCAGACCGCCAAGAATTCCAATAAGTTGACACCAAAGTGGGAAGGCCCTTATCGGGTAGTGCGAGTCACTAGGCCTGGCATAGTCCGCCTGGAGACCGAAGATGGCATCCCAGTGAGCAACTCCTGGAATATCGAACATCTTCATAAGTTCTACCCATGAGGCACGGTTGCCCGGTCTCCTGGCAATCACCTTTTGTACAAGTCTTACCGCTGAAGCATGTAATCCTTGATACAAAGCTAGGCGCAGACCCTTTGCGTAGTTGAATGAAGCTAAGTGTTCCACAATCTTGTTGATTCTCATGTTTACTTATGTGCATGTTTATTTCAGATATTGCATTGCACTTACTCCCGGCAAGAGCTAACGGACCGCCAAGGTTCCACATCCACATTTTCTCTTGTTTCTTTTTCTCAAAGGACATAAGATTACCTCATGTGCAGCTTTGCCGGGGGGGATGGTGGTATGGATACCTATGGGCGATGTTCAAAAAAAATCTTGTCGGAAGGAGTACAATAGCAAAAACATAAGTTATAAAACCCCAAGTGAATTCTTGATGTGGAATTATTTTCCTTGGACGAGTCCGACTTCTGTATGGAAAACCTGCACGCACGGGAACCTTGCCATGATTGGTTGTGCCCTCACTCTGTTTCAGGTCCGCTCGACGGCTTAAGTGGTTGCACACGCACTCTTGCTTCGTTTCGAGTCCGCTCAACGACCCAAGTGGCTGCACTCGCACCCTTATTCTGTTTCGAGCATGATCAATTGCTTGAGCGGCAGCGCCAAGGTTGCCAAGGTACCTTGCCGGCAGTGGCACCGTTAGCAGGCTACTAAGGACCGGTTTCTCAAAGCGCTCGTCGTAGGGCTACACACGCTGGCAAGTTCTTCCGAAGAGGCGTGGGGAAAGTTCCATGCAAAGAAACAATCTAACAAGGAAGATAATATACAGTTATTCAAAATAGGGTGAAATTTACATGAGATCTTGCCTCTTCCTAAGTACATCTTTATTTGACTTTCTCACCTAGGGGAGGTTACAAGAAGAAAAAGATGGGAAGAGAAGGCAGACTACAAGAAGAAAAAGATGGCAAGGGGCCTCCGATGAGAGCATGACCTCTCCTGGGCCAACATTGTGTCGAGGAGAAGGCCATCATTGCGCATAGGATATGACCAACACTGCGCGGACAAAAAGGAGGGAGGACCCAAGAAGCCGAAGTCCATGGGCCTGCCAGAAGATCCAACTGGATGATGAGGCAGCGCCAGGGACAAGGAGCCCCGGCAAGATCGTCCTGCCGGGAGGGGGAGCGGCCTGATATTGACGATGATGGTGCGGCCGCCGATCAGTAAGAGCTCAGGTTGTTGTATTCTGACTTGACGGCCTGGAGCTCGGACTCATCATCGCTTTCACCGACACCGTCCTCCTTGTCGCTGCCGCTCGAGCTCTTTTCGCAGTAGGTGAGACGGACGCCTGAGCACCCATAAATCTAGACGGAGAGCAGGTCGGCCTCCGTCATTTTAAAACAAAGGACATGCCCTTCCTAGAGGTTGTGGGTGTGGGCAAAGGTCTTCTAGCCGCACCTGAGGAACATGATGCGACTCGTCGGGTACTTGACGTCCACTGGCATCGTGCCGTTACAACAACCATGCGCCCGTGACCACAGGACGGGCGGCTCGTCGACCTCCATCACCGACAAAGGGGCGAGGGAGGCGCAGATGGCTCCAGAGGGGACCGCCCAGATCGAGGACAAACTCTAGCGCCGACCTGGCATCGGAGGAGGAGGTGGGGGCAGCGCTCCGCCTCCCCCGACATCGGCCTCCACGACGGCCACGACCCCTCGCGCCTCTTCCACCACGCGCGCTCGAGCCGCCCTCCGCCTCTATGGCTGAAGCGATGGCATGATCCCGACGAGAACTCCTCCTTGGAGCTAAGTACGGTGGCCGCCCTCGCCCCTGTTCATAGCTAAGGGCGAGTGCCACTCGAAGGTTGGGAAGACGTGGAAGGGCAAGCTATGGAGGTTCACACTTGGAGGAGGGAGGAAGGATGGATGAGCACCGCCCTCTCTACCCCTCAATTGATAGGGGGAAGTGCGGGGGCTAGCTCTACCCACTCCAAGGGTTGCCGCCCACCTCCTCCAATAGATGCGCCCTCGATCACGGCGTGAACAGCAACCGCCCCGTTGCTCCAATCCATGGCGCTGCAGTTACTGCCTCTCCCAGGACTTTAAGTCACGGGCGCCTATTGCTGGCTGCCCGCTATGCATGTGGCGCGCGCGGCGGAAATGATCTGATGCAGTAATTGAAAAATTGACGGTCGCGCCGTGCATGTTTCCCATGTCCCACATTCAATGGGCATTGTGGGGAGGCGCAGTAAGCGCAATGATCACAACTGCAAGGCCTTGCCATGTGTGCCCATGCACCATTTGGGCCGAGCCCAACAACGCCTCACGCCGTGTGTGGCCGAGGCCCGGGGGCTCCTGTCGGTGCACTAGAGTTTTGGGCTCTCCAGTGCCCCTTACTTGTTCACGGGCAGTAGTAGCCACCCTGGCAACGAGGCCCGGCAGGGAGCTGCTAGATACAAATATAGGAGAATCAAGACCAAAGGCAAGACGTTGCCAGGATGGCCTTCAAACTCCCGGCAAGGCAAAGCCCCGGCAGGACCCAGCAAGGAAAAGACCCGGCAAGGCCCCACTAGCGCACAGGCCAAGTGTCGCCCCGCCTGGGCACGTGTCGTGGTGCTAGTGGTGGAGGGGCTAAGCGGTGCCGATGGGACGGGCTCCTATCCCATCCCGTAGACAGCCGGAGATGCCTGGCGGTGCATTAAATGAGCATGTCCTACTCCATCAGTGTTAGGTATGATAGCACTGTAGCTCTGTACACCCCATGTACGCACTGTACGCCACTGTTGGGATCCCCTTCTAGAGTATAAAAGGAGGCCCATGGCGATACGGTAGAGGACCTTTTTCGACTTTTCGGACTCCTAGACTTTCGGAGCTCCTCTAGCCCATTCTGCATGAGTAGCAGCTATGTGTTGTAGCGCTCCCACAACCTGAGCTGGGACTCGTCCAATACAACCAAGTAGGAGTAGGGATTTACGCATCTTTGCGGCCCGAACCTGGGTAAAACCCCGCGCGTTGTTCATCAGATCTGCTCTCTATGCGAGCCTTCTTCCCCTCCAAACCGTAAAGGGGTCCCTCCGATCCCATAGGTGTCGATTCCCTCGACAATATGCTATTTTATATTATTTTTGGGACTAACCTATTAATCTAGAGCCTAGTGCCAGTTTTCTGTTTTTCCCTTGTTTTTGAGTATTGCAGATATGGAATATTAAACAAAGTCCAAACGGAATAAAATCTTTGTGATGATTTTTTTTGGAACAAAAGAGATCAACCAGGCTTGGAGTCCAAGGCAAGGCACTTGCCAGGAAGTCACAAGCAAGGGGGGCGCGACCACCCCCTGACCGTGCCTGGCAGGCTAGTCACTCCCTGGCAGGAGTCCTATCCCCATTCTTTGTCCTATAAATACCCAAATATTCCCCCAATACCAAAAAGAGCCACACAAATACTTTTCCGTCGCCAGAAGCCTCCGTTCCCAAGAGATCCAATCTTGGAGCCTTTTCCGGTAATCTGCCGGAGGGGGGTTCGATCACGGAGGGCATCTACATCAACAACATTGCCCCCCCCCCCCCCGATGATGCGTGAGTAGTTCACCATAGACCTAGGGGTCCATATCTAGTAGCTAGATGGCTTCTTCTCTCTCTTTGTGCTTCAATACCATGTTCTACATGATCTTCATGGAGATTTATCCGATGTAATACTCTTTTGTGGTGTGTTTGTCGAGATCCGATGAATTGTGGGTTTATGTTCTAATTATCCATGCATATTATTTGAGTCTTTTCTGAATTCTTATATGCATGATTTCATATCTTTGCAAGTCTCTTCGAGTTATTGGTTTGGTTTGGCCAACTAGATTGGTAATTCTTGCAGTCAGAGAAGTGCTTAGTTTTGGGTTCAATCTTGCGGTGACCTCACCCAGTGCCAAAGTAGGGGTAGTGAGGCACGTATTGTATTGTTACCATCAAGGGTAACAAGATGGGGTTTTCATCATATTGTTTGAGTTTATCCCTTTACATCATGTCATATTACGTAATGCATTACTCTGTTCTTCATGAACATAATACTCTAGATGCAGGCACAAGTCGGACGATGTGTGGAGTAATAGTAGTAGATGCATAATCGTTTCGGTCTACTTGACACAGACGTGATGCCCATATACATAATCATTGCCTTGGATATCTTCATAATTATTTGCTTCTCTATCAATTGCTCGACGGTAATTTGCTTACCTGCCACGATACTTTCCTTCAAGAAAGAAGCCTCTAGTGTAACCTATGGCCCCCGGGTCTACTTTCCATAATATATTTTCAGATCTATAAACCAAAAATACCAAAAAATACTTTGCTGCAATTTGTTTACCTTTTTACTTTCCACAATCTTTTACATTTATCTTTATCAGATCTAATCTTTGCAAATAACCGTGAAGTGATTGACAACCCCTTAATATCCTTGGGTGCAAGAGTTTGATTGTTTGTGTAGGTGCATCCATTGGTGACTTGTCACGCCAAAGATGTTGTCCTATCCTTATTTCGGCACGAGGGCCTCGACAGGGATAGAAGTGCATCTTGTCGTGTTGCAAGAATGGATCTCATTACAAGTATATGTACAGAAGAGATGAGTATATGGAATTGGCTTACACTCGCCACAAGATGCATCAGAGTCACATCAATACAACAACATAGGCAAACATCATATAGAAGAGCAGGGTCCGACTACGGACGAAAACAAACGACAAAATGACATCCATCCTTGCTATCCCAGGCTGTCGCTTGGAACCCATCCTAGATCAAAGAAGAAGAAGAAGAACTCCGACAAACAAGCAATGCTCTCACGCTCAAGCATCACATTACGTGTACCTGCAACTGTTGTTGTAGTAATATGTGAGCCACAGGGACTCAACAATCTCATTTCCAAGGGTATCAAGGCTATTAAAGCTTAATGGGTGAGGTATGGTTAAGTGGTGAGGCTTCAGTAAGCAACTAAGCATTTATTTGAGTGGCTAACTTACGAATGCAGAAAATAAAGTATGGTGGTCTACGCATAAAGGACATGAACTAGTAATGATCACTAACTGATTCTGAGCACCTACTTACGTCAATCATAACCCCACTGTGTTCTCTCTCGGATAAGGACTCACGAGAAGAGACAGTCACGGCTACGCACACAATTGGTGTATTTTATTTGAGTTTACTTAAAGTTTGCAATGACCGGGTGTGAAACAAAGTATCCAACTTTGCCACATAACCGCGGGCATGGCTTTCCGAAAGATTTAACCCTACAGGGGTGCTCCAACTCATTCATCACAAATTAACCACACGTAGTGGGAACAACCTCAACCACAGATCTTGTGATCATCCTAGGCAATTCCAAAGGAAATCCGACACCTCAAGATAGGCCAAAGAAGATCAGAGTTCCTCACTCAAGACGTTCAAGAAAGGTAAAACAAATCCAGCAAGGCCTCCCGACGTGTCGACGATCCCGATAGGAGCCGCGTATCTCGTTCTCAGGACATGGCGGATAAGCTAGTGTACGGTGGCCTGATAGAGATCTCCCGAGTTGCCCGGGTTGGCCCCGCACAACGCTCTAGTTTGGACCAACACTCATGAGGAGCACTGGCCCGGGTTGTTGGTTAATCCACGGGGTGATCATGCCCTATGCAAATTTTAGTTGTTATTAAGCAAATAGTGCCAATGTTGGGCCTTGCCAGACAAGCTTTATCCTAAAACGAAAATCAAGGGGGTCCCCATAACAACCCTGAGCATGTTAGGAGCGCTTAGTAATGGAACATAACAGCGGTTCACAAGTAACTAGGGCGGCAAGAGTGGAACAAAACACCGAGCAAAAGGCCAAGCCTTCCACCCTTTACCAAGTGTATAAGTGCATTAAATTAAATAGCAATAATATTGTGATATCAAAAGAATGTACATGTAGTCACATGGAAGCAATTGCATCTGCAGCTAGAAATGCTATAAGAAGGGCTGAGCAAGCGGTAACATAGCCAAACAACGGTTTGCTGGGAAGGTGGAGGGTTAGAGACTTTTCATGGTAATGTTGGGAGGCTTGAGAAACAAGTGGTAGGTAGCCTGACATAGCGATAGAAAATGAGAAATCTAGCATGGCAATGATATTAATGGTATGCAAGGAAATGTGTCATCTTGCCTGAGATCCCGCTCGGAAGAAGAACGAGTCCATGAAGAAGACGAGCCAAAGTAGTCGAACGAATCCTCACACTCTGAACGCTTTCGGAACTCTATCGAGAAGAAGCAAACCAGAAACAACAATCAACACATGATACACCACAACATATGCATTACATGATGTGCAATCAAATATGATGCATATCCGGTTTAATATGCAAGGCATGGCAAGAACAACAAACAACACTACACATTAAGTGAAGTTCAATATGCAATGAGTTGCATATTGACGAAACTCCACAATCAAATACTTAGTTAAGTCTCGTTTATTTACTCGGCAACAATAAATGTTTTTTAAACATGGCAAGAGTTGAAGCAATAACAACTATATCATCTAGGCATTTTAAATGAGGCTGGAAGCAATATATATCCTTTCCGAAACAACCCGATATGCATATTATGAATTTGGTCCATATCTTTCCTAACACAATTTTAGAGTTTCTAAACAACAAAATAAATGTCACCATGAGATTCTACACATTTTTCTAGTCAAGTTACATATGTGGAACATTTTTATCGGAGCTACGGTGAATGAGATATGAAGGAAATCATTTTAGCATGACAATTACACAAATCGATGCAAACAGCTGTTTAAGTATTTTTATCATGTGTGAAAGTTGTATATTATGAATCTACACGAAATTCTAGTCAAGTTTCATATATAAAGTTTTTACATGTGATGCACGGTTAATTATATATGAGCATTTTTAAAATAGGGGGTTTTCTGTAATTCTGAAAATCACCGGTTAATTGGATAAATTCGCGGGCTAGAAAAAAATCAGAACGGGCCGAATTCACAACACACTGGGCCAACAGAGCAGGCGCAACATAACAAGGGATCGCCCCGGGTGGAGGATAGGGGTGGCGCTCACCCTAGCGGCCTAGGCCCAAAGCAAAGGCGAGGCCCACGAGGGGCGACGCGGTCAACGGGGCTCGGGTGAGCTCCTCGTCCTCCCGATCCTGTTGGATCGGGGCAGGGGCCAGCGGCGGCTCTCATGGCGGCGGAGCTGGCGTGGGGGAGGTCTGGGCAGCCTGGGACGGAGGAGATCTGGCCGGCGGGCACCGGCGACTGGCGGCGGCGGCTAAGGCACGGCGGCGAGCTCCTACGAGAGAAGACAGAGGCCAGGGGTGAGGGAGGAGAGAAATGGAGGAGGAGGAAGGAGAGGAAGGGAGAGGTATGGCTGGCCAATGACCAGTGGCGGCGGCTCCGGCGAGGTGCCGGCGGAGGCCCTAGCTCCTTCGGTCGGCTAAGGCGTGGAGGCACGGCTATGGGCGGCCATTGGGCTCGGGAGGAGCTCGGGGAGCTCGGGCGCCCCGCCTCATTTGGGCCCGGGCGGGCCCAGATGGGCTTCGGCGGGCCTGGCGACGCTGGGAGGAGGGAGGCTGTGGCTAAGGGTGGTGGGAGGCTGGTTTGGCACGAGAAATGAGGAGGATTAGGGTTAGGTCCAAAATAGGAAGGGGAGGGGATCTATATATAGGTTTAGGGACTAGGGTGATGGTTTTCAGAGCCGATTTCTGTCGTGCGATCGCAATCGGCTGGCCGGATCGGGGCAAGGTTGGTGGGCTGTGTGTGGAGTGGGCTAGGAGGATATTAGAGGGAGGTTTGCATACCGTGACACAAAGTTTTAGAACACCAAAAACGTCTGACAAATAACCGATGACCACACTGCTACGGTTGACCGACGGGGTATCCAACGAACTCAGAATGCGACAAAATTCGGCAGGTGGTCTACCTACAATATAATAAGACCGCACGCCAGGTTTCGACCCCATCCGAGAATATTTCTCGCGCTCTTTAAAAATGGTTTTTTACCGATGTCGCGGGCGCATGCGTGTGTGGTTGGTCTTGAAACGGGCAACGGCAAGAACGGAGAGAACCTGTGACTACGAACGGATGCAAGTTTGAAAACTCATGTTGACAAAATGCCGATGCTATGTAGATGATGCGATTATGAATGCGACAACCAGATGAACACATGACGAGAATGGAAAAAAGGGGAATCTTCTGGAGCGTCGGTCCCGGGCTGTTACAACTCTCCTCCACTACACGAGGATCTCGCCCCGAGATCTACAATGAGAAGGGGAAGAGAAAGAGCAAGAGGTAAACTTAGTTGCTTCTCAGACAATGAGTGAAACCAATGAAATATGAAAGTTGGAAAGATATGAAGAATGACATGAGGAACAGGCACGAATTCACAAGAAATTTCAGCAAGACTTCGGTAGGATAGAAAGGAAAAAAATAGATATAATGGAAAGAAATTGAAAGATATACACCAAACTTTGGTTGGATTAGAATCAAAACTTCATAAGACACAAGGGTCATGAAAAGATTTCACAGCACTCCGGTAAAATGAATAAGCAAAGAAAGAACATGATCTTAATCAAACTAGATGAGAGTTGAAAAGAGCAACACCACTATGCCTCCGGAACAAAAGAATAGAAGCTAGATCTTTGGGGAGAAGAGAATGGATAAGAAAATACAACTTCTACCACCACTGAACTTGAAAAACATGGTTGAACAGAGTTGATGGAGAATCAACAACGAAAATATTTATCATGTTATGGGCTTATCAAAAAACATCTCAAAATTATGAGGTGACAACCTGCCACAACAAAATAATTGATTTCTTGAGAGCAACAAGATATGCAAAACTTCTTTCACCAAGAGGAGGAGGAGAAAACTTGCATCTTTTATGACACCATGATAGCAACAATCCTTAGGAAATTCTTTAGGTGTAATCCAACCAAAGATAACTCCGAGAAAACAAGATGGGCTTACTTATCTTATTCTTGACAATTTTCCTTCGAGACTCCTCATAATCAAGAATTTAATAACACCATCTCAAAAGACAATGGAGAAGGAATTGAACTTAGACATCCAAGATAAAGAACACTTGAGCGCCTCCAACAAGAAATCTTGATAATACTTCGACAAAGAATTACATCCTTAGCAAACCACCATGAAGGACCTCTTGTAGAACACTGGGATGACAGGAAGATAGACACAAAGTGAAGGTTGCAAAATGAACAAGATTGAGGCCTTGCAAAGATTGAGCTAGAACTTCGCGAAGAGATACTTGAGACAAACTAGGAACTCTGGAAAAGGAAAGATGACCACTTGGAATAAGGAATTTGATATCATGAACAACTCTAGAAGAAGGAGTGAAATCACTTGGATGAAACAAGAATGAGAATTATGATATGCCCATCCTTCATCAAGTTAAATTGATGACAAGCAATGGATTCCACACACCACTTATTCTTCTTGCAAGGAATTTAAGAAAGAGAGAGAGAGATTTCTAACTTGAAGAAGTCTTGCACGAGAACACCGGAAAGAATTAGAAACTAAAGACGACACATGAGAATGAAGAGATCAAGATTAGCCTAATAGAAACTAAACAAGGCACCAGAATAATTGAGATACGAATGAAGGAACAACAATTGAGAGGAATTTGAGAATGAAAGCTGAAAGCTGAGAACGAAGAAATCTTCTGAAATGATGGCCTTCGGAGGATTGAGGAATGAAAACAAATATGAAATGCACCCGATAGATATGGGAGGAATAACTCATGATCAAAACAATTTGAGATGATATCAACAAGCTGAAACCATGAATCTTTGGAAGAATGAATAATGATTTAAGAGAGACTCTCCTTCAATCTTCGAGCAGAGAATGATGACGAGAAACAACAACACAAATTACTAAAATACTCTGAAATAATGAATAAAGAAAAGGTTGATACAACAATGAAAATGATTTAGAAGATATCTTGGAGAAGAATATCACTCGTGAAAATCATTCTTACATCATATTTAAAAAGAACTTGAGGACATCTCTGGAAAGATTAGAAGAGTCGGGTAGGATCCTGGGGGAAAACCTGTGGGTTATGGGCCCACTCAAAAGAAACCACCATTGAAACAATTGCTTAGAAAGAGAGATTACACCGGAATAATTAAGAACTTGATGAGGTGAGGACATCGAATAATTTGAAAGGATTGAAAGAAAACATGAATCTTCTGAGATTTCTTCAGCCTCCGGAAAGAATAGAGAAATGAATAAGCAAGAGAGGCTTAATAAATAATTCCAACATGGGAGAGCAATTATAAAATGAAAATGATATGATGAACACCAAGAACTTGAATTGAATCCACCTGAGAAGAATAACAACAAGAACAAAGAAGATGAGGATAGACCTTGAAATTGAAACTCTTGAGAATCTCCACAAGAAATTACCGGATATAAGATAGAAGAAAAGATAGCGGAAGCATTGATGAAGAGAAAAACACTTGGAAGAGAATTTAATCATTGAAGAAAAAGGGCGGGAGGGTGGGACAAACAAAGAAAACTTGGGACGGATGAGACAAACGCCGGAAAAGAAATGAGAATTGATCTTGCAAATATTGGAGATGATTGAATAACTTGAAGAGGAGTGCACTGGTTGAAAAGAATTTATATGATAACTTTATTGGGCAAAATAATTAGCATTCCCACAGAAATATGAGAACACTACTTAGCAAGATATGAAATCACCACTTGACATCGAAGCAACTCGAATTACCATATTCAAAACAAAACAAAGGATCAGGCTTATGAAACAAGCCAGAACAAATACATACCCATTATGCACTTGTTGGAAAGATAATCCTAGGTACCTACTTGAATTCCCACCTAAGAACTTCCGAAAACTTTCTGGTTATGCAATCCGGTGTGGCGGATACAAGGAGGAAATATCTCACACAACTAGAAAACCTACACCCCAACTATATCCATCCTTCACCACATAACCAAAGGCTTTCGCAAGTCCATCTAACTCAGATCCTTGAAAGCACAACGATACTAACCATAGTGGTACCCCGGACGCCTCCCCAGTACGGGGTGACTCTGACCTTGTCTCACCATGACAAGTATTGAAGCAATTCCGAACACCCTCCGTCCTGAGATACAAAGGAAGATGAATGATAACGATGTGCCAAGAATTCACTGGATCTCAACTCCCCGGAAGAAATCAAGTCAGATAGGAGGCACCAAGACAGAACTCTGTCACATCGGCATCATATAGATTACAAAATACCCGCGTGATCCTAAAAAAAATTGAGTGAGAAGAGGAGTAGAATCAAAATTCCTAAGTCAAATACCTCACCAGAGCATAGAAGAGGAGTAAAAAAATCCTACTCTTCAATATAACTAGACTCAAAATAGTTTTTTTCTAGACTCGACTCGGCCAAGTTTGATCAATCAAGGGGGCTCCTAGGTCAGTACAGGCTTTGATACCAACTTGTCATGCCCAAGATGCGGTCCTATCCTTATTTCGGCACGAGGGCCTAGACAGGGATAGAAGCGCATCTTGTCGTGTTGCAAGAATGGATATCATTACAAGTACATGTACAGAAGAGATGAGTATATGGAATTGGCTTACATTCGCCACAAGCTACATCAGAGTCACATCAATACAACAACATAGGCAAACATCATACAGAAGAGCAGGGTCCGACTACTAATGAAAACAAACGACAAAATGGCATCCATCCTTGCTATCCCAGGCTGCTGCCTGGAAACCATCCTAGATCGATGAAGAAGAACAAGCACTCCGACAAACAAGCAAAGCTCTCATGCTCAAGCATCACATTACCTGTACCTGCAACTGTTGTTGTAGTAATCTGTGAGCCACAGGGACTCAACAATCTCATTTCCAAGGGTATCAAGACTATTAAAGCCTAATGGGTGAGTTATGGTTAAGTCGTGAGGCTGCAGCAAGCGACTAAGCATTTATTTGAGTGGCTAACTTACGAATGCAGAAAATAAAGTATGGTGGTCTACGCATAACGGACATGAACTAGTAATGATCACTAACTGATCCTGAACACCTACTTATGCCAATCATAACCCCATCGTGTTCTCTCTCGGATAAGGACTCACGAGAAGAGACAGTCATGGTTATGCACACAGTTGGTGTATTTTATTTGAGTTTACTTCAAGTTTGCTATGACCGGGTGTTAAACAAAGTATCCAAGTTTGCCACATAACCGCGGGCACAACTTTCCGAAAGCTTTAACCCTAGAGGGGTGCTCCAACTCATCCATCACAAATTAACCACACGTAGTGGGAACAACCTCGACCACGGATCTCGTGATCATCCTAGGAAATTCCAAAGGAAATCCGACACCTCGAGATAGCCCGAAGAAGATCAGAGTTCCTCACTCAAAATGTTCGAGAAAGGTAAAACAAATTCAGCAAGGCCTCCCGACGTGTCGACGATCCCAATAGGAGCCGTGTATCTCGTTCTCAGGACACAGCGGATAAGCTAGTGTACGGTGGCCTGATAGAGATCTCCCGAGTTGCCCGGGTTGGCCCCGCACAATGCTCTAGTTTGGACCAACACTCATGAGGAGCACTGCCCGGGTTGTTGATTAATCCACGGGGTGATCATGCCCGATGCAAAATTTAGTTGTTATTAAGCAAATAGTACCAATGTTGGGCCTTGCCAGACAAGCTTTATCCTAAAACGAAAATCAAGGGGTCCCCATAACAACCCTGAGCATGTTAGGAGCGCTCAATTATGGAACATAACACCAGTTCACAAGTAACTAGGGCGGTAGGAGTGGAACAAAACACCGAGAAAAAGGCCAAGCCTTCCACCCTATACCAAGTGTATAAGTGCTTTAAATTAAATAGCAATAATATTGTGATATCAAAAGAATGTCCATGTAGTCACATGGAAGCAATTACACATGCAGCTAGAAATGCTATAAGAAGGGCTGAGCAAGCGGTAACATAGCCAAACAACGGTTTGCTAGGAAGGAGGAGGGTTAGAGGCTTTTCATGGCAATGTTGGGAGGTTTGACAAAAAAGTGGTAGGTAGCATGACATAGTGATAGAAAACAAGACATCTATCATGGCAATGATAGTAATGGTATCTAGGGAAATGTGTCATCTTGCCTGAGATCCTACTCGGAAGAAGAACGACTCCATGAAGAAGACGAGCTAGTGTAGTCAAATGAATCCTCACACTCTGAATGCTTTCGGAACTCTATCGAGAAGAAGCAAACCGTAAACAACAATCAACACACGATACACCACCACATATGCATGACATGATGTGCAATCAAATATGATGCATGTCCGGTTTAATATGCAAGGCATGGCATGGCATGGCAAGAACAACAAACAACACTACACATTAAGTGAAGTTCAATATGCAACGAGTTGCATATTGACGAAACTCCACGATCAAATATTTAGTTGAGTCTCGTTTATTTACTCGGTAACATTAAATGTTTTTTAAACATGGCAAGAGGTGAAGCAATAACAACTATATCATCTAGGCATTTTAAATGAGGCCGGAAACAATATATATCCTCTCCGAAACAACCCCATATGCATATTATGAATTTGGTCCAGATCTGCCCTAACACAATTTTAGAGTTGTTAAACAGGAAAGTAAATGTCACCATGATATTCTACACATTTTTCTAGTCAAGTTACATATGTGGAACATTTTTATCGGAGCTCCGGTTAATGAGTTATGAAGGAAATCATTTTAGCATGGCAATTACGCAAATCGATGCAAACAACAGTTTAAGTATTTTTATCATGTTTGAAAGTTGGATATTATGAATCTACACAAAATTCTAGTCAAGTTTCATATATAAAGTTTTTACATGTGATGCACGGTTAATTATATATGAGCATTTTTAAAATAGGGGGTTTTCTGTAATTCTGAAAATCACCGGTTAATTGGATAAATTCCCAGGATAGAAAAAAAATCAGCACGGTCTGAATTCACAACACACTGGGCCAACAGAGCAGGCACAACATAACAGGGCATCGCCCAGGGTGGAGGATAGGGGTGGTGCTCACCCTATCGGGCCGGGGCCGACGCAGAGGCGAGGCCTACAAGGGGTGATGCGGTCAATGGGGCTCGGGCGAGCTCCTCGTCCTCCCGATCCCGCTGGATCGGGGCAAGGGCCGGCGACGGTGCTCATGGTGGTGGGTCTGGCGCAGAGGAGGTCTGGGCAGCCTGGGACGAAGGAGATCCGTCCGACGGGCACCGGATCTGGCCGGCACCAGCGACTGGCGGCGGCGACTAAGGCACAACGGCGAGCTCCTGCAAGAGAAGAGAGAGGCTGGGGTGAGAGAGGAGACAAATGGAGAAGGAGGAGGAAGGAGAGGAAGGGAGAGGTCTGACTGGCCGATGATCGGCGGTGGCAGCTCCAGCGAGGGGCCGGCGGAGGCCCTAGATCCTGTGGTCAACTAAGGCGCGGAGGCGCGGCTGCGGGCAGCCATGGGGCTCGAGAGGAGCTCGGGGAGCTCGGGCGCCCCGCCTGGTTCGGGCCCGGGCGGGCCCAGATGGGCTTTGGTGGGCCTGGCAGCGGTGGGACGAGGGAGGCTGCGGCTGAGGGTGGTGGGAGGCTGGTTTGGCACGGGAAACGAGGAGGATTAGGGTTAGGTCCAAAATAGGAAGGGGAGGGGGTCTATATATTGGTTTAGGGACTAGGGTGATGGTTTTCAGAGCCGATTTCGGCCGCACAATCGCAATCGGATGGCTGGATCGGGGAAAGGGTGGTGGGCTGTGTGTGGCGTGGGCTAGGAGGAGATGAGAGGGAGGTTTGCGGCCCGTGACACGAAGGTTTAGAACACCGAAAACGTCCGATAAATAACCGATGACCACACTGCTACGGTTGACCGATGGGGTATCCAACGATCTCGGAATGTGACGAAATTTGGTAGACGGTCTACCTACAATATAATAAGACCGCATGCCAGGTTTCAAACCCATTCGAGAATATTTTTCATGCACTTTAAAAATGGTTTTTTTATCGATGACGCGGGCGCGTGCGTGTGTGGTTGGTCTCGAAACGGGCAACGGAAAGAACGGAGAGAACCGGTGACTACGAATGGATGCAAGTTTGAATACTCATGTTGACAAAATGCCGATGCTATGTAGATGATGCGAATGATGCTATGATGAATCTGACAACCAGACGAACACATGACGAGAATAGAAATAAAAGGGGAATCTTCTGGAGCGTCGGTCCCGGGCTGTTACATGACTTGCTTGTTCCTCCTACTGGATTGATACCTTGGTTCTCATCAATTGAGGGAAATACTTATCTACTTAGTTGCATCACCCTTTCCTCTTCAAGAGAAAACCAACGCAAGCTCAAGAAGTAGCACCCATCTTGCATCATCCTTGGCCTCCTGAGGCCAAGAACTGCATAAAGATCTCCGCCGCTCCGGAGGGGGGCTGAGGAGGCCATTCCTCACAGGTCTTGCTGATGCTTCCTTAGAAAGCTCAGGGCTCTCACGAGGGCCTTGTCTTGAGTGGGGCTGCGCCAACTATGCTTGGCTAATGAGGTGGACCATGCCCTGGGCCGCGGGTAGGCAGGTCTTGGTACCCCCGTTCCTAGAATGCCGACACAGATGTCCTCGTGCAAGGACTTAGGTGTGAGGCCATCGCTGCTAGGTGGCGACTCAATGGGATCGAATGAGAACAAGAGGCGGGTTTACCCAGGTTCGGCCCCTCTAATAGAGGTAATAGCCTACGTCCTTTTTTGTGTCTATATTAATGGAGATCTCGATTACAAGGATGCAGAATCTCTAACCTAGCTTTCGAGGGTATCTAACTTGAGTCTTTTGGTCCTAGGGGCTTGCCTTTATATATAGGTCAAGTCCGTAGGGTTTACAATAGAGGCCGAGCCATAACATGACTCATAACCCATCATGTATCTAGCATACCTTGTCTCTCAAGGAAAGAGTCTCCCGGCGTCTTCTGCCCTGTGGGCCTCGAGTCGCCGTCTTTCAGTGCTTGGGCCACCTGGCAGCTTACCTACTAACCGCCTTAATCATTTTTCCTTCTTGACACGGCCCATATTGAGTGTCTCCAAAGCCGTCGATAAACTAACCCAGCCTAACAGGGTGAGTTACACCGCGGGGTTATATCCTCGAAACCATTCATGGAAGTCAATCCAGAGTGGGTGGGTGCCAGATCTGACGCAAGGATGTATCCCTGCGTCTTGAGGTCGCACAATCGAAGCCTTGAAACCATGCAATTTGCCTACCCAGGAGATTGCCATGAGGGCGTGAGGATGAGCCTGGGATGCTAGCCATGTCTCTGGGCTCCTGGATTTCTTTTCTCTTGATGGTTGTGGGAACAAGATGTGTTGCTCGTGGTACGCTCAGCCTGTTTAAATAGGTGTTTTCCTGTAGCAACTTGAAGGGGCAATTCTATAAAAGAATGGCGGGTCGTTAACCTCCTCGCGACGCACGAGAATCGAAGGGTGTCATTAATCTTGAGCAGAAAATTCAATATCATGGGACCTGCGATGCTTCAAAAATTGGGAAGTCATCGGCAGCCTAACTAATTGCAGCCAAACATAGATGGGGATGATAACTCGCCCCGCAAGCCGAAGACTTTTGCAGGACTGTTGGCGACCATGGACCTCATCATTGGAGGCTAGTTCGGGGACTACTAAGGGAGTCCGACCTACTTCCTATTGCCCGGAAAGGTGGTCCGCTTAGTGCCCAGTACATGCATGTTGAACTACAAGTCAACCTTGTATTCGGGAAGGTAAGCTTTGGTGCCTTGGTGTGTTCTCCAAGTCAATATGGAAAGAGCGGCATGTTTATCCCTTGATGGTAACTGACTATGTGTAACCCTAGGTACCCCTGGTGTCTATATAAACTAGAGGGCTTAGCTCGTGGGGCGAGAACAATTATTCCAACTCATATAGGGTTTAGTTCCTTAGATCAGGAGGTAGATCGACTCTGTAATCATCATACAGTCATCAATGCAATCAAGCAGGACGTAGGGTTTTACCTCTTCAAGAGGGCCCGAACTTGGGTAAACATCGTCTCCGTATTTCCTATTCCCCATCGATCCGAGATCCACATCTTGGGACGCCCATCTGAGATCTGTCGTTTTTAACACCGACATTGGTGCCATCATTGAGAGTTCCGTTGTTGGATCGCCAGCAAGACCGATTGCTCGCCTAGTCATTAGTGACAACATCCCCATCAGAGACATCTTCATCCCCAACCAGCCCTTTGTGTCCGGTAGTGTCGATCAACGCGATGATACGAACGGCCATATCGACCCAATCGACATCTTTGCTCGTGGAGAGAAGATCAGGTTCCGTACCCTAGAGTATGTCATCGACGCCCATGGGAACTTGTCCCTGGCCAGGCTCATGACTTCATCTGACGAGGTCAGAAACCCTGAAGCTTTAACTTCAGACCTCCTCCTCGACTCTCTCTCTCTAGGTCAACCCTCGCCCCGGACCCAGCTTCAAGCTCGGATTCGAACACAGTGGCTGGAGGACGGGGCTCGGCCTTGCCCGAATATGCACCCTGCTCTGACGAGGCGGAAATCGACTCTGGATGACTCCAGAAGATAGACCCGGCTGATTCTCACTCTTAAACAAGATCATGGCTCAGATCCAAATGATGAATATTACACAAGGCCCGCCCTCGCGCTATACTTGGACGGTCTGTGAGGTCGGCCACTGCGAATTTTGCGGCCCACCCACCACCCACTTGGTAGCCTCTTTTGAGGACTTAACCAATATGCTGGACTACGCCTCCGAGGAGGCCGATGACATCGACAAAGATGTCGACAACATTATCCCTCCCACCACTTGACGGTGCACATATACCTCCACCTACGACGTCTATATGGTAAACACCCCCAACACCACAAGGAAGAACGGTGAAGGCACCCGCAGTGAGAACAATGATAACTTTAGAGAGGTGCCCCTTAAGCGCTGACGCCAGCTCAGATGAGCCAAAGGGAGCAAGGGAAACGAAAGCAATGTGATCACTGGAGAAGATGATACCCCGGACAACATGCAAAATCTCGACGACCCCGTAGCCCCTAAGAAACTGCTAGATGTTGCGCATGGGGCACGAGGGTGGGTATAACTCTGAAGACCTCAATGAATCCAAGGATATCAACTATCTTCCTCCCTCCAAAGACGAGGCCAGTCTCTTGATTGAGGATTTGATCGTCCCCAAAGACATGGTGGATCAAGAACGGCTCAAGAGTTAGTATATAGCCATTGCCCGGAGCCCGAAGAAGAAGCAGCAACATATGAAAGCTGAACAAGACACCCTCAATGATAGACGGACAAAAGTCCTAGCAGTCGAAAAAGGATTAGACAATGAATGGTCGGATCAAAACAAAAGCTATCCACGCCGACGCCTGCTACTACAATTTAACGACGAGGCTCCAGAGTCCACACCCCCAGGCGCACTCAGGACAACCGGCTAAACCATCCCCTCTAGGATGGGACGGGATAGCTAGAAGGGCCGAAGATAGACCCACACTCCCTCGCAGGAGAGGAAGTGAGCCAACATATCTTGAGGACCCATACGACCTACGACACAGCCTGGATGCTAGAGCTTGCCAGACAAGATCCATCTATGGATCTAGAGGGCACATCCCTGTTAGACGGGATGATTACCAAGATTGGTTCGACCGAAACAATAGACTTCGGGAGGAGCATCTTGTCCGGATGGCATCCGATCTCAGGAACGACGTAGCCCAAGTTGTGGGCGTCGCTCACCCAACGTGCTTCATAGATGAGGTGATGTTGCACCAGTTCTCCGAAGGGTTTAAACTCATCAACATTGAACAATACGATGGGACAACAGACCTGACGGTGTGGATCGAAGATTTCCTTCTCCACATTCATATTGCTCACTGAGATGATCTCCACTCCATAAAATACTTGCCCTTAAGGCTTAAGGGACCAGTGCAGCACTGGTTAAACAACCTCCTCGAAAACTCCATTAGGAGCTGGGAAGAGCTCGAGGATGCTTTCCGAGCTAACTTCCAAGGCACTTATGCCCGACCTCCAGACTCCAACGACTTAAGCCATGTCGTTCAATGATCCGACAAGTCATCCATTTAATTCTAGAACCGGTTGATACGTCTCCAACGTGTCTATAATTTTTGATTGTTCAATACTATTATATTATCCATTTTGGATGATTTATATGCATTAATATGCTATTTTATATTATTTTTGGGCCTAACCTATTAACCTAGAGCCTAGTGCCAGTTTTTGTTTCTCCTTGTTTTTGCGTTTTACAGAAAAGGAACATCAAACGAAATAAAACTTTCGTGATGATTTTTCTTAGACGAGAAGACATCTACAAGATCTGGAGAGGAGGTCAAAAGACCTGGCAGCAGACGACAAGTCTCCAGGGCGCTCCCTAGGGGGGGCGTGCCCCCTGGCTTGTGGGTCCACTGGAGGCCTTCTAACCCTAACTCTTCACCTATATAATCCCATATATTCCCAAACCATGAGAAAGAGCCACGAAAATACTTTTCCGCCGCCGCAACCTTCTGTTCCTGTGAGATCCCATCTTGGGGCCTTTTTTGGTAATCTATCGGAGGGGGGTTTGATCACGAAGGGCTTCTACATCAACTCCATTGCTCCTCCGATGAAGCGTGAATAGTGTACCTCAAACCTACAGGTCCATATCTAATATTTGGATGGCTTTCTCTCTCTCTGATCGTCAATACCATGTTCTCCTCAATGTTCTTGGAGATCTACCCAATGTAATATTCTTTTGCGGTGTGTTTTTCGAGATCCGATGAATTGTGGATTTATGATGAGATTATCTATGAATATTATCTGAATCTTCTCTGAAATATTTTATGCATGATTTCATAACTTTGTATTTCTCTTTGAGTTTTTGGTTTGGTTTGGCCAACTAGATCAGTAGTTGTTGCAATGGGAGAGGTGCTTAGTTTTGGGTTCAATCTTACGGTGTCCTCACCCAGTGAAAAAGTAGGGATAGCGAGGCACATATTTGTATTGTTTCCTTCAAGGGTAAAAAGGTGGGGTTTTCATCATATTGCTTGACTTTATCCCTCTACATAATGTTATCTTACTTAAGGTGTTACTCTGTTCTTTATGAACTTAATACTCTAGATGTAGGCAGGAGTCGGTCGATATGTGGAGTAATTGTAGTAGATGCAGAGTTGTTTCGGTCTACTTGACATGTACGTGATGCCTATATGCATAATCATTGCCTTGGATATCTTCATAACTTTGCGCTTTTCTATCAATTGCTCGACAGTAATTTGTTCACCCACCGTATTATTTTCCTTCAAGAGAGAAGCCTCTTGTGAAACCTATGGCCCCCGGGTCTATTTTCCATCATATATTTTCAGATCTATAAACCAAAAAAATAAAAAAATACCTTGCTGCAATTTTATTTACTTGTATTTAGTTTTACTCTTAGTAATCTTTTATATCTATCTCGATCAGATCTCATCTTTGCAAATGACCATGAAGGGATTCACAACCCCTTTATAGCGTTGGTTGCAAGTGTTTGATTATATGTGCAGGTGCATAGATTGGGGCCTTGCTTGTACCTCCTACTTCATTGATACATTGGTTCTCAAAACTGAGGGAAATACTTATCTCTACTTTGCTGCATCACCCTTTCTCTTCAATGGAAAAACCAACGCAAGCTCAAGAAGTAGCAGGAAAAATTTCTAGCACTGTTGCCGGGGAGGATACATCGCAAGTCAAGACAAGAACTCCCCCATCAACTCGCCAATTTCTGTTGCCGTTGCCGGCGAGGATACATCGCAAGTCAAGACAAGAACTCCCATGTCAACTCGCCAATTTCTAGCGCAAGTGTCGGGGAGGTCTACATCAAGCCGACCAAGTACCCATCACAAAGTCATCTGTTGCATTTACATTATTTGCCATTTGCCTCTCATTTTCCTCTCCCCCACTTCTAAAATGATTTTCAGGAAAAAGATTTTCCTTTTTATTCGCCCTTCTTTCATTTGCCTTTTTGTTTGCCTTTTCTTTGCTTGTGTGCTAGTTTGCTTGCTTTGTCACGATGACTCAAGAGAATACTAAGTTGTGTGACTTCGAAAATTCTAATAATAATGACTTTATTAGTACTCCGATTGCTCCCGCAACTAGTGCGGAATCTTACGAAATTAATGCCGCTTTGCTGAATCTTGTTATCAAAGAACAATTTTCCGGCCTTCTTAGTGAAGATGCCGCATACCATCTAAATACATTCGTTAAATTGTGTGATATGCAAAAGAAGAAATATGTGGATAATGACATTGTTAAATTGAATCTATTTTCGTTCTCACTACGAGATCATGCCAAAACTTGGTTTACATCTTTGCCTAAAAATAGTATTGATTCATGCAATAAGTGTAAGGATGCTTTTATTTCCAAGTACTTTCCGCCCGCTCAGATCATATCCCTTAGGAATGATATAATGAATTTTAAGCAACTTGATCATGAGCATGTTGCACAATCTTGGGAGAGGATGTAATTAATGATTAGAAATTGTCCCGCGTATGGTTTGAGTTTATGGATGATTATAAAAAATTATGCGGGGTTGAATTTTGTATCTAGAAATCTTTTATATTCCGCCGCTGGTGGTACTTTTATGGAAATCACATTAGGAGAAGCTACTAAACTCCTAGATCATATTATGGAAAATTACTCTCAATGGCATACCGAAAGATCTCTTTACTAGTAAAAAGGCGCATGCGATTGAAGAAATAAATGCTTTGAGTGGAAGGATGGATGAATTAATGAAATTGTTTGCTAGTAAGAGTGCTCCTATTGATCCTAATGATATGCCTTTGTATTCTTTGATTGGAAACAATAATGAATCTATGGATGTGAATTTTGTTGGTAGGAACAATTTTGGTAATAATGCGTATAGAGGTAATTTCAACCCTAAGCCGTTTCCTAGTAATTCCTCTAATAGTTATGGTAATTCCTACAATAATTACAATGGAAATTATAATAAGATGCCCTCTTATCTGGAGAATAATATTAAAGAATTTATTAGCTCGCAAAAGGTTTTCAATGCTATGATTGAAGAAAAATTGCTCAAGATTCATGATTTGGCTAGGAACGTTGATAGAATTTCTCTTGAGATTGATTCTTTGAAAATTAGATCTATTCCACCCAAGCATGATATTAATTATTCTATAAAAGCTATGATAATTTCTATGGATGAATGTAAAGAAAGAACCGCTAGGATGCGTGCTAAACAAGAATTATTAGTAAAACCGTCTTCTTCAATTTCTCGTGAAAATAATGATGAAGATCTTAAAGTGAGTGATGTGACTCGTATTGAATCTTTGTTTTCTAATATAAATATTGATAAAGATGGTACCGGAGATAAGTCAACTTTAATTAGAAGGCGTCCCAATGATTCGGAGCTTATAGATCTTGATGCAAAAATTGATAAAAGTAGGATTGAAGAGGTCAAAACTTTAAGTAGCAATGAACCCACTCCGTTGGATTTCTAGTATTTTAATTATGATAATTGTTCTTTGACAGATTGTATTTATTTGTTGCAATCCATGTTGAATTCTCTTCATTCTTATAATCAAAATAAAGCTTTTACTAAACTTATCATTGATGTTATGATGAATTCCTTTGAAGAAAAACTTGAGTTGGAAATTTCTATACCTAGAAATCTTTATGATGAGTGGGAACCTACTATTAAGATTAAAATTAAAGAATATGAGTTCCATGCTTTGTGTGATTTTTGTGCTAGCGTTTCCACTATTCGGAAAACTTTATGTGATGTGCTAGGTTTTCGTGAATTTGATGATTGCTCCTTAAATTTGCATCTTGCAGATTCCACTATAAAGAAACCTATGGGAAGGATTAATGATGTTATTGTTGTTGCAAATAGGAATTAGTTTCCCATAGATTACATTGTTCTTGATATAGATTGGAATCCTACATGTCCTATTATTCTTGGTAGACCTTTCCTTAGAACGATTGGTGCAATTATTGATATGAAAGAAGGAAATGTTAGATTTCAATTTCCAAAGGAAGGGCATGGAAAACTTCCCAAGAAAGAAAACTAAATTACCATATGAATCTATTATAAGAGATACTTATGGATTTCATACCAAGGATGATAATACTTAGATCTATTGCGTTATGCCTAGCTAGGGGCATTAAACAATAGCGCTTGTTGGGAGGCAATCCAATTTTATTTCTATGTTTTTGTTTTGTTTCTGTTCTTGAATAAATTACACATTATTACTTCTGTATTAATTGTGTTTTAGTGTTTTAATAAGTGTTTGTCCCAAGTAAGACGTTGGGGATGGTCTACGGTGATAGTTGATTTGATGTTGCTGAAAAGCAGAAACTTTGACGCCCAGTCCAGTAATTTTATAAATTCACATACTCGTCGATTTGATCTGAATTTTTTACAAAAGATTTATATACAAATGGACCATATTTTCCTAATCGTTCGGAATTTTTAGAGTTACATAAGTAGTCAAAGTTTATAGATTGCTACAGACTGTTCGGTTTTAGACAGATTCTGTTTTCTATGTGTTGTTTGCTTATTTTGATGAAACTATGGGTAGTATAGGGGGGTATGAACCATGGAGAAGTTGCAATACATTAGATATTAAACCAATATAAGTAAAGAATGAGTTAAAAATAGTACCCTAAAGTGGTGATTTTATTTTCTTATTCTAACGGATCTCACGAGTTTTCTGTTGGGTTTTGTGTTGTGAAGTTTTCAAGTTTTGGGTAAAGATTTGATGGACTATGGAATAAGGGGTGGCAAGAGCCTAAGATTGGGGATGCCCAAGGCACCCCAAGGTAATATTCAAGGACAACCAAGAGCCTAATCTTGGGGATGCCCTGGAAGGCATCCCCTCTTTCGTCCTCTATCCATCGGTAAATTTACTAGAGGCTATATTTTTATTCACCACATGATATGTGTTTTGCTTGGAGCGTCTTGTATGATATGAGTCTTTGCTTTTTAGTTTGACACAATCATCCTTGTTGTACACACTTTTTGAGAGGGACACACATGAATCATGAATTCACTAGAATACTCTATGTGCTTCACTTATATCTTTTGAGCTAGGCAATATGCTCTAGTGCTTCACTTATATCTTTTTAGAGCACGACAGTGGCTTTATTTTTTAGAAATTATTGAACTCTCTTGCTTCACTTATATTATTTTGAGAGTCTCTAAACAGCATGGTAATTTTTTTAGATTATGAATTTAGCCCTAATACGATGGGCATCCAAGAGATATATAATGAAAACTTTCATATAAAAGTTCATTGAATACCATGAGAAGTTTGATTCCTTATGGGTAACAGCCCGGGACCAACGCTCCAGAAGATTCCCCTTTTATTTCCATTATTGTCTTGTGTTCCCTTTGGTTTTCGCATTCATCATCCCATCATTTGCATCATATGCATAGCACCGACACTTGTTTTTTGAAAACTTGCATCCGTTCGTGGTTGCCGGTTCTCCCTGTTCCTGTCGTCGACCGTTCCGAGTCCAACCACACATGCACGCGCCTGTGACATCGGTAAAAAAATTGTTTTTAAAGTGCACGGAAAATATTCTCGGATTTGGTCGAAAGCTAGCATGTGGTCTTGTCTTGTTGTAGGTAGACCTCCTGCCAAATTTCGTCGCAATCGGGGGTCGTTTGATACCCAAACGATCAATTGTAGCAGCGCAGTCATCGAATTACTTATCAGACGTTTTCGGTTTAGAAAAACTTGATGCCAGGCCACTATCTTCCCTCTCATCTCAGCCCAACCACCTCTCCACAGCACACCTTAGCCTAGCTAAGCCCCCTCCGCTTCCAGACCGTCGGATCGGGATCCGAAGGTCCGAAAATCAGCAAAACTGATAACCCTAGCCCCTAATTGCTATAAATAGCCATCCCCATGTCCATGTTTGGAACCCTAGCCAACCCGCCTCGGAATCCGTGCACAACCATCCACTAGCCGCCACTCCACCGCGCCTGTCTTCCACCTCGTGCTGGCCCGCCAGGTCCATCTGAGGCCCGCCCCGGGCCCGAATAGGGCGCGCGCACCGCCCCCGTGCACCTAGCCCCGCTCTCCTCCCGAGCTGCAGCACCGAGGCGTCCCATCGTCGGCGCACTTCACCGCCGCCGCGTCGGGCCTAATGACCCTGACGCCCTCCGTCAGAAGCTCCGGCACTGCCGACAAGCAGCTCCGACATAGCCCCGTGGCTCCCCCGCATGCGCCTGCGCATTGCTGCTCGCTGGAGCACCGTCGTCTTTCCCCGTCGCACAGTAGCCGCCATGGAGGTCGCCCGAGCCCCGAGCACCTCGCCGCCGGCCAGATCCGGCCTCCCCTATCCAGATCCGCTATGGATCCACCGTCCCCGTCGCCCCAAACCCCCTTGCCGGAGCAGCCCCCCTCGTCGTCGTTCGTTCCAATCTGATCTGGATCGGGGGAGCTCCCGCTTGTGCCGCCCCGTTGACCGGCTCGAGCTGTCGCGTGGGCCCTGCGACCCAGCGAAACCGGGCTTCGGCCCGTGAGGATACAAGCCTTCTACCTCCAGCCCTGCGTTATGTGATGCCCGTGCGTGATTTAGCTGCCTTGCGTCCATGTACTGTTCGGGCCTTTTGTAGATTTGGCCCATTATCATTTTTTTAACTACACAGACGCGTAGTTTTTTAAATGTCAACATATAATTAACCATGCATAGGGATTAAACAAAACCTTATATGTACAATTTTTAGAATTGTATGCCTTTTTCATGCATGCTAAAAAATATTTGATGTGTTGGTTGCATTTTTTTTGCATACATGACTTGCTAATAGGTTTATGCTATAAACTTACATAATTGATTGTGACATTTTTCCTACATGAACCTATACATATTATATATGATTTTGGGGTAAAAATCTCCATAGGATTTATTTGGGCAATTAGTTTTGTCATTTGAGCAAATTTGTGTGCATGTCATTTTTGTTGTGATGCCCTTTTGCTATTTTTGTGTGATTAAATCCATGCATCATATGATTATGTTTGAACATGAGATATGGCCTTTGACATGTGCACTAGCCCCTGGTCATTTCGTTTGCCATGATAATCTAGGTTTAAGTGTTGTTTTCTTGTTGCCAACATGCTTAACCAATGTTGCTGATTTGAGATGCTGAAATATTTCTAAGTCTGGAATCTATAATATTTTGTTGTTGTCTTGACATGTGTTATGCTAGTGATCTAGAACCCTTTTGTGGTTGGTGCAATGGAGTTATTTGTAGCTTATAATTTCCTCTAGCACGATGTTAAGTTTCATGCCAATATATGCTCTACATCCTATAGTTTCACTACTGTCAATATGCCTTCATGATAAAACTGCTCTGCTTAAAAACCTCAGATTTTCACAAGTCTGAAAACTGCTTAGTTCAATATGTCTTCTTGTGAGCTCATTTCCTATTGTTTCATGCTTCTAATCAACTTTATATTAATAGATGAATAGTTGAGCATCATGTAGGCTTCACCACCATGTCCTTGTTGTGTATTTTAGGTGGCCGTAGCTTGTTGATTTGTGGGTTGCAATATTCCATGTTGCTGTTTTTGGGTAGAATATACCCAAACTTGTGTTGGTTGTTGTGGTTGAACCGTAGCTCCGTTTTGGGCATGCCATATATGAAACTTGCTTAGAATTTCATGAAGTACCATATTATAATGTTGCATCCATGTTTTGAAGTGTTTGATATTGTCATTTTCATGCATTTTGCATTCATGTCATGTTCATCTTATGTGTGTCATAACTTTTAGACTGCAGCTCCGTTTGGATTGATCCATATATGTAACTTGACTAGAACGACATGTAGAATCACATGGTGCACTTTATTTTGTTGTTTAACAAATATAAAATATGGTTAGTTAAGATCGGGACCAATTTCTAAATTAACATATGGGTCATTTTGGAAATAGTATAAGTCGTTTCCGGCCTCATTTAAGATGCCTAGATAGAGTAGTTTATGTATGCTTCACCTCTTGCCATGTTTAACAACATTTAATATTGTCGTGCACCTAAACAGGAATGAACTAAGCAATTCAAATGCGGAGTTTTGTCAATATGCAACTTGTTGCATATTGAGCTTCACTTAATGTGTAGAAGTTGATTGTTGTGCTTTGCCATGTCATGCATAACATGCATCATATTTGTTTGCGCATCATGTCATGAATATGTTGTGGTGTATCGTGTGTTGATTGTTTGTTCCGGATTGCTTCTTCTCGATAGAGTTCCAAAAGTGTTCGAGTGTGAGGATTCATTTGTCTACTTCACGGATTGTCTTCTTCATGCACTCGTTCTTCTTCCAAGCGGGATCTCAGGCAAGATGACACATTTCCCTAGATACCACTACTATCATTGCCATGATAGTTCTCTCGCTTCTATCGTTATGTCTCGTTACCTACCACTTGTATGTACAACCTCCCAACATTGCCATGAAAAGCCTCTAACCCCCTCCACATCCCAGCAAACCTTTGTTTAGCTATGTTACTGCTTGCTCAGCCTTCTTATAGCATTGATAGTTACAGGTGTGGTTGCTTCCATGCGACAACATGGATATTTTGTCATATCACAATATTATTTATATTTAATTTAATGCACGTATATAGTTGGTAAAGGGTGGAAGGCTTGGACTTTTGCTCGGTGTTTTGTTCCACCTTTGCTGCCATAGTTACTTGTGGACTGGTGTTATGTTCCATACTGAGCGCTATTAACATGCTCGGGGTTGTTATGGGGACCCCCTTGACTTTCATTTTAGGATAAAACTCATCTGGCAAGGCCCAAAATTGGTACTATATTTTCTCAACATAAATATTGAACACTGTTTCTAAAGCATGGGGTGTCATGATCCCGAGGAGTAATTTAACATAATACAAGGGAGCCAGTGCTACTGGTGTTGGTCTAAAACAGAGCACTGTGCGGGGCCACCCCGGGGCAACTCGGGGGATTTCTACCAGGCCACCGTATGCGTAGCTTATCCGTCGTGTCCTGAGAACAATAGACGCAGCTCCTATCGGGATCGTCGACACGCCGAGCGGCCTTGCTGGATTTGTTTTACCTTTCCCGAATGTCTTGTGCAAGGAATTCCGAGAATACTTCGGGCTATCTCGAGGTTGCGGTTTTCCAATGGAATTTCCTAGAACATCACGGGATTCGTGGTCAAGGTTATTCCCACAATGTGTGGTTAATTTGTGATGGGTGAGTTGGAGCACCCCTGCAGGATTTAATCTTTCAGAAAGCCGTGCCCGCGGTTACGTGTCAACTTGGAAACTTTGTTTAACACCCGGTCATAGTGAACTTGAAGTAAACTCAATTAAAATACACCAACTGTGTGCATAACCATGACTGTCTCTTCTCGTGATTCCTTATCCGAGAGAGAACATGGTGGGTTTATGTTTGACGTAAGGAGGTGTTCAAGATCACTTAGTGATCATTACTAGTTCATGTCTGTTATGCGTATACCACCCACTTTACTTTCTGTATTCGTAAGTTAGCCACTCAAATAAATGCTTAGTCGCTTGCTGCAGCCCCACCACTTAACCATACCTCACCCATTAAGCTTTAATAGTCTTGATACCCTTGGAAATGAGATTGCTGAGTCCCTGTGGCTCCCAGATTACTACAACAACAGTTGCAAGTACAGGTAATGCGATGATTTGACGTGAGCGCGATGCTTGTTTGATTTGGAGTTCTTCTTCTTCTTCATCGATCTAGGATGGGTTCCCGGCGGCAGCCTCGGATAGCAAGGATGCATGTCATTTTATTGTTTGTTTTCGTCCGTAGTCGAATCCTACTCTTCTGTATGATGATTGGTTATGTTATTGTATTGATGTGATCTTGGTGTAGCTTGTGGCGAGTGTAAGACAATTCCATATACTCCTCTCTTATGTACATGTACTTGTAATGATATCCATTCTGCAAAAAGACGAGGTGCTTCTATCCCTGTCGAGGCCCTCGTGCCACAAATAAGGATAGGATCGCATCTTGGGCATTACATTATGATTTTTTGAGATATAAAGATTGTAATATTAGAGACATGCTAGTAAGTAATTGTGGATTGGTATAAATACTTGTGTTAAAGTTTGTGATTCCCGTAGCATGCACGTATCGTGAACCGTTATGTGACAAACTCGGAGCATGATTTATTTATTGATTGCCTTCCTTTGTGTGGAGGTCGGGATCGCGCGAGGGTTAACTCCTACCAACCCTTCCCCTAGGAGCACGCGTGTAGTACTTTGTTTTGATGACTAATAGACTTTTGCAATAAGTATGTGAGTTCTTTTTGACTAATGTTGAGTCCATGGATTATACACACTCTCACCCTTCCACCTTCGCTAGCCTCTCTAGTACCATGCAACTTTTGTCGATGCATTAAACCCACCTTCCTCAAAAGAGCCACCATATACCTTCCTCAAAGCAGCCACCATACCTACCTATTATGGCATTTCCATAGCCATTCTGAGATATATTGCCATGCAACTTCCACAATTCTGTTTATTATGACACGCGCAATTTGTCATATTGCTAGCATGATCATAAGATAGCTAGCATGATGATGTCATTGCTACACTAGATCATTGCATATCCCGATACACTGTTGGAGGTATTCATATAGATCCATATCTTGTTATAGTATTGAGTTGTTAATTTTGAGTTGTAAGTAAATAAAAGTGTGATGATTATCATTATAGAGCATTGTCCCATGTGAGGAAACGATGATGGAAACTATGATTGCCCCACAAGTCGGGATGAGTCTCCAGACTTTATGAAAAATAAAAGAAGCCAAAGAAGCCCAGCAAAAAAGAAAAATAGGGGGAGAAAATAAAAAATGAGAGAAAACAGAGAAGGGGCAATGGTACTATCCTTTTTACACACTTGTGCTTCAAAGTAGCACCATGATCTTCATGATAGAGAGTCTCCTGTATTGGCACTTTCATATACTAGTGGGAATTCTTAATTATAGAACTTGACTTGTATATTCCAATGATGGGCTTCCTAAAATTGCCCTAGGACTTCATGAGCAAGCGAGTTGGATGTACACTCACTTAGTTTCTTTTTTGAGCTTTCTTACACTTATAGCTCTAGTGCATCCGTTGCGTGGCAATCCCTACTCACTCACATTGATATCTATTGATGGGCATCTCCATAGCCCGTTGATATGCCTAGTTGGTGTGAGACTATCTCCTTCTTATGTCTTCTCCACAACCATCATATTCTTTTCCACCTATAGTCTTATGTCCATGGTTCACGCTCACGCATTGCATAAGAGTTGACAAAGTTTTAAAATACTAAAGTACGAAACAATTTCTGGGCTAAAACCGGGGTTGTGTATGACTTAATACTTTGTGTGATGAAGATGGAGCATAGCCAGACTATATGATTTTGTATGGATAGGTTTCTTTGGCCATGTTATTTTGAGAAGACACGATTGCTTTATTAGTATGCTTGAAGTATTATTGTTTTTATGTCAACATTAAAATTTTGTTTTGAATCTTATGGGTATGAATATTAATTCCAAAATAAAGAAAATTACATGGATAAATATGTTAGGTAGCATTCCACATCAAAAATTCTGTTTTTATCATTTACCTACTCGAGGACGAGCAGGAACTAAGCTTGGGGATGCTTGATACGTCTCCAACGTATCTATAGTTTTTGATTGTTCCATGCTATTATATTATCTGTTTTGGATGTTTTATATGAATTAATATGCTATTTTATATTATTTTTGGGACTAACCTATTAACTTAAAGCCTAGTGCGAGTTTCTGTTTTTCCTTCTTTTTGAGTTCTACAAAAAAGGAATATCAAATAGAATCCAAACAGAATGAAACTTTCACGATGATTTTTATTGGACCAGAAGACATCTAGAAGATCTGGACAGGAGGTCAGAAGAATTGGCAGCAGACGACAAGTCGTGAGGGCGCTCCCTAGGGGGGGCTTCCTTGCGGGTCCCCTAAAGGCCTTCTAACTCTAACTCTTCGCCTATATATTCCCATATATTCCCAAACCATCAGAGAGAGCCACGAAAATACTTTTCTGCCGCCGCATCCTTCTGTTTCCGTGAGACCCCATCTTGGGGCCTTTTCGGGTAATCTGCCAGAGGGGGGTTCGATCATGGAGGGCTTCTACATCAACTCCATTGCTCCTCCGATGAAGGGTGAGTAGTCTAACTTAGACCTACAGGTCCATAGCTAGTATCTAGATGACCTTTTCTCTCTCTCCGATCCTCAATACAATGTTCTCCTTGATGTTCTTGGAGATCTATCCGATGTAATCTTCTTTTGTGGTATGTTTGTCGAGATCTGATGAGTTGTGGATTTATGATCATATTATGTATGAATATTATTAGAATCTTATCTGAATTCTTATATGCATGACTTCATAGCTTTGTATTTCTCTTCGATTTATTAGTTTGGTTTGGCCAACTAGATCGGTAGTTCTTACAACGGGAGAGGTGCTTAGCTTTGGGTTCCATCTTGCGGTTTCCACTCCCAGTGACAAAGTAGGGGTAGTGAGGCACGTATTTGTATTGTTTCCATCAAGGATAAAAAGGTGGGGCTTTCATCATATTGATTGAGTTTATCCCTCTACATCATGTCATCTTACTTAAGGCGTTACTTTGTTCTTTATGAACTTAATACTCTAGATGCACATAGGAGTCGGTCGATGTGTGGAGTAATAGTAATAGATCTAGAATCGTTTCGATCTACTTGACATGGACGTGGTGCCTATATGCATAAGCATTGCCTTTTATATCGTCATAACTTTGCACTTTTCGATCAATTGCTCGACACTAATTTGTTCACCCATCGTATTATTTTCCTTCAAGAGAGAAGCCTCTAGTGAAACCTATGGCCCCGGGTCTATTTTTGATTATATATTTTCAGATCTATAAACCAAAAATACCATGTGGCAATTTTTTTACTTTTATTTAGTTTTACATTTAGTAATATTTTATATCTATCTCTATCAGATCTCATCTTTGCAAGTGACCGTGAAGGGATTGACAACCCTTTTATAGCGTCGGGTGCAAGTGTTTGATTGTTTGCGCAGGTGCATAGATTGGGGCCTTGCTTCTACCTCCTACTCGATTGATAACTTGGTTCTCAAAACTAAGGGAAATACTTATCTCTACTTTGCTGCATCACCCTTTCCTCTTCAAGGGAAAAACCAACGCAAGCTCAAGAAGTAGCAGCAAGAATTTTTAGCGCCGTTGCCAGGGAGGATACATAGCAAGTCAAGACAAGAACTCCCTTGTCAACTCGCCAATTTATGGCGCCATTGCCGGGGGGATACATAGCAAGTCAAGACAAGAACTCCCTCGTCAACTCGCCAATTTCTGGCGTCGTTGCCGGGGAGGTCTACATCAAGCCTACCAAGTACCCATCATAAACTCATCTCTTGAATTTACAGTATTTGCCATTTGCCTCTCGTTTTCCTCTCCCCCACTTCTTAAACAATTCTCAGGAAAAAAAGATTTGCCTTTTTATTCGCCCTTCTTCCATTTGTCTTTTCATTTGCTTTTTATTTGGTTGTGTGCTAGATTGCTTGTTTTGTCACGATGACTCAAGATAACACCAAGTTGTGTGACTTCTCCAATACTAATAATCATGACTTTATTAGTACGCCGATTGCTCCTGCCACTAGTGCGGAATCTTATGAAATTAATGCCGCTTTGTTGAATCTTGTTATGAAAGAATAATTTTCCGGCCTTCGTAGTGAAGATGTCGCATCCCATCTAAATACTTTCGTTAAATTGTGTGATATGCAAAAGAAGAAGTATGTGTATAATGACATTGTTAAATTGAAGCTATTTCCGTTCTCACTACGAGATTGTGCTAAAACTTGGTTTACTTCTTTGCCTAAAAATAGTATTGATTCATGGAATAAGTGTAAAGATGCTTTTATTTCCAAGAAATTTCCGACCGCTAAGATCATCTCTCTTAGGAACAATATAATGAATTTCAAGCAACTTGATCATGAGCATGTTGCACAATCTTGGGAGAGGATGAAATTAATGATTAGAAATTGTCCCACGAATGGTTTGAGTTTATTGATGATTATACAAATGTTTTATTCAGGATTGAATTTTGCATCTAGAAATCTTTTAGATTCCACCGCGGGTGGTACTTTTATGGAAATCACATTAGGAGAAGCTACTAAACTCCTAGATAATATTATGGCAAATTACTCTCAGTGGCATACCGAAAGATCTCCTACTAGTAAAAAGGTGCATGCAATTGAAGAAATAAATACTTTGAGTGGAATGATGGATGAATTAATGAAATATTTTGCAAGTAAGAGTGCTCCTATTAATCATAATTATATGCCTTTGTCTTCTTTGATTCGAAATAATAATGAATCTATGGATGTGAATTTTGTTGGTAGGAACAATTTTGGTAATAATGCATATAGAGGTAATTTCAACCCTAGGCCGTTTCCTAGTAGTTCCTCTAATAATTATGGTAATTCCTACAACAAGTCTTATGGAAATTATAATAAGATGCCCTCTGATCTTGAGAATAATATTAAAGAATTTATTAGCTCGCAAAAGGTTTTCGAAGAAAAATTGCACAACATTGATGATTTGGCTCGGAACATTGATAGGATTTCTCTTGAGATTGATTCTTTGAAAATTAGATCTATTCCACCCAAGCATGATATTAATGAGTCTCTAAAAGTTATGAGAATTTCTATGGATGAATGTAAAGAAAGAGCCATTAGGATGCGTGCTACACGAGAATTGTTAGTAAAAGCGTGGTATTCGATTTCTATTGAGAATAATGATGAAGATCTCAAAGTGATTGATATGACTCCTATTGAATATTTGTTTTCTAATGTAAATCTTGATAAAGATGGGACTGGAGAGAATTCAACTTTAATTAGAAGGCACACGATTGGATTTCGGCATGTTAACAACCCCACATGAAATAGGCCAAGCATTAACCCTGGTCTATTTTGGCCTGCTAATGGCACATTGGCCTATTTCCAATATTGTGGCCTGATAAATATCCATCGTATCTATAACTTTTGATTGTTTCATGCCACTATTCTACAACTTTCATGTACTTCTGGCAACATTTTATATTATTTTTGGGACTAACTTACTTATCCAATCCCCAATGTGTGTTTTCTTTGCGGAAAATCCATATCAAATGAAGTACTAACACAATAAAAATTTACAAATAAATATTTTGGAATACATGTGATTTTTGAGAGTCGGAATCAATGCAACACAGTGCCCGAGGGAGGCACAAGCCAACAGGAAGTTGTAACATCCCAAAATTTTATTTTGGAATGTTATGATATATATAGCTTTGCATCATCATTTTGTTGGAATGTAATGAATTTGTTGAAGTGCTTCTTTTGAAATTTTGAAAGGCCATTTCTATTTTTTCATGTATCTGTTTCATCTATTTGAAAACCTTTGGAAATGTTCAAAGAAAGAGAGGAGTAACATGACACTCCACACCAGGGGCATCTTGGTGAAATATTTGAGCAATTAAACCAGGAGGTTATTTGAAAATTTATCTCAAAAGGATTTAAAATCAATTAGGCATTTTCTGAAATAAATTTTTAAAAGATATTCAATATGACAGAGGAAAAATGTTCATTAAATAGAATTAATTGCCCTGATCATTTTGATATATATAATTCCTAAGTTTGGAATTGTTTTGAATGCATTAAAAGAGTTTTTACTGCACTGGAAATAGAAAAGGGAAGTTTTTAAACCGAATCGTGCCGGCACACGGTCTTTAACTCCCGAAGTCATTTTGGATCGGTCAACCGACGCGCTAACCTCGCCTTTTCTCTCACTGATGCGTGGGACCCACCGTCCGACCGCGGCGTCAACGCGGTCATCCCCTTCCCCATGCCCGACTGCCGTCGCCAGAGATCCCTCTCTGTGGATCTCGCCCCTCGTGCCCTCCCCGACTACCGCGCCGCTCCTATATAAAGCCCCGACCTCTCCTCTCTTTGTTCCACCCCTGAAACCCCTTTTTCCCTCGCGGGAGCGCTGCGCCAGACCTCACTGGAGTTCGGCACCCCAACCGAACGTCCCCGAGCTCGTGCCTATAACCACACTCACCCCAGCCCCAGCCCTCGCCGTGCTCCATTCCACCCCGAGCCCCCCCTCTACCAATCCAGAACGCCACCACACCACCTCGCCGGAGTTCGGACTCCAACCAAACCTTCCCATGCACGAGGCCGTCGCCTCCGTCGTCCCCAGCCCCGTCCGACGTCGCCAATCGACGTCGAAGCTTTGCCGTCGTCGCCTGAGCACTTCGGATATCGCTCCCGACCACCGCACCGTCACCTCCGACCACCTCCGACCTTCGGCCGCTGTCGACCTCGCCAGAACCTCGACTCCTCCCCTTTGTAAGCCATCGGACCCCCTGGACCGTTAGATTTAGATCCAACGCTCCTAATTATAAGATTTAAACAGCGAAACGTTTTTCTCTACGCTTCGGTCGTCCGTTCGTTACCACCCACGCGCACACGGCCCCGACCAATCATAGCTTGCCACATAGCCCCTAACCGATCGATAATAGTTTCCCTTTTTCTGTTTCTATTTTAGAAAACAGAATGTATTCTGTTTTTGTCTTTATCATAGCTTTTAAAATATTTGGTGTTTTTAGTTGATTCTTTTTGCATTGGTTCACAAATTTGTTGTAGTTTATGTCTGTATGCTTAGATTTCATATTTGAACTTTAAATTTTGAATCAAATCAAATTTGTTTAAATTACTAAAATCTGTATAACTAGAGTTTAAAAATATATTTTTGAGTGAATCTTTTTGCCACTGTTTTGTATTAGTTAAACCTATCATCCTACATACTTTGAGAATTTTTAGAATGAATTTGGTTACTGTTTTTAACAAAAACAGAATCTGTTTAGTTCTTAATAGATTTTAATTAAATTGATTCTTATTTAATTAGAACCTGAATTAGTTTAACCTTTGTTTTTAGATTTCATAAGGTTCTGTTGATTCAACATTAGGTGTATTTCCTTCTGTTAATAAAATATGTTTTTCAAATTGTTTTGTGATCTAGTTTGAATAGGTTCATCTTGTTCTCACCATGTATATTGTTTATAAAAAAGTTTTGTAGTAATTCTTGTAGTACAATACTTTTATAATGAAATACTTTATGTTTTCAAATAAAATTTTATATTTACTTTTCTGTTATCTAAAATGTCTAGTTGTTCAAAACCAATTTTTGACTTGTATGTCTTAGTAGAGATTTGGACACCAAAAATTTATAGTCTTATACTTTAAGTGATTCTTCTTTTGATTGTGCTTTTGTTTGTTGAAGCATTCGTTTACCTTGCTATTGAATGAATTGTATTGTGTTTATGCTTATGGTGTGCTCTTGTTTGATTCCTTAGATCATTCGAAGTGCGGAGCTTGTTATCTAGAGTCACTTGATTTCGAGGATCGTCAGCAAGGCAAGTCACTTTGACCATGTATACCTCTGTTTTATCGCATTAGTTCTTCCATCTCCCCAATTGCATGCAAAGTAGGTAATTTGGAAACTTGGTTACTTGTTGTAGTATCATGTGGTAGGTACCCCTCAACCCTTTGACACATTGACCCCGGAAACATTGATTTACATTTTGCTATGCTATTAGTAGACGAGGTTGGTTGTGTGATTCATGAGAGTTGTGAGTTAATAATTTCAAGACCTACATGATGATCAAGTCTTCAAGACTCCAAGTTTTCAACATACCTCTGGGTGGATGATGGTTGAATGGCGCCCTGGAGAAACCAGTGGTTAGCCTAGATGATGCTGGAGAAGTGCCAGTATTCATGCGGAAAGGTCCACCCAGGCACAAAGAGATGGATGGACGCTTCAAGACCCAAGGCTTACCTGCACAGCCACAAGCCATTATGGGCTCTAGCTTTGTTGGATATCATGGTGACCCTGGACAGGCGGTGCTACGAGATGTAGAAGAACGGTAGGAAAGGATGGGCACCGACAGAGTCTCAGGGAAACCCTTTAGAAGACCATGTTTTGGTCATCCGTTTCTCAAACACCATGAAGTGCGAGAAATCCAACGGAGGCTATCAAATCTTGTGGCGAACGTGTGCAAAACTCTGCAGAGTACCTAAACCTAATCGATTAGCCGTCTCCACGGTCATGGACAGTTTGAGCCAAAGGAACTGAAACTATCTGGAACTCTCAACACAATAAATTACATTGATGTGGGTATTTTTTTAAAATGTCAACTTGGGTATGAGAATTACTTGGTGGAACCATCTCATTAATCAACCAACATTGTAGTAATTATGCTTTTGCCCTCTCTTGCTGTAGGAAAATTTTGGCTTTATGCAAAAACTTACTACCCCACCTGCCATATTTGCATATAGACTCGATGATTACTTTACCCCCTCTCTTGTGACTTTGCCGGGATATTCAATATGCAGACCTATATGGCTGCAACGTATCATGTTGCAGAGTACTTTTTCGACCAGGAGTGAGGATACGCTCTACGCTCGGTGAGATGCCCTTGGAGTCAGATGGACTCAACTACCTATGGAGCTTCCGCAAGTTTTTGGTTTAGTTTATCTCATGAGTTGGCCTTCAACAACTTTATTGTAATCCTTATTGTAATAAAGGACTCGATATGAGATTTTGATTAATTAATGTTGTGTGATTTCCCTTTGATATATACATTGATGTACCATGTGTGTACCAGCATGATCTTGGGATGGTACAGAAACACCGGAGATTCGACCTTTCAGGTCGGGTCGCTACAGAAATGGTATTAGAGCACACGCTGACCGTAGGACGTAACCTCTAGGATTGGAAAAGCCTTAGGATTTATTTCTCTTTTGTCTTTAAAATTCTTATACTCTCATCTACTCGTTTCTGACTTCCCTCCGATTTATTTCAAAATTTATAGATGGACACCTTCATCCCAGTTTTGATCACGGAGTTTTGTCAGCCTGACACAACGATGCCCTTTGGCAAGGAGCTGATGAGGATCATCAGGGACGTAAGGATTGCTTTGTCGAGCATCACTGGGACTCCTATCATGTCTTTTCCACAAGACGGACGCTACAGGATCGAGGTGCACATCCCCGGGAAGACCTTTGGAAATCGTAAGGAACCCATCGACTTCAAGTTTGTGGCACCCAGCTGGATACTTGGGAGAGACATGGCCATTCATCATGCCCTTGCATGTATTCAGGAGGAATATAGAGGTGGAACCATTTCACCAGGACTCAGCGTGGTTTGTCGCAGGGATGCCAATGGAAATATCATAACCACCCCCGCTAAAGACACCACCATTTCCTATATCCAGACTTTGGAGATGCACATCAGGACCTTGGAGCTTCGGGTACATGCCAACACGAAGACGATCAAGAGGCTGATGAACCATGAGATTGACCTCGAAGCTGACTTACGGGAAGCCAAGTACGAGCATGAGTATGAGGTGAAGGATTTCTTAGAGAGGATCGGTAAGCTGAACCCTCACATCGCAACTCTGGAGGAACAGATGGACATGGGTGAAAATCTTCATCCAGAAGGAGACATGGCTCCTTTGGTCAGCAACGATGATGACTATGAGGAGAGCACCACTTCACCATGTACTTTTGAGGAGAACTTTAGTTATGCCCCCATGTATCTTTATTTTCGTCGTTAAAGCGTAGGTCAATGCTTAGTTTGATTGGAGATTTGTATCTCGATGTTTGAACCTTGAGTTGAATAAATGAATGAGTGTTTGGTGTGATATGTTTGTTGCATTGCATATGGGTAGTGAATTTCCCTTTTAGGTCATTGTTCTATTCTAATTCTCACCCCACTGAAAACAGCAAGATGCCCCCGTGACGTGAGCCCGACTTCACTTTCCCGCCAGAACTCACACAACTTCTCCAGCAGCAGAACGCCCTGATGCAGCTATTGATTCAGAATCAGACCAACAACCACAACAACCACCCTCCACCTCAAGGCGACAACCTCACCCATTTTCTGAGACTGAATCCCCCAACTTTCTCCAGCAGCACTGAGCCCAATGTGGCAGATGATTGGCTCCGCAAGATGGAAAGGGAACTCACCACCGCCAGATGCACTGAGGCTGAAAAAGTGTGCTTTACCGCCCATCAACTGGAGGGACCAACAGCTTCATGGTGGGAGAACTACACCACCATGTACCCCATTACTGGTGTGACTTGGGAGCAGTTCAAGCAAGCTTTCCGCACTACACATGTCTCAGCTAGAGCCATGAGTCTGAAGAAGCGTGAGTTTCACAACTTACGCTAGGGGAACCGTTCTGTGGCCCAGTACGTGGATGATTTCAGCACGTTGGCTCGTTATGCACCAGGAGATGTGGCCGATGATGCAGCCAAGCAGAAGAAGTTCTTGGAAGGACTCAATGATGAGTTGAGCGTGCAGCTGATGGTGGCTACCTTCAGCAACTACCAGGAGCTGGTAGACAAGGCCCTCATCTTGGAGGGGAAGCAGCAGCAAATCGAGAACCGCAAGAGGAAGTATGCATAGGGCAAGTCTACCTCTGGAGCTCATCAGAAGCCCCGCTACTCCCCGTACTCAAGAAATACCGGATCAGGGACCGGTAAGTATGGAGGACACACTCATCCCGTGCACAACCATGGAGTAAATGGGAATAATCGTCCCAACAATGGCAGCTTCAAGAATGGCGATGGAAGTGGGAATGGCAATCAACACCATTCCGCTCCAGCTCAGAAGGATCTGAAGCATATCACCTATTTCAAGTGTCAGAAGACAGGGCACTATGCCACTGAATGCCCTCAGAACAAGCAAGGAAATGGAAATGGTAACTCCGCAGCTAAGAAGCCAAATCCTTTTCCTCGTTCTCAGGTGAACCACCTCGATGTGGAAGAAGTCTATGATCAGCCCGAGGTTGTGGTTGGTAAGTTTTTATTGCATTCACGTCCAGTTATGGTACTTTTTTATTCTGGTGCAACTCATTCATTCATATCAAGAGTAGTTGTGGAAAAGTATGGTTTACCCACCAGAACCCTTAGTCATCCCATTAAGGTCAATTCCCAGGAGGTATGATGATGGCAGGGATAGGATGCCACGCTCTGAAACTCCACATAGGAAACCATGTTTTTCCTACCGACCTCATCGTCTTAGAATCCCATCGATTGGATGTAATCCTAGGCATGGATTGGATGACCAAGTATGAAGGAAACCTTGATTGCCCCAGCAAGTCTATTTCACTCACCACTCCGGAGAACAAGAGGATTAAGTATGTATCCCGACGCACACAGATGAGTGCTCGGTTAAATTCCCTCACAGGAGTTGTTCAGGAGGAAGTGCCGGTTGTACAAGACTTTCCAGATGTATTCCCGGAGGAATTACCAGGCATGCCACCAGATAGGGAGATTCAGTTTCTGATAGAGCTACTACCAGGGACAGCCCCAATTTCCAAGAGACCCTATCGGATGCCCTTAAATGATTTAGTAGAAATCAAGAAGCAGATTAAGGAGCTATTGGATAAGGGATATATTCGCCCAAGTTCATCACCTTGGGGAGCCCCAGTTCTTTTGGTGGAGAAGAAAGATAAAACCTTGAGGATGGTGGGCGATTATCGTGCATTGAACGAGGTGACTATCAAGAATAAGTACCCTCTGCCGATGATTAATGATTTGACCAGCTAGTAGGCGCCAAAGTACTCTCCAAGATCGATCTTCGATCAAGGTATCACCAACTAAAGATTCGTGAACAGGATATACCCAAAACAGCTTTCACCACCAGGTATGGCTTATATGAGTATGCAGTCATGTCCTTTGGTTTGACTAATGCTCCTGCCTACTTCATGAATTTGATGAACAAAGTGTTTATGGAATATTTGGACAAGTTTGTCGTGGTGTTCATCGATGACATTTTGATATTCTCCAAGAGTGAGGAAGAACACAAGGAACACTTGCGTTTAGTTCTGGAGAAGCTTAGAGAGCATCAGTTATATGCCAAGTTCAGTAAATGTGAATTTTGGTTGATGGAAGTCGGATTCCTTGGACACATTATTTCCGAAGAAGGAATAGCAGTAGACCCCTCTAAGGTTGAAGCAGTCACTCAGTGGAAGTCACCAACCTCAGTTAAGGAGATCCGAAGTTTTCTCGGACTTGCCGGATATTACCAGAGATTCATTGAGAATTTCTCAAAGATTGCCAAACCCATGACAGAGTTGTTGAAGAAAGAGCCTAAGTATATCTGGCCTGAGGAATGTGAGGCCAGTTTCCAGGAGTTGAAGAAACGTTTGGTCACAACCCTAGTGTTGATACTGCCAAACATTCGGAAAGACTTCTAGGTTTATTGTGATGCATCACGTCAAGGACTTGGAGGAGTACTCATGCAGGAGGGAAAAGTTGTAGCATATTCATCCAAACAGCTACGACCCCATGAGTTGAATTATGCCACCCATGATTTGGAGCTAGCAGCCGTAGTGCACGCACTCAAGACCTGGAAACATTTCCTTATCGGAAATAGTTGTGACGTGTACACTGATCATAAGAGCTTGAAGTATATCTTCACGCAGAAGGAGTTGAACCTCAGACAGAGGAGATCGTTAGAGTTAATCAAGGACTATGACATGAGATTACATTACCATCCAGGAAAGGCAAATGTTGTGGCAGATGCTTTGAGTCGGAAGAGTTATGTGAACACACTCATAGCCAGAGGATTACCCCAGGAGTTAACCAATGATCTCAGAGAGCTTTGGTTAGAGATAGTTCCACAAGGATATGTTGCCACACTAGAGATGCAGTCCACCTTGACCGAAAGAATTCGAGAAGCCCAGAAATTGGACAAGGAGATAGCTGAGATAAAGCATAGAATGAAGGAAGGAAAGGCTAAAGACTTTCATGAAGATGAACAGGGTACTCTATGGTTTGAGAACCGAATCTATGTGCCCAATGACCCAGAGCTCAGGAAGTTGATACTTCAAGAAGCCCACGATTCACCATACTGGATACACCCAGGAAACACCAAGATGTACCTAGATTTGAAGGAAATTTACTGGTGGACAGGTATGAAGAAAGATATTGCCGAACACGTTGCGGTATGTGATGTTTGCCAGCGAGTAAAGGCGGAACATCAGAAACCAGCAGGGTTACTCCAACCTTTGCTGATACCCGAGTGGAAATGGGATAAGCTTGGTATGGACTTCATCACAGGACTACCTAGGACCCGTTCAGGATATGATTCCATCTGGGTAGTGGTCGATCGCTTGACCAAGGTGGCTCATTTCATTCCAGTGAAGACCACATATACCAGTGCTAAGCTAGCCAAGATATATATGACCAGGATTGTATGTCTGCATGGAGTTCCGAGGGGTATCGTATCGGATAGAGGAACACAATTTACCTCAAAGTTTTGGCATCAGTTACATGAAACTTTGGGTACAAGGCTGGAATTCAGTACAGCTTTTCATCCGCAGACCGATGGACAGACTGAGAGAGTCAACCAGATTCTGGAGGACATGTTGAGAGCTTGTGCGCTAGACTATGGGTCAAGTTGGGATGACAACTTATCATACGCAGAGTTCTCGTACAACAACAGTCATCAGACCAGTCTGAAGATGGCCCCTTTTGAAGCTTTATACGGAAGGAGGTGTAGAACACCATTGATGTGGGATGGTGTTGGTGACCGAAAACTTTTTGGTCCTGATCATATCAGAGATTCTGAAGAGAAGGTCAAACTGATTCGAGACCGACTCAAGATAGCTCAATCCCAGCAGAAGAGCTATGCTGATAATAAACGCAAGGAGGTGACATATGAAGTGGGAGATCGAGCATATCTTCGTGTGTCCCCACTTCGAGGAATCAAGAGGTTTGGTGTTAAAGGAAAGTTAGCACCCAGATTCATAGGCCCCTACAACATTCTGGAACATAGAGGCGAAATTGCATACAAGCTGGAATTGCCGGAAGGACTGTCCGGAGTTCATGATGTTTTCCATGTTTCCCAGCTAAAGAAATGCCATGCTGAGATGGATGATATTCCTTTGAGAGACACAGTGCCCCTAGAGGCCATACAACTTGACAGTGACCTGACCTACGAGGAGAAGCCTATCAGAATCCTCGAGACTACCAACAGAGTTACCCGAAGCAAGACCATCAAGTTATGTAAGGTTCTGTGGAGTCACCACACCGAGGAAGAAGCCACCTGGGAACGCGAAGTAGATCTTCGTAGAGACCACCCACGCCTATTTTCTAGCCAACCCGAATCTCGAGGGCGAGATTCATCTTAAGGTGGGTAGGTTTGTAACATCCCAAAATTTCATTTTGGAATGTTATGATATATATAGCTTTGCATCATCATTTTGTTGGAATGTAATGAATTTGTTGAAGTGCTTCTTTTGAAATTTTGAAAGGCCATTTCTATTTTTCCATGTATCTGTTTCATCTATTTGAAAACCTTTGGAAATGTTCAAAGAAAGAGAGGAGTAACATGACAATCCACACCAGGGGCATCTTGGTGAAATATTTGAGCAATTAAACCAGGAGGTTATTTGAAAATTTATCTCAAAAGGATTTAAAATCAATTAGGCATTTTCTGAAAATAAATTTTAAAAAAGATATTCAATATGACAGAGGAAAAATGTTCATTGAATAGCATTAATTCTCCTGATCATTTTGATATATATAATTCCTAAGTTTGGAATTGTTTTGAATGCATTGAAAGAGTTTTTACTGCGTTGGAAATAGAAAAGGAAAGGTTTTAAACCGAATCGGGCCGGCCCACAGTCTTTAACTCCCGAATTCATTTCGGATCGGTCAACCGACGCGCTAACCTCGCCTTTTCTCTCACTGATGCACGGGACCCACCGTCCGACCGCGGCGTCAGCACGGTCATCCCCTTCCCCATGCCCGACCGCCGTTGCCGGAGATCCCTCTCCGTGGATCTCGCCCCTCGTGCCCTTCCCGACCACCGCACCGCTCCTATATAAAGCCTCGGCCTCTCCTCTCTTCGTTCCACCCCTGAAACCCCTTTTTCCCTCGCCGGAGCGCTGTGCTAGACCTCACCGGAGTTCGGCACCCCAACCGAACGTCCCCGAGCTCGTGCCCGTCACCACACTCACCCCAGCCCCAGCCCTCGCCGTGCTCCATTCCACCCCAAGCCCCCGGCCCTCTACCTCGCCAGAACGCCACCGCACGACCTCGCCAGAGTTCAGACTCCAACCGAACCTTCCCAAGCACGAGGTCGTCGCCTCCGTCGTCCCCAGCCCCGTCCGACGCTGCCAATCGATGCCGGAGCTTCGCCGCCGTCGCCTGAGCACTTCGGACGTCGCCCTCGACCACCGCACCATCGCCTCCGACCTCCGGCCGCCGTCGACCTCGCCGGAACCTCGACTCCTCCCCTCTGTAAGCCACCGGACCCCATGGACCGTTAGATTTAGATCCAACGCTCCTAATTATAAGATTTAAACAGCGAAACGTTTTTCTCTACGCTTCGGTCGTCCGTTCGTTACCACCCACGCGCACACGGCCCCGACCAATCATAGCTTGCCACGTAGCCCCTAACCGATCGATAATAATATCCCTTTTTCTGTTTCTATTTTAGAAAACAGAATGTATTCTGTTTTTGTTTTTATCATAGCTTTTAAAATATTTGGTGTTTTTAGTTGATTCTTTTTGCATTAGTTCACAAATTTGTTGTAGTTTATGTCTGTAAGCTTAGATTTCATATTTGAACTTTAAATTTTGAATCAAATCAAATTTGTTTAAATTACTAAAATCTGTATAACTAGAGTTTAAAAATATATTTTTGAGTGAATCTTTTTGCCACTGTTTTGTATTAGTTAATACTATCATCCTGCATAGTTTGAGAATTTTTAGAATGAATTTGGTTACTATTTTTAACAAAAACAGAATCTGTTTAGTTCTTAATAGATTTTAATTAAATTGATTTTTATTTAATTTGAACCTGAATTAGTTTAACCTTTGTTTTTAGATTTCATTAGGTTCTGTTGATTCAACATTAGGTCTATTTTTTCTGTTAATAAAATATGTTTTTCAGATTGTTTTGTGCTCTAGTTTGAATAGGTTCGTCTTGTTCTCACCATGTATATTGTTTATAAAAAAGTTTTGTAGTAATTCTTTTAGCACAATACTTTTATAATGAAATACTTTATGTTTTCAAATAAAATTTTATATTTACTTTTCTGTTATCTAAAATGTCTAGTTGTTCAAAACCAATTTTTGACTTGTATGTCTTAGTAGAGATTTGGACACCAAAAATTTATAGTCTTATACTTTAAGTGATTCTTCTTTTGATTGTGCTTTTGTTTATTGAAGCATTTGTTTACCTTGCTGTTGAATGAATTGTATTGTGTTTATGCTTATGGTGTTCTCTTGTTTGATTCGTTAGATCATTCGAAGTGCGAAGCTTGTTATCTAGAGACACTTGATTTCGAGGATCGTCAGCAAGGCAAGTCACTTTGACCATGTATACCTATGTTTTATCGCATTAGTTCTTCCATCTCCCCAATTGCATGCAACGTAGGTAATTTGGAAAGTTGGTTACTTGTTGTAGTATCATGTGGTAGGTACGCCTCAACCCTTTGACACATTGGCCCTGGGAAACGTTGATTTACATTTTGCTATGCTATTAGTAGACGGGGTTGGTTGTGTGATTCATGAGAGTTTTGAGTTAATAATTTCAAGACCTACATGATGATCAAGTCTTCAAGACTCCAAGTTTTCAACATACCTCTGGGTGGATGATGGTTGAACGGCGCCCTGGAGAAACCAGTGGTTAGCCTAGATGATGCTGGAGAAGTGCCAGTATTCATGCGGAAAGGTCCACCCAGTCACAAAGAGATGGACGGATGCTTCAAGACCCAAGTCTTACCTGCACAGCCACACGCCATTATGGGCTCTGGCTTGGTTGGATATCGTGGTGACCCTGGACAGGCAGTGCTACGAGATGTAGAAGAACGGTAGGAAAGGATGGGCACCGACAGAGTCTCCGGGAAACCCTTTAGAAGACCATGTTTTGGTCATCCGTTTCTCAAACACCATGAAGTGCGAGAAATCCAACGGAGGCGATCAAATCTTGTGGGGAACGTGTGCAAAACTCTGTAGAGTACCCCAAACCTAATCGATTAGCCGTGTCCACGGTCATGGACAGTTTGAGCCAAAGGAACTGAAACTATCTGGAACTCTCAACACAATAAATTACATTGATGTGGCTTTTTTTAAATGTCAACTTGGGTATGAGAATTGGTTGGTGGAACCTTCTCATTAATCAACCAACATTGTAGTAATCATGCTTTTGCCCTCTCTTGTTGTAGGAAAAATTTGGCTTTATGCAAAAACTTACTACCCCACCTGCCATATTTGCATATAGACTAGATGATTACTTTACCCCCTCTCTTGTGACTTTGCCGGCATATTCAATATGCAGACCTATACGGCTGCAACGTATCATGTTGCAGAGTACTTTTCCGACCAGGAGTGAGGATACGCTCTACGCTCGGTGAGATGCCCTTGGAGTCAGATGGCCTCAACTACCTATGGAGCTTCCGCAAGTTTTTGGTTTAGTTTATCTCATGAGTTGGCCTTCAACCACTTTATTGTAATCCTTATTGTAATAAAGGACTCGATATGAGATTTTGATTAATTAATGTTGTGTGATTTCCCTTTGATATATACATTGATGTACCGTATGTGTACCATCATGATCTTGGGATGGTACAGAAACATCGGAGATTCGACCTTTCAGGTCGGGTCGCTACAGAAGCTCAAGGGGGTGAGCGCGCCCTCGTGGCTTGTGCCTTCCCCTGAAGTCGGTCGGGGCCCTACTTTTGCCATCAAAAATATATATTCTCTATACAATCCCATCCAAATTTCTGCCAATCGGAGTTATGGATCTCCGAATATTTTAGAAACAGTGAAGGGGTCAGAAAACAATCACGAAAACAGAACAAAGACAGAGAGATAGATCCAATCTCGGAGGGGCTCCTGCCCTCCTGGAGCCATGGCAGCCATGGACCAGAGGGGACACTCTCCTCTCATCTAGGGGATACCAAGGAATAAGAAGAAGGAGGGTGTCTCTCTCCCCCTCTCTCCCGGTGGCACCAGAGCGCCACCGGGGCAACCATCGTGATGGCGATCTACACCAACAACTTCACCGCCGTCATCACCACCACCATCACCTTCCCTCATCTATCTATAGCGGTCCACTCTCACGCATCCCGATGTACCCTCTAATTTAACATGGTTCTTAATGCTATATATTATTATCCAATGATGTGTAGCAATCCTATCTTCTTTGAGTGGTTCCTTTTTGTCCTGTGTGTTGATTGATGATCTTTATTGGTTTGAGTTGCGTGCTTTATTTTGGTGTTGTCCTAAGGTTCCTTACGTGAGGTGCACACGTGAAGGATTCATGCTGGAGGGTGTTGCAATATGTTTATGATTCACTTATAGTGGGTTTGTGAGTGACGGATACAAACCCGACTAAAGGGATTATTGCTTATGGGAGTAAAGAGGACCGTATGTTCGCTTATAGTGGGTTGGTGAGTGAAGGATACAAACCTGACTAAGGGGATTATTGCATATGGGAGTAAAGAGGACTTGATGTTTAATGTTATGGTTGGGTTTACCTTAATGATTTATAGTAGTTGCGGATGCTTCCTAGAGGTACAATCATATGTGCATATGATCCAAGTATGGAAAGTATGTTAGCGTATGCCTCTCCCTCATATAAAACTGCAATAATGATTATTGATCTCGTTATCAATTGCCTAGGACAATCTTGCAAATCCTATCAGCACTTTTCCACACTCGCTATATTTAATTTATTGTTATTTTATTAAAACAACACCTAAATTTTATTTCTATGTTCTTTATTACCTGGCAAAACTATCTATTATGCCTACTAAGTACTAGTTTCCTTCTCGCAAAGTAGTTTCAAACTCGTTCTAGGTAAAGTGAGCGTTAGGGTGCGTAGAGTTGTATCGGTGGTCGATAGAACTTGAGAGAATATTACCTTTAGCCCCTCGTTGGCTTCGAAACTCTTACTTATCGAAAAAGGCTACAAAAGATCCCCTACACTTGTGGTTATCAAGACCTTTTTCTAGCTCCATTGTCGGGCAGCAATAGTTTAGCGGTTGATATTCTCGTGTGTGCTTCTTTGCATTATCAGTAAGTAATTTTATTTTATATTATAAGTTGTTTTATATCTTTATTTATGGATATGGAATACGAAACACCAAAAAAATTAGCTGTACTTGCTACTCATGGAGACTCGGAACCTCCTAAAATCCTCGATGTTGGTTATGTGGAAAAGATTAAATACTACTTTGATAATCGTGAGAAATCCCCATTGAACTTGATAATAGGACACACATTGGATTGATGTGAGTACTTTAGGGATTATCGCTTGACTCTAAAATGGGAACACTTATGGGATCAAATTAAAATGTTGCGTTGGTATGCTTGGAATTTAGGCTAGAGATATGATTATACTTGTTTCTCTAAGATGGAGGCTTCACACCTTCCCTTTCAATGTGAATTTAGTGATAATGAAACCTTGGCCTCTTATGCTAATGCTATATATGATTACTATTATGTGGAACAAGTAGAAGAATTTTTTGCTTTTAAGGGTGCTTATGATATTGCTTCTTTGATTGAAAAGTATGATGATATTCTTTAAAAATCTAAAGAAAAAATCCATACTTAAATATCGCTATGAAAATTATGAATAAAATTCATATATTAATGAACTTATTGAGAGATTGTCGGCTGCCTTGGAAGAGACTAATATTTTGCAGGAATCTATGGAAGAAGAAATTATTGAAACTGTGAGCTCATTAGATGAAAAAGATGATGAGGAGAGCAAAGAACAAAAGGAGGAATAGTAGATTAGCTACCCGTGACCACCATCTAATAAGAGTAACTCTTAAACTCATACTTTTTTAATTTCCCTTCGCACATACCAAAGTATGGATGCTATGATAATTGCTACGATCCCTTGGATTCATTTGAAATATCCCTTTTTGACGAACTTGATGTTTGCTATGCTTGTGGCCATGATGCCAATATGAATTATGATTGTGGATATGAACTTGATATAGTTACTTATATTAAGCATGAAATTTTGCTATTGCACCCACACATGATAGTCCTATTATCTTTTTGAATTCTCCCAACTACACTACATCGGAGAAGTTTGCACTTGTCAAGGATTATATTGATGGGTTGCGTTTTACCATTACACATGATGATTTTGATGAGTAAAATATGTATGTGCTTTCTGCTCCTACTTGCAATTATTATGTTAGTGGAACCAAATTTTCACCTCTCTAGGTTTCCAATATGATAAAATTGCAAGAAACTATTTAGACTATGCATTGACCTTTACATTGTGTGAATGAATTGTTCTTTTATGACATGACAATGCATAGGAAGAGAATTAGACTTCACTATCACATGATATATGGTACTTTGTGCTCACTTCTATATTACAAATCACTGTTAATTAAAATTGGCTTTGATATACCTTGGGATCTCGGTGGATTAATTACTTGAGCATTATATGCCTAACTTATTGTCTTTAAAGAAACCAATGTTGGGGAGACAACCCGGAAGTTTTGAAGAGTCATTTATTTCTGTTGTGTGATTATAAAATAATTAAAAACAAAAATAAAGTGGGGAAACTAAAACTTTTTCAAAAAATAAAGATTAAAGTGAGAAAGATGACCATCGTTCAAGTGGGGGCTAGCCTTGAACTTTGTTCATGCTCCTTGAAACTTTCTGAATCTTGATTACAGAAACTTTTCAACAAAAATAATTATATCCTTGACAAATCCATTGTATTATAAAAATAATGTGCCAAGATTTACCTTCACGATGTTTGAATTGCTTGTTTGATATGTGTTGTGCAAAAACATAAACTTTTGTTGTAGTATTTGATTTTTCACATTTTACTGGAAAGTCAAAAGTTTCTAATTTTTTACAGAGGACTTCTATACAATGATTTTGCCACTTACTAATATTTAAGAATTTTTTGAGTTACAAATGTATAGTATTCATCTGCATATTTATAGACTGTAATATTTTTCACTGATTGCTGTTATACTTGCTTTGTATGCTTATATTTGAGTTCTTATCGAGCCCCATTGACTTGGGAGCCATAGAATTGTGATAGCATACAGTAGGTAATGTTGTATTATAATTATAAAATAACGTTATGGAAATACATGATGGGATTTGATGTTATATGTACTAACCTTTCTAATGAAAGTTCTATTAAGTTTTGTGTGGATGAAGTGTTCGAAGATTGAGGAGGTATTGATATGAGAAGAATAAGGAGAGGCAAGAGCTCAAGCTTAGGGATGCCCAAGTCATCCCAAGTAAATATTCAAGGATACTCAAGCGTCTAAGCTTGGGGATGCCCCGGAAGGCATCCCATCTTTCTTCTTCAACAATTATCGGTAGGTCTCAGTTTTTGTTTTGTTCACATGATATGCATAAATTCTTGGAGTGTTGTATGCCTTTTATTTATTTTTTTAGCAATGCAACATGTTGGTATGGTAAAGTCAATGTTTTATTCATAGAATGCTCTTTGCACTTCACTTATATCTTTTGACTATGGCTTTATAGAATGCTTCATGTGCTTCACTTATATCATTTGAAGTTGGAATCATGTTTCTCTACATATAGAAAACCGTTATTTGTATAATGCTCTTTTTCTTCACTTATATTTATTAGAGCATGGTCTTTTGTAGAAAGAATTAAACTCTCATGCTTCCTTATACCTATTTAGAGAGTCGACACGGATTGGTCATTTGCAAGGTTAGTCATAAAATCCTACATTAAACTAGTAGATCCCTAAATATGATATGTCTGATGCCCTGCAATAGTTTTGCGATGTTAAGATAGTAATATGTGGGTGCACTAGTGGATGATTGTGGATTAGTAATAATATTGATGTTAAGGTTTGTGATTCTCGAAGCATGCACGTATAGTCTCTAGTTATGCGATGAAGATTGGAGCATAATTTATCCTTGATTAAATCCTTTGTGTTGTTATAATCGGGGGCGGGGGGTGTGATGGTTAAATCCTACCAACCTCCTCCCTAGGGGCATGCGAGTAGTGCTTTGCTTGGAGAGAGCTAACAAAATCTTGCAATAAGTATGTGAGTTCTTTATGACTAATATGAATCCATGGATATACGCACTCTCACCTCCACATATTTACTAGACTCTTTGGTATCGTGCATTGCTCATTCTCAGCTCGAGGATCGGTGCAACTTTCGCAAGTGCATCCAAACCCTGCGACATGATATGCTCTATTGCACATAAGCCTTAATATATCTTCCTCAAAGCAGCCACCATACCTATTATCATGACATTTCCATAGCCATTCTGAGATATATTGTCATGCAACTTCCACCGTCACCTCATATGACTAGTACACCCATTGTCATATTGCTTTGCATGATCGTAAGATAGCTAGCATTATATTTCCATGGCTTGTCCATTTTTTGATATCTTTCGCTACGATAGATCATTGCACATCCTAGTACATTGCCAAAGGCATTCATATTGGTTATTAGTTTTTATATCGAGTTGTAAGTAAATAAAAGTGTGATGATTATCATTATTAGAGGAGTGTCCCAGTGAGGAAAGGATGATGGAGACTATGATACCCACAAGTCGGGATGAGACTCTAGATGAAAAATGAAAAATGGGGGAGGCCAAATGAGCCCACGACACAAAAGAAGAGAAATGGGGGAGGGGGAAAAGAACCCACCATGAAAAAAAAATGAGAGAAAATGAGAGAAGAGACTTTGGTACTAACCTTTGCCACACTTGTGCCTCAAAGGGGAATCATGTTCTTCATATAGAGGGTCTCCTGAGTTGTCATTTCATATGCTAGTGGGAATCTTTCATTATAGAACTTGGCTTGTATATTCCAATGACGGGCTTCCTCAAATGCCCGAGGTCTTCATGAGCAAGCAAGTTGGATGCACACCCACTTAGCTTCAATCGAGCTTTCATACACTTATAGATCTAGTGCATCCGTTGCATGGAAATCCCTACTCCTCGCATTGATATCTATTGATGGGCATCTCCATAGCTCGTTGATACTCCAAGTTGATACGAGACTTTATTCTCCACTTTTACTCCTTTGAAACCTACCATCATACTCTATTACACCTACATGTTATGTCCATGGTTCACACTTATGTATTGCGTGAGTAATAAAAAGTTGGGGCAAGTTACAAAGTACGATACATTTGCTTGGTTTGACACTGGGGTGCTCATCATTTATACTTTATGCTAGGAAGACCAAGCATGCCATGTTATATGATTTTGTAGGGATAGTGTTCTTTCACATTATTATTTCGAAAGTACATGATTGTTTGCTAGTAAACCTGAGTATTGATGTCTTTATGTCAAATAATAGGCTATTGCTTAGAATCACTTGTATCTTAATATTCATGCCATGATTAGAAATTCGTTCAAAATTATGTTAGGTAGCATTCCACACCAAAAAATTATCTTTTATCATTTACCGACATGGGGACGAGAAGGAATTAAGCTTGGGGATGCTGATACGTCTTTGTCGTATCTATACTTTTGTATTGTTTCATGCCAATATTCGACAACTTTCATATACTTTTGGCAAAAGTTTATATTATTTTTGGGACTAACTTACTTATCCAGTGCCCAGTATCACTTCCTATTTTTTTTGTGTTTTGTTTTGTATAAAATGCATATCAAACAAAGTCCAAAGGTGATAAAAAATTACAGATATTTATTTTGGAATATATGTGATTTTTGAGAGTCAGAATCAACGCAACACGGTGCCCCATGAAGGCACAACACAACATGGAGCGCCTAGGGGGGTGACAGTGCCCTGATGGCTTGTTCCTCCCCCTTAAGTCAGTTGGGGCCCTACATTCTCCATAATAAATATATTTTCATGATAAAAATTCCCTCAATTTTTCATCCCCATCGGAGTTACGGATCTCTGGATATTTAAAAAACGGTGAAGGGGTCAGAAAACAGTTGTGAAAACAAAACAGGGATATAGAGATAGATCCAATCTTGGAGGGGCTCCTGCCCTCTGGGGGCCATGGAGGCCATGGACCGGAGGGTAAACTCTCCTTCCATCTAGGGGGAGACCAAGGAAGAAGAAGAAGGATGAGGGGGATCTCTCCCCTCTCTCCCGGTGGCACCGGAGCGCCGCGAGGGCAACCATCGTGGCGGCGATCTACACCAACAACTTCGCCACCGTCATCACCACCACCATCACCTTCCCTCATCTATCTACGGTGGCCCACTCACCCACATATTGTTGTACCCCCTACTTGAACATGCTTCTTAATGCTATATATTACTATCCAATGATGTGTGGCTATCCTATGTTGTTTGAGAAGTTCCTTTTTGTGCTATGGGTTATTGATGATTTTGATCGGTTTGAGTTGCGTGGTTTATTTTGGTGTTGTCCTAATGTGCCTTCTGTGAGGCACACATGAAGGATTCACGCTAGAGGGTGTGATGTCTACTACACAACCTTCTTCTTGTAGACTCATGTTGGGCCTCCAAGCGCAGAGTTTTGTAGGACAATGGCAATTTTCCCTCAAGTGGGTGACCTAAGGTTTATCAATCCGCGGGAGGTGTAGGATGAAGATGGTCACTCTCAAACAACCCTGCAACCAAATAACAAAGAGTCTCTTGTGTCCCCAACACACCCAATACAATGGTGAATTGTATAGGTGCACTAGTTCGGCGAAGAGATGGTGATACAAGTGCAATTTCTCTCAACAATATTGACATAGTTGAATCATATGTAAGTACCTCTCATGTGACAAAGAGTTCACTCAAAGTCACAAATAGTAGAGAACTAATGAAGAAATTATTGTAGGGTACGAAACCACCTCAAAGTTATCTTTTCTGATCAATCTTATGAGCTATCCCTATAAGTGTCATGAACAGACCTAGAGTTCATACTAAAATAACACCTTAAGATACACATCAACCAAAACCCTAATGTCACCTAGATACTGCAATGTCACCACAAGTACCCATGGGCTTGATTATACGATATGCTTCACATAATTTCAGATTCATCATGTTCAATCCAACACAAAGAACTTCAAGGAGTGCCCCAAAGTTTCTACCGGAAAGTCAAGACAAAAACGTGTGCCAACCCCTATGCATAGATTCCCAAGGTCATAGAACCCGCAAGTTGATCACCAAAACATAAATCAAGTGAATCAATAGAACATCCCATTATCACCATAGATATCCCATCGCAAGACATACATCAAGTGTTCTAAAATCCTTAAAGACTCAATCCGATAAGAAAACTTCAAAGGGAAAACTCAATTCATCACCACAACATAGAGAGGGGAAAACTCCATATGATTCAATCTATATCAACAAAGATCGTGGTACATCAAGATCGTGCAATCTCAAGAACACAAGAGAGAGAGAGAGATCAAACACATAGCTACTGGTACATACCCTCAACCCCGAGGATGAACTACTCCCTCCTCGTCATGGAGAGCATCGGGATGATGAAGATGGCCTCTGGTGATGGTTTCCCCCTCCAGCAGGGTGCCGGAACGGGCTCTTGATTGGTTTTTTGTGGCTCTGGAGGCTTGCGGCGGCGGAACTCCCGATCTAGGTTTTGCGTTGGGTCTTTTGGTTTTTATAGGAATTTATGGTGGTGGAAATAAGTCAGGATGGGCCATGAGGGAGTCACAAGCCTGCAGGGCGCGCCTAGCGGGGTGGCCGCGCCGTTGAGGCTTGTGACTGCCTCGTGGGTCTTCTGGCCCAACTATGATGCTCCATGGGTCTCTTCTGGTCCAAAAAAATCACCGTAAATTTTTATTCCGTTTGGACTCCGTTTGATATTCCTTTCGTGTAAAACCCAAAAACACGGAGAAAATAGGAACTGGCACTGGGCTCTAGGTTAGTAGGTTAGTCCCAAAAATAATATAAAGTTGTGGTAAAATGATTGTAAAACATCCAAGAATGATAATATAGCAGCATGAAACAAGAAAAAATTATAGATACGTTCGAGACGTATCAGGGTGTTGCAGTATGTTTATGATTCGCTTATAGTGGGTTGGTGAGTGACTGAAACACAAACCCGAGTAAGGGGATTATTGCGTATGGGAGTAAAGAGGACTTGATGTTTAATGCTATGGTTGGGTTTACCTTAATGATTTCTAGTAGTTGGATGCTTGCTAGAGTTCCAATCATACGCACATATAATCCAAGTACGAAAAGTATGTTAGCGTATGCCTCTCGCTCATATAAAACTGCAATAATGATTACCGATCTCGTTATCAATTGCCTGGGACAATCTCGCAAATCCTATCACCACTTTTCTACACTCGCTATATTTAATTTATTGTTCTTTTATTAAAAAAATACCTAAATTTTATTTCTGTGTTCTTTATTACCTTGCAAAACTATCGATTATGCCTACTAAGTACTTTTAGTTTCCTTCCTGCAAAGTAGTTTCATACTTGTTCTAGGTAAATTAAGCGTTAGCCTGCGTAGAGTTGTATAGGTGGTCGATAGAAATTGAGAGAATATTAATTCTACCTTTAGCTCCTCATTAGGTTCGACACTCTTACTTATCAAAAAAAGGCTACAAATGATCCCCTACACTTGTGGGTTATCATGGCCCAATCAAAGCTTTCGGCATGTGAAAGTCCCGTCAATTAATTGGGCCTGCTAAAGTTCCTGTGTTATTGTAGGCAAAATTATGGATAGGGCCCATGTGGATTTTGGCCCAGCTATTAATTAGAGATCATTTTGAGGAGAATTTATGGGCAGCGACAAATCCGGTCAATCAAAGGCCCAAGTCAATTTTGGCCCAACTAGCAATTGCAAGCCCATTATGGACAGTTGGTTGTTTCCTTCGATGAAGGGATCACATCACATTGTTCTAGTTATTAATTTTAATGCATATGTTGGCTTATTTGCCACCAGTCGAGCTTTTGACCCAGAAAGCTAGGGTGTGAGTCGCCCTAAGCAAATAGACGACATACAAGGAAAATGTAGCACATCGAAGCATATATAATAGAAAGTTACATCCACTAGCAATCAAATATCGATGCTAGTGCAAATAAATGAATAGAGCTTAACCATCTACAACCTGAGCGCGGATGACGCCCATAAGCATCTGAGAAAGTTCTTTCTTCTTTATTATATTGTCACCGAAATCATCGATCAGTTGTTGTTGTACAAAAATGTGCACCTCTGATTCCTCCATGATTGCCATCACTGCTTTAGCCAGTAATTGGTTCACAAGCATACATCTTTTCTATTGGATTCGAGACAGATTCATGTGGCTATTTTGGCAGGCTTGTATCACTCATAGTGGAGAGTGTTTCGACCACTACATCATAACTTAAATTACGGGGAAAGTGAACAGATTAATCAAGTGTTATTGTCATATTACCTGTGCTAGATTTACTGAAGAGAAACAATGAGGTTGCCTTGTTGTCTTTAGACGTTGTCTTGTTATCTTCGGCAGCCTACACCAAATTAACACAATATGGCACTGATATCATTGGCCTGGTTGGTTAATAGGAAAGAAACACTCACACAATGAACATTTGGGCAAACAGACCACACCAGTCTACACCAAATTAATACAATATGACACTACTATCATCGTCTAGGTAAGTTACTAGGAAAGCAACATTGACACAAAATGATTGGGCAACCAGACCACACCATTAGATTTTAGTAATCTAAAATATATGAGATAGTACAATTGTCGGGACCCTGATTCTAAGTCATATGAATCCAAATTGTAACATATCACATCACTTTGCGGCCTCACGCACGGTAAGCTCCATGGTTGCAGCCTTACCTTAGCCGGGACCGTTTGCGCCTTTTGGCTCACGTATGTGAACATGTCGCTGACAATCAGACGACAGAGAACCCAGGCCAGTCATGGAACCCAAGTGGCACATCCGTACGGAAACATGCATACGTAACCCAACAATGCAGGTGTCGGCCTCAAGCGTGTGTAGACGAGTCATAGCAAGCTACAAGGACTCCATTACGTCATGAGACATAAATGCCATCACCTCACGTAGACGAGTCGTAGCAGGCTACAGGGACTCCATTACACTACGAGATATTTCCCCAAAGGGACAGACATAGCAGCAAAGAAGGATACATGCCGGTCAATCAATGCGTCCGGAGCAGTAGCAAGCTACCAAGGCTCGATGGAAGTACAAAGAGGCAGTTTCCTGTAAAAGAGTACTACTAAAGGAACACGACTAGGTGTCAGATCCCATACATACCGTTGCACGTCACACGTATGCATGACATCCCGATATGCATAGATACAACCATGGCATCACAACATAACCATACAAAAACTTTTATTTAAGGGGCTTAGACGATCCTTGCATAACATGTTCTTACAGATAGGGGTCACATGACCCGACACTCAAGTCATACAAGCAAGTTCATACAAACCAAGCGGAAGCATAAGCTGTCGAAGTACAAACAGATGAAAGGGTAAAAAAACGGCACATGGCCTGACTATCTACAGCCCGCCACAGGGCATAAGGTCATAGCTGGGACACTAGCTATTCAGCATCGTCAACATCTAGATAGAACCCACCTGATGGGTCATGGGTCTCATCTGCGACATTTATTAAGCAAACGTGAGTACAAACGTACTCAGCAAGTCTTTAAAATAGACCTAGTCTATTCATGCTCATGTATCAACAAGGGGAGTGGTGGAGTTTATGCAGCAATGCCAGCTTTGACTCATGGCTAACCTACACAACACCATTTTAGCTCTTTGTTTAGATTTTAGTTATCGCACACGAGTCCACTAACTCCATGACAATACACCACCATGGATTCACTTCTTTCTCCTGGGATAGTGCCATCCACGGTACTCACACTTGTCTTGATATTTTTATGAGTATCCATTTGATTATCTATGAACATCAAAAGTTTTCCAAGTAGTCCATATCCGAGGACGCGGCTATTCGAATAGTTTCATACCCTGCAGGGGTGTACTTCTTCACACACGCTCTCGCCACGTATCGTCGTGTGCTCTTAAAACCATGCACCTCGGCAACCTTCAAGCGGAAGCCCAGCGAGGGAGTCGGCCACGACCGTCAATCACATAAGACCTCTAGTCCAGGCTATCGCCTATTTGAGGTTGAACCCCCACGGAACTCTGGCCGAAGTTTCCGCTACGGCCCCAAACGATGTGTGCAGGGTTCCCAAGCCCACCATTCGGGTGACCCTTGGTACACCGTGCCACTGCCTACCGCGTCATAACCCACCCCTAGGGTCAGGGCTATGCACGGCCTCCAGCATGCTATAAGCACCAGAAACTACTTGCAACTCCTGGACTAAGGACTAAGCGACTTATAAGTCGAGAGGGGTCGAGTTACCGGAACCCAATGTGTGGTAGTAACTAGTCTTGGATCACAAACACGGAACTCGGTTCCTACGAACGGTCCCAATGAGACAACCTGCTATGTACTACTACATAGCCTCTCATCACAACCTTTACCAACTCGGTTTCATCTTAAGCTTATCACATCAAAACATCATTATTTCACTACAGTTCATCACCCAGATGAATCGGACCTGACACAACTCTAAGCATAGCAAGCATAGCAGGCAAAGTAAGCTAAGCACATCATGGCACAAGCATCTACCAGGTATGCTAGGTTGCAAGGTTTAGCTATTTACTGTGACAATGACAGTTCATGCAGAAGAATAGGTTCATCTACCGTGTATGATAGACAACTGAACGTTTGTCCTAATGCAATAAACAAGAGCAGGAGCGAGAGAGTGGGATGTTATCAGAATGATCAAAGGGGGTTGCTTGCCTTGCTGGGTAGCAGGAAGGTTCTCTACTTCATTGGAATACTCGGGGGTATCCTCAGAAGCAGGGCCTACCATAATGCAGATAAATAACAATCAATACACGCAGGTGCAACAATATGATGCAAGATCATGACATGGTAGCATGTAAGGATGGCTAATGCAACTATTGTCAAGGTTAATTTGAGATGAGTTTGAATATAGGTTCAAAATCAATCTCCATTTCATATTCCATATATTAAACTATTAGTAAATGTCAATGTTCATCTACATAGGTTGCTCTAACATGCATGATAATAGCACCAATAGATTCATTGGATTTTTCTGATAAATTTTCATATATAAATTACTTTCATCTCAGTTACAGATTAATTTATATGACTTTTTGAAGTTTTAAACATTTTATAGAATTATTTTAAAACTAGAAATTCCTTTTATTACATCAGCCTGACGTCATCATGGCATCAGCGGGTCAGCTGACCAGGCTAGGTCAAACCTGACCAGTGGGGCCCACTGGTCAGTGACCCAGTCACTAACAAAATTAACTAATTAACTAATTACTAATTAGATTAGGTTAGGGCCCACTGGTCAGTGGGCCATTAGCATAATTAGATTAGTTTAATTATTTTCTTAGTCTAATCCTAATTAGAGGTAGGGCGGGCCCCACTTGCCAGCTGACCTGGGGTCAAACCCCGTGGTCAGCGCCGGTTGACTCGCCGGCTTTGAGCCGCCGGCGACGTCAGGGATGGTGGAGGGGGTCAGATCTCCTCCTCCGGCGACCAAAACGACAGCGGAGAGCACTGGGAAGGCCTGTGCTCGAGCGCGCGTCGATCTAGCCCCAAGCCAAAGGCTGGGGTGGTCGGGATCGATACCGGCGACGAGCTCAGCTATGGCGGCGGCTCGGGTAGGACCGGCTACAGTGCTAGAGGACACGGGAGGAGAGGCTAGGGGCGGCTACGGGCTCCTGGACGCACCACGAGCACAAGCCCGCGGTCAGGTGCGAGCTATGGTCGCTGTGGCCACGGCTACACCATGAGAGGCGGCGAGCTCCTCACGGCTCCAGCGATAGGTGGGGCTAGCGGAGGGGAACGGCGTCGGGCTAGGGGGGAAACGATCCGGGGCCTCACCGAAGGGTCTTCTGGCGCCTTGGCGTGGTCGAGGACGCACGGGAGACGGCGAACACCGGAGTCTTTAGTCTGGGGAGGGGAAGAATAGAGGAGAGGAAGGGGAAGAGAGAGCGCGAGAGAGAGAGCACGCAGGGGAGAGAGGGGAGGAGAAGAGGCCATGGCGAGGAGGCCTCACGCTGGCGCTCTCCGAGCCCTCCAGGCCAGCAGCCAGGCAGGGAGGAGCTGGTCGGCGCATGCCTACATGCGACGAGCGCATGCCCCTATCCTCCTGGCGAGAGGACAGGGATGACTGGCACGGGCCGGATGGGACAGTTCCCCCTGGGCCTCTTCCCTTTTTTTCTTTTATTTCTCTCTATTTTCTAATTCTGACATTTGTTTTATTTCTTTTACAGGTACAAATGCTTTTATAAAATATTCCAAATATTTTATAACATCAAGTTTGAATATTTCAAACTCCAATAAAAAGTTTCAGGATATTTTGAAATATAAAGTATTGATAATGCTTTATTTGGCATTTTTAGAGGATTTTTTATTTATTTTTAAATTGCTATGACTATTCAAATATTTAAAATGGCCCCTGATATATTCATGTCCATATTTACCAGACATAGGGAACATTTTTTATGGGCATTTTGAGTTTGTTGAGTTTTCACCAACTTTAAATTAATTTGATTCAAAAGTGAGCTTGGGGTTTCTTTTAATCCCCACTTCATGTTGATGCAAAAATTGAAACATGATGCACACACATGTTGTCCTATGACATCTAGCTAGGGATGTGACAACAATCATGCAGCTCAATATGCAAAACTACCAGGCAGTTTTCCATATAAAAATCTACAATAGCGCCTTAATTATACATTTTGCTACAAGTACATTTAGATCAGATAATGTGTAGGGTATTGAAGGTTGGATTCATGCCGATGCTACTTAATAAACTACATATAGATGTACAAATGTAGTGATATACAACAGGTACTTACATCCGCATTGGAGCGCAAAGCATTGTTGCAAGATACTTTCCTCAAATATGATCCCAATTTAGAACGTTTGTTATCCTTTAAGAATATTTTCTACAAGAGAGATCTGTAAGATATGTAGAAAATATAAGTTCGTATGTGATCTGATTGCTATAATATTTCATGATGCAAGGATACACACTCACTTCCTAGCAAGAAGTGGAAATATTTGAGTGGACTAGTTCTTTGGGCACTCAAATATGGTTATTATTTCCAGGAGTTGGGTTTCTCTAAACTAGAGCAATTCTATGAACATTTGAGTTGGGTTACTATCTCTTGGAGTTTGGATCTTTTGCAAAGACCTTGTTTGTTTCTAGCCAGATTCTAACATAGCCCTTTTTCCGCTTACATGTCTTGTACAGAAGAATGGTGCTTCAATTATTAAGCATGTTGTGGGAAAATGATGAATAAGGTACTAAAGAATTAAAAGGCATGAGATATTGGCATGTACTCTTTACATAAATGGATGTGCCATCTTCTCGCGCATCTTGAGATCCTGACTACACTACGGAAAACAACATGACCTCGGCATCATTGATGTGGGGGATCTTGTTACGGACATGGCTGAAATGTTGTATAAACTGGCGCGGTGTTTCCCCCTCCTTCTGTTGGATGACATTTAGGTCGGTGATCATGCTTGGTTGATCGCAAGTTCCTCGGAAGTTGGCAATGAACTGCTCGCATAGCTCGTCCCAGGGCACGATGGAGTGTGGCGGGAGTTTCATGAGCCATGAACGTGTCGAGTCCTTGAGGGCGATCGGGAACCAGTTCACCATGACATCAATTTGACCATGTGCGGCCTGATTTTTGGTAATGTAGAGTTGCAGGAACTCGACAGGGTTGGTGGTACCGTCGTATCGGCGCCACAAATCTGGCTTGAACCACAGGGGCCAAACCACTTCACGCAACTCGGGCATGAATACCTAGCAGCCTGTGCCCATGGACACGGACCCACCTTCGGGAGGTTGCCTCGGGCGGCATGACCCACCTCCATGATTTGTCGGGCAAAGAAGTCTTCCCATTCACATCGACGCTCGACGGCAACATGAGTATCCTCCACCGGATGACGAACATCGCTCGACACTTGTCACCCTTACCCGAGGAGGAGGCTAGAAAATAGCACGCCTCCTCCATGCAGTGCTCGCGGGCCTAGCATGGCTCTCCTTCTTGCGGACATTGGAGTGGCAGCGTGTGCTTTGGTACACACAAATGCTCAGGGTTGTGTCGCAATGTCTTATGTGACTGCGACCATGCATGCCCAACAGTGCCGAGTAGGTGAGTAATCTGCACAAGCTAGGGACCATGCTCAGCCTCCAGCGGTGGGTACCACTGGAGTTCATGTGCCGCTAGCAGCACAGTGAACATCAATAGAGGGTACACGTCATGGTTGTTGATGGGGTGATAGAGACGTGGGTCCACCCCTCTGATCGTGGAGAAGTCACGGGTCGATGGGGACCTTCCAGGGGGCATTATCATTGGCCTTGCCGCCTATACCATCTGTCTGGCCCACCTCACAATCCTGTTGATGGTAGTGTCCCCCTCTCCTAGGGGAGTGGGAGGTGGAGGATGAAGCGGGGCCACCTGTTGGGTGGGATCAAGGGCCTCCTGATGCTAACACCGCACCAACGAGCGTGCCTTCATGTTGTTCACCCGGGTGAAGGACACCTTGGACTATTTTGAGATCATGGATGAGCTAGCCTCGGGGTTCTGAGGAGAAGGGTCGACAAATATGACACAATACGAGACGACGAAACGCCTCAGTCTCCTACCTCGCGCGCCAAATGGTAGTGTCTAAGGACCAAACATTGAGTTATCGACTACAACCCTTTGTGAATTCAGCCTAAGACTGAACGTGTCTAGCTTCCTAAGTCATTGATCACCGAATAAGAAGAATAAGAGGTAGATGATACGTCTCCAACGTATCTATAATTTTTTATTATTCCATGCTGTTATATTATCATTCTTGGATCTTTTACAATCATTTTATAGCAACTCTATATCATTTTTGGGACTAACCTATTGACATAGTGCCCAGTACCAATTGTTGTTTTTTGCTTGTTTTTTACTTCGCAGAATATCAGTACCAAACGGAGTCCAATTATCATGAAACTTGTTGGAGATTTTTATGGACCAAAAGATAACTTGGGAGCCAAGGAAGCACCTAGGGGAGGCCCGTGGAGCCCACAAGATACCAGGGTGCTCCTGAGGCCCCACGAATGCCCTGGTGGGTTGTGGAGCCCACGGGGGTCTCCTCCACCGCCTCTCAGCTCTATAAATCCTCAAAAATTTCAGAAACCCTAGAGGAGTCGATGAAACAGAATTCCAACTGCCGCAAGTTCCAAAACCATGAGATCCAATCTAACACCATCACGGAGGGGTTCATCATCTTCATTGGTGCCTCTCCGATGATGCGTGAGTAGTCCACCATAGATCTACGGGTCTGTAGGCAGTAGCTAGATGGCTTTCTCTCTCTCTTAATTCTCAATACAATGGTATCTTGGAGATCTATTTGATGTAATGACTTTTTGCGGTGTGTTTGTTGGGATCCAATGAAGTTTGAGTTCATGATCAGTTTCTATCCATGAATATTATTTGCTTCTTGTTTGATCTCTTATATGCATGATTATTTATAGCCTCGTATTTATTATTCAAATCTTTGGTTTAGTTTTGTCAACTAGATCATTTTTTCTTGCCATGGGAAGAGGTGCTTTGTGATGGGTTAGACCTTGCGGTGTCCTCTCCCGGTGATAGAAGGGGCAGCAAGGCACGCATGTATCGTTGTTATTAAGGATAACAAGATGGAGTCTACTCCTACATGCATAGATCTTATCTACATCATGTCATCGTTCTTATTGCATTACTCCGTTTCTCCATGAACATATAATACACTAGATGCATGCTGGATAGCGGTCGATGTGTGCAGTAATACTAGTAGATGCAGAATCATTTCGGTCTACTAATATTGAACATGATGCCTATATATTGATCATTGCGTTGGATATCATCATGATTATTTGATCTTCTATCAATTGCCCAACAGTAATTTGTTTACCCACCGTGTGCTATTTTCTTGAGAGAAGCCACTAGTGAAATCTACGGCCCCTAGGTCTATCCTTTTCATATATTGTTTTCCGATCTATCTTCTTACGCATTTGCCTTCAGATCTATTATTCCAAAAAAACAAAAATATATTGCTGCACTTTTTATTTGCATCTTTTATTTTGTGTTCTTATGTGATCTATTTATCCAATCTCGTACAAACCAATCTTTCTTTTTCGATGGAGGGATTGACAACCTCTCTTACGCGTCGGGTTAGAAGTATTTGTTCTTTGTGTCCAGGTACCGTTTACATAGTGTTTCTTGGTTCTCCTACCGGTTCGATAACCTTGGTTTCATAACTGAGGGAAATACTTACCATAGTTGTGTTGCATCATCCCTTCTGTCGTTGCACTAGAGTTTTGGGCTCTCCAATGCCCCTTACTCGTGCACGGGCAGTAGTAGCCACCCTGGCAACGAGGCCCAGCATGGACTTGGCAGGTACAAACAAAGAAGAATCAAGACCCCTGGCAAGACCTTGCCGGAAGGGCCATCGAACACTCAGACAAGACAAAGCCCCAGCAAGACCCGACAAGGCGCTGCCAGTGCATAGGCCAGGTGTCGATCAGCCTAGACGCGTGTTGCTACATCGGTGCTGGAGAGGGCTAAGCGGTCCCGATGTGATGGGCTTCTGTCTTGTCCCGCAGACGGACAGAGATGCCTGACGGTGCATTAAATGCGCATGTCCTACTCCGTCAGTGTTAGGTATGATAGCACTGTACCTCTATACACACCATGTACACACTGTACGCCAATGTTAGGATCCCCTTCAGAGTATAAAAGGAGGCCGAGGGTGATGTGGTGGGGGACTTTTTGGCACTTCTAGAGTTTGGACTTTCAGTCTGGGGACCTTCTGGCTCACACACGTGGCAACGGTTCACACCGCCCCTATACCTAGAACCCTCAGAACACTCTCAATACAACCAAGCATGAGTAGGGTTTTACGCATCCCTGTGGCCCGAACCAGGGTAAAATCCCCGCGTGCTGTTCATCAGACCTGCTCTCTCTATGAGCTCTCACCCCTGCCGAACCGAAAGGGGTCCCTCCAACCCCATTGATGCTTATTCCCCACGACATCTCTGGCGCACCAGGTAGGGAATAGGTCGTGCAAACCTGTTCTGGTGATCAACGCGCCAGTTTCTTCACACTCAACGTCACCATGGCCCCTAAGACGAAGGGTCTGACGGCGGTTGGCCCATCCATATCCGGTGTCCCTATATCTGCATAGACATGTGATGACGTAGATGCGAGTGGAGGAGGAGGAGGAGTTTCAGAACATCCGCAATGCTCCGGTGATCAAGGCCAAGCAAGCGGCAACGCCCGTCGCGGAGACGCCCATGGCAGCGGCGGGAACCCTCGGGCCGCTGGGTCCCAGGACGGAGCGGTACCGCTCGCGGGTGGTACGGAAAACTCCGGGGGTGGAAGGATATCTTCCAGGTCACCCACGCCGGCGCCTATGCAGCGACCTTCCCAGGACGCACGCAAGGAGCCGCGCCATGGCGCCCGCAGTTCTCAACGTCCCCACAGAAAAGCTACTGCGCATCACTCCCAAGGTGTGTGGGACCAGCATGCTAGCGGGAGTAGTGTGCCGTCACGGGACCATGGGGGTGCTCCTTCTAACACAATTCGAAGTCAGAGCACCTCACGTTCCTCATGCCGGTCGCTGCCAACCACGTAAGAAAAAGCGATGGCGCGAGCAGATCTACTCCTAAACTTCCATCCTGCTGCGGAGAAGCTCGACGAATGGACAACCACCATTCAGAGCCTCCTCAGCCTTGCAGATAAGTTTCGGTCCACCGAGCCGGCTCATGCCAGTGGCGAGAAGGACGGAGGCAGTGCGACCTCGACGCACTCTCCCCCACAGCAACAACGTCGGTCACCGACTCGATGGACCGACGCTTACGATGGCGACTCGACGGCGTCGTCTGACCCGCGGACACATCGTGACCAGCGTAAAGTTCTTCGAGAACGGGGCAAGGAAGACGCTCAAACTGCAATCGAGTGGCAACGGGAAGCATGCCTTCAATCTGATAGGCGTGCGGGGGCCACTGTAGACAAGTCTGCGCCAGGGTATCCTGCCAGCCTACCTTACGAGGTGGGTTGTCCAACGTTTACCCGTGAGCTGCGGCAAGTCCAGTGGCCCAACTCCTGCACATTCAAGCGAGAGGTCCTGGAGAAGTATGATAGCAAGACTCACTCGTCTGAGTTCCTAAGCATCTACACCATTGCGGTGGAAGCTGTCGGGAGTCGCGACAACAAGATACTCGCCAACTACTTCCCATTGGTGGTCAAGTCCAACGTCAGGTCGTGGTTGATGCACCTGCCGGAGAATTCCATCACCTCCTGGGCAGACTTATGACATGAGTTTGTTGGCGCTTTTACTAGAGGCCACCAAGCTCCTGGTCAAGAAAGCGATCTACACATTATCCCTCAGAAGGAGGGCAAAACTTTGCGCAAGTACAACCAAAGGTTCGGCCGCGTGAACCACAACATACCAGACATTCATCTTGCCGCTGTTATCAGCGCGTTCCATCAGAACGTGTACAACCGTAGGATGCGGGAAGAGCTGGCAATGAACAGGGTCAAGGATGTTGCCGAGCTTTATGCGTTGGCAGACAAATGTGCTCGGGCTGAAGAAAGGAGGACACTTCCCAGCGAAGACACTGGCATAGGGGTCGACTCTGAGGATGAAGACACGGCCACCCCGACAAAGAAGGGCCGATGGCGGAACAAGAAACGCAAGGGCAAGGTCGTGCTTTCTGTCGAGGAATCCGGCAACCCCGGTGCCACCAAGAAAGGCAAGGTAGGTGACCCCGGCGGCGTCATTGCTGGGTGCGCCTCCTGCCATGCTATGGTGGCTGCCGACAAGCCAGAAGGCTCCGGCAAACAGTATTGCAAGATCTATCGCACCAAAGGCCACGACCTCAAAGTCTGTCGGCAGGTTGAGTCACTTGCCGAGAAGCAAAAAAGGCGAGTACGTGAGGCAAGACAAGGAGGAAGGCCAGGATGGTGCTGAGGGGTCTGCCAAGAAGCGCGTTGACCGAGGAGGCCGCCGCGGCAAGCCCAAACAACAAAAAGACCGGCCCGCGCATGGCCGCAACAAGCAAGAAGGTGATGACGATGACATCGAAGAGGACGATGAATCCAGTGAGCATGAGTTCTAGAAGGCTGCGACTTGCTGTCTTTCCTTGATGCTTATTCTGGCTATCATCAGATTTCCATGGCCAAGGAAGACGAGGACAAGACCGCATTTATCACCCCATGTGGTACATATTGCTTTTTGTGTATGCCTTTCGGGTTGAAAAGTGTTGGTTCTACATTTGCAAGAGCAGTCCAGATTGGTTTTGAGCCCCAGCTACATACAAATATGGAGGCTTATATGGATGACATAGTGGTCAAAACCAAGGACAAGGCTACGCTCATATCAGATCTAGAAGAAAAATTTGCTAACCTACGCAAGATCAACATGAAGCTCAATCCTGAGAAGTGTGTGTTTGCCATCCCGTCTGGCAAGCTTCTAGGGTTCTTTGTATCTCAACAAGGAATTGAAGCAAATCCCGACAAGATCAAAGAGATTGAGCAAATTGAATCACCAAGACGTGTAAAAGATGTGCGTCGTCTTGCCGGCTGTGTTTCTGCTCTGAGTAGGTTCATCTCAAAATCTGCTGAGCATGCCCTGCCCTTTTTCAAAATCTTGAAGAAGGTAGGTCGAATGACGTGGACTCCAGAAGCGGAGGCGGCGCTACAGGATTTGAAGAAGTACCTCTCCTCTCCGCCGGTCCTAGTCGCGCCAAAACCACAAGAGCCGTTGCTGATATATCTAGCGGCAACGAATCAAGTGGTGAGTGATGCACTAGTGGCTAAAAGAGAAATTGATGAAGAAACAACGGCAACGGCAGGGCCGCCAAGCGATGAGCCAGGGTATTCCTCGGCAAGGTCTGGTGCCGGCAAGGAAGGATCTGTGCAGTTGAATGAGGCAATCCAAAAGAAGAAGAAGAAGATGGTGCAGCGCCCCGTCTATTTTGTCAGCTCCCTATTGCAGGGGGCTAGGTCAAGATATTCTGGCATCCAAAAGCTGCTATTCGGCCCTCTTATGGCCTTGAGGAAGCTACACCACTACTTCCAAGCACATGAGATCACCGTTGTCACTCGCTTCCCGCTGCAGCGGATCTTGCGGAACCTAGAAGCTACCGGCAGGATTGTAGAGTGGGCTTTGGAACTGTCAAGCTTTGGTCTCAAGTTTCAAAGCACTTCCACCATTCAGAGCAGAGCCTTGGAAGAGTTCATTGCAGAGTGGATCCCAATGCCCGACGAAGAAGTTCTAGAGTCAACTCTCCCCGGCAAGGAAACCGATCAAGAGTGGGTCATGTATTTTGATGGGGCTTTCTCGCTGCAAGGCGTCGGTGCCAGAGTGCTGCTTGTCGCACCCACCGGAGAGCACCTCAAATATGTGATTCAGATGAATTTCCCTAGGAGAGATCAACGAACAACACTGCCGAGTACGAAGGGCTGCTTGCCGGTCTCAGGATCGCGGCAGACCTTGGGATCAAGAAACTTATTGTCAGGGGTAATTCTCAGCTTGTCATCAGGCAAGTGAACAAAGATTACTAGATTCCATTGATGTAAGCTTATGTAGATGAAGTGAGGAAGTTGGAAGAACCTTTTGACGGCCTGCAAATGGACCACGTTCCACGTGCAGAGAACAACGTTGCTTATGGCATATCAAAATGTGTTGCCCTTAAGTTGCCTGTGGAACCAGGAACTTTCGTGCTCCGACTGACTCAACCCTCCGTGACACCATCAGTTGGACAAGAGAAAATAAGGAAGTTGAGTTCCGGCAAGTATTTCCCGGCAGAGCTCCCGGAAGCCACTGGCAAGGAGGTTGCCAGGGCCAACGTCGGGCTTGCCGGTGAGCGTCGTGCTCCGGTGGGTTCTCCGGCCCATGTCGTGGAAGCACGCGCTCCCGCCAGGCTTGCCGGGATGCAGCAGGCTCTGGCGGGGCCTTAGGCCCTTGTCGTGGAGACAAATGCTTCCCAAGCAGAGGATATGCCTTTAGTCCTTGCTATCGAGCCCCAGGCTCTAGCATGGGCACAGCACATCGTCCGTTTCCTTTAGACAAGAGAACTCCCTGAGGAACAAGAGGAGGCAAAGAAAGTAGCCTGATGGTATCATATGTACCAGTTCGTAGACAATGTCCTATACAGAAAGAGACCGAATGGTGTGAAACTCAGATAGATTTCTCGGGAGGATGCACTGGAGCTGTTGGTAGAGATACACGGAGGCATATTGTGGGGACCCTGACTCATAGGTCGAGATCACCGAATGTACGTGCACAGTGATCCCAGAGATCAATGCTCGCTGAACACATAGAAACTGAATAACAAGAGTCTTACATCCATTACATACTATTTTACTCGAATATGGCCCTTAAGGCCTAGTCTTCATAAACTTGAAGCAGAAATCTTCAATGATAGCGTGAACCCATGCCATTTGCGTTAACCCTACAGGCATTCTGACTGGGAAGCGTCCTAGCTCGCATGTCCGTCACCAAGGTAATCTTCATCATAACCTGATCTTTCATGCATGCCCAATAAAATAACCAGTGGAAAGCCAATGAGTACTTTGAATGTACTCGCAAGCAACCCATGTTTGGAACAAGGCAATAACAATGCATGAAATGGCACTAAGTAGGTATTTTGCGGAAAGCCAATTTTGAATGCAATGTCGTTGATCAAGTAACTATGGGTAAGCATGCATCAACAGTTGGAAGATATCCATATGAACAAGTTATATATATCATCATAAGCAGGGGTTGAACATATCATGTTCATTCATCACATCAAGTCTTCAGAATTGCCTCAAGTATCATCCTTCTGTCTTCCGAACACACACACACCAAGTTTGCAAAAACATCTGGACATGGCATAAGCAGCACCACCCAACTGTCCTTGACTATGGACACGACTATTCGAATAGTTTTACACTCTGCAGAGGTTGCACACTTTACCCACAAGATTAGAGGAACTTCTGTGTCATCCATGACTCGCGATATATTACATACCCGAGGTAAGCACCTGAACAATGCCTTTCCCATGGCGATACTAAACAAACAGTCCACTCGTTGGTGCCATCCCTCATGATATACATCACACGTATCATCCATGAGGGCACACAATGGTGTGCCCGGTGCATGTAAAGACAGCGCATGGCCTTCCACTCTAGGAAGACCCCATCTCGAGAGTGACCACTTCACTCCCGCCACTAGTAATGCGGGCTCCTTGCTAGCACCAACCATAGTAATCAACAAAGCCCTTCCCATATAGGGGTAGAGTGGTTGTACATGTAAGGTTGGGACGGTCGACAAATCTTAAACCCTCCATTTTCAAAAACACACACTCACTTATTCTGGTACACCACTTCTTTCTCAAGTGGTTATCTAACTCATCATAATCTCTCCGGGCATTAGTGGCACCCGACGGGTTTTTAGAAAAGTCTTTGAAAGCATTTTGTTTCCATCACCATGCATATTCCCGATCCCACTTGCATAGCATCTACTAGCATCCTATCTACACCCACCCGCACGACCCTCATAAGGTGGTAGGGTCATGCACGATGCAAGTGTCAACAGCAAAGTATCAGAAGCATCCCACTAAAGTGGACACCAGATCATCATGATCAATACAACAAAATGAAGTGATATATGCCATGCAATAAAAGGGTTCATAGTCATGGTCAAAGGGCTGCTTGCCTGGCTCAGCAAAGTCTTCGAGGTCTTCACTCGCTTCTTGTGCACTCTGAGCACTTCGTCTACTTCATCAACTATCGCCGGAAACAAACGCAATAAGCAACACAACAAGCAGAAAATAAAGTGCTCTATAAATAGGAGTTTTATTTTTCTTGGACATCTCTAGTCATAAGGAAAATAACCAAGGAAGTTTGGTGGATGTGGCTCAAGCGGGAGTTTTGAATCATGGGAATGATTGAAATGATGATCCTTTAAGATGTCAAAAGACAATATTTTTGTAAAAAAGAGTGGATCGACCCAACAAATAGGGCATGATTCTAGAAACATGTGGGAAGTGGTTTTACTGGATTTGGAGTTGTTAGGAATATTCTAGAGATTTAACAACTGGACCATATATGAGGAATTATCTCAATAATCTAGCTTGCAGAGGGATTGCAAGAAAAAATGCTCATCAATTAGAGCATGAATTCAGACACACCTAGGAATTTGATTCACTCCATTTGGAACTATGATGAATGCCCTAAAGATTTTACATTGTGTCCTCTAATAGTTCAAATTTAAATTTAAATTTGAACAGCACAAAATCTTGTGGTAGAAAAATATGGAAGTGGCACCAATAAATAGGTGGCATTTTTAGAAGGATACAGAATTTCGAATCATCAAATTTGGAGGTAAAATGAATTTAATATGGATTTTACAAATTCTGGGGAGAAAAGGCTAAAGGATTTACCCAAAAGAAATGGGCTAAAAAGCGCACTTGGGCGCAGGATAGCTTTTGGGCCGGCCCGGTGGCTCGGCCTGGTGGGGAAGAGGCCACGTCGAAGGCGCACTTGAGGAGTATGCCTCCCGTGGCACGGAGGCAGAAAACGGAGGGGGCACCTCCACTTAACGGCTGGGCCCGGCCCTCTGGTCACTTATAGGGGGGCCCGCTCGTCATGTTCATCCCCCACCTCCCGCTCGAACAGAGCAAGGCAGGGGAGGCAGACCGAGCGCTCACCGATGCTTGCTCCAATGGCTCCGGCCACCTCTGGCGATGGCTCGTCCACCGGAGGGCTCGGTATGGGGACCCGCACCCGCCTGGGTGCCTTATTTTCGCCGGGGAGCACCAGGGAGGGGAGACCTCGACCGCAGCGGAGGCCGGTGATGGGCGGCAGTGGCAGCAGCGCTCCAGCCAATGGGAGGGATGAGAGAAGTGCGGGGAGGAGCACAGAGGCGATGAAGGGTCCTCGTGAGGCTCGGGGAAGCAGGGGGAGGCCGCTGTGGCCGGATTTTGAGCGGATCAGCTAGCGGGGCTTCGGCCATGAAGGGGTTCCGAGGGAACAGGGGGGTGAGGAGCCGGTCTAGGGCTTCAAGGGAGAGAGAGGGAGGCGAGAGAGATCGAGAGGGGCATGGGGGAGGCCTTATATGGCCGAGTCGAGGTCCACCATGGACCAAGCTCTCGGACAGGCTCGGGAGAGCTCTGTAGGGCCTAGAGGAGGGCGAGGGAGGAGGGGGCTGACCGTCCGGTGTGCCGAGGATGCCAAGGCAACCTCGAGAGACACCACCATGACGCCCAATGTTATCGGGTGGCTCGGGATGGGAGACGCTACAGTGCTCGGGCGCATTGTAGCATGCTCCAAAGCATAGCTTTTGCATGCCATGGCGTGTCCCACACGCGCTGGTCGTGGCCACTCTTGTCCACAAGTGCTAGGGGGTTTCTGGAGATGCTTCAGCACTCTTAGGAAGTAACGAAGTGGTGGAAGAGAGGGGGTATGGAGGTAGAAAGGGTGCTGCCATGGTGAAAATAGTGAGGAAATTAGGGTTTTACACCTTCAATGATTGAGCACAGGCCATGAGGTTTCTACTAGGGGTAACTAGGGACTAGGTAGAGATGTTGTAAAAAGTAGAGCTCAAGTAGAAATCATATGGTGCTCCAATCATTGATCACAAAATTGTTGCAAAAGGTGTTTGATGGTGATTTGGCCAGGTAAATGAATTCTACTTGCCTTGAGGTTTGACACGATCAAATGGTGGTCAAAACTAGGGCTGGTCACCAAGTTTGAGACTAGGTAAAGAAAGTTGCCAATGTAAACTTGGTAAACCCTAGAAATCCACAAAAATAGGTTTCTGCAGATCTTCTCATGCTAAGCCATTCTCCTTAATGCACCACTTTGTGTGGTATCATTATTTGGATATTAGAGCATGCCCAAAAAGTTTGGGACCAATTGGAAAAACTTGACAATGCAAACATTCCCAATTTTTTAAATCAGCAGGAAGGGGTTTGGGATGATTTGGACAAGTGAACCTATTCTCCTTGACGCGCCACTTGGTGTAGATGCATTATTGGAGGATTATATCATGTCCACAAAGTTTGAGCTTAAGGGGAGACAGCCGGTAATGTAGAGTTGCTCAAATTTGGATCTGAACAAAGAGGGGTTTGGATATTTTGGTGAACCAAAACAATTGGGATTTATGTGAAACTTGGCAATATGATCACATATATCATATGTGACATTCTAGAATTTTCCTGGATTTATTTGAGAATATTTCTTATAGAAATATTTCAAATCATTGAAATAGGCAAAAATGGTTTTGAAGGGTTTTGTCCAGTATTTTGAACATGACCATGTGTTGAAACTCCTATATACGGACAATATATGTACACTGAGCTTTCCTAAATTTTCACAAATATTTTTGAAGCATTTAAATAATTTTTCCCTATAAAACATCATTTCTGGCCTTAAGAAAAAGCCTTTAAATAAAATAGTAAAATAATATTTAAAAATAATTTTTGGTGGTTTTGGGAAGTCTTATATATAGTGGGTTTCAAATAAAGCATTTTGGTACAGAGGATCCACCCATTTTGGGGACTTGCAGTGCAAATCTCAAATCAGGGGGTTTTGAAAACCTAATTTAAATAAATGCTTTTTGGCCAAAATAATATTTTGTAAAAATATAATTAAGTCCTATTCACATGGCATGATCATTGAACAAGAGTGGGGATCAAGGAAAATAGTTTTGAGAGTAGGAGGGATTTTATGAATATAGAGCACAAGAAAGCAAGCAAGCAATCAACAATCAAGTCAAGCATCACAAGCATAGAAAAAGTTTTAATTGGCCCTAATTTTGAGTCATGCTAACTTAGTCATGAGAGGCAAAACACAGGGTGTGACACATATGTGGCTCCCACATAGGATCAAGAGCACTTGTTGGGAAGGCATTCCGGCAAGGCTTCTTTTGACCCACTGCCCTCCAGGATGCAACTGCATTAGTAACCAATTGTGAAGCATGCCAGTTTCATTCAAAGAAATTACATCAACCAACACAAGCCCTTCAAACGATTCCTCTCTCCTGGCCGTTTTTGGTTTGGGGACTCGACATCTTGGGCCTCTTTCCCCGCGCTACCGGGGGCTTTGAGTACTTGTACATTGCAATCGACAAGTTCACAAAGTGGCCGGAAGTGGAAGCAGTGAGAAAGATGACAACACAGTCAGTCGTCAAGTTCTTCAAAGGACAAGTCCGCTACTTTGGTGTTTCCAACAGGATCATCACTGACAACGGCACACAGTTCACGAGCCGCACCTTCATGCAATATGTCCAAGACCTTGGCGGCAGAATCTTTTTTGCTTTCATTGCCCATGCAAGGAGCAACGGCCAAGCGGAGAGGGCTAATGCATAAGTGCTGCGAGGCCTCAAGACAAGAACTTTTGACAAGTTGCACAAGTGCGGAAGGCACTGGATTGATGAGTTGCCAATGATTCTTTGGTCAATCAGAACGACACCAAATCGAGCTACCGGCCAGACACCCTTCTCCCTCATCTATGGGGCGGAGGCACTTCTCCCCACGGAACTCATATACGGGTCACCTTGAGTGCTCGCTTATGATGAGCTCGAGCAAGAGCGGTTGCGGCAAGATGACGCGACACTCCTTCAGGAAGACCGTCTTCATGCTGATGTGAGAGTTGCACACTACCAGAAAGCTTTGTGCCGCTATCATAGCCGCAAAGTTAATGCCAGAAGTCTTGAGGAAGGCGACCTTGTTCTTCGGCGAGTTCATTCCGCCAAGAATTCCAACAAGTTGACGCAAAAGTGGGAAGGCCTTTATCGGGTAGTATGAGTCATCAGGCCTGGCGTAGTCCGCCTGGAGACCGAATGTGGCATCCTAGTGAGCAACTCCTGGAATGTCAAACATCTTCGCAAGTTCTACCCATGAGGCATGGTTGTCGGGCCTCCCAGCAACCAACCAACTTTTGTACAAGTCTTGCCACAGAAGCATGTAATCCTTGGTACAAAGCCAGGCTCAGACCCTATGCCTAGTTGAAAAAGATAAGTGTTCTGCAAATCTTGGTTGATTCTCATGTTTACTTATGTGCATGTTTGTCTGAGATATTGCATTATGCATAATCCCAGCAAAGAATTAACGGACCTCCAAGGTTCCATATCCATATTTTCTCTTCTTTGTTTTTCTCAAAGGATAGAAGGTTACCTCACGTGCAGCTTTGCCGGGGGGAATGGTGGTATGGATATCTACGGGCAACGTTCAAAAAAATCTTACCGGAAGGAGTACGGCAACGAAAAGATAAGTTGCAAAACCCCAAGTGAATTCTTGCTGTGGAGTTATTTTCCTTGGGCGATTTCGACTTATGTATGGAAAACCTGCATGCAAAGGAACCTTATTGCGATTGGTTGCGTCCCTACTCTGTTTCGAGTCTGCTCAACAGTCTAGGTGGTTGCACTGAAAGCTCTAGGGTATCTTGCCGGAGGCAACCCTGCCAGCAGGCCGCTAAATTTGCGCACCTAGCGGTCACGGTGGAGGGGTGCAAGCCGGCAAGTTTTCAATCAAGCGTAGGGTGAATACATACAAAGAGAAATTAAACAAGAAGGATAACATAATAGTTGTTCAAAGCATAACAAGTAATATCACATTGGTCTTGCCGAGATTCTAACATAAAATAAATTATTCTTGGCATGTGCGACAACGAGGAGTAAGGACGCTAATTCGGGCGATCGCCTTCAACCCGCTTGACATGGCTTTCCCTCTTGACGATGGGTGCGACGAGTTCCTCAAGCACCTTGACATCTACATGCTTTGGCAAGCGGTCGAGGACGTTGGTGAGGTTGAGGCTGGGGTTCCTGTACGCCACCTTGACGAGCACCATGCGGAGAACGGCCTGGCAGAGCTTGCGTGATTCGCTGGCCAAGTGGGATGCCCGGTCGGAGTGAAGCTGCTCCAAGGCTCCAACTAGGCTGTCGAAGAAAATGGTCACCTTGGTGCTCGTGGACACCCTGTTGTCGGGAGAATACATGGGGCCTTCTAGGAACATGGCGGACAGTTGTTCAGCAAGCTTCTCTGCAACGTCGACGAGCTTCTCGGTCAAGATTTCCACTCCATGTACATAGTTGTTGTGGGCGGTAGCGGCGCTCTTGACCCGCTCTTTCTCATCATGGAGATCCTTGGCTAGAGCCTTCTCTCGAGTCCTCATGGTCTCGAGGGTCTCGGTCAGCATGGCCAGCTTCAGGTGCAGGTCATTGATGGACTCATTGGCTGAAGAGAGCTGCTTGGTCTTGTTAGAGATGGTGACATGCATCTCCATCAGACTGGCGATGGCTTTGTCTCTTTCAGCCTTGAGCGACGAGACCTCCTTGTCGAGATCCTCAAGGTCGGCCTCTAGCTTCTTCACCCTCTCCTCCTGCAAGTTCTTGGCGGCCTCGGTAGCTTCAGCAGCATCGACGGCCTCCTTCAGCTTGCCGACGTGGTCTATAGTTAGAGCCTCGAGCGTCTCCTTGTGCTTTTGCTCCAGCTCCCGGGTCTACCGCGTGACGAGCTCCTCGATCTCCACTTCCTTGACGCGAAGTTTGTCAGCAAGCGCCTTCTTGCAAGTAGCAAGGTCTTCTTCTTGGGCACCAAGCAAGATACGACGCTCTGTCAAACAAGCGTCCTCTGCAGCGGCCTATCGTCTGGCCTCCTCCTGCGCCTGCTCGGCAACGGACTATTGCATATAGAGTTGGCTCCAGCCTTGTCTCAATTGTGCCTGGCCAGTCTTCAGGTCCTGGGAAGCTTGGGCGAACCAAGCCTGAGTTTCTTTGACGCGCTCCTGGAAATTGGCCTCGGCCACTTCCATAACCGCTGCCTTGGAGTCCAGTTTCTCCTTTCAGGCGCGGTGAAACACTTGAAGCTTTCAGAAGCTGTCGCCCATGGTCTGAAGGAGCTGCTCTTCCTAGAATTTTCTACTGGCGCTTGGCTCATCAACGATATCAAGCCCGACAGCATTGATGGCCTCCTCAACAAGAACTTCCCCTTTGGGTGGTGCCACAGTGCTTGCCGTGCTGGGGATGCTGACGAACAAGTTGTCGCCGAACTTGTAGTACCTGCTCGATGAAGGGGCTTCGGACGTGGTGGCTGGTCCTCGACGGCCGCCTCCCTAGCAGCTGGGGGCTCGATGGTTGGCATAGCGCCTGGCGCTCCTGCGGTAGGAATGTCGTCAGTGCAACCACTGGCCTTCTCACTGGCCATCTCGACAGACTTCTTGGCGGCCTCCTCCTTCTGCGCAGCCTTGGCGGCCTTAGCATTAGCGGCCTCGGCGGCAGCATTCTTGGCGGCCTCAGCGGTAGCACTCTTGGTGGCCTCCTCGATAGCGATCATGTCGGCTTCAGTGGCACCGTCCCTGGTAGTCTCCTCGATGATGGTGTCGACGTCCATGCCCTCCATCAAGGGAATGTGAAGACCAAGAAAGCAAACCAAGTGAAGCTAAGGTGGAAGTTCAAGAAGACAAAAAAAGACGAACATAATAAAGAGTACCTACACCAAGGACGATTGCCGGCAAAGACCTGCCGGTGCCCGTGCTTGCTAGCTCTCCCTCGTCGTGATAAAGTGCGCTGGAGGAAGTCCTTGCCGGGATCCATCTCTAGGCGGCGTAGATGATGGAGGCATCATATCGGGGACGTCCGCTGATGGTTCTCCCTGTCGTCGCCCTCCTCCTGCATGTTCGGTGATGTCAATAGTAAAGATGCACACCCCAGCACTTTCTAGTGGGAAGTGAGTAATGGGCTCACGCTGGGGGCTCCGCCGGGGACTAAGTCGAGGGCTGTACTATGGGCTAGCCTCCGGGTTGACGATGGTCGTCCCTTGGCATGTCTAAGGTGCTTGCCGACGACTCCTCGACCGTCGAGGTCCTCAACCTCTTTGCTACCCGTTGCGCCAGTGTTTCCGCATCCCTGTGGAGGCAAACCAAGGCAAATCAAATGAGTAAAGTAAAAACCAGAAATTGGAAAAGTGAAATATACGGCAGGATCCTTACTCCTCATCTTCTTCTCCCGAGCTAAGGGCAGGAAGGTCGAAGGCGACCTCTGTCGTGGTGCTCGTGGGAGGAGGTGGAGGGGTGCTTTTGGATCGCTTGGCCAGGGCGGGCGTGGGTTGTTGATGAGCTTCTTGCCACCGCGTGGCCTTGCCATTCACCCCCTTGCCGGGGACTGCATTGCTCGGAGGAGCTTGATGGACTGGAAGCCCAGACACAATGCTCCGAAGGACGTGCCTCTTCCTTTGCACAAGGGACGGGGCCTCCTCGAGCAGCTCCTCCTCAGCTACGTCTTCAGTAGGGCAGCCCTGGGCGGATGTGCCGCTTTGCTCCTCAGCGATCCCACCCTGCCCGGCAAGGTCTTCGTCCGATAGTGTTTCTCCTCCATCGGCTTCGTCTTCCAAGAAGCCGGTGCTGCCGGCCTCCACGGCAAGATCCACTTCCTCCGCCCTGCTAGCGATATATGCCAGTTCCTCCTCATTGGTGTCATGGACGAGGCCCTCTTCCCCGCGGATGGCCCTCTCCGTCAAGTAATCAAAGAATTCTTGCGCCTGCTCTGCAGGCGGCTCGAGCCAAGACGCGTCAAGGCTGTGGGCGTCGAACGCCGGCATCATGGCAATTATTCTACCTAAAGCAGAATTGTTGCATAGGGGGATTATGCCTGTCGGCAGCTCAAGTACCACAGCACTCCTGAACAGCTTCTGGCAGAGAGCTATGTGTTGCATAATGGTCAGGTTGTGGTTTAGCCCGGGGCATAGCCTCATGATGTCCGCCGCGTTCCAAAAATTCGAAGCTGGCCTCCCCTTATTCTGCAGGGGAGCAATGCGCCGGCAAAGGAAATCGGGGCCTATCATCTCTATGGTGAGGCTGGCGTTTCTGAGGTGGTCAATCCTGGTGGTCGCAACTATGAGCTTCCCATCCTTAGGGTCAAGGGCGCTCCAGTCCTCACCTCACACCATCTTGGTCTGCCGCAGCAAGCAGAAAGGCTGGAATTTCTCCTCTCGGATCCAGCACCATTTGCCCCGCCACTCGTCCCACCTCTCGTGGTAGGCCCCGTCTGGGTAGACCTCCCTTGTTCCTGGGCGTGGAATCCAAGTGACGGCACCGGAAAGGGCTCCGCCTTGTTGGATGCGGGGGGGATGGGTAAAATAGTGGCGGAAGAGAGCGGTGCTAGGAACTACTCCGACAAAGTTTTCGCAAAGAAGGGCGAAAACTGACATAGATGTCATGGCATTCGGCGTAAAATCCAAGAGTTGGAAGCCGTAGGTGAGCATGAGGTCACTAAAGAAGTCCGAGAAAGGGGGAAGATCCCATAGTAAAAATAATCGGCGAAGAAAGGATATTTTTCCTGGACCACTCCCGGAAGGGCCTGGACTCACGTAGGTGGCGGGATGCGCCATCGTCCCCGTCGCCCACATCCATCGGTATCGCTTCCTCAAGACGTCCACGTCAAGCCCCGGCAAAAAGGGGACATGCTCCTTCTGCATCCTCATTAGCTTGTTCTCTGAGACGGCCTCTGCTTCCTTGCCCTTGCTACCTTTGGGCGGCATGCTGACTATGAGGGTGGGGCCTGAAGACGGAGAGGGCACGGGGGCGTGGATGAATGGAAGGGGCTCTGTTTTGGGATCGAGGAAGAAGACGATGGTAGTTCTCAAATTAGGAAAGACAAGAGGTAAATGAGCAGCGCCTCTGTAATTTCCTCTTTATGGGGAAGGCGCAGGGCGGCCTCTTTACTAAAATAATATAGAAACATTTTGTGGGCACGCTGTTGTAACGGCTGCGCCGCGCACGTATCCCACGTCCCGCATTCATTGGACATATATCATGGGGAAGCGCAGCAAGCGCAATGATCACAACCGCGAGCTCCTGCCACGCGTGCCCGTGCACTGTTTGGGCCTAGCCCAACAATGCCTCGTGGTGTGTGTGGACCAGGCCCAGGGGCTCTTGTCGGTGCACTCAAGTTTTGGGCTCTCCAGTGCCCCTTACTCGTGCACGGGCTGTAGTAGCCACCCTGGCGACGAGGCCCAGCAGGGACTTGCCAGGTACAAACATAGACGACTCAAGACCCCCGCCAAGACCTTGCCGGAAGAGCCAACGAACACTCAAGCAAGACAAAGCCTCGGCAAGACCCGGTAAGGCCCCGCCAACGCATAGGTCAGGTGTCGATGGAGAGGGCTAAGCGGTGCTGATGGGATGGGCTCCTGTCCCGTCCTGCAGACGGACAGAGATGCCTGAAGGTGCATTAAATGTGCCTGTCCTACTCCGTCAGTGTTAGGTATGATAGCAATATAGCTCTGTACACCCCGTGTACGCACTGTACGCCACTATTGGGATCCCCTTCAGAGTATAAAAGGAGTCCCAGGGCGATGCGGTGGGGGACTTTTTGGCACTTCTAGACTTTGGACTTTCAGTCTAGGGACCTTCTGGCTCACACACGTGGCAGCGGTTCACTGCGCCCCTGTAGATAGAACCCTAAGAACACTCTCAATACAACCAAGCAGGAGTAGGGTTTTATGCATCCTTGCGGCCCAAACCTGGGTAAAATCCCCACGTGTTGTTTATCAGACATGCTCTTTGTGCGAGCTCTCACCCCCGTCGAATCGAGAGGGGTCCCTCCAACCCCATAGGTGCTCATTTCCCACGACACCTTCCTCTTTGAGGAAATATCGACACAGTCTAAAGCCACGTCAAACAAATTTCTGGTGTCGTTGCCGGGGAGACATCATCACATATATCAGGTTCCTAATCACAAATCTCATCTCCTTCCATTTACATTATTTTCCATTTGCCTCCCGTTTTCATCTCCCCCACTTCACAAAATTTGTCGTTTTATTCACCCTCTTTTCGTTTGCTTTTTTCTCGTCAGATCTCTTGTTTACTTGGAATCTTGTTTTGCGTACTGACGTTGACTCAAGAAAAAACCAAATTGTGTGATTTTTCGAATACCAATAATAATGATTTTATTAGTACTCTGATTTCTCCTCCCACCACTACTGTGGAGTCTTGTGATATTAATGTTGTTTTGTTGAATCTTGTCATGAAAGATCAATTTTCCGGTACTCCTAATGAGGATGTCGCGTCCCATCTAAACGCATTTGTAGAACTGTGTGATATGCAAAATAAAAAAGATGTGGATAATGATATAGTGAAGTTGAAATATTTCCTTTCTCCTTGTGGGATCGTGCAAAACTTTGGTTTTCTTATTTTCCTCGCAATAGTATCGATTATTAGGATAAGTGCAAGGATGCTTTTATTACTAAGTATTTTCTGCCCACGAAAATTATTTCCCTTAGAACTCAAATCATGAATTTTAAGCAACTTGAGCATGAACATGTTGCACAATCTTGGGAAAGAATGACATTTATGCTAAGAAATTGTCCTACTCATGGTTTAAATCTTTGGATGATCATACAATTTTTTATGCGGGATTGAATTTTGTAACTAGAAATATTTTAGATTTCGTCGTAGGTGGTACTTTTATAGAAATTAATTTGGGTGAAACTACTAAATTCCTAGATAATATTATGGAAAATTATTCATAATGACATTCTGATAGAGCACTTACTAGTAAAAAAGTAAATTATGTTGAAGAAATTAGTACTTTGAGTGACAAAGTTGATGCTCTTATGAAGTTGGTTACTCGTAAAAATGCTCCTATTGATATTAATGATGTGCCTTTGTCTACCTTGATTGAGCAAAATAATGATTCTGTCACTATGAATTTCATCTCTCGACACAATTGTAATAACAATGCTTATAGAGGTAATTTTAATCCTTGGCCTTTTCCTAGAAATTCCTCTAATAATTATGGTAAATCCTATGGTAATTCTTATTACAATAATAATAGGAACCGCTCTGATCTTGAGATTAACATTAAAGAACATATCAATGCTAAAAAAGTTTTCAATACTACGATAGAAGAAAAGTTTAATAAGATTGATCGTATTTCTAGAAGCATTGATAGAATTTCCCATGATGTAGAAAATCTCAAGTTAAAATGTTTTCCACCTAATATTAATGAATCAATTAAAGCTATATGTGTTCCTATGTATGAAATTAAGAAAATAACCGCTATGCTTAGAGCTAAAAGAGAATTTTTAGAAAATGCGTTTTCTAGTGATTGCTTTCATGAAAATGATGAAGATCTTAAAGTGATTGGTGTTAATTATATTGATTCTTTATTAATAATATTAAAATTGATGATAAAGAGACTGAAGAAGAGTAAACTTTAGCTAGAAGGTGTCCCAATCATTTGGAGGGTGAAAATCTTGATGAAACAATTGATGAAAGTGTGTTTGGAGAGGTCAAAACTTGAACTAGTGATGTGCCCACTATTTTGGATTACAAAGACTTTAATTATGATAGTTGTTCTTTGATTTAATGTATCTCTTTGTTGCAATCCATGATAAATTCACCCCATGATTATGAAAAAATAAAGCTTTTACTAAACATATTGTTGATGCCATGATGAAATCTTTAGAAGAAAAATTGGAATTAGAGATTTCAATTCCTAGAAAATTACATTATGAGTGGGAACCTACCATTAAAGTCAAGATTTAAAATTATGAGTGTTTTTCTTTATGTGATTTGGGCGCTAGTGTTTCCACAATTCTGACATCTCTATGTGATGTGCTTGGTCTTACCAATATTGAAGAATGTTCTCTTAATTTGCACTTGGTAGTTTCTACTATTAAAAATCCTTTGGGAAGAATTAATGATGTTCTTATTCCTGCAAATAGTAACTATGTGCTCATAGATTTTATTGTTCTTGATATTGATTGCAATCTGTCTTGTCCCATCCTACTTGGTAGACCGTTTTTACGCACTATAGGTGTCGTGATTGATATGAAAGAAGGCAATATTAAACTTCAATTTCCCCTAAGAAAGGGCATGGAAAACTTCAATAGAACAATAATTAAGGCACCATATGAATCAATCATGAGGGCATCCTACGGAGCAAAAATAAAGATGACAATACTTGAATCTATGCATTTTGCCTAGGTAGGGGCGTAAAATGACAATGCCCAATCAATAAAATTTATTTTTACCATTTTATTTATGTTCTTGAGTGTTGAAACAATTATGCTACTGTTATGATTGTGTTTTTATGTTTTAATTAGCGCCTGTGCCAAGTAAATCCTTTAGGATCATGTTGGGTGATAGTTGATTTGATCTTGTTGAAAAACAGAAACTTTTGCGTCCAATAGCGGAATTTTTATAACTCACATAACTGACGAAAAATTATGAATTTATTACAAATATTGATATACAAATTTCTGATGTTGTCGTAATGTTTCAGAATTTTTTGAATTACATAAGTATGGTTAGAGTACAAATTACTACATTATGTTCTGTTTTTGACAGATTCTGTTTTCGTTGCATTGTGTGCTTACTTTGATGAATCTATGGTTTGTATTGGAGGGTATAAGACATGGTAAATTTAAAATACAGTATATATAATGCAATAAGAAAATATGAATGGGTTTCCAAAAGTACTTAGAGTGGTGATTTGCTTTATTATACTAACGGATTTCACAAAGGTTTTGTTAAGTTTTGTGTGATTGAAGTTTTCAAGTTTTGGGTGAGATCACGATGGATGAAGAAATAAGGAGTGAAAATAGCCTAATCTTGGGGATTATATGGAACCAAATATAATATCCAAGGAGAAAAAAGCAAATAATCATGGGGATGCTCTGAGTGGCATCCCCTCTTTCTTCTAACGACCATCGGTATTTTACTTGGAGCTATATTTTTATTCGTCACATATCAAGAGTTTTGCTTAGAGCGTCATGTATTATATTAGTCTTTGCTTGATTTGCTTTTTAGTTTGTCACAAGTATCCTTGCCGGACATACCTATTTGAGAGAGCCAAAATTATGCTATTATTTTTTAGAATTGCTCTATATGCTTCAGTTAAAAAATGAGCTATGGAATTGCTCTAGTGCTTCAATTATATCTTTTTGAGCATGGCGTGGTTTAAATTTTTGAAGGAATGCTCTCATGCTTCACTTGGATTAATTTGAGACTTAGTAAATTTTGAAGAAATTCTCTCATGCTTCACTTATATTTATCTGAGAGATTAATTTTTTTATGCTCATGTTCTTCACTTAAATTTATTTGAGCTTGTCAAAAGCAATGGAAATATATGAAACTATTCCGAAAGTGATAGATATTCATGAGGAATATAATAAAAACTTTCATGAAGATCATTGGACAAATTAAACTTGATTCCTCATAATAATTTTGAGACATGATGATAGTAATATGTGAGTAATGTTGATGAGTAGGTATGCTTTAGTAAGAATCACTACTGTAGGATGGTCCAAAGACGACACATCAATCATAGACCCTTCGACAAAACTGTGTGTGATCCATCAATCACAAACAGTATAGTTCAAGCTCCGCCGCCAATGACAAAAGTCGTGCGCGATGAAGGAATGAGCAAATATGGTTCAAAAAATAGTTGCGTGTGTCATGTGTTATATACAGTTTGTTCTTATGAATTGTTTGTGATTGTGGAAGATAACAGAAATGGTTAACAAACTATATACATGTGCATAGTGCGGCATACAGTTCACTCGGACAAACTGTTTGCACTGATCCAGCAGAACACAAACGAGTAAGCCTAAGAAGTCGTGTGTGATACCCTGCAAATAGTTCATTCATCAGAATTGTGCGTGAACACCAATAATAACCCAAATTATTCATCCTAACAACCGTGTGTCTTGTGGGTACCCATCAAATAGTTCATTCACCAGACATGTGTGGGAAGACCAATAATAACCCAAACGATTCATCCTGACAACCTCTGTGTGTTGTGGGCACATGATTGCTGCTAATAATTGTATGAGATGTGATTTGCTCTGTTTACACGACATTTATATGCTCTGTCTATAGAACACCAACATTATTGTTGTATAACCAACTTGAACATGCAGTTACATAATTGACTACACAACACATGTACATTCCTCAATATAAATTTACAAGAAGTAGACGATCACCAAATCATATTGTTCTTCTGATGACGGTTGCCGACACTTCTCTGCTTGTGGCTATCGCCTGCCGTCTGCAGGTAGGAGGCACTTTCTCATGTCAATGATCCTCATGTACATCTCGTAGCTGGTGTACGCGTCCTTGGCCATATACTTGATGTGTTCTTCATCTAGTTCGTTCACCCAGGCCATGTGCCAGGCAGTCTTGTCCTTCTCACACTTTGTTGGGGATACACATAACAGGTAGGCCCATGAAGGGTTGAAATATCATAGAAGCATGGGTCCACACATAAGGTGGGTCTAGACAAATACATACCTACTATTCACTCGAACAGGCAACGTCCCATCCACTTGGATGACAGTCGACCACTCGGACGTATGACCCACTCGGATATACGAACACCAACAGTCAACGAGGCAGTCGGAGCATCATCGGAGGTTTCGTAGTGGGCTGACATTATGGCATCAATTCTCTACATTGTAACATAGGAGGTGAGGGGGTAGCGCACCCTATATAAACCACCCCCCACCACATAGCTCCGGGGCTGTTTTCTTCTCCCTTGAGGGGCACTTGCTTCCTAGGCTCTCTCGCCATTAGTCTCAGGACTTAGCTCAGGCATGGAGATCTGTTCTCCCTTATCTCTCTCTCAAATACACCATGTACCTCATGTCTACTACAGATAAAACAAAGCCTCTCCGAAGCACGAGACGTAGGGTTGTTATCTCCACCGCGGGAGGCCCGAACTCGCTAAAACACTTGTGTCACCCATGTTGCATCTCGATAGATCATGCTCCGTTATCCTACCCCTCTCTAATGGTGGAATTGTTCCCACGACACACTCAGCCTTCATGTCTCTGTAGTAGGGGTCGATGATGGTCGCGACGAGTTCAACCAGGGGGTCCTTCTGCTTCTTCTTCTTGCCGCCCCAGACCTTGTACTGACCATGGATGTTGATAAGCTTCTGGCAGTACAAGCTCGAAGTCTTGAGCACCTTAAGATCGTTGGTGATTTCCACCGTTGCGAACCTATAGTCGGGGTTGTTGACAAACCTGGCAAAATGCTCGCAAGGCCTTCTAGCCAAGAAGTAATATAAGACAAGCACATGATGGCGCACGCACTACTAGACGACGGCAACGCTCTAATCATGCCCAGCATGATCGCCGGTGTACTCGAGGTCAAAGCCGACGACTTTGTACTTGCCATCTGCATCAAGCATCCGCTTCAACGTGTCGATGGAGTCCTCCATCACGCCTGGGCCATTGGTGTACACCACCATGAGGTTCGTCTTCCTGATGTGTGTGTCCACTTTGACAACAGTGGCGAACTACCGCTTGATGTCTACTACACAACCTTCTTCCTGTAGACTCGTGTTGGGCCTCCAAGCGCAGAGTTTTGTAAGACAACGGAATTTTCCCCCAAATGGATGTTGAGAACTTCCGTGGGAGGTGTAGGATGAAGATGGTCTCTCTCAAACAACCCTGCAACCAAATAACAAAGATTCTCTTGTGTCCCCAACACACCCAATACAATAGTAAATTGTATAGGTGCACTAGTTTGGTGAAGAGATGGTGATACAAGTGTAATATGGATGGTAGATATAGGTTTTTGTACTCTAAAAAATAATAACAGCAAGGTAAGAAATAGTAAACAGCGAGCAAAATGTTGTATAAATGCTTGGAAACAAGGCCTAGGGTCCATACTTCCACTAGTGCAATTTCTCTCAACAATATTCACATAGTTGAATCATATGTAAGTACCTCTCGTGCGACAAAGAGTTCACTCCAAAGTCACAAATAGCGGAGAACTAACAAAGAAATTATTGTAGGGTATGAAACCACCTCAAAGTTATCTTTTCTGATCAATCTTATGAGCTATCCCTATAAGTGTCACGCACAGTCCTAGAGTTCGTACTAAAATAACACCTTAAGATACACATCAACCAAAATCCTAATGTCACCTAGATACTCCAATGTCACCACAAGTACCCATGGGCTTGATTATATAATGTGCATCACATAATTTTAGATTCATCATATTCAATCCAACACAAAGAACTTCAAAGAGTTCCCTAAAGTTTCTACCGGAAAGTCAATACAAAAACTTGTGCCAACCCCTATGCATAGATTCTTGAGGCCACGGAACCTGCAAGTTGATCACCAAGACATACATCAAGTGGATGAATATAGCATCCCATTGTCACCACGGATATCCCATCACAAGACATACATCAAGTGTTCTCAAATCCTTAAAGACTCAATCCGATAAGAAAACTTCAAAGGGAAAACTCAATTCATCACAAGAAGATAGAGAGGGGAAAACTCCATATGATTCATCTATATCAATAATGTTCATGGTACATCAAGATCATGCCATCTCAAGAGCACGAGAGAGAGAGAGAGAGAGATCAAACACATAGCTACTGGTACATACCCTCGGCCCTGAGGGTGAACTACTCCCTCCTCCTCATGGAGACCGCCGGGATGATGAAGATGGCCTCCAGTGATGATTTTCCCCTCCGGCAGGGTGCCAAAACAGGCTCCCGATTGGTTTTTCATGGCTTTGGAGGTTTGCTACGCGGAACTCCTAATCTAGGTTTCTTTTCATAGGTTTCTATATTTATAGGAATTTTTGGTGTCGATCTCACGTCAAGGGGGCCACGAGGCGGTGACAAGCCTGCTAGGGGCAGCCAGGGGGTGGTCGCGCCTGGCAGACTTGTGACCTCCTTGTGCCTCTTCTAGCCTCACTCCAATGCTTCGGGGGTCTCTTTTGGTCCAAAAAATCATACTAAATTTTCAGCCCATTCCAAGAACTTTTATTTTTGCACAGAAAACGACACCATGGTAGTTCTGCTGAAAACAGTGTTAGTCTGGGTTAGTTCTAATAAAATCATACCAAAATCATATAGAATTATTGTAAACATGGCATGAATACTTCATAAATTATATATAAGTTGGATACGTATCAACATCCCCACGCTTAATTCCTACTCGTCCTCGAGTAGGTAAATGATAAAAGAAATAATTTATGAAGTGTGAATGCTAGCATAGTGCATAAATTTGATTAATGATAATTCCAAACACTTTTTCTAGCATCATTATATATCATAAACAGTAGCTCATCTCATAAAACTTCTCATGATGAAATAACAATCTATCCACATGTTAAAGTATAGACTAACAAACTATGCTTTCAGTCACCAAACAATTGCAATTCATCTTATTTTCAGGAGGGTCTATGTAAGAGCTTTGATTTAGCAAATTCCACATACTCAACCATCAAATAGTCTTCCATGATTTCTAGCACTCAAAGCATATTTTTAGAGCAAATGGCATCCGTCAAAAATAGAGAAAGATAGGGGATTGAAGTTTCGCCTCCCAACTTATTTATCGTATAGATAATTCTCAACAATAATCATTCATGATCAAATATATTTGAACGGCCATATATGCTTGGATCTTTCCCACCACATGATGCTTGCCAGGAGAAAAAGGAGAAATATAGGAAGTGGTGAAGATCACCATGACTCTTGGATAAAGGTAAGTACTGGAAAGTAAAAGATAGGCCCTTCGTAGAGGGAAGCATTGATTTGCAGAGGTGCTAGAGCTTGAGCTTTTAAAACAGAAATGAATAATAATTTTGAGCAGTATGCTTTCATTGTCACCATAACAACCGAGAGATCTCGGTATCTTCCATGGTAGATAATTATAGGCGGTTCCCAAAAAGAATGGTAAAGTTTTTACTCCCCCTCCACCAATCAATCACACTCCACGGCGAGCCGAATCCACGAGTACCGTCCATACCAACAACATTCCTGAGGGAGTTTTGTTTAATTATTTGCATTTTTTTCCTTTGATTTTGGGACTGGGAATCCTTATTAACAGCCATTTTATCGTGAATGATAGTGAATCAACACATATCGTGAGAATAACCCACCTAGCATGGAAGATACTAATAGTCCCTAGTTACTATATGAGCGATTCGGGCATAAAAACAGAATATTATTTGAAGGTTTAGAGTTTGACAGATGCAAATTTACTTGGAACGGCAGGTAAATACTATACATAGGTAGGTATGGTGGACACATATAAAACAACTTTGGGTGTAAGGTTGTTTGGATGCACAAGTAGTATTTCTACTTGGTGCGGAAGTTTTGGCTAGTATGAGGTGGAAGCAAGCACCACATGTTGGAGGATCCATAACAATATAACTTCTATACAAATATACACAAACATAACTCATTACGTTGTCTTGCTTGTCCAACTTCAAATAATTTGCTTAAATTTGAAAATAATTAATGGGTAATCACAATCATAGAAGATGTCCAAGATAGTATATTTATATGTGAATCTCTGTTCCTTCAATATCTTTTTCATGAATGGTTCAAGTGACCAATGTGGTGTTTGCTAATTTTCAATAAATTTTACCACCTATAATTATTATATGTGAAGTCATTACTCCCCATGGGATAAGCATATAAAAAAAATATAATTTCAGATTTATGATATTCAATTCATTCAACCATTTACTCATAGGATATAAGTGAATGACATATAAACAGCTCCAAAACATATAAGTGAAGATCAGTGAGTAGTCAAACAATTAAGTAGCTATGTGAGGACTTTCTCTCTCTCTCTCAATAAAGATTTTAAGATCTGAGTATTTTGTTTAAACAGCAATCAAAACAAAAAATAGCACTCCAAGAATAGCACACATCATGTGAACGAATAAAAATTTAGGCTCAACATAGGCTAACCGATAATTATTAATGAGGAGAGATGGGATGCGTAGCATCCCCAAGCTTAGATGCTTGCGACTTATTGAAATGTTTGCTTGGGGTGCCTTGGGAATCCCCAAGCTTGAGCTTGGGTATCTCGTTCAATCCTCTCATATCATGGTTTCACCTATTCTCAAAAACTTCATCCACACAAAACTCGAAAAGAACTCGTGAGAGATGTTAGTACACATAATAATAAATCAACTCTTTATGTACTGCCAAGACAAGTTGCACAATAATTTTCAAACATTAAGTACTGTATATCATTTCCACAATTTATATCTACCAATATGGGATATGAAAACTATAGGATAAGTAGATAACAAAACTATGACAGCAATCCGTCCAAACAGAACAGTCTGTAGTAATTTATGAAAAAAGTGTACTTCTGTAACTCAAAAAATTATAAAAATATAGGACATGCTATAAAATTTATATGACAACACTATGTAAACATTTCAGAAACTTTCCACAACCCAGTAAAATATGAAAATTGAATCACTATAGCAGAAGTTTCTGGTTTCACACAGCACACATCAAACATGCAATTCAAGCATACGAAAGGCAATTCTTGAAAAAAATTATTGAAAAATAAGACTATAAATAACACATAACATAAAACAACAAAACAAAATGATGCTTCAAGCAAAACACATATTATGTGACGAATAAAAATATAGCTCCAAGTGAGATATACCGATAGTGTTGAAGACGAAAGAGGGGATGCCTTTCGGGGCATCCCCAAGCTTAGACGCTTGAGTATTCCTTGTATATTACCTTGGGGTGCCTTGGGATCCTGAAGCTTAGGTTATTTTCACTCTTTATTCTCCTCATATCGGTGTCTCACCCAAAACTTGAAAACTTCAATCGCACAAAACTTAACGGAACTTTGTGAGAAGGGTTAATGTAATCAAGATAGATCATTCACTTAGGTAATGTCAAGACAAGATTCATAATTATTCCAACATTATACCCAATTTATTCCATCATTCTCAAAATTTATATTACTCAATATAAGCTATAGTAACACTTGAAACAAGCAAACTATGCATGCAAAACAGAATCTTTCAAAAACAGAATAGTCTGTAAAGATCTGAATTATCACCATACTTACCTGACTCTAAAAATTCTTAAACATTAGGAAAACTCAAGGAATTTTCATATAAACGTTGTGTAAAAATTTTAAAAAAATTGACGCTCCAGTAAAATCCGATAATTCATATACTGGACGCAAGACTTTCTATTTTTGCACAGAATCAAACAAGCAAGTATCCACACTATCCCAAAGGCTTTACTTGGCACTTTATTGAAATAAATGACACAAAACATGATTACTAAAGTATATTAATCACGTGAACACATTAAAATAGAAAGTAAAATTGTTGGGTTGTCTCCCAACAAGCGCTTTTCTTTAATGCCTTTTAGCTAGGCATGATGATTTCAATGATGCTCACATAGGAATAATAATTGAAACATGCAAGAGAGCATCATGAATCTCATGACAAGCACATTTAATTATAAAACACTTCCTATTCATAGAGATTTTGTGATCAAAAAATTTATGGGAACAAGAACATACCATTGTCACCACAGATATCCCATCGCAATACATACATCAAGTGTTCTCAAATACTTAAAGACTCAATCCGATAAGAAAACTTCCAAGGGAAAACTCAATTCATCACAAGAAGATAGAGAGGGAAAAATGCATATGATTCATCTATATCAATAATGCTCATGGTACATCAAGATCGTGCCATCTCAAGAACACGAGAGAGAGAGATCAAACACATAGCTACTGGTACATACCCTCAGCCCCGAGGGTGAACTACTCCCTCCTCGTCATGGAGACCGTCGGGATGATGAAGATGGCCTCTGGTGATGATTTCCCCCCTCCGTCAGGGTGCCGGAACTGGCTCCTGATTGGTTTTTCGTGGCTCTGGAGGTTTGCGGAGGCGAAACTCCCAATCTAGGTTTCTTTTTGGAGGTTTCTATATTTATAGGAAATTTTGGCGTCGATCTCACATCAATGGGGGCACGAGGTGATGACAAGCCTGCTAGCCGCGGCTAGGGGGTGGCCGCGCCTGGCAGGCTTGTGACCTCCTTGTGGCTCTTCTGGCTCAACTCCAATGCTTCGGCGGTCTCTTTTGGTCCAAAAAAAATCATACGAAATTTTCAGCCCATTCCGAGAACTTTTATTTCTGCACTAAAAATGACACCATGGTAGTTCTGCTGAAAACAGCGTCAGTGCGGGTTTGTTCTAATAAAATCATATATAATTATTGTAAACATGGTATGAATACTTCATAAATTATAGATACGTTGGAGACGTATCACCGCTCGGTGCCGGTAGCCGCCATTGGATCCGCCTGGGAAGGTTGAAGCGATGGAGAGATGTGCATCCTCTCTCTATCATTTGTCGTCGTGGGTGTGCTTCTTGGGTTCGGTGGCGCGATCGGAAGGTGTAAGAGATGAAGGTAAATGGGCGCATCGACCGCATGGAAGTTTTTGCAACTCTTAACGGCATGGTGGCACTGGTAGCGGCGCAACCGCTTGCATATGGCTCCCCAAATATGCCAGATCGTTCACGCATGGACGCCGGTAGAGCGGGCGTGCACGGACATGAGCACAATGCGCCGAGGACGCATCAAACACCTCATGCGTACATTCATTCGTGGTAGTGCATATAGAAAGATCGTTTGCTTTGTAATAAAATGCAAACGGTTTTTTATTATTAACCATCTGCGTAGTTGTCATTTATCCCACCTCCGTCCCGTCTTGTCACCGTGTTGCCTCACGAGGATTCCAGTGCATGCTTCGGGAGTGCGCAAGTTTCCCGCCCGGCACGCCTAAATGCCCAAAACACTCAATGCTTCAGAAGCGCACAGTGTTTCTTTTGGGCTTCCCATTCCCGCGCACGCACGCAGCAACACGCGCAAGCTTCCTGTTCCCGCGCAACCACGCAGGAATGCACGCAGGCTTCCCGCCCGGCTTGCCTTGGCCGCATGCTTTATAAACCCTCACGACCGGCCTCTCCACATCGCATTCATCCCCTCCCTACCAGTAGCTTCCCAAGTTTGCTTCTCCCTCAATCGCCAATGGCACCTGTCCGTCATCGTCACTCCGCCACTCTGCCAGAGGGTACCTCCAGTCAGGAGGGTGCACCATGTCAGTAGCGCAGTACCCAAAAGTGTGTAGTGCGTGTGACATCCTTGTTGGTTGTGCGCACAGCACCCACCACATGCTCCTTCACATTTTCCTGAAGGCAGCTGCTGCCGGGAACCACCGTCACCCCCTCACCATCGCCGGCCACCGTTTTCGCCACCCCACCATCTCCCTCCTTGGCGGCCACCACACCAACGTCCGCCTTGGCAGCCACCCCATGGTTAGCCGCCGGGGCCATCACCCGCCCCGCCACCGCGGCCCGAAGACAAGAGGAGGAGGCCGCCGCTGAAGCATAGCCGCTCGGCTTTTGCGTTAGTGGCCTAGCGCACTACATCAACTTCCTACATGAGGAGGAGGAGCGACATGTCAAGAAAGCATAGACGCTCACTGCCACCATGGCCGCAGCAGACGCCATAGCTATGGCGCGAAATGAGGAGATCTATGCTGAGTCCCGCCGCTTCGAGGAGGCGCGTTAGGAGCAGTCAAGGGAATCAGCGGTAGGCGACGAATTCGACTCCTCTAGCTCGTCGGTAGGATTCTCATCCTCTGCCTCTTACTGAATGAGCTCGGCAGAGAAGAAGGCTGTTGGCAGTAGCTCAAAACCCCTCCGAAGTAGCATTTAGGGGCTATTTTGTTCAGTTCATCTAACTATAGATATGGTTGAACTATACCACATACTTTAAATTAGCTAGTATATATAGTTGAACTAGTTATTTCAGTACGTGGTTGGCAACAAATGGGGAAAAGTTTGTTTGATTCAGTTGTCGAGTTGAACTATTTTGTACAAAGACCAATGCTTGATCTATGAATGAAATATATGTTACTAAATTTCAGTAGCAAAATTGCACCATAATAGTGATTTTGTTCCTGCAAATTTGGACAAATCTCAGTGTTTCCAATTTGACAAATGAAAATTTACCCAATATGACAAATTCAAATCTTACCTGACTCCTACTGCCAACGCATCGATCGGGGCTTACATGGGGTGCTTAGTGTATTAAATGTCTTAGCAACTCAAGTCCACAATGCATTGTTGCTAAGGTCCCTTCATTTAATGATTTAGCAACTAAACTCTTGCATGCATTGGTGAGTTTCCTTCATTTAAGTGTTTTGCCAAGGTTCACACGCTTGGCATTGTTTCTTCATGTGGTCACCAAACTCATATCTCTCCTTAATTACCTTCCCACATAAGATTTTTAAGCATACATCGCAACCTCAGCAGTTAGCACCAGTAGAAGTTCTAGCACCGGGAAGGGCACACGGGTCATCATTCACAACCGTTTGCGATGACGCAATGAAAAAATTCCTTCGCGCCAGATTTCCGCTTGGCTTAGTAGAGAAGGAACAATTGCCCTTGGTTTGCATATGGGCATTCAGTCTGAAATGTCTTTGGCGACTAGCAAAGGACACGCCACCCCGATGAGCATGCACAGAACACTGCTCGCTCGCCACCCATCTACTCAAATACCTGTCCGCATGCTACCTCATTGCCAATACAGATAGCGACACGTGGCCTTCACGTAAATGGTCTGTAGTACGTCCACAAATTATAAATAATATGCTCGTTTGTGATGGTAACTGACAGATTTTTGTTCCAAAATGCCTTTGTTATCTATTAATAATGCTTGCTCTTTATCTCAAAGTGGACAATAAAAATACCCCAACATATTTGTGCTTTATATGATGAGGCCCTGCCCAACAAAGACCTTGTCACATGGTTCATATTTGAATTATGTACATTAAATGCACATACAACTCAATTAATGTATAAAAAAAGCCATACGGTCCGTTAATAACTTCATATGTTTGTAGTACACACCTATTGGTTTATGTTGCTTCTAGGGGAAAAAAGAAGAGGCATTAGATGTCGTTTTTCACCCGCAGATGTGGCATGCATATGTTCCCTAATGGGACCACTGGACGTAGCTTATTGTGTGAGAACCTCATATTTGTAAGAGGCTTGTGACAAAACATGTCCAACTTGGTATTTTTTACCACGGCATATGTGTGCCTTGACATGACACCATTCCAAGTTTCATGAATTTCTAACAAGGTTTTGGATTTAAGAGAATTTGGAAACCAAGTTTCTCGGTATTTTTGGTTGAGCCAACATGCTTATATGTTTGAAATTAGTTCTCATTTCTTGCATGTGACCTAACACATGCATCCAAGGACACATATATGACTTTTCAACCTATTTTGCCACCCTAAACCTTGTGATTGTAGATCAAATTTGAATTATGCACATTAAATGATGCACCGAAAACTTAATTAATGTATTTAAAAGCTAGATGATCCCTTAATTTATTCATATTTTTGCACTCTGCACCTACATGTGTATGTTGTTTATATAAAGAAAATCAAGGAGAGAAGAGGCATCAGATGTCTTTTTGCCCGCATATGTGACATGCATATATAATGTTCCCCATCGAAACCACAAAGCTTCTTGTGAGGAGCTCCAATTTGTAAGGGGATTATGCAAGAACATGTGCAATTTGGACCATTTTTTTACCATGGCATGTGTGTTCCCTTGTCACGACACCATGCCAAGTTTCATGAATTTCTGACGAGTTTTGGATTTACGGAATTTGAAAACGAAACATCTCAATGTTTGCGGCCGATCCAACAGTCAATGAGATGTTAAAAATCCATTCCCATTTCTTGCATGGGACCTAAACATGCATCTAGGGAAAGACATGTTTTCAACCTATTTTTCATGTTTTGGACCTTGTGACTGTAGTTCAAATTTGAATTATGCACATTAAATGACTAGAAAACTCAATTAATGTGTTAAACAAGTCTCACTAACCCTGGAAAAATCCATAGTTTTGCATGACTGTCAGAAAGTTGCCCTATGGTGGCTCCAGAAATAAATTCAAGGCCAAAAGAGACAATGGATATTGTTTCGCACATAAAATATGAACTTTACCTATGGAAACACACGATCCTTCGATTTGTAAGAGGCTTTGTGCCAAAACTTGTCCAAAATTGGGCATTTTTTTTACCACAACACACACAACACGGCAATTGATGGCGTCATGCCCAAATTTAATGAATTTCTATCGAGGTTTGCATTTATATGAATTTTAAAACTAAATTTCCCGATGTTTGCAATCGAGCCAAGACGATGATATGTGTGAAATTCATTCCCATTTATTGTGTGGGACCTAAACATGCAGCCAAGGAAACGTATATGGTTTTTTGACATATTTTCATGAGCTGGACCGTGCAGTGATTGTAGTTCAAATTTGAATCATGCACATTGAATGCATAGAAAACTCAATTAATGTACTTAAACGACCAAACAAACTTTGTAAGATTCCATTGTTTCGCACGACACATTCATGTTACTCTATGGAGACTCCAGAAATAAATTCAAGGCGAGAAGAGACATCAAATGTTATTTCGCGCATAAAATGTGAACTATCCCTACCAGAACCACATGACTTCTTGTGAGAATCTTAGGTTTGTAAGAGGTTTGTGCCAAAACTTGTCCCGAACTAGGCATTATTTTTACCACAACACACATGCGCCATGACATGACACCATCCCAAGTTTCATGAATTTCTCACGATATTTAGACTTACTGGAATTTGAAAACATGGCTTCTCAAAGTCTACGACTGAGCCAAAATATCGTGAGTTTTGGAATTTGTTTAATTTCCATTTCTTGCATCGGACCAAAACATGCATCCAGTGACAAATGGTTAATTTTCAACCCATTCACGTGCACTCTAGTATGTGCTTAATTAACTGCAGTTCAAATTTGAACTATGCACATGAAATGTCTCAAAAACTCATTATATGTTTAACACAAAGTCCTATAGTTGCAAGTTCACTGCAGATAAATGGTATTGCCATCCAAACACCTTCAGTTGCCAATGTAACTTCATTTTTCGTCTCAAAGCAATTTGAAAATCAAATACATCGCAAATAGTTCTTGATCATGAAACGTGTGTGATGTGGTATCAAAATATCTTGGGCCAAGCCTCATTTAAGGCTTAGGCCGGAAGCTTCAGTCCACCATCGGCGCGTCAACCACACAGTCACACTTGTTCTCCAAGACCACTATACTATTCAAGCATCACCTTTGAAACATGGGGACGTGGATCTGCTTCATGAGGGCAACTTCGGTGACCCACTCCGGCATGAGCGTGGCTGCATCATCCATGAACGCGCTCACAACATCCTTGAGCACGGCCGCACTCTCAAACAGGGGTAGTTGCTGCATCTGAGATGGCAGCAGCAACATTCGTGATTGGGATAGCAAGTGGCGAGAATGGCATAGCAGCTGTCCGTTCCTTGGAGGTCGTCGTAGCACTGATGTCGGATGCCCATGCCTATGCCGATGCCGCCCACACCCAGCTCGTGTCGATTACCGCACAAATAGCAGTGGTCTTCTTCGACAACGGTCGGCAACCTATGTCCGAAGAGTTGGCAATCGCCAAGAGCGCTCGGGCAGCCGTCCATTCATCGGCAGCCTCCCTTGCCAAGAAGGAGGCTATCACTGCCCGGACCATGGCCGCCCACGCCAAACTCATGGCGGACTTTTCCAAAGAGATGGTGGGCGCAGACGACGAGATGCTTGCAGAGTATGTGGCGATGGATGCCATGGAGCCACTTCCCCTGAAGGTCGTCGAGCGCGAGCTGGTCATGAAGGATGCGGCGGAGATCGACGAGCGTCAGGCGAAACATTAGTCTTTGTTTAGAGCGCTAGTCTTTTGTTAGAGTAATGTTTAGGTCAACCAGCTATGTTTAATTGCTCGATTAAGTAGGTGCAGTCTATGGTGTGGGCTCTTTTGTGTAGTACCCAAATTAGCAATTGATGTTACATTATGCGACGACGTGGATAGCCATTGTAACCAGGGAAATTCAGACCAAAAATTTGCTGCCATATCCCCATTCCATCTTCCAATTGAAAATGAAATAAGTTCATCACACACACTTTTTTGGAATGAACCGTGTGCAATGTAGTGCCCAATCTTACGTCCGAAGCTTGGAGACAAACATTTGCATGTCCAAGTTCATCACACACGTGGTATATCACAGGCTTCGCTTGTGATGTGTTGATATCGAGAACTATTATGCACCAAATGAAAATTTTGGGCTGTCGGGGAAATATCTACCTCCCTCACCCCGGTACCAATCAAAGGTCACATTTCCCCCTTCTCCTCTACCTTTAATAGTTCAAACCTTCACTGCTTGCTTGTAGCACCGACGACGCTCCTTCCTGGTGCTCGGCCCCCTCCATCTAGTCAGGTAAACCACACCTCCCCAATACCCCCTCACCCCCTCCTCCTCCATCCCACATGGCCTGACTGGCATGACACCTTCCACCAAAATCACCGCCCCATCCTCCAAATAATCATCGCCCAAAGCCATGGTGCACTCAGTATAGCCAGGATCTTAAAGAGCATTTGGATGTGGAGAAGAAAATCGCGGCTGCACATGTCGATGAAGCAGCTATGGCTTCCATGCGTGCTGACCCCCAGATCTTGGAGGAGAACCACATCATCGAGGCCACCGTCGATGCTTCATGCGCTAACGCCACCATGCGGTTGGCTGCTATAAAGGACAGCTCATGGTTTTTCTCGAGTGCACCACCGGTTCGTTCGATGAAGACTTCGATGTGTTTTCTCAGCATGCACGTGCTTACCTCAACTCCAGAGCCGGCATGTTGGTGTCATGGCAGGATCAGGCCACTCACCACTACAAGGGGTGCACCCACGGTGTGGAAGCCTCGCCCTCTTCCAAGTTGAAGGAGCCCATCATCATCAACATCTCCGACGATGAGGAATAGCTTGTTTTTCTTAGCTTTATCACTAAGGACCTATGTTCACCTAGCTACACCGGTTAAGCACGTTTCATTTACCTATTGCGTGTGCTGCTACTGCCTTTCATTTAGAAATTCTAGTGAAATGTCCAATATAATGCTACTGCAACCCGACCTTCTAGTATGTTCTATTGTGCAATGTGGTGCTTAGTTAATTGTTTCGTTCATTTGTTGTGGTGATCATTTAACTATTTAATTCAATTTTGAAATGTGATGTACGATTGTTGTTGGTACAATTTTGTATTATTATGCATGTGACGATTAAATCGAATTTAGATCTACTAAATACATGTGAAACGTATAGAATTGCTACATTTCCTAGTTCTTAGCATTCTTGGTTTAGATAACAGGATTTTCCATGTGGCTCAAACTAATTTGTTATATCTGCAATGTGTTTATTTTCCATTAACATATTTCATTTATAGTATGCCAAATATCACTTGTAACCTTATCAATATTTGTCTTAAATATGTTGCAGGGGGAAACAATGGGGGACACTGAACTTTACCATCGAGGTTTGCACATCCATGGTCATTTGGCTAATAGCACATTATTGTGCAATTGCAGAAACCATTGTAATATTAATGTTTTATTAATAACTTGTTCTTGCACATGTAAGTCCTGCTGTAAGAGGTTTAGACCCACTGTTTGACCCTTTTTGCATGTGGGGAAATGAGGTGTCCTTGAATATCAGTCAAATCAGGAAACTAAGAAAGATTTTAAAAATAAACAAACTAGCTACAAAAAACAACAAGATGTTTGTCTGCACAATGAAGAAGATATCAGTCAACTCTAGGATGGCACCATCTCTTTCACCTTGTCCTTTTCCCTTCGCGCCCTTTCAAATTTTAGAAAAGATATTTATGCGTATGTTTGTTTTTAGTGCTTCTCAGGGAAGTCCATCTATGATTACGTCTCAAACCACCTGTATGATCAAGAGGCGATGAAGGTATTCATACAGCACCCACGCTATAATCTTGAAGTCTTCCTTAAGAGGACGAAGGATGGGCGGGCAATCATCCACATGCACTGGCCTAAAGTTGCCAGGACCTTCAACATCATTGAAGGATCAATATTCGCCTTCCACTTTAACAGTTTCTAGATGAGATTCATATTTTTATTTACCATCTATGATGATACTTAATTTACGAAGGTTTTAGATGTTGCATTTGAAACTTTGTCTTGTTGTGCAATTGGGTAGCTAGGCGGTATATGCATATATGATGTTGCACCCTAATGTAATTCAATTAGGAAATCCTGGTTGCCGTACTACAAATAAGAAATATATTATGTGGTTAATATGAAATGTTAATTTTTATTACTAAATGGATTATAAATAATTTATCAATCGGGCTGATTACTGGGGTTCCCATTGCACACGGTTTCTACAACAACACTGTGGGCGATGACCTGAACAAACCCACATTGTTTCTAGAAAGTTGGCGTGTTGGATTGTTGAGCAATCACACACGAATTCTAGTCGACAACTGTGTGCGTTAGGACACCCAATCACAAACGTTTTCACATAGCCAGTGTGTGTGATGGGCAACCCAATGCCAAACAGTTTCTTCTAGACACCATGAGTGATGTTTTGAGTAACGCAAATGACAGAATTATAACTATCGTGTGTGATGACCACCCCTATCACAAACGATTTATGTAGAAAATTGTGTGTGATCTGCAATACGAATGGAAACATACCCATGAGATCCCCTTTGTAGGATGCTAAGCTCATGTCACACGACTTCCCCAATATGTCTATTTGTGATGGTCCTTCCAATAGCAAATGATATATTTTCCCCATCGTGTGCGACCAAGTGCAGGCATCGCCGACATGTTTTTGCTTGCCGTGTGTGGTAGGGCCCCCTATCACACACACATGCAAGGTGACAGTTTAAGACTACATCACAGAAAGGGGTTAAAAACCATTTGTATAGCACGCGGCTGCACTAGAGAATATTGGTGTTAAGGTTTGTGACTCCCTATGCAAGCACGAAAGTCAATAGTTATGCAACGAAATTACATCCTACTTATGGTGCATTATTCGGTGTTAGTTATGTGTAATGCCCATTTATGAGAATTTTCGTTTCTTGGTTGGTTGCTTCTCGATCTATTTGCTATCCTCCACTTGTAATAAGTAAAAATACCACTTGTGCATCCAAAATATTTAAACCCAATTTTGCCATATGAGTCCACCATACCTACCTATATGTGGTATTTCCATGTCGTTCCAAGCAAATTTGTATGTGCCATCTCTAATTTTCAAAATGAATTTCCTTTTTGTGTGCTTGTACCGCTCATGAAGCGGTAGGGTGTGACCAATATTTTTCCATGCTAGATGTGTTATTCTCAAGATAAGTGTTTATTCACTTGTCATTGCATGAGAGTACGATGGTAATAGGGATGCCCAGTCCCGAAATGAAAAAGAAATTTACTTTATGTTGTGAAATAATAAATTCCTTGAAAAGTGTTGGTATGGATGGTACCCATGGATACGGCTAGCCATGGATTGTGAAGAATGGTGGAAAATGAATAAACTTTGTTTTATGTTTGGGAACCGCATATGATATATCTAGCATGGAAAGTATTGAAAATTCTTGGTCGTTTTCGTTGACAGGAAAGGCATGCCACCAAAAATAATTTTCTCTCTCAGTTTCAACTTTCAGATCTGGCACCTCTACAAATCCCTACTTTCCTCTGCGAAGGGCCTATCTATTTACTTCATACAATTTTTTCTTTTATTTGAGTCTCCATCTTCTCTTAAAAAGCACCAACTGGGGGGCACTATTATCATACTTGTGCATTGGGTGTAGCTAATATTCGAGTGTGTTTCATGAATGGATCAATGATTGAGCATTATGGGCTAGGGATAACTTTCTTTAGTGTTGATATTTTGAAAGACATGGTTTCTTGTTGGTATGCTTGAGTATTGAAGTCTTCATATCAAAGTATACTATTGCTTTGAACCATCTAAAAGTTCAAATGTCCATGCTACAAGAGAAAAGAATATGTGATGAACATGTTAGGCAGCATTCCACATCAAAAAAATTGTTTCTATCGTTTACCTACTCGAGGACGAGAAAGAAATAAGATTGGGGATGTTGATACATCTCCGACATATATATATATAATTTTTTATTGTTCCATGAAACTTTTTGGAGATTTTTTTGGACCAGAAGACAACTTGGGAGCCAAGGAAGCACCTAGGGGGAGGCCCGTGGAGCCCACAAGACACCAGGGTGCGCCAGAGGCCCCAGGCATACCCTGGTGGGTTGTGGGGCCCACGGGAGTCTCCTCCACCACCTCTTAGCTCTATAAATCCTTATAAATTCTAGAATCCCTAGAGGAGTCGACGAAACACAATTCCATCCACCACAAGTTCCAGAACCACGAGATCCAATCTAACACCATCACGGAGGGGTTCATCATCCTCATTGGTGCCTCTTCGAGGATGCGTGAGTATTCCACCATAGACCTATAGGTCCGTGGGTAGTAGCTAGATGGCTTTCTCTCTCTTTTGATTATCCATACAATGGTCTCTTGGAGATCTATTTGATGTAATGACTTTTTGTGGTGTGTATGTTAGGATCCGATGAAGTTTGAGTTCATGATCAGTTTCTATCCATGAATATTATTTGAGTCTTATTTGATCTATTATATTCATGATTATTTATATCCTAGTATTTCTTCCTCAAATCTTTGGTTTAGTTAGGCTAACTAGATCGATTTTGCTTGCCATGGGAAGAGGTGTTTTGTGATGGGTTCGATCTTGTGGTGTCCTCTCCCCGTGACAGAAGGGGCAGTGAGGCACGCATGTATGTTTCTATTAAGGATAACAAGATGGGCTATATTCCTACATGAATAGATCTTGTCTACATAATGTCATCGTTCTTATTGCATTACTCTGTTTCTCCATGAACTTAATACACTAGATGCATGCTGGATAGCGGTCGATGTGTGGAGTAATAGTAGTAGATGCAGAATCGTTTTGGTCTACTAATCTTGGATGTGATGCCTATATATTGATCATTGCCTTGGATATTGTCATGATTATTTGATCTTCTATCAATTGCCCAACAGTAATTTGTTTACACACTGTGTGTTATTTTCTTGAGAGAGGCCACTAGTGAAATCTACCGCCTCCGGGTCTATCCTTTTAATATATTGCTTTCCGATCTATCTTTTTCCGCATTTGCTTTCAGATCTTTTATTCCAAAAACCCAAAAATATCTTGTTGCACTTTTTATTTGCATCTTTTATTTTGTGTTCTTGTGCGATCTATTTATCCAGTCTCATACAAACCAATCTATCGTTTTCCATAGAGAGATTGACAACCTCTCTTACGCATCGGGTTGCAAGTATTTGTTCTTTGTGTGTAGGTACCATTTACATAGTGTTTCTTGGTTCTCCTACTAGTCCGATAACCTTAATCTCATAACTGAGGGAAATACTTATCGTAGTTGTGCTACATCATCAATTCCTCTTTGGGAAAATACTGACACGGTCTCAAGCCATGTTAGTAGAACACACCGGATCTACCTAGGTTCGGGCCACCGTGTTGGTGTAACACCCTACTCCTGCTATAGACTGATATTCTCTTTGGACTGGCAACAATAAATGTGTTGAGTTGTGAATGAATCGACCCCTCCACAGTTACAGGTGCCCCTTATTTATACTACTCCCAATCATCTCTTCTATTCAATGGTGGGCAGACACACGGTCTTCCTTGTCCAAGAAGAGAGAGAGAGAGAGAGAGAGAGAGGAGTGCACCCTTTGTCCTGGTGGACAAAGAGGGGTATGCCTTTAGGCTGTCCTGGGCAAGGTGCTACACGACAGTCTTGTAGCACCATAATGGGTGTTGGGGCCTTTAATGGCACTGTAGATTAGCCTAAGGCCTTGCATGCCATCATGCCACCCAAAGTCTACATTGCAATTGTCACGTCATGTCTTGGTTGTTGGTGATGTCGACCTTAGGTACTTCTGTCAACCAACCTCTCCCTCTATCTTCTCAGCGTGGCGTGCTACCTCTTGAGCTTGCGTTGGTTTTTCCTTGAAGAGGAAAGGGTGATGCAGGGAAGTAGATAAGTATTTCCCTCAGTTGATGAGAACCAAGGTATCAATCCGGTAGGAGGAATAAGCAAGTTACCAATAGATGCACCTACACAAACAATCAAACTCTTTCACCCAACGCTATAAAGGGGGTATCAATCCCTTCATGGTTATTTGCAAGGATTAGATATGATAGAGATAGATGTGAAAGATTGCGGAAATTAAAAACTAAATAAATTGCAGCAAGGTATTTTTGGTATTTTTGGTATTTTTTTCTTTATAGATCTGAAAATATAATATGGAAAGTAGACCCGGGGCCATAGGTTTCACTAGAGGCTTCTCGCTTGAAGCAAAATAACACGATGGGTGAACAAATTACCATCGAGCAATTGATAGAAAAGCGAATAATTATGACAATATACAAGGCAATCATTATGCATATAGGCATCACATCTGTGTCAAGTAGACCGAAACGATTCTGCATCTACTACTATTACTCCACACATGGACCGACTCCTATCTGCATCTATAGTATTAAGTTCATGAAGAACAGAGTAACACATTAGGTAAGATGACATGATGTAGAGGGATAAAATCAAGCAATATGATGAAAACCCCATCTTGTTACCCTTGATGGCAACAATACAATACGTGCCTCACTACCCCTACTTTGTCACTAGGTGAGGACACCGCACGAATGAACCCAAAACTAAGCACTTCTCCCATTGCAAGAATTACCAATCTAGTTGGCCAAACCAAATCAATAACTCGAAGAGACTTACAAAGATATGAAATCATGCATATAAGAATTCAAAGAAGAACCAAATAATATTCATAGATAAGCTGATCATAAACCCACAATTCATCGCATCTCGACATACACACCGCAAAAGAGTATTACATCGGATAGATCTCCATGAAGATCATGACGAACATGGTATTGACGCACAAAGAGAGAGAAGAATCCATCTAGCTACTAGCTATGGACCCGTAGGTCTGTGGTGAACTACTCACATATCATCGTAGGGGCAATGGAGTTGATGTAGATGCCCTCCGTGATCGAATCCCCCTCCAGCAGATTACCGGAAAAGGCTCCAAGATTGGATCTCTCTGGAATAGAAGGTTGCAGTGGTGGAAAAGTATTTGTGTGGCTGTTTTTGCTATTGGGGGGACATTTGGGTATTTCTAGGAAGAAGATTAGGGTTAGGAGTCCTGTCGGGGAGCCACACGCCTGGCGCGAACAGGGGTGGGGGCCGTGCCCCCTGGCTTGTGACCTTCTGGCAGGTCCCTTGCCTTGCACTCCAAGTCTGGTAGATGTCTCCTGGTCCAAGAAAAATCATCGCGAAGATTTTATTCCATTTTTCCTCCGTTTAATATTCCTTATCTGCAATACTCAAAAACAAGGAAAAAACAGAAACTGGCACTAGGCTCTATATTAATAGGTTAGTCCCAAAAATAATATAAAATAGCATATTAATGCATATAAAACATCCAAACCAAATAATATAATAGCATGGAACAATCAAAAATTATAGATACGTTGGAGACATATCAAGCATCCACAAGCTTAATTCCTGCTCGTCCTTGAGTAGATAAATGATAAAAACAGAATTTTTTATGTGGAATGCTGCCTAACATATTTATCCATGTAATATTCTTTACTGTGGCATGAATGTTCAGATCCATAAGACTCAAAACAAAAGCTTAAATTTGACATAAAAACAATAATATTTCAAGCATACTAGCAAACCAATTTTATCTCTTCCAAATATAATGGCAAAAGAAAGCTATCCCTACAATATCATATGGTCTGGCGATGCTCCATCTTCCCGGCACAAAGTATGTATATCATGCACAACTCCGATGACAAGTCAAGAAATTGTTTCACACCTTTTATGTTCTCAAAAAATTTCAACTCTCACGCAATACATGAGCGTGAGCCATGGATATAGCACTATAGGTGGAATAGAATATGGTGGAGGTTGTGAAGAAAAAAGAGAAGATAGTCTCACATCAACTAGGCATATCAACGGGCTATGGACATGCCCATTAATAGATATCAATGTGAGTGAGTAGGGATTGCCATGCAACGAATGCGCTAGAGCTATAAGTGTATGAAAGCTCAAAAGGAAACTAAGTGGGTGTGCATCCAACTTGCTTTCTCATGAAGACCTAGGGAAATTTGAGGAAGCCCATCATTGGAATATACAAGCCAAGTTATATAATGAAAAATTCCCACTATTATATGAAAGTGACAAAATACGAGACTATATAGCATGAAGATCATGGTGCTACTTTGAAGCACAAGCGTGGAAAAAAGATAGTAGCATTGTCCCTTCTCTCTTTCTCTCATTTTTTTATTTTGGTGGGCATCTAAGGCCTCTTTTTTTATTTGGGATTGTCTGGTCTCTTTTATTTTTCATAAAGTCCAGAGTCTCATCCCCAGTTGTGAGGGAATCATAGCTTCCATCATCCTTTCCTCACATGGGGCAATGCTCTAATAATGATGATCATCGCAATTTTATTTACTTACAACTAAAGAATTACAACTTGATATCTAGAACAAAATATGACTCTATATGAATGCTTCCAGTGGTGTACCGGGATATACAATGATCTAGCATAGCAAATGATATCAAAAAACGGACAAGCCATGAAAACATCATGCTAGCTACATTACGATCATGCAAAGCAATATGAAAATGATGGTGTGTGTCATAATAAATGGAACAGTGGAAGTTGCATGGCAATATATATTGGAATGGCTATCGAAATGCCATAATTGGTAGGTATGGTGGTTGTTTTGAGGAAAGATATATGGTTGGTTTAATGCACCCGCAAAAGTTGTGCGGTACAAGAGAGGCTAGCAAAAGTGGAAGGGTGAGAGTGCGTATAATCCATGGACTCACATTAGTCATAAAGAACTCACATAATTTTGCAAAAGTCTATTAGTTATCGAAGCAAACTATTAGACGCATGCCCCTAGGGAGAGGTTGGTAGGAGTAAACCATCGCGCGCTCCCGACCCTCACACAAAGGTTGACAATCAATAAACAAATCATGCTCCGATTTCCTTACATAACGGTTCACCATACGTGCATGCTACGGGAATCACAAACCTTTACACAAGTATTTTTACCAATTCACAATTACTTCCTAACATGACTCTTAATATTACCATCTTTATATCTCAAAACTTTATGCAAGGAATCAAACTTGTCAAAATACTCAATGCACTTAATATGGAAGTTTTTATTATATCCCTCTTGGATGCCTATTATATTAGGACTAAATTCATAACCAAAACCGATTACCATGCTGTTCAAGGACTCTCAAAATAATATAAGTGAGGTACGAGACTTCAATTATTTCTATAAAACCAAACACCGCCGTACTCTAACAAGATTTAAGTGAAGCACTTAGAGTATTCTAATAAATTCACGATTCATGCGTGTCTATCTCAAAAGATATGTGCAGAAAGTATGATTGTGGAAAACTAAAAAGCAAAGACTCATATCATACAAGACACTCCAAGCAAAACACATATCATGTGGTGAATAAAAATATAGCCTGAAGTAAATTTACCAATGGATTGAAGACGAAAGAGGGGATGCCTTCTTGGGCATCCCCAAGCTTAGGCTCTTTGGCATCCTTGAATATGATTTGGGATGCCTTGGGCATCCCCAATCTTAGGCTCTTGCCACTCCTTATTCCATAGTCCATCAAATCTTTACCCAAAACTTGAAAACTTCACAACACAAAACTCAACAGAAAACTCGTGAGATCCGTTAGTATAATAAAAATAAATCACTACTTTAGGTAATGTTGTGAACTCATTATTTATTTATATTGGTGTAATATCTACTGTATTATAACTTCTCTATGGTTCATACCCCCCGATACGACCCATAGGTACATCAAAATAGGTAAACAACACAAAGAAAACTGACTCTGTCAACAACAGAACAGTCTGTAGAAATCTGGAAAGTTCGTATACTTCTATAACTCCAAAAATTATGAATATAGTACAACCTGGGAAATTCGTATATCAATCTTGTGTAATAATTTCAGACTCATCTCATACTCTGATACATTTATAAAATTCCTGGACTGGGCACAAAAGTTTCTGTCTTTCAACAAGATCAAATCAACAACCACCATAGACCATCCCAAAGGTCCTACTTGGCTCAAACACTAATTAAATACCAAAACACAATTACTGCAGAATTAATAATGTTTCAAACACTCAAGAACAGAATCAAAAACATAAAAATAAAAATAAAATTGGGTTGCCTCCAAACAAGCGCTATTGTTTAACGCCCCTAGCTAGGCATAATGATTTCAATGATGCTCACATAAAAAAGCAATATTTGAAGCATTCAAGAGAGCATCATGAATATCATGACAAGAACATTTAAGTCTAACCCACTTCCTATGCATAGGAATTTTGTTATCAAACAGTTTATGGAAGCAAGAATCAACTAGCATAGGAAGGCAAAACAAGCATAACTTCAAAACTTTGAACACATAGAGAGGAAACTTGATATTATTGCAATTCCTACAAGCATATGTTCCTCCCTCATAATAATTTTCAGTAGCATCATGAAGGAATATCACAGTATAACTATCACATAAAGTATTCTTTCATGATCAATTATAGCATACGTGTCATCACCAAAACTTGGGGAACAAAAAAATTCATCTTCATCAAGCATAGCATCCCCAAGCTTGTGGGTTTGCACATCATTAGCATCATGGATATTCAGAGAATTCATACTATCAAAATGTAAATCATGATTTTCATTCAATGAGATATCATGAATCACCTTATAATTTTCTTCTTTCAACACTTCATCGAAAAAATTATGATTTTTAAGCAAAACTTCATAGAGATCATCAAGTGCACTCAACTCACTAGAAATTGGTTCATCATAATTTGGTATTTTGAAAAGATTAGCAGTGGATGAGGATCCATATCAATAGATTTTTAGCATGCAAAGAAGCAAGCAAATAGAAGGCACATGGCAACACAAGCAAACACGAGATCTGATGAGAAAAAGACAAACGAGAAAGAGACGGCGAATAAAAAGGAAAATCTTTTTTGCGAAAATTATTTTAGAAGTGGGGGAGAGGAAAACGAGAGGAAAATAAAAAATAATGTAAATTCAAGAGATGAGTTTGTGATGGGTACTTGGTAGGCTTGATGTAGATCTCCTCGGCAACGGCGCCAGAAATCCTTCTTGCTACCTCTTGAGCTTGCGTTGGTTTGCCCATGAAGAGGAAAGGGTGATGCAGCAAAGTAGATAAGTATTTCCCTCAGTTTATGAGAACCAAGGTATCAATCCAGTAGGGGGAACAACCAAGTAACCAATAGATGTACCTACACAAACAATCAAACTCTTGCACCCAATGCTATAAAGGGGTTGTCAATCCCTTCACAGTTATTTGCAAGGATTAGATCTGATAGAGATAGATGTAAAAAATTGTGGAAAGTAAAAATTAAATAAATTGCAGCAAGGTATTTTTGTTTTATAGATCTTAAAATATAATATGGAAAGTAGACCCGGGGGGCATAGGTTTCACTAGAGGCTTCTCTCTTGAAGGAAAATAACATGGTGTGTGAACAAATTACTGTCAAGCAATTCATAGAAAAGCAAATAATAATGACAATATCCAAGGCAATGCCTATGCATATAGGCATCACATCCCTATCAAGTAGACCACAATGATTTTGCATCTACTACTATTACTCCACACATCAATCGACTCCTGCTTGCATCTAGAGTATTAAGTTCATGAAGAACAGAGTAACGCATTCGGTAAGATGACATGATGTAGAGGGACAAACTCAAGAAATATGATGAAAACCCCATCTTGTTACCCTTGATGGAAACAATACAATATGTGCCTCACTACCCCTACTTTTTCACTGGCTTAGGACACCGCAAGATTGAACCCAAAACTAAGCACTTCTCCCATTGCAAGAATTACCAATCTAGTTGGCCAAACCAAATCAATAACTCGAAGAGACTTACAAAGATATGAAATCATGCATATAAGAATTCAGAGAAGAACCAAATAATATTCATAGATAAGCTGATCATAAACCCACAATTCATCGGATCTCGACAAACACACCGCAAAAGAGTATTACATCGGATAAATCTCCATGAAGATCATGACGAACATGGTATTGAAGCACAAAGAGAGAGAGAGAAGAAGCCATCTAGCTGTTGGAAATGTTCCCCAACACTAGCTACTAGCTATGGACCCATAGGTCTATGGTGAACTACTCACGCATCATCAGAGGGGCAATGGAGTTTATGTAGATGCCCTCCATAATCGAATCCCCCTCCGGCACATTGGAAAAGGCTCTCTCGGGAACAGAAGGTTGCGGCGGCAGAAAAGTATTTGCGTGGATCTTTTTGGTATTGGGGGAATATTTGGGTATTTATAGGATGAATATTAGGGTTAGGAGTCCTGTCGGGGAGTCACAATCCTGCCAGGTGCTACCTCTTGAGCTTGAGTTGGTTTTCCCTTGAAGAGGAAAGGGTGATGCAGCAAAGTAGATAAGTATTTCCCTCGGTTATTGAGAACCAAGGTATCAATCCAGTAGGAGGAACAAGAAAGTCACCAATGGTTGCACCTACACAAACAATCAAACTCTTGCACCCAACGCTATAAAGGGGTTGTCAATCCCTTCACAGTTATTTGCAAGGATTATCTAAAAGAGATAGATGTAAACCAGTGTGGAAAGTAAAAGATAAATAAATTGCAGCAAGGTATAGATCTGAAAATATATGATGAAAAATAGACCCGGGGGCCATAGGTTTCACTAGAGGCCTCTCTCTTGAAGGAAAATATCATGGTGGGTAAACAAATTACTATCAAGCAATTGATAGAAAAGAGAATAATCACGTAGTTATCCAAGGCAATGGCCGTGCATATAGGCATGACGTCCATGACAAGTAGACTAAAGTGATTCTGCATCTACTACTATTACTCCACACATCGACCGACTCCTGCCTGCATCTAGAGTATTAAGTTCATGAAGAACAGAGTAACGCATTAATAAAGATGACATGATGTAGAGGGATAAAATCAAGCAATATGATGAAAACCCCATCTTGTTACCCTTGATGGCAACAATACAGTGTGTGCCTCGCTACCCCTACTATGTCACTGGGTGAGGACTGTTGGAAATATACACTAGAGGCAATAATAATTTATTTATTATCATATTTCCTTGTTCATGATAATCGTTTATTATCCCTGCTAGAATTGTATTGATCGGAAACTTAGATACATGTGTGGATACATAGACAACACCATTTCCCTAGTATGCCTCTAATAGACTAGCTCGTTGATCAAAGATGGTTAAGGTTTCCAAGCCATGGACATGGTATGTCATTTGATAACGGGATCACATCATTAGGAGAATCATGTGATGGACAAGACCCAAACTATAAATGTAGCATATGATCATGTCAGTTTATTGCTACAGTTTTCTGCATATCAAGTATCTGTTCCTATGACCATGAGAACATGCAACTCACTGACACCGGAGGAGTACCTTGTGTGTATCAAACGTCGCAATGTAACTGGGTGACTATAAAGGTGCTCTATAGGTATCTCCGAGGGTGTTTGTTGGGTTGGCATGGATCAAGACTGGGATTTGTTACTCCGTGTGACGGAGAGGTATCTCAGGGCCCACTCGGTAATACAACATCACAATAAGCCTTGCAAGCAATGTGGCTAACTGTTAGCCACGGGATCTTGTATACGGAACGAGTAAAGAGACTTGACGATAACGAGATTGAACTAGGTATAGAGATACCGACGATCGAATCTCGGGCAAGTAACATACCAAAGAACAAAGGGAACAGCATACGGGATTAACTGAATCCTTGACATAGAGGTTCAACCGATAAAGATATTCCTATAATACGTAGGAACCAATATGGGCATCCAGGTCCCGCTATTGGTTATTAACCGTAGAGGTGTCTCGGTCATGTCTACATAGTTCTCGAACCCGCGGGGTCTGCACACTTAAGGTCCGGTGACATTTTGATAGTATAGAGTTATGTATGGTGATGACCTAAGGTTGTTCGGAGTCCCGGATGAGATCCCGGATGTCACGAGGAGCTTCGGAATGGTCTAGAGTTAAAGATTGATATATAGGAAGTCATGTTTTGGTCGCCGGAAAAGTTTCGGGCTCATCGATATTGTACTAGGAGTGTCGGGAGGGTACCGGGGGACCATCGGGAGGGGTGTCTTGACCCAAGAGGCTACATGGGCTATGGGAGGAGGTAAGCCATCCCCTGGTGGGCTGGCCGAAGCCTCCTCTAAGGTCCCATGCGGCTAGGAAAGAGTGGGAAAGGAAAAAACCCAAAGAAGGGAAGGAAGATCCAAATTAGGAAGGAGTCCTAATAGGATCCCACCTCCCTTGTGGGAGGTGGATTCCCTCCCTTGTTTGGTTCAGACGAACCTACTTGGAGTAGGGGCCAAGGCTGCCTCCTCTCCCCTTCCTCCTATATATATTAAGGGATTTTGAGGGCAGCCCCTAACCCTAATTGCCACGTGATGCCCTCTTCTTCCTCTAGATCTGTTACTCCTCTAAATTGGTTATGTAGTGCTTGGTGAAGCCCTGCTGAGATCGCTCCACCACCACTGCCACCACGTCGTTGTGCTGTCGGAGAACTCATCTACCTCTCTACCCTCGCTTGCTGGATCAAGGAGGTGGAGATCATCATCGAGCTGCACGTGTGCTAAACACGAAGGTGTCGTCCGTTCAGCACTTGATCGGGAGTTCGTGGGACGGCTTGCGATTTGGATCGCGAAGACGTACGACTACATCAACCGCGTTCTTTAACGCTTCCGCTTAGCGATCTACAAGGGTATGTGGATCCAATCTCTCCTCTCATAGATGCTCATCTCCTAGATTGGTCTTGGTGAAGCGTAGGAAAATGTTTGTTTCCCATGCAACGTTCCCCAACAGTGGCATCATGAGCTAGGTCTATGCGTAGATGAGATCTTGAGTAGAACACAAAGGAGTTTGTGGGTGTTGATATTCAGATTGCTTCCTCCCTTAGTCTTTTCTTGGTTCAGCGGTATTGTGGGATGAAGCGGCTCGGACCGACTTTACTCGTACGCTTACGAGAGACCGTGTTCCATCGACTTACATGTGACTTTGTTGCATAAATATGGCTGGCGGGTGTTTGTCTCTCCCACTTTAGTTGAATCAGATTTGATTAAGGCGGTCCTTGTAGAAGGTTGAAAAGCAATCTTCATATCACCGTTGTAGGAAAATCCAAATTAGGAAGTCCTAATAGGATGCCACCTCCCTTGTGGGAGGTGGATTCCCTCCCTTGTTTGGTTCAGCCGAACCTACTTGGAGTAGGGGCCAAGGCTGCCTCCTCTCCCCTTCCTCCTATATATATTGAGGGATTTTGAGGGCATCCCCTAACCCTAATTGCCACGTGCTGCCCTCTTCTTCCTCTAGATCTGTTTCTCTTCTAGATTGATTATGTAGTGCTTGGTGAAGCCCTGCTGAGATCGCTACACCACCACCGCCACCACGTTGTTGTGCTGCCGGAGAACTCATCTACCTATCCACCCTCGCTTGTTGGATCAAGGAGTTGGAGATCATCATCGAGTTGCACGTTTGCTGAACGCGGAGGTGCCATCTATTCGGCACTTGATCGGGAGTTCATGGGACGGCTTGCGATTTCGATTGCGGAGAGGTACGACTACATCAACCGTGTTCTTTAACGCTTCCATTTAGCGATCTACAAGGGTATGTGGATCAAATATCTCTTCTCATAGATGCTCATCTCCTAGATTGATCTTGGTGAAGTGTAGGAAAATTTTTGTTTACCATGCAACGTTCCCCAACAAGGACACCGCAAGATTGAACCCAAAACCAAGCACTTCTCCCATTGCAAGAATTACCAATCTAGTTGGCCAAACCAAACCAATAACTCGAAGAGACTTGCAAGGATATGAAATCATGCATATAAGAAATGAGAGGAGATTCAAATAAGATTCATGGATAATCTGAACATAAACTCACAATTCATCGGATCTTGACAAACACACCACAAAAGATGATTACATCAGATAGATCTCCATGAAGATCATGAAGAACATGGTATTGAAGATCAAAGATAGAGAAGAATCCATCTAGCTACTAGCTATGGACCCGTAGGTCTGTGGTGGATTACTCACGCATCATCGGAGGGGCAATGAAGTTGATGTAGATGCCCTCCATGATCGAAACCCCCTCCGGCAGATTACCGGAAAAAGCTCCAAGATTGGATCCCTCAGGAACAGAGGCTTCCGATGACAGAAAAGTATTTGCGTGGCTCCCTCTAATGTTGGGGGAATATTTGGGTATTTATAGGCCAAGAATTAGGGTTAGGAAACCTGCCAGGAGGCAACAAGCCTGCTAGGCGCGGCCAGGGGGCGCGCCTAGCAGGCTTGTGGCGCCCTCGCATCTCCCCTGACGTGCACTCCAAGCTTGGATGACTTGTTTCCTTCAAGAAAAATTCCTTCCGAAGGTTTTATTCCATTTGGACTTCTTTTAATATTCCATATCTGCAAAACTCAAAAACAAGGACAAAACAGAAAATGGCACTTGGCTCTAGATTAATAGGTTGGTCCCAAAAATAATATAAAATAGCATATTAATGCATATAAAACATCCAAACAGATAATATAATAGCATGACATCATCAAAAATTATAGATACGTTGGAGACGTATTAGCATCCCCAAGCTTAATTCATGCTCGTCCTCGAGTAGGTAAATGATAAAAACAGAATTTTTGATGTGGAGTGCTACATAACATATTTATTTAAGTAATATTATTTATTGTGGCATGAATATTCAGATCAGTAAGACTCAAAACAAAAGCTTAATATTTATATAGAAACAATAACATTTCAAGCATACTAGCAAAGCAATTGTATCTCTTCAAAATATAATGGCAAAAGAAAGTTATCCCTACAATATCATATGGTCTGGCTATGCTCCATCTTCCCCACACAAAGTATTTATATCATGCACAACCCCGATGAAAAGTCAAGCAATTGTTTTAACACCTTTATTTTATCAAAAAAATTCAACTCTCATGCAATACATGAGAGCGAGCCATGGATATAGCACCATACGTGGAATAGAATATGGTGGAGGTTGTCAAGGAAAGGGAGAAGATAGTCTCACGTCAACTAGGTGTATCAACGGGCTATGGAGATGCCCATCAATTGATATCAATGTGAGTGAGTAGGGATTGCCATGCAATGGATGCACTAGAGCTATAAGTGTATGAAAGCTCAAGAGGAAACTAAGTGGATGTGCATCCTGAAGAAAAATTCCACTAGCTATATGAAAGTGACAAAATAGGAGACTCTCTATTATGAAGACCATGGTGCTACTTTGAAGCACAAGTGTGGAAAACGGTAGTAGCAATGTCCCTTCTCTCTTTTCTCTCATTTTTTTGTGTGTGTGGGTATCTAAGGCCTCTTTTATTCATTATTTTTATTTGGGCTTCGTTGGCCTCTTTTATTTTTCATAAAGTCTGGAATCTCATCCCCACTTGTGAGAGAATTATAGCTTCCATCATCCTTTCCTCACATGGTACATGCTCTAATAATGATAATCATCACACTTTTATTTACTTACAACTCAAAAGAAAATTACAACTCGATACCTACGACAAAATATGACTCTATATGCAATATGAAAGTGATGGTGCATGTCATAAAAGGAAACGGTGGAAATTACATGGCAATATATCTCGGAATGGCTATGGAAATGCCATAATAGGTAGGTATGGTGGCTATTTTGAGGAAAGATATATGGTGGCTGTTTTGAGGAAGGTATATGGTGGCTGTTTTGAGGAAGGTGTTTGCTGCACTGGTGAAAGTTGCGCGGTACTAGAAAGGCTAGCAAAAGTGGAAGGGTGAGAGTGCGTATAATCCATGGACTCAACATTACTAATAAAGAACTCACATACTTATTGCAAAAGTCTATTAGTCATTGAAGCAAAGCATTGAACGTGTGCTCCTAGGGGGAGGTTGATAGGAGTTAACCATCGCACGCCCCCGACCCTCACACAAAGGTCTACAATCTATAAACAAGTCATGGTCCAACTTCCTTACATAACGGTTCACCATACGTGCATGCTACGGGAATCACAAGCCTTTACACAAGTATTTTTACCAAATCACAATTTACTTCCTAACATGTCTCTTAACATTACCATCTTTATATCTCAAAACTTTATGCAAGGAATCAAACTTCTCATAAATACTCAATGCACTTAATATGGAAGTTTTTATCATATCCCTTTTGGATGCCTATCATATTAGGAATAAATTCATAACCTAGACCAATTACCATGCCGTTTTAGAAACTCTCAAAATAATATAAGTGAGGTACGATATTTCAAGTATTTCTATAAAAACGCAAACACCACCGTGCTCTAAAAGATATAAGTGAAGCACATAGAGCAACATTACCCAACTCAAAAGATATAAGTGAAGCACATAGAGTATTCTAATAAATTCATGATTCAGCGTGTCTCTCTCAAAATATGTGTGCAGAAAGGATGATTATGGAAAACTAACAAGCAAAGACTCATATCATACAAGACGCTCCAAGCAAAACACATATCATGTGGTGAATAAAATATAGCCTCAAGTAAATTTACCGATGGATTGAAGACGAAAGAGGGGATATCTTCTGGGGAATCCCCAAGCTTAGGCTCTTTGGCATCATTTAATATGACTTGGGGTGCCTTGGTAATCCCCAATCTTAGGCTCTTGCCACTCCTTATTCCATAGTCCATCAAATCTTTACCCAAAACTTGAAAACTTCACAACACAAAACTTAACAGAAAACTCGTGAGATCCGTTAGTATAAGAAAATAAATCACCACTTTAGGTACTGTTGTGAACTCATTTTTATTTATATTGGTGTTATATATACTGTAATATAACTTCTCCATGGATCATACCACATGATACAACCCATAGATTCATCAAAATAGGCAAACAACTCAAAGAAAACAGAATCTGCCAAATACAGAATAGTCTATAGCAATCTGGAAACTTCGTATACTTATGTAACTCAAACATTCTGAAACATTAGGAAAACCTGGAAAATTTATATATAAATATTTTGTAAAAAATTCAGATCAATTAGACGCTCTGAAAAAATTATGAATTCCTGGACTAAGCGCAAAAGTTTCTGTTTTTTAGCAAGATCAAATCAACAACTACCATAGATCACCCCAAAGGTTTTACTTGTCTCAAACACTAATTAAGACACCAAAACACAATTACTAAAGAAGTAATAATGTTGTAAACACTCAAAAACATAAGCAAAGACAGAACACAAAAAATAAAATTGGGTTGCCTCCCAACAAGCGCTATTGTTTAACGCTTGTAGCTAGGCAGAACGCAATAGATCTAGGTATTGTCATAATAGTAATAAGGGAGATAATTCATTCTCATATCATACACACTTCTTTAAGCAGCCAATTTCCTTTGTGGGAATCAAAAATAATCAAAAGGGCTGAATTTAATAGGATAGGGATCCTTAAGATCAAGTGCGGGAGGGATAGGTTCCTCCTTGGCCCCTTATAGTGTATAATCAATTCATCATTATAAGCTTTCCTTTGGGTAAAGTCCATGAGCCTTTTTCTAAGAATTAAATCTAATCCATTATTTTGTATAGCAAATTTGTCATTGAGTTTAGAAATCTTATCAACCAAAAGCTCAGTAGGGACCTTTTTTCTCAAATTTTCATTATAAGCAACTTGATCTGGAGATCGTAGTCTCATTATCTCTTGTTGATTAAAGAGGATATCATAATTAGGGGTACATCAACCATTAATTCTATAATGAGCAAAAACTTCACTAGCCTCTTTCATGATAAATCTAAACTCGTGGGCTAGGAATATAGTGGCGGCGCGCTTAACAGAAGAATGCTGAATATTAGAGAACTCAAGAAAAATCATTTGTATGCAAGGGTGCATATGCAAAAATTGCCTCTCAAGTTCACTTATTAACAAAGTTATAGCATCCGCAAGACTATTAGTTTTATTGAGAATGGAACCTCCTAAGGTAGGAAGCATTCCCGCACAAGTAAAGAAATCTTGAATAACATCTCTTCCAATGATATTACCACTCCCTATGCGGGGCCTTTTTCTATGAATGATAGTAGATTCCTGTTGAGGGTTGTCATTAGCAAGGTCATCACAATTCCCCTCAAGATTATTACTATCTCTTTCATTAAAGATCTCCCTAGATTCCGACATGGTGGAAAATCAAGCAATCAAGCACACAAGCAAAGGAAAGGCAAACGAAAGGAGGGGAAATAAAAAGGCAAAGCTTTTGGTATTATCTAAAAATCGTTTTAGAAGTGGGGGAGAGGAAAACGAGAGGCAAATGGCAAATAAAGTAAATACAAGAGATGATTTTGTGATGGGTACTTGGTAGGCTTGATGTGTATCATCCCCGGCAACGGCGCCAGAAATCCTTCTTGCTACCTCTTGAGCTTGCGTTGGTTTTCCCTTGAAGAGGACAGGGTGATGCAGCAAAGTAGATAAGTATTTCCCTCAGTTGTTGAGAACCAAGGTATCAATCCAGTAGGAGGAACAAGCAAGTCACCAATGGTTGCACCTACACAAACAATCAAACTCTTGCACCCAACGCTATAAAGGGGTTGTCAATCCCTTCATGGTTATTTTCAAGGATTAGATCTGAAAGAGATAGATGTAAACGAGTGCAGAAAGTAAAAGATAAATAAATTGCAGCAAGGTATAGATCTGAAAATATATGATGGAAAATAGACCCGGGGGGCATAGGTTTCACTAGATGCTTCTCTCTTGAAGGCAAATATCATGGTGGGTAAACAAATTACTGTCAAGCAATTGATAGAAAAGAGAATAACCATGTATTTATCCAAGGCAATGATCGTGCATATAGGTATCACATCCGTGACAAGTAGACCGAAACGATTCTGCATCAACTACTATTACTCCACACATCAATCGACTCCTGCCTACATCTAGAGTATTAAGTTCATGAAGAACAGAGTAACGCATTAAGAAAGATGACAAGATGTAGAGGGATAAACTCAAGCAATATGATGAAACCCCATCTTGTTACCCTTTATGGCAACAATACAATACATGCCTCGCTACCCCTACTATGTAACTGGGTGAGGACACCGCAAGATTGAACCCAAAACCAAGCACTTCTCCCATTGCAAGAATTACCAATCTAGTTGGCCAAACCAAACCAATAACTCGAAGAGACTTGCAAGGATATGAAATCATGCATATAAGAAATCAGAGGAGATTCAAATAAAGATTCATGGATAGTCTGAACATAAACTCACAATTCGTCGAATCTTGGCAAACACGCCACAAAAGAGGATTACATCGGATAGATCTCCATGAAGATCATGAAGAACATGGTATTGAAGATCAAAGAGAGAGAAGAAGCCATCTAGCTACTAGCTATGGACCCGTAGGTCTGTGGTGGACTACTCACACATCATCGTAGGGGCAATGGAGTTGATATAGATGCTCTCTAGGATCGAAACCCCCTCCGGTAGATTACTGGAAAAGGCTCCAAGATTGGATCTCTCGAGAACGGAGGCTTCCGGCGGCGGAAAAGTATTTGCGTGGCTCCCTCTGATGTTGGGGGAATATTTGGGTATTTATAGGCCAAGAATTAGGGTTAGGATACCTGCTAGGAGGCGACAAGCCTACTAGGCGTGGCCAGGGGCGCGCCTAGCAGGCTTGTGGTGCCCTGGCACCTCCCCTGACATGCACTCCAAGCTTGGATGACTTGTTTCCTTCCAGAAAAAATCCTTTCGACGGTTTTATTCCATTTGGACTCTGTTTAATGTTCCATATCTGCAAAACTCAAAAAAAAGGGGGGAAAAGAAATTGGCACTTGGCTCTAGATTAATAGGTTAGCCCCCAAAATAATATAAAATAGTATATTAATGCATATAAAACATACAAAAGAGATAATATAATAGCATGCCATCATGAAAAATTATAGATACGTTGGAGACGTATCACCAGGCGCAGCCAGGGGTGGTGGTCGCGCCCCCTGGCTTGTGACCTCCTGGCAGGTCCCTTGCCTTGCACTCCAAGTAATGTAGATGTCTCCTGGTCCAAGAAAAATCATCGCAAAGATTTTATTCCGTTTGGACTCTGTTTAATACTCCTTATCTACAATAGTCAAAAATAAGGAAAAAAACAAAAACTGGCACTAGGCTCTAGATTAATAGGTTAGTCCCAAAAATAATATAAAATAACATATTAATTAATATAAAACATCCAATACAGATAATATAATAGCATGGAACAATCAAAAATTATAGATACGTTGGAGACGTATCATCGCGTCAGACGAGAGTCCTTCTCGCATCATCCCGAGGAAGCCTTTCCGGGGGAACATCATCCAATTTCTATGCGTCATGGCAAGTTGATGCGTTGTGCAGGTAACCATCATCATCCTAGATGTCGCCGCCAAGGCCTTGGTCCGCTAGCCCTGGGTACCCCGTGTTTCACTAGGCCAACAGCCGTTTGTCCCAATGAAAAGCTGACGACAAAGAGTCGCACTGACGGCAAATTACCTAATTCATGTAGTGTAAAGACCCCGCTGCCACAGGAAGGTAGGAAAAAATATGTCATGCAAGTTCTTATGATCCAAATATCCATTGCTACTCCATGTCTATGCTTTTACGCTATTGTCTTTGCCCAAGCTTCTATTACTATTGCCGTTACACTTGCTACAAAACTACTATTGTTACTGTTACTACTACTATTATTGTTTTCACTGCTATCATATTACTGTGCTATTAATAATTGCTACAAGGAAGTGAATTCTCAGGTGCTTGAATTGAAAACGCAACTGCTAAGGCTTATAAATATATGTTTTGGTTCCCCTTGTGTCGAATCAATAAATTTAGGTGAAATACTACCCTCGACAGCTATTGTGATCCCTATACTTGTCGATCATCACTGGTCTACGACAAGGCCATTTGGAAGTGTTGGGAGCCCTCTCGTGCAAGATCTTCATGTGGCTCGCCATTTAGTACAGAGTTTGGACATCCGATCGTCGACTGCATCATGGCCTGCAAGATGAAAGCTCCACATGTTTCTTTCATGGCCAAGATTTCTTGGGTGTGTCTGTGTGTGCACGCCAAGTCTGGATAGAGTGCTTCACTAGAGCAAGGATCCAATTAGACCTGATACCTACATCTGTCGAACGGTTAGAACAATGGTGGTCTATGGGGAGGAGGGGAGCTCCTAGCATGCACAGGAAGGCTTTTGACTCCTTTGTGACATTGGTGTGCTGGAGCCTTTTAAAAGAGAGAAACGCATGGGTATTCGGTAGGCGCCAGAATGTGACTTCGACTACAGGGTTGGTTCATATGACATTTGACAATCTTAATTATGAACTAGATACTAACACGGGGTCGAGGAGTTAATGTATTTTGTGAGTAGTTGATTTTTGTATCTGGATTGGCGTGCACACATGCGTGAGTGTGTGTGTGTGCGCGTGCGCGTGCGTGCATGTGTGATGTGATCCACCTATTGTGAGGATAATAGCCTCCAACTCTTGTACATTTCTTATACCTTCTATAAAGCTAAGGCATGCAATTTGTGTACTCTCAAAATAAAGAAAAAGAAAAAATCTGACACGGCTCTGCCTAGTCACCGGTCAACACGGTCAAAACTGTGTCAACTGTTGATTCCTGAACTAGGTTGATAGGAATTAGGTTGATAATTTAAGGTGTGTTTCAACCAGTTTTGTAGTTCAAGGTTAATTCTTAAACCAAGTGGTAGGTTTAGGGTTATAAACTGTACTTTTCTCCGTTTTGGATGTTCTTTATGTTCCTCCTCGAATCCTCCTTCAATCCATACAGATTGGGGGACATACGGTCTCTACCCTACATCAATCCTCCACATCCTTGCTGAGCAGAAACACGTGCATGGTGATTGGTTGCAGACCTGTTCTAGGCAGATGTAGAGTGTTTGGTGTTTGGTTACATGTGACACAGTGGTCTGGTAACCTCTTGTTGGAGTGGTGAGGTTACCAGCCTGCGCTCACACAGAGACAACATAAATAAACAGGCATAACATAAACCCATAAATCGGAATCTTTAACACACATTCACAGGTAATAAAATGGTAAACAATTGTGACAAGCAAAGTCTTAAAAATCCAGCACGGCTATTAAAGCATCTATCAGAGATAACTTCCTAGGCATCCATGGAAAATGCCTCCTCATGCCTCTTGCACTTGGTGAGTACCTCGACATCTTTAGAGTGACGGGAGTCGTCATCTTTAAGGCGAATGAGGTACCCGATCCTAATTTGGAGAGCAACAACGAAGGGCGACAAACCCTTTTCAAGGGTGATCCTCCTGTTAATCGTCCATACCATCACCCTTCATGAACATCCGGTGTTTGTGCTTGGCACGAATTCCTCTGGGACAATGGTCAAGTGCTTGGTGAACTCAACTGTCATCGGCAGGCACTCCTGTTGGAGATATGCCCTAGAGGCAATCATGTATGATGATATTTCCTATGTGTTTATGAATAAAGATAGTCCTTGGACATTATCATTGATGTGTATTAACAAGTATGTGACTTGTTTGTGAGACTATGCATTGTATGATGATTGTCCTAAATGGTCCTAGTCGAAAGAGCTGTATGGTAGCGCAACCAGTTAGACTATCATATGACACTGTGGATGGTCCGGTCTCACTAGCCATGTAGCATTGGATGCTAGCCGGATAATATGGACTCACAAAGGTCTGGTCGGATTTGACTAGAATCCGAGTCGAGATAAGGTCTGAGTTGGACAAACCCAACTATGAGACGCAGCGATAGGTCATCTGTGAGTCTCTCATACAACATATGTTCTATGTCCTAAGACTTGAGATGGCGCATGTACTCGGGTGGTGATAGACTTGCTTTGGACTAACCAAATGCTACTCCACGACTGGGTAGTTACAAAGGTAGGTTTCGGGCTTGTCCAAACCCATGCTGCGAGACATGGTCGAGCAAGATGGGATTTGCCCCTCCGATCGGGAGAGATATACTATGGGCCCCTCGGGTGATCCAACCTGGATAAGCATGGCCATGTGATGAGGATTATGAGATAATTTGAAGTGTTGGTCGGATTCACCGGAACGAGAAAGAGGTCATGCTGCAACAAGGATGACCATGTCGCCTTGTGCACGACAACATATATCGTGTGGCGAAGGGAATAGAAATGTGAAGTACAGGCTCGCCTAACCAGCTTCATCACACACTTGGAGTCGGCATGCCTTGCTAGAGGCCGCTACCGACTGGTCGATCCGGATGTGATATGACTCGCGACCAAGTGAACGAGAACCTAAGGGGTCGCGCGCTCTGCTCCGGCAAACCTGTACGTGGAATCCGGCGACCGGCGGTTCGAGGGAGATCGGATTGGCTGTTCGAGGGAGATCAGATCGGTTGTTCATGGGAGATCGGACGAGGAGGAGACGGACCACACGACCACGCTGTCCCAACTCTACTTCCGCTGCACGGCACTACGCATCTAGTGGTAACGATCTGTGATCCATCTCCGTAGCATGTTCTTGGTTGTTCTGCGTGTAGGAAATTTTTGAGTTGCATGCGATGCACCTACGATAGAACCCAACAGTGGTATCATATCCTCTGTTATAGGATTTGGATTCAAATCAGATGCATATTAGATATGTGGAGGCGGCAGATGAGATATGTCGTTGTTCATGAGATCGGCTATGTGCACAGTTCATGAGATCAACTGCACATCAGGATCGTTCAAGCTATGTTTTCTGTCAATCAGAATCGAAGAGGTCGTGACACAACCTACCCCTATTGGTCGGTTTCCTCCATCGGGGTTAACTATGAAACCTAAATCCAAATCGGGTTCACGATGATCGATGAGATCGATCAGATCAAAAGATTCGGCATGATCAGAATACAGATTTGATCTGTGATTTCCGAAAATGTGTCGTGTGCGTAGCGCCATGTATTTCGTACATGATCACACAAACCGGTAGAATGCGATTATATGCATAAGTTTGTTTTGCAAGTTTGATGTGAATAGTATGGCTCATATGTATGTGATGCATGTGTGTAACTTAACATGACCTGCATGTCATGATTGTCAGCCGGTAGAAGCCAAAGTGTTGTCATCATATTGTACAACGACCTGCATGTCAACTTGTGATTCTATGTAAATTTATTTCTAATTGTAGTAGTTGGAGGATAGAGATCAAGTTCGAAGCTTTTGTGTCCCGGCGTGACGAACAAGATGGAGTTCCTCCTTGGTCATCGGAGTAGGAGCCAGCCATGGAAGGACGCCCATGAAGGAGCCATACTATTTCACATATTTATGTTTATATAAGATGGATATTGATTTTTATTTATATGCATGTTAGTATTGTAGAAAGATCCCATATTTAATATCAAGCATATTGCCATTCCGGATGTTGCACCTTCGCACGTCAAGTACGTCTGGTAGTGGGCTCATAAAATGGAGGTGCTACCAGGTGTCCTTGAACTGGAGGGTTCGTGTCGGACACGGACATGCACTGCATCAGGTTAACTTGACAAGGCTATCAAAACGGTTTTGGGCCTTGTGGCAAAGAAGGTTGGGAGTCGGGGTATAAGATACCTACCCGACCGACAGGAGTCGTATGGAGATATGATTAGCAAGGTGTTGCTTACTGGATAGACAAGTTGGCTAGCAGTGATGCTAAAGCTCACTAGTCGCTCGCTCTAGACGGTTCCTGAATCACTGAGAGTTTGCGGAGGGATGCTAACTTCAGTGGGAGTAGTTCTGTTTAAGTATTGAATTACTCTACATAAACACATTGCTTAGTGATTGCATATTTTTTGTTGTAGACCAATGGCACCACCTGCTCAACCCAACTTTGCATTGAAATCAATTCTGGAAAAGGATAAACTAAATGGAACAAATTTTACCACCTGGTATAGAAATTTGAGAATTGTTCTCAAGCACGATAAAAAGGAACATGTTCTAGAGGATCCACTTCCAGAGGAACCCACCGAGAATGCTAATGCCACAACCAAGAATACCCACCAGAAACTTGTTGGTGAATCAAACGAGATCAGCTGCCTCATGCTGGCTTGTATGGAGCCTGATTTGCAACAGCATTTCGAAAACATTCAGGCTTTTGATATGATCGAGAGTCTGAAGAGCATGTTTCAGGTGCAGGCTAGGACTGAGAGGTTCAACGTCTGGCAATCCTTGACGGATTGTAAGCTGAAACAGGGTGATCCATTGAGCCCGCATGTGATCAAGATGATCGGGTACGTGCATGCTTTGGATCGGTTAGGCTTCCCACTTGGGGACGAGCTGTCCACGGATGCAATTTTGGGTTCTCTTCCACCTAGCTATGGGACGTTCGTCTCGAACTATCATATGCACGACATGGATAAGAAGCTCACTGAATTGCATGGGATGCTCAAGGTGGCAGAGCAAGATATTAAGAAAGGCACGCATCAAGTGTTAATGGTGCATAACTCGACTAAGTTCAAGAAGAGTTGGTCCAAGAAAATGGGTAAGGCAAAAGGCACGGAGAAGGTTGTCTCCGCCGCTGATCCGAAGTCCGGGCCGAACTCAAAGACCATTTGCTTTCACTTCAAGGAAGCTGGTCACTGGAAGAGGAACTGTAGCAAGTGGCTTGCTGAGCACGGCAAGAAGGCCGGAGATGCTTCTTCAGGCAAAGGTACACTTGTTACATATGTTATAGACATTTACCTTGCTGACATGCCTAGTAGATCTTTGATATTTTATACCGGATCGGTTGTTCATATTTGCAACTCGATGGAGGGGCTGGTAAGAACTAGGCATGTGGCACAAGGGGAGATTGACATCAGGGTCGGCAACAAAGCAAGAGTTGCTGCGTTGGAGGTCAGCACGATGCAGCTCAAGCTTCCTCCTGGATTTATTTTGGAATTGAATAATTGTTATTACATTCCCGCACTTAGTGGAACAATATTTCTGCCTCATGCTTGATGAGTCAAGGTTATGAATTCAATATAAAGGATAATGGTTGTTCATTTTATTTGAATGGAATGTTCCATGGCTATGCACCCATAGTAGATGGGCTATTTATTTTAAATCTAGAAACGGAACCAGACTATAATGTGAATGTCAAGAGGCATAAGCCTAATGACATAAATCCAACATACTTCTGGCATTGCCGGCTTGGACATGTTAGTCTGAAACGCATGAAGAAGCTCCATGATGATGGACTCCTAACTTCGTCCGACTTCGGGTCGTTCAAGACATGTGAATCATGCTTGCTAGGAAAGATGACTAAGTCTCCTTTTGCAAAGAGTTGTGAGAGGGTGTCCGAGCTGTTGGATCTTATACATAGTGATGTGTGTGGTCCAATGAGCATAGCGGCCAGAGGTGGTTGTCAGTACTTCATGACTTTTACCGACGACTTGCGTAGATATGGATATATCTATTTGATGAGGCACAAGTCAGAAACTTTTGAAAAGTTCAAAGAGTTTCAGAGCGACGTTGAAAATCAGCTCGGCAAGAAGATAAAACTTCTACGATCAGATCGTGGAGGTGAGTACATGAGCCAGGAGTTTGATAATCATCTGAAAAGCCGATGTATAATACCTCAGCTCACACCTCCGGGTACGCCGCAGAGAAACGATGTGTCAGAACGGAGAAATCGAACCTTATTGGACATGGTCCGTTCGATGATGAGCAAATCGGATTTACCCTTGTCATTCTGGGGATACGCTCTAGAAACTGCAGCTTTCACATTTAATAGGGTACCATCAAAATCCATAGACAAGACACCACATGAGATGTGGACTGGGAAGAGTCCTAGCTTGTCTTTTCTAAACATTTGGGGTTGTGAAGAATTTGTCAAGCGACTCATGTCGGACAAGCTTACACCCAAGTCGGATAAATGCATATTCGTGGGATATCCAAGGGAAACCTTGGGATATAACTTCTACAACCGAGAAGAGAACAAAGTGTTTGTTGCTCGGAACGGGGTTTTCCTAAGAAAGTGTTTCTCAGTCGGGAGGCCAGTGGGAGAATGGTGCGACTCGAAGAAATTCGAGAGCCACTCGGGGACAACTCGGTTGGTGATGAGATCACACCGGAGTCTGTCAGAGAACCCGTAGTGGAGTCGGCACCGGAGCCACGGAGGTCGGAAAGACTGCGTAGAGTGTGTGACGTTTTGTTGCTAGAAAGCGACGAGCCGGCCACGTATGCGGAAGTGATGGTGAGCCCAGATTCTGAGGCATGGCTAGGGGCCATGAGATCCGAGTTAAAGTCCATGGATGACAATCGAGTCTGGGACTTGGTTGATCCGCCAGCTGGCATAGTTGCCATTGGTTGCAAATGGGTCTTTAAGAAGAAAACCGATGTGGATGGAAATGTTCAGATCGACAAAGCTCGGCTTGTCACTAAAGGTTATGGACAAGTTCAAGGAATTGCTATGACGAGACCTACTTGCCAGTAGCGATGCTAAAGTCGGTGAGGATCATACTAGCTATAGCTGCATATTTCGATTGTGAGATATGGCAGATGGATTTTAAAACGGCTTTCCTTCATGGAAATTTAAAACAGGATGTATACATGATACAACCCGAAGGTTTTGTCGATCCAACTAATGCTGGTAAAATATGCAAGCTCAAGAGATCCATTTATGGACTGAAGCAAGCAGCTCGGAGTTGGAACATTTGTTTTGATGAAGTCATAATTGACCTTGGTTTCATCAAGAATGAAGAGGCATATTGTTTATACAACAAGTCTAGTGGGATCTTGGTAGTATTTTTGATCGTGTATGTGGATGACATACTGCTGATTGAAAATGATGTTTCGATGCTGAACTCAGTCAAGGAACCATTGAATGGCAAGTTTTCGATGAAAGACCTTGGAGAGGCAGTGTACATTTTAGGCATCAAGATCTATAGAGATAGATCGAGGTGGATTCTCGGCTTAAGCCAGAGCACGTACATAGACAAAGTGTTGAAGAGGTTAAACATGAGTGAGGCCAAGAAAGGGTTCTTGCCCGTCTCACGTGGTATAAGGCTAAGCAAGACTCAGAGTCCTACGACTTCTGATGAGCGAAACCGGATGAGTAGGATTCAATATGCCTTGGCAATTGGATCCATCATGTATGCCATGCTATGTACATGACCTAATGTTGCCTATGCAATAAGCTTAACAAGAAGATACCAGGCCGACCCAGGTGAGAGTCACTGGGCAGCAGTGAAAACTATCTTGATGTACCTGAAAAGGACTAAAGAGATGTTCCTAGTTTATGGAGGTGAGGAGGAGCTCTGCGTAAAGGGTTACATTGATGCTAGTTTCCAAACCGACAGGGATGATTGTTGATCGCAAACTAGATTCGTGTATGTCATGAATGGAGGAGCAGTGAGCTGGACAAGTTCCAAGCAAGATACGATGGACGACTCCACAACAGAGGCCGAATACATTACGGCTTGTGAAGCCGCAAAGGAAGATGTTTGGATTCAGAAGTTCCTGGAAGATGTTGGTGTGTTCCCGGGCTGGTCAAAACCGTTGGACCTTTATTGCGCTAACTCAGGTGCCATCGCACAGGCCAAGGAGCCGAGACAACACCACAAGACCAGGCACATAGACCAAAAATATCACTTGATACGAAAGCTCATAGAGAAAGGTGATACCAATTTATGCAAGATTCATACAGATGCAAATGTTGCAGATTCGTTGACTAAGCCGCTTCCACAACCCAAGCATGAGGGGCACGTTAGATCTATGGGCATTCGATGTCTATTTCATTGACTCTAGTGCAAGTGGGAGACTGTTGGAGATATGCCCTAGAGTCAATCATGTATGATGATATTTCCTATGTGTTTATGAATAAAGATAGTCCTTGGACATTATCATTGATGTGTATTAACAAGTATGTGACTTGTTTGTGAGAGTATGCATTGTATGATGACTGTCCTAAATGGTCCCTAGTCGAAAGAGCTGTGTGGACGCGCAGCCAGTTAGACTAGCATATGACACGGTGGATGGTCCGGTATCACTGGCCATGTAGCATCGGATGCTAGCCGGATAATATGGACTCAGAAAGGTCTGGTCGGATTCGACAAACCCAACTATGAGACGCAACGATAGGTCATCTGTGAGTCACTAGTACAACATACATTCTATGTCCTAAGACCTAAGCTGGCGCATGTACTCGGGATGGTGACAGACTTGCTTTGGACCGACCAAACGCTACTCTGTAACTAGGTAGTTACAAAGGTAGGTTTCGGGCTTGTCCAGACCCATGTTGTGAGACATGGTCGAGCAAGATGAGATTTGCCCCTCCGATCAGGAGAGATATACTCTGGGCCCCTCGGGTGATCCGACCTGGATAAGCATGGCTATGCGATGAGGATTATGAGATAATCCGAAGTGTTGGTCAGATTCACTAGAACAAGAAAGAGGTCATGTTGCAACAAGGATGACGATGTTGCCTTGTGCATGACAACATATATCGTGTGGAAAATGGAATAGAAATGTGAAGTACAGGTTCGCCTAACCAGCTTTATCAGACACTTGGAGTCGGCACGCCTTGCTAGAGACCGCTACCAACTGGTCGAGCTGGATGTGATCTGACTCGCGACCAAGTGAACGAGAACCTAAGGGGTCGCGCACTTAAGGGAAGGAACACGTGGGCTTTAGGATCCGTGCGAGGCCCAAGAGTTGAGCCCGTGTCGGATTCCTATATATAGTGGAGGTGCGGCACACCCAACCGGTTGATCGCTTCGGCGCCGTCATTAGGGCTTTGCATGTGTTGCAACTAGCCACCCCCACCCGTCGTCGCCGACTGTGTGATCGGACCTAGAAGTCCGCCGCACGGTGTTCCTCCTGCACATGTAGATACCGTTAGAGGTGGTGCACCTGCGCCGCTCTGGCGAACTTGTACGTGGAATCTGGCGACCGGCGGTTCGAGGGAGATCGGATCGGCTGTTCGAGGGAGATCGGATCGACTATTCATGGAAGATCAGACGAGGAGGAGACGGACCACACGAATGCGTTGCCCCAACTCTACTTCCGCTGCACAGCACTGCGCGTCTAGTGGTAACGATCTGTGATCCATCTCCGTAGCATGTTCTTGGTTGTTCTGCACGTAGGAAATTTTTGATTTGCATGTGATGCACCTATGGTAGAACCCAACAACTCCACCTTGGATGCAAGGATGATCTTGCAGAAGTGGCATGGGTCAGTGTCCTCATGGAAATGGTTATAATTCTTCGGACTCTTAGGTACAATGCCATGTTCCACTGTTGCTTTCCCTTCTTGTCGCCGACAAGTCCCTTGCCCTTGGAGGAGTTCCCCAAAGCAGACAAATCAATCTGCATTGAACAGGAGATAAGATTGATTTAACCCCCTTGTGAAAATACACATTTGAACATATGAGTAGGTTCGATTTAACACCTCCCCCTAGTGCAATACACACATGAAAGTGAGGTGGATTTGATGCCTAAACCAGGAGGAGATAGATTTGAATGGATGTAAGCTCGATTTAACACCCCCTACGAAAATTCTACTCAATATCATTTGCATCGCTCAAACCCCTAATCAGATATTCTTAAATCGAGTCCCAAGTCAAAACCGAAGGTAGATTCGATGCATAATTGGAGTCATTGGGTACAAAGGGCTTACTGCCATTAAAGAACACTTTTTGGTATGTTGATGAAGCCGGTGATCATCGTCGGTGCTAGCTCTCTAGATATTTGCTCCGTTGCTCGTCGTCCAGATCTAGTGCCCCATCCTCGGTGTGAGAGTGGAGAGTGAGAAATGAGAGAAAGGTAAGATAAGTTATGGTGACGCTTTGGGAAATAACATGATGCCTCGCATGTGGCCTCGTGTGTGCAACGCCTATGCCCACGTGCCTCGATTTACATCGCTCTGGCTTGATTGTGGAAATACAGAAGATCCTTCCAAGCTAGACTCTGAGGTGCTTGCAAGTCAAGAATCTATCGCAACTCGAGTAACCAAACGGACCAAAATTATATCCAACAGGTCTGATTGAGATTAATGGGTACTAAGAGCATCTCCAACAGACGCCCGCAGGCGTGGCGTGCTAAAAAAATTACAACGCCAAAATAGCGCTTTTGCGCGCGGAGCAACTCAGTTGCTTCACCAGGCGCCCAATTTTTTAGCACGCAAGTGTGCCGCTTCAACAGGCGTTGTAAAATAGAGCACGGGCGCCCAACACAAACAACATTTTGCATTCAATGTGAAACAAAGAAGACCAAACAAACACAAAATAATTCATTAAAAATAGTACAGTTATTTATTACAACTCAAACAAATAATTAAACTTCAATACAATAAATAGTTTATGATCAATACAACAAATAAAAAACACAACAAATAGTTTATGACCAATAGAACAAATGAAAACAACACAACAAACATAGAACATCATGTGTTTTGTCGACCATGCCATGTCCATCACTCTTCGATTAGATCCTTTTGAAGATCATCATGCGTTTCGGCACGTCGAATGGTATGATAGGAAGAAACAAAGCGGGCCATCCTCTCAGCCCTCCTCCACACTCGCACGGGACGTCCCGTCATCTCATACTAAGAGTAGTCTAAATCTTGCCCACGCTCATTCTTGATGATCATGTTTTGCATGATCACAAAAGCATTCATGATGTACCAAAGGATATTTTGATCTCAAAATCTAGTCTGTCCTCTCACAATAGCAAACTAGGCTTGCAAAATCCCAAAATCTCTGTCACATCTTTCCTAGCCGCCGCCTGAGCATTGTGGAAATCAACATTTTTCTTACGTTGCGGTTTTCTCAACGGCTTCACAAATGTTTGCCACCTTGGGTAGATGTCATCCGCAAGATAGTATCCATAGTTGTATGTATGGTCATTTGCTACAAACTGCACCGGTGGCAGTTCACCATTTGTAATACAATTGATGAGTGGTGACCATTGAACAACATTGATGTCGTTCAAAGATCCTGGCATTCCGAAAAAGCATGCCAAATCCAAGTCTCCTGATTGACCACCGCTTCAAGGATTATTGTGAAACTTTTTTTCTGGTTGTGGAATTGTCCATGCCATGCCTTAGGACGGTTCTTCCAACTCCAATGCATACAATCTATTGATCCAAGCATACCTGGAAACCCGCGAGATTTATTCATCTCCAAAAGCCTTCCGACGTCTTCAACATTGGGAGCTCTCAAATATTCCGGACCAAACACTTGCACGATTCCAACCGTGAAGCGCTTGACACACATGATGGTTTGGCTCTCACCCATGGCCAAGTGATCATCAACTAGATCCGCCGGAATGTCGTATGCCAATATACGCAAAGCGGCGGTCACCTTTTGAAAGGAGCTATCCCCGAGTTCTCCGGCGGCATTCCTTCTTTGCTGAAAAAATCGATCATGACTCGTCAGTCTCTCTGCAATGTGTTTGAACAACTCGATGCTCATCCTAAAACGGCGCCGAAAGTAGGACTTGGGGTGTGTGGGATTCTCCACAAAATAGTTCCTTATCAATTTGTTGTCTGCATCGATCCTTTCCCTCCACAATTTCTGACGACCGAAAACCAAACCACTGTGCTTCAGTTTTTTGTTGATGTGCATAGCTAGGACCATTGCGAGGTCCTCCTCCTCTTGAAGATCAAATTCTTCATCGGGAGAATCATAGGATGAACTCATCTATAAATTAAAATTAAAATTAAAATTTAACACTACAAACAACATACTCTAAGATCATCTACAAAATTTTAGTTTAGTAGCAATATATACCTTGTAGGCGTTTTGTCAAACACCTTGTGGGCGCTAAGCTACAAACCACCGTTGGGCGCTGTTCGTCGGCGGGACAGCGCGAAGGAAGCAGCGGCGGCCATCGGGGAAGCGAGGGGGAAGCGGCGCGTGTGGTGGGGATGGCGGGGGAAGCGTCGACGGGTCACCGGAGAGGGTGGGGAAGTCGCGCGCGAGTGGAGCTTTCAGATCCGACGGTTGGTGGGCATTCGCACTGGCGAGTCACGGTTCAGCGTGCAGAAACAGAAGCTAGAAAAATGCAGCGGGCGTTGCCGTTTTGTTTCACGCGCGGAGCAGTTTTTACGCGCATGCTGAAACGGCCGATTCATAAACGCGCGCTAAAAAACTGTTTTTTAATACCCGCAACTTATATAGCGTCTTTATTGGAGATGCTTTAACAAACACATTGAATCTAGTAAAATAGCTCTCAAGATATATAGCTGTGACCCTGCACATGATTGGTGTGAGTCCCTATAAACGGCGTCTGCGTCTTCCTTCCAAATCATGATCACCCCCAATTCCACTCAGGAAAAAAATCCCTCCCAAAGCGACAGACTACACGCGAAGCCCCACGTAGCAGAGGTGACAGTACAGGTAGCACCAACCAACCCAACCCAACCCAACATGGAAGAGGCATGGTGAGAAAGGAGGGGGTGAAAAAGAAGAGGAAAGTCGACGGCGGGACAGGAGAGGAGTGGAGTTTGAGCTTCCCGGCCCCGTCACGCGAGGAGAGAACCCCGGGGCATGGCGGACGTCGAGCTGGAGGAGGGGGAGGCCTGCTGTGACCAAGATGCCTTCCTCGACCCCGACGTCGCGCTATCCTACATCGTTAGTCTCTCTCTCTCTCTTGGAATACCGCCACCGTCGCGTTGATTCGGCGTGGAAGGTGCTAGTTTCAGTGCGATGGAGCGTCTCGATCAGTTCGATTTCGCGGGAACTCAAAATTGGGGGATGTACCGGATTTGGCGGTTGCTCCATGTACCGTCTGTTGGTCTAGTGATAGTACATAAATCAAGTGCTGAAACAGACTAGTCGGTTTACTCCGTCTATTGGGATGGTTTCCCCATCTTTCTTGCTAAAAGTGTCACCTTTGAGCTAGGAATGCTGCTACATTGCAGTATTTTGTTTGTTTCCTTGAATGTCAACTGCTACTCATTCCTTTCTCACTGAAGAAATGCATCCACGGTAGTTTCCTGTACGTGCAAAACGGTGTTAGAACGCTTCATAGAAATACGAAGCAGGCGTTGCTCATCAAACTAGACATCTCTAGGGCTTTCGACTCGGTCTCCTCGTATATCTCCTAGAGCTTCTTCAGCGGCTTGGGTTTAGTGATAGTTGACGCAACTAGATTGCCGCGCTCCTCTCGTCCTCATCATCGCAATGCGTTTTAAATGGTGTGCCAAGGAGGCAGATCGTCCACCATAAGGGTCTTCGGCAGGGCGACCCCTCACCAAACATATGCGGATCAAATCACGTCTTACAATAAGAAGAAATCTTTCTCGGTATCAATCCCCTTGCCCCTCATTCTTTGAGAATCAAAGGATCCTTTTCGAGTTTCCATTTCTTCATTTGGAATCTGGGCTCTTTTATCTTCAACTTATTTTTTTGACTTTATTCTTTATTTATTCTGGCCGCTCTTGTTCATCTTAGCCATCGACCCACTCCACGGTCTCCTAGAAGCAACCACGGCCAAGGGCATCCTTGCGCCGCTCCCGGCGAGTAGTTTAAAAATGCGGGCGAGTCTTTACGCCGACGACGCCATCCTATTTGCCAATCCTGTCAAATAGGAGGTGGACACGATCATGGGCATCCTGTAGCAATTCGGCTACACAAGCGGCCTCAAGATAAACCCACCCAAGTCTTCAGTGGCCCCGGTCCGCTGCGATGGCATAGATTTAGACGACGTACTGCAAAACTTCGGCGGTCAGCGGGTGGATTTCCCGATCAGATACTTAGGCCTACGATCACCCTCGCCAGATTGCGAGCAATTCACCTGTAGTTCGTTTTAGGCAGAATTTGCGCCCGGCTCGCTGGATGGAAAGGGCGTCTACTCTCCACGGCGGGGCGGAGGGTACTGGTGCTGGAGTGGATGTGCAGCTTTAGCTCCGGAGGCCTGGACTGACCGAGCCTCAAGCTCCGAGATCTTCAGGAAAATTGCGCTGCTGGCTCAGCCAGGGAGGGAAAGGAGAGCGATCAAGTCAATACTCATCCTTGTCTGTTGGGAAATTTGGCAAGAGAGAAACGGTTGCACTTTCAGAGGAAAAGAAGTAAGCACGGAGGACGTCATCAGAAAAATCAGAATGAACATCGAGCTGTGGCAGGCAGCCGGGCAAAAATGTTTTGAGCACCCCTTTGGGGCAAACGTCGGGAGAGATTAGTTCAGGCTAGAGCCCGAGGGCAGTGTACTTTTCTGTTTTCTTCCCAACTTTCAACCACCTGATCACTTGATCAACATTATTTCGCGTTCTCTTCTCCTAAATCAATGAAACGCCAGCAACATGCTGGGTCTTTAAAAAAAAAAGTACTCATTCCTTTCTCACATGCCCACTTTCAGGATGAAAAGCTTCAACATGTTCTAGGACACTTTCAGAAAGATTTTCAAGGAGGAGTTTCTGCAGAGAACCTAGGTAAACACTTGATGTTCCTTGCTTTCTCTGGATACTGATGCCAGGGAGATACTGAGCAGGGCACAATCTGTGGCAGGGCCCAAATTTGGTGGTTATGGTTCTTTTCTGCCCACATACCAGCGTTCTCCTACTCCTTTGCCTCAAGGCAGAAGAAGCTCACCTATGGTGGCAAACATTAGCACCACAAGATCACTTCACCAACAGCCTGCTGAGGTGCTTTATTCATTTCCGTTGTGCTCTTGTTCACCAGTATATGTAATACATTTGTGCAGTGTTTATAGTGTGATTATTACTAATGCAGAGCTTGGGTCAAAACCCTTCAACTGTAGCAGTCGAATCTATTTCCCAAAATAATGATACCACCGCACCTTCATCTGGTGATTTCTGTAAAAAGGAAAAGATCCCAAGCACAAATCGTGAGAAAGACTCTGCTCCGGATTCTGATTCTTTGGACAGTTCATTTGATGGTACTGATCACAAGGCACTCAAAGTTCGAATCAGAGTTGGTTCCAGTAATGCTTTGGTGAAAAAAGAGGCATCTATATACAGTGGTCTGGGCCTTGATATTTCATCCTCATCGTCTGAGGGGGGAAGTCCTGATGGTCTTGAGGGGCTCTCTCCTGAGTTCAGCAATATGCCAGATGAATCTCCTTGTACAATTCTCCAGGTAAATTGCTGTATAAGCTCTACTAGCGCTCTGTAACTCTGTGCTGTAAGAACTATCTGTTTAACTCTTCTCCTGCTCAATATATAGGCAGTGATCTGCCAATTCCTCAAAAAAGCAATTAACTGTTTACTTTTCTCTCTGCATGATCAATCAGACCATGACATGCTTTTCAGTTCCTGGAGGGTTCTTGCTATCACCTCTGCATTGTAACATTCTGCAGTTAACAAATAAGGTTGCTCCATTGTCAAAGAAATGCGGAAAACATTCGGATGTGGAAAAAGTACCTGGTACATATGGAGGCCATTCAGAGCCTGCTCTACATGTTGGACGTCTCAGAGACCAGATATCTAAGGAAAAAAAGTTAGGAAGTAAGAAAAATAAGTCTATAAATACAAATACTGGAATTATTATAGATGATACTAACAAAATCATGAGCGAGGAGACTACCCGTCAAGAGATTATATCAGACACACCCAGTATACCCTGCTTTTCTGGTATCCCAACCACGGAGTTAAAAACAGTGAGTCAATTTTTAGAAGAATCAGCAAGAAACGCATGTGTATCCAGGGTATATGAACAAAAAGATATTCAACTGAATGAACAGGTGGGTGGCGATGAGCTGGCAATAGATAAAACTGAAGCCACCAAAGAAGTGGCAACAAAGCATACAGAAAATGGTGGTCTTGAGAAATCAGGAACTGGTTACCGGGTGAAGGGCAAATTAAGATTTAAAGCTAACAAAGTGGACGCGTGTTTAGAAGAGATGGATATTACTAGTCACCAACACTCTCCATTTTATAGGAAGGAAGAGACCAAAGTAAAACTTGATGGAGAATTTGAGGTAGACATAGTTAATTTTGAAGGTAATGAGGACAAGAAGGATTGGGAGGTACCATGTGATGATTTGAAGAAGGCCCCTGGTAAAGAAAAAAATTGCTAGTGACAAACTGGGGGGAGATAATTACCAAACTGAGGTCAAGAGAATGCCAAATGAACAGAAAATCAGTTCTGCAGCATCATCTGATTTGATGGAAGATAACAATTGTACCCATTTTTCTGCAGCAGTTAAAGATAGGAAGAATGACTCTCAAATAAAATCTAATCATTTTGAAAACAAAACGAAATCAAATTTGCATAAAGATCTTGGTGAAAACCTGCCTATCAGATCTCAAGTAGACAAGGAAAGGGAAATGTTGGAGAACAGAAGTGCCCGTTGCGAGTTGCGACAAAAAGAGAATACGAGTGACAATAAGAAGGAATCTGATATGTCTGTGGCAGCAAAGGAAGAGATCCCAGCCAGTATAGAACACGGAAAATTTCCAGTTTCTAAAGAACAAGAGTTGCATGTTCCTTCAACCAGCTTGATAACAGCTAGAAATGGGGGTCCTCTTTCTGCACCTGTTGTGATAAGGGATCATTGGGTATGCTGTGACATGTGCCAAAAATGGCGTCTCCTACCATGTGGGGTGATCCCTTCTATGCTCCCAAAGAAATGGAAATGTAGCGTGCTTAACTGGCTGTAAGTTCAAGTTTGTGCATAAGCCTAAGAAATGCTTGCATGCTTCTTTATGCCTCGTGTTTGATGATACCGCTCACCCTTTACATGCATGCATTAGTATCTATACACGTGAAGACTTGTCTTAATACTTGGTCTGCATGCTCAACTTGATCAATTGTTCTAGTTGGATCTGACACGGATATTTTCTCCGTCCACATATATACTATAACACTAATCTTCTTAGAATTGGAGAGTCCACATTCAATTGAGGTCTTCAATTAACATCGTGACACCCGATTTTGACCTGGTCAACAATTTCTCTAAGCTGCCTCATTTAATTATTTTATTTATATCTCTATAACACTATACTCCTTAATTTAAAGAGTCCACATTCAATTGAGTTCTCCAAGACTCCAATTAAAATTGGATCATCCGATTTTGACCGGGTCAATAATTTCTCAAAACTCACTCATTCAATTCTTTAGACAAATACACTATGCTTCCTAATGGTTTTGGTCTACGATTTTAACCGAACTAACGGTTTTTCAAATCAATCAACTTCAACCGGCCTATAAAAACATATCAATCACGCCCATGCAGCCGTGGACGTAGAAATTTTTCCAATATATAAGGTTGGTTAGCATATAATATAGAATCACACCACGAAAGGCCCATCAAATTACAGAATTATAAATAAAAATAAAACACACTATGTCATCTCCCCCACACATCAAACGAAATATTCCATCAATTTCAAAATATAAGGGCATTAGTTTTTTGGAAAGTCAAATTCTTTAACTTTGACCAAGTTGAGAGCAAAAATATCGAGATCCACAATATTAAATAAAAAATATGAACGATGAATCTAATCACAACAATTTGATATCATGGATTTTGATATATTTATCTACAAATTTAATCAAATTTAAAAGGTTTGACATTTAAAAAAGTAATACACATTGTATTTTGAAACAAAGTGATTAGTTTTTTTTAATCTAACAGCACAGCAAAGCTGCGCTCAGTCCTTCTATTAACGCCATTTCTAATGAAATAACTCAATTATTAGATGCCTCTTATGATTACCTTGGTATTGAAATCAGGTTATGCAATAACTTTTCATAAATGGTTCTGAGAGCGGTGTTTTCCCTCGCTAAAAGTGTAATTCAAATTGTTTGCAGACCTGGAATGAATAGGTGTGACATTGGTGAGAATGAAACAACAGATGCTCTGAACGTACTGTATTCCACTCAAGTCCCTGCCACTGGTGGTCTTCGCTCTGCAGCTGAGGTATAGCAGCGTCCAGCACCTACAATATAAGTGGACAGTTTGAGCAGAGTAGAAAAAGGAAAAGTACTCCGAAAGGTGGAAACGATCTAGTTGGGAGTTCTTACCACACATCATCATCAATTCCTCTAATGAGCAACCAACTAACCCCTTCCAAAAATAAAAGAAGCGTTGATGGTGAGAATTATCGCTTTGAGAGGGATTCTGTGAGCAAAAATGGACTAGGCCCAGTGAGCAAATCAGCTGACTATGTTGTGGAAAGGCAGACACTTAAGCACAATAGCTACTCAGATGGAGGTTCTTCTCTCTTTCATATTTGTTACTGGCGCTCTGTATGATATGCACTATCTTATGATGCATTTTCATTATATGCTGTCTTTAGTTATTTGCATTTCTCACTGACATATTACTTCACAATGTGAATACAGAAGATCTTGTGGAAAAGTCTAAGAAACATGGGATTGATCAAGATGAACACAAAACATCTAAGAAAACTAAAAAAGTGGATCAGCATCATTTTGACAGAGATTGGAATCATGGATGTGATTTAACTGATGGGAAAGTTCCTGACGAAACCAAGACTTTCCCTGCAAAGGAAAAGACCATAGGGAGCTCATGTGAACAAGGTGACATTTCTTTACACAAAGGAAAAGTTTCTTCAAAGTATGATTTATTGGAAAAAACTAAGAAGATTGATGATGAGAATTTAGCCTTTGGTAAGGAGAATAAACAACATCATGAAGACATGGAAAGATTAGATTTGTCTGGCAAGAAAAAGATAGTGAAAGAACGTGAGAAGATTCAGAAATATTTAGTGGACCACGTAAGCAAAGGAGAAAAGAATGAGAACTCGAAGGAAAGGAAGCCAAAAATAATGAATTGCAAAGAACTTATGTCCAAGGTGGATACTAGATCTGTAAAAGTGTGGGATGCAGATGCAATGTTGTCTTCTGCTGATGGGTGTCTAAACAATGAGCTAGTTGCCGATAACAAATATGTTACTGGAAAAGAAGTTCCATCAGAACTTTGGGAAAATTTACCTCCCAGGCAGGCTTTGGAATCGGCTGAACCCAATAGAAAGCCGGATGCGGCCTATCTCCAGACACCTACTGTTGCTACTCCAAGTTCTTCAAAGATCTCGAGCTCTCAGAGAAACAAAAACTCTCAAGAAGCAAAAGGCTCTCCAGTTGATTCAGTCTCTTCATCACCATTGGGAAACTTTAATAGCGCAAGGCTTTCTCATGGTAGAATGACTGGAAAAGGTGGATCACTGAATGCTGATTCAAGTGCAGTGAGTTGTGGAAAAAAGCAGTCACAGGAGTTAATTGGAGAAGAGAAATCACAGCATAGTATTGATAATCAAAAGATGAGGAAGCCCATTGTTGCTCAAGTTGCCCATATGCATCTGAAAGAAGGCAAATCAGAGGTCCACTCCACTCCAGTAAAATCTGATGCTTCCAAAATGAAAGCACATTTGAGGGGATCCAATGTTGAAATTGGCTATCAACATGGCATTATGAGGCAAGCAATTTCCAATAATTCAGACATTGCAAGTCCAATTAGGAAGGATAATAGTATGGTTGTGTTTGCTCTTAAGGAAGCTCGAGACTTAAAGCATATGGCGAATCATCTGAAGGTTGTTGATTCCCATTTCATTTTAAGTGTTTTCTGAGCATGATTTACCCATTTTATCAACTTCTTTTATATGTTTCTGACCACAATCTACCTGCAGAATAAGGGACAAGAACTTGAAAGTACAGGCCTATACTTTGAAGCGGCTTTGAAGTTTCTGCATGTCGCGTCTCTTTTGGAGTGTACTCTGAAACTGCAAACCTCCGCGAGTAAGCTAGCTGTACACTTGCCTCTTTAATATGTATCTTTTACCAAGTGGTTTAATGTGTATTGTTGAAGTGTATATGTGGATTGCACTAGCCCTTTCCATTAGTTTGGACTTTTGGTTGCGTTAGATAGTACATGAAGCTTAACATGGTATCAGAGCTAAGGTCTTGAGTTCAAGTCCTGGCTTTTGAAGTTTATCTAAAAAATTGCTGCTGCCCCTTGGTCCATGTATAGGCCTCTTGACCATACCTCTGAGTCTGTCCACGTGTTGACTTTCCGCGTCACACGTGTGAGAGGGTGTTGAAGTGTATATGTGGATTGCACTAGCCCTTTCCATCAGTTTGGACTTTTGGTTGCGTTGGCTAGTGCATGAAGCTTAACATGTATATTGTGGTTGCGAGATACATATGAGTGTAACTCCTTTGAGTAAACCTGAGAAGTATACTTTACTTAATTCTTGACCCACCTGAGATTTAATTTGTATCAAATATTTGCGATATTTTTGTGAGTTGCATCCTCACCTTGCACTGCACAACTCAAACGAATTTTCTGATGATTGAGAATTGTGAAGTCATTTAATCTAGTTGCACCCACCTTCTAAGTTATCGCACCTGTGATACTATTTATCCTTATTTGATTTTCTTTCATATGAAATCAGTGTTCCAATTTAAAAATGCACGATTTTGATAAATTTCACGTCTTGACTTCAAATTATAAACCAAAGTAGCCACGTCAATAAACCTAGAGAGCAATTTTAACATGGTCCCTATTACCCCTTCTTTTCACATGGGAGGTAAGAAGCTAAGAGTTAATAAGACCACTATTTAATGTAATCAACGGCTCGGATCTATTATATACTTCTTACCTCTCATGTGAAAAGAGGAGGTAAGAGGGACCATGTTAAATGATAGATCAATAAAACTATTGCTTATTGATTGATTTGGTGAGGCATACAAGAGTATATAAAGAGGTTACAAACCGACTTGGGCTAAGGTTACAAACCGACTTGGACTAGAAGTCGTATAACATAATGACTACTCTAACATCCCCCCGCAGTATCAACGGCAGGCTCGACGACGTTGAGACTGAAACAGATATCTTGAAACGGCTTAGTAGGTAGTCCTTTGGTGAAAATGTCAGCAAACTGAGCCTAGAGGGAACATGAAGCACCCGAACCTGACCAAGAGCGACCTTCTCACGAACAAAATGAATGTCAGTCTCAATATGTTTGGTTCGTCGGTGTTGAACTGGATTGCCGGTCATGTAGACTGCTGATATGTTGTCACAGTAGACAATAGTGGCCTGCACAATCGGCCTGTGTAGCTCGGAGAGTAACTGGTGAAGCCAGATTGTATCTGCAACGGCACGTGCCACGGCGCGGTACTCAGCTTCGGCCGACGAGCGGGAGACCGTAACCTGTCTTTTCGAGGACCAAGAAATTAAATTGTTACCAAGAAAAGCACAAAATCCGAAAGTGGACCTTCGAGTGTCAGGACAACCAGCCCAGTCTGCATCAGAGTATGCGGTAAGAGAGTTTGGAGAAGAATTATTTATGTGAAGACCATGATTGAGAGTTCCCTTTAAATACCGAAGAATGCGCTTAACATGATTATAGTGAGGAACCCGTGGATCATGCATATAGAGACATCTTGTTGAACAGCAAAAGAGATTTCAGGACGAGTAATAGTGAGATATTGGAGAGCACTTGTTAAGCTATGATAGAGAGTAGGATCCGAAAAGGGTTCACCGGCAGCCGAAAGTTTGAAACTAGTATCGACAGGAGTGCGAGATGATTGACAGTCAAGCATACCAGCACGATTAAGGAGATCAAGAATATACTGACGTTGGGAAAGAAATAGGCTGGATGAATCGCGAACAATAGCAATGCCTAAAAAATGATGAAGTCCTAGGTCAGTCATAGAGAACTCAGATCTAAGAAGAGAAACAATATGATCTAAGAACTTTTGGGAGGATGCGTTGAGAATGATATCATTGACATAGAGAAGGAGGTAGGCAGTTTCTTGAAGAGAACCATGGAGGAAAGCATTTTTAACATCAAGTTGGTGAATAGGTCAGGAAGAGGAGACAACAACACTAAGAACGGTACGAATGGTGCTAGGTTTAACAACGGGAGAAAAGGTTTCGTCGTAATCAATACCTTGTTGTTGAGAATAACCACGACATACCCACCGGACTTTATAGCATGAGAGGCTCCCATCGGAGTGAAACTTTTGACGAAAAATCCATTTGCCAGAAACAATATTTGTATTGAAAGGACGTGGAACAAGCTGCCATGTGTTGTTTTCAAGTAAAGCATTATATTCTTCTTGCATGGCAGCGGCTCAATTGGGATCAAGTAGAGCAGTTTTGTAATTCTTTGGGAGGGAAGAGAGAGATACGGTGGTATGAAGGTTTAGGCGATCTTTGGGTTGATGAAATCCTGATTTGGCCCGAGTACGCATGCGGTGATCATTGATCGGGGCTGCTGTAGGAACATCACTAGGGGGTATGATTGGTACTGGTGAGTCCGGCGCAGCAGAAGAGTCGGACGAAGGAGCAGGGTTGGGCGGTGGGGTGGGAGTAGGGGTCGGGGGTGTTGGGGAGGGAGCAGGGGTTGGGGATGGGGGTGACGGCTCAAGAGGGGTGTGAGGAGGGTTGTTATCGGCTGTGGCTGGTGGTGGTGTAGGGGTAGTGGTAGGTGTGATTGTTGTTGGTGTTATGTTGTGTTCATCATGTGTGGGTGGAGGAAGGGGAGTATAGAGTTGGAAAGGTCGGGGAGAGGGGTGTTGGCCGAGCTAGGGGGTGTGGATGGGGTAGTAATGCGTTGAGAGAAAGGAAAAATGTGCTCAGCAAACGTAACATGACGAGAGACATGAACATGTCCTGTGTGAAGGTCGAGACAGCGATAGCCTTTGTGTTCGTCGGAGAAGCCGAGAAAAGCACATGGGATAGATCGTGGTGACAATTTATTAGCGGAAGTGGCGTAGGCATTGGGAAAACAGAGACAGCCGAAAACACGAACCGCGGAGTAGTCGGGGTGTGAAAGAAAGAGGGAATAATAGGGAGTGGTATTGGGATTAGTTTTGGTAGGTCGAATGTTTAGAAGAAAGGTGGCCATGTGTAGGGCTTCAGCCCAAAACTTGGGAGGCATAGAAGATTGAATGAGAAGGGTCCGAACAATATCATTAAGGGTGCGAAGAGAACGTTCGGCTTTACCATTTTGAGGGGAAGTGTAGGGACATGAGAATATAAGCAGGATGCCATGTTGCAAGAAGAATGTACGATTTTTAATGTTATCGAACTCGCGACCGTTGTCACATTGGATAAAGCGAATGGGTAGGAAGAAGTGGACAGAAACATAGCGTTGAAAATTAAGAAAGAGAGAATGAACTTCGGATGTGTTGCATAGAGGGAAGGTCCAGACAAAGTGGGTGAAATCATCTAGTATGACAAAGTAGTATTTAAAACCCGAAATACTTGCAATGGGAGAGGTCCATAAATCACAATATATTAACTCAAAGGGATAAGTGCTACAAGAGCTAGAGGAACTAAAGGGAAGACGCACATGTTTGCCTAACTGACACGAGTCGCAAAACGCAGAATTATGAGAACCCCTATTACATGGTATGGTAAATTCACTAAGCATAGAAGCTAAAACAGCAGGGTTGGGATGACCCAAGCGACGATGCCAGAGATCGATGGAGACCAACATGGATGTAGGAGGGGCGGCAGCAGGAACTCCATTAAGAGAGTATAGATCACCGGAGCTATTGAAGCGAGCGATCTCGGCCTTGGTCGGGTAATCTTTCACAGATAAACCAAAAGGGTCAAATTCGGCAGAAACTAGATTGTCGCAAGTAAATTGGCGAACAGAAATAAGGTTTTTAATAAGGGCGGGTGCAACTAGAACATCGCGAAGGAGAAGGGGTTTAGTGGAAGAGGGAAGTTGAGCCTGACCAACACAATATATAGGAATTGATGAGCCATCACCGAGGGTAATGGAAGGGAAAGGAGATTTAGTGCAAGATGATAACCAATTACTTGATGCAGACATATGACTAGAGGCCTCGGAATCAAAGATCCAATCCGTACCTGAGTTTCCTTGCGTAGCAAAATTATTCATGGCCTGGAGAAAAGCAGCTTGATCCCAGCTCGACGTCGCAGGCGAGGGTGGCGTCGGGAGCAGCGCCGGCGGATAGGATGGTGAAGGCAGTAGGGCCGGCTGGGGTGTGTAGTAGGCGCCACCGTCGGTGGAGTAGTGACCGTAAGGAGCATACGTCGGGGCGGCGTGGTAGGCATTGGCCGGCTGTCGGGGGTTGAGAACCCCGGGAGCACCAGTAGGCGGTCGAAGGCCGGGTTGCCAGGCACCTGAATAGGATGGCGCAGACCATGGCATAGGCCACGCCTGAACGAGCCCCGTCCAAGGATCATGGGGAGGATGCCATGCAGCCCCAGATGGAGCACTGGTAGGTGGTGCAGGACTCGGTGGTGGCGGTGTCGTAGGCGGAACTGAACGAGTCGGCGGAGGCCTGTAGATAGGTTTTTTGCCTCGGTAGTTCGGACTAGGGCGCCAGCCTAGGGGCGGTTGAGTGGATGACGATGTGGACGGACCGGTGGCAGGAGCCGGCATGGGAGGCGGCGATGGTGTAGACGGCGGAGGAGGACGAGCCGCAGCATGGAAGACCTTGGGGCGAGAGTCCTTGCGAGCTTGTGTTTCGCCGCGAGCTGGAGCAGGGAGCGAACTTCAGCGAAGGTAGGAGGAGGCCGTATCATCGGTATGAACGAGGCTTGCTTGTCAAAGTCCTCGCTGATCCCAACTACGATGATGTTGATTAGCTGTGAGTTGCTGACTGGATCGCCGAGTTCGCGGAGCTCATCACCAATGGCCTTAACACGCTGGCAGAACAGGTTCACCGGGGCGTCTCCTTGAACCAGATTGTGGATCTTGGTGTGGAGAGTGTTTTTCCGATCATCGGTGTTGCTTTGGAAGAGCTGTCGGAGAGAGGTCCAGATGTTGGCGGCGGTGGCGCCGTCGTGATCAAGCATGTTGAAGATCTCGGTGGTAATGCGAGTGTAGAACCACTGGATGATCGCGAGATCGTCTTTCAGCCATTGCGGATCGTCGGGGCAAGAAAGACTGTCGGCGGCGACGTGCGAGCGAAGGTTGCAGCGGCCGAGGTGGAGATCAAAAAGATGCCTCCAATGATAGTAGTTGTGGGCGGCGAGGTCGAGGACTATGAGGATGAAGGGGCTGACATCGAAGATGGTGTCAGCGAGGGACATTGGTGCTGTGAGGAGGGGGGTAGAAGGTATTGATGGAGTTAGGGTGAGAGCCGAGAGGGAGGCGGCCGTGGCCGCGGCGGCCTTGGGGATGAGCGCGGCCCGGCGCTCGAAGTAGCCGGGCCGCGGCTTCGGTGGAGCCATACCCTAAACCATAGGACCGGTATCTGATACCATGATAGATGAATAAAACTATTGCTTATTGATTGATTTGGTGAGGCATACAAGAGTATATAAAGAGGTTACAAACCGACTTGGGCTAAGGTTACAAACCGACTTGGACTAGAAGTCGTATAACATAATGACTACTCTAACATTAAAAAACCTCAAATCTGGAACCTTATCATTTCGGAGATCGGAGAGGTACTCTCATTGCTACAGTACTAAAATAAATGTAATGCGGCATTGATCAAAGAGTCGTATATTTTACAAACATCCGCGTTGAATGGTATCCTCACTGTAGAGACCACTATGCACCCTTTCAGGCCACTTCTTTTAAGTCGTGCTTCATTGTCACCTTTAAAGTGTATTATCTGCTAAAATGGATTTTTCTTTTATTTGACTGTCCAGCTTTTGTGCTCGTGCCTATGAACGGTGCAAGGAAATGGCTGCTGCTGCTTTAGCATATAAATGTGTAGAAGTCGCTTACCTTAAGGCGGCATATTACAAACATCCTAGTGCAAGCAGGGATCGACAGGAATTGCAGGCAGTTGTACAGACAGCCACAGGTACTTGTGTCCTAAACTATGGAATTTAATCCTAGGAACATTGTCTGTTCTAGCTTGTAAACTGCATTTTGAAATGGTTAAATCTTATGGGAACCTACTGGATTTTCTGGGAGGCTTCATTTACTGTCCTTTGTGCAGCATTGTGCTGATTTCATCAATCAAATTTGGAATGTAACCAATTCATGTTTAAATTGCTAAGCGTGGGTAGAATTATTATTGAAGTTCAGAGAAAAAATGCTTATTGTGGCTATGCAGGTCGTAAAAGGTAGTCAAATTTACACAGCAGAGCAACTATGCATCTATGATAGTATATCCTAGCAGTATATTGGTCTGGAGAGCTTAGAACCTTGATGTATGGATCATATTGGATTGATATAACTTTTTCTTTTTGCTAATTTCGTCATTCAACACTCAATTTGATAAAATCTTTTACTTCTGATATGTCTATCCTGTCACTGTAGTCGCAGTCATGCTGTATGCACTCAATATGATACTGTGGAAACTAATCAGGAACACCATAGCACTGTGGTTTTTACTTCGTAATCTGCATCTTTTTTGCACCGCTGGCATTTAGTGGAACCACACATTCTGCTTTTTTCTGTCACGTTCTTGATCTTCTTCTTGCATTGTATTGTACATTTCTATTGGACAACTGAAGGTTGTGCTTATATTAGCTCTTAATTATGAGTGCTAAACAGGTGAATCACCATCGTCATCTGCCTCAGATATTGATAGCTTAAATAGCCATGGAGTGTCAAAGGTTCCTTCCACCAAGGACAGAAATTCACCTCAAGTGGCTCCCAATCTTTTGCCACTACCTGTCTGTAACCAAGCACACTTGTTGAGGCTACTTGCCTATGTAAGTACCTTGCTTCTTTTCTGAATGTCCCATTGGGTTGTCGCTGCAATAAGGTATTGCAATTTTATCTTCTTAGAGTTTTCAAGCATATTCCTCCGTTTGGGTTTACAAGGCTCGCACGTTTTTTTTTTTAAATGACCATTATTTTGATCAACAGAATATGAGTTATATGCGACAGAAATTATGACGGTGGAAACTTATTTTCAATGTGAATAAAATGGCATACTTTTGTGCATATAACTAATGTTCGGTTGACCAACTTAATGGTAAAAGTTTTGCATACAATACGTGCGGGCCTTGTAAACCTGAAAGGAGAGAATACATAGGTCTGAGTTCATAATGTTGTCCTTGAGGTATACTTATGGATGTTTTGTATTTGCAATTTATGGGTGCCTCATTACTAGCAATTCATTTTTCTGTATGATATCACGGCTTACGTACCACATGTGGGGTCGACTGCTATAGAATTCTGTAATATTCTGTTGGTATTTTGTTGGGGATGAGGTTTGGTCGGTCAGCTCTCTACAATCTGAGGCCATCATTTGAGTTCCTTATGCATAGCAATAATATTTGTCGGATAGGAAATTTGGTCTTGAGGTATATAACAATGGAACTATACTCACAAATATGTTACTAGAAGGGACTACAAAACTGTTTTGGAAGGTGGAACAATCACTCCATGACCGGCTCTAGTTTTCTATCTGTTTTTCATGGCTCGGCAACCAGCAAAATGTGGAAGAAGAAAATTGTTTGGGAACCAAATTTCATGATCAACTCGGTTGAAATCCAGCCAAAACTAAGGTCAAACTTTCCATTTTTAGGGGTTTTGAAGTCTCTGGTCGGGCCAGGATTTCCAAATACCGGTCCTAACTTTGCTGCTTGCTCCTTTAGAGTCCAAACGTTGCTAATCCAATATGCTTCCACTTTAAATATGAAACTAACCCCAGCAACCTGATATGCTTGGAAGGTTAATTGTATATATGGTACTCCCTCCATTTTTATATACAAGGCCACTTCGTTTTTCGTGTCAATCTTTGACTTGTAACTTTGGTCAACAAAATATGGGATATATGTAATCGAAAATATATTATCGAAAAGTTCTTTGGAATGTGCATCCAATGGCATACTTTTTATGACATATGACTCACATTTTGTTGGTAAAATTAATGGTCAAAATTAGACATAAAAATATGAAGTGGCCTTGTATTAGTAGATGGAGGGAGTAAAAAAACTACGTTAGCATACCACTTCAGCGCATTTCCAATTGATGATAATACTTGGAATCTAATGTTTGTTTGGTGTTATGTCTTAGACAAATGATGTCAATTGTGCGTTCGATGCAACTCGGAAATCACAGACTGCAATTGCTTCTCCTGCTGGCAATCTGGAAGGTGGGAAAGGTGTGGATGATGGTCTTGGTTCAGTAAGAACAGTCTTGGACTTGAACTTTAACAATGTCAGTGAACTGCTAAGACTTGTTCAGCTTTCTATGGAATCAATCAGCAGCTGATCTGCTCATAATTGCACAAAATGCCACTCTGAATGGCTACTGTTGGATGTATGTTATACTGTTGTAGTTGATGCTCCTCAGAATGGATTTGTGCAAAACGGGTGGATTTACTCAGGCCAGAGTTTTATAGATATTGGTTGCGAGATTTTGTACCATTTGGGGGCATTCAATTCTCTCATAGGGTTTGGAGCGTACTCTTTGGATTGATAACACTCGGTTAGTGCCGTAACAAAAGGCAGCTGTGTTAAATTAAGTGTTGTTGTTATCCGCAAAAAAAAAAGTGTTGTATGTGCAACCTCTGAGGGGTTGGGGCTTTGTTGAAGTGCTGATCATTGTGTTGTAGAAAAAGGTGCATTGCCGTTGATAACAGATCAAGCTTTCATGTTCCTAGATTCCCCTGATTTTTTTTTAATCTTGAGCACTGGAGAGAGTGCTAGAAATTAGCTGTACTAGCCAAGATCAGTTTCAAGCAGGTATATTTACTACTAGTACGTAGTACTCGTACTTATGAAATCATTATCTGTCTTTTTATTTTATTTTAGAAAGGCATTCAGTTCAATTCGACATCCTAAATACCATGCACACCTGCTTGAATATTTCATCGAATTTCAAAGTGAAACATTTTTGCTGGTGCATCCTGCCTAAATCCACGTAAGTTACCGCATCAGATCTTGTTATCTTGAACCAGAATTAGGTAGAATAAATTTACGGGCGAGCTCATGCTCAGTAATCATTGCTTAAGTGGGGTAGTGGAGAACACAGCATGAAATCCGTTAGCCAAGTCATTTACTTGATTTATTAACCCCGCTTGTCCTTGCTCATCAAGTCTGAATCTTAGTAGTATTCAGTGGCGTTTACAATCTTGAAATCACACTGAATCTTAGTAGTATTCAGTGGCGTTTACAATCATGAAATCACACTGGATGTAGGGCTAGTTAAATGTACTCCCTCCGTTCGGAATTACTTGTCACATAAATAAATGAACAAAAAAGGATGTATCTCATTTAGATACATTTGTTAGTGCATCTAGTGCCTCTTAGTGATTTTGATGTATTGAAGACTTATAGGTTAAGGAACTAATGTGTTTGTGAGTGTACACAGGCTCTATAAGTCGATGAGGAGTTTGATATATTCGGAGATTATCGACCCCTAAAAATGTATGTCTTCAATTGAAGACTTTGGTGAAGACTTTGCTGAAGACTTTGGTATTCCTTGAAGACTTTGAAAATGAAGAAGTTGGTGTGACCTTAAAGATATGAACGAGGACTATGAAGCGTGAAGACTTTTGTTTTCGTAGTTTCAATTCCTTTTCTTTGAGTCATAGGAAACACCGTACTGTTAAAGGGGGCCGAGGTAATACTAAGGAAAATTTCCAACTGATGCTCAACTCCAAAAGCCTCAACCTATCCAATCCTTCGAGTGAAGCCTTTGGAAATCTCTTGCAGTTCAGTCAAGTTCTTCAATGACAGAAACGATGTTCTTCTGATCTCTGATGAAACTGATCTGACCGAGGAGTTAGGATTTCGCCAGTGCGAATTGCCTACAAGTGAGGAACATGATAAGCCTGAAGACTTTCATAGTTCAAAATTCCGGCCGTTGTTGTGCTTAGCGCCAGCTGTCCCCAATCGCAAATATCCACATAACGGTCATATCATTGGGGGCATTTATGTCTTATCATGTCAGGTTGCACCCTGGCTAATAGCCACCCCCCACAACCACTAGTTGGTTGGCTGCTCCGAGAGAGAACTGACACTTGTCATTTGAGAGAAACCTATCCTCCGAGGACTTTGAGAGAAAATCATCAGTGAAGAAAAACCCAAATCCAAACCACCAAACCCAAAGTGATTGAGCATCACTGAAGAAATTCCTGTGTGAAACCGATGCTTGTTACCTTTGAGGACTGTGTATCCTCCAGACGGTTAAGCGTCATGGTCTAGTGCATCCTGAAGTCAATTGGGGATCACGGAGTGACCTTGGTCTAGAGCATCCAGCGGTCAATTGTGGATCGCCGGGTGACCAGTTTGTGAGGGTTTTGGAAGTCTACCCTTAAGACTTACCACGAGAGTTGGGCAAGGACTTTGTGACCTTAGCTCAAGGAGAATACGGTAAGGGCTGTGTGTCATGGGACTGTGTGTCCTCTGGTTTAAATACTAGGCCACTCCAAACTAGACGTACGACTGTCATAGCAGTTGGAACTGGGTCATCAAACCATTGCCATCATCGAGCTACCTCGTTCTATTTCCTCAATCCCTCTATTCCTCGTATACTTGTTGATGAAATTGATCTTTACTGTTTGAAGAATTTGACTGAAGACTTTCACAATTTTCTCACCCCAAATTCTTCAAGTTACCTTGTTCCTCACCTGCTTATCCTGTATCACGCTAATTGTAATCTGTGCATGTTTTATTTCATCATGATGGCTATGCAGTTGCTATGTTTCTCATGCACTTGAATACTTAATCCGTTGCTAGTTATTCATCACATTTTAAATTCCTCAACTTGAAATTCCTCAAGTGATGAATTTGTAAAAATCGCCTATTCACCCCCCTCTAGTCGATATAACGCACTTTCAACTGGTATGAGAGCAAGGTACTCCCTTGTTCTGTGTGATTTTGGTTTAATCACCTGGAGTTCTAGTTATGTCGACTGCAGGTATGATCAAGGTTTCCGCAGAATGTCCTACCTTCGATGGGACGGACTACCCCTACTGAAAGAACAAGATGCGCATGCATCTTGAGGCAATTGACAACGATCTCTAGTACGTTGTGAAAAATGGTGTTCCCCGCATTTCTCCGGCTGTTACTACTGCTGATACGAAGAGATTCAAGCAACTCGATTCTCAAGCGAAGAATATCATCTGTGGCCATCTGAGCAAAGGTCAGTATGGCAGAGTGAGTGCTTTGGAGACTGCTAAGCTTATCTGGGATAGACTATCCAAAGTCAACGAAGGTGTTTCCACTCAACGTGACTCTCGTGTTGATGTTCTTCGCAATCTCTTCAACCGCTTCAAGAGACTCGACAATGAAAACGTTTACCAAACTTTTGACCGTCTCACTGATATCTCCAATGAGCTTCAAGCACTGGGTGCCACTAATATCACTGACCATGAAGTGGTGAAGAAACTGCTAAGATCTCTTGATTCCTCATTCGATACTATGGCTTTTATGATTCAAGAGCGTGGAGACTACAAGTCACTTGATCCTGCTGATATTCTTGAGAGATTCAATACTCATGAATTCCAACAAGCTAAGAGGAGAGACCTCTACGGGTCAAGCTATGGAAGATCTCTGCTCTAAAGGCTAAAGCAATTACCTCATCCGAAGGCGAAGATTCTGATAGTAGCATTGGTGATCCTGAAGAACTGAGTCAGGAGCTAGCAATGCTCGTGAGGAAATTTCAGAAGTTCTCAAGGAGAGGTGGATTTTGAAAAGTCATCAAAAAGTGGTTTGAGGAAATCAGATTCCTTAGATGACTACAAGAAAAGAACTTGTCACAAATGCAAGAAATCTGGTCACTTCATCTCTGACTGTCCTCTCTGGGAAAAAGAATCAAAGAAGAAGAAGAAGAAGTGCAAGGACGACAGTTCTGATGACTCGAAGAAAAGGAAGAAATCTTCAAAGTCCTCATCTGCAAAGTCCTCATCTTCAAAGTCTTCAATGCACAAGAAGAATGGTTCCAGAAAGGCTCGGGCATTCATTGGCAAGGAAATGGACTCATAAGAAGAATCTGAAGAATATGAAGAAGAAGAAGAAGAATCTGAGGTGGAATCTGAATCTGGTGTCGCTAGCCTTGCTCTCGCTACTGCTTTCGTCAGCAAGTCCATCTTCAACGATGAAGAAAATGACTACTCCAAGGACTCTGATGACATCAATGATGATTACGCTCCCACCTATTACTTCATGGCTAAAGGTTCCAAGGATGAACCTCCAAAAGCTACTGAGTGGGTCCTCGATAGTGGATGCACAAACCACATGACTGGTGACAAGAATCTACTGATGAATTTGCCACTTGCTCCATCTCATCTGAAGCATATCACCTACGCAGACAAAGAAAAAAAGCAAGGTATTGGGTCTAGGTAAGGTTGCAATCTCAAAGGACCGAACCATGGATAAGGTGATGTTAGTCGAATCCCTCGGGTTCAACCTTATGTCTGTCTCAATGCTTTGTGATCTTGATATGGTTGTCGTATTTGGAAAATATCGGTGTGTTGTCATCATGGAATCTAACAATTCCAAAGTCTTCGAAGGCTTTAGGAGAGGAGACTTGTATATTTTTGATTTCTCTACAGGTCCTCAACCTGCCACATGCCTACTCGCAAAGTCCTTAGAAGGCTGGTTGTGGCATCGACGACTTGGACATGCTGGTATGAGGAACTTGCACACACCCATGAAGAAAAAGCACGCCATTGGCATTGAGGGTGTCAAATTCCTCAAGGACCACCTTTGTGGTGCATGTGAGTCTGGAAAGATGACCAGATCCAAGCATCCCTCGAAGACAATCATGACCACAACTCGACCCTTTGAATTGCTTCACATGGATCTCTTTGGCCCCACTCATTACTCCACACTAACAACTTCTTCAAGTTTGTATGGCTTGTCATTGTTGATGATTACTCTCGTTACACTTGGGTGCATATTATTCTGTACAAGTCTGAAGTGCAGGATGTCTTTAGACGATTTGCTTCAAGGGCCTCCACGAACTTTGGCGTCAAGATCAAGCATATCAGGAGTGATAATGGGGCTGAGTTCAAGAACACCAATCTTGATGAATATCTTGATGAACTTGGTATTACTCATGAGTTATCTGCCCCTTATACTCCTCAGCAGAGCGGCGTCATGGAGCACAAGAACAAGACTCTTTTTGAGATGGCTCGCACAATGCTTGATGAATACAAGACTCCTCGTCGCTTCTGGCCTGAGGCAATTGATACTGCATGCCACATCATCAATAGGGTATATCTTCACAAATTCTTCAAGAAGACTTCGTATGAACTTATGACTGGCAAGAAACCCAATGTAAGTTATCTCAAAGTCTTCGGTGCAAAATGCTGGATTAGAGATCCTCACCACAGTTCTAAATTTGCACAGAAAGCACATGAAGGTTTTATGCTTGGTTACGAAAAGGACTCGCACACCTACAGAGTCTTCAACACCTACCACTACAAGGTTATTGAAACTGTAGATGTGCGGTTCTATGGAACTAATGGCTCGCAAAGAGAGCACCTTCCTTCTGTGCTAGATGAACAGTCTCCTGAGGAATCCATTAAGTTGAAGGCCACTGAAGACGTCATACCCACTGAGGAAGTCATTCCAACGAATGAAGACATCCATGTTGATACACCTGAAGAAAATGGTGCTGATGAAAATCCTCAGCCACGTCAACCTGCTCACCCAAGAGTTGCAAATGAAGTGCAGATTGACAAAAGCATCGATGACATCAATGCACCAGGTCCCCTCACTCGCTCAAGAGCTTCACATTTGACTAACTTTTGTGGGCACTTTGCTTTTGTCTCTATCATAGAGCCCACCAAAGTTGATGAAGCATTCAAGGAGCCTGAGTGGATTCAAGCTATGTAAGAGGAATTGCATCAATTCAATCTCAACAATGTGTGGGAACTTGTCAAGCGGCCGGATCCTCGCAAGCATAACATCATAGGAACCAAGTGGATCTACCGCAACAAGCAAGACGAAAATGGCGTTGTGGTGAGGAATAAGGCTCGTCTTGTAGCTCAAGGCTACACACAGGTTGAAGGAATTGACTTTGATGAAAGTTTTGCACCTGTTGCTAGACTTGAAGTTATTTGCATATTGCTTGTTTATGCTAACCCCCAGGTTTTGAAGACCCTAAGCATCCTGACAAAGTCTTCAGACTCAACAAGGCCCTCTATGGCCTCAAGCAAGCCCCTCGGGCGTGGTACGACACTCTGAAGGAGTTCCTCATGAAGAAAGGCTTCAAACCCAATTCACTCGACCCAACTCTTTTCAAAATCCTATGACAATGAGTTGTTCATATGCCAAATATACGTAGACGATATTATCTTTGGCTGTACTAACAAACGTTACAGTGATGAATTTTCCTATATGATGAGTGAAGAATATCAAATGTCTATGATGGGAGAGTTGAAATTCTTCTTAGGTCTTCAAATTTGTCAGCAAGACAATGGCATCTTCATATCTTAAGAGAAATACCTCAAGGATGTTCTGAGGAAATTCGACATGCAAGATTGCAAAGGAGTCAAAACTCCAATGTCTTCAAAAGGCCACCTCTGCACTGACGAAAATGGTAAAGATTTCGATCAGAAGGTATATCGCTCCATGATTGACTCATTATTGTATCTATGTGCATCTAGGCCTGATATTATGCTGAGTGTTTGCATGTGTGCCCGATTCCAAGCAACACCGAAGGAATCACACCATAAGGTTGTGAAACATATTCTTTGATACTTAGCTCACACACCAACGCTTGGATTATGGTATCCCAAGGGCTCAAATCTTCACCTCGTCGGATACTCTGATGCTGACTATGCTGGAGATCGTGTGGATCGCAAGTCAACCTCATGCACATGTCATTTCCTTAGACGATCTTTAGTTTGTTGGTCCACGAAGAAGCAGAACTGCGTGTCACTATCTACTGCTGAAGCTGGGTACATTGTTGCTGGTTCATGTTGCGCTCAGTTGTTGTGGATGAAGCAAACCCTCAAGGACTATGACATCAAGTTGAAGAATGTGTCTCTCTACTGCGACACCGAGAGTGCCATCAAGATTGCTTACAACCCAGTTCATCATCATTTTCTTCGAGATCATGTACTCAAGGGCGACATCGCACATCCAGATTCATCATCATTTTCTTCGAGATCATGTACTCAAGGGCGACATCGCCATCGACCACATCCCTACTAAAGAACAACTGGCCGATATCTTCACAAAGACCTTGGATGAAAAGAGATTTTGCAAGTTGCGGTGTGAGCTAAATATCTTAGAATCTTCGAATGTTCTTTGAAAAAGGACACACATCCTAACACTTATGCAAAGTTGATGACTTAGATGTGCAACACACGAAGTAAATTTTTCTTCAATCAATGAAGAATAACCCTATAAGTGTGAAGAAATTAATGAAGAATTTGATTCTCAGAACCCTACGACAATTGTACGCGGTGTCTGAAGTCATCATTCTTATACGGTGGGTCACGCCACCAACCAAAGTTGAAATTCTTCAAAGTTGAGTTTTTCATCATTCTGCAAATTCTTCAAATTTTCAAATTCCTCAAGTTTGCAAATTTCTCAACTTTTCAAATTCATCAACTTTTCAAATTTTTCAAACTTTGAAACTCATGTTCTTCATTGACTATATACATATATATTTGAGTTTTCAATGTCCTCAACAGCATTCACTTATTGCTAATTCTTCAAGTTGATATTCATCTAAGTGAATCTGATCGAACCCTTTTCCCCTCTATGCTAAACTCAACCCAATCTGTTCACAAATTCTTCATATGTGTTCTACTTTGAAACTAGTTCAAAGTCTTCACTGTGTCCTTGACAGCTGAAGAATTTGCGAACGAAAACTCTAAAATTTTCATTATCAAAATTTTTGGCGTTTTCCGCTCGAACGGTTCTGATTCTCATGACTGGATAACCCACGATCCCCCACTATCGCCACTACTTAGAACGTGGGTGACACATGTCGCATGGAGATCAAGGGTCAGGGGCAATCTGGTCCAACATCTTCGGACGGATTGGTTTTCACCCTTCACTATAAATACCCCTCCCCTTTCATTGTGCTCGGTTACTCCGAGCTCCTACTCTCTCCCGAGCTCCGACCTAGCGCTGCCGCTAAAATCATCGCCGCCGGTGTGGAAGAGCTTCACGGCCACGCGGAAGTCTTCATCCTGCCGCCGCTGTAGTTGTCTCCCTCTACCAAGCTAGGGCGTGGGAGATCTTGACTGACGAACTTCCTCAATCTCATCTCATAGTTCGTCGTGTTCTTCCACAGGGTAAATAAATCTATTTTTACTACCTTTGTTTGATCTTCAAGTTTTTCTCAATCTTCACAAAGGTGTTTATTCTTCACGAATCTCATTCTAAAGCACCTTACATGTTCATACAGTTGATGTTTTTCCCTAAGTTATGATTTTCTTCAAGATTCCTCAGTTGTGTGAATCCTCAAAATTTGCACAACTCTAGAACCTAAGACAAAGAACACTTAGTGAAATTCCTCAAGACACCCATGGTCAAATTTCTCGCACTTGATTTTTTTGAAAAACTTCTGAGAACGCATATGACCTCTTCAAATTCCTCGCACCTATACTCTGTTCACAGGTACAAACATGTCCGCTGATGAATCACTAGGTTCTCATCAACTTAACTCATTTGCAGCGTTTCTTGAGGAAAAATTGTGCACCTCTTCACAATCTTCAAGAGTTCAGATTCCTCAACCGAAGAAAATGGTTGATGAAAAGAAGCCACAGAAAGGTGGAAGGAAACCAGATGTGCAAACTGCCTATGAAATACCTGAGGACTTGTATGAGGAATATTGCACGCCTGATGAAGCAACTCATGGCAAAGAGACAACTAAGCAGAGAAAGATTCATCTGTAAAAAATTGAGAGAAGATGGTCAAAGGAGTGGAAAGAATATCGTTATGTCACTCCTCAATATATGATGAAATTCGCTGTGAAACCCCCTTGCAGCAGGCCTCCCTTGGCTCCAAATAAAATAGCTAATCCCACTAGTCTTAATACTGGTAATGACTTTCCTCATGTATGGGAGAAACAACAAGCCAAGCTAGCGAAGAGAGCAAAAGAGGCTATGAAGAAATTCAATGAAGACTCTGCTGCTGTTGCCACTGTCGGAGCCTCTGCAAGTGCTCTGAATAAATCGACGATGAAGAAATCTGTTGTGAAGTCAAATTCTTCAACTTCAAAATCATCACAGCAGATTCCTCAAGCACAGCCTTCAAAGGCCTCAGCCGCTGGCTTAGTAGCTGCTCAGTCCTTTGCTGCTGCTACAAAGTCCTCAACTCCTGTGCACCTTGCATCATGTCAGAGGACAGAGGGATTCTCAAATGCTTCAAAGGTCTCTGCATGCCCCTCTGCTCAAGCAAAGTCTTCAACAAGTCCTATAGTGTTGAACTAAAGAAAACTGTTGGACAAGGTCAAAGACCAAGTCCTCACACAAGCAAAGTTGTGGTAATTGTACCCTCAGGATCTGAGGATGATGATGAAGCTGATGATGAAGAATTGGAATAAATCATCAGAAAAAGTCAGCAACAGGCTGCAATAGCCAAAGGCAGCTCTGTTCCTCTCATGCTGGATCCCAAGATGATCCTCAACTTCATTGACATATGGCATGAGGATCCAAGCACCCCACTTTCCTCACTGAACCTGCCTCTTGGTGTGGACCATGTCCTCACCCACTTTATTGCTGAGGAAAAAATGGAAAAGAGATCAAGGTCAGAGAGCTAAGAGGAACAGGGCTCGAAAAGAAAATTTTATGAGGAATAATGGTATGAATTTGACTCCAAATCAACTCATCACAGTTCAGTCTGAAAATCGCTCCCTCTCTGAGGAACAAGAAAAATATGATGTTGAATGTAAGGGCACCAAAATGAGATCCGTTAGGGCAGCCCAAGCTGCTATTAAGGACCATAACACTAGGGTTGCAGCTCGATCACAACCACAAATTCATCAGGCTGAAGAAACTACTCAGCCTGCTGAGGAAACTGCCAGTGTAGCTGAAGAAAGTCAGACTACTGAAGAACCTGCCAGGGCAACCTCCACTGCTACGTCTGATGAAGTTGAACCCATAAGGACGACTGCATTAGTCGTACCTAAGGAAACTGCTGCCCCTTCACCCTCCTCTAAAATCCCAAAATCTTCAAGGGTGAAGACAATCAACCTTCCTTCTACATCAGAAGTGAAGAAGACCAAGGCTGCTGAGAACAAGGCACTGAAAAGGAAAGCATCAACTTCAGATTCCTCAGTTGTGAAGAAATTGAAGACACTGTCAAGTTCTTCAAAAGAACCAGTTGATGCTACCTCAATTTCCTCAACACCAACCTATGAAGTAGTGCCATTCGGTGTTGACTACGTCATCTTGAATGATGATCAAGAATAGATGGATCAATCTGCTGCTACCTCAGAGCGGATTGATGAAGAAATTGAGGAAGCAAAAGCTTCAACTCCACACGTATCATCGCCCCAGCCTCGGTTTACTGCTGAAGAGGCCGGCGTTGAAGAAATTGATGAGGACGTGGACATTGGCAGCACAACACCTGTCATCAATGATGAATATTGGGAAGTTGCTCACCCAAATTCCCCCAATGACCACTCATCTGTCACAGATTCCTCAGTCCCTAGCCCAGACTGAAGAAATTCACAAACAATCTGATGACATGGCCGCTCCAGCCACTGAAGAAATTCCAACTGCATCAGCTGATGACTTTGCTGCTCCAACTGTCACTGAGGAAACTGCTCCGCAAATTCCTCAGTCTGACGAAATTCCTCCTATGCCTAAGGAGATTAAGGGCCGCTTCAATCCACACCTTCAACCGAAGCCGAGGATGCCATTCAAAGGCTCGAAGCGCCCCAAATTCCTCAAGTCCAATTTCTTCAATGAGCACATTTTCTTCACTCGCCCTAATCCATATGACTCAGCAAGGGCCGGCCGCACCAGATTCTGGACTCCAACTCAGATGAATTACTATACATCAGTTCTGTTTGACAAGAAGAAAGTCTTCAAGCACCATCAAATTCCTCATGCTGATATGGAAACAATTTCATCCTTCATGTCGGTGCTCTCGCTTCTTCATGATGCTGGAATTCTTCCCTTCTGTGTGGACATATGCAATTGGAATGAAGAGCTAATTCTCCAATTCTATGCCACACTGCACATCACAGGTGATGCCTCTGACATCAACTCCTGGATCTTGGACTGGATGACCGGATCTACTCACTTCACTGCTCCAGCATCTGAATTGCTTCGGTCAGTCCCTGTCCTAATTCCTTCAGAAGAAGCATGCTGCCTGTTTGATGAACCTGCTCTACCACACCAACTAATGCAAGTGCTGATAAAGCCGTTGGCTCCTCGAAAACCTCAACGAACAACCTTCCTAGTGAAGGATTGTTGGGAGACGTAGTAGTAAATCAAAAAAATTCCTACGATCACCAAGTTCTATCCATGGAGAAACCAGCAACGACTCGGGAGAGATTGCATCTTCATACCTTTGAAGATCGCTAAGCGGAAGCGTTACAAGAACGCGGTTGGTGGAGTCGTACTCGCAGCGATTCAGATCGCGGTGGATTCCGATCTCAGCGCCGAACAACGGCACCTCCGCGTTCAACACACGTGCAGCCCGATGATGTCTCCTACGCCTTGATCCAGCAAGGAGAAAGGAGAGGTTGAGGGAGAGCTCCGGCAGCACGACGGCGTGGTGACGGTGGAGATACGTGAACTCCGGCAGGGCTTCGCCAAGCGCTACGAAGAACGAGGAAGAGGAAGGGTAGGGCTGCACCGAGAGAGAGAGAGAGAAGTCGTGTCTCAAATCAGCCCAAACCCTTGCATATATATAGGAGGAGGGAGAGGGAGGGCTGCCTTGACCCCTCCTCCAAGGAGGAGAGGTTCGGCCGAAGGTGGGGAAGAGTCCACCTCCCACAAGGGAGGTGGATCTCCTCCTTTTAAATCCTTTTGCCCTTTATCTCTTTATCCCAGCCGCATGGGCCTTTCTAGAAGGTCTTGGCCAGCCCAACAAGGGATGTCACACCTCCTCTAAGGGCCCACGAAGTCCTATGGTCGTCACACCCCTCCCGGGGGTCCTCCGGCACCCTCCCGGCACTCTCGGTACACTACCGATGAGCCCAAAAACTTTCCGGTGACCAAAACTGGACTTCCTATATATCAATCTTTACCTCCGGACCATTCCGGTGCTCCTCGTGACATACGAGATCTCATCCAGGACTCCGAACAACCTTCGGTAATCACCTATACCATTTCCCTATAACCCTAGCATCATCGAACCTTAAGTGTGTAGACCCTACGGGTTCGGGAGACACGTAGACATGACCGAGACACCTCTCTGGTCAATAACCAACAGCGGGATCTGGATACCCATGTTGGCTCCCACATGCTCCACGATGATCTCATCGGATGAACCACGATGTCGGGGATTCAATCAATCCCGTATACAATTCCCTTTGTCTATCGGTATGATACTTGCCCGAGATTCGATCATCGGTATCTCTATACCTTGTTCAATCTCGTTACCGGCAAGTCTCTTTACTCGTTTCGTAATACATCATCTCGTGGCTAACTCCTTAGTCACATTGAGCTCATTATGATGATGTCTTACCGAGTGGGCCCAGAGATACCTCTCCGTCACACGGAGTGACAAATCCCAGTCTCGATTCGTGCCAACCCAACAAACACTTTCGGAGATACCCGTAGTGCACCTTTATAGCCACCCAATTACGTTGTGACGTTTGGCACACCCAAATCATTCCTACGGTATCCGGGAGTTGCACAATCTCATGGTCTAAGGAAACGATACTTGACATTGAAAAGCTTTAGCAGACGACTTACACAATCTTGTGCTATGCTTAGGATTGGGTCTTGTCCATCACATCATTCTACTAATGATGTGATCCCGTTATCAATGACATCCAATGTCCATGGTCATGAAACGGTGACCATCTATTGATCAACGAGCTAGTCAACTCGAGGCTCACTAGGGACATGTTGTGGTCTATGTATTCACACATGCATTACGGTTTCCGGTTAACACAATTATAGCATGAACAATAGACAATTATCATGAACTAGGAAATACAATAATAACCATTTTATTATTGCCTCTAGGGCATATTTCCAACAGTCTCCCACTTGCACTAGAGTCAATAATCTAGTTACATTGTGATGAATCGTACACCCATAGCATTCTGGTGTTGATCATGTTTTGCTCGTGAGAGAGGTTTAGTCAACGGATCTGCGACATTTAGATCCGTATGCACTTTAAAAATATCTATATCTCCCTCCTGAATGTAATCACGGATGGAGTTGAAGCGGCGCTTGATGTGTCTTGTCTTCCTGTGAAACCTGGGCTCCTTCGCAAGGGCAATAGCTCCAGTGTTGTCACAGAATAGAGTCATCGGGCCCGACGCACTTTGAATTACTCCTAGGTCGGTGATGAACTCCTTCATCCAGACTCCTTCCTTTGATGCTTCCGAAGTAGCTATGTACTCCGCTTCACATGTAGATGCTACCACGACGCTTTGCTTGTTGTTGCACCAGCTGACTGCCCCTCCGTTCAAAATATACACGTATCCGGTTTGCGACTTGGAGTCGTCCGGATTTGTGTCGAAGCTAGCATCGATGTAACCCTTTACGACGAGCTCTTCGGCACCTCCATATATGAGAAACATGTCCTTTGTCCTTTTCAGGTACTTCAGGATATTCTTGATCGTCCAGTGTTTCACTCCGGATCACTTTGGTACCTCCCCACCAAACTTATGGCAAGGTTCACATCAGGTCTGGTACACAGCATGGCATACATAATAGAGCCTATGGCTGAAGCATAGGGGATGACACTCATCTCTTCTCTATCCTTTGTCATGGTCGGGCATTGAGTCGTACTCAATCACACACCTTGTAACATAGGCAAGAACCCCTTCTTGGACTGATCCATATTGAACTTCTTCAATATGTTTTCAAGGTATGTGCTTTGTGAAAGACCTATGAGGCATCTCGATCTATCTCTATAGATCTTAATACCTAATATGTAAGTAGCTTCTCCAAGGTCCTTCATTGAAAAACACTTATTCAAATAGGCCTTTACACTTTCCAAGAGTTCTATATCATTTCCCATTATCAGTATGTCATCCACATATAATACGAGAAATGCTACAGAGCTCCCACTCACTTTCTTGTAAATACAGGGTTCTCCATAAACCTATACAAATCCAAACGCTTTAATCACTTCATTAAAGCGAATGTTCCAACTCCGAGATGCTTGCACCAGCCCATAGATGGAGCGCTAGAGCTTGCATACCTTGTTAGCATCTTTAGGATCGACAAAACCTTCCGGCTGCATCATATATAGTTCTTCCTTGAGGAAGCCATTAAGGAATGCCGTTTTGACGTCCATTTGCTAGATCTCATAATCATAAAATGCGGCAATTGCTAACATGATTCGGACAGACTTCAGCATCGCTACGGCTGAGAAAGTCTTATCGTAGTCAACTCCTTGAACTTGTCGATAACCCTTAGCGACAAGCTGAGCCTTATAGACGGTCGCATTACCATCCGCGTCAGTCTTCTTCTTAAAGATCCATTTATTTTCAATGGCTCGCTTATCATCAGGCAAGTCCACCAAAGTCCATACTTTGTTCTCATACATGGATCCTATCTCGGATTTCATGGCTTCAAGCCATTTGTTGGAATCCGGGCCCTCCATCGCTTCTTCATAGTTTGAAGGTTCACCGTTGTCTAACAACATGATCTCTAGGACAGGGTTGCCGTACCACTCTGGTGCGGAACGTGTCCTAGTGGACCTTCGACGTTCAATAGTAACTTGATCTGAAGTTTCATGATCATCATCATTAACTTCCTCTCCAGCCGGTGTAGGCTCCACAGAAACAACTTCCTGTGCTGCGCTACTCTCCGGTTCGAGTGGAGGTACAGTTACCTCATCAAGTTCTATTTTCCTCCCACTTACTTCTTTCGAGAGAAACTCTTTCCCGACAAAAGATCCATTCTTGGCAACAAAGATTTTGCCCTCGGATCGTAGGTAGAAGGTATACCCAATAGTCTCTTTGGGATATCCTATGAGGACGCACTTTTCCGCTTTGGGTTCGAGCTTCTCAGGTTGAAGTTTCTTCACATAAGCATCGCATCCCCTAACTTTTAGAAACGACAGATTAGGTTTCTTTCCAAACCACAATTCATACGGTGTCGTCTCAATGGATTTTGATGGTGCCCTATTTAAAGTGAATGCGGCAGTCTCTAATTCATATCCCCAAAACGATAGCGGTAAGTCGGTAAGAGACATCATAGATAGTACCATATCTAATAGAGTGCGATTACGACGTTCAGACACACCATTTCGCTGGGAAGTGTGCCAGGCGGCGTGAGTTGTGAAACAATTCCACATTTCCTTAGGTGCATGCCAAACTCGTGACTTAAATATTCTCTGCCACAATCAGATCGCAGGCACTTTATTTTCCTGTCACGTTGATTCTCTACCTCACTCTGAAATTCCTTGAACCTTTCAAAAGTTTCAGACTTATGTTTCATTAAGTAGACATACCCATATCTACTCAAGTCATCAGTGAGGGTGAGAACATAACGGTAGCCACCACGAGCCTCGACACTCATTGGACCGCATACATCGGTATGTATTATTTCCAACAAGTCAGTTGCTCGCTCCATTGTTCCGGAGAACGGAGTCTTGGTCATCTTGCCCATGAGGCATGGTTCGCATGTGTCAAATGATTCGAAATCAAGAGACTCCAAAAGTCCATCAGTATGGAGCTTCTTCATGCGTTTGACACCAATATGACCAAGGCGGCAGTGCCACATGTAAGTGGGACTATCGTTATCAACCTTACACTTTTTGGTACTCACACTATGGACATGTGTAACATCACGTTCGAGATTCATCAAAAATAAACCATTGACTAGTGAGGCATGACCATAAAACATTTCTCTCATATAAATAGAACAACCATTATTCTCAGATTTAAATGAGTAGCCATCTCGCATCAAGCGAGATCCAGATACAATGTTCATGCTCAAAGATGGTACTAAATAACAATTATTAAGGTTTAACACTAATCCCGAAGGTAGATGTAGAGGTAGCATGCCGACGGTGATCACATCGACCTTGGAACCATTCCCGATGAGCATTGTCACCTCGTCCTTTGCCAGCCTCCGCTTATTCCGCAGCTCCTGCTTGGAGTTACAAATGTGAGCAACTGCACCGGTATCAAATACCCAGGAGCTACTACGAGCGCTGGTTAGGTACACATCAATAACAAGTATATCACATATACCTTTAACGTTGTCGTCCTTCTTATCCGCTAAGTACTTGGGGCAGTTCCGCTTCCAGTGACCGGTACCCTTGCAGTAAAAACACTCAGTCTCAGGCTTGGGTCCATTCTTGTTCTTCTTCTTCCCAGCAACTTGCTTACCGGGCACGGCAACAGCTTTGTCGTCCTTCTTGAAGTTCTTCTTACCCTTGCCTTTCTTGAAACTAGTGGTCTTATTCACCATCAACACTTGATGCTCCTTTTTGATCTCGACCTCTGCTGATTTCAGCATCGAGTACAACTCAGGAATGGACTTCTCCATCCCTTGCATGTTGTAGTTCATCACAAAGCTCTTGTAGCTAGGTGGAAGCGACTGGAGGATTCTATCAATGACCGAGTCATCTAGGAGATTAACTCCCAGCTGAGTCAGGTGGTTGTGTAGCCCAGACATCTTGAGGATGTGCTCACTGACAGAACTATTCTCCTCCATCTTACAGCTGAAGAACTTGTCGGAGACTTCATATCTCTCGACCCGGGCATGAGCTTGGAAAACCAGTTTCAGCTCTTGGAACATCTCATATGCTCCGTGTTGCTCAAAACGCTTTTGGAGCCCTGGTTCTAAACTGTAAAGCATGCCGCACTGAACAAGGGAGTAATCATCGCAGCGAGAATGCCAAGCGTTCGCAACGTCTTGCTCTGCTGGGAGAAGGGGTGGGTCACCTAGTGGTGCATCAAGGACATACAATTTCTTGGAAGCTATGAGGATGATCCTCAAGCCACGGACCCAGTCCGCATAGTTGCTTCCATCATCTTTCAGCTTGGTTTTCTCCAGGAACGCGTTGAAATTGAGGGTGACATTCGCGTTGGCCATTGGATCTACAATATAGATTGTAAAGATAATTTGATACTAAGTTCATGATAATTAAGTTCACATAATCAAATTATTTAATGAACTCCCACTTAGATAGACATCTCTCTAGTCATCCAAGTGACACATGATCCATGTCAACTAGCTCGTGCCGATCATCACGTGAGACGGACTAGTCATCCATGGTGAGCATCTCCATGTTGATCGTATCTTCTATACGACTCATGTTTGACCTTTTGGTCTTCCGTGTTCCGAGGCCATGTCTGTACATGCTAGGCTCGTCAAGTCAACCTAAGTGTTCCGCGTGTGTAAATCTGGCTTACACCCGTTGTATGCGAACGTTAGAACCTATCACACCCGATCATCACATGGTGCTTCGGAACGACGATCCTTAGCAACGGTGCACAGTTAGGGTGAACACTTCTCTTGAAATTTTCTTGAGAGATCATCTTATTTACTACCGTCGTTCTAAGCAAATAAGATGTAAACATGATAAACATCACATGCAATCAATATAGTGACATGATATGGCCAATATCATCTTGCTCCTTTGATCTCCATCTTCGGGGCACCATGATCATCACTGTCACCGGCACGACACCATGATCTCCATCATCATGATCTCCATCATTGTGTCTTCATGAAGTTGTCTCGCCAACTATTACTTCTACTACTATGGCTAACGTTTAGCAATAAAGTAAAGTAATTGCATGGCGTTTATGATTGACACGCAGGTCATACAATAAAATAAGACAACTCCTATGGCTCCTGCCGGTTGTCATACTCATCGACATGCAAGTCGTGAATCCTATTACAAGAACATGATCAATCTCATACATCACAATGCATCACATCACATTCTTTGGCCATATCACATCACAAGGCATATGCTGCAAAAACAAGTTAGACGTCCTCTAATTTGTAGTTGAAGTTTTTTACGTGGCTGCTATAGGTTACTAGCAAGAAGGTTTCTTACCTACGCCAAAACCACAACATGATAAGCCAATTGCTATTTACCCTTCATAAGGACCCTTTTCATCGAATCCAATCCGACTAAGGTGGGAGAGACAGACACCCGCTAGCCACCTTATGCAACAAGTGCATGTCAGGCGGTGGAACCAGTCTCACGTAAGCATACGTGTAAAGTCGGTCCGGGCCGCATCATCCCACAATACCGCCGAATCAAGATAAGACTAGTAGTGGTAAGCATATTAAAAAAATCGATGCCCACAACAATTTGTGTTCTACTCGTGCATAGATTCTACGCATAGACCTAGCTCGTGATGCCACTGTTGGGAGACGTAGTAGTAAATCAAAAAAATTCCTACGATCACCAAGATCTATCCATGGAGAAACCAGCAACGAGTGGGGAGAGATTGCATCTTCATACCTTTGAAGATCTCTAAGCGGAAGCGTTACAAGAACGCGGTTGGTGGAGTCGTACTCGCAGCGATTCAGATCGCGGTGGATTCTGATCTCAGCGCCGAACAACGGCGCCTCCGCGTTCAACACACGTGCAGCCCGATGATGTCTCCTACGCCTTGATACAGCAAGGAGGAAGGAGAGGTTGAGGGAGAGCTCCCGCAGCATGACGGCATGGTGACGGTGGATCTACGTGAACTCCGGCAGGGCTTCGCCAAGCGCTACGAAGAACGAGGAAGAGGAAGGGTAGGGCTGCGCCGAGAGAGAGAGAAGTCGTGTCTCAAATCAGCCCAAACCCTTGCATATATATAGGAGGAGGGAGAGGGAGGGCTGCCTTGACCCCTCCTCCAAGGAGGAGAGGTTCGGCCGAAGGTGGGGAAGAGTCCACCTCCCACAAGGGAGGTGGATCTCCTCCTTTTAAATCCTTTTGCCCTTTATCTCTTTATCCCAGCCGCATGGGCCTTTCTAGAAGGTCTTGGCCAGCCCAACAAGGGATGTCACACCTCCTCTAAGGGCCACGAAGTCCTATGGTCGTCACAGCCCTCCCGGGGGTCCTCCGGCACCCTCCCGGCACTCCCGGTACACTACCGATGAGCCCGACAACTTTCCGGTGACCAAAACTGGACTTCCTATATATCAATCTTTACCTCTGGACCATTCCGGAGCTCCTCGTGACGTCCGAGATCTCATCCGGGACTCCGAACAACCTTCGGTAATCACGTATACCATTTCCCTATAACCCTAGCGTCATCGAACCTTAAGCGTGTAGACCCTAAGGGTTCAGGAGACACGTAGACATGACCAAGACACCTCTCCGGTCAATAACCAACAGCAGGATCTGGATACCCATGTTGGCTCCCACATGCTCCACGATGATCTCATCGGATGAACCACGATGTCGGGGATTCAGTCAATCCCGTATACAATTCCCTTTGTCTATCGGTATGATACTTGCCCGAGATTCGATCGTCGGTATCTCTATACCTTGTTCAATCTCGTTACCGGCAAGTCTCTTTACTCGTTCCGTAATACATCATCCCGTGGCTAACTCCTTAGTCACATTGAGCTCATTATGATGATGTCTTACCGAGTGGGCCCAGAGATACCTCTCCGTCACACGGAGTGACAAATCCCAGTCTCGATTTGTGCCAACCCAACAAACACTTTCCGAGATACCCGTAGTGCACCTTTATAGCCACTCAGTTATGTTGTGACGTTTGGCACACCCAAAGCATTCCTACGGTATCCGGGAGTTGCACAATCTCATGGTCTAAGGAAACGATACTTGACATTGAAAAGGTTTAGCAGACGAACTACACGATCTTGTGCTATGCTTAGGATTGGGTCTTGTCCATCACATCATTCTCCTAATGATGTGATCCCGTTATCAATGACATCCAATGTCCATGGTCATGAAACCGTGACCATCTATTGATTAACGAGCTAGTCAACTAGAGGCTCACTAGGGACATGTTGTGGTCTATGTATTCACACATGTATTACGGTTTTCGGTTAACACAATTATAGCATGAACAATAGACAATTATCATGAACTAGGAAATACAATAATAACTATTTTATTATTGCCTCTAGGGCATATTTCCAACAAGGATTTGCTCTATGTGCCCAGGACGGTATGCCGCATTCTCACCAACACCCTATGTCCTAAGAAGGGCCACAACTCTGAAGAAGAAGTGGAGGGAGTCATGAAGAACATGTTATTCAACATTATTCATTGGATTCCCATCAACTTCCATGATTTCTTCATGAGGACATTAGCGAATGTAGCACTAGCCCCATTTGAACTGAAGCCTTATGCACCCTCGATCATGAAGTTCATCAGATCAAGGTCTTTAGTTCCCTTCAAGGTAGACTTCCAGAATCATTTTGGCTTCTTGCCCCCAATTGAAGTCCTCAAGAGCACAATTGCCTCAGTTGAAGGAAAAGGCAAAGCTATCATTGATGAAGGCACTCGTCCATTGAATGGTCAGTTTCACAAAGTTGCATCTTTCTCCACCAATGATGACACTGCAACCCAGGATTCTACTGCAAAGGCCTCAGCGCAAAAGCCTCAAGAGTCTGCCCCTCGTGTGATGACTGATCGTGAGCTTCTCATAAGTCTTCATCAGAAGGTTGATCGCAATGACAAGTGGGTAAAGCGTCAGTTGGCTTCCATTGTTCAGAAGATGACTGTGAAGCAGAACTCTATGAGGAAAAATCACTACTATGTGCATGAAATCTTCGATCGCGCATGGGTCATTCTCTCACACCTCAAGACTCCTGAGGAACTCAAAGACATGGACTTTCAGCAAAACTTTAACTGGTCTCATCCTCCTCAGAAGAAATTCAAGAAGGTTCAAGTTCCTCAGATGGTTACAATTTCATATTCTTCATCGCGTGAGATGGATGAAGCTGAGGACATTGATGACACTGCGGCAGGCCCTGCATTGACAAACGACCCCGACACCGTTGGCGCTCCTTCCTCACCAACAAGATGAAATTCTTCAAGGGGCATTAGTCCTCACTTTTATGTCCCTTTTGGTCTTCGATGACAAGGGGAAGAAAATTTGAGTTAGTCTTCAAGCGGGTCTCTATATATGGGTTGTGTTTTTGTTTAAGTTACAACTCTCGCTCTTTTGAAGCTTTTGTTGGTTGAGTTGTAAACTTAAGTCCGATGGTGGTCTGACTCTTTTGAATTGCTTTCCGCATGCTTATTTCCTCAAGTACCTTAATGCATGCATGCTGAATTTCGACAGACACCATTTTCATCATGCATTTCAAATTCTTCATATCATATGTTAAATGCGTGTATGAATTACAAGATATATGGGGAGTTCTCCATGTTTTTAACCTACCATGTGCATTTGCAGTCCAAAGCAAATTCCTCAAATATGCACATCTTCAGGGGGATTTCTTCTATATCTTGCAATCAAATTCCTCAAACTCAGTATTTACACTTCATAGTATTATCCCCGTTGAAAACTTAACCTGTTTGTCATCAATCGCCAAAAAGGGGGAGATTGTTTGTGCATCTAGTGCCCCTTAGTGATTTTGGTGTATTGAAAACTTATAGGCTAAGGAACTAATGTGTTTGTGAGTGTACACATGCTCTATAAGTCGATGAGGAGTTTGATATATTCTGAGATTACCGACCCTTAAAAATGTATGTCTTCAACTGAAGACTCTGGTGAAGACTTTGCTGAAGACTTTGGTATTCCTTGAAGACTTTGAAAATGAAGAAGTTGGTGTCACTTTGAAGATATGAACGAGGACTATGAAGCATGAAGACTTTTGTTTTCGTAGTTTCATTTCCTTTTCTTTGAGTCATAGAAAACATTGTATTGTTAAAGGGGGTCGAGGTAATACTAAGGAAAATTTCCAACTGATGCTCAACTCCAAAAGCCTCAACCTATCCAATCCTTCGAGTGAAGCCTTTGGAAATCTCTTGCAGTTCAGTCAAGTTCTTCAGTCACAGAGACGATGTTCTTCTGATCTCTAATGAAACTGATCTGACTGAGGAGTTAGGATTTCGCCAGTGCGAATTGCCTACAAGTGAGGAACATGATAAGCCTCGGGACTTTCATAGTTCGAAATTCCGACCGTTGATGTGCTTAGCGCCAGCTGTCCCCAATCGCAAATATCCACATAACGGTCATATCATTGGGGGCATTTATGTCTTATCATGTCAGGTTGCACCCTGGCTATAAATAGCCACCCCCCACAACCACTAGTTAGTTGGCTGCTCCGAGAGAGAACTGACACTTGTCATTTGAGAGCAACACATCCTTCGAGGACTTTGAGAGAAAATCATCACTGAGGAAAAACCCAAATCCAAACCACCAAACCTAAAGTGATTGAGAATCACTAAAGAAATTCTTGTGTGGAACCGACGCTTGTTACTTTGAGGACTGTGTATCCTCCAAACGGTTAGGCGTCATGGTCTAGTGCATCCTGCAGTCAATTGGGGATCACGGAGTGACCTTGGTCTAGAACATCCAACAGTCAATTGTGGATCACCAGGTGACCAGTTTGTGAGGGTTTTGGAAGTCTACCCTGAAGACTTACCACGAGAGTTGGGCGAAGACTTTGTGACCTTAGCTCAAGGAGAATACGGTAAGGACTGTGTGTCCTCTGGTTTAAATACCAGGCCGCTCCAAACCAGACTTACGATTGCCACAGCAGTTGGAACTGGGTCATCAAACCATTGTCATCATCAAGCTACCTGGTTCTATTTCCTCAACCCCTCTATTCCTCGTATACTTGTTAATGAAATTGATCTTTACTGTTTGAAGAATTTGATTCAAGACTTTCACAATTTTGTCACCCCAAATTCTTCAAGTTACCTTGTTCCTCACATGCTTATCCTGTATCACGCTACTTGTAATATGTGCATGTTTCATTTCATCATGATGGCTTTGCAGTTCTATGTTTCTCATGCACTTGAATACTTAATCTGCTGCTAGTTATTCATCACATTTCAAATTCCTCAAGTGATGAATTTGTAAAAATTGCCTATTCACCCCTCTCTAGTCGATATAACGCACTTTCAATTGGTATCAGAGCAAGATATTCCCTTGTTCTGTGTGATTTTGGTTTAATCATCCGGAGTTCTAGTTATGTCGACTGCAGGTATGATCAAGGTTTCCGCAGGATGTCCTACCTTCGATGGGACGGACTACCCCTACTGGAAGAACAAGATGCGCATGCATCTTGAGGCAATTGACAATGATCTCTGGTATGTTATGGAAAATGATGTTCCCCGCATTTCTCCGGATGTTACTACTGCTGATACGAAGAGATTCAAGCAACTCGATTCTCAAGCGAAAAATATCATTTGTGACCATCTGAGCAAAGGTCAGTATGCCAAAGTGAGTGCTTTGGAGACTGCTAAGCTTATCTGGGATAGACTATCCAAAGGCAACGAAGGTGTTTCCACTCAACATGACTCTCGTGTTGATGTTCTTCGCAATCTCTTCAACCGCTTCAAGAGACTCGACAATGAAAACGTTCAGCAAACTTTTGACTGTCTCACTGATATCTCCAATGAGCTTCAAGCACTGGGGGCCACTGATATCACGACCATGAAGTGGTGAAGAAACTGCTAAGATCTCTTGATTCCTCATTCGATACTATGGCTTTGATGATTCAAGAGCGTGGAGACTACAAGTCACTTGATCCTGCTGATATTTTTGAGAGTCTCAATACTCATGAATTCCAACAAGCTGAGAAGAGAGACCTCTACGGGCCAAGCTATGGAAGATCTCGTGCTCTGAAGGCTAAAGCAATTACCTCATCCGAAGGCGAAGATTCTGATAGTAGCCTTGGTGATCCTGAAGAACCGAGTCAGGAGCTAGCAATGTTCGTAAGGAAATTCCAGAATATCTCAAGGAGAGATGGATTTGAAAAGTCATCAAAAAGTGGTTTGAGAAAATCAAATTCCTCAAATGACTACAAAAAAAGAACTTGTCACAAATGCAAGAAATCTGGTCACTTCATCTCTGACTGTCCTCTCTGGGAAAAAGAAACAAATCTGGTCACTTCAGCACGAAACAATGGGTGGACCCATAGACGCACAACTTTCTCAGCGCATGTACAATACAAATTATTACTCACGACGTGTGAAGTTTAGGATAAGAAAATGTTTCCCAAAGTACGCAATAAAAGGATTCACTGCAAGTTAAAGTGGGTTTGTAAGTTCATTCGGTGCAAAGAAAATACGGCCCTTAGGGTTTAAATACCTCCTGGTAAGACACACCATTACTGACATTTCGCAATCCCGTTTAAAATCGGGGCTGATGTCTGGGCCAAAGCCCTTAGGGCAGGTCCATTGCTAACACTAAAATATCTCATCCTGGTAAGACACACCATTACTGACACTAAAATCAGGGTTTCGCAATCCCGTTAAAAATCGGGGCTGATGTCTGGGCCAAAGCCCTTAGGGCAGGTCCATTGCTAACACTAAAATATCTCAAAACCGGGGGCTTCCCCATAAAGATTTGGAAAATGACTATAAATTGTTGCAACTTAATTAAGGAGGAAATCTTCGGTTGTCCCAGTTGTCAAGACACACCACTTCCCTCCCTCCCTCTGTCACAACCGGCGGATCCTCTGTTTTCAAGACTTCAAAGAAAAAAAATCAACCGGCCTACCCTCGCCGGCGGCTGGAATGCTGCTTTGAAACTACTCGGCCACTGCAGGCAGATGGGGAATTGGAGCAAGCAACTAAACAGAGGGACCAAGCGATCCTAATCAAACGAATTGTAGCCAGCTAGTGAATCATTTGTTAAGTTGCAGAGGTAATAGGTTGGAATTGTCCAGAAGCAGGCTGCCATAGGCATAACTAGCGATGCAAACACCAACCAATTATGTACGCATGTAGCATACGGCGCACGCCAATTCAACTCCAGCAATTCGTTTGACGGGCTTAAACAAGTCGCATCCCAATAGTAACGACGCTCTGGCATTGTTCAAACTTGTTCCCGCTCCATAGCTATTCCAACTTTGCAGGCGCTCCACATGTTCAATCTAAAGGCACAGCCAGTGGTGCTCAACTATCAAGAACCTTTTCATGTCTGGAGCGGCAGAGTTTTGCATAAAAGCTATAAATACACGTCAAGATTACACACCCCGAACTGTCACCATGCGCAAATGAAAATGCATAGCTCCACGTACACTGACCAACATGTCACAACTACCAAACAGGGAAATTCATTCTTGGGTGCGACATGTCAGAATTAGTCAAGAAGAATGTGGTTCCAGCTTGTCTTTACAGGTCCATTTCAAGACCATCATGGTCAGGAATCAAAGGTGAGTTACAACCCTTCACTGGTTCATCTGTCTGCACAAACCGGAGAATGCAGCTTTACGGATGAGAGGGTGAATACTCCCAACGAAAACCTCCTCGTCCAACATGCTGATGTGAGACCAAATCTGCAACATAGCATATATTTTTTACCTAATCAATCGGTTTACGCCAGTGGGCACTTGCAATAACCAATGGTTATGAATTTATCAGCTCAAACAACAAACAACACCAGTAATTACCTCTGTTGCATACTGTCGAGAAAATGACTTTAGATACCCCAATGTGCATAGGCACCATTGCTCAAGCTCTCCAATACTATAACAAGCTTTCGTATTTTCACCATTCACTTGACTGTCAAAACATAATGACAAGTTAATAGAGCCCGCAAAACGCGTACCGCCATGTGCGTCACTATGAGAGCTAGTAAATACTGGGTTGTACGCCAATAACAGTTGATCATATCTGATATTAATGAGCAGATTTTAATTCATCTATGAACCAACATCCGTTGTATTATTCCGGACTGGATTCTCCATGAGTGTTTGTGTTAAATACAAATTATTCGTAGCAAGGTAATCTGGCTGGTTCTACAAAATGTAAATCCAAACTTGCCAGAAGCAGTCATTCTGAAACAAGTACTGGAAATTGTATTAAACTGACCTATTGTTATCTGCTCCATTTTCATTGTCTATCTCCATAGTTGCCACTTCAGGATTGCTGACTGGAAATGTTACATTAGGATCGCCAGCACGTAGGTTAGGAACATCCCCATCAGCAGAAACAGGTGGCAGGCGCTCAGTAAGCACATCAACAAAGCTCTTGAATAATAACCTAAGCAATTCCTGGAAAACCAATGGCGAGACAATGGTAAGTTGATGTGAATAGATGCTCAAACTCTGTGATAGCAAAAGCAAGTGCCACTGAAAGCTTAAAGTTCACAAAATATGTATATCAACAGACATGCAAGGGTTTAGAGAAATAAGATAAGCAAGGATAAGAGAGTAGCATACTTTGCCTTCTTCAAGCCCCCGGGTAAGGAGAGCCTCCTTTGCCTCTAACGATTCTTCAATAGTTACTTCCTCTTCTTTTGCTTTGTCAGCAAAACCTTGAAGTCGTCTCAGCCTGCCTGGTCTTTCAGATGGCACAGGTTGGCCCTCTACGATTTCAAGTATTGATTTAGCCTCCTCCAACTCTTTGATGGCTTTTGCACTAGCCTCTTTAGCAACTTGAATACTTTTCCTCAGTGTCTGAATTTCCTTCCGAAGATCACTGATTCGATTGTATGTTTTACTAACAGTATTCCTAAGAATCTGTTAAAGAGGGCATGCCAATCAGACAGATTGAACAAAAATCATAACAAGTACTCCCTCCGGAAATACTTGTTGGAGAAATGGATAAAAATGGATGTACTGTAGAACTAAAATGCATCTAGATACATCCATTTCTCCGACAAGTATTTTGGGACGGAGGGAGTATATTACGTGCTACATTGGGCAGAACAAGGCTACATAGCATTAATATAATACCAAGCATGCATGCATAAAGCAAAAATCTCTTTGTATGTGCCGTGAATTTCATGAGTATATAACATCCAGACACATGCAAATCTAGAGTAGACAAATATGAGGAATGTACCTCCCATGGACGATCTGACACATGAAATTGATCGACATTAGCAGGAGAAAATACCCATTTGACTATTGCCAAGTTGGAAATTAAGCGATAACCCATCATTCTATCAATAGCTATAGCGGTCATCTGGGTACTGTTCTTCCAGTAAGCACTGACTTCATCCATCAACAATAGCTGCATTTCCTCATCTGGGCATAGTTTGGAAATTATTTGACCATATCTCTCCAAAACAGTGATAAGATGGGTGAAACTTTTTGAACCAATGTCAAGAAGTGTCTGACTAACAACATCAACTGCGAATTTGGCCCCATTTGCAGGAACTATTTGTTCCTCAACCCACAAAATAATATCACGTGTAGTCTTCCTTCCTCTAACCATGCTAACAAGTTCCTTGGATAGCCTGTGGCCTTCAGTGCTTTCTTTGCTTTCATCAGTATGATATCTGAAATTAGGACCAGCTTTGGGGGGTAACAATCCTTCCAACTCAGCAGCATCTTCAATACTCTGCAAAGAAATGAAGGCAATAAGTTCAATTAAAATAACCATTTCCAAACAACACCACAATTGGATAGAAGAATAGAAATATAAAGCAAAAAAGGTCCTTTTTACTCCCCTGAAGTATTGACCCATCTATTTTTTGGTTCAGTTTTCTCCCCCAAAGTTTCAGTTACCATTTACTAAATCGCCTACTCTGGTTTCATATTGTGGTTTTGCTGACATGGGCGATAAGCTGAGTGACATTTGCTGCATAAGATTCTGGGGTGTGAAGCAGCTAGTGGATGGGCACTTGGGCAGGATCTCAGTGGGTGTAGAGTGAACAACGGGAAACAAAGGAACTACCACTGCTATTGATAACTGGGCAGTTATTGTCCCCATACTTCAGCACATGGTGCTCGAGACTATTGGTTCCGCCACTTGGTGGATGCACATGCCACCATCGACTCTTGGCTGCGAGGAGCAGATGAGCTTGGTACAAAACAGAAAGACATGGGGAGAAGGGGTGGGAAACAAAGACAGAAAGAACAGAGGTTGAAGAAAATCAGTGAGGTTTTCTTCAAGATTGGCATGATCTCGTGTGATTTTGATGATGTCATTGTTCACCTATGATGCCACATGGCAGAATCCCGTGACATGGTTGCTGTGTAAACAATACCATTCCACATAAGTGAAACAAGAGTCTAAAACTAGGGTAAGGAGTTAAGAAAAAGGACTGAAACTCGAAGAGAGTAAACCGAACAAAAAATATAGATCAGGGGGTTATCCATCAAATGTAATACTTTGGGGTAGTAAGAACAACCTTTTTTCCAAATCGAAGTGGCAATGACTAAATCTAACAATAATAAATTGTAACAAGCCCTACTTATTGAAAAGGAATGTCTCATATGTCACTAACCTGCTTGATTTTCTCGAAATAGGACAACCGAATTTCCCTTTCTAATACTTCTTGGACAAAGACACGTTGCGGAGCCCATTTTGGTAGGCCCTTCACATTGGCCCACTCCTGCCAAGGCCAAATGAATTGAAAATTTGACCTGCATAGACAGATAATATGTCATTAAAATTTAGCAGTACAAGGCTGCAGTTTGTTTTCAGTGCTACAGGAGATCAAACTTGTGAAAAGAAAAATTATGTTCCGAAACCAATTGGCTTAAAAGCTATACTAGCACTGTATGTAACATTCTATGGATTTTTTTCAGCAGTAGCAGAAGTAGGTCATCACCAGGGTATTGAACATCGACAGGAAGGGTAGCAATAGCAATAGGCTGCAGTAAGAGGTTCCAACAAACTCATACTAGGCCAAATAACCAAAGCAGGAACACTCATGAACAAACTAAATACATTGCAATGAACTTACAAATGATGTGAAAACCATAGGATAAGTCTGGTGCGGCATTCCGTATCCATGTTACTAATTCTGTCAAAAAGAGCATGTACTGCTGCTACCACCACAGATGGAAATGCAGCTGGCAAAGCCTGAAGATATGTTAAGATAATTAGACTCGGTCCACTCATCCTCAAGGAAGAAAGTACAACATTTTTCTTTTTTGGGAAGGAAAAAAAGTAAAACTGCAACCAGCCGGTTTCTACATGATGTTACATGAGCGATGTGTTGACTATTCTCTAAATGCTAAACAAAGACGTACCGAACACTTGGTAATGGTATGGTGTTGATGTGACAAGTGATTGTGACGACCGATCAGTTTGATTCAGTCGCACAGAGGGGAATTTGGGATGAGGAGAGGGAAGACGAGAAGAAAGGTAGGAGAAAGGGGATGAGATTTAGATTGTGAGCGTTTCTCTCGCTGCCCTGTCCACACGCGGACGAGGTGTTTAATACAGGCACGCACACCTACCACGCATGCACACCGGCCACATGCGGCCCACTGGGCTCAGCCCAACTCACACCCGACCCTTTCTCCCTCATAGTCCACTGCTCAGGTAGGAGCAGGTGTGACAATTGCCCCTCCTTGAGCGGAAGCGGCATCGTCCCAGCACGGAACCGTAGGGTAGCGATGACGAAGCACAGTGTAGTCCTCCCAGGTAGCTGAATCCGGAGAGAGAGACGACCATTGAACACGAACCTGGACGATGGAAGCATTGCCTTTCTTGACCATTCGGCAATCCAGGATAACTTCAGGCTGTAGTGGTGCAGCAGTGAGGTCCGGTGTTCGAGGAAGTTCAGCGAAGACTGGAGAGTAATCTGGTGTGAACGGCTTCAGTTGCGAGACGTGAAACACCGGATGGATACGACTATCAGCCGGTAGTGCTAGTTTGTATGCTCGAGTACCAATGCATTGCTCCACTGTGAACGGACCGAAGAACTTGAAATGCAATTTTGGACAAGGGCAATTGGCCACGGTTGACTGAGCATAAGGCTGTAATTTGAGCAACACTTGTTCGCCGACGTTGAAGGAACGCTCAGTCCTGTTCCGATCAGCTTTCTGTTTGCATCTGTTCTATGCTTGGGCGAGCTGAGCACGGAGCCTGTCATTGTGTTGTGCCCAGTCCAGGTCTGCATCTTTGGTTGCTGGCAGGTTCAGAGATAAATTGGGCAGGCCTCCAAGGTTTGGTTCTTGACCATAGAAAGCTTTGAATGGAGAAGTATTCAAGGAGGAGAGTGGTGTTATACCAGAATTCCGCTCTTGGAAGCCACTTGCGTCATTGCTCGGGTGTTTCGTGGACTGCACACCGGAGATACATTTCCAGACATTGATTAACTCGTTCACTCTGACCATCCTTCTGAGGGTGGTAGGCCGTAGAATAGCTGAGTTCAGTGCCCGCTGCCTCTAACAGAGCACGCCACATTGCACTTGTGAAAATCTTGTCACGGTCGAAGACAAAAGAGTGGGGCACTCCATGTAATTTGATGATGTTATCCCAAAACGCTCGAGCCACTGTTGCTGCTATGAATGGGTGACGCAAAGGGACGAAATGGGCGTATTTGGTGAAGCGATCGACCACCACCATGATCACCTCATAGCCCTCCGAAGCCGGCAATCCTTCCACGAAGTCCATGGTTAAATCTCGCCAAGGTTCAGTGGGTATTGGGAGAGGTTGAAGGAGGCCGGGTGTCTTCAGGTGCTCATGCTTAGCGTGCTGACAAACGGAGCACCGCCGGACAAGCTCCTCCACAGCTTGTTTCAAGCCACGCCAAGAAAACAACTTTTTAACCCTTTGATACGTGGCTGTCACTCCTGAGTGACCACCAATCGCACTGGCATGAAATGCATTGATCAATTTGATATGGATAGTTGTATTGGCACCGATCCAAATCTTGTTGTGTAGACGAATGATACCTTGCCGGAGCTCGTACCCGTGTTCATCTGGACTACAGAGGGCCAAACGTTGGAGAAGATCTTAGCTGTCTGCGTCCGTTTCATAAGAATTCATCACTTCCTGAAGCCGCTATGGTTGACAAACAGACAAGGCATCGATGGAGAGCAGGTGTCCGACGCGCGACAATGCGTCTGCTGCGCCGTTCTTGGGGCCACGACGATACTTGAAGGAGAACTGTAGCCCCACCATTTTGGACATGGCTTTGCGCTGCAACTCAGTTTCTAGCTGCTGATCACCGAGGTGACACAAGTGTGATCCGTGACAATGACGAACGGCGCGCGCTGCAGATAAGGCCTCCATTTGTCCACTGCCATCATGACTGCGAGGAATTCCTTCTCGTAAATTGACAGTCGTTGATTGCGGACACCGAGCACCTTGCTGAGATAGGCTACTGGGTGGCCATCCTGGACGAGCACCGCTCCCACGTCCATGTCGCACGCATCCGTCTCGATGGAGAATGGGCGCGAGAAATCGGGCAGACCAAGGACAGGGGTGTTGGTCATGGCATCTCTGAGAAGGTCGCACGCAGCTTGAGCTTGCTCTGACCAGTTGAGGCCCTTCTCGGTGAGCAGTTGGGTGAGTGGCTTGGCAATGATTCCATAGCGAGAGACAAACTTGCGATAATATCCGGTGAGACCAAGGAATCCGCAGAGTTCTGTTGGGTTGGTAGGAGTAGGCCATGCTCGCATCACACTGGTTTTGCTCTCGTCCGTGGCGACACCCTCCTTGGAGATCACATGTCCCAGGTACTCGATCCGAGGCTGGGCGAACAAACACTTGGAGCGCTTGGCGTACAATTGATGCTGGCGAAGAAGAGCAAAGACAGTGCGCAAATTCTCCACGTGCTCCTCCAAGGAATGACTGAACACCAAAATGTCATCCAAAAATGTGATGACAAACTAACGGTTTGGACCGGAGAGGACAAAATTCATCAGGCATTGGAATGTTGGTGGTCCGTTGGTGACGCCGAACAGCATAACACGGAATTGAAAATGACCGTGATGCGTCTTGAATGCCGTCTTTTCCTCGTCACTTTCATGCATGCGAATCTGGTGGTAGCCAGCCCGTAAGTCGATCTTGGAGAAGACGGCCGCTCCGGCTAGTTCATCGAGCAGTTCGTCGATGACCAGAAGGGGGAACTTGTTCTTGATGGTGACGGTGTTCAATCGGCGATAATCGACACAAAAAAGCCATGCTCCATCTTTTTTCTTGACCAGAAGAACGGGGGCAGCAAATGGGCTCATGCTATGTGTAATCACCCCCGTGCGCAACATGTCGTTGACCTGATGCTCGATCTCATCCTTCTGGAGTGGCAAATAACGATACGGCCGGCAATTCACTGGGGTAGCACCGGGTTCCAAATTTATTGCATGGTCGTACTGACGATGAGGAGGAAGGCCTGCTGGTTCTTCAAAGATATCATTGAAATCCGTGAGCACTTGCTGAATAATTGCAGGAATTGGTGCCCCAGACTCTGAATTTGTCGTTGGTGTTATCTGAATTTCCAGCAAGGCCGCCCCCCAAATCTCATTGGCCTCCTGCATCTGCCATAATGTAGCGGCATCCATGGTTGACAATGCTGGTGTTTCTGCTGTCCGAACGCCTGTCAGATGTACCGTGCTCCCGTGCCGTTTGAAGTTCATGGTCTTCAGACCCCAGTCACACTACATGGGGCTGTGTACAGCCAACAAGTCCATTCCCAGTACTGCATCATAGACACCCAATTCCAGAACTCGCATGTCTGTGTTGAACTCATGGTCTTGGGTGCTCCAAGTGAGGTTCGGGACCATGGACGCAAATTGTAAGTGTTGTCCATTGGCCACACGAACAGTGATAGCAGGTATGCCAGTAGACTTGGCTTGAATACGGGCAGCAAAGGAAGAGTTGACAAAACTATGCGTGCTGCCCGAATCCACCAATAACATGTCTGGGTGCCCACGGTTGCGCGCAGTCGCATTGTTTCTGGAGTCAGTGCCTTGTAAGGCATGGGCCGAGAGCAAGCAGCAAGTTGTGTCCGTCGCTGGGACCGGTTCATCCAGGAGTTCCAAAGCACAAACGGCCTCATCGGAGAGCACTTCTCCATGTTCGCCCACTTCGATTGTCAGAAGTTGCGCCGAGCGTTTGCACCGATGCTCCTTGGAATACTTTTCGCCACAACGAAAGCACAGGCCATGCTGGCGTCGGTAATCCAGGAGTTGGCGTTCTCGACCAAAATCATCTTTACCCGGAGCGGCCATGGGTGGTCGCGCGACAGGCAGCACCGGCATTCCCGGGCCAACCAAGGTGGGCGATCGGCCGGGCAGAGGTGGTGGACGACCGGTGATTATCTGATGAGAACGGGGGTGTTGCCGCTCCATTTCCTCCTGAATCCTGGCAAAGACCGTGGCACGAGTGATGCTGGACGGAGCTTGGAGACACACCGCGGTGCGTAGTTCATCCTTGAGGCCCAGCAGGAATTGGGTGATGGAAAATTTGGGGCTCAAAGTGTTGTCCAGTGCCAGCGAATTGTACATATAGACTTCGAATTGTTGCTTGTACTCGATGACACTGCCTGTCTAACGCGGTTGAAGTAGTTTGTGCATCAGAGATTCGAATTCTTCAGGGCCAAACTCCTCCACCACAGCTTGGCGAAACATGTCCCAATTGAGCTTGCCGTGAGTCTGACGGAAAGCCCGAAGCCAGAGAGCAGCGTGGCCGTCGACGTAGAGAGCCGCCGTGGCCACCCAGTTGTGGAGCGGCACGCGGTACAGCTCGAAATACGCCAAGCAGCGATCCAACCAGACACGTGGAGCATCACCATTGAAACGGGGAAAATGATGCTTGGGCGGCCTAACCGCGTAATCTTCATGCAGCACAGGCGGTGGTGCCCGCTCTGGCAGCACCATTGGTCCATCGGGCCTTGTCAGCAAAGGTGGGCCGTCGTTGGCGAGTCGCGCGGCCGTCGCCTGCCCCGTGATGGTCCACGGAAAGGGCAACGCGGTCGACGGCGGCACGGTGCGTGGGTCGAGCGGAGGCAGCACGGTGCGCGGGTCGGGCGGAGGTGGTTGTTGCTGTGGTCCGCCCCATGCTCCGGGGGTGTGCAGCACCGCTGCCGATGGATCATCCACCTGCGACCCCGATCATGGAGCTGACGACGCGAACGAAGACGCAGCCTTGCGCACGGCATCCACATCCGCCTGAGTGAACCCGAGCTGCTTGGTCAGGCTTTGTAGCTCTTGGGAGACCTGGTTGTTGAAGGCCGTTTGCGCCTCCGTGCGCTTGTCAGCGAGCACCTTCTCCTCGTCAAAGCGGGAGAGCAATGTCTCCATGAGCGTGGTGAGGTTGGCGATCTGTTCCCCCATGGCGGTGAGAAGTTGCCGCGTCTGGGCGGAGGGCTTGGAGGGCGCCGTGGTACCTGCCCCGAGCAGATCGAACCCCGTGTAGGATTTCAGGCGCTTCACCAGAGTGAATCGCACCTACAACGGTGGATGTTACCGATCCGGCCAAGGGAGTAACGGTGCAGCGGCGCAAAAAAAATCTGGGCTCGGATCGAAGGCTCTAATAACCAATTGTGACGACTGATCGATTCGATTCAGTCGCACAGAGGGGAATTTGGGATGAGAGGGAAGACGAGAAGAAAGGTAGGAGAAAGGGGATGAGATTTAGATTGTGAGTGTTTCTCTCGCTGCCCTGTCCACACGCGAACAAGGTGTTTAATCCACACGCGAACAAGGTGTTTAATACAGGCACGCACACCTACCATGCACACACACCGGCCACATGCGGCCCATTGGGCTCAGCCCAACTCACACCCTACCCTTTCTCCCTCATAGTCCACTGCTCAGGTAGGAGCAGGTGTGACAGTGATGTCCCGATCTTTGGCCAAGAGGATAACTAATGATTTGCGGTGATGGTCCTGATGATCCAGGCATCAACTTAACAGACTAGTATATGTCGCAATCAGGTGAGTTGACAGATGAGACAAGTGTAACATGCATCCTATACATGACATATCGAAAGCTTATATTGTTTTAAGTAGCCAACTCACTAATAGATGGCTCAATTATTTTTCCAGGGCTCAGATTTGCTATGAAACCATACAGAAAATTGATTACTTCGTGATAACCTCAGCTCATGGAAGCTTGCTTGCAAATAAGTAAATACACTGAACCTATCAATTTTGGGGTGCTACACAACTTCACACCCACATCTGTGTTGATTATATAGTTCACAGATCTCGAGCAGATCTACTTTCACATTTCACAGACAGAAATTATAGCATCAAGTTTACCAAAAATAAAAGGTGTAGTGGTATAGATGAAAACATAAGCAAGTACGGACTGGGAATCTGGTATGCAGATAGATCATAACAATAGGCAATATGTTATGAATAAATCATAAGTGTCTTGTTGACAAAACAAAGGAACTGTGGTTTCACAACTGTGCTCATCATAACCATACTATTATGTAACAGAATTTTTGTCACCCCATGCACCAAAAATTGCATGGCCACAAAACTCAAGGCATATTTAGGTCCGCTGATGTGCTCATTAACACTGATGTATTCTTAAATCTCACATTACATACTTGTCTCGTCACTACACAAAATATCAACTAAACAGTCTCAAAGCATTAAAGAAATACCTTGCAAAGATCGATGATAACCAATGTATAGTAGATTGGCCTGAAAGGTGGATTCGGCAGCAATAGTAGCTGCAGAATATCAATATGTCATAAGAAAAGATTCATTTTTATTTGAGAAGTATGCTCGCTATAATGGACAATGGAGAACCTCAAAATGCATGCATAAATATTGCACTTCTAGGTTTATCATCATTATAAGTATACTCGCTATAAAATGCATGCATAAGTTTTCCAGACAGCTTTTCTAGGTTTATCATCATTATATTTCAGAATACCATGGATAGTTAAACAATGTTATCAAGATAATGATCTTAGGTAGGATCGTTTTTGTATGACAAGGTCAGATCACTGAGGCACAATTGTATAAGATGATAAAAATTCATATACTCTATAAAGGGAAATATATATTGAGAAAAGTAGAAACCTAGACACAAATATTGGATCTTGAACAAAATTTGCTAACTTAGGTGAACTTATTCATGTTGGTCAACTGGACGTAATTTTTCAAACCTTACTCAATTTTCGTATAGATTATGTTTCACTGGTACCATTAACAATAATATCTCCAAATTAATCCACAATTAGCTCAGATCAGCACACCCAAACAATCGGTCAGATTTAGCAGATCCATTCGAAATGCTTGGGCAAAACTCAACACATGCACCTAGAAAAGCATGGTTTACTACCCATTTCACTGTGGTTAACTTAAATCATTGTCATATAAGAAATTTAGAGTGGAACATGAAGATTCAATTCTGCAACAACTAAAGATACAGTTAACTTAGCATGAAAGCAGACACGCAGAAACTAGTAATAATATAAAACACATGTAATAAAGATGGTTCAGAAATACCTGTGAAAATATGGTCTCAGCCATCAGGTATTCATAGCGGAAAGACACAGGAAGGCTAACCAGATAAAACGCACAGTCCTTGCGACTGTCTTTCAAAAAAAATATAACCACGATAGAATTAGTAAGAAAACAAAAATAATACAATTCAGCAGGCAAATATTAACACAAAATTCAATGAATTTTCCTGTGATGGGCATGAAAAAAGTTGTCAACCCTAATCCTTGTCTTTAAAAATGATATTTCCGCATGCTAGCAGCAAAGTAAAATTGACACACTTGAGTTAGGCAACTTCACCAAAGATTTAGCCATGGACAGGGGTGTGTGGAAGTTAGCTATCCAAGTGCCCGAACCATGACTGTAAGGGTTGCTCTCGATCTAAGATCTCGCTAGCTAGGGTTCATGGCGGCACGAGATAAGCAGCATGTATTTTCTCCCAACCTCCCACACAGTTGTCAAAGTCGAGACAGGTTCGGCTGAAGCCGCCATCCAAATCCTAGCCAAAGCATGGTCAATACACAGTTCGTAATTAAACTACTGAACCCATCTCGGGCCGGCGTTCCACTTGGGCCGCGGTGTCTTGCAAGCGGGCCATTCTCCTGGGCCGTGAGCTGATTCGAATCTTGGTGCATTCCTCGTTCTTGCCAGATCAGCTACAGATTCACCTCTTCTCGTCGTCGCCACGCTTTGGTCTTCAGGTTGTGTCTCGCCCTCGTTGACGGTGCTGACATTCCTCCCTTCTTGAGAACCGGCTTGACCCCAAGCCGGTGCATAGGGAAACTTCTGCTTCAAGAACTCGACATCTTCCCAGGTAGCATCCTCCGAAGACAAATTCAACCAATGGATTAAAGCTTGAGCAACAGTTCGATTGCCAACTTGCCGCACCCGATGTTGTAAGATCTGAACAGGGACTTGCAAAGCAGCATGAACAGGAGGTAAAGTGGAATGTACCACCGTTTCACGAGGCAGGAAACGCTTGAGCTGGGAAACATGGAAAACTGGGGGAATACGGCTGCCAGCAGGGAGATCCAACCTGTAAGCCACTTCACCAATCATCTCAACAATTGGAAAGGGTCCAAAGAACTTGAAGGCTAACTTCTGGTTCGTTCTAGAGTACACTGACAGCTGAGCATACGGCTGCAGTTTGAGGAAGACTATATCACCAACCTCAAAAGATCTTTCAGTTCTGTTCTTGTCAGCTTGACTCTTCATACGTTGCTGTGTTCTCAACAAATGTTGCCTCACAGTCTCAGTCACCAGCTGTCTCGATTGCAACCATTCTTGCATTTCCACTGGCGCAATAGTATATGATTCACTAATACCAAAGTATCTTGGTGTATATCCATACAACACTTCAAAAGGAAACTTACCCAAGGCAGAGTGCCAATTAGAATTGTACCAAAATCCAAACAAGGGCAGCCACTTGCTCCACTTATGAGGTTGAGCACTGATAAAACATCTGAGATAACACTCCACTCGTTGATTAACTCTTTGAATCTGACCATCAGTTTCAGGATGATTAGCTGTGCTCATGTTCAATTGAGTACCAGTTTTACTGATCAACAGCTTCCAGAATTGGCTAGTGAATAGTGGATCTCTATCAGATATAATCACATTGGGCAATCCATGCAACTTGTACACATTATCCAGGAACACTTCAGCAACCTTCTGTGCATTGAAAGGATGAGCAATAAAATGACCATATTCAGTAAACTTGTCAATCACCACCAAAATACAGTTATACTGAGAGGAAGGAGGAAGTCCACTAATGAAATCCATAGAAACAGTGTCCCATGCTTTGTTTGGAACTGGTAATGGAGATAATAAACCAGGATATGGCACTCTCTCTGGTTTCGCTTTCTGACATATCAAACAGGACTGCAGTTGGGCTAAGATAAACTTCTTCATACCGGACCAAGAGAACAGAGCATGAATTCTTTTGTAAGTAAACGGAAACCCAGAGTGACCACCCATAGGACTGTCATGGAAAGCTGCAAAATATTTATGGTGTAATTCAGGAACTGCTCCCACCCAGATACTCTGTTTATATCTTATCCGTCCATTAATGAGAGTGTAAGGATGTCTAGAAGGGGGCTGTTACTGCTAACTGCTGAAGCAATGCTAGAGTTGTAGCATCCTGTTTATAACTCTCCATGATTTCTAACAACCAACTGGGTTGAGCACAGGAAAGAGCAAATAAGTGAGATTCGTCAGGTGGTCTTCTAGATAGGACATCAGCTGCAGAATTTTCTTTGCCTTGTTTGTACTGTATCTGGTAATTCAGTCCCAGTAACTTGGTCAGACATTTCTGTTGCCATACTGTGTGTAATCTTTGATCTTGCAGATGAGCTAAACTCCTTTGATCAGTTTTAATGATTAACTGCTGCACTTGCAAATAAGGCCTCCATTTATCAACTGCTGATAGGATAGCCAGATATTCTTTCTCATATACTGACACAGCTTTGTCCTTGGGACCCAATGTTTTGCTAACAAAAGCCAGTGGATGTCCTTGCTGCATCAGCACTGCACCAATAGCATATTCACAAGCATCAGTCTCAATCATGAAAGGCTTGGAAAAATCAGGTAATGTTTGCTAAAACAGGAGCAGACACCAGAGCTTGTTTAAGTGTAGCAAAAGCTTCTTCAGTAATGCTGGTCCAAACAAAAGGAACTCCCTTCTTCAACAACTCAGTCAGAGGCCTGGCAAAAATTCCATAATGCTTAATGAATTTCCTATAATAACCACTCAAGCCAAGAAACTCTCTTAGTTCCTTTACATTCTTGGGCACAGGCCATTGTTGTACTGCCACAATTTTCTCAGGATCAGTAGACACTCCTGCAGAAATGACATGGCCTAGGTATGCTATCTTGGGTTGAGCAAAATTACACTTAGACATCTTTACATTCCACTGTTCCTTATGAAGAATAGACAGTACTTCATCCAAATGCTCCCAATGCTCCTTCAAGGTTTTACTGAACACTAGTATATCATCAAAGAACACTACTGCACACTTTCTCAAAACAGGAGACAAATCCTAGTTCATAGTGCCTTGAAAAGTACCGGGTGCTCCAGTTAAACCAAAAGCTATAACATTAAACTCATAGTGCAAACTCATAGTGCCCATTATGTGTCTGAAATGTTGTTTTATATTCTTCCCCAGGGGCCAATCTTATTTGATGATAACCAGCTTTCAGATCCAAATTAGACAACCAACAAGCACCTAACAACTCATCCAATAGTTCATCAACGACAGATACTGGATACTTACTTCGCAATGTGATTGCATTAAGATGTCTATAATCCACCACCATTCTCCAAGTTCCCTCTTCTTTTTTCTTAACAAGTAAAACAGGAGAGGAAAAGGCACTGCTGCTATGACTAATCATGCTCAAATCTAACAGTTCCTTAATTTGTTTTTTCAGTTCATCCTTGAGATGTGGAGCAATTCTGTATGGCCTGACAGAAACTGGTCTTGCCCCAGGAATTAATGGAATTCTGTGATCTTTAAGGGCCAGTTCTTTTGGTAGCTTTTTTGGGCTTCTAGAATAAGCTGCCCCCTACCCAGCTTATTCTAGAAGCCCAACTAAAAATATATTTTTAGAAGCCTATTAGTGAAGTCTTAATTAGTAGGCTTCTAAAAAAATAAATTTGGTTGGGCTTCTAGAATAAGCTGGGTAGGGGGCAGCTTATTTTAGCTTATTCTACAAGCTAGCAAAAGAACTGGCCCTAAGTCTTCTAGGAGGCAGAGTAGTGGGGGTTTCAAACACAACTGCATGCTTATCCAGCAACACTTGCAACTCAGGATGTTTAACCTTCTCAGGAACTGGTCTTATTAAGGACACAGAGAAAACTGTAACAGCAACATCTTCAGGTAACAGTCCTTGCAATGTAACTGTCCGGCCTTGATAAGTGAATGACATCCATTTCTACACCCAATCCACCTGCGTAGGACTGTGTTTGGCCAACCAATCTAATCCAATTATGCCATCATAACTTGCTAGGGGCAGAATTCTGAAATCATTGGTGAACTGAACCCCTCCATAATTCCAGGAACAGCTGGGCAGAATAGAAGCACATTGCAAAACACCACCACCAGCAACAGCTGCAGAAACAGGAGATATCTGCTGTAACCCACTTAGCTTATGCTTCAATCCACTATATATGAAGGAGTGTGTATTCCCAGAGTCCACCAGGAATATCAGTTCCATACCTTGCAACTGTATCAACAACTGTAAGGTAGGAGCACTAGAAGTTCTCCCCACTCTAGCTGCAGACAAACTGATACTATAGGGACATATGCTCTGGTTCTGAAGTGACAGAGGACACAGGATCTTAAGATTGTAGATGATCAATCAGCTCTTGGACAATATGGAGCTGGACTGAAGATTTGCATGTATGATCCCTAGACCATTTCTCACCACACACAAAACACAATCCCTGACTTGCGAAAATCCCTCAATGCAATCCACTTATCTTCACTTTGATTTGGTTTCTGAGTATCAGTACTTATTCTTATCATCATAACTCCTCTTAACAGGCGGTAAGGGCAATGGCATAGGACCAGACTCAGCAGAGCTCACCGAAATGATGGGACTAATTACTTCGCCCAACTCTTCACGTAACAGTGCCAAATCATAGGCTGCATCCAGGTCTCTCGGCTTCTGCAATGCTACAGCAACTCTAACGCCTGGTTTCAGCCCATCAAGGAACCTAGTTGAACAATGCCAGATCATAGGCTGCATCCAGGTCTCGGCTTCTGCAATGCTACAGCAACTCTGACGCCTGGTTTCAGCCCATCAAGGAACCTAGTTGTGTAATGCAAGAAACTAGGAGCTTCTTCGTAAGCAGACAACTGATCATACAAATCAGCAAAACGCTCAACATAATCCACCATAGAATATGTTTGTGCAATTCTGAATAACTGACGCAACAGTGTCTAATGATAATTTCTGCCAAAACAACTCTGCAGACAGTTACAGAATTCAGCCCAACTTGCATGTGGTTGCCGACGCTGCATCAATTCCAACCAACGAGCTGCAGCCCCTTCGAATTGAGCCGTCGCCAAGGAAATCCACCTGTGATTAGGAATGCACCACAGCCTGAATTGGTCTTCGCATCTCATTTGCCAGAGCCAGAGATTCGCACAATCAAGACGGGGCAACTCCAAACAAACACTACAGGCGAATGCATCAGCAGTATAACAGGAGAAGCATCACGATACGCAGAATTTCGGACGGAGGAAATTGAATCACGCACACCTCTGACCGGAGGAGGGACATAAGGATTATGTGCCTTCCCCTGATGGTCGTTGTCGATGCCAAGGAAATCGATGGCGGAACTGCTGCGACCATTTCCAGCAAGACGCGACAAAGATGGTCCATCAGGGGGAGTAACTTCCTTCGGCATCTCACCGCGAAGCTGCTCGAGCTCCATCATGACCTCGTCGTGGACCCCGTCGATGCACGCTAAGAGCAGGCCGTCGAATGTAGCTGTGTTGGCATCAATCAGCTTCGCCACAGCTTGGAGGAGATCCGCACCTTGTTCCTTGAAGCGGCGGTCAAGATCCGTGGCAAAATCCGCTCGTAGGAGCCCTTCATCTGAAAGCTTCTCCATCACCGGCATGCGACGTCAATCTCGCCACCGTGTACCGTGATGATGTTGAGGAAGCGCCAGGACCACTGAATCAGATACCAAATGTAAGGGTCGGTCTCGATCTAAGATCTCGCTAGCTAGGGTTCATGGCGGAACGAGATAAGCAGCGTGTATTTCTTCCCAACCTCCCACACAGCTGTCAGAGTCGAGACAGGTTCGGCCAAAGTCGCCGTCCAAATCCTAGCCGAGGCATAGAGTCGTTACACAGTTCGTATTTAAACTATTGGACCCATTCCGGGCCAAGGTTCCATTTGGGCTGCGTTGTCTTGCAAGCAGGCCATTCTCCTGGGCTGTGAGCTGATTCGAATCTTCGCATGTTCCTCGTTCTTGCCGCATCAGCTACAGATTCACCTCTTGTCATCGTCGCCGCGCTTCGGTCTTCAGGTTGTGTCTCGCCCTCGTCGACGGTGCTGACAATGACTTGGTATCGATATCTTATTGGTTTCAACTCTAGCCATGGTTTTCGAGTCGACGAGTCGTTCTGGGGTAGCAACTCTTGACCAGTCATACCTAGTCGATCGACTAGTCTCGATTAGTCGAGGTGTATGAGTCGACTTCCAGTTACAACTCATCGACTAGTCGTTCGGCTCGAAAACAGTGACTCTAGTCTACCCCAACTTATTTGGTACTAAAAGGCTTTGTTGTTGTCGTTTGTTTGTTGTTGAGTCAGGAACTTCGACATTGTTAGGCTTGTGATTAGTTCTTTCCAGAACCTTATGCTAGCGGCAAAGTAAAATTGTAACATTGTCACACTTGAGTTAGGCAACTCCACCAAAGATTTAGCCATGGACAGGGGTGTGTGGAAGTTAGCTATCCACATGCCAGAACCATGACATGGTTTCGGTATCTTATGGGTTTCAACTCTAGCCTACCCCTTGTTTGGGACTGAAAGGCTTTGTTGTTGTTCGTTTGTTGTTGAGTTAGGAACTTCGACATTGTTAGGCTTGTGCTTAGTTCTTTCCAGAACCTTTGGCATGATACACTTTATCAACCCTGTTTGATAAACAATTCTTCGTAACCGTGGCTTGCCACATTGTTGGGAGAAATTTACAGCAAGGTGTTGTAAGTAATCAGACGTGATTAGTTCTAGCAAAAACAGATGTTAAAACACCTCCACTGCATACTTTGGGAGCAAGGTTTATAGACCAAAATTCAATAGCTTAACAAGGATGATAGGCAAAAGTAACACACCCAAATACAACCAGATTTTGTTAACCAAGGGAGAGAACATAAGAATCGGCACTAGGAAGATAGAGAACAAAATTTGTTCATATTAAGGACTGACAAGCAATTCCAATGAGTACATGGTGTCAGCAATGTCATGCATGAACAAGTTAACAAACAGATGTCTGACATCTAACAATCGCAGCTTTTGTACGAGTATCAAACACAGTAATAGAACTAAGAAAAAATTGTAACTGACCATCCATTGAAGAAAAGTAGCACATCCAATATGTATTCCTCGACAACAAAACGGTCTACAGGTTGCATATTCTGTAAGCAAATGATAGCTGATTAGGGCTCATAAGTACATAAACAGATGAACTTTGTAACATAAAACCAAGTAATAGCTAATTTCATGTTAGTTAACATGCATTACAAAAAAAAATACAGCAAGGAAAACATTACAATGATCAATTGACTAGAACATAACATAAAGTCGTGAGCCTCATAATAAGTATATAAACAGGTGAACTTTGTAACATAAAACCAAGTAACAGCAAATTTCATGTTAGTTAACATACGTTACAGAAAAGACAGCAAGGAAAACATTAAAATGTAACAATGATCAATGGACTAGAATATACAGAAAGTTGTGATTTACCTCAGCTTTATTTGTTGGAAATATATGGAGCCTACGAAGCCTTTGAGGGTACTTAAGATTGGCTTCATGCTTCTCTTGCCCTTGTAATATCTCAGAAGATGACATCGTGAAAGTAGGCGGCGGGCAACTAACTGGGTGCAAACAGTGAGATTTTCCAACTACCAACTGAGCTTCAAACGACAGGTGAGGTTTTGGAACTGCAAGGGGCAATTAAACAGAATGCAAAACAAATTAAGCAACTGCACATTTGAAATTACGTATACAGTCCTGAGCTGGATAAAGAAGTTATCAACTAAACAGCGTATTATTTCAGGAAGAAATCGTGTATATTTTATATCATGTGCTGACATACCACTTTTAACCTTCCATCCATTACGAGAAAGAAGTTGCATACGCTCCCATAAATCTTCCATGAAATCCTAAGAGGAATATAAGTTACTGAAGTGGTCAAAATATCATAAAAGGAGTTAAATGGATCGGAATTCAGGAAATAAACCAGTGTAAGGTTCAGATATTCAAGAAATCGTGAGTACCTTTTTATTGGGAGAGTTGCCTTCATCCGTCTCGAAGACTGAGAAAGCAATATCATCAAAATGCCTTCTGATGCTTATGTAAGACTGTATACCAACCAGAACCCTCTCAAGTTCATCCGGGACTTGCTGCATGTTAGAATTCATCAGTGTAATCTACCACCAATTCATGTCTGCAGAATTTTCTAGTACACAATTTAAGAATGGAAGTACACTGTAGGAGCCTATAACTTTTCATTACAACAATCGAGAATGTAAGATGTGAATCATGCATTGTTCCAGAAGATCTAAGCAATCATGGCTACTGTTCATTTTATGGTACAGACAGATACAAACTTTCAAGGTCAGTGACACCCATATGCACATGCCTTGCTACTTACTATAGGAGCAGTTTCACTTCTTGAAAATATGTTGGGACGCTTACAGTACGGCTTTCAAATAGATGACAGAATGATGAGCAACATTAGAAAATAATGAAGATAACCCTTCTAAAGATCAAAAATTAGAAAATGTGCATGAACACTAATATTACTAAAATGGCAAAATGGCAGTGCCAGTGTAACTCTTAGAGGCATTCAAATTGAACCGCACATACTACAAAAAATGGTAGTAATCAAAGTAGCTTAATAAAGCCGATGAAGGTTCGTACAAGCAGAGAACAAGAATCATGTGTTGCTGCTAAAACAGTCAAATTGGACACCAAAGGTGATAAGGACTAAACAGTATCGCAATAGTTTAATAACGCTACCTCGAACAATTCTGAACCACCCCATGGAAGGGAAGCCAAAATACAGTAAACATAAAAATCAGCACGTGGTTGCCAAGAAGGATTTCCAGATTCCTCATCCAATATAGTTGCAGCAGATGATAAAAGTGTCTCGTATGTCTCAATAGTGGAATTTGGCGATATGACTTTGCTGCACATCTACAGTTACAAGAAGAAAAGGTTAAACCAACAGAAATACTACAAATTGCCTCATCTATACTGCGCATTATACAAGAAAAAAATTCTACCATGAAGGAAAACAGGACAGAGAGAAATCCCTCAACTCTTTTCAAGAACAGACCAAAAGCATTCAGAATTAACTTGTTATTCCAGGTGGCCATACGCCAGTACATATACACGTACAGGTGTGGTACAACATGCAGAAAACAACTTAATGCAAAGGGGAATACAGCTATAGATATGTATCTCTTAACACCAGAGCAATAAGCTGCTCTTGCACACCAGAGCGCGCAAAAGAAGCATCAACACCAATATGCTTGATGAGCTCATGCTTCACAGGGTCGCGGGCAATACTAATAGCACCCCTACTGTCAGACAAGAGTAGAGTAGGTGTAATGACAGAAACACCAAACCACCAAACTTCTTAAGTAACCACCGTAACCAAGTCACCTCTGCCGTCAAAAGAGCCATTGCTCGTAACTCGGCCTCTGCACTCGGACAGGAAAGTCGTCTTCCAGGCAATGGAAGAACCACAAAGAAAACACAGGAAGCAGAAAGTGAACGGCGATCAGAGGGATCACTAGCCCACGTAGCATCTGAATAGGCCTGATGTTGTGATGAACTGCAGCAGGGAAAGAACAGACGGTGAGAGATCGTGCCACGAAGATATTGGAGAACATGAATGAGGTGACTAGTGAACCGAAGTGGGGGCAGAGACAAACTGACTTAAAATATGGACAAGATGGAGATATTTGGACGAGTGACAGCTAGATTGACAAGACACCCAACAAGATGACGGTATCGCGTCGGTTCAGACAAAGGGGTCACTATCAATAGCACGGAGATGAACATTGAGCTCCATGGGAGCTTCTCATCAATAAGAGCAGCACAAGCAAGAAGATCATGGGTATACTTTTCTTGGGAAATAAAAAGGCAATCCGAGGCAGAAGAGACCTTAATCCTAAAAATAGCGAATACGGCCAAGATCAAACATAAGAAACTGCTCATAAGACATGCCTTCACAAAGGCGACATAGTATGGGTCGTTGCCAGTGATGATCATGTCATCAACATATAGAGGAAGACGAGTCCAGCCACGAGCAGAAAGGTGGACAAACAGCACAGGATCATGAGCACTCGCTGAAAAACCTGTAGTCGTCACCACAACGACAAAATGCTCAAATCAGGCGCGAGGGGCTTGCTTAATGCCATAGAGAGCGACAAAGACGGCGGACCATGTCGTCAGGAACAAAATATACAGGCGGTGGCTGCATATAAACCTCTTCACGCAACTCACCATTAAGAAAGGCCTTCTTAACATCAAGCTAAGACATACACCAATGGCAATCAGAGGCCACAGCAAGAAGTGTGCGAGGAGTGGTCATACGGGCCACAGGAGCAAAAGTCTCATTGTAATCACGACCATGCTCGAGCCACAAGACAAACTTTGTAGTGCTCAGAAGAACCATCGGAGCGAGTCTTACCCTTGTAGACCAACTTAAAAGTGATGGGACAAACACTGGGAGGAAGAGAAACAAGATCCCACGTGCGGGTGCACTCAAGAGCAGCAATCTCATCTGCCATTGCAAGCTGCCATTGGGGATGAACAATGGCATCACGATAAGAAGTCGGCTCAAGAACAGTGGCGCCAACGCTTGGAAAACCAAGACAGTCAACAGGTGAAAGTCGACAAGGACACAAGCCATAAGTGGGATGAGACGAGGAAGATGGCACATCAGTAGACACATCCACAACACACGAACGGTGAGTAAAAGTGAGGAAAAGGGAAGAATACAAGGAGGAATCACTGGAATAAACTCAGGTGATGGAGATGGGGAAGCCACTGATGATGAAGGTGTAGAATCATGTGATAAGTGAGGTGAGGAAACCATAGGAGATGGCGGCAGGGGATCTGTAATAGAGAAGCAGGAGCAGCAACGGGACTGATGGACAAAGCTCAATAGGAGTGACAGGAGTGTCAAAGTGAGGACCATGATATACTCCACCGAAAAGGTCGAGGAAGATGAACAAGGGGTAGAAGGGACAAGACTCATCAAAAGTCCCATCCCAAGAAATACACATCCGGCGACCTGCTTGATGCAAGGCCGACTCGATCGGAGAGGAGGCACACCAACGGCCGGGTCGGGCAGTACGCAGCAAGCGGATCGAGCGGTGCACGCAAAGGCCAATGAGGAGCACATGTGTTGGCGCGGGTCATGCTGCCGGCTGGCACAGGTGGCGCGTTGGCGGAAGGTTGCTTCGATGTAGCTTGGCAAGCGGGCAGAATGCACGCGAGGGCGAAACAGCGACAGCGGGAGTCACGCACAAAGAATAGGCAGACCGGTGGCGGGCAGGAAAGAAGGAACAATGGTCGACGACTCCCTCATTTTGATGAAGGCTGATGCAAGTAATTCAGCATGTCTAAAGAACTGTCTTGATTCTTACTGCCCCTCATCTGGCCAGCTGGTAAGCGACGGTAAATCAAGCATCTATTTTAGTCCTAATACTATTGTTGATCATAGCGTGGAGTGTGAGGGAAAGGCAACATCGGTGCACGAGACAGGATCAAAAAGAGCACGAGTTGTGCGTGCGTAAAAAATTAATGCTCTAATACCATGTTAAGAAATATGTAACTCGTATTTCTAAGTGGCCATAGGCCAATATATATACACGTACAGGTGTGGTACAATACAATATGCAGAGAACCTCTTATACAACAGGGGAAATACAAAGAGGAACACGGCTAAGTATATATAACTCTAACGGTTATAAACTCTCAATTCAGGGGGCAATAGGAGATATCAGAGCCTAACGTAAGGATGATATTGCACTAAACAATCTGCTGACCAAATGCAAATTCTACAATCATAAATTATACAAATTATGATAAATCGTAAAAACCATATCTCTTGAGTTGTACGGACTCAGTTTCTGGGCTGGAGAAGCCAAAGCTACACAAACTAAGCCGTAACAAACATGCATGCAACACTACTGCCTGAAAGATCGTATGATTCTTAGAGGATGCAAATACTTAGGATTTTTTTCCTATATACAGAGGCCCGTTTGATTATACCGATGATATTAGCGAATTTGTGTGGATTGCTTTCCTGTACCCATAATTCTGTAGGAATTTGATACCCACTCCATCTTCGTTTCTATTGATTTGCTTAGTAAGGCCTCCTTTGGTTCATAGGAATATCATAGGAAGTGAGATGACATGTATCTCAATTCATATAGAGAAAGAGATGTCATTTGATGCATAGGATAGGAATTTTTCTATTGAGTCTAGGCTTATGTTTTTTTCCTTTGAAATGTGAAGGATTGGTTCTTACCCTACTCCCTCCATTCTTTTTTACTTCGCGAATAACTCGTAGCTCGCATTCGAAGGAGAGCCCTGTTCGAAATTTTCTGGACAAGTTTGCCCCTGCTTTTGTGTGGATTAGAGTACTAGTCGCCTCGTATCCCTTCCTGCATGTCACAGGTAATCTCTCTCTCCTCCACTTATGTCTCTGCATGCAAACTAGGAAGTTGCGCCAATTAAGGGGATTAATTGCTAGCGAACCGGAAAGGCAGGGGCAGGCTGGAAAACTTGCTCTACTCGAGGGGGGCGCGCAGAGCATTTGGGGGGGAAACAAAAAACGTTATGCGCAGAGTGTAAGGGAGTACATAGGAATAGGAATCCATTCCTACAAACCAAAGGGCTTCACAGGAACTTATCCTTTGAAAATCCTATCCTAAGAATTCCTACAAACCAAAGGAGGCCTAAAAAGGCAGATTTCCTATGTCCTGCACAAACGACTACCCTGCAGCTTTCCTATGTTTTGCGATCATCAGTTTTGCACTTGCATTCCCTTCGAAACCATGTATTCTTCATTCCTACAATCCAAAGAGACTTTGAACTATTATTTCCCTCTGAACCACCCTCTAAAACCACCCCCTCCCCCATCTGAACAATAGAAGTAAGGATTGCTGCAGCACCCTTCCCTATTTTATCATATAGTTATTCGTACTTATAGTTTAGAATTACACGTAACAAGTTAGTGTATCAGGAATAGAACTAAACGCCTTTAGCATAGTGTATCAGGAAAAGAACTAAACACCTTTAGCACTGCTCGATTATTGATGAACATGTGTTGCCAATATAACATGTCAATGTGTCAAGTATGAAATATTCAAGAACCATAAGTTGGGACACATGGTAGCAGCTAGAAAAGGATGAGCAAGAGCATCAACCAGAAACTACTACATAACTTACCAGGCCACAGAGAAACCGTAGCAATATCCTGATCCTATCACGGTTTTCAGTATGCAAAGCATCCTGCAATTAGAGAGTCATTACAAGGCTAGGATGATCTTAAGAGGGACCACAGTTGGGCAAAAGAAGTCCAATGGTGTCATAAGTCAATAATGCTAGAATATAATCATAGAGAACATTTCTCCAGTGGAACAAGGTGGAGAAAGGATTAACAGATCTGCCGTGCTCTGCAATGTAGAAACAAAGATTCACACCTGTAGGTTAGCCTGTGTTGCATCCACGATACCCTTGGCAAAATCTTCATTTTCCAAATTTATCAAACCTATCTGAAATTACAAAAGAACAAAGCAGAACCATCACAACAATTCAGTTCAATTAAATAAGAGAAATCATATAGCAGCATCTTATTCTTAAAACATGTAGCTCAAAAATTAATATAATGTGAGATTGCAAAGTTAGGTACAGAAGGTATTAAAACCAATTGTCATAAATAAAGACCAACAATAAACGTACCCTCCTCTCATGAAAAAGATGCACATAAAAATACGTCAACAGAACAAAATCATAGAAGCATTAGCGAACGGCTGTATATCATTGCCCACCATAGGATACACAGCATCAAGGGGATCAAGAGACCACAACTGATCTCTGTTTATTTATAAGTAGCAGATTTGTTGCACAATAAATGTGGAAATAATGAAAAGATAATATTTTTGCATTGGCATTGCAAGCTTCCCATGGGAGAGGATATATAAACGAGCAGCCATACATAAGCACTAGAATAGTGAAAATCCTACACACAGATTAAAAACAACATGCAGGTCATGTGTAGACATGATAAGACCAAGGCCAACAGAATATGCGCCAAAGCATATGTGAACTTCAAAGTTCACAATGTAAAGTCACCAGTCATATAAATCACATTTTAGATCAGGGTTATGTGCTGTAACTGTAGCATATGACCAAACTGTGCGCATGTACAGTGCCATGTTTTGTTTCATAAGTCCAATCAGAAACTTAGAACAATAAATATGCATATTAGATATATGTTGTTTATAATGCTGATATACATACTGCTTCCCTACTTGTTACGGAAATAATAAGGAAATTCAAAGCATGAGGAACAAGTAAAACATGTATATTGAGTAACAATAAGAGCTTCAAATAATATACGGGTAATATTATGAAAGAAGACAACATAAATTAGTAAAGTGTATAGGGTTCATAGAAATAGCGGCATACCAAAACTCCAAAGAAAGGAATCTTGTGAGGTAATTGTTCTGCACACTGAAGGAGAAACTGCTTGGACAAAGGTACATTAAGTTAGCACCTCAAATCGATTCAGATAAAAGATGACGATATGTATTGAAGAGGTAAGCAAATGCTAGGGGATGCAGCGTGTAGGATCCATATTCCACTGTTTTTTTAACAATACCTGGAAACTATCCAATTAAGCACTAATGCTTCTTCATAGAATTAAAACTATAGATTATCAAAAGATAGCCAGATTGGAATAGTAAAAGCACAACAATATGAACAAGCACAGAGTAGAATGTTGGGTACCAACCTCAAAAATATCATCTTTGGAGTGTTCATATTCACGAGAAAGCACATTGTAACAGATTTCCTGTGAAGCCAATGCTTGGTCAGAACAGGTGTGAAAGAAACATGGCATGATAGATGAAAAAATGCAACGTTCTATTCAGACCATTGTGCGTTAATATGTGACAAACAATCACAGGAAAAATGTGTGAGTGCCTATGAACTTGCTTGGCACCTTTAGTAAAATCATTTGATTAAAACTGCATTTTGCAATAAATCAGGATTTTACCTAGAGATGGGCAATCTTCATCATTACATACTACTATCCAATAGTGCCACAATTTCACTTATCTTAGAGGGCATGTTCAACTAGAAACAGGATAAAGTGGCAAACGATTTATGTCACTCTTAACATAATAATAACCCTGGAACTAGCCTAGGATTATTGTAACACAAATATTTAGTCATATGATACATATGTATTCAGTAGAATGTTGCATATACGATTATTGAACATATAGGATTTATGTGTTCAGTTGAGCTCGGGCTTGCCCAACAAACAAACTTGGTCAAGGTTCCGTTTGCTCATGAATTGGCCAATGTTGGGAAGAAAAATGAACTAGAGTAGGCAAAGGGGAACTGACAACCGTCCAAACGAGGTCCAAATTTTTAGTCATGACCAGATATCGGTAGGGTCAATTTTGGCCACAATCCAGACATAAGCACGGATTAAAGTGTTTCCACTTGAATTGAATTGTGACAACAGCTGTGCAACACTGCAAGCAGACAAGGCGCACTAGTAGTAGGTCGCAACCCAAGTTTGATCTCTACGCATTGAGCCAACTTGCTGTATCTAAATGGAAGAAGCAGATCCAGCGGCCTTCGAACCAAATCCAACTGTTGAGAGCGACGATACTAGATTGGCATGAATGAGATAACGAAAGCAAAGGCTGCAAAGCTTTTGGATAATTAAGAACAGGCGGGCAACTGTAGGCACCCTACGATACTAGCGCTCCGTCCTGAGTATTCCGTACAGAGAACTGTGAACGGTGGCTAGGGTTTTGAAGGGGTGGTGAGATGGGAGGGAGGGGGGGGGGGGGGGCTCACGATGTGCTCCTTGTGGTCGGCGGTACCCCCGTACTCGGGGCACCTGTCGCCGATGCGAAGCAGCAGCGTCCTCCAGCCGGCGCTCATGGCGGCGGCGGCAGTGGTGGCGGAGAACAGAGAGAGGGGAGAGAGGAGAGAGGTGCCGGGTGCGGGCAGATGCGGCTCGGGTCGAGGTTTTTGGTTTCGGTCGGTGCCCGGGGGTTTGGCTCCGCTGGGAGCCTGTGGGGCTGCCTAGTGGAAATTTGACATGTACTCCTAATTCCTGCATACAAAAATACTTGTTTTATAAATGAATGTATCTAGACTTATTTTAGTTATAGATATATATCTATTTTTATTATTTTTAGGATAAATATTTCTGAACGGAGGAAGTAGGAGACAAAAATAAATTAGGTAAATGTTTTCCGATAAACGACCGGCCGAGCGCCCGTCGCTCGCTCGCCTTTTTACGCGGAAGCAACTGGGCCTTATGGATTCATGGGCCTGAATCGGCCAGTGCCATACTCGATGGGCGGGATATCTTGGCCCAGGGGATGATTCGCAGGATTGGAGATGGCACTACAATGGGGGTTTGGGACTATAACTGGATACTGAGGAACGGTGTGATGAAGTCAGTCACTTCTTTGGTGGTTGATCCACCGCAGCTGGTGTCGGAGCTCATTGATGACGCCACGGCATCTTGGCTTGAAGATTGGATAAGACAAGTTTTTTGTACCTGTCGATGCTGAAGCGATATTGCAAATACCTCTGTGCACACGTCAGGTTGACGACTTCTGGGCGTGGAGCGAGGATGCAAGAGGACGTTTCTCCGTGTGTGCAGCCTACAGAATGATCATCATAACAACGCTCACTCGGGAAGCATGGCTGGAAGAGAGGGAGGACCCTTCTAACTCTGCAGCTTTGTCACAAGGTTGGCTATCCCTATGGAAAACCCCGGTACCATCGAAGCTCAAGGTCTTTGCTTGGCGGCTAGCCCAACATTCCCTGCCGACTGGTGATGTGCTTCACCGTAGGAATATGGCAACTTCACGGGTCTGTCCCCTCCGTGGGTCGGAGGATAGTTGGCGTCATTCCCTGATAGAATGCAATGCGTCTAGATGTGTGTGGGCTCTGTCTAATGAACAATTGGTGGAGCGTATGATTATGACAAGGGAAGACGATGCTAAACTTTGGTTGTTCACAATGAGCGAATCCCTACCAGCTGACCAGTTTATACCGATGATAGTCACACTTTGGGCCATTTGGAGTTCTCGACGAAAGGCAATTCATGAGGATATCTTTCAAACCCTTTTGCCACTGGTTAATTTGTAGCTTCATACATGGAGGACATCAAGTTCATGCAGAGTAAGAAGGAAGGGTCACATGTGGTATCGGCACGGAGGACTACTCGTTGAGTGAAACCGCCAAAGGATAAAGTGAAGATAAATGTCGGTGGAGCTGTATCAAGGCATGAGACTTTTGGTGCAGTTGGAGCTTTATGCAGGAAATCATCGAGAGCTTTTCTAGGGGCATCGGCAGTGATCTTTAAGGACATTCGGGCCCCTCAAACTCTGGAGGCTCTCGCCATTAGGGAGGCTCGAGCCCTTGGGGAGGACCTCTACGTGCAACAAGTGCTAATTGCATCAGACTGCAAGGTGCCCGTTGAATCAATCAAGGATGGGGGTATGGCAAATTATGGAGCAATAGGGATAGCACTTTTTCTTCTTGTGTTTTTATACATGAGTATAGAACCTCTAATGTGGAGGCTCATAATCTCACAAAGTATGCTTTATCCTTAGGGTTTGGTCGCCATATGTGATTAGGCCAACCTCGAGATCTTTTCTTCGTCCCTGTAAATATTGTGACGTAGTAATAAAGCTTTGTGAGATCCTAAAAAAACACTATTTTTCTTTTCTTTTTTTCTCTGTTTTTTTTTCTTGCTCTTGTGTTGTTACTTCTTTCCTCTCTCCTTACGTAATTCAACCATCCCTTGCTCCTTCGTCATTCACAGGCAAAGCTACAACCAATAAATCCCCGTGTTGTAAACGTTGTCGCCTTTTGCTATGACGGGCGACATGTTTTGCTACAACCATTCATGTCGATGACAATGTCAATTTTTGCTTCAACTACCGTTTGTTTTTGCTACGACCGGCGATGAAAATTGGTACAACCATTCATGTCGATGCCACGACGTGTGACCTGCAATGATGACGACGACAAGTTTGCTTCGACCTTTGTCAGTTTCTGTTACGACCAACGACGAGAATTGCTATAACTATTCACGTTGATGATGTGCCACGCGACTGTGGCAAGAATGATTTTGCTTCAACCCTCGTCAACTTTTGCTATCACCAGCGATGAGAAATTGCTACAACCATTCACGTTGACAATGCGACCCGCGACAATGGTGACATTTTTGTTGTAATCGTCATCGGATGTTGCTACAACCGACGAAGGAAAAAGTTGCCACAACCATTCACATTGACATTGCGACCCGCATGGGCGGAGGCGACGTTTTTGTTGCAGTCGTCGTCAGATTTTTCTACAACCGGAGAAGGAAAAAGTTGTAAGAGTTAACAGAAAAGCTTCAATTGTAGATGAAAAAAAAGGTTCAACCAGACAATGTGTATCATAAAAAGTTACGACCATTGGTAGAAAAAGCTTCAACCGTACATGAAAGAAGCTTCAGTTGATGACCGGCAATGGAAAAAAATCACAGAGGCTCACATTTCCACAAAAGTTGCAACCGAAGTCGGCGTGTGCTGGAACTGACGAAGACCCCTATTATAACTGACGATGATGCTTCAGCTGGTGATGGCAAAGCAGCAACCGTGCAATTCATAGCTACAACCCGACATGGAAAAAATTGTGACCAGCGAGCAGAAAGTTGCGACCGACGACAAAAAAAGTTGGAACCCTCGAGCCGAGAAGCTACGACCGGCGTACAAAAATGCTGCAACCGTCGGGTGATTTTGTTGTAGTTAGCCCAGGTCTATTCATGAGAGCGTCCACCTAGAGTTTGCAGTGATAGATTCAAATCCAGTTGAGGCTAGCTAGATCAATTAAGCTGCTTGCTTGCAAGTTAGCTTTGCACGTAGAACGTACACTCTGACGATTTGACCTAGCATTCTAAATTCAACACTAAGTGTGGTGTCAGGCGAGGGCGGGCGGGCGGCGCGGCTAGTCAAGGATGAGCACTAGTGGCTAGCAAGCGGGGGCGGCACATTGGACCGGCGAGCTGCGCGGATTCTTCTTTTTTGTGCCATCAGAGGTTCAGTTCGGGGAGAGGAGCAAATCTGATTATGCAGGACGTCTTAATCCAATGTACTCACGCCCTATCGTTGATTTTTTTAACACAGTACAGACGCAAGCGTTTATATATACGCGCATACATTCATTCCTATGAGCATCTTCGAAAGACTGAGCCAACATATCATTTTGAGATTTGCGAAGTCATCGTAGGCGCCTCATCGTCGATGGGAACGTTTCCTTCCAGTGTATGCGCGTCGCTAGAAATCCTGAAAGAAATTCAGAAAATAATGCGAGCATCAGGACTTGAACCCTGATGTGTAGGGGATACCATTGTCCCTCAAACATCCAACCACGGATTGGTTGCGCAAATGAGACGTTTAGTGTGTGTTTGGCAGCCATACTAGCCGGCCCTGACTAGCTCAAGGCTGGCTCACATGAGGCTGGTTGAGAAAATACAGCCTCTAAACCTACATCTACAACCTGTTTGGTTGCCCGCATTTAGTTCTCACGCATTAGGGATAGCTTAATGCGTGGTGTTTGGTTACCCGCATTGTTTGAACTCACACATAAGCACGATGTTTGGTTGCATACACGGTGCGAGGTGTGTTAACCTTCTACTCTATGTGGTGAGGTTACCTCACACATGATCACACCTAGCACACCAACGTCACACTAGAGCAATGGTGACGAACTGCACGATGATGATGAAGTTCTTCACCACAAGGCATAGCGCCGCCTTGCCAATTGCAATGTTGCCAACTTCAACCACATCAATTGTGTGCTTTCGCACATAGTTGGCGTAAGCTTCTTCTGTCGCCTGCCTACTCTTAACCCCCCTATGGTTAATGTTGTTGTAAGAGGCAACTTGTTCATTGCAAGCTTCCCACGAACTGTAAACCCAGATACCTTCCCTACGAACTGTTGGAAATATGCCCTAGAGGCAATAATAAATTAGTTATTATCATATTTCCTTGTTCATGGTAATCGTTTATTATCCATGCTATAATTGTATTGATCGGAGACCTAAATGCATGTGTGGATACATAGACAAAACCATGTCCCTAGTATGCCTCTAGTAGACTAGCTCGTTGATCAAAAGATGGTTAAGGTTTCCTAGCCATGGACATGAGATGTCATTTGATAACGGGATCACATCATTAGGAGAATGATGTGGTGGACAAGACCCAAACTACAAACATAGCATATGATCGTGTCAGTTTATTGCTACTGTTTTCTGCATGTCAAGTATATGTTCCTATGACCATGAGATCATGCAACTCACGGATATCGGAGGAGTGCCTTGTGTGTATCAAACGTCGCAACGTAACTGGGTGACTATAAAGGTGCTCTACAGGTATCTTCGAGGGTGTCTGTTGAGTTGGCATGGATCGAGACTGGGATTTGTTACTCCGTGTGACGGAGAGGTATCTCAGGGCCCACTCGGTAATACAACATCACAATGAGCCTTGCAAGCAATGTGACTAATTGTTAGTTGCGGGATCTTGTATTATGGAACGAGTAAAGAGACTTGCCGGTAACGAGGTTGAACTAGGTATGGAGATACCGACGATCGAATCTCGGGCAAGTAACATACCGAAGAACAAAGGGAACGTTATACGGGATTAACTGAATCCTTGACATAGAGGTTCGACCGATAAAGATCTTCGTAGAATATGTAGGAACCAATGTGGACGTCCAGGTCCCGCCATTGGTTATTGACTGTAGAGGTGTCTCGGTCATGTCTACATAGTTCTCGAACCCGCAGGGTCTGCACACTTAAGGTTCGGTGACGTTTCGGTAGTGTAGAGTTATGTATGGTGGTGACCGAAGTTTGTTCGGAGTCCCGGATGAGATCCCAGACGTCACGAGGAGCTCCGGAATGGTCCGGAGGTAAAGATTCATATATAGGAAGTCCCACTTTGGTTTCCGGAAAAGTTTCGGGCTCATCGGTAGTGTACCGGGAGTGCCGGTAGTGTACCGGGAGTGCCGGTAGTGTACCGGGAGGCCTCCGGGAGGGGTATTTCGACCCCAAGAGGTCCATGGGCTGTGGGAGGATAATAACCAGCCCTTAGTGGGCTGGGAAAACAGCCACAAAGGCCCATGGCGCAGGAGAGAAAGTCCTAAAGCAAAAAGTGGAAAATCAGCCAATAGGAGGCAATCCTACTCCAACTAGGATTGGAGGTGAAGTAGGATTGCTCCCACCTCCTATTTCGGCCAACCCAAAGGCCTTGGCTGCCTCTCCTCTCCTCTCCTCCTATATATACTAGTGGATTGGGTGGTTTTTGGATAGAATTTCCGGCCACGTGCTACCCGTTTCACCGGTGCACAGTTTCTCCTCTAGATCGGTTTTCCGCAGCGCTTAGGCGAAGCCCTGCCGGAATCACTCCACCACCATCACCGGAGCGCCGTCACGCTGCCGGTGAACTCTCTCTCCTCTCCACCTCCTCTCACTGGATCGAGACGGTGGAGATCGTCATCAAGCTGCACGTGTGCTGAACGCGGAGGTGCCGTCCGTTCGGCGCTAGATCGGAAGGACCGTGATCGAGATCGCGAGACAGTTCGTGATGAGATCGCGGAACGGATCGTGATGAGTTCGTGGGGCAGATTGTGATAAAGATCGTGAGACGGATCGTGATGAGATCGCGGGACGGATCGTGATGAGTTCACGGGACGGATCGTGATTGGATCGCGGGACGGATCGTGATGAGATCACGGGACGCTCGGCGATTTGGATCGCGAAGATGTTCGACTACACCAACCGCGTTTCTTAACGCTTCCCGCTTAGCGATCTACAAGGGTATGTAGATCCACTCTCCCTCTCGTAGATGCTCATCACCATGGATAGGTTTGCGTGTGCGTAGGAAAATTTTTGTTTCCCATGCGACGTTCCCCAACAGTGGCATCATGAGCTAGGTTGATGGTTCGATGAGATCTCGAGTAGAACACAAAAGGTTTGTGGGCGTTGATGCTTAGACTGCTTCCTCCCTTGGTCGGATTTTGGTTCAGCGGGATTGTGAGATGAAGCGGCCCGGACCAACATTACTCGTACGCTTACGAGAGACCGGTTCCCTCGACGCAACTTGTTGCTTAGATGGCTTGCGGGTGACAGTTTCTCTCACTTTAGTTGGATCGGATCCGACAAAGGCGGTCCTTGAGAAGGTTGAAAAGCAATCTATGTATCACCGTTGTGGTTTATGCGTAGGTGAGAATCGTTCTTGCTAGATACCCGTAGCAGCCACGTAAAACATGCAACAACAATTAGAGGACGTCTAACTTGTTTTTGCAGGGTATGTTGTGATGTGATATGGCCAATTACATGATGAGATATGTGTGATGTATGAGATGATCATGTGATGTATACAATTTCACGACTTGCATGTCGTTGAGTACGGCAACCGGCAGGAGCCATAGGGTTGTCTTTAAATTATTGTATGACCTGCGTGTCAATCATTAAGCGCTATGTAATGCTTTACTTTATCGCTACGGTAGCGATAGTAGTAGAAGCATGTTGGGTGCGAAAACCCCGATGGCGACACGTTGATGGAGATCAAGATGATTGAGATCATGGTGTCATGCCGGTGACGATGGAGATCATGCCGGTGCTTTCATGATGGAGATCAAAAGCACAAGATCATGGCCATATCATGTCACTTATGATTTGCATGTGATGTTAATCCTTTTATGCACCTTGTTTTGCTTAGGACGACGGTAGCATTATAAGGTGATCCCTCACTTAATTTAAAGATAAATTGTGTTCTCCCCGAGTGTGCACCGTTGCGAAAGTTCGTCGTGTTGAGACACCACGTGATGATCGGGTGTGATAGATTCTACGTTCACATACAACGGGTGCAAGCCAGATTTGCACGTGCAGAACACTCGGGTTAAACTTGACGAGCCTAGCATGTACAGACATGGCCTCGGAACACAAGAGACCGAAAGGTCGAACATGAGTCATATAGTAGATATGATCAACATGATGATGTTCACCATTGCAGCCACCTCAACTCACGTGATGATCGGACTTGAGTTGGTGAATTTGGATCATGTATCACTCGAATGATCTGAGGGATGTCAATTTGAGTGGGAGTTCTTAAGTAATATGATTAATTGAACTCATTATCATGAACATAGTCAAAGTGTCTTTGCAAGTTATGTTGTAGATTACTAGCTCGCGTTGTAGCTCCCTTAAATTTTTATATGTTCCTAGAGAAATAGAGTTGAAAGATGTTGGTAGCAATATTGCGGACTGGGTCCATGATCTGAGGATTGTCCTCATTGCTGCACAGAAGGCTTATGTCCTTAATGCACCGCTCGGTGCGCCACCCCCTCTAGCGTCGTCTATAGATGTTGTGAACATCTAACAGGCACGTTTCGGTGACTACTTGATAGTTTAGTGCGTCATGCATTACGGCTTAGAATTGAGGCTCCGAAACGTTTTGAACGTCACGGAACATATGAGATGTTCTAGGAGCAGAGATTGTGATCTCAGGCTCGTGCCTGTGTTGCGAGATATGAGATCTCCAACAAGATTCTTTGCCTGTAAGATGAAGGAGAATAGCTCAATCGTTGAGCATGTACTCAGATTGTCTGGGTACTACAATCGCTTGAATCAAGTGGGAGTTGATCTTCCAGATAAGATAGTGATTGATATAGTTCTCCAAGTCACTGTCACTAAAGCTACTAGAACTTAGTGATGAACCATAATACACCAGGGATAGAAGTATTGATCCCTGAGCTGTTCGCGATGTTTGACACCGCGAAGGTAGAAATCAAAAAGGAGCGTCAAGTGTTGATGGTTAATCAAACCACTAGTTTCGAAAAGGGCAAGAGCAAGGAGGGAAACTTCATGGATAGCAAGTCAGTTGCTGCTCTAGTGAAGCAACCCAAAGTTGAACTCAAACCCGAGACTAAGTGCTTCTATTATGAGGTGAGAGGTCGCTGAAGCAGAACAACCCTAGATACTTGGTAGATAAGAAGGCTGGCAACATCGACAGAAGTATATTTGATATACGAGTTATTGATGTGTACCTTGCTAGTACTCCTAGTAGCACCTGGGTATTGGATACCGGTTCGGTTGCTAAATATTAGTAACTCGAAATAAAATCTACGGAATAAACGGAGAACTAGCTAAGGGTGAGGTGACGATGTGTGTTGGAAATGTTTCCAAGGTTGATGTGATCAACATCGCACGCTCTCTCTGCCTTCAGGATTAGTGACGAACCTAAATAAATGTTATTTGGTGTTCTGCGTTGAGCATGAACATGATTAGATCATGTTTGTTGCAATACGGTTATTCATTTAAGTCAGAGAATTAGTTATTCTGGTTACATGAATAATACCTTCAATGGTCATGCACCCAGTGAGAATGGTTTGTTGAAATCTTGATCGTAGTAATACACATGTTCATAACATTGATGTCAAAAGATACAAAGTTAAATAATGATAGTACCACCTACTTGTGGCACTGCCGCAAAATGTCATATTGGTATAAAGCGCATGAAGAAACTCCATGGTGATGGATATTTGGACTCATTCGATTTCGAATCGGTTGAGACATGCGAACCATGCCTCTTGGGCAAGATGACTAAAGGACCCCGTTGGATGGAGCGGGCAAGTGATTCATTGGAAATGATACATGTTGATGTATGCAATCTAGTGAGTTTTGTAGCGTGCAGTGGATATCGTTATTTTCTTACCTTCACTGATGATTTGAGTAAATATAGTGTATATTTACTTAATGAAACACAAGTCTGAATCGTTTGAAAGGTTCAAGCAAATTCAGAGTGAAGTTTAAGATCATCGTGACAAGAAGATAAAAATAACTGCGATATGATCATGGAGGTGAATATCCGAGTTACGAGTTTGGCATACAACTTAAGACAATGTGAAATTTGTTTCACAACTAACGCCACCTGGAACATCATAGTCATGCTCTATTGATATGGTGCATACTGTGATGTCTCTTATCGTTTTACTACTATAATTTTTGGGGTTATGCATTAGAGACAACTACATTCACTTTAAATAGGGCATCATCTAAATCTGTTGAGATGACACCGTGTGAATTATGGTTTGATAGAAACCTAAGCTGTCATTTCTTAATATTTGGGGCTGTGACACTTGTGTGGAAAATGTTTTCACCTAATGAGGTCGAACCCAAGGCGGACAAATGCATCTTCATAGAATACCCTAAGATCAGTTGGGTGAACCTTCAATCTCAGATCCTAGTGCAAAGTGTTTGTTGTTTAAACGGATCCTTTCTCGAGGAAATGTTTATCGCGAAAGAATTGAGTGGGAGGAAGATAGAACTTGATGAGGTTGTTAAACCTTTGTTCAACCAGAGAGTAGCGCAACGCAGAAAGATGTTTCTGTGAAGCCTACGTTAGTTGAAGAGGAAGTTAATGATGATGATCATGAAGCTTCAGGATCAAGTTACTATCGAACTTCGTAGGTCGACAAGGATGTGTACTGCTCCTAAGTGGTACGACAACTCTGTCTTGGAGATCATGTTGTTGGACAACGATGAACCTACGAGCTATGGAGAAGCGATGATGGGCCCGGATTCCGACAAATGGTTGGAGGCCATGAAATCCGAGATAGGATCCATGTATGGAAACCAAGTGTAGACTTTGGTAGACTTGCTCGTTGGACGGCAGGTCATTGAGTACAAATGGATCTTTAAAATGAAGACAGACACTGATGGTGAATGTCACTATTTGTAAAGCTCGACTTGTTGCAAAGATGTTTGTGACAAGTTCAAGGAGTTGACTACGATGAGACTTTCTCACTCGTAGTGGTGCTAAAGTCTGTTGGAATTATGTTAGCAGTTGCTGTGTTTTCAATTATGAAATCTGGCAGATGGATGTCAAAACATCGTTTCCTTAACTGTTTACTTGAGGAAAGGTTGTATGTGATACAACCGGATGGTTTTGTTAGTCCTAAGGATGCTAAAAGGTGTGCAAGCTTTAGTGATCCTTCTATGGATTTAAGCAAGCATCTCGGAGTTGGAATATACGCTTTGATGAGGTGATCAAAGTTTTAATGTTTATACAAGGTTTACGAGAAACTTGTATTTACAATAAAGTGAGTGGGAGCACTATAGAAATTCTGATAAGTACATGTGGATGACATATTGTTGATCGGAAATAATGTAGGATTTCTGGGAAGCATAAATGGTTGTTTGAAAAGTGATTTTTCAAAGGAAGACCTGGATAAAGCTACCTAATTGTTGAGCATCAAGATCTATAGAGATAGATCAAGATACCTGATGAGACTTTCAATGAGCACGTACCTTGACAAGATTTTGAAAGAGTTCAAAATGGATCAGTCAGAGAAAGAGTTCTCACCTGATTTGTAAGGTATAAAATTGAGTATGACTCAATGCCCAGTGACTGCACAAGATAGAAGGATGAGTGTCATCACCTATGCTTCAGCCATAGGCTCTATCATGTATGCAATGCTGTGCACAAGACCCGATGTCAGCCTTGCCATAAGTATGGCTGGAAGGTTTAAAAGTGATCCTGGAATGGAGCACTGGACAGCGGTCAAGATTGTCCTTAGTAAAAAAAAGACTAAGGAGATGTTTCTCGATTATGGAGGTGATAAAGAGTTCGCCGTAAAGAGTTACGTCGATGCAAGCTTTAACACCAATCAGTATGACTCGTAGTAGCAATCTGGATACGTATAGTGGAGCAGCCATTTGGAATAGTACCAAGTGGAGTGTGGTAGCAGTGTTTTTGGTTTGACATAGAAATTTGCAAAGTACACACGGATCTGAATATCGCAGGCCCATTGACTATAAGACCTCTCTCACATGCAAAGCATTATCGAGCCCCAGAACTCATTGGGTGTTAGATTCATAACAATGCGAATCACATGGTGATGTGAACTAGCTTATTGACTCTAGTGCAAGTGGGAGACTGTTGGAAATATGCCCTAGAGGCAATAATAAATTAGTTATTATCATATTTCCTTGTTCATGGTAATCGTTTATTATCCATGCTATAATTGTATTGATCGGAGACCTAAATGCATGTGTGGATACATAGACAAAACCATGTCCCTAGTATGCCTCTAGTAGACTAGCTCGTTGATCAAAAGATGGTTAAGGTTTCCTAGCCATGGACATGAGATGTCATTTGATAACGGGATCACATCATTAGGAGAATGATGTGGTGGACAAGACCCAAACTACAAACATAGCATATGATCGTGTCAGTTTATTGCTACTGTTTTCTGCATGTCAAGTATATGTTCCTATGACCATGAGATCATGCAACTCACGGATATCGGAGGAGTGCCTTGTGTGTATCAAACGTTGCAACGTAACTGGGTGACTATAAAGGTGCTCTACAGGTATCTTCGAGGGTGTCTGTTGAGTTGGCATGGATCGAGACTGGGATTTGTTACTCCGTGTGACGGAGAGGTATCTTAGGGCCCACTCGGTAATACAACATCACAATGAGCCTTGCAAGCAATGTGACTAATTGTTAGTTGCGGGATCTTGTATTATGGAACGAGTAAAGAGACTTGCCGGTAACGAGGTTGAACTAGGTATGGAGATACCGACGATCGAATCTCGGGCAAGTAACATACCGAAGAACAAAGGGAACGTTATACGAGATTAACTGAATCCTTGACATAAAGGTTCGACCGATAAAGATCTTCATAGAATATGTAGGAACCAATGTGGACGTCCAGGTCCCGCCATTGGTTATTGACTGTAGAGGTGTCTCGGTCATGTCTACATAGTTCTCGAACCCGCAGGGTCTGCACACTTAAGGTTCGGTGACGTTTCGGTAGTGTAGAGTTATGTATGGTGGTGACCGAAGTTTGTTAGGAGTCCCGGATGAGATCCCAGACGTCACGAGGAGCTCCGGAATGGTCCGGAGGTAAAGATTCATATATAGGAAGTCCCAGTTTGGTTTCCGGAAAAGTTTCGGGCTCATCGGTAGTGTACCGGGAGTGCCGGTAGTGTACCGGGAGTGCCGGTAGTGTACCGGGAGGCCTCCGGGAGGGGTATTTCGACCCCAAGAGGTCCATGGGCTGTGGGATAATAATAAACAACCCTTAGTGGGCTGGGAAAACAGCCACAAAGGCCCATGGCGCATGAGAGAAAGTCCTAAAGCAAAAAGTGGAAAATCAACCAATAGGAGGCAATCCTACTCCAACTAGGATTGGAGGTGAAGTAGGATTGCTCCCACCTCCTATTTCGGCCGACCCAAAGGCCTTGGCTACCTCTCCTATCCTCTCCTCCTATATATACTAGTGGATTGGGTGGTTTTTGGATAGAATTTCCGGCCACGTGCTACCCGTTTCACTGGTGCACAGTTTCTCCTCTAGATCGGTTTTCCGCAGCGCTTAGGCGAAGCCCTGCCGGAATCACTCCACCACCATCACCGGAGCGCCGTCACGCTGCCGGTGAACTCTCTCTCCTCTCCACCTCCTCTCGCTGGATCGAGACGGTGGAGATCGTCATCAAGCTGCACGTGTGCTGAACGCGGAGGTGCCGTCCGTTCGGCGCTAGATCGGAAGGACCGTGATCGAGATCGCGAGACAGTTCGTGATGAGATCGCGGAACGGATCGTGATGAGTTCGTGGGACAGATCGTGATCAAGATGGTGAGATGGATCGTGATGAGATCGCGGGATGGATCGTGATGAGTTCACGGGACGGATCGTGATTGGATCGCGGGACGGATCGTGATGAGATCGCGGGACGCTCGGCGATTTGGATCGCGAAGATGTTCGACTACACCAACCGCGTTTCTTAACGCTTCCCGCTTAGCGATCTACAAGGGTATGTAGATCCACTCTCCCTCTCGTAGATGCTCATCACCATGGATAGGTTTGCGTGTGCGTAGGAAAATTTTTGTTTCCCATGCGACGTTCCCCAACACGAACACCGCATGCCATTTGTCCTAGAAGTGCAAAAAGCAGCAGTTGAAGCAGCAAGCAAAAGAACAATCAAGGAGAAAGCAATGTAGCAAAAGTAGTAAGCATGCATGATCATATGGCATAGAAAGTTCAAACCTATCACTACCTTGGTGTCATCCTACCATCACATCCAAAAGAGGGTGCCATCCGACCACCGCAAGTTCACTATCATCATGAGGGGTTAGTATACACCACCTCAACAAAATATAAAGACCATCAAACAGTTTTCAAGCCCTAGCTACACAAAATATACATTGTCATCGTCGTCGCCATTGCCATCGTCATCGAGGATCATGCACGCAGTAATCAGCAGTAAGCTCTAGTAGTAGTGATTGCCTAGACAGCTCTTGAGCTAGAGCACCCGATAAGCGTCTGCCATGGCAACAAACTCAATACCCTGGGCCTTGTTGTCCAGTAGATGGCTCAGAGCTGCCACGAGAGCCTCATCACTGAAGCCACCTTGCTCCATGACGGTGTTGTACGAGTCAGGGTGGACGTCGAGGGTCTTGCTCTCCCTAATGACGATTGCCACCTCCTTCACGGTCTCAGTCATGCTGCTGAAGACACCGATCTCCTCCTCCATTAGGCCGCCCCTCTTCCCCTTCCTATCGAGCATAGGGACAGGCTCAAATGGCTTTTCATGGTCATCAAGCACCGTGAAAGTGCGTTATATAGACTAGAGGGGGTGAATAGGCGATTTTTACAAATTCATCACTTGAGGAATTTCAACTCGAGGAATTTGAAATGTGATGAATAACTAGCAGCGGAATAAGTACTCAAGTGCATGAGAAACATAGCAATAGCATAGTAATCATGATGAAATAAAACATGCACAGATTACAGGTAGCGTGATACAAGATAAGCAGGTGAGGAACAAGGTAACTTGAAGAATTTGAGGTGAGGAATTTGTGGAAGTCTTCAGAAAAATTCTTCAAACAGTAAAGATCAATTTCATCAACAGGTATACGAGGAAATGAAAGGGTTGAGGAAATAGAACCAGGTAGCTTGATGAAGACAATGGTTTGATGACCCAGTTCCAACTTTTGTGATGGTCGTACGTCTGGTTTGGAGCGGCTTGGTATTGAAACCAGAGGACACACGGTCCTTACCGTATTCTCCTTGAGCTAAAGTCACAAAGTCCTCGCCCAACACTCGTGGTAAGTCTTCGGGGTAGACTTCCAAAACCCTCACAAACTGGTCACCCGACGATACATAACTGACTGTTGGATGCTCTAGACCAAGGTCACTCCGTGATCCCTAATTGACTGCAGGATGCACTAGACCATGACGCCTAACCGGTTGGAAGATGCATAGTCTTCAAAGGTAACAAGCGTCGGTTCCACACAGGAACAATCTCTTCAATGATGCTCAATCACTTTGGGTTTGGTGGTTTGGTTTTGGGGTTTTTCCCCGCTGATGATTTTCTCTCAAAGTCCTCGGAGGATGGGTTGCTCTCAAATGACAATTATCAGTTCTCTCTCGAAGCAGCCAGCCAACTAGTGGTTGTGAGGGTGACTATTTATAGCCAGGGTGCAACCTGTCACGATAAGACATAAATGCCCCCAATGATATGACCGTTATGTGGATAGGATGTTTGGGGACAGCTGGCGCTAAGCACAGTAACGGTCGGAATTTCGAACTATGAAAGTCCTCAGGCTTATCATGTTCCTCACTTGTAGGCAATTCGCACTAGCGAAATCCTAACTCCTCAGTCAGACCAATTTCATCAGAGACCAGAAGAACTTCGTCTCTGTCATTGAAGAACTTGACTGAACCGTAAGAGATTTCTAAAGGCTTCACTCAAAGGATTGGATAGGTTGAGGCTTTTGAGTTGAGCATCAGTTGGAAATTTTCCTTAGTATTAACTCGGCCCCTTTAACAGTATAGTGTTTCCTATGACTCAATGAAAGGAAATGAAACTACGAAAACAAAAGTCTTCACGCTTCATAGTCCTCGTTCATATCTTCAAGGTCACACCAACTTCTTCATTTTCAAAGTCTTCAAGGAATACCAAAGTCTTCAACAAAATCTTCACCAAAGTCTTCAGTTGAAGACATACATTTTTAGGGATCGATAATCTCCAAATATATCTAACTCCTCATCGACTTATAGAGCCTGTGTACACTCACAAACACATTAGTTCCTTAACCTATAAGTCTTCAATACACCAAAATCACTAAGGGGCACTAGATGCACTTACACACCTTTTTTACGTCCGGGGTGCCTAGGATGCTCGACGGTTGCTAGGTCGAAGGAAAACCGAGAGCCTCACAAGAGTCCATGGCATGCTTGTCGGTTGCCAGGCCGAAGGAGAAGATCTGTTGCATCTGGTTGTAGTTCTGGATGCATGTGTTGAGGAAGTCGGCGTCCTTGTGGTGGTCCTAAGATAGAAGCGCAAGTATTGTTAGTTGCTAGAAGGCAATGGTTGACAATGTGCAAAACAAGGGGACGATGAGCTAACCACGACATGCCCGATGTAGTGCTCTACCTCCAGAACGATAGAGCAAGTGCTCTGACCCCAGGAGGCGCCGCTTAGGTCTCTAAGCTTGGACGTTTGGATCCATAGAGCTCTCCACTTCCTCGGGTGGCTCTCACCTCCTAGCCACATAACTCGAGCACCTACTTGGAAATGGTGTTCAAGTGAACCTCCTTGAAGCCCTTGTCAGTCCTAACCCCACTAGATATGAGCTCACACATCTTATTTAGAACAAACGTGGAAATGAACGGCTGCCACTTCATATTGTTCCCCTACCATCCTTCTTGACCTTCAGCGCGGCGACAACTGAAGTGGCAGTTGGCTCAACGAGCACAACTTGCACAAAGATAGAAGCACCAGGTCACACCTCGAACACCTCTAAATTGGCATGCATGTTCTGATCGAGGAGGGGTTGCGAGTCCTCGACATTGGAGGCCGCAACCTGGCTGCCCGCGAGGACAATGGCCTGACTAAGATCTTGCGTATGTGTGGTCATGTCCTACAATCATATCACGCATAGACAGTAAGCATAGCGTGGACAGTACCACAACATCACAACCGATAGCTATCTCAACATCATAACTAGCTACTCTATCATGGTACAAATCCATAATGCACATCCATGGTGTTCATCCATAGTGTTCATCACTATCATACTACTCTAGCTACACATATCCAACACAAATAGCTACCACAACATCAAAGTCTATCATCTTCTAACTGATCAATTCCTACCACATGCTTGCACATCTAACCCTATGACCACATCCGCTTAGATCTAGCTACAATGAATAGTGAGAAAGGAGGTGATTGAACTCATAGAGGCCATGGCTATAGCTCGGGGGACGTAGGAGGGGTCGGAGAAGTTGAGGAGGGGGGTCGCCGCCATCATGGACCACTGGTCGGTGAAAGAACTCTGCTTAGCTCGTCGTCGGTGTTGATGCGCATCAGCGAGAAAGATCAGAAGCGGGGAGAAGGGTGGCGGGGCTCTGTGCGGTGAAAGGGGGGCTAAATAGAGTGATCGAATCGGTGGGAGGTGAGCCGAAATCCTCCCGCGGATTTTTCGGAGACATGCACGAGCTCGCACCATCTCCCTGGTCGCATGAGCTCAGTGCCACATTCCCCTCCTATGCCTCACATGAGCCAGGCTCTAGAGAAACTGTCGATATGAGCATAGGTGTGGGGACCCCGACTCATAAGTCATGGTCACTGAATGCACGTGTATAGTGATCCCATAGATCATTGCTCACTGAAGACACATAAGCTGAATAACAAGAGTCTTACATCCATACGTAACGTCTTACACCAATAGAGACCATGAAGGTCGATTCTTACATAGATAGGTCCACGTAGGACAAAACAACAAACATAACTAGCAGTGCAAATCTTGATCGATAGCGTAGACCCATGCCATCTGCCTAGAGTGCAATGAGTTGATCAAGTAACTTGTAAAAGCATGCATCATGAAGTAGCAGATATCCATGTGAACATGTTACATATATAAACATGAACGGGGTTTGAACATCTCATGTTCAATCATCATGCCAAGTCATCGAACTTAGCTCAACCATCAACTTTCTTCCACACACGCACACACACCATGTTTGTGAAAACTCTGGACGCAGTTTAAGCAGCACCACCCAACTGTCCTTGACCGTGGACACGACTATTAGAATAGTTTTACACTCTGCAGAGGTTGCACACTTTACCCACAAGACTCGGGGAACTTCCGTGTCATCCATGACTCGCGGTATATATCATACTCGAGGTAAGCACCCGAACAATGCTTTCCCCCTAGCGATACTAAACAAAAAGTCCACTCGTTGGTGCCATTCCTCATGATATAGATCACACGTATCATCCATGAGGGCACGCAACTGTGTGCCCGGTGCCTGTAAAGACAGCGGATGGTCGCCCTACCAGGCACGACCCCGTATCGAGAGTGACCACGTCACTCCCGCCACAAGTAATGTGGGCTCTCTGCATCTACCCACCAAAGTAGTCAACAAAGCCCTGTCCCATAAGGGGTATCGTGGTTGTACATGTAAGGTTGGGATGGTCAACAAATCTTAAATCTAATCCGTTTTCGAAAACACACACACTCACTTGCTCCGGTACACCACTTCTTTATCAAGTGGTTACCTAGCTCATCATCATCTCCCTCGGGCATTAGTGGCACCTAATGGGGTTTTGAAAAGTCTTTGAAACACTTTTGTTTCCATTACCATGCATATTCCCGTCCCATTTTGCATAGCATCTACTAAGCATCCTATCTACTCCCACCCGCACGACCCTCATAAGGAGGTATGGTCATGCACAATGCAAGTATCAGCAAGAAAGTATCGGAGGAATCCCACCGAAGGGGACACCACATCACCACGATCAACATCACGAAAGAAAGTGCTATATGCCATGCATTAAAAAGGGTTTCATAGTCATGGTCAAAGGGCTACTTGTGTGGCTCAACAAAGTCTTCGGGGTCTTCAAAGTCTTCGGCTCCAACTCCCTCGTCAATAGTGCAATCTATCGTAGCGATAAATAACGGTAATAATAAGAATTGTCACAAAAACAGAGCACACGGTCTACTTCTAAAATGTTGCCCTACTCTAATAAATACTACAAACTCTACTAAAAATATTTGTCTAAGGTTTTGTAGTATAAAAAGTTTTCAAACTATTTTTAACACTGGCTAAAAGGTCTAAAAAGAGGTTTGAAAATAAATCAGTACCAAAATGTTTTCAAATATTTTTACAAGTGGCACTCTGAAATACTACATATTATTCTAGGATTTATGGTGGGAAAATAATTGGAATTGGAATAGTATTAAATCTGTGGAAAATTTGGAATCTTGCTGGAAAAGGAAAAAAATAAATGGCACTGTGCTCCTCGGGACAAAGCCATCGTAGCCGAGCCGGCCCAAGGGGAATCGGCCCAGGGTGATTTTTGAACCTGCCCATAGGCCCCACTTGCCAACGAGAGAAGGGGGTGAGGGTATGACATGTGGGCTCCATCAGTCATCCCTCACACCGCGACAGGGAGCGAAGGAGCTCACTGACGGCGTTTCAGGTGGTGGACCGACACGGGGGTGGCACCGTCGTGCTCAGGGAGTCGCCGCCCATAGATTGGTGGAGGAGGGGAGTGAAGGCAAATGACTCCCCGACTAGTTGGTTCTTTGAAGGACCACAACGACTTGAGCCATCTGCTGGATAACAACAGTGTTGGCTTGGCGTTCCTCTCGGAGAACTTGCAGAAACTAAGCTATGGTCATGTTCTATGGTGGCGGTGGTGGCGGGGGAATGTTGCCTTGTGGCTTCTCCTGGTGTCCTCTGGCCTTAGTAGTCCCACCAGTCCCGCTGGAGTTGCTAGCTTCAGGGTTGGTGAAGGAGCTGTTGCGGGTTGCAATCACCGTCCTGTTTGGAGTAGCCAAGTCAAACAACTAGGATGGACGAGAGCAAAAGAAATAACGGGGAAAGTGCGCCTAAGGGGGTTGGTATAGTGCAAGCGTGGTAACACAAAGGTCGAAGGACCAACACATTTATTAAGATAATATAGATGATGGAGTCGCTTATATGTTGCCCAAGGCAAAAGCGCGACTTGCATCGGAACACAAACAACAAGCACACATGGTTTCATACGAACCATTACATGGACTCGACTTCGCATGAGTCGTACATGACTAATCCTACCCTAGGGGTGCTCGGACTTAGGTGGTGGAGTTCTCGGTCTCATAGTCACGCTCCTCTGGGTCTTCCTCCTGATCGTCCTCCAGACGGGCATCATCTCCGGTCGAGGGAGTAGGAGAACTTGGAGGTCCATCCCAACGATGCTTCATCCGTGGATTGGTGAAGAGTGCACGGTACTCCTTCGCACTCATGCGACGATGACATGTGGGTGCATCTCTATCTGGGCTGTACTCCTCCTTAATAAGCGATAGTTGGTTGTCCCTTGGGGGCTCCATCATTCTTGATCTTGTCTGGCTTCATCTTGGCTTGACGAAGTAGCCCTCGGGTGTGGTGAAGTTCCTCGTGGAGCTTCATGGACTCCTTAATTAGGTTGTGAACCAGACTATCGGCAGAGAGGCTGAAGTAGGTCTGGAACCTAAGTGGTGTGCAATCCTCCTTGGACGGGATCAACATCCAACTCTCGCCAAGATCATCCTTCCTGAAAGGTAGGTAGCGAGTAGCTGGCTCGTCAGCCTTCTATGGAACAATGTCTCGAAGGTGTAGGAGTGTCTTGTGTGCGATTGTCTCGACTACGAGTGCCATGGTCTCCATCTATGGTCCTTCAAAGAACCAACTAGTCGGGGAGTACGACACTTGCGTCCATACAACACCTCAAATGGTGCCATCTGAAGACTCGACTGATAGTTGTTGTTGTAGGAGAACTCGACGAATGGTAGGCAGTCTTCCCACTTGGCTCCATATGCCATAACACAAGCACGGAGCATATCCTCGAGTATCTGATTTACTCGCTCTGTCTGCCCACCGATCTGGGGGTGAAAAGAAGTGCTGAAGGAGAGCTTGGTTCCCATTGCTTCTTGAAACTTCTTGGAGAACCTTGAGGTAAACTGGGTACCTCGGTCTGACATGGTCTCCTTTGGAACTCTATGAAGACTCACGATGCGGTTGATGTAGAGGTTCGCCAACTGGCTTCCATCATAAGTGGTCTTGACGGGAATGAAGTGGGCTACCTTAGTCAGATGATCGACAATGACCCAAATAGAATCATGTCCTTTGCTTGATCTTGGTAATCCGCTGATGAAGTCCCTCCCGACTTTGTCCCACTTCCATTCAGGCACTTTGAGGGGTTGCAACAATCCAGCGGGTCGTTGATGCTCTGCTTTGACTCTCTGACATATGTCACATTTAGCGAGAAAGGTGCCAATCTCCCGTTTCATGCCATGCCACCAGAATTTTGCTTTGAGGTCTTGGTACATCTTAGTTCCTCCAGGATGGATGGAATATGGATTGCCATGAGCTTCTTGCAAGATCAAGTTCTTGAGCTCAACTTTGTTGGGTACGCAGATGCGCTACAACTCCTTGTTCATCAGTGAGAATCCTGGGGCCTTGTCTGCCTTGATCTTCCTCTTGATGACTTGAATGCTCTCATATTCCGAGCTTCCTTAATATCATCAATCAAGGTAGGCTTTGCTTCGAGGTTGGCTAGGAATCCAGGTGCAACTAGTTCCAAACCAAAGCTTTCAAGCTCTTCATACAAGGCGTGTAGCCTTTCCTTAATCATAGCGTTCAAGGAACAAGTCTTTTGGCTTAAGGTGTATGCTACCACATTAGCCTTTCTAGGGTGGTATTGAACACTGAGGTCATAATCCTTGATCAACTCCAACCATCTTCGTTGCCTCATGTTCAATTCCCTTTGAGTGAAAATATACTTCAAACTCTTGTGGTCTGTGTATATCTCACATCGCTTTCCTAAAAGGTAATGTCGCCATGTCTTCAAGGCATGAACCACGTCTGCCAACTCAAGATCATGAGTAGCATAGTTTTCTCCGTGAGGGCCTCACTGTCTGGATAGATATGCTATGACTCTTCCCTCTTGCATCAGAACACCTCCAAGCCCGGTTCTCGGTGCATCACAATATATCACAAATTCCTTGTGAATATTGGGGTGGCCAAAACTGGGGTTGTTGTCAATCTCTTCTTGAGCTCTTAGAAGCTTTCTTCATACTTCGACGTCCATTCGAACTTCTTGTCCTTCTTAAAAAGCTGAGTCATGGGTCGGGCAATGCTCGAGAATCCTTCAATGAACTTGCGATAATATCCCGTGAGTCCGAGGAAGCTTATCACTTCCTTCACATTGGTTGGGGATTGCCATTCTGTCACGGCTTCGATCCTGGCAGGATCCACTGACAATCCTTCTAAAGTCAACACATGACCCAGGAATCCAACTTCATGCAGCCAGAATTCACACTTGCTGAACTTGGCATAGAGCTGGTGTTCTCGAAGCTTGTCTAGGACCAATCTCAGGTATTGCTCATGCTCTTCTTCAGAATTGGAGAAGACGAGTATGTCATTAATGAAGACGACAACAAACTTGTCCAATTACTCCATGAAAACTTTGTTCATGAGGTACATGAAGAAGGATGCAGCATTGGTTAACCCAAATGACATGACCGTATACTCATACAGGCCATACTGGGTCACAAATGCCGTCTTCGGAATGTCATGGGGTCTGATCTTCAGCTAATAGTACCCAGACTTGAGATCGATCTTGGAAAACACTTTAGCTCCATTCAGTTGATCGAACATGTCTTCAATCTTGGGAAGCGGGTACTTGTTCTTTATTGTGACCTCATTGAGAGAACAGTAATCGACACAGAGTCGGATAGTTCCATCCCTCTTTAACACAAATAGAACAGGTGATCCCGAAAGAGAGTCACTAGGGAGAATGAATCCTTTTCCGAGCTACTCTGCCAGCTGCTTCTTCAATTCAGCCAACTCTTCGGATCCCATTCTATAGGGCTTCTTATAGATGGGTCCTGCTCCGGGCATTAGCTCAATAATGAACTTAATGTCGCGGTCAGGAGCCATTCCAGGCGGCTCATCAAGAAATACATCCGGGTATTCACATACCAGTGGCACTTGATCCAACTCAATCCCCCATAGAGAGTTAGCCTAAGGGGCTTGGTGGAGGCAGGGTTGGGTACATACTTGACTTCCACTCTTTGGCTATTGATTATGGTAACGATCCTCTCAGCATAGTCCAAGTAGCCTTGGTTCTTGGTTAGCCAATTCATTCCAAGGGTGACGTCGAGGCCTGGTGAATCCAGAACTATGAGGTCTGCTAGGAAGTCTACCCTATTGATGGTAATCTCAACTCCTTTACATCATATCTTAGACTTCATAACCAAACCCGGGGTTTGTATGAACATATGACTACCTAGGAGTGTAGGATTCATACCACTCTCTAGTGCAAACTTTTGAGTAACAAAAGAATGTGAAGCTCCATAATCAAACAGTACGGTTGCTGGGGTTGAGTTGGCGAGGAATGTACCCAGTATGACGTCTGGATCTTCCTGGGCTTCCTTAGCGGTGACGTGATTCACATGACCCTTGCCATTGTTGGGCTGGTTGTGGGGAGTTGGATTCCTTGGTGGCACTCCACGGCCTTGACCTTGGTTGGGCACATTGGGGTGTGGTGCATCTGGCTTCTTGTTGGGGCACTGCTTAGAGATGTATCCAGGCTGTCCACACCCAAAGCAAAGTGACCTGACCATAGTTGTTGTTGTTGTTCTGGCCGCCGTTGTTGTTATTGGGGTTGTTATAAACTAGCTTGGGATTGGCATATTGCTGAGGCTGGTAGCTCGGACGAGGTACATGAGGTCTAGCCTGTTGCGGCTGATAGGTTGGCTTGGCCGGGGCTGGCTGCCAGGGGCGAGGCTTCTGGTTGCTGGAACTACCCTTGCTAATCATCTTGCGCTTGCGTGTGTTGTCAATGGCACGACGCTTGTCCTCAAGCATGAGGGCCTTGTTCACCAAGTCGAAGAAGGTCCGATAGTCGCAGACAATGAGTTGATACTGCAGTGTCTACTGGAGTCCTTCCATGAAGCATTCCATCTTAGCAGCCTCCGTGTTGACATCTTGAGGTACATACCTTAATAGCAGGTTAAACTTCTGCATGTACTCCTTGACAGAGCCACTTCCTTGGTTCAGTGCTCAGAATTCTCTCTTCTTAATAGCCATGATCCTAGATGGAATGTGGGTGGTGCAGAATCCTTCCTTGAAGTTATCCCAGGTGATCACATGATCGCCTTGCATGACCTTGAATCCATCCCACCAAGATCTGGCGGTACCTCCAAGGTAGTGAGAGGCATAAAACACATTCTCACGATCCTCATTGCGATTGACCAGTGCAAGGAGGTCCTCGATGGTGCGGATCCAGTCATCGGCATCCAGGGGTTCAACAGTCTCGGTGAAGGTTGGGGGCAAATTCCTCATGAACTCAGATAGAGTGGACCGGCCATTGCCGTTCCTGCCTTGCTGCTGGTTGTTCACAACGACTTGAGCCATCTGCTGGATAGCAATAGTGTTGGCTTGGCATTCCTCTCGGAGAACTTGGAGAAACTGAGCTATGTTCATGTTCTACGGTGGAGGTGGTGTGTGTGTGTGGGGGGGGGGAATGTCGCCTTGTGGATGCTCCTAGTGTCCTCCGGCCTGAGCAGTCCCACCAGTCCCCTATTGCTGGCTGGAGTTGCCAGCTTCAGGGTTGGTGAAGGAGCTGTTGCGGGTTGCAGTCACCATCCTGTTTGGAGCAGCCAAGTCAAACAACTAGGATGGACGAGAGCAAAAGCAATAACGGAGAAAGCGTGCTTAAGGGGGTTGGTATAGTGCAAGCGTGGTAAAACAAAGGTCGAAGGACCAACACATATATTGAGATAAGATAGATCATGGAGTCGCTTACATGTTGCCCAAGGCAAAAGCGCGACTTGCATCGGAACACAAACAACAAGCGCACATGGTTTCATATGAACCATTATACGGACTCGACTTTGCATGAGTGGTACATGACCGATCCTACCCTAGGGGTTCTCGGACTCAGGTGGTGGAGTGCTCGGTCTCGTAGTCACGCTCCTCTAGGTCTTCCTCCTGATCGTCCTTCGGACGGGCATCGCCTTCGGTTGAGGGAGTAGGAGAACGAGGAGGTCCATCCCGACGACGCTTCGTCGGTGGATCAGTGAAGAGCGCACGGTACTCCTTCGCACTCATGTGACAATAACGTGCGGGTGCATCTCTATCTGGGGGTACTCCTCCTCACTAAGTGACAACTGGTCGTCCCTTGGGGGCTCCATCCTTCTTGATCTCGTCTGGCTTCGTCTTGGCTTGACGAAGTATCCCTTGGGTGTGGTGAAGTTCCTCGCGGAGCTTCACGGACTCGTTAATTAGGTTGTGAACTAGACTATCGGTAGAGAGGCTGAAGTAGGTCTGGAACCTAAGTGGTGTGCCATCCTCCTTGGATGGGATCAACATCCAACTCTCACCAAGATCATCCTTCTTGAAAGGTAGGTAGCGAGTAGCTGGCTTGTCAGCCATCTCTGGAACGATGTATCAAAGGTGTAGGAATGCCTTGTGTGCAGCTGTCTCGATTGCGAGTGCGATGGTCTCCATCTGTGGTCCTTCAAAGAACCAACTAGTCGGGGAGTCGTTTTTGAAAACACACACACTCACTTTCTCCGGTACACCACTTCTTTATCAAGTGGTTACCAAGCTCATCATCATCTCCCTCGGGCATTAGTGGCACCAGACAGGGTTTCGAAAAGTCTTTGAAACACTTTTGTTTCCATCACCATGCATATTCCCGTCCCACTTTGAGTAGCATCTACTAAGCATCCTATCTACTCCCACCCGCACGACCCTCATAAGGAGGTAGGGTCATGCACGATGCAAGTATCAACAAGAAAGTATCGGAGGAATCCCACCGAAGGGGACACCACATCACCACGAGCAACATCATGAAAGAAAGTGCTATATGCCATGCATTAAAAAGGGTTTCATAGTCATGGTCAAAAGGCTACTTGTGTGGCTCAACAAAGTCTTCGGGGTCTTCAAAGTCTTCGGCTCCAACTCCCTCGTCAACAGTGCAATCTATCGTCGCGATAAATAACGGTAATAATAAGAATCATCACAAAAACAGAGCACATAATCTACTTCTAAAATGTTACCCTACTCTAATAAATACTAAAAACTCTACTAATAATATTTGTCTAAGGTTTTGTAGTATTTTTTTTCAAAACTATTTTTAATAGTGGCTAAAAGGCCTAAAAAGAGGTTTTAAAATAAATCGGTACCCAAAATGTTTTGAAATATTTTTACAAGTGGCGCCCTAAAATACTACATATTATTCTAGGATTTATGGTGGAAAAATAATTGGAATTGGAATAGTATTAAATTCTGTGGAAATTTTGGAATCTTGCTGGAAAAGGAAAAAAGATAAATGGCATTGTGCTCCTCTGGTCAAATCTGTCGCAGCCGAGCCGGCCTAGGGCGAAACGATGCGTGCAAGAGTTCATTTTTGAACCTGCCCATGGGCCCCACTTGCCAGCGAGAGAAGGGGGTGAGGGTATGACAGGTGGGCTCCACCAGTCATCCCTCACATCGCGATAGGGAGCGGAGGGCTCACCGACGGCGTTTCAGGCGGCAGACCGACACGGGGGGTGGCACTGTCGTGCTCAGGGAGTCATCGCTCATTGATTGGTGGAGAAGGGGAGTGCTGGAAGGCTCTGGTTCGCCGGCGACGTCGAAGCTGAGCGGCGACCGAAGATTTAGAGGATGAACTGCTCGCCCTCACCTGAATTCCAGCAGATGGAGGGTTGGGTTAGGTTCACGGGGTTGAGAGGGTACTGAGGTAGAATAAAGAGAGCCCGGGGATGCGCTGTACCGTTGGGGCAACAGTGGCCCGACGCGGCGGAACTCAAACTCGATTTCGAGCTCGGGCGCTCCTAAGGACGCTGGGGTAGTGCAGGGGCACAATTGGGAGGAGGAGGGAGCGAGAGGAGGGCAAAGGTAAGCTCGGGAGGTCATCTTATAGGCGAGGGCTTGGTGCACCGTGGATAGGGAGTCTAGCGAGGTCTCTGTCGCTACTGGAGGGTGCGGGAGCGGGCGTGGGCATGCTTGCGGTGTTGCTGGGGCACGTCCATGGTTAGGGGAAAAGAGGGGGAGCGGGGGAGCGCACTCATGCGAGCCCCACGGTTGGCTGAGCTGGGCAGCGCCAGGCACGCGTGCGGGAGGTAGTCGGAGAGAGAATGGAGAGGGGGCTAACCATTTGGAGGGACGCGAATGTCGAGGGGAATCCAGGGGACATCCCCCCATCCCATGGTGGCTGGGAGCCTCGGGATGCTCCTGGTACGGTGCGGGGAGGCACTTTAGCATGCTCCATAGCATGGTTTGGCATGACAAGGCATGTCTTGCATGCTCTGGGCGCGTCCAAGGGTGTCTACGAGGTCTAGGGGTAGAAAAATAGTCCTGGGGGTATTGGATGCTCTGGGGTTGACTAGATTAAGAGGGGGTGGAGAGGGAAGTGTTTTACTGCTGTCCAGAGGGTAAATTTAGGGTTTTACCCCATCAATCATTGAGCAATGGACATGCAGAGCTAGCTGAAGGTAAATGGGAATTAGGAGGAAGTGTGGTAAAAATTTAGACTCGAGGAGAATGAGTTAGAGGGTGAAAGAAGTGATTCTTAGGAATGAAAAGAAGGTGTTTGATGATGATTTGGCCAAGCAAATGAAGTTTTCTTGGCATGAGATTTAACAGGGTCAGATGGTGGTTAATAATAGGGTTGATCTCCAAGTTTGAGATGATTTGAAGAAAGTTCACAATGTAGACATTGTAAACCCTAAAAATCAACAGAATCAGATTCCCATAGATCTAGGCATGCAATTACATTCTCCTTGGTGCACCACTTGGTGTAGCATCATTATTTGGGTAATAGAAGATGCCCACAAAGTTTGGGGTCAAAAGGGGATACTTCACAATGTGAAGTTGCTCAAATTTGACTCTATACAGGACTGGTTTTGGAATATTTTGGTGGGTCAAATCAATTGGAATTGAGATGAAACTTTTCAAGATCCTCACATATAATATGTGTGACCTCCTGGAATTTTCCTGGAATTTATTGAAAATATTTCTTATAGAAGTATTTCAAAAGCTTGATTTAAGCAGAAAGGGTTTTGGAGGGTTTTGCCCATGATTTTGAACATGACCATGTATTTAAACTCGTATATATGGAAAATATATGTCCAATGAGTTTTCCTAAAGTTTCTCAAATATTTTTAAAGCATTTAAATAGATTTTCCCTATAAAAGACTATTTATGTCCCTAAGAGAAAGTCTTTAAATAAAATAATAAAATAATTTTTAAAAATAACATTTGGTAGTTGTGGGAAGTTATATATATAGTGGATTTGAAATAAAGCCTTTAGGGAAAAAGGATCCACCAATTTGGAGGACTTGTAGTGCAAACCTCAACTGAGGGGTTTTTGAAACCTAATTTGAATGAATCCTTTTTGGTCAAAATAAATTTTGATAAAAATAGTTTTAGGTACTACACACATGGTATGATCATTGGGCAACATGTTTGGATCAAGGAAGATGAATATGGAGACGAGTAGAACCTAAGAGTGCCAAGCATTATCAACCAAACAAGCAAGGATCAACGAATCAAACAAGCACAGGCACTCAAAAAGTTTTAATTGGTTCCAAATTTTGCAAATCCATAGCATAACAAAGTGATACAACACAAGGTGTGACAGTAGGTCATGGGCTTGGCTGTTAGAAATAATTTTGACATGTGCCTTATGCATGTGATTGTGTGCATAACGTGTGAGTACTAATGATACATCTCCGTCATATCTATAATTTTTGATTGTTTCATGCCAATATTCTACAACTTTCATATACTTTTGGCAACTTTTTATACTATTTTTGGGACTAACATATTGATCCAGTGCCCAGTGCCAGTTCCTATTTGTTGCATGTTTTTTGTTTTGCACAAAATCCATATCAAACGAAGTCCAAACGAGATACAAACTTACGGAGATTTTTTTTGGAATATATGTGATTTTTGAGAAAAAGAATCAACGCAAGAGGATGCCTAAGGTGACCCCAAGACAGGGGCGTGGCCTACCCCCTGGCCGCGCCCTGTGCCCTTGCAGTTACCCCTTAAGGCGGTTGGTGCCCTTCTTTCGCCGCAAGAAAGCTAATATCTGGATAAAAAATTCCCTAAAAGTTTCAGCCCGATGGGATTTACGGATCTCCGGATATTTAAGAAACGGTGAAAGGCCAGAATCTGGGAGCGCAGAAACAGAAGGAAACAGAGAGAGATCCAATCTCGGAGGGGCTCCCGCCCCTCCGCCGCCATGGAGGCCAAGGAACATAGGGGAAACCCTCCTCCCATCTAGGGGGAGTTCAATGAAGAATAAGAAGGAGGGGGCTCTCTCCCCTCTCTCCCGGTGGCACCAAGACGCCGACGGGGCCATCATGGTGACGACGATCTACTCCAACAACTCCGTCCTCTTCACCAACACCTCCATCACCTTCCCCCGTCCATCTACAGCGGTCCACTCTCCCGCAACCCATTGTATCCTCTAATTGAATATGGTGCTTTATTCATCATATTATTATCCAATGATGTGTTGCCATCCTATGATGTCTGAGTAGATTTTTGTTGTCCTATGGTTTGATTGATGATCATGATTGGTTTGAGTTGCATGTTTTATTATTGGTGTTGTCCTATGGTGCTCTCCGTGCCGCGCAAGAGTGAGGGATCCTCGATGTAGGGTGTTGCAATGTGTTCATGACTCGCCTATGGTGGGTTGACTGAGTGACAAAAGCATAAACCCGAGGAGGTGGGTTGTTGCATATGGGAGTAAAGAGGACCTAATACCTTATAATGCTATGGTTGGGTTTTACCTTAATGATCTTTAGTAGTTGCAGATGCTTGCTAGAGTTCCAATCATAAGTGCATATGATACAAGTAGAGAAAGTATGTTAGCTTATGCCTCTCCCTCATATAAAATTGCAATAATGATGACTGGTCTAGTTATCGATTGCCTAGGGACAATTCAACAAGTCCTACCACCACTTTTCCACACTCGTTAAACTAACTTAGTTGTTTCTTTATCTTAGCATCCTCTAGTTTTTATTTACGTGTTCTTTATTATCTCGCAAACCTATCCCGTCACACCTACAAAGTACTTCTAGTTTCATACTTGTTCTAGGTAAAGCGAACGTTAAGCGTGCGTAGAGTTGTATCGGTGTACGATAGAACTTGAGGGAATATTTGTTCTACCTTTAGCTCCTCGTTGGGTTCGACACTCTTACTTATCGAAAGAGGCTACAACCGACCCTTACACCTGTGGGTTATCAAGACCTTTTTCTGGCGTCGTTGCCGAGGAGCAATAGCGTGGGGTGAATATCCTCGTGTGTTCTTGTTTGCTTTATCACTAAGTAATTTTTATTTTTTGTTCTAAGTTGTTTTCTATCTTTAGATATGGGTAGGAAACGTAAAATACCAAAAAAATTAGTTTTACTTGCTGCTCCAAAAGTTGAGGAACCACTAGTGTTCCATACCACCAAAGAATATTACTTGGGTCATCTTCGATCCACTTGTGCTCGTCCTGAAAACCCAACTAGCTTAGTTGAGGGAAAGTCATTAAATGAGCATGCTCATTATGTGTGACACCAAATATGTCAAAAGGGAAACTCTTGTGGCACCAAATTAATACTTTGTGTTGTTATGCTTGGAACTTGTGTGAGAAGAATTTGTTGCTTTTAAGGGTGCCTATGAAATTGCTTCTTTCATTGAAAAGTATGATGGTACTCTTTACAAATCTGAAATTTTTGCCATACTTAAATATTGCTATGAAAGCTATGCCTCTAATGCTTATGTTAAAGATTTTATTGAAAGAATGACCACTACCTTGGAAGAGAGTAATATTTTACAGGAATCTATGGAAGAAGAAATTTCTTAAACTACGAGCTCATTAGATGAAAAAGATGAGGGGGAGAACGAAGAACAAAAGGAGGAAGAGCGGACTAGCTACTCATGCCCACCTTCTAATGAGAGTAACTCTTCAACTCATACATTGTTTAATTTCCCTTCATTCTTACCGAAGGATGAATGCTATAATCCCTTGGATTCATTTGAAATGTCTCTTTTTGATGAAATTGATGCTTGCTATGCTTGTGGTCATGATGCCAATATGAATTATGCTTATGGAGATGAACTTGATATAGTTCCTTATTGTAAGAATGAAATTGTTGCTATTGCACCCATGCATGATAGTCCTATTATCTTTTTGAATTCTCCCAACTACACTATATCAGAGAAGTTTGCGCTTATTAAGGATTACATAGATGGGTTGCGTTCTACTATTGCACATGATAATTTTGATAAATTTAATATGCATGTGCTTTCTGCTCCTACTTGCAATTATTATTAGAGAGGAACTACATCTTCACCTCTCTATGTTTCCAATACGATAAAATTGCAACGAAGTGTTTACACTATGCATTGGCCTTTAATTTGTTTGCATGAATTGTTCTTTTATGACATGCCGATACATAGGAAGAGAGTTAGACTTCGTTGTTGCATGATATATGTTACTTTGTGCTCACTACTGAACTGAAAATCATTGCTAGTTAAAATTGGCTTTGATATACCTTGGGATCTGGGTGGATCCATTACTTGAGCACTTTACGCCTAGCTTAATTGCTTTAAAGAAAGCGCTGCCAGGGAAACAACCCAGAAATTTTAGAGAGTCATTTTATTCTGCTGTGTGCCTTTATTTAGTTTAAAAACAAAAAAATAAGGTGGGTAACTTAAAACTTTTTCGAAAAGAAAAGTGAAAGTGAGAAAGACAAGCAACGTTGAAGTGAGGGCTAGCCTTGAACTTTGTTCATGCCCATGGAAACTTTGTGAATCTTTATTACATAAAATTTTCAACAAAAATAATTATCCCCTTGTATAAATCCATTGTATTATAAAAATAACGTGCCAAGATTTGCCTTTAGGATGATTAGATTGCTTGTTTGGTATGTGCAGTGCAAGAACAGAAACTTTGGCTATAGTGCGTGAATTTACATTTTTTTACTGGAATTTCAAAAGTTTCTGAAACTTTTACACAGTACTTCTATGCAAAGTTTTTATTCTGTCCTAAATTTTCAGAATTTTTAGAGTTACAGAAGGATGGTGAATGTTCAGATACAAACTTTCCTGTTTTTGACATATTCTGTTTTTGATGCATTGTTTTGCTCGTTTTGATGAAACTATCGATTGTATCGGTGGTATAAGCCATGGAAAAGTTATATTGCAGTAGCTACAATGCAAAAACAAATATGAATGGGTTTGCAACAATACTTAAAGTGGTAATTTGCTTTATTATACTAACGGATCTCACGAGGGTTTTGTTAAGTTTTGTGTGATTGAAGTTTTCAAGTTTTGGGTGAGATCACGATGGATGAAGGAATGAGGAGTGGAAAGAGACTAAACTTGGGGATGATAGAGGCACCCCAAGTTAATATTCAAGGAACCCCAAGAAACTAAGCTTGGGGATACCCCGGAAGGCATCCCCTCTTTATTCTAACAACCATCGGTAATTTTACTTGGACTATATTTTTATTCGTCACATGATATGCGTAAATCTTGGAGCGTCATGTGCTTTTTATTTTTCTTTTAATAATGCACCATGCTGGTATGAGAAACTCCTTGGTTGATTTATAGAAGGCTCTTTGCACCTCACTTATATCTTTTGAGTATGGCTTTATAAAATGCTTCATGTGCTTCACTTATATCATTTGAAGTTTGGATTGCCTGTTTCTCACACATAGAAATCCGCCATTTCTAGAATGCTCTTTTACTTCACTTATATTTGTTAGAGCGTGGGCATATGTTTTGTAGAAAGAATTAAACTCTCATGCTTCACTTATATCTATTTAGAGAGTTAACAGGAGTTGGTCATTCACATGGTTAGTCATAAAATCCTACATAAAACTTGTAGATCACTGAATATGATGTGTTTGATTCCTTGCAATAGTTTTGCGATATAAAGATGGTGATATTAGAGTCATGCTAGTGAGTAATTGTGGATTGGTAGAAATACTTGTGTAAAGGTTTGTGATTCGCATAGCATGAACGTATGGTGAACCGTTATGTAAGGAAGTCGGAGCATGATTTGTTTATTGATTGTCAACCTTTGTGTGAGGGTCGGGAGCGCATGATGGTTTGCTCCTACCAACCTCTCCCCTAGGAGCATGTGTCTAATACTTTGCTTCGATGACTAATAGACTTTTGCAATAAGTATGTGAGTTCTTTATGACTAATGTGAGTCCATGGATTATACGCACTCTCACCCTTCCACTTTTGCTAGCCTCTCTAGTACAGCGCAACTTTCGCCGGTGCATTTAAACCCACCATATATCCTTCCTCAAAACAGCCACCATACCTACCTATTATGGAATTTCCATAGCCATTCCGAGATATATTGCCATGCAACTTCCACCGTTCCATTTATTATGACACACACCATCATTTTCATATTGCTTTGCATGATCGTAAGATAACTAGCATGATGTTTCCATGGCTTGTCCATTTTTTGATGTCATTTTCTATGCTAGATTATTGCATATACCGGTACACCGCCGAAGGCATTCATATAGATTCATATTTTGTTCTAGATATCGAGTTGTAATTCTTGAGTTGTAAGTAAATAAAAGTGTGATGACCATCATTATTAGAGCATTGCCCCATGTGAGGAAAGGATGATGGAAGCTATGATTCCCTTACATTGGGATGAGACTCTGGAATTTATGAAAAATAAAAGAGGCTAGAGAAGACCAATAAAAAAAGGCCTTAGATGCCACCAAAAAAGAGAGAGAGAGAAAAGAGAGAAGGGACAATGCTACTGTCCTTTTTCCACACATGCGCTTCAAAGTAGCACCATGATCTTCATGATAGAGAGTCTCCTATTTTGTCACTTTCATATACTAGTGGGAATTTTTCATTATATAACTTGGCTTGTATATTCCAATGATGGGCTTCCTCAAATTGCCCTAGGTCTTCATGAGCAAGCAAGTTGGATGCACACCCACTTAGTTTCTTTTTGAGCTTTCATACACTTATAGCTATAGTGCATCCGTTGCATGACAATCCCTACTCACTCACATTAATATCTATTAATGGGCATCTCCATAGCCCGTTGATACGCCTAGTTGATGTGAGACTATCTTCTCCTTTTTATTCACAACCTCCACCATATTCTATTCCACCTATAGTGGTATATCCATGGCTCACGCTCATGTATTGCGTGAGAGTTGAAAAAGTTTGAGAACATAAAAGGTGTGAACCAATTGCTTGACTTGTCATCGGGGTTGTGCCGTATATAAATACTTTGTGTGGGGAAGATGGAGCATAGCCAGACTATATGATATTGTAGGGATAACTTGCTTTTGCCATTATATTTTGAAGAGATACAATTGCTTTATTAGTATGCTTGAAGTATTATTGTCTTAATGTAAAATGATAGACTATTGCTCTGAATCACTCGTGTCTTAATATTCATGCCATGATTAGATTATATGAACAAGATTATGATCGGTAGCATTCCACAACAAAAATTATCTTTTTTTATCATTTACCTACTCGAGAACGAGCAGGAATTAAGCTTGGGGATGCTGATACGTCTCCGTCGTATCTATAATTTGTGATCGTTTCATGCCAATATTCTACAACTTTCATATACTTTTGGCAACTTTTTATACTATTTTTGGGACTAACATATTGATCCAGTGCCCAGTGGCAGTTCCTGTTTGTTGCATGTTTTTTTCGCAGAAAATCCATATCAAACGAAGTCCAAACGTGATAAAAACTTATGGATTTTTTTTGAATATATGTGATTTTTGGGGAAAATAATCAACGCGAGACGATCCCGAGGTGGCCACAAGCCAGGGGCGCGGCCTACCCCCCAGGGCGTTCCCTGGGCTCTTGTGGTCACCCTTTAAGGCGGTTGGTACCCTTCTTTCGCCGCAAGAAAGCTAATAGCTGGATAAAAATCCCCGCAAAATTTTAGCCCGATCGGACTCACGGATCTCCGGATATTTAAGAAATGGTGAAAGGCCAGAATCTGGGAGATCAAAAACAGAAGGAAACAGAGAGAGAGATCCAATCTCGGAGGGGTTCCCGCCCCTCCGCCGCCATGGAGGCCAAGGACCAGAGGGGAAACCCTCATCCCATCTAGGGGTAAGGTCAAGGAAGAAGAAAAAGTAGGGGGCTCTCTCCCCCTCTCTCCCGGTGGCACCGGAACACCGACGGGGCCATCATCGTGACGACGATCTACTCCAACAACTCCGTCATCTTCACCAACACCTCCATCACCTTCCCCCATATATCTACAGCGGTCCACTCTCCTATAACCCGCTGTACCCTTTACTTGAACATGGTGCTTTATGCTTCATATTATTATCCAATGATGTGTTGCCATCCTATGATGTCTGAGTAGATTTTTATTGTCCTATGGGTTGATTGATGATCATGATTGGTTTGAGTTGCATGTTTTATTACTGGTGATGTCCTATGGTGCTCTCCGTGTCGCACAAGCATGAGGGATCCTCACTGTAGGCCGTTGCAATGTGTTCATGATTCGCCTATGGTGGGTTGCTTGAGTGATAGAACCATAAACCCGAGTAGGTGGGTTGTTGCATATGAGAGTAAAGAGGACTTGATACCTTATAATGCTATGGTTGGGTTTTACCTTAATGATCTTTAGTAGTTGCGGATGCTTGCTAGAGTTCCAATCATAAGTGCATATGATCCAAGTAGAGAAAGTATGTTAGCTTATGCCTCTCCCTCATATAAAACCGCAATAATGATGACCAGTCTAGTTATCGATTGCCTAGGGACAATTCCGCAACTCCTACCATCACTTTTCCACACTCTTTAAACTAGCTTAGTTGTTTCTTTATCTTAACAGCCCCTAGTTTTTATTTACGTGTTCTTTATTATCTCGCAAACCTATCACATCACACCTACAAAGTACTTCTAGTTTCAAAATTGTTCTAGGTAAAGCGACCGTTAAGCGTGCGTAGAGTTGTATCGGTGGTCAATAGAACTTGAGGAAATATTTGTTCTACCTTTAGATCCTCGTTGGGTTTGACACTCTTACTTATCGAAAGAGGCTACAACTGATCCCCTACACTTGTGGGTTATCAACTAACCGGTCCATGCATGTGTGCACAGCTCAGTAGTATATGTAGTTAGTGCAATCTTGAATCAGTCGTTGGTTGCATGCATAGGTTAGTTAGTGGGCTAGCTAAAAGGTTGGTTAGTTGGTGGCGTGGACTAGTTGAGTAGTGGCCGGTTGGCCTCGTGAGCCACCTCATGGAGTGATTCTAGGAGGTGGATATTGTGGCATGAGTGGCATGACCGCATGGGTACTCACCATGTGTATATATGTTGAACTATGATAAATGACAAGGAGAAGCTGAGAGGGCTGAAGGGAAAATGTAACACTTGTGTTCACCGAGGTAAGAGCTTCATGACAAAGCTGGGTGGTTTTGTTCCTTGGTACATGTGTGTGTGCATGTGTGTGTGTGTTCCCTTGGTGTGTATGTGTGTCCTTGTGTTCATCAAAGTGTTCCTGAGAGAAACAAGGAAGAAGAGAGTTGAGAGGTAGAAGAAGAAGAGGCGCCGCGAGGAAGCGGAGCCAACATTTGGTATTCAGTGCCTTGTCGATCCGAGGCGGTGGTGGCACGATGGACTCCATGTGAGTTGGAGGACGACAGCACGAGGTGGAGGCCGTCGACGCCATGATGCCGCTGGCGGTCAGTTGAAGTGTGATATCGCAAGATGATGATGGGATGGTGATCGGCATCATGAAGGCATGGTCCACGCCAAGAGGAGGCCGCTGCATGTGGCACGATGCCACGGTAACCGGTGCTATGATGGCGTCATCCATGGCAAGATGGTCCATGGCGGGTGGTTGGCATTGCGATGGCGTCATCCACGACAAGGAGGTGTTTGGTGGTGTGATGCCGCGCGAACATGTGGATGCGGCGTGCCGCAAGAGGAGATGACGATGCAATGCTGCCACAACAACAATGTGATATCGTTGCTAGGAGATGTGGTGCGATGCTGCTACGAAGATGTACGATGCGATGCTAGCACTTGGGTCGGTGCAATGCCGACGACGGTGGTGTGGTGCCATTGTCATCATGGAGAGTTGGTGTGAAGCCAAAAAAGTTGCAGCGTGGTTCTGGGGCAAGACGACGTGGTGACCGCTGTTGCAATAATGTTGTCAACGCCATGATGGTAATATCGAGTTTTGCGCGGCGATGGTGTCGTCCACGACAAGGTGCAAGTGATCGGCACTACGACAATGTCGACTACGAGATGGAGTGGAGCTGGGCACTGGGAAGGTGTCATCCATGGGAAACTTGGTGAGACGCCACGCCAAGATCAGGAGGGAAAATGTTAGAAATAATCTTGACATGTGTGTTGTGCATGTGATTGTGTGCATAATGTGTGAGTACTGACTGGTCCGTGCTTGTGTGCATGGCTGAGTAGTATAGGTAGTTAGTGCAATCTTGAGTTAGTCGTTGGTTGCATCCATGGGTTAGTTAGTGGGCTAGCTAAAAGGTTGGTTAGTTGGTGGCATGGACTAGTTGAGTAGTGGCCGGTTGGCCTAGTGATCCGCCTCATGGAGTGATTCTAGGAGGTGGATGTAGTGGCGTGAGTGGCATGGCCGCATGGGTACTCACCCTGTGTATATATGTTGCACTTTGAGAAATGAGAAGGAGAAAACGAGAGGGCTGAAGGGAAAATGTAACACTTGTGTTCACTGAGGGAAGAGCTTCATGGCAAAGCTAGGTGGATTTGTTCCTTGGTACATGCGTGCGTGTGCTGTGTGTGTTCCCTTGGTGTGTGTGTACTTGTGGTCATCCGAGTGTTCCTGAGAGAAACAAGGAAGAAGAGAGTTGAGAGGTAGAAGAAGAAGCGGCACCGCGAGGAGGCGGAGCCAACATTGGCTAGGAGTGTTGTAAAGCTCATGTGGTGTAGGTCGAACAATGTATGCAGGCCAACCAAACAGACTGATTCCTTCCCCCACGGGTCTGGTTGGGCCTTATCCAAGCAACCAAACGCGCCCTTACTGTTGGAGGTCCAAAGAGTACAAATGTGTTTGATTGTCGGCATCCGCCTCAACAAGCCCAGTTGGGTCATGAAAAGTGCGTTTGGTTGCGAACGCATTGGGCCAGCTCGCATTGGCATGAAGCTTAAAGCGACTCACAACTTGGCTCGCTAGGAACTGCCAAATCGGCATTTTCTAGCGAGCCAGGCTGAGTGCGGCGCAAGCTCGCCCGCGGGGAAGCAAGCCGAAAATGAGTTGGGATGGTGGGAGATGGAAATCAGGCGCGGTGGCACGACACCAAATCTAGCCTCCCCCTCCCCCCATTTACTCAGTCACCACTACCGCTAGGATAACTACTTCCTCTAGCCTCACCATCGATGATGGTAGCGACTAAGACCTATGCAAGTGGCGGTTGTAGGATCGAAAGTAAGTCTAGAGAGGGGTGATTACACTACTTGACAAATTAAAAACCTTACATTTCCCAATTTTAGTTCTTGGCAAGTTTTAGCAATTGTTGCAAACAAAGTACACCCTACACATGCATGTCTACGAGTATAGAAGCAGAAAGGAAATACAAGCACATATAAATAGAGGGTAGGGATACAAAGATCAAACGCAAGGTTGACACAGAGATTTTTGGCGTGGTTCCGATAGGTGGTGCTATCGTACATCCACGTTGATATAGACTTCAACTCGCGGAGGGTAGCAATCGCAAGAGTCCATGAAGGGCTCCACCCACAAAGGGTCCACGGAGAAACAACCTTGTCTCTGCTATCATGGCCTTCGTCCATGGAGGACTAGCCTTACTCGAGGTATATCTTCACGAAGTAGGCGATCTCCTTGCCCTTACAAACTTCTTGGTTCAACTCCACAACAATAAGTAGGAGGCTCCCATGCGACACCTAACCAATCTAAGAGGCACCACCCTCCAAAAGGTAATAGACGTGGTAAGTATGATGAACTCCTGGATTGATTGATTGGGTGCAAAGCAACTTGGGGAGGCTAGAAATCAAGATCCACATGGTTGGAGTGGATGATCTTGATATCAACACATGAGTAGGTGACTCTCTCAAAAAAATGGATGGGGCAAGTGTTTGCATGCTCTGAATGCTTCCTCTACGAGCGAGAGGTGGTGGAGGGTATATATAGGCATCTCTAAAAATCCAACCGTTACAACATTATTGCCCAACTCGGTGAAACCGGAGTGAAAACTTGGTTGCACCGACCAGTGCAAAATGTGGCAACTTTTGGTGTTCAGTGAGACCGATATATAAATCTCGGTGGGATCAAATTGGCTACCTAGGCAGTTTCCAAATCTCGGTGTCATCGACTCCTAAAAGTTAGAAATTTCGATTTGTAGAAAGGTGACACAAGAATGTTGGCCACTGTTTTCGATTTCACCAAAAGTGAAAGTTGGTGTCACGGAGAAGATAGGGTTTGGCATGGGTTCTGTCTAAGTTAAAACTCGGTAGGGCCGAATGAGAATGTTGGCCACTATTTTCGGTTTCACCAAAAGTGAAAGTTGGTGTCATCGAGAAGATAGGGTTTGGCATGGGTTCTGTCCAAGTCAAGACTCGATAGGGCTGAATGAGATTGCGATTGACAACGAGATTTGGGGATCGGTTGTACCGAGGTTCAGAAACCAGATCAATCCTATTGCTAGGTGGAACCGAGTTTTTGGAGTTGGTTACACCAAGTGGCATAAGGGAGGTTTTGGAGGTTTGTTCTTGTCGAAATGGAACTCCGAGTGCTCCTCACACAAAGGGTTCAAAAAGTGCTTGCTCAAATTTTGTGATGAAGCATGAATAGAATTTGAGATGAGAAAGCATAGATAGCTAGAGGGGGTACTTAGGCATTATTGTATATCCAGTTGACTAAATAAAATGAAAGCCAAATAACAACAATAGGATATCCTCGAATGATCAAATATATGCATACCAACATGCTCACCCAATAAAATGTCAAATGAAATATGGCAAACATGCAAACCCACTCTAGTATATACCAAGCACTTTGGTATATCTGGCCATTTCAGGCCCGACCCGGCCAGCCTGCCCAGGCCCAGCCCAAAAATCCAGGGCCTAGGCTCGATAGGCTTGCCCGTGGGCCGGGCTTGGGCCTGAGTTTTGAGGCCACCAACAGGGCCAGGCCGGGTTTGGGCTTGGCATATTGAGATTTTAAGGAAGAGGGTCAGCACGCGGCCCTAGGCCCGACGGGCTTTTCAACAGATGGGTCAGGCTTGGGCTTGAAAAGTAGGCCCAGTGGTAGGGCCAGGGTCGGGCCTGGGCCTCATCTTTCTTCTATGGGCTTTTTAGGGCTCGGCCCAGGCCCGTCCTGGCCCGGCCCATGGCCAGGTATACACTTTGGCGATGACGTAGTCATCTATATATGAGTATATTAACTTAGGATCCAAGTAAGTGTTGGAAATATGCCCTGGAGGCAATAATAAATTTGTTATTATTATATTTCCTATTTCGTGATAATCGTTTATTATCCATGCTATAATTGTATTGATTGGAAACTAAATACATGTATGGGTATATAGACAACACCGTGTCCCTAGTATGCCTCTAGTAGACTAGCCCGTTGATCAAAGATGGCTAAGGTTTCCTAGCCATGAACATGAGATGTTATTTGATAACGGGATCACATAATTAGGAGAATGATGTGATGGACAAGACCCAAACTATAAATGTAGCATATGATCGTGTCAGATTATTGCTACAGTTTTCTGCATGTCAAGTATCTGTTCCTATGACCATGAGATCATGCAACTCACTGACACCGGAGGAGTACCTTGTGTGTATCAAACATCACAACGTAACTAGGTGACTATAAAGGTGCTCTACAAGTATCTCTGAGGGTGTCTGTTGGGTTGGCATGGATCAAGACTGGGATTTGTTACTTCGTGTGACAGAGAGGTATCTCGGGGCCCACTCGATAATACAACATCACAACAAGCCTTGCAAGCAAAGTGACTAATGTGTTAGCCACATGATCTTGTATTACAGAACGAGTAAAGAGACTTGCCGGTAACGAGATTAGTGTTTATTGCAATACGGTTATTCATTTAAGTTAGAGAATAATGGTTATTCCGTTTACATGAATAATACCTTCAATGGTCATTCACCCAATGAGAATGGTTTGTTAAATCTTGATCGTAGTAGTACACATGTTCATAACATAGATGCCAAAGGATACAAAGTTAATAATGATAATACCACATACTTGTGGCACTGCCGCTAAATCTCATATTAGTGTAAAGCGCATGAAGAAACTCCATGTTGATGGATCTTTGGACTCATTCGATTTTGAATCGGTTGATACATGCGGACCATGACTCATAGGTGAGATGACTAAAGACCCCGTTTTCGGTATGATGGAGCGGGCTAGTAACTTATTGGAAATAATACATCTTGATGAATGCGGTCCAACGAATGTTGTAGCGCGCAGTGGATATAATTATTTTCTTACCTTCACTGATGATTTGAGTATATATGAGTATATTTACTTAATGAAACACAAGTCTGAAACGTTTGAAAAGTTCAAACAAATTCAGAGTGAAGTTTAAGATCGTTGTGACAAGAAGATAAAAATGTCTATGATATGATCATGGAGGTGAATATCTGAGTTACGAGTTTGGCATACAACTGTAGACAATGTGAAAGTTGTTTCACAACTCACGCCACCTAGAACACCATAGTGTGATGGTGTATGTGAACGTCGTAGTCGTGCTCTATTAGATATGGTGCGAACTATGATGTCTCTTACCGTTTTACCACTATTGATTTGGGGTTATGCATTAGAGACAACTACATTGACTTTAAACAGGGCACCATCTAAATCCGTTGAGATGACACCATATGGTTTGGCAGAAACCTAAGCTGTCATTTCTCAAAGTTTGGGAATGCGACACTTATGTGTGATAAGCTCAAACCCAAAGTGGAAAAGTGCATCTTCATAGAATACCCTAAGAATAGTTGGGTATACCTTCTATCTCAGATCCGAGTGCAAAGTGTTTGTTGCTGAAAACGGGTCCTTTCTCGAGAAAGAGTTTCTCTCGAAAGAATTGATTGGGAGGAAGATAGAACTTGATGAGGTTGTTGAACCTTTGTTTCAACCAGAGAGTAGCGCATCACAGAAAGATGTTTCTATGGAGCCTACGTCAGTTGAAGAGGAAGTTAATGATGATGATAATGAAGCTTCGTAACAAGTTACTGTCAAACCTCGTAGGTTGACAAGGATACGTACTTCACCTGAGTGGTACGATGATCATGTCTTGGAAATCATGTTGTTAGACAACGATGAGTCTACGAACTATGAAGAAGCGATGATGAGCCCGGATTCCAACAAATGGTTAGAGGCCATGAAATCCGAGAAAGGATCCATGTATGAAAACCAAGTGTGGACTTTGGTATACTTGCCCGTTGAGCGGCAGGTCATTGAGTACAAATGGACCTCTAAGATGAAGATAGACGCTGATGGTAAATGTCACCATTTATAAAGCTCGAATTGTCACAAAGAAATTTATGACAAGTTCAAGGAGTTGACTGCGATGAGACTTTCTCACTCGTAGCGATGCTAAAGTCTGTTGGAATTATGTTAGCAGTTATTGAATTTTTCAATTATGAAATCTGGCAGATGGATTTCAAAACATCGTTTCCTTCCTTGAGGAAAGGTTGTATGAGATACAACCAGAAGGTTTTGTCAGTCATAAGGATGCTAAAAGGTGTGCAAGCTCCAGTGATCCTTCTATGGGCCGGAGCGAGCATCTCGGAGTTGGAATATACGCTTTGATGAGGTGATCAAAGTTTTTGAGTCTATACGAAGTTTATGAGAAACTTGTTTTTACAATAAAGTGAGTGGAAGCACTATAGAATTTCTTATAAGTATATGTGGTTGACATATTATTTATCAGAAATAATTTAGAATTTCTAGAAAGCATAAACGGTTGTTTGAAAAAGGTTTTTCAAAGGAAGACCTAGATGAAGCTACCTAATTATTGGGCATCAAGATCTATAGAGATAGATCAAGATGCTTGATGAGACTTTCAATGAGTACATACCTAGAAAAGATTTTGAAAGAATTCAAAATGGATCAGTCAAAGAAGGAGTTCTTGCTTGGTTTGTAAGGTGTGGAGTTGAGTGAGATTCAAAGCTCGGCCACGACAGAAGAAAGAGAAAGGACGAAGGTCGTCCCCTATGCTTTATCCATAGGCTCTATATAGTATGCTATGCTGTGTACCACACCTGTTTGTGCCTTGCCATGAGTCTATCAAGGGGTACAAGAGCGATCTAGGAGTGGATCACTAGACAACGGTCAAAATTATCCTTAGTAACTATTGGACTAAGGAAATATTTCTTGATTATGGAGGTGATAAAGAGTTCGTTGTAAAGGGTTACGTCAATGCAAACTTTAACACTAATCTGGATGACTCTCAGTAGCAGTCTGGATACGTATAGTGGGGCAGCCATTTGGAATAGCTCCAAGTGGAGTGTGGTAGCAATGTCTACAATATGACATAGAGATTTGCAAAGTACACACGGATCTGAATGTCGCAGACCCATTGACTAAACACCTCTCTCACATGCAAAGCATGATCGAACCCCAGAACTCATTGGGTGTTAGATTCATAAATCACATGATGTGAACTAGATTATTGACTCTAGTGCAAGTGGGAGACTGTTGGAAATATGCCCTAGAGGCAATAATAAATTAGTTATTATTATGTTTCCTTGTTCGTGATAATCGTTTATTATCCATGCTATAATTGTATTGACTCAAAACTAAATACATGTATGGGTATATAGACAACACTGTGTCCCTAGTATGCCTCTAGTAGACTAGCTTGTTAATCAAAGATGGCTAAGGTTTGCCAGCCATGAACATTAGATGTTATTTGATAACGGGATCACATCATTAGGAGAATGATGTGATGGACAAGACCCAAACTATAAACATAGAATATGATCGTGTCAGTTTATTGCTACAGTTTTCCACATGTCAAGTATCTGTTCCTATGACCATGAGATCATGCAACTCTCTGACACCAAAGGACTACCTTGTGTGTATCGAACATCGCAACGTAACTGGGTGACTATAAAGGTGCTCTACAGGTATCTTCGAGGGTGTCTGTTGGGTTGGCATGGATCAAGACTGGGATTTGTTACTCCATGTGACGAAGAGGTATCTCGGGGCCCACTCGGTAATACAACATCACAACAAGCCTTGCAAGCAAAGTGACTAATGTGTTAGCCACATGATCTTGTATTACGGAACGAGTAAAGAGACTTGCCGGTAATGATATTGAACTAGGTATAGAGATACCGACGATCGAATCTCAAGCAAGTAACATACCGAAGAACAAAGGGAACATTATACGAGATTAACTGAATCCTTGGCATGGAGGTTCGACCGATAAAGATCTTCGTAGAATATGTAGGAACCAATATGGGCATCCAGGTCCCACTATTGGTTATTGACCGTAGAGGTGTCTCGGTCATGTCTGCATAGTTCTCGAACCCGCAGGGTCTACACACTTAACGTTTGGTGATGATATAAGTATAGTTGAGTTATTATGTTGGTGACCGAAAGTTGTTCAGAGTCCCGGATGAGATCCCGGACATGACGAGGAGCTCCGGAATAGTCCGGAGGTAAAGATTGATATATGGGATAATAGTGTTTTGTCTCCAAAAGAGTTTCGGAATTCACCAGAATAGTTTCAGATGTTTCCCGAAATGTTCGAGGTACAAGAAGACTTTATTTGGGCCAAGGGGTAAAGCCCATGAGGCTTTAGGAAGGTGCAAAAGGTGTTTTGCGAAGGCCAGGGGCCAGACGCTAGGGACCCTGGCGACTGGGCCAGACATTGAGGACCTTGGCGTGTGGTCCTGGAGTCCGAGGAGGACTCCTTGCCTTGCAGGCAAACCGACCTTGAGGAGGATTTTTCTCCAAGTTTTGACCCCAGGGCTCAGCATATAAATAAAGGGGTGTGGCTAGCACCTGGATCACATCAAGAAACCCTAAGCCATGTGCCGGCAACCCCGTCCCTCTAGCTTATCCTCCGTCATAGTTTCCGTAGTGCTTGGCAGAGCCCTACGGAGATTGGTCTTCACCAACACTGTTACTAGGTCGTCGTGCTGCCGGAACTCATCTACTACTTCGCCCCTCTTGCTGGATTAAGAAGGCAAGGACATCATCAAGCTGTACATGTGTTGAATGTGGAGGTGCCGTCCGTTTAGCGCTAGATTGGAAGGACCGTGATCAAGATCGCGAGACGGATCGTGATTGGATCGCGAGATGGATCATGATGGGATCACGGGATGCTCGGCGATTTGGATCGTGAAAACGTTCGACTACATCAACCGCATTTCTTAACGCTTCCGCTTAGCGATCTACAAGGGTATGTAGATCCACTCTCCCTCTCATAGATGCTCATCACCATGGATAGATCTTGCGTGTGCGTAGGAATTTTTTTGTTTCCCATGCAACGTTACCCAACAGTAAGAATACTTGATCATAGATCATACTCATCTTTTAAGCACAGGTGGGGTTTCCATTTTTACATAGAGCATTTAATGTGTTCACATCTTAAGAGATGCTTTAACTCAAGTCTTAGAGTAAAGCTCCCCCTTGATGTGACATCCCACTAAGAGAGATAAGCTAACCTTGGGTTTTGTCATTGAAAACTTCATGTAGGTGTTGTAGTAGTGGATGCTCATAGTTGATGAAGATCATCTTGAGTTGGGAGCAATCCTTGTTGTTTCTTATTCTTTCCACCTACATGGGTTAGTGCCAACAAGGAACAAATACAAGGATATCGATGGACATGGAGTGAAATGCATACATGATGATGTCCATTGATTCATTCATTACCTTGTCCCTTGGTTACCTATGAGGGTATGTGTGACTCCTTGAACTATTGCATAAAGTTGAGGTTGATTGCAAATAGTCCTTGCCAAAATGAATGGGAGTGGATTTTGTTGGCGGAGTCACCCCTCAAAGAACTTCTCTTCTTCTTCTTCTTTGGGACCCACATCCACTTGATGGGGTTCCTTGGAGTTGAACTAGCACTTGTTCAAGTAGAGATTGTAGTAGATTTGGGAACCCACTTGACCATGGCTTGGGATTCATCTTCAAATGTATCAATCTCCCTTGAAGCAAGTCCTTTCCCTTGAGCTTGTGGCTTGTGGTTGAAGGTCATCTTGAGATTTTGTTCCCTTGGGGAGAGTATGTTCATACTTCTCCTTTTGGAGAACAAACTTCGGCTTGGGGTATTGACCTTCTTCCCATTCAACTCCATTGGCGTTGAAGTAGACAATGCATTGGTTCTTCCAATATCCTCCATGCGTGCATACAATCTCCTCGAATTGCTTACATCCGACAAGACTTTTGTAGACACCCTTTTCTATAATCCCTTTCAATAAATCGTTTCCTGCTCAAGTGTAACTTGGATAAGAGAATCGTTAGTGGAATCAATAGAACTACTAGAAGCAACATCATTGGATTTATCATTTTTGTTGTCGCTACTAGATGAAGAACCTTTCTTGCCTTTGTTACTAGTTTGCTTAGGTTTAACTTGTGGAACAAAATTAGACAAGAGTATTTGTTTGGATAGATAAGAGAAAGTCTTCTTTCGAAGATCATCATTGATAGCTTTAAGAAACTCATGCTCTTGCTCTAAATTGAGCTTCTCGAAGCGTAGCTTCTCATTAGTTCTTACAAGATCTCTATGATCTTCTAGAGTAGATTCATGGGCTAGCTTAAGAGTGCTTAATTCTTTAGTTAGAAGCTCTATTTCCTTCTTATAATCATCACACGACTTATCTTGACTAGTATGATTATTATCAAGTTCATTTTGACTAACATCACTAGTTTTATCAAAGAGCACGTCATCATCTCCAAGTAAGTCATCCTCGTCACTATTAAAGTCAATGTATTCGGGGTGTGATACCTTGGGGCCTTTAGCCATGAAGAAACTTCCATTCCCTTCATTTGGTGAATCAAATAGGTCATAGGAGTTGGAGGAAACGAGTGCAAGTCCGGCAACACCTTCTCATTGACTATAGTCAGAGTCGGAGTGATAGCTTCTCTCGGATTGGTTGTCGGATTCAAACCCGGATACCCTTCACCAACATGAGATTGATCTCTTCTTGTTGTATAGATGTTGGTGTAGTTGTCCTTCTTCTCTGAGTCCTTACTTCTCCGGGAGGGTCGTCCTTCATAACGATCATCTCTACTCCTTCTCTCTTTCCGATGTGACTCATCTCTTGAGCTCTTTCTTCTAGGTGACTCTCCTCTTCTTTTGTGGGGGCATGCACTCATTGGAGTAGTGTCTAGGCCTTCCACAATTGTAACAATTCCAGTCACGACTAGATGAACGCTTCTCTTCATATCTTGAGTTGCAACTTCTCTCTTTGCCTCTACTCTTGTAGAACTTGTTGAATTTCTTGGCCATGAGGCTTATCTCTTGATTGGTTACAAGGTTGTCACTTGCGGCTTTGTATACACTGTTTGCCTTGTTGTGAAGATCTTCCTTATCTTTGAGTGACATCTCATGAGAAACAATCCTTCCAATGACTTCCTTTGGCTTGAGATCTTTGTAGTTTGGCATCATTTGGATCAATGTGCACACGGTGTCGTACTTCCCATCCAAGTCTCTAAGTATCTTCTTGATGATGAATTTATCGGTCATCTCTTCACTTCCTAAGCAGGCAATCTTATTGGTGATGAGAGCAAGCCTAGAGTACATTTCCGCAACCCCTTCACCATCCTTCATCTTGAACTTATAAAGTTGACATTGCAGCACATACAACTTAGATTCCCTGATGGATTCGGTACCTTCGTGCATATCAACCAAAGTATCCCAAATTTCCTTTGCATTTTCAAGACGGCTAATCTTGTTGAATTCTTCGGGCCATAGGTAGTTGAATATAATGTAACATGCTTGACCGTTGTATTGCAATGTCTTAAATTCTTCCACGTTCGCTTAACGATCCGGTTCCTTTCCATCACCAAGTAATTCACCTTGCAAGCCAACACAAACAACAACCCATACGACGGGGTTATGACCAAGACTATGCATTTTCATCTTATGCTTCCAACTAGCAAAGTTTGTACCATCAAAATATGGACCTCTACGATGATAATTTCCTCACTAGACACCATACTCTACTAGGTTGTGAAACCAATGCAATGGATACCAATGCTCTGATACCACTTGTAGGATCGAAAGCAGGTCTAGAGAGAGGGGGGGGGGTGATTAGACTACTTGACAAATTAAAACCTAACCTTTTCCCAATTTTAGTTCTAGGCAAGTTCTAGCAATTGTTGCAAATCAAGTACACCTTACACATGCATGTCTACGAGTATAGCAGGGGGAAGTAAAGACAAGCATATGTAAATAGAGGGTAGGGATAGGAAGATCAAAGGCAAGATTGACACAGAGATTTTTGGCATGGTTCCAATAGGTGGTGTTATCGTACGCCCACATTGATGTAGACTTGAACCGACGAAGGGTAGCGACCGCGAGATTCCACGAAGGGCTCCACCCACAAAGGGTCCACGGAGAAGCAACCTTGTCTATGCCATCATGGCCTTCTTCCACAGAGGACTGGCCTTACTCAGGGTAGATCTACACGAAGTAGACGATCTCCTTGCCCTTACAAACTTCTTGGTTCAACGACACAACACGAAGTAGGAGTCTCCCAAGCGACACCTAACCAATCTAGGAGGCACCACCCTCCAAAAGGTAATAGATGTGGTAAGTATGATGAACTCCTTGCTCTTGTGATTCAAAAGACAGTCTCCTCAACACTCAATCCCTCTCTCACATATTTGGCTTGGGTATAAGAGATTGATTGGGTGGAAAGCAACTTGGGCAGGATATAAATCAAGATCCATATGGTTAGAGTGGATGATCTTGATCTCAATACATGAGTAGGTGGCTCTCTCTCTCAGAAAAATGGATGGGGCAAGTGTTTGTATGTTCTGAGTGCTTCCTCTTAGAGTGAGAGGTGCTGGAAGGGTATATATATGCATATCCAAAAATCCAACCATTACAACATTATTGCCCAACTAGGTGAAACCGAAGTGAAAACTCGGTTGCATCGACTAGTGCAAATATGGCAACTTTTGGCGTTTCAGTGAGATCGATATATAAATCTCGATGGGACCGAATTGGCTAACCTAGGCAGTTTCCAAATCTCGGTGTGACCGACTCCTAAAACTCAGAAATTCCGACTTTTATAAATGGGACAATGGAAGGTTGGTCACAGTTTTTGGTTTCATCGAAAGTGAAAGTTAGTGTCAACGAGAAGCTAGGGTTTGGCATGGGTTCTGTCTAAGTCAAAACTTGGTAGGGCCGAATGAGATTTGTTGGTGGCACCGATTTTGGACTTTAGGATTTGGACAAAGAATGTTTGTGGGAGAATGGGTGAGTATTTTTGGTGGCTAATATCTAAGCACTTGAGCAACCAGATCATCACAATTGCTCGTCCCCTTTTACTAGTATTGGCTTTCCTATGGACTCAAAAGTGTTTTCTCACAAGATGTAAAATGTAGAGTCTTCAAGCTTGTTGCCAATGTGTATTCCTTGCATCTAGGGAATCTTCTCACAATCCTTTAGCCAACCTATCATTGAAATTTTCCCGAAATATACTTAGTGTAAACATTAGTCCAATGATATATATTGTTATTAATTACCAAACCACCTTGGGAGAAGTTGTGATTTCAGCGGCGGCGACAGATCTGGTAGCAGGAGCTGCTGCTCCCCTTCCATTAGGGCACCGTATGGTCGTCCTTCACTTAGTCATGCCCCCTTTGTCGTCCTCGTCTCCAATGTCAATGAATTGTTAGACCACTAAGCAAGGTGTAGGATTGATTTCTGCATTGCTTAATGCGCCCTTGATGTGGACTAGGTTATGGACGCCCGGATGCAGTTGGTGGTTTAGGTAGGAGAACTAATAGGTGTGATTCGGGCATGGCTCACATTCATGGACAAGATAGTTGTTCGTCGTGCTGAGAGACCTGTCATCACTTATGCTCCAATGCTATGCGGGAGCAGAAGGATCGTCAATCTAAACTACATATACAACTGCAACGACACACATGCTATCTGGATGCTTAGAATGAAAAGAGCACCATTTGGCAGACTTGTGTGAACCTTTGGGAGCAAGGGGCTGCTACAAGATAGCATACACAACCAATGTGGAAGAGCAAGTAGACATGCTCCTTCATGTTGTTGGCCATAACCGGAGGTTCAGGGTTATCCACAACATGTTTAGGAGATCAATGGAGACCATCTTAAGGTACTTCAATCAAGTGCTCTATGCTGTTGGGGAGCTCACTGGAGAGTGTTGGTGAACGTTGCATGGGAAACAAAAAATTACCTACGCAAATGCAATATCTATCCATGGAGATGCATAGCTATGAGGGGGAGTGTATCTACATAACCTTATAGATCGCTAAGCGGAAGCATATATAACGCGGTTGATGTAGTCGTATGCTTCACGATCCAATCGCGATCCAGCGCCATACGGACGACACCTCCGCGTTCAGCACACGTGGGGATCGATGACGTCTCCCTATCCTTGATCTAGTGAGTGAGGGTGGAGTAGTAGATGGGACCTCAACCAACACGATGGCTTGGTGGTGATGCTGGTGTCAAAGTGCCGGCAGGGCTTCGCCAAGCGCCTCTGGAACAATGTACTAGGAAGAAACGGGAGAGACGGGAGGAGGGCTACGGTCGTGGCAGGGTGTGTTGACCCCTTGCACCTCCCCACCTTTATATAGGTGTGGGAGGGGCTAGTGGATTGCCCTCCAAGCCCCTAGGGTCATTGGTCAAGGGGGAGGAAGGAAATCCCTCCTTTCCTTCCCCACCGATCACTATACCCCATTTTTAGGGATCTTGATCTTATCCTTTCGGGGTATGATCCTATTCCTTTTAAGGGGGGATCTTGCTGTGCCTAGACCAGGGGTGTGCGAACTTTCCCCACTACCCACATTCATGTGGGTCCTCATGCAGGCGGGCCCCACTCCAGAACCTTCTAGAACCTTCGCGGTACAATACAGAAAAACCCTGAACATTTTCCGGAACCCTAAATATGACTTCCCATATATAAATATTTACCTTTTGGCCATTCCTGAACTCCTCATGCCATCCGAGATCTCATATGGGACTCTGAACAACGTTCGGTCACCAACCTACGTGTCCCAATACTACTCTAGCATCACCGAATGTTAAGCGTGCGGACCCTACGGGTTCGAGAATCATGTAGACATGACCTATACACCTCTCCAGTCAATAACCAATAGCATCATATGGATGCCCATATTGGTTCCTACATATTCCACGAAGATCTTTATCGGTCGAACCACGATGTCAGGGATTTAGTCAATCCTGAATGCAGTTCCCTTTGTCCAGCGGTATCTTACTTGCCCGAGATTCGATCGTCGGTATCTCCATACCTAGTTCAATATCGTTACCGACAAGTCTCTTTACTCATTCGGTAATACCAGATCACGTGACTAACTCCTAAGTCACATTGCCTGCAAGCTTCTTGTGATGTTGTATTACCAAGAGGGCCGAGAGATACCTCTCCATCATACGAAGTTACAAATCCCAGTCTCGATCCATGCCAAACCAACAGACACCTTCAGAGATACCTGTAGAGCATCTTTATGATCACCCAGTTATGAAGTGACGTTTGATACACACAAGGCATTCCTCTGGTGTCAGAAGTTGCATGATATCATGGTCTTAGGAACAGATACTTGACATGAAGAAAGCAGTAGCAACAAACTAAGTGATACGATCAAATGTTATGATTACGGTTGGGTCTTGTCCATCACATCATTCTCCTAATGACGTGACCCCGTTATCAAATGACAACTCATGTATATCGTTAGGAAACCTTAACCATCTTTAATCAACGAGCTAGTCTAGTAGAGGATCACTAGGGACATAGTGTTGTCTATGTATCCACACATGTATCTGATTTTCCGATCAGTACAATTCTAGCATGGATAATAGACGTTTATCATGAACAGGGAAATATGATAATAACCAATTTATTATTGCCTATAGGGCATATTTCCAGCAGTCTCCCACTTGCACTAGAGTCAATAATCTAGTTCGCATCGCCATGTGATTCACACCCAATGAGTTCCGGGTTTTGATCATGTTTTTCTTGTGAGAGAGGTTTTAGTCAACGGGTCTGCAACATTCAGATCCGTTTGTAATTTGCAAATCTCTATGTCATGTGGTAGATGATGCTACTACGCCCACTCGGAGCTATTCCAAATGACTACTGCACTATACGTATTCGGTTTACGACTCAGAGTCATCCGGATCGGTGTCAAAGCTTGCATCGATGTAACCCTTTACAACGAACTCTTTATCTCCTCCATAACTGAGAAACATTCCTCAGTCCTCTTTAGGTACCTAAGGATAATTCTGACCGATGTCCAGTGATCCCCTCCTGGATCACTCTTGTACTTCCTCTGCCAGACTCATAGCAAGGCACATATCAGGTGTAGTACACAACATGACATACATTATAGAGCCTATATCTGAGGTATAGGGGACGACCTTCGTCCTTTCTCTTTCTTCTACCATGGTCGAGCTTCGAGTCTTACTCAACTTCACACCTAACAATACAGGCAAGAACTCCTTCTTTGACTAATCCATTTTGAACTCCTTCAAAATCTTGTCAAGGTATCTGCTTTGTAAAAGTCTTATTAGGTGTCTTGATCTATCTCAATAGATCTTGATGACCATATGTAATCAGCTTTATCTAGGTATTCCTTTGAAAAGCTCCTTTGAAACAACCCTTTTATGCTTTCTAGAAATTCTACATAATTTCCAATTAACAATATGCCATCCACATATACTTATCAAAAATTCTATAGTACTCCCACTCGCTTTCTTGTAAATACAAGTTTCTTCATAAACTTTGTATAGACCCAAAAGCTTTGATCACCTCATCAAAAGCGTATATTCTAACTCCGAGATGCTTGCACCAGTCCGTGGATGGATCGCTGGAGCTTGCATACTTTGTCAGCATTTTTAGGATCGACAAAACCTTCTGGTTGCATCATATACAATTCTTCCTTAAGGAAACCATTAAGGAACGCTGTCTTGACATCCATCTGCCAAATTTCATAATAAAAAATGCAGCTATTGCTAGCATAATCCTGACGGACCTAAGCATCACTACGGGAGAGAAAGTCTCATCGTAGTCAACTCCTTGAACTTGTGAAAACCCTTTTGCAACAAGTCATGCTTTATGGACAGTGAAATTACCGTCTGCGTCCGTCTTTATCTTAAAGATCCGTTTGTTCTGTATGGCCTTATGATCATATGGTAACTCCTCCAAAGTCCACACTTTGTTCTCATCTTCTCATACATGGATCCTATATCGGATTTCATGGCCTCTAGCCATTTTTCAAAATACGGTCCCACCATCGCTTCGTCATAGCTTGTAGGTTCACTATTGTCTAACAACATGACCGCCAATACAGGATTGCCGTAGCACTCAGGGGCAATACAAGTACTTGTTGACCTACAAGGCTCGGTAGATACTTGATCTAAAGTTTCATGATCATCGTCATTAGCTTCCTCTTAACTTGGCGTGGGAACTACAGAAACATCTTTCTGCATTGTGCTACTCACCAACTGAAGTGACAGTTCAACAACCTCATCAAGTTCTACCTTACTCGCACTCAATTCTTTCAAGAGAAACTCCTTCTATAGGAAGGATTCATTCTTGGCAACATAAATACTTTGCCTTTGGATCTGAGATAGAAGGTGTACCCAATCGTTTCCTTAGGGTATCCTATGAAGACGCACTTCTCCACTTTGGGTTCGAGCTTATCAGGCTGAAGCCTTTTCATATAAGCTTCGCAGCCCCAAACCTTAAGAAACAACAACTTAGGTTTCTTGACAAACCATAATTCATATGGTGTTGTCTCAATGGATTTAGATGGTGCCCTATTTAAAGTGAATGCGTCTGCCTCTAATGTAGAACCCCAAAATGATAGTGGCAGATCAGTAAGAGACATCATAGATCGCACCATATCCAACAGAGTACGATTACGACGCTCGGACACACCGTTACATTATGGTGTTCCAGGTGGCGTAAGCTGTGAAACAATTTCACACTGTATTAAATGCATGCCAAACTCATAACTTGGATATTCTCCACCACAATCAGATCGTAGAAACTTTATCTTCTTGTTATGATGATTCTCTACTTCACTGTGGAATTGCTTGAACTTTTCAAATGTTTCACACTTGGTGTTTCATTAAGTAAATATACCCATATATACTCAAATCATCAGTGAAGGTACGAAAATAAAGATATCCACCACACGCCTTGTTGGAATCGGGGCTCCGTAGACCCAAGAAGGTTCGAACTCTGGGGTGCGATCGCTTTCCTGCCCTACTCTACTTTGCTGCCTCACGATGATCCAACAGTGGATTGCACTAAGGAAGATGAAAAAGGACACACATAGTTTACCCAGGTTTGGGCCACCTCGCGGTGTAAGACCCTACTCCTGCTTGGTGGATTGCTTGAGGAAGAGGATGAGTACAAGGCATGTTCTTGCCGCCAAAGATGGCGTGTACTTCTATGGTAGTCGGCTCCCTCCTTATATTGGCCACAGTCCTATTTCGCAAAAATATCCGTCGTGAAGGGTTGCCACAACAGCCAATTTGGAGGGGGACAGGATTGCAGCCTATCCCGACAAAAGGTGCTCTTCGCCTGCTAAAGTTCCTTGCCATGACACACCGGTGGGCTCGCGGATGACCTCCACCGTGCCGAGCCCTTGGTCCTGGTCTTCTTGCACCAGAGAGGCAACCTTTGGGGTTGCTTTGGGAACCCGCGAGCTGGCGGTACTCCTCTATCACCAAAGTGGAAAACCCCTTTGTTTGCGTCTGCTGGCACGACTCCTGGCGCCATTTGGCATGGCGTGCGTCACCCATGAGCGGGCGCAGGGCGGTGAGGCCTTGTCAGGCCAACTTCAGACGGGCTCGCCTCTTGAGGGCGTCAGGGTGAGCCCCACAGAGAGTCCTCACGAGGCACTTGTTGGTGATGCCGCCGCGCACCTTGCGAGGCAGGGTCCCTCGCGAGGACCTTGTTCTTGAAGCTCGTAGGTGGGCCACCCGACCCCTAAAGCATCCCCTACTTCCTGGGCCACAGGCAGACATGCCTGGTTACCCCCGGTCATAGAGGCCCAACACGCCTCAACACTCATTGGACCACACACATTAGTATGTATGATTTCCAACAAGAAAGTGGTACTATCGTTATTAACTTGCATGTTTTGGTATCAATTTTATGAACATGTGTATCACTATGATTGAGATTCAACATGAATAAACCATTGTCATTGGGTGCATGACCATAAGAGATATTACTCATATAAATAGAACAACCATTATTCTATGATTTAAATGAATAACCGTCTCACAATAAACAAGATCCAGATATAATGTTCATGCTCAATGCAAGCACCAAATAACAATTATTTAGAATTGAAATTAATCCTGATGGTAATCGAAGAGCAAGCGTGTCGACAACGATCACACCAACCTTTGAACCATTTCCGACATGCATCGTCACCTCGTCCTTTGACAGCCTCCATTTATTCGATAGTTCCTATTTCGATTTACAAATATGAGCAACCTAATCAGTATCAAGTACCCAGGAACTACTACGAGAGCTATTAAGGTACACACCAATAACATGTATATCAAATATACCTTTGCTGACATTGCCAAACTTCTTATCAGCCAGGTACTTGGGGCAATTTCGCTTCCAATGGCCAATCCCCTTGCAGTAGAAGCACTCGGTCTCAGCCTTGGGTCCAGCCTTGGGTTTCTTCATGGGAGCGGCAACTTGCTTGCCACTCTTCTTGAAGTTTACCTTCTTTCCCTTGATTTTCTTGAAACTAGTGGTTTTATTCACCATCAACACTTGATGCTCCTTTTTGATTTCTACTTCCATGACTTTCAGCATCGCGAATAGCTCAAGGATAGACTTGTCCATAACTTGCATATTATAGTTCATCACGAAGCCCTTATAGCTAGGTGGCAGTGACTGGAGCACTATGTCAGTAACTGTCTCAGGCGGAAGCTCAACTCCCAACTGATTCAAGCGGTTGTAGTACCTACACATTTTGATTATATGCTCACTGACAGAACTATTCTCCATCTTGCAGCTGAAGAACTTATCGGAGGTTTCATACCTCTCAATCCAGGCATTTTCTTGAAATACTAACTTCAACTCCTGGAACATCTCATATGCTCAATGGCGTTGAAATCGCTTTTGAAGTCCCGATTCTAAGTCGTACACCATGTCACACTGAACTATTGAGTAGTCATCAACACGCGCCTGCTGGATGTTCACATCATCTGCATACGTCACTAGAGGGGGAGGCGTACTGAGTGGTGCATCAAGGACATAAGCCTTTTGTGAAGCCATGAGGATAATCCTCAGATTACAGACCCAGTCCGCATAGTTACTTCCATCATCTTTCAACTTAGCTTTCTCTAGGAGTGAATTAAAATTCAGGGGAGCTACTGCATGAGCCATTGATATACAATATAATTTGCAAAAACAACTTTAGACTATGTTCATGATAATGAGTCCAGTTAATCATATTAATAAAGAAGTCCCACTCAAATCAACACCCCTTAGGTTGTCTAAGTGTGACATGATCCAAATCCACCAACCCAAGTCCGATCATCACGTGAGATGAGGTGGTTTCAATGGTGAACATCTCCATGTTGATCATATATACTATATGACTCATTTTCGACCTTTCGGTCTCCTGTGTTCCGAGGACATGTCTGTACGTGCTAGGCTCGTCAAGTTTAACCCAAGTATTCTGCATGTGTAAAACTGGCTTACACCCGTTGTATGCGAATGAATAGTCAATCACACTTGATCATCAAGAGGTGCTTCGAAACGTTGAACTTTCGCAACGGTGCATACATGGGGAGAACATAATTTTATCTTGAAATTTAGTGAGGGATCATGTTATAATGCTACCGTTGTTCTTAGAAAAATAAGATGCATAAAAGGATAAACATCACTTGTAAATCATATATGTGACAGAATATGTCCATCATCATCTTGTGATTTTGATCTCTATCTCCAAAGCACCGACATGATCTCCATCATCATGATCTATATCATTGTGTCATCTTGTGGTTGTTGTGCCAACTATTGCTTCTACAACTATTGCTAACTCATAGCGATAAAGTAAAGCAAATGGCACAAATAAATTAAAGACAACCATATGGCTCCTGCCGGTTGCCGTACTCATTGACATGCAAGTCATGATAACTATTACTCCCTCCATCCTAAAATAAGTGACTCGACTTTGTACTAGTTTTGTACTAGAGTTAGTACAAAGTCGTGTCACTTATTTTGGGATGAAGGAAGTACAAAACATGATCATCTCATACATCACATATATCAGATCTTGTCTTGGCCATATCACATCACAATATGCCCTGCAAAACAAGTTAGACGACTTCTACTTTGTTGTTGCAAGTTTTATGTGGCTGCTATGGGAAACTAGCAAGAACTGTTCTTACCTACGCAAAGAAACAACCGTGATATTCCAGTTGCCATTTAACCTTCTACAAGGGCGGCCGTCGTCGAATCCGATTCAACGAAAGTGGGAGAGACAGACAATCGCCAGCCACCTTTATGCAGTAAGTTGCTGATACGTCTCCAATGTATCAATAATTTATGAAGTATTCATGCCATATTCACCTATGTTTACAATACTTTTATACGGTTTTGATGCACTTTATATGATTTATTTAGAACTAACCTGGACTGACGCTGTTTTTAGCAAAACTACCATGGTGTTGTTTTTTATGCAGAAAATGGAAGTTCTTGGAATCACCCGAAAGTTTTTGACGATTTTTTGGAACAAAATAAGCACTATATGCTTCATGGGAGGGCCAAAAGAGCCATAAGGTGGGCACCACCCACCAGGGCGCGCCAGGCCCCCTGCCACGCCCTGGTGTATGTTCCTCACCTCGTGTCCCACCTTTGTGTGAGAACAACGCCATAAATTCCTGTAAATATAGAAACCATCAGAAATAACCCTAGACTCCGTTTCGCCGCCGCAACTCTTTGTATCGATGAAAAAACAATATGGAGGCATTCCACTACCCTGCTGGAGAGGGTAGATCATCTTCGTTGCCCATCTTCATCATCCCGACGGAGGCCATGATGAGGAGGGAGTAGTCCACCCTCAGGGCTGACAGTTTGTACTAGTATCTATGTGTTCAATCTCTCTCTCTCGTGTTCTTGAGATGTCACGATCTTGATGTATCACGGGATTTGTTAAGATAGTTGGATCATATGGTGTTTTCCCCTCTCTATCTTGTTGTGATGAATTGAGTTTCCCTTTGAGATTTTGTTGTTATCAGATTGAATACTTTTATGGATATTAGAGCACTTGATATATGCCTTGCATGCGGATACCCGTAGTGACATTGGGGTATTCTGAAAGCACATTTGCTCCCTTGGTGGGTTTGTAATTAATAACAACATATATCTCACTGAACCAATATTTCCACTAAGCATGTTTCAGGAAAAGTTCAATGATGGGTTGGCAAAAGGATTGTGGAATACCCCAAGATGCAAGAAAATAGATTGGAAAAGCTTCAAGCAAGAGGACTCTATATTTTACCTTTTGTGAGAAATCACTTTGAGTCCATAGGAAAGCCAATACTATTAAAAGGGGTAAGGTTTTGTTGGTGAACAAAATGCTCATACATGCACAAGTGATAGTCACCACATACACCCACAAGCTCTTCCACAAAAGTCTGTCCAAAGCCAAATATTCAAAATCGGTGCAACCAACACTTTCCACTCGGTGCCACCGATTTTTAGCCTCGGACAAACTCAGCCAAGCCCTAGCATTTCGGTGCAACCGATTCCATTTTGGTGCCACCGAGTTTGGGTTGCCAACTTCCTGTTACGCAAGTTCAAAAAATTGGTCCGACTGAGTTTGGTAGTCTGACCGTTGGTCACCTTAATGGTGCAACTGAGTTGTATGTATCAGTCTCATCAAGATTCAAAAGTTGCTACCTTTGAGGCAACTTGGTACCACCGAGATTTACACATCGGTGTCATCGAGTCTGACTTATTAGGTGTAACGGTTGGATTTTTGGAGATGCCTATATATACCCCTCCAACACCACTCACTTGCAAGAGAAGCACTCAGAACAGTTCCCCACTCATACCTACTGATTTTTTGAGAGGGAGCCACCTACTCATGCGTTGAGATCATACCATTCCATTCCTACCATATGAATCTTGATCTCTAGCCTCCCCAAGTTGCTTTCCACCCAATAAATCTCTTCCACCATAGCCAAATCTATGAGAGAGTTATTGTGTGTTGAGGAGTCTATCATATTGAAGCACAAGAGCAAGGAGTTCATCGACATTATCGAGCCTATTACCTTTTGGAGGGTGGTGCCTCCTAGATTGGTTAGGTGTTGCTTGGGAGCCTCCTACTTCATGTTGTGGAGTGAACCAAGAAGTTTGTAAGGGCAAGGAGATCGCCTACTTCGTGAAGATCTACCCCAAGTTAGGCTAGTCCTCCGTGGACGTAGGCCATCATGGTATAGTCAAGGTTGCTTCTTCGTGGAACCCTCCGTGGGTAGAGCCCTCCATGGACTCTCACGACTGTTACCCTCCGTGGGTTGAAGACTCCATAAACATGGATGTCCGATAGCACCACCTATCAGAACCACAGGAAAAAACATCGTGTCACCAATTGCATTTGATCTTCCTACCCTTCCTTTACTTACATGCTTGTCTTTACTTTCCACCGCAATACTCATAGACATGCATGTGTAGGGTGTACTTGACATACTATGAATGCTAACATCTGCCAAGACTTAAAATTGGGAAAAAGTACATTTTTAATTGGTCAAGTAGTCTAATCACCCCCCTAGACCTACTTTCGATCCTACAAGTGGTATCAGAGCACTGGTCTCCATTGCATTGGTCTCATAACCTTGGAGAGTATGGAATCTAGTGAGGGAAATTATCATCGTAGAGGTTCGTACTTTGATGGCACTAATTTTACTAGTTGGAAGCACAAAATGAAAATGCATTTGCTTGGTCATAACCCTGCCGTTTGGGCTGTTGTACGTGTTGGATTGCAAGGTGAATTCTTTGTGGATGGAAGGGAACCAGATCACGAAGTGACTGCGGATGAATTGAAGATGTTGCAACTCAATGTTCAAGCATGTGACATTCTCTTCTACTGCCTATGCCCCGAAGAATTCAACAAAATCAGCCGTCTTGAGAATGCAAAAGAGATTTTGGATACTTTGGTTGATATGCACGAAGGTACCAAATCTGTGAGAGAATCCAAGTTGGATGTTCTTCAAAGTCAACTTGACAAGTTCAAGATGAAGGATGGTGAAGAAGTCGCTGGGATGTACTCTAGGCTAGCTCTCATCACCAATGAGATTGCCGGCTTAGGAAGCGAAGAAATGACAGACAAATTCATCATCAAGAAGATACTTTGAGCTTTGGATGATCGATATGACACCGTATGCACATTGATCCAAATGATGCCCAACTACAAAGATCTCAAGCGAACGGAAGTGATTGGAAGGATTGTTGCTCATGAGATGACACTCAAGGACAAGGAAGAGCTTCACCACAAGTCTAGCGGTCCTTACAAAGCCACAAGTGATGCTCCTGCTTCCTCAAGCGACAACCTTGTCACAAATGAAGAGATAAGCCTCATGGTCAAGAAATTCAACAAATTCTACAAAAATAGAAGCAAAGATCGAAGCTCTAACTCAAGATATGAAGAGAAGCATTCGTCAAGTCATGACCGAAACTGCTACAATTGTGGGAAGCCCAAACACTACTCCAATGAGTGCATGACTCCTTACAGAAGGACATAAGAGTCACCAAGAAGACGAAGCTCAAGAGACGAGACACCTCGAAGAGAGAGAAGGAGTAGGGATGATCGTTATGAACGAAGACCCTCAAGGAGAAGTAGGGACTCGGAGAAGAAGGACAAGTACACCAAGAGATACTCAAGAAGAAGACATCAAGCTCATGTTGGGCAATGGGTTTCTGGCTCCAAATCCGACAACCACTCCAAGAGAAGCTATCACTCCAACTCCGACTATAGTCAAGATGAAGGTGTTGCCGGACTTGCACTAGTGACATCCGACTCCTATGACATATTTGATTCACCAAATCAAGGGAGTGGATGTTGCTTAATGGCTAAAGACCCCAAGGTATAACACCCCGAGTATCTTGATTTCAATAGTGATGAAGATGACTTGTTAATTGAAGATGACTTGCTATTTGACAAATCTAGTAATGTTAGTCAAAATGAACTTGCTAGTACTCACTCTAGTCTACATAAGTCGTGCGATGATGATAAGTTGGAAATAGAACGACTAACTCAAGAACTAAACACTCTTAAGTTAGCTCATGAGTCTACTCTACGAGATCATAAAGAGCTTGAAAGGACACATGAGAAGCTCCGCTTCGAGAAGCTCAATTTAGAGCAATAGCATGAGTTCCTTAAAGCTATAAATGACGATCTTCGAAAGAAGACTTGCTCTTATCTAGCCAAGCGACTTCTCTTGTCTACGTTCATGCCACAAGTTAAGTCTAAGCAAGCTAGTAACAAAGGAAAGAAAGGTTCTTCAACTAGTAGCAATAAAAATGATAATCCAATGATATTGCTTCTAGTAGTTCTCTTGATCCCACTAACTCTTCTCTTACCCAAGTTACACTTGAGCAAGAAAATGAACTTTTTAAAGGGATTATATAGAAATGTATCTACAAGAGTCTTGAAGGGTGCAAACAATTTGAGGAGATTGTACGCAAGCACGGAGGATACCGGAAGAATCGTGGTGTTGGCTACTTTAACGCTAATGGAGTTGAATGGGAAGAAGGTCAATACCCCAATCCCAAGTTTGTTCCTCAAAAGGAGAAGTATGCAAATACTCTCCCCAAGGGAAAAAAGTCCAAGATGACCTTCCTCCACAAGACCCCAAGCTCAAGGGCAAGAACAAGCCTCAAGAGGACATTGACTCGTATGAATATGAATCCCGAGCTTTGGTGAAGTGGGTTCCCAAGGCTACTACAAGATCAACTTCTACAAGTGCTACTTCAACACCAAGGATCCCCATCAACTTGATGTGGGTCCCCAAGAAGAAGAACTAGAGAAGTTCTTGAGGGGTGAATCTGCCAATGAAATTCACTCACATTCATTATTGGCAAGAACTAGTTGCAATCAACATCAACATCATGCAATAGTTCAAGGAGTCACACATTCCCTCAAAGGTAAGCAAGGGACAAGGTAATCAACAAATCAATGGACACCATCATATATGCTTTGCACTCCATGTCCATAGATATCCTTGCATTTGTCTCTTGTGTGTTGGGACTAACCCATGTAGGTGAGAAGATAATGAAACAACAAGGATGCTCCTAACTCTTGGTTATCTTCATCAACTTTGAGCATCCACCACTACTTCACCTACATGAAGTCTTCGTCGACAAAACCCAAGGTTAGTTTATTCCTCCTATGGGGGGATGTCACATCAAGGGGAGATTTACTCTAAGACTTGAGTTAAAGCATCTCATAGTATGTGACAACATTAAATGCTTTATGTATAAGTGGTAACCCCACTTGTGCTTAAACGATGAGTATGACCTATTATCAAGTACTCTTACTTGGCTCCTAAGTCAATATACTCATATATAGATGACTCCGTCATTGCCAAAGTGCTTGATAGATGCTAGTGTGTTTGTGCATGTTTGCCATGATTTCATTTGACATCTTATTGTGTGAGCATGTTGGTCTGCATTTATTTACTCATTCGCGGATATCCAATTGTTGCTATTTGGCTTTTTTTGTCAATTGGATGTACAAGAATGCCTAGGACCACTCCTCTAGATATCTATGCTTTATCACCTCATATTCTATTCATGCCGCATCACAAAATTTGAACAAGTACTTTTCGATCTCTTTGTGTGAGGAGCACTCAGAGTTTCGTATCGACAAAGGACTGACCATTAAAACCTCCCAAGTGCATCTCGGTGGAACCAACTCCAAAATATCGGTCCCATCGAATTCCTAGGGTTGATCTGGTTTTTCAATCTCGGTACTGCCGATTCCATATTCTCGGTTACACCGAGTTTCCCTGTCAGCTGACAGTTGATAAACTCAGTGACACCAAAAATGTAGAATCGGTGTCACCGATAGTGGTGTGTATATATGTTGTGGTCCCCGACGCTTTGAAAATCAATCTTCAAACATCACGCCTTAGAACCCTAACTGTCGAAGAAGAACCCTCTGGTCATCGCCCTTGTCTCCCCGCACTCCTCCGCTGCTAGGATCTTCGCTGTCGACGGGAATCAACGTCGCCGTCCACGTCGTAGCGGATCCATCACCGAGCTAGGGTATGGATTCAACCCTTCTTGCGCTCCCCGTCCAAATCTTGTGCAATGAAGCTTATTCCATCCATAATTTACCGTTTGCAAGCTGTTCTATCCCCATAGAAACTCCATAGTATAGCGAACGATCGAATTTCTAGGGTTTGCCTTCCACCGGGTGAAACTCGGTGGAACCAAAGTGAACAAATCAGTGTCACCAATTTGTCATCTTTGCTACCAAGTACTTCCTTTCGGTCTCACCGAAAGGAATGCCAAGTTTTGGCTAATGAGAAAGTCAGTCTCGATAGAACCGATATTGTTGCTTCGACTGTACCGATTTTTATGTGACAGAATGTAAACTTTGGAAATCATAAGTTCAAACTTTCAAAAACCAGCTGCATTTTGTGATGACTCATCCTATTCCAGTCTTCTCAATTCTATTCATAGGGTCAGACATGTCAGATGCTGAAGACAGCCAGAATTTGCAGGAGCAGAATGTTGATATGAGCTCACGCACTAGTCCTGAGTCCAGCTCTTCCTTAGATCCAGGCACTCCCAGTTCTCATGGGTTGCCTAAGGCTGCAACAAGGACCAGGAAGAGGCAGGATTCTGATGAAGAAGATTTTGATTTTGTGCTTGAGGAGGTTCTTGCTAAAAAGCAAGAAAAGGCTGCAAAGAAGTCTGTTAATGAAGCTACCTCATCTAGGAGGGTAGTCAGCAAGATATATGCACCTCTAGAGACTTTTAAAGCACATGAGAGTGATAGAGATACCATGTCTATTGAGCTCCCAAGGAAATCTTTGCCTAAGAAGGTAGGAGAGAAGAAGACAGTCAGGAAGAGAATCATTCATGTTGTTGGCAGGACTACCTCTATGTTTGAGGATCCAGAGGAGGCTGCTAGTGCTGCTACTGAAGAGGAGGAGGAGGAACTTGTTGTCAAGGCCCCTCCCAAGAAGAATCAAAAGAAGATTACGGCAGATGCTATGCCTAAGCCTTGTCCCTCCAAGAGCACCAAGGCTGCACCCAAGAAGGTTGCTGCAGGGAAGTCCAAGAGGACTACCAGAGATATTCCTGCTGCTGAGAAGAACAAGACATCAACTTTCAGAGAAGCAGATGATGATGATGCTATGTCAGTCTTGATGAAGCTTAGACCTCACCTTCCTGAACACAATGCCAGCCACCCAGTTGCTGAGGATATGAAGAAAAGGAAGGATTCTGGTTTGAGGTCATGGAGAGCTATTGATCCATATGCCCAAAGGAGAAAAACTGTTGTGGACTATAGGTTCTACACCAAGGAGCAGCAACACTTCTATGAGATGATCTTGCTTGACAAGAGTCCTGCGGTCAGTGATATGAGATATGTTGACTAGAAGTATATCAAGGCAAATGAGAACTTTTTGCCATGTGTGCAAGACAACTTCCACTGCATTGGACTTGATCAGTTTGTTGGCAGAGAGTTCACTGCTCGGAATGACGTGATGATCATGCAGTTCTACTCCACTGCTCACTTCTATGGAGATGGTAGGATAGTATGGATGATTGAAGGAGCTAGATACGAGTCTTTAGTTGATGAATGGGCTACCATCTTAGGAGTCCCAAAGGTACACGATGGTGAGTTGGATGTCTACTCTGAATCCAAGGAGAGACACAATGCTATGAAGGATATGTACACTGCTATCCCAACTGCTAACTTGTAATCACACAAGTTAGGATCCATTTAGTTCCTCCAGGTAGGCCTCCGTACCATGAACACTATCTCGAGGCATACCTTGATGCCTAAGTATGGAGATCAGAAGATGATTCGTGGCTACTCCATCAACATGCTTATCCATCTAGACAATCACACCAGGATTCGAGTGATGGACTTGATTGTTTAAACAGTGAAGAGGGTTGCTGCTAACCAGAAGCGCTCATGCTGCTATGCACCCTACATTCAGATGCTAATCAACTCCAAACTTGAGAAGCACATCTTTGCTCTGGATAGACCCCACTTGCCACTTTAGCCAGATTTCGAGGACAACATTGTGGTGATGGACCCAGACCATCCCACATCAGTTGCAACTCAGGGACAGGCAGAGGCAGAGGAAGCTCGAGCCACTAGTGCTCAGGTCCCCAGATCCAGGAACGAGCAAATGGATCTCTTGGTCTCCACTATCATGGACATGAAGAAGGACATCAAAACCATTATGGATAGTCAGGAAAGCCTTGTGAACATCTTTGAACATAGAGTGAAAACTCTCAATGACAAGGTAGATAGGATGACTAAGACCGTCAACGAGCTTAAGAAGCAAGTTGATGAAGCTCCTATCCGTCGCACCTCTTTAGAGTCCGAGTCTTCTTATGATGATGAGGATAGTGCACCTGTCAGGACGACTTCCTAGTTCACGACTAAGGCTAGGACACCTACAGTGCCAGCTCCAAAGACGAGACCTTCATATTCTGCTCTAGCTACTATGACTTCAGCTATATCAGCCCCTTAAGTGCCTCTAGTGTCGACACCAACTCCGTCCAGGACATCAGCAGAAGTCTTCACCGACGCAGTTCTATCGACTCCGACATCGACCACCGAAGGAGATCAGCCGCAGAAGAACGATTTGCTATATCTCTTCGAGCTTTTTGGTAACTTGTTGCCAAAGGGGGAGAAGTTGTATATAGATCTAGGCTTCGAGTGAGAGAGCGTTTGTATTTATTGCTGTTTTAAAAACATTTGTTCTTTTGGTTTGGATGTGAGATACTTTTGTGTGTGTTTGATCATACGCTTTAATGTGTGTTGCTACTTTTTCCTATCTTTTGATGGTTATGTGATGATCATTCACTTTGCTTGATGTGTTGTGCTATGTTGTTAACTCTTATTACTCTCGCACACCACCAAGTTGTATGTGACATGGAAGAAGTGCCCCATGTACCTAATCGATTGTGCATTTGCATTCAAAACCAAATCTAAAAATAATGCACAAATTTAGGGGGAGCTCTTGCTTATCACATACTTCTCAAGGCGATGATTATATTCTTTGATTATATCATATGTCGAAGCTTTGATCTATATGTTGTCATCAATTACCAAAAAGGGGGAGATTGAAAGCACATTTGCTCCCTCGGTGGTTTTGGTAATTAATAACAACATATATCTCATTGAACTAATGTTTCCACTAATCATGTTTCAGGAAAAGTTCAATGATGGGTTGGCAAAAGGATTGTGGAATACCCCAAGATGCAAGAAAATAGATTGGCAAAGCTTCAAGCAAGAGGACTCTATATTTTACCTTTTGTGAGAAATCACTTTGAGTCCATAGGAAAGCCAATACTATTAAAAGGGGGTACGGTTTTGTTGGTGAACAAAATGCTCATACGTGCACAAGTGATAGTCACCACATACACCCACAAGCACATAAGTCTGTCCAAAGCCAAATATTCAAAATCGGTGCAACCAACACTTTCCACTCGGTGCCACTGATTTTTAGCCTCAGCCAAACCCTAGCATTTCAGTGCAACTGATTCCATTTTGATGCCATCGAGTTTGGGTTGCCAACTTCTTGTTATGCAAGTTCACAAAATCGGTCCCACCGAGTTTTGTGAATCGGTGTCACCGAGTTTGGCAATCTGACCGTTGGTCACCTTATCGGTGCAACCAAGTTGTATGTATTGGTCTCACCGATATTCAAAATTTGCTACCTTTGAGGCAACTTGGTACCATCGAGATTTACACATCGGTGTCACCGAGTCTGACTTATTAGGTGTAACGGTTGGGTTTTTGGAGATGCCTATATGTACCGCTCCACCACCACTCACTTGCAAGAGAAGCACTCAGAATAGCTCCCCACTCATACCTACTGATTACTCAGAGAGAGCCACCTACTCATGTGTTGAGATCATGCCATTCCATTCTACCATATGAATCTTGATCTCTAGCATCCCCATGTTGCTTACCAACCAATCAATATCTTCCACCATAGCCAAATCTGTGAGAGAGTGATTGTGCGTTGAGGAGTTTATCATCTTGAAGCACAAGAGCAAGGAGTTCATCGACATTATCGAGCCTATTACCTTTTGGAGGGTGGTGCCTCCTAGATTGGTTAGGTGTCGCTTGGGAGCCTCCTACTTCGTGTTGTGGAGTGAACTAAGAAGTTTGTAAGGGCAAGGAGATCGCCCACTTCATGAAGATCTACCCCGAGTTAGGCTAGTCCTTTGTGGATGTAGGCCATCATGGTATAGTCAAGATTGCTTCTTCATGGAATCCTCCGTGGGTAGAGCCCTCCGTTGACTCTCGCGACCGTTACCCTCCGTGGGTTGAAGACTCCATAGACGTGGATGTACGATGGCACCACCTATCGGAAGCATGGGAAAAATCATCGTGTCACCAATTGCGTTTGATCTTCCTACCCTTCCTTTACTTACATGCTTGACTTTACTTTCCGCTGCAATACTCATAGACATGCATGTGTAGGGTGTACTTGACATACTATGAATGCTAAAAGTGCCAAGACTTAAATTCGGAAAAAGTAGTTTTTTAATTGGTCAATTAGTCTAATCACCCCCCTTTAGACCTACTTTCGATCCTACATATTCAAGTGATTCACTTGATATATGTTATGGCGTCAACTTGCAGATTCCAGTGACCTTGGGAATCTATGCATAGGGGTTGATTGCACATTTTCATACCTTGTTCTATGATAGAAATCTTGGGGCACTCTTTGAGGTTCTTTGTGTTGGATTGAGTATTATGAATCTGAAATTGTTTGATGCGTATCGTATAATTAACTCATGGATACTTATGGTGACATTAGAATTGGTTGATGCGTATCATATGGTTTTATTCTAGTACAAACTCTTAGATAGATCGATCGGAAAGGATAACTTGGTTATTTTTGTATCACCATCTCTTCACCGAACTAGTGCACCTATACAATTTGCCATTGTATTGGGTGTGTTGGGGACACAAGAGATTTCTTGTATTTGATTGCAGGGTTGTTTGAGAGAGACCATCTTCATCCTACACCTCCCATAGATTGATAAACCTTAGGTCATCCACTTGAGGGAAAATTGCTACTGTCCTACAAAACTCTACGCTTGGAGGGCCAACACGAGTCTACAAGGATAAAGTTGAGTAGTGGACATCAAGCTCTTTTCTAGCGCCGTTGCCGGGGTGGTGAGTGCTTGAATTTATATCTTTATATATTGCCATAAAATCTTTTAGTTTTTGTTTTTCACTAGTTTGGTTTTATAAAATTCGAAGAATGCATATTAAATGCCTAGAAAACTCGAATAATGTATAGAAAGATCCTAACGAGCCCTAAATAATTCCATATTTTAGCATGACACCTGTGTTGGTCTTTGTTACCTATAGAAAATGAATCAAGGCGAGAAGAGGCATTGGATGTCATTTCTCCCAGAAAGGTGGCACCTTCCCTATTGAAACCACGAGCTTCTTGTGATAAACTCTGGTTTGTAAGAGGCTTGTCCCAAACTTGTTGCAAATCGGTCAAACAATTTACCACCATATATATGTGCCGTGTAATGACACCATGATAGGTTCATGAATTTCAGACGAGTTTTCGATTTATGAGATTTGAAAACCAAGATTCTCAATCTTTGCGGCCTAGCCACGATGCCGTGATGTTTGTAATACATTCCCATTCCTTTCATTGGACCTAAACTTGCAACCAAGGACACAAGTATGATTTTTCAACCCATTTTGGTGCACTAGATCACGTGCTTGTGGTTCAAATTTGAATTATGAATATTAAATGCCTAGAAAATTCAATTAATGTATAAAAGGGCCAAACTAACCTTGAATTATTTCATGTTTTAGCACAACACTCGTATTGGTCTATGTTGCCTCTAGAGAAAAAATCCAAGGCGAGAAGAGGCATTTAATAACGTTTCGCGCACAAGGTTGACACGTTCCCTATCGAAATGTCACACCCTGTGTTTTTATCACCATGCTATGCTATGGATTTATAAAACTTGGAACCATTTAAAACTTTTTGAGTGTAAGTGCTTGTTTAAATTGCTTGATGATTGCTTGTTTGGTTGATTGTGTCTTAGCACTCAATGATCTTCTTCCTTCTATAATTATCTTCCTTGATCCAAACATCTTGCCCAATGATCATACCATGTGTATATTACCTAAAACTATTTTTATCAAATATTGTTTTGGCAAAAAAGGATTTATTCAAATTAGGTTTTCAAAACCCCATGAATTGAGGTTTGTACTACAAGTCCTCAAATTGGGTTGAATTTTTTGCACAAAAGACTTTATTTGGAACCTACTATATATATGACTTCCCAAAACCATGAAATATTATTTTTAAAGATTATTTTACTATTTTATTTAAAGGGTTTTCTTAAGGGAAAAAATGGTCTTTCATAGGGAATTTTTTAAATGCTTTGAAAATATTTGAGAAAATTTGGGGAAACTCAATGGACATATATTTTACATGTATATGAGTTTCAACACATGGTAATGTTCAAAATAATGGGCAAAATCCTCCAAAACCCTTTCTGCTTAAATCAAGCATTTGAAATATTTCTATAAGAAATATTATCAAATAAATATAGGAAAATTCCAGAATGTCACACACGCTATATGTGATGATCTTGCAAAGTTTCTTCTCAACCTCATTGATTTGATTCACCAAAATATCCCCAAACCCTCTCTGTCCAGAATCAAATTTGAACAACTTTACATTGTGAAGTTTCCCCTATTGACCCCAAACTTTGTGGGCATGTTCTAATCCCTAAACAAGGCCACTACACCAAGTGGTGCATTTAGGAGAATAGAATTGCATGGATAGATTTGTAGAAATCTGATTCGGTTAAATTCCAGGGTTTACCAAGTTTGCACTATCAACTTTCCTCAAATCATCTCAAACTTGGTGGTCCACTCTATTTTTACCTACACTTTCATCCTGTTAAATATCAATGCAAGTAGAATTCATTTAATTTCCCAAATCAACATCAAACACCCTCTGCCAGATTTGTAAAATCCTTGCTTTTACCTCTTCCACTATTCTCCTTGAGCTCATATTTTTACCAAAATTCCACATTGATGTATTTCACCTCCAGTAAGCTTCTCATGGCCACAACTCCATTATTGGAGGGGTAAACCCCCCATTTTCCCCTCTGGACAACACTGGCAAGAGCTCTCTCTCCACTCTTCTCTTCATATAGTGGAACCCTAGAGGATCCAGTGCCTCGACCAGTTGTTTACCTCTCCCTAGACACCCTACAAAAGAGTGGGCACGCCCAGGCATGTAAACAATGCCAATGCCGGCCAAACGGGTGCTCTGGAGCGTGCTACAGTGCGCACCCGCACTGTAGCCGCCGCCCAATCACCAGCCCCAACAGCCTCGAGCCCCTCCATCGTGTCCCCCCTAGGTGCCCTCGACGTCCGTGACACGACAACATGTCGGCCCCCTCCTCTCTCCTCCTCTTTGGCTCCCTCCTCGCACATAACGAGCGCCGCCAGGTCGTTCAACCCTGATCGTCGCACAAGAGTGCTTTGTCCTCTCTTCTCTCTCTCTCCCTCCGGTCGTGAACGACCCATAGATAGACCACAAACACCCCCACACCTCCTCCTATGGCCTCCAACAACAACAACAACATCATCGGCACACGAGTCCACAGTGCACCGTCCCCCCTATATAAAGCCTCCCTGAGCCCTCTTCTCCCTCTGATATCTCTCTCCCCATCCAAATCACACCCCCTGAGACCCACTTAAGCCCCTGAGCCCCCTGCGCTCGGGATCGAGCCGGAGCTCGCCGCCTCAGGCCACCGACGTTCGTGAGGCGAACGACCCCCTCCAGCCCTGTTCTCCTCCGATCTGGAACCACAGCCAACCATTGAGCCTTTTCCACCTCCCTCACATCCTTTTACAGTAGGATTCGACCCCGGCAACCACCACCCGAAGCTCCTCCGCCATGGGACGTCGTCACCGATGACCAGCTGCTTCCCTCAGTCCATCTCCTGCACCACCCGAATGGCGACTCGCCCCTGAGTCCATTCCCGTGCTTGCCAACCATCATCGTCGCCGGAATTGTTGCCGGTGAGCTCGCCGCCCTCTCTGTCCCGAGGTAGGAGATGAGAGGTGGGACCCCCTGTCATCCCCACATCTCTCTCGCTCCTTCCCTCTCTCACTGGTGGCTAGGCCCCGCCTGTCGGGTTTAAACACCGTCGGGCGTGTGCGTGGCTCGCTCGGGCTGTCTGCACCGGCTGGTCCGGCTCGGCTGGCCGTTTGGCCTGAATGGCATAGAGCCCCTTTTCTTTTTCTTTTCTCGTGTTTATCCAAAAATTCCGCAGAATGCAATATCTTGCAATATTGTGTAACATTTAATGGTGCCACTTGGGATTTTTTGAAAACATTTCATGTACTGGATTTATTTGAAACCTAGTTTTGAATATTTTAAACCTTTGTTAAAATAGTTTTCAAAACCTTTTTCACTCAAAAAAAGAGACATATATTTTTAGCTTTTATTGTAGTATTTTACAGAGTGGTGTGACATTTTAGAAGTAGATTATTTTCTCTGTTTTTGTTGTGATTCTTATTTTTGCCCGTTATTACTGCAAGATAGATTGCGTTGTTGACGAGGGAGTTGGACGTGAAGACTTTGAAGACCTCGAGGACTTTGTTGAGCCAGGCAAGCAACCCTTTGACCATGTTAAGAAACCATTTTCATTGCATGCCATATAGCACTTTATTTTTGATATATTGATCATGATGATGTGGTGACCACTTGGTGGGTTGCCTCCGATACTTTTACCATTGATACTTGCATCGTGCATGACCCTACCTCCTTATGAGGGTTATGTGAGTGGGAAGTAGATAGGATGCTAAGCAGTTGCTATGCAAGTGGGATGGGGATATGCATGGTGTCAGAAAGGAAATGATTTGAAGGGCTTTTTGAAAACCCCGTCGGGTGCCACTAATGCCCGAGGGAGATGACAATGAGCTAGGTAACCACTTGATAAAGAAGTGGTGTACCAGAGCAAGTGAGTGTGTAGGTTTTAGAAAATGGATTAGATTTAATATTTGTCAACCGTTCCCAACAATACATGTACAACCACTATACCCCTTATGGGACGGGGCTTTGTTGGTTACTTTAATGGGTACTAGCAAAGAGCCCGCATTACTAGTGGCAGGAGTGATGTGGTCACTCTCGAGACTGGTTTGTGCCGGAAAGGACGATGATGGGCTGTTTTTATAGACACTAGGCACACCGTTGCGTGCCCTCGTGGATGATACTTGTGATGTACATCATGATGGATGGCACCAACAAGTGGACTCCTTGTTAGTATCGTGAGGGGAAAGGCATTGTTCGGGTACTTACCTTGGGTACGAACAATACCACGAGTCGTGGCTTGACACGGAAGTTTCTCGAGTCTTGTGGGTAAAGTGTGCAACCTCTACAGAGTTTAAAACTATTCGAATAGCCATGTCCATGGTCAAGACAGTTGGGTGGTGCTGCTTAAACTATGACCAGTGTATTCACAAACTGGTGTGTGTGTGTTGGTGACGAAGGAGATACACGAGATAAGTTAGATGACTTGGCATGATGATTTAACATGAGATGTTCAACCCCTGTTCATATTTATATCTATAACCTGTTCACATGGATACCTGCTACCTCATGATGCATGCTTTCATAAGTTAATTGATCATGTCATTGCACTCAAAATTAGCTTTCTACAAACTTACCTACTTAGTGTTATATCATGCATTGTCATACCTTGTTCCAAAACATGGGTTGCTTGCGAGTACATTCAAAGTACTCATTGGCTTGCCACTGGTTATTTAATGGTCCAGACATGGAAGAGCAGGAATTTGGTGAAGAGTTCGTTGGTGATGAACATGCGAACTAGGACGCTTCCCAGTCAGAATGCCTATAGGGTTAAGACAGATGGCATGGGTTCACACTTTCGATCAAGATTTCTGCTGCTAGTTTATGTTTGTTATTTGGCCTTCATAGCCCTACCTATGTAAGACTTGACCTTCATGGTCATTAGTTGTGTAAGACGCTAAGCATGGATGTAAGACTCTTGTTATTCAGCTTCTATGTGTTCAGTGAGCATTGATCTCTGGGATCACTGTACACGTGCATTCGGTGATCACGACATATGAGTCTGGGTCCCCTCACGAAACCACAAGGCTTCTTGTGGGAAGCTCTAGTTTGTAGGAAGCTTGTCCCAAATTGGACAAAAACATTTACCATGACATATATGTGCTGTTTCATGACACCAGGATAAGTTTCATTAGTTTTAGACGAGTTTTGGATTTAAGGGAATTTAAGGACCAAGATTTTCAATGTTTGCAACCTAGCCACAACACGAGATGTTTGTAATTTATTCACATTCCTTGCATGGGACCTAAACATGCACCCAAGGATATAAATATGATTTTTCAATCCATTTTGGTGTGCTAGAGCATGTGCTTGTAGGTAAAATTTGAATTATGCACATTAAATGCCTAGAAAACTCAATTAATATTAAAAAGGGCCAAACAAGCCCTGAATAATTCCATATTTTAGCATGATAGTCGTATTGGTTTATGTTGCCTATAGAAGAAAATTCAATTGTCGTTCCGCCCACAAATATGACATGTTCCCTATCGGAACCATGATGCTTCTTGTGAGAAGCTTCATTTTGTAAGAACCTTGTCCCAAAATTTGTCCCAAATTGGACAAAATTTGACCACAACATATATGTGTCGTGTCATGACACCAGGACGATTGAGTTTCATGACTTGTAGACGAGTTTTGGATTTATGGGAATTGAAAAACCACGAGTCTCAATGTTTACAACATCAGCACGACACATAAATGTTTTTAGTTTATTCTCATTCCTTGCATGGGACCTAAACATGCACCTAAGGACACAAATATGATTTTCAACCCATTTTGGTGCATTGGAGCATGTGCCCGTAGTTCAAATTGGAATTATGCACACTAAACACGTAGAATACTCAATTAATGTATAAAAAGGCCAAACAAAACATGAATATTTTAAAGTATTTCTGGACAACCTCCTGACACCCGTACGTGTGTAAGCACTGTATGCGCATGTGTTGTGCTAGCTCGAGCCTCCTTTCCTAAGTTATCCATTTTGTATTGATGGTGTTCTATCCAAACACGCTTCTCTCGCCACTCCCCTAATTGGTTTCCCGCTAATGTTCCATCCCCACATCAACCTCCTCGACGAGGAGAATGAGAGGGAGCAGGCTAGAGAGCAAGAGCGACAGCGCACCACCGAGCAAGAGCGAGACGTCTTCATCAATCTCCACTGATGTTGGTTGTGCCTTCATGCCACCATCTTGGCTCTAGCTCCACCACTCAACGTTGGTCCCACACGATTTCTAATACCAAAAATGTCTGTGATACATAACTGGTCCCACACGGTGCGCGTCGCAAGGAGGGAACCCTTATCAACAAGGTGCAGCTTCCCAGCCACTAGACGATTCGAATGAAACACATAAGTTAACTGTGTTGTGGCTGGAGTAGTCCAAGGATCGGTGATCGTGTGGGAACTTCATATATCTTAAGGTTTATTTAGGAGGTATGATATGATCACTACACATATTTAGCAAGCAAAATGCATGTAGTGACCTGTCAATCCGGTTAAACAAACCTTGAGGTCCTTGTTTTGTAAATATTGAGAATGATTTGTTGTTTTGAAAATTTGTTATTCCAACATATATGGTGTGAATTTTTATTGATTTCAATAAGATTTGTTGTTTCAACATATAATGTGCATGTATTTTATGTCAAAGCGGTTTGTTGCATTCTTGACAAACTTTTGGAGGCACACATCAAAATTATCTAAGTTTGAACGAAAGTGACTGCTATGGTCTATCCCTTTGACCCACAACAAGAATGGTTGACCATGACTGACTCCTCTTGGTATGGGTTACGATAGGTCATGGTGGTATTCATGCGATGCCAAATTTGAGCACATGCGTTGATTCCCTTCTGCCGGCTCAAAGTAGGGAAACCTGCACCCTATGTCTTGAACGTGGCTTCCTAGGAGTTGTTCCGTTTGTGAGATAGCTAGCTGGTGCCACGTGAAAGTTGTGCATTCGGGATTTGAACACATCACGCCACCCATACATATATTTGGGCTGCATGCAGGTGGAGGTGGTCTTCTGATTGACCCCGTATTCCTTGTGCGGTTTTTGATCACACACCTATTGGTGGGACCGTGGGGTCTATACACTAGTGAAGAAATGCGTAGCTATGGCATGCCAAAATTGGTCTTTCTAGCGTGTATACCCGACACCACCAATATGACACCATTGTTAAAAAATAGTGCCAACATTGGGTCCCACACCAGTAGTATTCAAAGTGCTTATGGTATGTGACATGGACAACATCACCGGCATTATCACTCACCTAGCAACGTTTGTTATGCTTTCCACGCCACAAACGTTTTGTTCAGCCAAAAAAATTCCCCACCATATAACATTTATCATTTCGTATTTAAACTAAGCACATATAAAAGAGAACACAATACAACAGTACTAGTTAATATAACATATAGATAGCAGTTCATAAGTGACAATCACACAAGCAGTATATACGTACATACTTCTAGCTAATTAATAAACGACAGTCTCCACAAACCCGAGCTAACTAATAGTTATTAATAAGTAGTTTATCATGGGCCCAACCACACATATACTTTCAAATTAGGGCGATGATGATCCTCATCCACAAGTCATTGCGCCGAGTGTTCTTAATAGTGACTAGGACGACATGTCCAACCTGGAGATTCTTGCCAACAAGCAAGTTGTTTCATCCTGCAATGCTTAAAAAGTTGTTTCACCCCGCCATGATTAAGACAATTCAACTGTCTATGTCCAGTGAGTAGGCACAAGTGGTGATGACACCCCTTGTGGTAAGGCGTAGTCCAGCAATGCGTGCTTCATCTGGCTTGATGCCACAACAGACAGATAGATTCTTAGGTATTTTTTTGGAAAAAAATACATACATGATAAATATCATCAGATTCACACACACACACCCCACACACATATCATCGGATACAACACTCATTAAGCATCAGATTGAACACTAGCTAGGCATGTCATCGGAATCACATACATACATACGATAAATATAATCATTGAATCCACATATATATGTATTACCAACAAACCATACACTTCAGTTCACATATACTGCACCAAATATATCATCACACTAGTAGAATAAAGCATATATATCATCACATACTACACTAAGCATATCATCACACTAGCTACTATAGTAGCACTTCAATTATCAACAAAGTATGCATACACTTTTATCATCACATCTACACCAAGCATATATATATATCAACACACTTCTACACTAATCTCACATATATCATCACATTTCTACACTAAACATATGATCACATTTCTACACTAAGCATATCATCGCATTTCTATACTAAACATACCATCACATTTCCACACTAAGCATATCGACACATTTCTACACTAAGCATATCATAAAAATGACCACTAGTGACATACCATGACATGGCGAATAACATTCGTCCTTGTCAGACGGGTCACGAATGACATCCCAACATAGTCATCACGTGGTGGAATTTTATCCCAAAGGTTGCCCATTTCATCCTTGTTTCGCTTCATTCTTTGGGCATAGAGGGCTTCATCAAGTGGGTCCTCGTCATCTTTGTCCACGTTGAGATAGATAACAGACAACTTGGACCTTTCTCCTTCGAAGGCGAAGATAATCAATTCACCCCACTGAGATACATGTGGGTGATGAAATGCTTCGATTCATCTTCTCCAACCTGGGACATGTTTCGCCCCTTCTCATCCTCCATAGTGTAGCCCCCCCCATGAACATCGAAGATCCCAATGTCTTTGGTCAGCTCATTGAATTCCAATCTCACATTACATCGGACGATCTGTGTAAGAAAAAGCAAAGAAAACACAGACACACACCCACACACAATGAATTAATAGATATAGCAACAAAAATAAAAAGAATTAACCATTAGAAGCTTCATATAATTTTTTACTTTACCACTTCAGGAAGAAAACTTGGCTGCAAGTAGATGCCGACTAGCGTGCCTGTTGCAAGGCTGGTGGCGCACCTTGACTTGTACACCCGACATGGTTGTGGTTGTGATGCCATTCTACACAAAACATATTGAACACTAAGTATAGTCAGATTCTAGACTGATATATCAACACTAAGTATAATCGGACTCTAGCTACACTAATAATAAATCATTTTCTACTAACATAACCAGGTTGTACACTAATCAGATTCTATGCTAATCGGATTCTACACCATAGAATTGAGCATTCACAAGTAAAATCCATTCATTCCATTCATAAAATACTAGCACCATCCATTCCACTATCAAGAAAGTCATCTACTCCTACCAAAAAACATACATTCATCTATCAAGCACATCATTTACTCCTACAAAAAAACACATTAATTCATCCAAGCATCATAAGTTGTCTTGCTCGGATCTTCCATGGGAGGGAGAACCCAGAGGAGGGGAACAATATGCAAGAGGGGAGGGGTAGATCTGACATGCTAATCCAGAGGTGGTGGCGGCCATGCCGGTTCGACAATGACGAGTGGAGTTGTTGGGAGGTGGCAGCGGCAACGCTGGTCGAGGGAGGATGAAAACGGGGTTAGTGAATTTGACATTGGTATTTCTTACTGCATATAGGGGCAAATACATATGAACTAGTGTTGGCATGGGACTAATGGGCCATGCCATAGCTATCTCTACCAAACAGGAAAACAAAACTAAGTAGTTACCTATGGCGTGACCCAAATTTCGATGCCAACACTATGGCAGTACCATTGTCGTACCAAATATGCCAACGTGAGCACTATTTGGAAAATAGTGTCGGCGTTGGTCGGAAATGATGCACCACCAAGAGTTGTGGATAGTTCTCCACTAGTGATATGTCATCCCTTTGTCCGACAACAAGAGTGTCGACGTAGTCTATGGGACCAGCAAGGCCCATTTTGCGGTTCAATTGTGGGGATTTGTGCAGGCAAAGAGCGTCACCAATGAGAGCACATAGAGGGTTTAGATAGGTTTGGGCCACTCGGAGGTGTAATACCCTATGCCCTATGTGGTCGCTTTTTATGTTTTGTGTCGAGAGTATAAGGAGCATGGCAACCGGGCAAGAACGCTCAAGAGTGCAGATCTACATGCAAATGGACAGGGTTTCGACCTTTGTAAAGGCAGCCATGGACCTCCGTCTATATCTCAAAGGGGTTACCACTGATGGCTAGAATGGTAATTCCACAAGGGGTAAATAGTGGGAAATAACTAACCATGAAGGATTAGGACATGCCCATTAAATGCACCATGAGGTGTCATGCCGGCGTCGCTCCCCGACAAGGATCGTCTCTCCTTCTGTGTCATTCGCCCAACTACCTCTTGTTATCTCACCACACTATTATGACGGGTGTCATTAAAGTTGCTGTAATTCTCCCTAGCTGCCACGTGCCTCGACAAGGCCTACCTAATAGCCTGCCCGCTCGACACCTCATTGACGGGAACAATGAGCCCGATGAGGTGGAGCGGCGGTGCGGTTGCGGGAACTTGCCCAGAGTGATAGCCGTCAGGTGTTCTGCACTAACAAGGGGGCTTGCTGATGGCTTGGCCTTGTCGCTGGCCATTGTCTTGGACTTAGAATCTTCCGACAAAGCTTGCTGAGCCAGAGGCTGCTGCCGTCTGTGCATGAGTCAGGGTGTTAAAGGGCCCATTCTTTAGTACACCAACAGGACCCCTAGGCCTGGGCCACACTTGAGTCAATGACCATGTTGGGCTAGGCCCAAAACAGTGCACAGACACTAATATCTACTAAGCAAGTTTATTCATGTAGATGTTGTTGGGCCTCAAAGTGTAGAGTTTTGTAGGACAACAACAAATTTCCCTCAAGTGGATGACCTAAGGTTTATCAATCTATGGGAGGTGTAGGATGAAGATGGTCTCTCTCAAACAACGTTGCAATCAAATACAAGAAATTTCTTGTGCCACCAACACACCCAATACAATGGCGAATTGTATAGGTCCACTAGTTCGGCGAAGAGATGGTGATGCAAGTGCAATAAGGATAGTGGAGATATGTTTTCTTAATCTGAAAATATAAAAACAGCAAGGTAGCAAGTGGAAAGCAACGAGAAAACTGCTATATAAATGCTTGTAAATAAGTCCTAGGGTTCATACTTTCACTATCACAATCTCTCAACAATGCTAACATAATAGAATCATATGATCACCCCTCAACGTGTGACAAGGAATCACTCCAAAATTCATAAATAGCGGAGAACATAAGACGAAATTGATGTTGGTAGTAGACCACCTCAAAGTTATCATTTCTGATCAATCTATTGGGTTGTTCCTATAGGTGTCACAAACAACCCTAGAGTTCGTAGTAAAATAATACCTACGATACATATCAATCAACCCTAATGTCACCTAGATACTCCAATGTCACCTCAAATATCTGTGGGTTAATTTTCTGACATGCATCAAATAATTTCAGATTCATCATATTCAATCCAACACAAAGAACTTCAAGTATTTCCCCAAGATTTCTATTGGAGAATGTTGGACAAGAACGTGTATCAACCCCTATGCGTAGATTACCCCATTGTCACCACGAGAATCCGCAAGTTGAGTACCAAAACATATATCCCCATTGTCACCATGGGTATCCACATGCAATACATAGATGAAGTGATCTCAAATCCAATATCCAATCCGACATAACAAGGTCTCAAAGGGAAAGATTCAATTCATCACAAAAAGATGTCAAGGGAAAACACCATATGATCCAATTATATCAAGAAAGCCCATGATACATCTAGATCATGACATCTCAAGATCACAAGAGAGAGAGAGAGATCAAACACATAGCTACTAGTATATACCCTCAGAACCGAGGGTGAACTACTCCCTCCTTGTCATGCACACTGCCGGGATGATGAAGATAGCCTCCGGTGATGATTGCCCCCTCCGGTATGGTGCCGAAACAGGCACCTGGATGAGTTTTCTTTGGTCCAGAGGCTTGCAGTAGCAGGGGGAAGTTCTAGGTTAACTTTCGGGGGTTTCTTGATTCGTAGGAATTTTCAGCGTTGTAATCACGTCAACTAGAGCCACACACGTGGACCCCACAAGTTAACGGGGCATGCCTAGGGGGGTGGGCAGGCCATGTTGGCTTGTGGACCACAGGTGGATCCCCACCGATGGTTCTTCACTCCGGTATTTCTTATTTTCTCTAGAAAAAATCATAAAAAAGTTTCAGGCGATTCTGTGAACTTTTATTTTCTACACAGAGAACAACATCGTGGTAATTCTGTTGAAAACAACGTCAGTCCAGGTCAGTTCTAAATAAATCATATAAAGTGCATCCAAACCATATAAAAGTATTGTAAACATAGGCAAATATGGCATGAATACTTCATAAATTATCGATACGTTGGAGAAGTATCAGACACACGCGGACGATCTTCACTGCGGTCATGATGATGGTTTTACTGCTCACCCATGGCGCACATTAAATGCAGGACATGGGGCAGGAGAAAAACGGTGCTAGAGGGGCGTGTCTAAAAAGGCACAACCACGTCGGATGTGGAGAGGCCGCCTCTGCACATTCTACCCTCATAAAGAGGGAATTTGCATAGGTGCGGATCATCCCGGTTCAACTTCCTCCGTTTTGCCACCTCTTTTAGTGCGCCCTTTATGATGCGTGTTACATGCAAGGCGCGACATTGGTGAAGAGGGGCAGTCGCTGTACTAGCGCATTTGACAATGCGTGGCCGCCTCAAGCGGTGAAGAGCCAGCCCCCAAACTCTCCCTATAAAGAGGAGGTCACAAAGGGCACTGCTCATTCACCCCTTCCCATTTCGGACTACCAGCCACCGTTGCCTTTTCCCTCCGTCTTGCTCCTATTGTTGTTTCTTCCATAAAACCACCTTCATGATAGTGAGGGTAAGTGGCCGATCCTGAGCATCCGACATCGCCTCGAGGGCATCTCCCCAAAGTCTAACGCGCATTTTAGTGACGACTGTGGGGGTCGGCTCTAGTTCTCGTGGAAGGAGCGCATCTCGGGGCCATGGGAGGTGAGGTGCTTTGAGCCGGGGTGGCATGGTGGCACGCCCCTCCTTCCACCCCTGGTGAAGGCCCACACGGGGGTGGTGGCATACAAGTTTGTCGTGGCGCTACATCATCACCCTGGCAGCTGGCTGCAACTTTTGGACCCCTTTGCAAGGATCATGGAAGATAACATGCCCTTGGGCCCGTGGCTTTGGGTGGATGACTATTGCAATGGCCCCTCCTGGGTGTCAGCTAAGACTTCCCCCGGTGACCCCATGTTCTTGATGTGAGGATGGAAGTCATTTGCCCGCTCCCATGGTCTAGGGCTAGAGCATATCCTCCAAGTCTGGTTCGATGGATCCGTCATGCTTTCCGTGAAGTTCTTTGGGGCTTCCGCCGACCGTCTGGAGTGCTGCGCCGAAAGCTCGAGCGACAGCGACTTCGACTCCTCTAGTGAGAGCGATGATGACTATAAATCTCCCACCGTCAAGAGCGAGGGCGGTGATACTGCCTAGGCGAGAATAGTGCTCTAGCCAAACTCTAAAGACAATCACCCCTTAGCTAGGTTATTTTCTTTTGTACTTATATCGCATCCAATATAACCCCATGGGAACGCAAGAAAACGTGGTCGTGCACTTTTGACTAAATCTCCAATGCTCGTTATGTGTGCTTAAATGCATGGTTGATTTCCCCCATATTCGATCCTACACTTGTATGTTTTCAATCCCTACGCATGCCAGAAACGCCTGTCGGTGCGCACGTCCTTGCCACGGGCGCTTTAGGAACGGGTCCTTAGCGGCCTGCTGGCAATGTTGCTACCGACGATACCACCTTGTCGTCCTTACCCCAGCTACTTTCTTCTCCGAGCGGACCGAAACAACTTAAGAGCGCGAATAATTCTGACAAGGGTCCTTCGCATGCAGGTTTTCTCACACAAATATTGTATTCGCTCAAGGGGAGATATCTTACAACAAAGAAATTTTAAAGCCTTTTGTGACTTAGCTTTTCTTTGCTACGCTCCTTGACACGAAACGATTGTCCTTGAATGCATTTTGAAAGCACAATATGCTCTCTTGGTGGTTTTGATAATTCATGACAACATACATTGTCTCTTGGACTATTACTTTTACCAAGTGCATTTCAGGTGAAAGTCCATAGAGAAAGATAGGTTGGCTAAGGAGTGTGGAGAGTATCCCCAAGAAGAAGAAGGAGGAGGAATAGCATTGGCAAAGCTTCAAGCAAGGAGAACTCTACATTTTACTTTGTGAGAAATCGCTTTGAGGCCATAGGAAAAGCCAATACTATTAAAATGGGGTAAGGCACTGTTGGTGAACAAGATGCTCCACGTGCACAAGTGATAGTCACCAAAAACACCCACAAGCTCTCCCACAAATACTCTGTCTAGAACCCTACCACTCAAATTGTTAAGACCAACAATTCCTATTCGGTCTCACCAAGATTCAACCCTATACACATCCTAAGCCAAACCCATATCTATACTACCATCACTCCATTCGGTGCCTCCGAATTCAATTGCCAACTTTTGGGTATCCTATTTTCAAGCATTGGTACCACCGAGTTTTGTCAATCGGTCTCACCGAGATTTGGACCAACTTTCTGGTTAGCCATTCTCAAGAATCGGTACCATCGAATTTTGTGAATTGGTCTCATCGAGTTTTGGACCAACTTTCTGGTTAGCCGTTGTCAAGAATTGTTACCACTGAAATTTGAGAATCAGTCTCACCAAGTTGTGCAATCTGACTGTTGGTCATCTAATTGGTACCACCGAGAATTATATATTGGTCTCACCGAGATTTGAAAGTTGCTACCTTTGGAGCAACTCGGTACCATCGAGATTCACACATCGGTGTCACCGAGTTGGTCAGTTAAGGTGTAATAGTTGGACTTTTGGAGATGCCTATATTTACCCCTCCACCACCACTCACTCGCAAGAGAAGCACTCAGAACAAATCCCCACCTATCCTATCATATTTTCTGAGAGAGAGTCACCTACTCATGTGTTGAGATCATGCCATTCCATTCCAACCATATGAATCTTGATCTCTAGCCTCCCCAATTTGGTTTCCACCCAATGAATCTCTTCCACCAAAGCCAAATCTATGAGAGAGTGGTTGAGTGTTGAGGACTCTATCATCTTGAAGCACAAGAGTAAGGAGTTCATCGACATTATCGACCCTATTACCTTTTGGAGGGTGGTGCCTCCTAGATTGGTTAGGTGTCGCTTGGGAGCCTCCACTTCATGTTGTGGAGTGAACCAAGAAGTTTGTAAGGCAAAGGAGATCGCCTACTTTGTGAAGATCTAGCCGAGTTAGGCTAGTCCGCCGTGGAGGTAGGCCATCATGGTATAGTCAAGGTTGCTTCTTTGTGGAACCCTCCATGGGTAGAGCCCTCCATGGACTCCCATGACCGTTACCCTTCGTGGGTTGAAGACTCCATAAACATGTACATATGATAGCACCACCTATTAGAACCACGGGAAAAATCTTCGTGTCCTTCATGCGTTTGATCTCCCTATCTGAACTCCTTACTTCCATGTGCAATGTCTTTACTTTCCACCGCTATAGTTGATAACTTGCATGTGTAGGGTGTGCTAGACTTGCTATAATTGCTAAAATCTGCCAACACTTAACTTTGGATATTGTGTAGATTTTAATTTGTGCTAGTAGTCTATTCACGCCCCTCTAGACATACTCTTCTAGTGATCCCACAATTGGTACCAAAGCTTTGGTCTCCATTGCTTTGATTTCATCACCGTGGAGGAAGATGGATGTGTCTAGTGTGGAAAGTTTGAGTTGTAGAGTGCCCATTCTTGATGGACAGTACTATAGTCAAGGGAAGAATGCTATGATTTATCTATTTGACAAATTCCATTTGAGAAAACATATTGAAAATCTTTATGTATTCCCCATCGATGAATTGCATCTCACACACGAAGAGGAAATCGACATGATTTGTAATCTTAGAAATGTCAATCTTATTGTTAGAGGTTTACCAAGATTTGTGCTTTCTCAGTTGAAGAACTTTGCTTGTGCTTATACTTTGTGGAATGACTTGGAGAAATGATATCCAAATCTTTCATTAAGTAATCTTGATGAAATTCTTCATAAAACCATTGCTTTTCACAAAATGAAGCCTAGTGATCCAAACTTTGATAAATGCCCATTTGAGCTTCGTGATCTTATGCGTGCTAGAGGAGATGTCACAACTATCAACAACATTATTGTTGAAGCCATTCACATTCATAAACTTGAACATTGTCATGATTTCAATTCTAACGAATCTCTTGGTTGCTATGACGAGGAGATTCTATCCAATGATGACAATGAAGAACGTGGCTACCATGCTAAAGATGAGTTGTTCGACATCGAGCATGAGAAGATCATGAGGAGTCTAAGTCTCATGACAAACTTCAAGGATTACATGTCTGGTGGAAAAGAGTGGATTCTCGACAGTGGATGCACCAATCACATGATTGGAGATAAATACATGTTCCAAGAGATCACACCTAATCAAGGTCATCAGAGGTATGTGACCTGTGGAGACAACTCTAAGGGTAAGGTACTTGGCCTTGGTAAGGTGGCCATATCTCATGATAGCTCTATCCAAAATGTGTTGCTTGTTGAATCCCTTGGCTGCAATCTTCTTTCTATATCTAGACTAGTAGACTTCGGTTTCAATGTGCTATACCAAAGTAGATTGCCAAGTGTTTCATCATGATAATCATAAAATTGTCTTTACCGGTATTCGTAGAGGTGATCTATACATTGTTGATTTCACTAAAAAGGCCCAACCTCGTACTTGTCTTATTGCAAAATCTTCTAAAGGTTGGCTATGGCATAGAAGGCTAGGACATGTAGGCATGCGCAATCTAGATAAGCTTATCAAGGACGATCATATTCTTGGTGTCAAAGATGTTATCTTTAACAAATATAGGCTTTGTAGCGCTTGTCAAGATGGAAAGCAAGTAGGTGGAAGTCATTCGGTCAAGAACATCATGACCACTAGGAGACCACTCGAGTTACTTCATATGGATCTCTTTGGTCCCAATGCTTACAAGAGTCTCGATGGTAACTCTTATGGTATAGTTATAGTTGATGATTTTTCTAGATTTACATGGGTATTCTTTCTTGATGATAAGTCACAGGTGCAAAAGATCTTCAAGAACTTTGCATGCAAAGCACAAAATCAATTTGAAGTGAAGATCAAGAAGGTTCGAAACGATAACGGATCGGAATTCAAGAACACCCATGTAGATACCTTTCTTGACGAAGAGGGTATCTCACATGAGTTCTGGGCTATGTACACGTCTCAACAAATGGAGTTGTTGAGAGGAAGAATCGCACCCTCATTGAGATGGCAACAACGATGCTTGAAGAATACAAGCCGCCAAGACACTTTTGGGAAGAAGTCGTGGAAGCATCATGTCATGCCACAAACCGACTCTACTTGCACAAGCTTCTCGATAAAACAGCATACGAGCTTCTCATCGGTAACAAACCCCAAGTTGCATACTTTCAGGTATTCGGCTCTAAGTGCTACATTATCGATAAGCATCATCATGCTGAATTTGCCCCTAAATCTCATGAAGGTTTCCTACTTGTTTATGGATTGAACTCTCACACCTACCATGTCTACAAAAACTTCACTCAAAAAGTTGAAGAGACGGTAGATGTGAAGTTTGATGAATCTAATGGTTCGCAAGTCGAACAATTGCCAAATGATGTAGGTGATAAGGATCCTTTGGAAGCTATCCAAGATTTTCCCATCGGCAAGATTTGTCCCATAAAGGTGAAGGAAAGCACTTCATAAACCCAAGTGGAAGCTCCTACTTCGGATCAAGGCTGTCGACAAAATGACATGGAAGCATCCACAAGCGGTACACGACAAGATGAAGATGAGGAGGAAGTACATCATGAAGATCCACCACAACCTGCTTCACCACCACCTCAAGGAGATGACAACTTCGACTAAAACGAAGATGAAGGAGAAGCTCCACCATCCAACAAGCCAAAGCTACCCCAAGTTCGAGCACAAGTGACCAAGAACCATCCCCTAAACCAAATCTTTGGTGATATACAAACATGGAGGATCACTCGCTCTAAAACTCACTTAGCTAACATTTGTGAGCATTATTATGTCATCTCCACCATTGAAACCTTGCAGGTCTAACAAGCTCTTGAAGACGCGGATTGGGTGAACGCTATGCATGAAGAGCTTCACAACTTCGAGAGGAACGAAGTGTGGATACTCGTGGAGAAGCCCAAGGACGAGCAAACCATCATCGATACAAAATGGGTGTCTTGGAACAAGCAAGATGAATACGGTCAAGTTATATGCATCAAGGCCCGTCTCGTAGCCCAAGGATATACACAAGTCGAAGGTATGGACTACGGTGAGACCTACACTCCTATTGCTAGACTAGAAGCCATTCAAATTCTTCTTGCTTATGCCAATCACTATGACATCACTCTTTACCAACTGGATATTAAAAGTGTTTTTCAAATGGAGAAATAGAGTAGGAAGTCTATGTTAAACAACCTCCCAGTTTTTTAAATCCTAAGAAACTTGACCAAGTTCACAAACTTTGCAAAACTTTATATGGTCTTAAGCAAGCTCCTCGTGCTTGCTATAAATGGCTAACGGATTTCTCATTGAAAAGGGTTTTTAAATTGGTAAAATTGACGCAACCTTATCCACAAATAGAGTTAATGGTGAATTATTTGTGTGCCAAATTTATGTGGGTGATATTATGTTTGGATCTACTAACCCACAATTTTGCGAGAAATTTGGAAGGTTGATGTTAGAGAAGTATGAGATGTCTATGATGTGTGAGATGAAATTCTTCCTTGGTCTACAAATCAAGCAAACGAGAGAAGGTACATTCATCTCTCAGACAAAGTACACCAAGGATTTGATCAAGAAGTTGAACATGCAAGAGTGCAAAGGTATGAAAACTCCCATGCCCACTAGCGGACACGATGATCTCACTAAGGAGGGTGAACCGGTTGATCAAAAGGTTTATCGATCAATGATTGGTTCATCACTATATCTATGTGCTCTCGTCCCGATATTATCCTTACTGTGTGCATGTGTGCCCGATATCAAGCTGCACCTAAAGAATGCCATCTTAAGGCTATGAAACACATTGTGAGATACTTGATACATACACCAAACTTTGGCATTTGGTATCCCAAGGGATCTTCTTTTAATCTTGTTGGCTACTCCAACTCGGACTATGCCAATGGCAAGGTTGATAGAAAATCCACCTCGGGTACATATCAATTTGTTGGTAGATCTCTTGTGTCTTGGTCCTCCAAGAAACAAAACTCGGTATCTCTATGTACCACTGAAGCTGAGTATATTGCTGCCGGATCATGTTGTGCGCAATTGCTATGGTTGACACAAACGCTTAAAGATTATGGAATACATGTTAAAAATGTTCCATTACTTTGTGACAATGAGAGTGCTAATTGGTCATAATCCTGTGCAACATTCTCGAACCAAGCATATTCAAGTTCGACATCATTTCATTCATGATCATGTTGCCAAAGGAGACATTAATCTTAAGCATGTTCGTACTAACAAGCAATTGGCCTATATCTTTACTAAGCCACTTGATGAAAAAGTGTTTTGTCATTTGAGGAGTGAGTTGCACATCATTGATGCTTCAAACTTGAGCTAAGCTCACTCGGATGCATGCAAGGGGATGATCTTATTTTACCATTCCATGCTATCTTTACCGTGTATATCATATATCTTGGAATTCTATGCTCCCTTGTCTTGCATCTACCCTGTTGTAGGTACTTTGAAGAACAACACTCCACAAGATTGCCAACAACTCACATCTTAAGCAATCTTGACATGACCAAGTATCCACAACCTCTCTTTGATGGTGAAAGGAAGAAGACAACAAAACATATCCTTGACATATATGTCTCAATTGGTATCAACTCACAATTGGTATCACCTCATTTGTATAAATCATGTTCTTCCTCGCGTGACTAACCTATGTAGGTGAAAAGTGAACGAAAACAACAAGGATTGCTCCCAACTCAAGATGAACTTTATCAACTTTGAGCATCCTCATCAAGTTCACCGACAAGCTACGTCATCAACATCACTCAAAGGTATGTACTCATATCCTTGAAAAAGCTTTACTCCAAATCATGAGATAAAGCAACTCAAGTGATATGAAAACATTAAAATGCTTAATAAAAAAATGGTAACCCCATCTTGAGCTTAACGATGAGTACGACCTATGATCAAGTATTCTTGCTTGACTCCTTAAGTCAATATACTCTAATATAGGTGACCTAGTCATCGCCCATCATCTAGTCATAATGATTGAATGGAAAACCCTTCTTGTGTTGCTCTTTGACATTTCCATTCAACTCTACCCTAGATGAAAATTCTTTGCAAATCTTATGAAAATTCATTGCAAATCTTTGAGAATCTTGTGAGAAACTCTGAAAAATTCCATTTGACAAAGTTGCCAAGTTTCTGTTTTCCAACTCGAAGCCTGTGATCACAAAAACTCGGTTCTACTGATATGGCAGTTGTCATGGGAATGAGCTTGACAGTAATAGGTAGGGGTATGAAAGGAGAGGGCAGAGTCCTAGCTACGACGAGGATGTACACACGGATGTATGAGTTCAGGCCCCTCTCGTGGAGGTAAGAACCCTACGTCTCAGTGCTCTGGAGCTTTATCGTGTGGAAAATGTGTGTTACAAAGGTTGTGAACCCTTGTGTGAGAGGGGAGGGGCGGCTTATATAGAGTTCACTGCCCCTCATAATTGCAAGGCATCCAAGGGTCCGATCGTGGGTATAAAGACTAGCGTTACTGGTAACATACAACATATTTGCTATTAATGACGACTGGCCTGATGCCTGCCTGTTGGCCTCTCAGGGGCGGCTTCTGGTCTTCTGGCGTCGACTGGAAATGAGGTCTTCCAAGTGACAGGTGACTGTCGAGTGGAGGAAGGAGCCACCGAATGGATTGACTATCGAGTGACTTGAGCGCCATAGTGAATCCAGTCTGAATCTTTCTTGTGGTCCTTAAGCCTTCCAATGCAGTGTCCTTAGGTAGGGTATATAGGTCAGGCCTAGGACCCTACCCTAGGTACATATCCTCGTTATTAGCCCCCGAATGGATCAGGGTTCGAGTGGTGAAGGGGGGTATCGATGCTAGTTTAAAATAGGGCACCAAATCGTCCGAATGATTTTCGGGGCTTCAACGAAACTTGCGTCGACTGAACTCTTCGTCATTCGCCTGAATCGATTCTGTCCTGAAAGTGTTCGAGTGAATGTTCAATGCCAACTTAATTCCGAGTGACCTGAAGGGATCTTTGGATGTGACGGGTCGCTCTATCAGGCCCGGATCTTGCAGGATACGAAAATTTGGGAAGCGCGCGTGTCCGCGATGATGACGCCACGATCAGAGCAAGTGGGAGCATGACGCCTCGATTTGCGTGCTGCTCATTACGTCACGTATAGGGCGCCGTCTACGGTTATGATATGCGGGGATCTCGTGGGCCCATACGTTAGTGAGACACTCGGCAGGATATAATTCCCAAAGCGCCGCGGTTCGCACAATGCTTTCCCCCAAATCTCCTCTCTTCCTACGCCTCTCTTGTCTCCAGCGCCTCACTCTGCTCTGCTCCGACGAGCTCCGCCGCCACGATGACGAAGGGAGCAACGGAGAAGCTAGAGCGTGCCAAGAAGGGCCCATGAAGGGCAAGGCCAAGAAACCCTCGACCGTCCGGTTCACCGTGCCGGTGGGGTGGATCCAGGGGGACTTTCTCCCATCGACAGTCACTGCCGCGGATGTCAAGAACCTTGTCGTCGACGGGCTCGTGGTGGACAGTTCTTGGAGGCTATCAGAGGGGGAGCACGAGCGGAGCTGCGCAAGGGGGAGCGGGTTCTTCTCCTCTCCCATGTCGAAAGAGGTTTCTCCATGCCTCCCCATCCATTCTTTAGAGGATTATTGAACTTCTTTGGAGCCCAGCTCCATCACTTTCCTCCAAATGCAATTTCCTACTCGTCTGTCTTCGTCACTCTGTGCGAGTGTTTCTTGGGCTGTTCTCCCCACTGGGGACTATTCAAGCACATTTTCACCATCAGATCTCAAATGGTGAAAAAGGCCCATCCTGAGGATGGAAAGACTCAAGTAGTCTAGCTATGTGGAGGTTTAGGGATCCAGAAGGGAGATCGTAGTTCTTTTCCTTCCATGACTTTCCTTGAATCGGTTAGAGGTTGGCAGTCGACCGTTTTATTGCAAGGACGTAGCTTCTCCCAATATGTCGACTGGTCTTTCTCCCTTCATGTTAGATTGTCCAGCCGTTCCCAAATCTTTGAAGGTGTTGGAGGGGGAGAAAGTCCAGGTTGGGATCCTGGTGGATGCTGTAGGGGCCCTTATCCATGGTGGAGTCACTGGTATGGATCTCTTGGAGACATTCCTCACTCGTCGGATCCAGCCTCTTCATGCAAGGGACCACACTATGTGGCATTACGCCGGTCCTAAGGACACGACCAGGACTAACCCGGAGGAGGTTTTAGAAAAAACTGTCGAGCAGTGGCTTCGTAGCATCACCGGAGCTTGTGACAACCCCCTGGGTGCCAAGAGGATCCAACCCTACTCTGCTGCAAATCCGCCAAAGAATCTGGTAAATTTTATCCTGTCGATTATCATACTATTCTATCGAGTGATTGATTGATCTGTTGACTGACTTCACTATATGAATCATGCAGGAGTGGATGCACATGCACTCACCCATACCCAACGGGAGCCATCCTGAAGACGGTGGGGAAAGCGAGGGTGGCAACATGGATGTCTTCTGTGTTTATGATAGTGAAGAGGAATATGAGGACTTGGGCAAGAACGATGAAGAAGTCGAGTCTCCACCATGCACCGAACATCGCTCCAAGTCACGTCAGGACCCTGCCACTGCTGTGAACAAGGCCCCGGCTCTGAGTGAAAGGAACCCGAAGCGGGACCGACCCTCGACCGTCGAGTCGAGTGAGTGATCAGCAAAGCAGCCCAAGTCCAATATAGTTAAACCTCGCAAAGCTCTGCCCCACATGAAGATGATTGTGCCTGTCGTCTCAACACAAGTGTTTGCTTTCATCTTTCGCTGTCGATTGTGACTTCGAATTCTTGTTGACCGAGTGGAATTTGATTTACCAGCGCTGCTACCTCGGTGACGTCGCCTCCACGGGATGGAGAGGAGCAAATGGATGTGGATACTGTTGATGCGTCTACTTCCCAGAGAGGTAAACAAATCCTTACTCACCTTCGTTTCTCGAATGAGATTCGTCGATTGCAAGAGTTAACATTGCTGATTGGTATTTGCAGAAATCATTGAACTAGAAGATGATGAAGAACAACCTCAGGGTACAGGGGGTGAAGGTGAGACCTTAGGCGCCCCACGCGTACGTGCCCGAAGAACTCCGTCAGCACAGATGCTTCAGCGGTCGACTGCTGGATCTTCCCAGGGGATAAGAGACTCGACATGAGTCAGAACCGATCCTGCGGTACTGCTATCGAGTACTCCACCAGCTGTTTCAACCATCATGACATCGACTCCAACCGGACCACTTCAGACTACCTCAACTGTCCTAGCCGCAGTATCGATCCCATCGGAAGACCAGACCGGAGCCGCAAAGGAGGCCATGATCCAGGCAAAACATATGATGCTGCGCACCAAGGAGGCGTACGAGGCCAGCAAGTTGGCTTACGATGCCAGCACAACGCTTCACACCAATGTCCAAGTAAGTTCGATTGTAAGTGCATTTCCGATTGAATTCCTGTCTTCTTTGATTGTACACCCACTGGGTGTTTTCCACTTGTATGATATTTGTAGGTTCTCCACTCGAATAGATCAGTTCGTAATCAAGTAGATTTCGGTCTAGTGGGGGCACGCTGAGTGCACCCACTGGGTGTAGTCCCCGAGACCGCTGTCAAGTGCTTGCACTGGCAGGGGTCTTAGAGTTCGTCACATGCGGAATATGTTTGCCACTCGACAGGTCGAGTGGACTTCTTTCCCTGGCCGCACCACTCCAAAGCTTCCTTGTAGGTTTCATGGATATCATTTCATCAACCATGATATGATGCTACTTCAAAGGTGTGGAGTGGGGTGGCGGGTCACTCGACAGATCGAGTTATAGATGGTCCAGTGGGGGCACGCTGAGTGCACCCACTGAGTGAGTCCCCGAAACCATTATCGAGTGCTTTCACTGGCAGGGGTCTTAGAAGATACGATATTCATATGCTTGCGCACATTTTTATTTTTATTTTCTGCCACTCAACACATCGAGAGTTAGCAGATCCAGTGGGGGCATGCTGAGTGCACCCACTGGGTGTGGTCCCCGAGACCGCCATCGAGTGCTTGCACTGGCGGGGGTCTAATAGAGACCATCGTATGCTCAGACATGGCAGACCTTGTTGAGTGTTTTAGGAACCAGTGGGGGCACGCTGAGTGCACCCACTAGGTGTAGTCCCCGAGGCTACTGTTGATCGTAGACGATGCGCAATAGTCTTAAGAACTTGAACTCAGGACTTTTGTTGTACGCGGAGTATGCTTACCACTCGACACGTCGAGTGGACTTTTTTGCCTTAACTGTCCCACACCAAAGCTACCTTGTAGGTTTCATTGACATCATTTCATCAACCATGATATGATGCTACTTCAAAGGTGCGGAGTGGGGTGGCAGACCACTCGACAGATCGAGTGTTAACAGGTCCAGTGGGGGCACTCTGAGTGCACCCACTGGATGTAGTCCCTGAGACCGCTGTCGAGTGCTTGCACTGGCGGGGGTCTGATAGAGACCATCTTGAATACAGGGTTTACGGTACGCGGAGTACGCGTGCCACTCGACATGTCGGGTGGACTTTTTGCTTGAATTCTTCCTCTCCTGAATGCAGGTTTCATGGATATTATTTTCATCAACCATGATATGCCGCTATTTCATGGGAGTGGGGTGGAGCGGGGTCTGCCATCCAGTTGACAGTTTTTGACCTTCTGCACTCGGGAGTGGAGGTGTTTCCTGTCGACTGAATTTTTTCTTTGTTGATTTTAGAGAGCTTGCGAACTTGGCGCGCAGTATAAGGACCTTGAGGAGGAAAGGAACCAGCTGCGAGTGGACTTGGAGGTCTCCAACAGCAGTTTGGAGCGAGTGCGGACTGAACTAAAAACTCTGGGAGGTAACTTCTGTCGACCCAATGCATTCTTATCCTCACTTTCCATGATTTGAACCAAGTGCTTTCGCTTGAAAACAGACGTACACGATGAAAATCATCGAATCCAAGCACGACTCAACAATGCTATTTCTTTAGATACCATGAAGAAGGCGCTGGAGTGCAAAGACAAGGTGCTTGCTGATGACAACAAGTGGCGAGGGAGAAGACTGAAACTACTGAGCAGAAACTAGTTACTGCCAAGAAGATGGAGGGGGAAAACTCCAAGATGAAGCTGGAACGGGTGGAACTCATCAAGAAGACCGAGCAGCTGACCAAGAGGAGCAATGGCTTGGAGAAGCACTTGGGGGAGTTCGCGAGAAAGATGTACATCATGCTCGACGGTAACCATCATTGACGACTAAACTTCATAAAATCTTTGTCGACTGTATTTCATTAAACCTCTTCCCATTCCTTCTTCCCAATAGAATTCTGCCAAGACTTTGAAAAGGAAACCGAAGAAATCGAGCCCAATATGGATCCCACCAAGTCGCCTGTTGGTGATGGAGTGGCCATGAACATGTTCCAACTCAACGTCAGACTCCAAGGCGATCAAGCATATATCCTCTGACTGAAAGCTATGATGGAGAAGACCGACAAAGAACCATGGCCTGAAGACACCCTTCAGCTTGATCTTACATCCATGATGGCATGCCTTAATGATCTTCCTAGTCGAGTGAAGGCTTGGAAGAAGTCAGCCGCCCGCTGTGGAGCCGACGTGGCGCTCTCCCTTGTAAGAGTCCATTGCAAGGAGGCAAGGGAGGACAAGTTGAAGGAGCTCCGAGTAATGAATACGAAGAAGCTTCAGTTTGAAGATTACATGGAGACCTTCATTGACATAGCCACGAGGATCATAGATGGGATCGACTTGGACACATTCGTCGAGCCAGCAAGCCCATCGGGTGCTTGAAAAACTTGATTCATGGGAAAACTTTATTTGCCTCGGTATGCCGAGTGGAAATGTATCAACCTAAAACGTTCATTCAGGCCTTAAGCCTGAGCACATTTGCTTATTCGCGAAACATTTATCCATAATGAAACCTTTGAATTTATCCGCATTTGGCTTTCAATTGTTTGTTCGACTAAATTTGTTTTTGACTTAGGCAAAAGCTAGTCCGCAACTAAGCTCCTGAGTGTGAGGATTGCTCAACACTCAGAGAAGTTTTGATCTTGAGCGAAAACTGGTTCGCATCTAAATTTCTGAGTGAGTATATAGTAAACCACTTGGAATTCATTTTTGTCTTTAGGCGAAAGCTGGTTCGCAGCTAAGCCCCCGAGTGTGAGGATTGCTCAACACTCGGAGTAGTTTTGAACTTAGGCGAAGACTAGTTCGCAGCTAAGCCCCCGAGAGCGAGGACTGCTCAACACTCAGAGTAATTTTGAACTTAGGCGAAAGCATGTTCGTGGCTAAGCTTCCGAGAGTGAGGATTGCTCAACACTCGGAGTGGTCCCAAGTGAGAAATTACTTGATCGGAATCGACGAAAAGACCGCGGAAGTCAAACTTGCATATATGACATGATCTGAAATACTTTTATTACATCAAAACCACTCTGTTCCTAAGTATAGAAACACCAGAGCAAATCTACGTTCCAGGCTTGCGACTCATCAATCCGCTTCTTGAGGTTGTACAAGTGATAAGCTCCATTATTCAACACCTTGGTGACGACAAAGGGACCCTCCCACGCAGGAGCGAGCTTGTGGGGTCGCTGTTGATCCACTCAGAGCACCAAATCTCCCTCATGAAATGACCGACTCTTAACATTTTTTGCATGAAAGCATCGCAAATCTTGCTGATAAGTTGCAGTCCGGATCAGAGCCATCTCTCGCTCTTCCTCCAAGAGGTCTACACCATCCCGTCTTGCTTGTTTGGCTTCAGCTTCGGAGTAAAGGTCCACTCGGGGAGAGTTGTGAAACAAATCACTCGGCAGGACAACTTCGGATCCATAGACCAGGAAAAAGGGAATTTGTCCAGTCGACCGATTAGGTGTTGTTCTTAAGCCCCATAAAACAGATGGCAACTCCGACACCCAGGCTCTGGTAGCGTGTTCCAGGTCGCGCATGAGATGGGGCTTCAGACCTTGCAGGATGAGGCCGTTGGCTCGCTTGACTTGACCATTGGTTTGAGGGTGTGCAACGGAAGCATAATCCACCCGAGTGCCCTGGGAGGTGCAGAAGTGTCTGAATTCTTCTGAGTCGAAATTGGTGCCATTATCCGTGATGATGTTGTGGGGAACCCCATACCGGAAGATTATTTCCCTCATGAATGTGATCGCCGTATGAGAGTTCAATTTCTTTATCGGCTTGGCCTCAATCCACTTTGTAAATTTGTCGACTTCAACGAGCAAATGAGTGAATCCGCCTTGTCTAGTTCGGAAGGGACCAACCATGTCTAGACCCCAGACAGCAAACGGCCAGGCAAGGGGGATTTTCTTCAGAGTAGACGCATGCTTGTGACATAAGTTTGCATAGAACTGGCATCCTTCACAGTGATCGACAATGTCCTTGTCCATCTCATTAGCACGTGGCTAGAAGAAACCAACTCAGTAGGATTTAGTGACGATTGTTCGTAAGGACGCATGATGGCCACAAGTTCCTGAGTGGATTTCATCCAGGATCATTTGACCTTCTTCAAGAGAAATGCATCGCTGTGTCGCACTGGTCACGCTTTCTCTGAATAGCCGATCTTCGAACACAGTAAAAGCTTTCAACCTGCACACGATCTGTCGTGCTTCAGTCTCATCTTCAGGGAGTTCTTGTTTAAGGATATATGCAATATAGGGCACTGTCTATTCGGGAATGACGACCAGAACCTCCATGACTAAATCAATAACTACAGGGATGTCGACTTCAGTCGGATCGGTGGAGCTCATAGCTTGCGGGGGCTCTTCAGTGAAAGGATCTTCATGTACCGAAGGAGTGTGGAGATGTTCTAAAACACATTGCTGGGGACAGGCCGTCGAGTGGATCCAATCTTTGCCAGCTCATTAGACGCTTGATTCTTCACTCGGGGAACATGATGAAGTTCCAGACCTTCAAATTTCTTCTCAAGCTTTCTAACAACACTACAGTATCTAGTCATAGCGGGGTTTTGAACGTCCCACTCTTTCATCACTTGATTGACCACCAAATCTGAGTCGCCATTAACCACGAGGCGTTTGATGCGGAGTGAGATAGCCATGCGCAACCCATATAAAAGTGCTTCATATTCTGCTTCGTTGTTGGAGGAATCGAAGTGGATCTGCAAGACATAACTAAGTTTGTCGCCTTTCGAAGATACCAAGACAACGCCAGCACCGGACCCATTCAACATTTTAGAGCCGTCGAAGAACATGGTCTAGTGTGCTGAGTGAACCTGAATTGGCTGTTGCTGTTCAATCCACTCAGCCATAAAATCTGCAAGTGCCTAAGACTTGATCGCTTTCTTGGCTTCAAACTTGATGTCAAAGTATAGGAGTTCGATTGCCCACTTAGCCACTCGACCCGTTGCATCCCAATTGTTGAGAATCTCGGATAATGGGGCATCACTAATGACTGAAATCGAGTGGTCTTGAAAATAGTGTGCCACCTTCTTTGTTGACAGATAAATACCATAAACCAGCTTCTGGTAGTGTGGAATCTTTGCTTCGAGGGAGTCAATACTTCAGAAACATAATAGACTGGACATTGGACTTTGTAGGCCTTGCCCTCCTCTTCCCGCTCGACAGTTAGCACTATACTGACGACCTGTTTAGTGGCCGCGATGTACAGGAGCAAGGGCTCTTTGGTGTGAGGAGCAGCAAGCACCGATTGGGTGGAGAGCAGGGCTTTGAGCTTGACAAATGCTGCTTCAGCCTATGGAGTCCACTCGAACGTGTTAGACTTCTTCATCAGCCTGTACAAAGGCAATGCCTTCTCATCGAGATGAGAAATGAATCGACTCAATGCTGCCAAGCAACCTGTGAGATTCTGAACATCGTGCACTCGCACGAGAGTCTTCATTCAGGTAATGGCGCCGATTTTCTCAGGGTTGACGTCGATCCCTCGTTCGGAAACGAGAAAACCGAGTAACTTGCCGCCAGGGACGCCAAAAGTACACTTAGCCGGATTCAGCTTTATATCGTACCTCCTCAAATTGGCGAAAGTTTCGGCCAAGCCAGCCAGCAGGTCGGAACCTTTACGGGACTTGACGACTATATCGTCCATGTACGCCTCGACATTCCGAGGGATCTGGTCGAGTAAACACTTCTGAATCATGCGCATGAAAGTAGCGCTGGCATTTTTCAAACCGAATGGCATGGTGATGTAGCAAAAACACCCGAATGGGGTGATGAAGGCTGTTTTTATTTCATCCGAGCCAAATAGACGGATATGATGGTAACCAGAGTAAGCATCCAGAAACGACAAACGCTCGCATCTCGCAGTCGAGTCAACAATCTGATCTATGTGGGGGAGTGGAAAATGATCTTTCGGGTAGGCCCAATTGATATGCTTGAAATCGATACACATGCGTAGTGACTTGTCCTTCTTGGGAACCATGACAACATTCGAGAGCCACTTGGAGTGGTAAATCTCCCGAATGAACTTGGCTTGAAAGAGATGAGCCACCTCTTTGCCGATTGCTTTATGCTTCTCTGCCGCCGATCGACGCAAATGCTCCTTGACCGGCTTGGCCTTCGGGTCAACTCTCAGTCGGTGCTCAACCAGCTCCCTAGGAACCCCCGGCATGTCAGCAGGCTTCCATGCGAAGATGTCCCAGTTCTCACGGAGGAACTAGATGATCTCGGCTTCCTATTTGCTGTCGAGTGTTAACGATACATTGGTCGGCACGGCAGTTGAATCTGTCAGGTGAATGTGTACTTTCTTCACTTCCCCTGCCGACTAAAATGCTGACTCGGAAGCAGACTTCTTAGCGCGCAGCAAATCAGCAGGGTCAGCAATCTTCTTGTATTCTTCGAGCTCGACCATAACCATCTGATGATCGGAAATTTTGGAGCCCTGCTGGAGGCACTCCTCAGCTCACTGTCGATTGCCAGTGATCGTGATCACACCTTTGGGCCCTGGCATCTTCAACTTGAGATACACGTAACATGGACGGGCCATGAAACGAGCATATGCGGGCCGACCCAGTATGGCATGATATGCGCTCTAGAAATCCACGACTTCAAACGTCAACTTTTCCTTTCAAAAATTTCTATCTGTTCCGAATGTCACATCCAATGCAATCTGGCCAAGTGACTTGGCCTTCTTCTCTGGGATGACTCTGTGAAATTGCATGTTGCTCTCACTGAGTCGGGACATCAGAGTGCCCATCCCTTTAAGGGTATCTACATAAAGGATGTTTAGGCTGCTGCCACCGTTCATGAGGACCTTGCGGAGTCGAGTGCCTCCCACAACCGGATCGACTACCAAAGCCTGTCGACCGGGAGTGGCCACATGAGCAGGATGATCCGACTGATCAAATGTGATGGCTGTCTGAGACCACTTGAGGTAGCTGGGGGTTGTAGGTATGACCATATTGACCTCCCTGTTGATGACCTTCAATCGACTCTTGCTTTCAACATCAGCAAAAATCATTAGTATAGCGGTGACATCGGGAAACCTTTCTTTGTCTTCATCATCCTTCTCAGGAGTTTTCTCACTCGACAGAGTCTCTTTGAACTGCTGAACGAGTAGTCGACACTCCCGAGTGGTATGCTTGGGCAATATCAAGTTGCCTTTTTCATCTTTCCTTGTGTGGATTGCACACGGTTGATCCAACACATCAGTCCCTGACTGGTTCTTTCCTTTCTTGGGGTTAAATTGTCCCTTGGACTTCCCCTTGTTCTTTCCTTGAGCCGCCAGAGTGGCTGCCTCTGCCTGGACAGGGCCCTTAGCCTTCCGCTTTTGCTTCCGATTGGAATTACCACCGGCATCGTTGTCGACTGCCTTTCCTTTGATGCTGCGGAGGCAGTCTTCTTCTTCACCGTTGGCGTATTGAGTGGCGATTTCCATCATTTTACTCAGTGAGATGTCGCCTGTTCGTCCAAACTCAGTGAGATTTCCGCTTTTGCTCTCTGTATTTCACTCCAGCCTTGAAAGCACAAACAACCTAATGTTTGGAAACATTTTCCACTGTATGATGTAGAGTGGTCTAGCACTAAATGTAATCTATCAAGGTCTCATTGGGCTTCCGAACACAATGCTGCAAGTCAATCAGCCCGGCAGGACGCTTGCAAGTGCCCTCGAACGTTCTGACGAACACTCGGGTGAGATCATCCCAGCAATGTATGCTAGACGGAGCCAAGCGATTCAGCCATGCACGAGCAGAACCGTCCAACATCAAGGACAAATGTTTCATTGTGACATTATCGTTGCCACCACCAATATGAACTGCCACTCGATAGTCGTCCAACCACGTCTCTGGCTTTGACTCGCTAGAAAACTTAGCGATCCCAGCCGCCAACTTGAAGTTGGGGGGAATCTCCATAGAATGTATGGCCTTGCCAAAGCACTCGAGGCCAGAAATAACAGATGTGCTGCCACTCGGAAAATCTCTGTCATACCCATCTCCGTGGGCTCTGCCTCTGTCGATCCGCCTCTGAGTGAGGAGATCTCGAGCATCAAACCCTGCGTTCCGCTCATCACCGAACGAGCGCCTTTCGTCTTGGTGCCGGGGCACATGCGGAGCACCCTGCGGAGGAGTGGGCACTCGACAGTGGTCATCACGGTGAAACTGATCTCTGAACCGATCTTCACGAAAACCTCTGCCCCTTCAGCGCAAGGGTGATCCAGGGCTATGTGGCGGCTGAACAGTCTCTGCCTTTGGTGAATTACTGTGAATCCTATTGCGCGACTGCAAAACAACAGAATTCTGATGCCGCACTGCATCCAGCAATGCTCTAATCCGCGACAATCCTCTGCCAGTCTCTGACCGCGACGGCTGAATGGAATCTACTATCCTAGCTGCAGCTGCAACATTTAAACTGGGGTACGATATACCTCAACATTGTTGTGTGTCCCACTCGGAAATAGCTGTCACTGACGTAGACTGGGAGCTTGTGGGTGCTGTCGAGTGCGCTCGTCGAGTTCTCTCTGGAGCACCTCGAGACAGCGCGTGGCCTCCAAGGCCTGAGCTTTAGCGGTCGCACCGACGATGGGTATATGAAGGACCTCCTCATCACGGCGTGACTGCTCAGTCGATGGAGCACCAGTCTCTCGCCTGCCGTGACCGAAGCCCAGCGACGGGCTCTGATGAGAGCTAGCCATAAGAACCTCCACTGCAGGATCGCAACTCTCGCACTCAGAGGGACTCTCTGACTAATCGGAATCAGACTCAAACACGCCATGAAGGGACTCAGTGGGCTCGATCGCAGCAATCTGCGGGGATGAAACTTGGCGGGCCGCCACATGTCTCACCCAACACTGGAGCCATGAGTGACCGGATTGCTTGCGATGGCGAACGGCAGGGAGAGCCGAAGAGTACGGAGTTGATGGCTGCCGCATAAGTACGCCACAGGAGCTCGCACGGAAGTGCGCAACCCTGCGAACTGGGAGCGCCTTGACGTCAAGAGGCGCTTCTTGGAGCCATGCCGAATCATCGGCGATGAAGGTGAGTGCACCGAAACAGATCTCGTGACCCAGAGCGAAAACAGTGCCGGAAGACATGACGAAGGGAGAAAAATGCAACCTCGCCGGAAGTCGCTTAGACGCCTGCCCCACGATGGGCGCCAATTGTCGTGGAAATGAGCCCAATAGTAATAGGTAGGGGTACGAAAGGAGAGGGCAGAGTCCTAGCTATGGCAAGGATGTACACACAAATGTATGAGTTCAGGCCCCTCTCGTGGAGGTAACAGCCCTACGTCTCAGTGCTCTAGAGCTTTGTCGTGTGGAGAATGTATGTTACAAAGGTTGCGATCCCTTGTGCCAGAGGGGAGGGGCAGATTATATAGAGTTTGCTGCCCCTCATAATTGCGAGGCATCCAAGGGTTCGATCGTGGGTATAAAAACTAGCGTTACTAGTAACGTACAGCATAATTTCTATTAATGATGACTGGCCTAACGCCTGCCTGTTGGCCTCTCAGGGGCATCTTCTGGTCTTCTGGCATCGACCGGAAATGAGGTCTTCCGAGTGACAGGTGACTATTGAGTGGAGGAAGGAGCCACCGAATGGATTGACTGTCGAGTGACTTGAGCGCCATAGTGAATCCAGTCGGAATCTTTCTTGTGGTCCTTAAAGCCTTCCAATGTAGTGTCCTTAGGTAGGGTATATAGGTCAGGCCTAGAAACCTACCCTAGGTACATATCCTCGTCATCAGTCCTACTGTAGAAACACATATCCGTGCTACCGAACCTTTTGCCTCGGAGCCACCGACCTCTATGCACTTTGTCTACTCTGTTTTATGATAAACTCAATGATTCCAATGATGTAGGGCGAGAAACTTCAAGAGATATAATCTCAAATAATCAAGGATCCGCACATCAAAGGAGGAGAAATTTAAAAGTATTTCAGATCTTAAGGGGGAGAAAAACTATTTTCAAGGAACCCTTGTCTCAATAATCTCAATGACTCTATATCTCTAGGATCCCTTCCCATTCAATTATTCTTTTTATTTATCCCTTGGATGAACTTTTTGGAAATTAATGTCAAAGGGGGAGAAATATCAAAGATTCAAATCTTACATAACAAAGGGGGAGATACTCATACCAAAGGGGGAGATATCTAAGCATTCATGCTTTAGGGAGAGAGATGATCATGAAAATAAGAAGTGTAACCTTATCATGTAAAGGGGGAGAAACATCAAGGATCCCTTATCACACAAAAACTTCTTAAGGAGAAGATAGAAGAAAAAATTTGAAATTTAATTCTCATATGCTATAGACTTTTCTCAGCCCTACCTACTCTCAATATCTACATATTATGATTCAGGGAGAGAGGAAAACTTTCACAACTGGTGTCTAGGGGAGAAAACTCTAAACTTATTCGGAGACATATCATTCTCAAGAAATCATTTCTTACATGTCCTCCATGTCTTGGTACTCTTGGTTCCATTTGCATTTGCACTATCAAATACACTTGTGTTTCCTAACATTTTTTCTCAAGTGTGTTCCTACTGTTAAATGCTAAGGACCTCAAGGTAAGTATATGCATCATATTCTTGTTCAAGATGAGCTCTTGCTTCTTCCACATATTGTTTGCAAGAGTAAGTCTTGAACATGAAATCATTTCATTCTCATATATTTGATGCATAGTGCCAAGATATACATGACTTCTCATGTCCTTCCTATCATGTGTGTTCATGCATTCAAAAGCAACTATCCTTAAAATTGATTGCACACATCTAGGGGGAGCTTGTATTAGTCATGTATCCTTCAAAGTCTTCATATATTTCTTGCATATCTTAAATTGAAGCTTTCATTGTATGTTGTCATCAATTACCAAAAAGGGGATATTGAAAGCACAATATGCTCCCTTCGTGGTTTTGATAATTCATGACAACATACATTGTCTCTTGGAATAATACTTTTGCCAAGTGCATTTTAGGTGAAAGTCCATAGAGAAAGATAGGTTGGCCAAGGAGTGTGGATTGTATCCCCAAGAAGAATAAGGAGAAGGAATAGCATTGGCAAAGCTTCAAGCAAAGAGGACTCTACATTTTACTTTGTGAGAAATCACTTTGAGTCCATAGGAAAAGCCGCTACTATTAAAAGGGGGTAAGGTACTGTTGGTGAACACGATGCTTCACGTGCACAAGTGATAGTCATCAAAAACACCCACAAGCTCTCCCACAAATACTCGGTCAAGAACCCTACCACTCAAATCGGTAAGACCAACAATTCCTATTCGGTCTCACCGAGATTCAAACCCTAGACAGATCCTAAGCCAAACCCATCTTGGTACTACCATCATTCCATTCGGTGCCTCCGAATTCAGTTGCAACTTTCAGATATCCTATTTTCAAGCATCGGTACCACCGAGTTTTGCCAATTGGTGTCATTGAGATTTGGACCAACTATCGGGTTAGCCATTCTCAAGAATCGCTACCACCGAGTTTTGGACCAACTTTCTGGGTAGCCATTGTCAAGAATTGGTACCACCGAAATTTGAAAATCTGTCTCACCGAGTTGTTCAATCTTACAGTTGGTCATCTAATCGGTACCACCGATAATTATATATACCGAGTTAGTCTAGTCCGTGGATGTAGGCCATCATGGTATAGTCAAGGTTGCTTCTTCGTGGAACCCTCCATGGGTAGAGCCCTCTATGGACTCACACGACCGTTACCCTCCATGGGTTGAAGACTCCATAAACGTGGACGTACGATGGCACCACCAATCAAAACCATGGGAAAAAATCTTCTTGTCCTTCATGCGTTTGATCTCCCTATCCCAACTCCTTACTTCCATGTGCAATGTCTTTACTTTCCGCTGCTATACTTGATGACTTGCATATGTAGGGTGTGCTAGACTTTCTATAATTGCTAAAATTTGCCAACACTTAACTTTGGATATTGTGTAGATTTTAATTTGTGCTAGTAGTCCATTCACCCCCCTCTAGACATACTCTTGTAGTGATCCCACACATTTGGGTATCCATACCAACACTCCCCCCAGGAAGACTTGCACGCGGGGAGCCCTTCTATCCTTTGCGGAAAAGAAAGACGATAAAAAGAGGAGGCTAGGAACCTTACCATTTCAACAATCATTTCATGCATTTACAGTGATCACAACATTCTCATGCAAAATAAATATGTACTTTGACAAAAAGTTGTAGAACACTTAGCTTTATTGACTACGCACAGGGTCTTTGCCTGGCTTTGGACAAAGGATTATATGCCTTGTCGGCTGACTTGTATAAAAGGGGCTGTCGGAGGGGACCGGCAACCATGCCTCACGGGTATAACTTGCGAAGATGCTCGATATTCCACGAGTTTTGCACCGGGGTGCCATCTCCGGTCTCCAGGCGGACTGCGCCAGGCCTTGTGACTCGTACCACCCAGTAAGGCCCCTCCCACTTTGGCATCAACTTGTTTGCCCCCTTTGCGGATTGGATCCAGCAAAGGACAAGGTTGCCTTCCTCAATGCTTCTGGCGTGCACCCTGCTGTGATAGCGACACGAGGCTTGCTGGTGCCGAGCGGCATGTAGGACAGCTTGAAGAGATCTTCCTCGAGGAGCGTGGCATCGTCTTGACGCATTTACTCTTGTTGGTCCTCATCAAAGGCCTATACTTGTGGTGACCCATACGTGAGTTTCATGGGGAGTACCACTTCTGCACCATAGACTAGGGAGAAATGCGTCTTGTTGGTGGCTCGATTTGGTGTCGTCCTGATCAACAAAAGAACCACCATGGCTCATCAATCCATCCCCTTCTGTGCTTATGCACCTTATTGAATGTCCTTGTTTGGAGGCCGTGCAACACTTCAACATTTTCCCTCTCTACTTGGTCGTTGCTCCTAGGGTGGGCAAATGAGACAAACAAGATTTTGGCACCAATATCTTGACAGTACTGCATGAAAGTGTTGCTGCAAAACTCATGCCGTTGTCGGTGATGATCATGTTTGGCACTCCAAACCGACAAACTATTTCTTTGATAAACTTGACTGCCGTGTGGGCTATTACCTTTCTCACCGGCTCCACTTCAGTCCACTTTGTAAACTTGTCGATTGCAACGAACAAGAATACAAATCCCTCGGTAGCACGAGGGAAAGGGCCGACGATGTCAAGGCCCCATACAACAAATGTCCAGGAGAGTGGTACGGTTTGATGGGCTTGTGCTGGTTGACGTATTAGCTTGGCACGGAATTGGCATGCTTCACGTGTGGTTACTGATACGTCTCCAATGTATCGATAATTTATGAAGTATTCATGCCATATTCACCTATATTTACAATACTTTTATATGGTTTTGATGCATATTACATGATTTATTTAGAACTAACCCGAACTGACGCTGTTTTCAGCAGAACTATCGTGTTGTTGTTTTTTGTGCAGAAAATGAAAGTTCTCGAAATCTCCCGAAACTTTTTGATGATTTTTTTGGAACAAAAGAGGCATCAAACACTTAGTGGGAGGGCCAGAATTGTCACGAGGTGGCCACCCTCCACCAGGGTACGCCAGGCCCCTAAACCGTGCCCTGGTGGAGGGTGCTCACCTCGTGGCCCATCTTCGCATGAAACCAACGCCAAAAATTCCTATAAATATAGAAACCATCAAAAATATTCCTAGACTCCTCGTTCCTCTGCTGCAAGGCCTCTATATCAACGAAAAATCAATCTGGAGAGAAAACAGTACCCTGCCGGAGAGGGTAGATCATCTTCGGTGGCCATCTTCATCACCCCGACGGAGTCCATGATGAGGAGGGAGTAGTCCACCCTCGGGGCTAACAGTTGTTAAGTTTCAAGAGAATTCATTGTTTAAACCATAACATGTGAATTGGTTGCTACTTTATCATGATGAGTTTTATGATAAAGAGTTGCTGTTATGATGCTAGAAAAAGTGGTTGAAACTATAATTGATCAAATTTATGCACTATGCTAGCATTCACAGTTCATAAATTATTTATGTTATCATTTAACTACTTGAGGATGAGTAGGATTAAGCTTGGAGATGTTGATACGTCTCCAACATATTGATAATTTATGAAGTATTCATGCCATATTCACCTATGTTTACAATACTTTTATATGGTTTTGATGCAATTTACATGATTTATGTAGAACTAACTCGAACTAACGCTGTTTTAAGAACTACCGTGGTGTTGTTTTTTGTGCAGAAAATGAAAGTTCTTGGAATTGCCCGAAACTTTTTGACGAATTTTTTGGAAGAAAAGAGGCATCCGACGCTTCATGGGAGGGACAGAAGAGTCACGAGGTGGCCACCCTCCACCAGGGCACGCCAGGCCCCCAAACCGTGCCTTGGTGGAGGGTGCTCACCTCATGGCTCATCTTTGCATGAAAGCAATGTAAAATATTCCTACAAATACATAAACAATCAGAAATAACCCTAGACTCCTCATTCCTCTGCTGCAAGGCCTCTGTATCGACGAAAAACCAACCTGGAGAGAAAACAGTACCCTGCCGGAGAGGGTAGATCATCTCTGGTGGCCATCTTCATCACCCCGGTGGAGTCAATGATGAGGAGGGAGTAGTCCAGCCTCGGGGCTGACGGTTTGTACCAGTATCTATGTGTTCAATCTCTCTCTCTCTCTCTCTTGTGTTCTTGAGATGGCATGATCTTGATGTATCACGAGCTCTGTTAATATAGTTGAATCATATGGTGTGTTTCCCTCTCTGTCTTGTTGTGATGAATTGAGTTCTCCCTCTGAGATTTTGTTATGTTGGATTGAATATTGGATTTGAGAACACTTGATATATGTCTTGCATGTGGATATCCATAGTGACATTGGGGTATTCAAGTGCTTCACTTGATCTATGTCTTAGTACTCAACTTGCGGATTCCCGAGGTGACATTGGGGTAATCTATGCATAGGGTTTGATACACATTCTTGTCCTAGCTTCTCCAGTAGAAATCTTGGGGAACTCCTTGAGGTTCTTTGTGTCGGATTGAGTATTACGAATCTGAAATTGTTTGATGCATATCGTATAATTAACTCATGGATACTTGTGGTGACATTGGAGTATCTAGGTGACATTAGAGTTGGTTGATGCGTATCATATGGTGTTATTCTAGTACGAACTCTTAGATAGATTGTTCAGAAAGGATAACTTAGTTATTTTAGTATGAACTCTTGGATAGACCGATCGGAAAGGATAACTTGGTTATTTTAGTACGAACTCTTGGATAGATCGATCGGGAAGGATAACTTTAAGGTGGTTTTGTACCCTACAACCATTTTCTTCTTATGCTCTCTGCTAGATAAGAACTTTGGAGTGATTATTCATTGCACGTTGAGGGATGGTTATGTGATCCAATTATATTAGCATTGTTGATAGATTGCACTAGCGAAAGTACGGACCGTAGGTCTTGTTTTCAGCATTGCAATACCGTTTTGTGCTCACTTTTGTCACTTGCTACCTTGCTGTTTTTATATTTTTATATTACAAAAATCATTATCTACTATCATTACTACACTTGTATCACCATATCTTCGCGAAACTAGTGCACCTATAAAATTTGCCATTGTATTGGGTGTGTTGGGTACACACGAGATTTCTTGTATTTGATTGCAGGGTTGTTAGAGAGAGACCATCTTCATCCTACACCTCCCACGGATTGATAAACCTTAGGTCATCCACCTAAGAGAAAATGGCTACTGTCTTACAAAACTCTGCGCTTGGAGGCCCAACACGAGTCTACAAGAATAAAGTTGCATAGTAGACATCAGTTACCACCACCAAGGCGTCTTGAAGGGTTGTCGGCCAATAAAATCCTTGCCAGAACTCCTTGCCGACAAGGGCACGGGATCTAACATAGGATCTGCATATCTCTTCGTGTATCTCCGCCAACAACTTCCGTCCATCTTCCCGGGAAATGCACTTCAATTTCACCCCATTTGGTCTTCTTTTGCATAGAGTGTTGTCCACAAATTGGTACATGCTTGACTGCCGGGCTACTCTTTTAGCTTGCTCTTGTTCTTCAGGAATATCTCCTATTTGGAGGTATTGTAAAACCTGGTGTGGCCATGCCGGAGCCTATGGATCAATGACAAGGACTAGAGGCATTTCTTCCGCTGCAGGAGTGTTGGCTTCTACGGCAAGCACTGCTGATCCTGCGGAGCTTGCTGCTCACCGTAAGCGCCTTGTCTTTCCCGACAACCTTCTTGGTGGCGGATAGTAGCTCTGTCGGGAAGTAGTCACTAGGACTAATCTTTATCTTCTTTGTTTGCCAAACTGATGGTGTGACGGATGGCTGAGTCAACTAGAGTACAAAAGTGCCTGGTTCCACGGGTAGGTTCTGCGTAGCCTGTTTTGACACGCATCAGCAATGTTGTTTTCTGCGTGAGGAATGTGCTCTGTTTGTAGATCATTGATACGTCTCCAACATATCTATAAATTTTGATTGTTCCATGCTAATGTATTATCATTCTAGGATACTTTTGGGTATTCAGTTACCAATTCATAATATTTTTGAGCATTAACCTATTGACCCAGTGCGCAGTGCCAGTTGTTGTTTTCTGCATGTTTTTGGCTTTTTAGGTTTACAGTACCAATCGAAGTCCAATTGCCACGAAACTTTTTTATGATTTTTTATAGACCAAAATAAGACCTGGAAGCTTTGGAAGGAGGCCGGAGGAGACACGAGGGACACACAAGACAACATGGCGCGCCCCTAGGGGGGACGCCCTGATGGCTTGTGCCTCCCTCGGGCGCCTCCTGATGCCCCTCTTTGGCCTATAAATTCTCCTTTACCCTAAAAACTCCAAAAGCGCTCCCGAAACACCTTTTTTGCCGCTACAAGTATCTTTTCCAATGGGATGCCATCTACACCTCCGTTCCGGCACCCTGCCGGAGGGGAGATCGATCACGGAGGGCCTCTTCATTAACCTTGCTGCCCTGACCATGATGTGTGAGTAGTTAACCACAGACATAGTGGTCCGTAGGTAGTACCTAGATGAAAATCTCTCTCTCTCTCTCTCTCTCTCTCTCTCTCTTTATCTTCAATACAATGTTCATCGCATCTTTGTCTTGATCTATCTGATGTAATCCCTTTGTATGGTGTATTCGTTGGGATCTGATGAATCGTGAGTTTATGTTCAGATTATTCATGAAAAGTATTTGAGTCAAACCTGAATACTAAGATTCTTATTTGCATGTTCATCATAGCTTCGTAAGGCTCTCCGATCTATTGAGATTGTTTGGCCAACTAGATTGATATTTCTTCGGTGGGAGTGATGTGTTGTCGTAGGTTCAACCTGGCAAGTTTGTATATCCTAGTGACAGAAGGGGAAAAGTTGTGTCTTTCTGTGCTGCTACAAAGTATAAAACAATGGGGTTTATTCATATTGATTGAGTCTACTTTGTCTACATCATGTCATCGTTCTCCAAGCATTACTCTGTTTTACTTAATACTCTATATGCATGCTGGATAGCGGTCAATGAGTAGAGTAATAGTAATAGGTGCCGACAGGAGTCATCCTATTTGCTTATGGATGTAATGCCTACATACACATGATCATTGCCATGAAAATCGCATAATTATTTGCTTTTCTATCAATTTCCCAACAATAATTTGTTTACCCAACGTATGCTATTTCCATGAGAGATGCCACTAGAGAACTCTATGGCCCTCGGGTCTATTCACTTATATATTCACAAATGCTTTCATTACCTTGTTGTTATTTATTAGATTTTTTTAATTTGCAATTTGCGATTATCCACAATTATCTACACAACTCGCTTGCAAATAACGAGATCAAGGGGATTGACAACCCCCTTGCCGGCATTGGGTGCAAGTTGTCTGTTCTTTTCTGTGCAGCCGCTGAATATGGCTGAGGATTGGTATTCCTATTGGTTCGATAAACCTTGGTTTCATAACTGAGGGAAATACTTACCCACTTTGTGCTGTGATAACCCGTTCCTCTTCATATAAAACCCAACGCAGATCACGAGTATCAGGAAGGATTTTTGGCGTCGTTGCCGGGGAATACCATCACCAACTATCAAGTAACTTTGCACAATTTTTCATTCACTTGTTCTTCTTTTTATTTGCTATTATATTTAGTTTGTCTTATAAAATTGAAAATACAAAAATATTTATCTTTGCTAGTTAATAGTTGCTCTACTTGATAGTTTACTTGTCTTGCTTGATGGTATTAGTATGCAACTTGATAAAATTAATAAAGAGGTGTATAACCTTGAATCACAATTTGCTCACACTGAAGAATTATTAGGATAAATCTCCAATAAGAAAACCACTCTAGTAAATAGGATGGCCGCTAAACTGGAATCTTTCCCAGTTATGAATCGTGATGAAGATCTTAAAATGATTGGTATTTCTCCTATTGATATTTTTTTACTCCTGTGAATATGAATGATAAAAGGACTTGAGATGAGTCAACTCTGGTTGACGAGCGCCCCGTTTTCTTGAAGGGTGATGATTTTAATGCTAAAACTGAAAAAGTGGGTTTGGAGAGGTCAAAACTTTAACTAGTGATGTGCCCACTATCTTGGATTACAAGGTGTTTAATTATGATAAATTCTCTTTTGTATAATGTATTTCCTTGCTGCAATCCATTATTAGCTCACTCAATGCTTATGAACAAAACAAAGCTTTTACCGAACATATAGTAGAAGATATGATAAAAGTTTATGATGAGAAACTTGAGCTTGAAGTTCCTATTCCTAGAAAATTGCATGATGAGTGCTAACCTACTATAAAAATAAAGATAAATAAATATGAATGCAATGCTTTGTGTAACCTTGGTGCTAGTGTTTCAACCATACCTAGGAATTTATGTGATGTGCTAGGTCTCAGTAATATTGAAGAGTGTTCCCTAAAGTGCATCTTGCAGATTCTACCATCAAGAAACCTATAGGTAGAATTAATGATGTGCTTATTATTGCAAGCAAAAATTATGTGCCTGTAGATTTCATTGTGCTTGATATTGATTGCAATCCTTCTTGTCCCATAATACTTGGAAGACCATTCTTACGAACTAAAGGTGCAATTATTTATATGAAAGAGGGAAACATAAGAGTCCAGTTCCCATTAAAGAAAGGGATGGAACACTTACCTAGGAATAGAATTAAACCACCTTATGAATCAATCATGATAGATACCTATGGGTTGAGTGTCAAAGATGACAACACTTGAAACTATGCATTATGCCTAGCTAGGGGCGTACAACAATAACGCTTGTTGGGAGGCAACCCAATATGTATCTTTATTTTTAGTTTTTCCTTTCTATTATTTTGTGATAACATTATTGTTTCCTATGTAATTATTATGTATTTTTGTTTTAATTAGTGTTTGTGTCAAGTAAAGTCCTTGGGTTGACTCACAAGATGAGTAGAAACGATGCTGAAACATGACAGAAACTTGGACTCTAGCGCAGGAATTTTCATTTTTTACTGGAGCGTGATAATGATCTGAAATTTTTCCACAGTATTTCTATACAAAATATTTACGTTTAAATAATGTTTAAGAATTTTTGGAGTTACAGAAGTATGGGATCTTTACAGATTTCAATAGACTTTTCTGTTTTAAACATATTCTGTTTTGCTTGCATTGTTTGCTTATTTTGATTATGCTATGGATTACATTGGGGGGTGTAAGCCATGGAGAAGGTAGAATAAAGTACCTATTATGAAAAAATGAATTAATAATCAATTTATAATAGTACCTAAAGTATCCAATATGTTTCTTATACTAACGTATCTCACGAAGTTTCATTGAATTTTGTGTGATTGAAGTTTTCAAGTTTTGGTGTGATCACGATGGACTATGGAATAAGGAGTAGCAATAGCCTAAGCTTGGGGATTCCCAAGGCATCCCAAGTACAATTCTAAGGAGACTCAAGTGTCTAAGCTTGGGTATGCCCCGGAAGGCATCCCCTCTTTCATCTTAATCCATCGGTATGGCACTTGGAGCTATAATTTTATTCATCACATGATATGTGTTTTGCTTGGAGCATCGTTTCTTTTGTTTGATTTTACCTCCATTTTGTCACAATCATCATTTTCTGGCACACCTAGTTGAGAGAGACACACCTTCATGATAATTTGCTAGAATACTCTATGTGCCCCACTTACATATTTTGACATTGGCAGTTACTCTAGTACTTCACTTATATCTTTTTGAGCACGGTGGCGTGTAGATTTTACGAAAATATTATCCTCTCATTCTTTACTAGTATTTGTTTGAGAGCTGAATAAATAGTGACAGGTGTGGGAGCGATCCTGGGAAGACAAGGCTAAGACGCCGCCTTGCATATGGGTAGCAAGAGGGCGCTTATGCCCCGACGGTGGGGCCTTATGGGGAAGGGCCTAGCCCAATAGGGACAACACCCGCCCACTTTAAGCGCATCTCTATATCGACTGAATAACTCTATCTAAGGGTGACGTCGGTGGAACCAGTGAACCACGCGAGCTGGTTAGATGCGTGCGGCAGAGGGCTCGTAGTACCCCCCTAGACGGTAATTTGCATGGCTCATAAGACTAGTCCAAAAACATTAGTTATTCAATGAATGATAATCAAAACCATCATGTAGCACATATAGATAAGTTGTGGGTTAATGACCTTGATGTGGTAATATGAAAAAGGTGTTAGTCCATAATTGTTGATTCATAGAAGTGTCGAGATTAAGAGGTGTTAACTTGTTATTCATCTAAAAATTAAAGAGGCATGGTGATGATGTGTGAGCATTTTTATTCCTCGTTTAAATCCTAGTGTTGTTTTGAGTAGGGGGCATGTGATGGTTAACTCCTACCAACCTCCTCCCTCGATGTAACATCCCAAATTTTTGAATGTTATAATTAATACTAGAATGATTTGTTTGTTTGCTTGATTGATTGAAATTGAGTGAAAATTTGAAACTTTTGAAAACTTTTGAATGAGAGGGAATAAAATGACTGTCCCATGAGATTTGAATTCCATTTTGAAAATATGTCAAATTCAGAAACTTTATGCAACTCAATGATTTTCATGAGAGAGGATAAAAGGACTTCTTCAAATTATATGAAATATGAGTTGGAGGTTTAAAGGAAGGATTTGAAAGTACTTTCGAAAACCTCTGAATTATTCTTTTGAATCCATGTCATATTTGGTTCCTATTCAAATTTTCAAAGCATTCAAAACCCCTGGACAAATTTTTCAGAGGAGTAATGTGACACTCCAAACCAGGGGGTATTTTGTGAAGTTTTTGAATCATAAAACCCAAGGGGTTATATGAAAAATAATTTGCAAAAATAAATAAAGCCATTTAGGCATTTTCTGAAAATGTTTTTTTAAGTATTTAATTTGGCCAGGGAAAAATGTCCATTAAATGGCATTAAATCCCCTGTTAATTTTGGTATAAAACTTTTTATTTTTTTGGCAAGTATTTCTGGATATTAAATGGTTTTTGATTCGCTGGTAAAATAAAATAGGAAAATTTAATGCTCTTAAAGCCCAGCCGGCCCAGTCCCCTAATCCCTCCCCGAAACCCCTCCCGATCGGCCGGCCGATGACAGCGCCCTCTCCCTCTCTCTGACCATCTGGACCCACCACCCGACTGAGCCCACGTCGCGGTCATCTCCTCCATTTCCTCCCCGATGACATCGCCGGCGACACCGTGCCGGAGATCCCTCTCCTGTTCCTCCCCTCGAGCCCCGACCCCTCCTATATAAAGCCCTGCCCCTCCCGGACCCGTTCCCCCACTTTTCCCCAACTCCCCGTGCCCCACGTCCTTGCAATCGCTCGCCGGAGCTGAGCGCTGCCGCCACGCCATTGTCATCGCATCGCACAACCACGACCACCTCGCCACCTCCCGAGCCCACCATCCATTCTCCCACGCTCGTGGGCACCTCCCAGCGCTCTCGCCCGAGCCCCGCACCCACCTGAGCTACCTCCCCGTCGACCACCCGAAGGCCACCTCCGCCTCCGAGCTCGCCGTCGTCAACCCCGTCGTCCCCGAGCCCTCTGAGGCCACCATCGTCTTCGCCATGCGCGCGCGCATCGACCGGACCCCTTCCCCGACGCCGAAGACCACCGGAGCACCGTCCCCCGTCCACGCCCGAGCCACCACCGTCACCGGAGCCATCACCGGACTCCACCACCACCGCGGTGAGCACCCTCCTCCGTCCGATCTCGAATGAACGGCGTAGATTAGACCCAACTTACCCCTTCGGTTCTTTTAAAAAGAACTGAACGGTTTTTTTATAGCAAATTTTAGCCGACCCATTTTTCTGTTAAGTATCAGCCGTCCGTCCATTTAGCTCCAACGCGCACACCTTTCGACCAATAGGAACCTGACACGTAGCCCCAGTCCGATCCGTTTGTTTTTCTTTTTTTTCTCTTTCTGTTTTAGAAAACAGATTTAGTCCTGATTTTGTTTTTATCATATCTTTTATGTTTTTAGTTGTTTTTAATTGATTATTTTTGCATTGTGTCACAATTTTCATCTAGTTTCTGTAGATGCCAAGTTTGACTATTTTTATGAATATTTAAATTTGAATTTAAACAGATTTGATTTAAATCTTGTTTTCTGAATAACTTGAGTTTAATAATATATTTTTGATTGATTCTTTTTCCTACTGGTCACTAGTGACCTTAGCTATCATTAGGTAGAGTTTGGGAATTTTTTAGAATATTTTAAAATAGTATTTTCAACCAAAACAGCTTCTGTTTAGTTCTTGTTAGGATTATTTATCTTCCTTTTGTTTTAAATTGTGTTAAAATTATTTTCTTTTATATTAGTTGATTAAAATTTTATAAAGTGTTCTGTTAGAAGATAGTAGTCCTTCAAAACAAATATTATTTTATTAGTTGATTGCATGGAATCAATTCTAGTTCAATTATAACTTGCAATTGAATTTCCATTGCTAGTTTGATTTGCTATTTGAAAATACTTTTAATAAAATTTTGTTGTATAAAATATACTTTCTGTTAACTTAGTTAATATATATTTTGTTTTCTGTTAGTTATTAGTAGTACTTCAACTAAACTTAGTTTATGTTATTATTTTGATAGCATGAAATCAATTCTAGTTTCATAATAACTTGCAAATTGATTTCATTGCTAGTTGGAACTCTTATTTGAAAATATTTTCATAACTTGTTTTATAAGTTTTATTTTCTGTTAACTTAATTGTTTTGAACTTTGTTTTTGTTTTGTTACTATTTGAAAATAGTTGTTTGTAGGGGGAAACTACCTTAGTTGTGTTTATGAAAACCTTGTTAATTTTAACTATTGTCTTAAGTATTTCCTTCATCAACCTTGTTACTTTTGGTTTTTGTGTTACCTTGTGATTGTTAGTATTGATTGCTAGAAGTGTTTGCTTACGAATGCAATGTTTGTTATTATAGATTTTGATTGGAGAGTGACGAATAGTTCTATCAAGTATTTTCTGAGAGCGATACTTATCTTCATCAACAGTACAGGCAAGTTCACTTTGACCATTTTGTTCATACCTATGTTTTATTGCATGTAGTGACATCATTCAACAAATCCCTCCCGTAGTGTTATTGATATTCTTGTAGTTGAGTAGAATGCATGAGGTAGGAACCCACCACTTGTTACTAAAGCCCCGGGAATGCTAGTTAGTGCAATGCCATGCTAAAGTAGACGGGGTCTGGTACGAGTGTTCTTGAGTGGTGTGAGAAGGAGGACTCCACGTCAAAACGACGACTTCATGAAAGCTTCTTCAAGACCTGCATTTTCAATACCTCAAGACTTCGAGACTCGAGAAACAAGTTTTTCAATACACACTACTGGGTGAGGGATGGTTGGAACGGCACCCTGGAGAAGCCAGTGGATTTGCCTAGGTGTTGCTGGAGATGGCCAGTATTTACGCGGAAAGCCTCACCCAGACTCAAAGGGAAGGATGAATACTTCATGCCCGGAAGCTTACCTGTGTAGCCACAAGTCATTATGGGCTCTGGCTTGGTCGATCTTTGTTGTGACTCTGTCTAGGCAGTGCTACGAGATGTAGTCGATGTTAGGATTGGATGGGCACTGTCGGATAGTCAGGGAAGCACTCTGAAAGACCATGTTTCGTTCATCCTGTTCTCAAACACCAGGCAGTGCGAGGACTTACCAGGAGGGAACGAATCTTGTGGGTAAAGTACACAACACTCTGCAGAGTTAAAACCTAATCGATTAGCCGTGTCCCCGGTTACGGACAATTTGAGCCTCTGGACTTGGATCTATCTCTGAACTCTCAACACTGGACTGATAACAAATTGTGGGCAACTTAAGATATTTGTGGGCATTGAGACATTGGTTGGCGGAACCATGTCATGATAGGTAACTCCATAGTGAAATTCCTGATATTCCTTTGTTGTAGGAAAAATAAAATCAGCTTTTACGCAAAAACTTAGACACAGAGCCACAAAGCCTTTGCATATAGAATAGTCTTTATTCTTCTGTTCTTCTATGGTGATCTTGCCAGTACATTCAATGTACTGACCTACACGGCTGCAACGTCTTATGCTGCAGATACTCTTCTACGACGGGTAAGAGTACGATTCAAGGTTACGGTCCGCACTCAACCTGCCGTTGGTGTTATTGGGACTCCACTCCCGTTGACTGTATCCGCTGCTATTTTAAGGTATATATCAGTTTTATGTTAATTACATGTGATTGCACTTTGATATATACATTGATGTACTGTGTGTGTGCCAGCATACTGATCCAGGGATGGCACAGAAAACACAGAGGCTTGACTCGTTTTGAGTCGGGTCGCTACACTCGAGGCATGCGAGGAGTGCTTTGATTTTTGATAAAACTAGTAAACTTTGCAATAAGTATGTGAGTTCTTTATGACTAATGTGACACCATGGACATACGCATTCTAACCTTCTCATATTTTCTAGCCTCTTCGGTACCGTGCATAGTCGATTCTCACCTCGAGGATCGGTGGAACTTTCGCCGGTGCATCCAAACCCCGTGACATGATATGCTCTGTTGCACATAAGCCTCATTATATCTTCCTCAAAACAGCCACCATACCTACCTAATATGGCATTTCCATATCCATTATGAGATATATTGCCATGCAAATTCCATCGTCACTTCACATGACTAGTTCTTTCACCATCATAATGCTTTGCATGATCATATAGAGCTGACATAGTATTTGTGGCAAAGCCACCGCTCATCATGTTTTTGAACATGTCACCCTAGATCATTGCACATCCTAGTACACTACCAGAGGTATTCATATAGATTTGTAAGTAAATAAAAGTGTGATGATCATCAGGTAACGACCAAGATGCGATACTATCCCAATTAAGGCTCGAGGACCTTGATGGGGGATAGAAGTGCATCTCGAGGTTTCGCGAATACAAAAATCATTGCAATACATACAAAGAGGAGATGAGTATAGGAGTTGGCTTACACTCGCCACAAACTAGATAACAATTCCACATAATCATTCATACAATCATACAAAAGACAGGGTCCTACTATGAACGAAATCAAACAATAAAAGAAAGCAATGAAGCTGTCTTGCTAGCCTAGAAAGACAACCACGAAGCTCCCCTACTCATCCGGATACGTCACATACATATGCCCACGTTCTTCATCATACTCTCACTAGAGCTAGGGCACATCAACGACATCGATCTCATTGGTACTTGTACCTGTACCTGTAGTGTTGTAGTAATTTGTGAGCCATGGGTACTTTGCAATCTTATAACCTGGGTACCAAGACTATGTAAGCCAATGGGTGAGGAATGGTTAAGTGGTGAGGCTGCAACAAGCACTAACCATATATTTGAGTGGCTAACATACGAGAACAAGAATAAATATGGTGGCCTACGTATGACGGTCGTAAACTAGAATGATCACTAAGTGATCCTGAACACCTACTTATGTCAAACGAACCCCACCGTGTTCTCTCTCGGTTCATGTTCACGAGAAGAGAAAGTCACGGTTACACATGCGGTTGGTGTGTTTTATTTGAGTTTACTTCATTTTCACTATAATTGGGTGTTAAACAAATTTCCAAGTTGCCACATAACTGCGGGCACGGCTTCTCGAAAAGATTAAACCCTGTAGGGGTGCTCCAACTCATCCATCACAAACTAACCACACGCCGCGTGGAATAACCTCAATCGTGGAAAACCCGCGATCTCCTTGGAAATTCTGTTGGAAAACCTCAACCTCGAGATAGCCCAAAGTATCCTCAAAATCCCTTGCACAAGACATTTACAAAAGGTACAACAAGTCTAGCAAGACCGCCCGACAGGCCAGATCCCAATAGGAGCCGCACATATATCTTTCTCAAGGCACTACCAGATGAGCTAGACGTAGGGTTGGCTGAAAGCCTGGGTGAGCAGGGGCCCCGGACATTGCTCGGTTTGGACCAACACTCATGAGGAGCACTGGACCAGGGCATTGATTAAATATCGACGGGGTAGCTAGGCCCTATGCATTTTATCAGGTTGTTAAGCAAATAGTACCAAAGTTAGATCTTGCCATACAAGCTTTGTCCCTAAACGAATAGTCAATGCGGACCCCATAACAACTCTGAGCATGTTAGGAGTGCAAAATATGGAACATAACACCGGTAACAAGTAACTAGGGCAAAAAAAGTGGAACAAAACATTGGGCAAAAGGCCAAGCCTTCCACCTTTACCAAGTGTAGAGGTGCATTAAATTAAATAGCAACAAATATTGTGATATCTCCAGATATTCATGTTATCTCATGGAAACAACCTACACCTGCAACTAAGAACGCTATAAGAGGGGCTGAGTAGTGGTAACTTAGCCAAACAATGTCTTGCTAGGTAGTGGAGGGGTTAGAGGTTTTCATGTCAATTTAGGAGGCTTGACTATGCAACCCTATGCAAATAACATTGCAACCCTATGCTAGTCATGTTTCCCACGCAATTATAAGGTTCTTTATTATTCTGGACAAAACCTCAGGATTAATTATTTGAACATGCATGATCATGGCGAATGTGAATTCTCCTCGTAAGAACGATGCAAATGCCTATGTAGAATGTTGCAAATGGAGTAATGGAACTCACGGTACACTCACGACAAGGCATGAATTACAACGGAGACAAATAAAACAAAGATGAAGAAGGCCATGTGCTATTCCTGGGTATTCCAAGGATTCTACTGGATTGGAAATGAAAATCTAGTAAGAATAGACCTAAATATCATGCAAAACCATTGGGTATAGCTCTCACAAGTCACAAAAACAATCAAACACATAATCTGTGCACAAACAACAACATGCCATATTGCAAGAAAGTTAATAGGAGCTACAACAAGCTACAAAGCATAACCAAGGTATGGACATGAAATATACATGATGCTTAACAATTCATACAACTACAACAACATGAAAGGAAGCAAGGATCCATGGCAATTGAGCTCACAAGATGGCACAGTTTTTAGGTACTTTGTGAAAATTCCAGTTTTATAAAATCTGAGTTAACAAGATGACAACTTGATAGCAAAAAATACACATGCTACAGGGACTTTCATGGAATGAAAACTAACATGGTTGTAGAGGAGAACATGCAATTCAATTGACTACAGTATGACAACATAGAAATATGCACACATCCAAGGCTATCATCCTCCGAACATGGCATACTGAGAACAACAATTTCACATACTTAGAAAAAAATCAACAAGTGGCAAGGAGGGCATTTTTAACAGAATGACATGTTTGACAACAAATTTAACAAAGATGCAATAACTCTACTTGCAAGCACTTGGCACAAACTAATAGAGGACAACATGCCCAACAATGCATAACATTGTGCCAACCCCAAAGGAGCTACATATTCATGGGAATCATCAAGACAACATGGCAAGAAAATAAACAGATTCAACACTTAGAATTATTTGAGCATATGAAAACAACATCTCGGTAGCATGATGACAACAAGAAATCCACCCCAAACATGGTTTATCATGGCATGCACAAATACCAGAGGCTAGTACACATGTCAAAGAGCAATTTTCATGTTGACAAGTTTTGCAAATAGTGCAAGAATTAAATCATGTGAAAATGACAAATTGACATATTATCACAAAATAACATTTCCACAAACTTGCTCAAATTATAAAACTAATGCCACAAATGGATTCACTTGAGTTTTCTACCCAAAATTCATATATGAGAAGCATATGTTCCTATGTTTGATTAAGATCATGTTTTTCCCTTACTTGCCCATTAACCGGAGTGCTGTGAAATATTTTCATGACCCTTTTGTCTAATGAAGTTTTGATTCCAATCCAACTGAATTTTGGTGTCTCTCTTTCAATTTCTTTCCATCATATCAATTTTCCTCTCTATCCTACCGAAGTGCTGCCGAAATTTCTTGTGAATTCTTGCTTGTTCCTCATGTCATTCTTCATCTCTTTGCAACCTTAAAGGTTTGTTTATTTCACTCATTTGCCAAAGAAGCAATAAAGTTTTACCTCTTCCTCTTGCTCTTTCTCTTCCCCTTCTCATTCTAGATCTCGGGACAAGATCCTTGTGTAGTGGAGGAGAGTTGTAACAGCCCAGGACCGACGCTCCAGTAGATTCCCCTTTTATTTCCATTCTCGTCTGTGTTTCGTGTCGTTGTCACATTCATCATCACATCATTCATATCATCTGTATAGCATCGTCACTCATTTTCGAAAACTTGCATCCGTTCAGTTTCCGGTTCTCTCCGTTCTTGCCGTTGCCCATTTCGAGACCAATCACACAGGCACGCGCCTACGACATCGTTTAAAAAAATGTTTCAAAAGGTGTGCTAAAAATATTCTCGGATTGGGTCAAAATCTGGCGTGCGGTCTTATTATAGTGTAGGTAGACCGCCTGTCGAATTTCGTCGCATTCCGAGTTCATTTGATACCGAACAGTCAGTTGTAATAGTGCAGTCATCAGTTTATTATCGGACGTTTTCAGTGTTTTAAAACTCCCGGTCATGGGCCGCAAACTTCCCCTCTACACAGCCCACCAAGTCCCCCCCACCTAGCCTACACCGGAGCCATTCGATTGAGATCGTAGGGCTCAAAAACAATCCCAAACTCCCTTTATTTGGATCCCTGTTATAAATAGCAGATGAACCCTAAACATTTTAGTCCAAACCTTAGACCATCTCCCTAAAATCCTCACCCCGCCGCCAAATGCCCACGTTCCTTGGGATCACGGCCGAACTATCTAGCCTCCTCCTCCATCCCACCAACCACTGCAGCCAACCCCAATTGATCTGGACCGTCGGATCTTGGATCGGACGGCCCAGGAGGCTCCCAGCGCCCTAACCTCATCTCCCGCAGTGCTCGGTCCACTTTGGATCGAGGCATCTACCTCCGCCCGAGCGCCTGAACCGTGCCCCTCCGGCAACCTTGCCTGCCGGCGAGCTCGAACAGGCCAGCACCGCCCTCGCGCTCTGCTCTCCCTCCTCCCACAACTCTTTCTCTCCTCGTCTAATCTCTCTCTCTTTCTTGAACGAGGTGAATAAGAACCCGCCATGGAGGACGCCCTCGAGCTCCATCGCCTCCGATCCAACCTGCGACCATTGCCCCGCCGTCGTTCTTCACCGGATCTGGATCCTGACGTCGTCCCCGCTCCGTTCCCAACCTCCTGCATCGCGTCGCGCCATGGCCACCTCGCTCCTCCTCTGCATCGAGCGTGTGCACGAGGAGGACGCACCGCAGCGACCGCCAGGTGGGCCACCAGATCACAAGGCCCAGCCGGCACCCATCTGCCAGCTGCTCCACCGACTCGCCCTGGAGCCCATGAGGTGAGCCGCCAGCCTATTCCCTACCCGAGCGCCATATAGTTATCCTGCGTCCTTTGTCTGGTTTAGGTCTATGGACAGAATCTTCCCAACTCTATTTTTTTACGTTTTGCGAAATTCGTAATTATCCAAAGAAAAACTACAGAAAAGTCCTCCATCTTCATGCATTAATAACTTTTCAACCGTGCATCGGATGAAAATAATATATATATGAAAAATGACTAGAATTTTGTGTAGTTTCACAATATCCAACTTTCACACATGTTTAAAATGTTTAACCTTGATATTTGCATTAATTTGCATGATTGCCATGCCGATATGAATTATTTAATAACTTTTGAACGGTAGTTCCGTTGAAAATGTTTTATATATGTAACTTGACTAGAAAAACGTATAGAATCTCATGCCACAATTTATTTCCATGTTTAATAAATATAAAATGGTGTTAGGACAGATCTGGACCAAATTCGTATTATGCTTATGGGGATGTTTCTGAAATGCTATATGTTGCTTCCGGCCCCATTTAAAATGCCTAGATGATGTAGTTTGTTATTGCTTCACCTCTTGCCATGTTTAACAACATTTAATGTTTCCGAGTAAATACACGAGACTCAACTAAATATTTGATCGTGGATTTTCGTCAATATGCAACTCGTTGCATATTGAGCTTCACTTAATGTGTAGAATTTGATTGATGTGATTTGCCATGTCGTGCCTTGCATAATTGAACTTGACATGCATCATATAGATTTGTGCATCATGGCATGCATATGTTGTGGTGTATCTTGTGTTGATTTTTTGTTTTGGATTGTTCCTTCTCGATAGAGTTCCAAAAGCGTTCGGTGTGTGAGGATTCGTTCGACTACGTTGGCTCGTCTTCTTCATGGACTCGTTCTTCTTCCAAGCGGGATCTCAGGCAATATGACACATTTCCCTGGATACCACTACTATCATTGCCATGCTAGTTGTCTCGTTTTTCTATCGCTATGTCACGCTACCTACCACTTGTTTGTCAAGCCTCCCAACATTGCCATGATAAGCCTCTAACTTCTCCAAATCCCAGCAAACCATTGTTTGGCTATGTTACCGCTTGCTGCAACCTCACCACTTAACCATACCTCACCCATTAAGCTTTAATAGTCTTGATTCTCTTGAAATGAGATTACTGAGTCCCCTGTGGCTCACAGATTACTACAACAACAGTTGGAGGTATAGGTAATGCGATGCTTTGATGTGAGAGCGATGCTTGTTTGATTTGGAGTTCTTCTTCTTCATCTTCATCGATCTAGGATGGGTTCCAGGCATCAGCCTGGGATAGCAAGGGTGGATGTCATTTTATTGTTTGATTTCGTCCGTAGTCGGACCCTGCTCTTCTGTATGATGTTTGAGTATGTTGTTGTATTGATGTGATATTGATGTAGCTTGTGGTGCGTGTAAACCAATTCCATATACTCAACTCTTATGTACAAGTACTTGTAATGATATCCATTCTTGCAACATGATGAGATGCACTTCTATCCCTGTCGAGGCCCTCGTGCCGAAATAAGGATAGGATCACATCTTGGGCATGATAGTAGCGTACCAGCACAAGTAAAGGAATCTTGAATAACACATTTTCCAATAATGTTACTGCTACCTATGCGGATTTTTGTTTGTTTGTGTGATAGTATGTTCTTCATGAGGGTCGTTCTTAGCAAAGTCATCAGAATTCCCCTCAAGATTATTACTATCCTTTTCAACAAAAACCTCCCTAAATTCAGGCATGGTGGAAATGATAGCAATCTATCACACGAGCAAACAAAAAGCAAACAAAAAGGCGAACGGGAGAATGGGGAATAAAATGGCAAATCTTTTCGTGTTTTTTTTTGAAAATCGTTTTTGAAATGTGGGGGGGGGGGAGGAAAACGAGAGGCAAATGGAAAATAATGTAAATGCAAGAGATGAGTTTGTGATGGGTACTTGGTAGGCTTTATGTGTATCCTCCCCGGCAACGGCGCCAGAAATCCTTCTTGCTACTTCTTGAGTTTGCATTGGTTTTCCCTTGAAGAGGAAAGGGTGATGCAGCATAGTAGATACTCAGTTGTTGAGAACCAAGGTATCAATCCAATAGGAGGAACAAGCAAGTCACCAATTTATGCACCTACACAAACAATCAAACACTTGCACCCAATGCTATAAAGGGGTTATCAATCCCTTCACGATTACTTGCAAGGGTTAGATCTGATAGAGATAGATGTGGAAAACTGCGAGAAGTAAAAGGTAAATAAAATTGCAGAAAGGTTTTTTTGGTATATAGATCTGAAAGTATAATATGGAAAATAGACCTAGGGGCCATAGGTTTCACTAGAGGCTTCTCTCTTGAAGGAAACTAATACAATGAGTGAACAAATTATTGTCGAGCAATTGATAGATAAGCGCATACTTATGACGATATCCAAGGCAATGATTATTCATATAGGCGTCACGTCCGTGTCAAGTAGACCGAAATGATTCTGCATCTACTACTATTACTCCACACATCGACCGACTCCCGCCTGCATCTAGAGTATTAAGTTCAGAACAGAGTAATGCATTACATAACATGACATGATGTAGAGGGATAAACTCAAGCAATATGATGAAACCCCATCTTTTTATCCTTGATGGCAACAATACAATACGTTCCTCACTACCCCTACTATGTCACTAGGTGAGGACACCGCAAGATTGAACCCAAAACTAAGCACTTCTCCCATTGCAAGAATTACCAATCTAGTTTGCCAAATCAAACCAATAACTCGAAGAGACTTGCAAAGATATAAAATCATGCATATAATAATTCAGAGAAGAACCAAATAATATTCATAGATAAGCTGATCATTAACCCACAATTTATCGGATCTTGACAAAGACACCGCAAAAAAGTATTACATTTGATAGATCCCCATGAAGATCATGGACAACATGGTATTGAAGAACAAAAAGAGAGAGAAGAAGCCATCTAGATACTAGCAATGCAACCCATATGTCCGTGGTGGACTACTCACGCATCATCGAAGGGGCAATGGAGTTGATGTAGATGCCCTCCGTGATCGAATCCCCCTCCAGTAGATTACTGGAAAAGCCTCTAAGATTGGATCTCCCGAGAACAGACGCTTCCAGTGGCGGAAAAGTATTATCATGGATCTTTTGGTATTGGGAGCATATTTGGGAATCTGTAGGCCGAAGGTTAGGGTTGGAGGACCTGCAGGAGAGCCACAAGCCAGGGGCGCCCCCCTGGCCGCGCTAGGGTGGCCTGTGACCTCCTAGCAGGTCTCCTGTCCTCCTCTCCAAGTCTTGTAGATGTCTTCTGGTTCAAGAAAAATCATCACGAAGATTTTATTCCTTTTGGACTCCGTTCAATATTCCTTGTCTACAATACTCAAAAACAAGGAAAAAACAGAAACTGGTACTGGGCTCTAGGTTAATAGATTAGTCCCAAAAACAATATAAAACAGCATATTAATGCATAAAAAATATTCAAAACAGATAATATAATAACATGGAACAATCAAAAATTATAGATACGTTGGAGACGTATTAGAGGCCCTCGAGCGCGGTGAGAAGTACTCCTGAGATACTTTGGAGCTATCCTGGCATCAGGGAGGAGAGTGGGAGGTCGAGGAAAGATGCTTGGCATTCAGGGGAATCCTGCTGAGGCCGGACAAGAGCTAACTAACGTGGTGAAGCGGTAGAGTGTCGTTGCTGCAGGTCAATGGCCTGGTCACCATGCTACAACATGTCCAGAGCATCCTTTTGGTCGGAAAAAGTTTTCTTGCGTGTGAGGCAAGGGTGCTTGAGTGCTCTGGTGAAGTTTGGATCCATATGGACTTGGGTAGAAGTGTTTTCCACATAGGGTAAGTTTGTAGCATCAAACTTGTGGGCCAGATCAGGGTTTTTTACTGGAAAGCATTTGGAATGAAACCTCGTCTAGTGCCCTTAGGTATGGAAGGACTACATGCCCACCCATTCTCAGCTCAGGGAGGTAAGTGAATAGGGTACTTATAGTTCAAGGCTATACTTGTTGCCAAAATCTAGTTTTTGATGAGCTGCTCATATTTTCCATATGAGCATGCCATGTTTGGACATGTAAAGATGCACTAGCATGCAAAAGGTGTTGTGGTAAAACTTGGGGGCAATTTCATGCATAGAATAATAGGGGAGAGGATGAAGGTCATGCCAATGATGTCCAAAGAAGGGAATCTTGGGGTTTTACCCCCCTCAATAATTTAGCTAGGGCAAGAGAGACTTACTGGAGGTAGGAGAGGTATCTGAGTGACGATGGTAAAAATACAAGAGCAAAGAGAATGGGGAAGGGGTCAAAACAATAGTTTTACCAATCTACCAGAAGGTGTTTGTGTTATGTTTGGCCTAGGTAGAAGAATCCTATGACCTTGAGGTTTACCAGGGGTAAATGCTAAGACCAATTGGTCTTGGTCACCAATTTTGAGATTATTCGATGAAATTTGCCAGTGCAAGCTTTATGAACCCTTGAATTCAACAAAAATAGGTTTCTATACATCTGATCATGCTAAGCTATTCTCCTTCATGTACCACTTGGTGTGGTGGCATCATTAGGTGATTAGAGCATGCCCACAAAGTTTGAGATCAATTAAATAAACTTTATAATGCAAAGTTGCTCAAATTTTGTTCTGGACAGGAAGGGTTTTGGGATATTTTGGTGAATCAAAACAATTAGGATTGAGACGAAACTTGGCAACATCATCACATATATCATGTGTGACGTTCTAGAGTTTTCCTGCAATTTTTTGAGAATATTGCTTATAGAAATATTTCAAATTCTTGAAATGAGCAGAAAGGGTTTTGTCCAATATTTTGAACATGACCACGTGTTGAAACTCTTATATATGGAAACTATATATCCACTGAGTTTCCCTTAATTTTTTGAAATATTTGTAAAGCATAAAAATAATTTTATCCTATAAAAGTCCATCGTTGGCCTTAAGAAAAATCCTTTAAATAAAATAGGAAAATTAATATTTAAAAACAATATGTAGTGGTTTGGGGAAATCTTATATATTTTAGGTTCCAAGTAAGGTCATTGGGGAAAACATTCACCCTAACTTGAGGACTTGTAGTACAAACCTCAATTCAGGGGTGTTTGAAAACCTAAATTAAATAAAAGCTTTTTTTGCCGAAATGATATTTTGTAAAAATAGTTTTAGGTCCTATACACATGGCATGATCATTGGGCAAGGAGATGAGTTTGGTTAGTAGGAGGAATCCTATGAACTAAAACACAAGCAAGCAAACAAGCAATCAGCAATCGAGTCAAGCATCACAAGAACACAAAAAGTTTTTGTTGGCCATAATTTTTGAGTCATGTTAAATTATTCATGAGGCACAACACAATGTGTGACACCAACAAGCAATATGAAGATGGACAAGTCATACGCAACAAGGATAGCCTAGTGGCTCAAGGATACATGCAAAGTGATGGTATGTACTATGGTGAGACATATGTCCCCCGTTGCTAGACTTGAATACATTCACATTCTTCTTGCATATGCCAATCACCATGATATCATAGTTTACCAAATGGATATTAAAAGGGCTTTCTTAAATGGTGAAATTGGGTTTGCTCTGAAGAAGTGGCAAAAGGGTCTTTCTCACCTTAAAAGATTAATCCAAAAGTGCAATGAGGTTATTCTATGGTTGGATAATCTGGAGGAGTTTCGACCACTGTCCATACCTAAATTTAACTTTAGAAAGATTGTTGAGCTGCATCATGAGCACCTTCTGCACCTTCAATGTTTATATTGGAAGAAAAGATGCACCATTAGGAATATCAAAGTTGGGGAGGAGAACTCCAAATTTTCCCAGGCTATGGCAACTGAGATACATAGGAAAAATGAAGTGACTAGTCTGATTCTACCTGATGGATCTGTTACTTCAAATCATGATCATATGGCATCAGAGTTTCTATTGGCTTTGAGAAACACAATGGGTTCTGTTAAGGAAATTGAAATGGGAGGGGACATTCTTTCTCTAATTCCTTAGGTTCGAGGACTTGATGTGCTAACCAGGCCTTTGCAACTTGAGGAAATTGAATAGGTTATCAAGGAAATTCCCATTGACAAGGCACCTGGCCCTGATGGTTTCAATGGCTTGTTTCTAAAAAAGTTTGGCCCATTATTTCTGAGGATTTCCTAAAAGTAGTACAGGAATTCCATGCAGGCACAGTAAGATTAGAGAATCTGAATGATGCTTTGATCACTCTGGTGCCAGAAAAACGCTCCCCTGATGGAGTTGGCGACTTTAGACCAATATCTTTGACTAGTGTTGGTTTAAAGTTTCTAACTAAAATGGCAGCAAATAGATTTCAGGCTGAAGTTATGAACTTTGTGCACAAAAACCAATATGGGTTCATTAAATCAAGAACTATTCAGGACTGCCTTGCTTGGACTTTTGAATACATTCATTAGTGTAATTGCTCCAAGAAACCAATGATCCTGCTTAAGCTTAATTTTGAAAAGGCCTTTGATTCCATTCAGCACGAGATAATAGTAAGGATCCTTGTGGCTAAAGGATTTACTAACAAATGGGTGCATTGGATAAAGGAGCTTTTGACCTCTCTAACTTCTCTGTGTTACTTAATGGAGTGCTTGAGAAGCATTTTAAATGTAAATGTGGGGTCAAGCAGGGAGATCCAATCTCCCCCCTTTTGTTTGTTCTTGCTAAAGACCTTTTACAAACAATGATAAATAATCAGTTGAATCAGGGGGTACTTAAACTTCCTTTGCAAACCAATGATCCTGATTTCCCTGTGGTTCAATATGCTGATGATATCGTGATGTTCATTCAGGCTAATAGCATGCAATTGAGTGCCCTCAAGGAATTACTGAGCTCTTTCTCCCAAGCCACTGGTCTACAAATTAAGTATCATAAGTCCTCTATGTATCCAATCAATCTGTAGGAAGCTCATGCTACAAGTTGAGCAACTGATTTTGGATGCCAATTAGGGAAAATGCCTTTCACCTATTTGGGGCTTCCTGTTGGCACTACAAGGGCAAAAAATGTTGACCTACTTCCTCTTTTTAACTGCATGGAAAGAAGGCTTACTGCAAGTTCCTGGTTTTTACCCCAAGGTGGCAGGCTCCAATTGGTAAACTCTGTGATGTCATCCCTGCCAATTTTCTTCCTATGTAGCTTGTCCATCCCACCTAGTATCTTAAAGCAATTATAAAGGATTCGAAGGTAGTGTCTATGGAGAAAATATGGGGAATAAAAGGGACATTCCCTGGCGGCTTGGCCACCGGTATGCAGACCCAAACTAAAGGGAGGCATGGGGATCCTCACTCTTGGTCTTCAAAATGAGGCTCTACTCATGAAGCATCTCAACAAGTTCTATAACAAGGCTGATGTCCCCTGGGTTCATCTCATCTAGGACACATATTACTTTGATAGAGTGCCTCATGATACAACTATGTTTGGTTCATTCTGGTGGAGAGATGTAACCAAGCTTATGGACAAATTCAGGTCAGTCACAGTTGTCACTGTGAACAAAGGGGATACTGCCCTGTTCTGGGCTTATAATTGGAAGCTTGATAATCAGTGTGCTCCACTGCAAGACAGATTCCCGAGGCTACTCTCTTACTGTGAGGATAAAATGCTATCTGTGCAAGAGGTCATGAACACAACGGATATTCATGAGTTGTTCTCTTTACCTCTTTCTGAACTGGCTTTCAATGAGTTGAATCATTTGACATCTCCTCTAGAAGGTACAAACCTCAGTCCCGAGGCAAATGATTGCTCGAACTGGAGACATGGGAAAACATCAGATTACTCTGCTAAAAATACTATGTTTTTGTGCATTAGTCAATTGTGGTTAACCCTATTCTATCCTGGATTTGGAAGAGAAGTTGCACCATGTCAATCAATATGCTTGCATGCTTAGTTATAATGGACAGAATAAACACTAAGAACATGATACAACGCAGGCATTGCAAAATTAATGATGGACCAGAATGTGTGCTTTGCCCCACCTTGGCATTGGAGTATATAAATCATCTTTTATTTCAATGTAATTTCAGTTTTCAGATATGGAACTATTTACAGATCGCGTGGATGGATAGCAACGACATGGTACAAATTGCATACTAGGCCAGAATGGAGTTTAACAAGCCTTTCTTTGCTGAAGTTGTTGTCTTAACATGGTGGAACATTTGGAAAGTGAGGAATTATAAGGCTTTCAGACACATTAGACCTTCCTTCAGGCAATGGAAATGTGGTTTATTCATGATATTACTCTACTCACCCACTGGCTAAAGACCAAGCATAGAGGGGCGCTCCTTAAATGGATTGATAATTTACCCCCTTGAACTTCTTTACTATTAAGTAGTTTTTTCCATGTTTCTTTTCCTTTCCTTGAGGATTTTTGTACATATGTTTCTATTTTAATAATAAAATGATGTAGGGCGTAAGGCCTGCAGTCTTCATGGTGAAAAAAATTTGAGGAGGAAGTCTTCATAAAAACCTCTTACTTTTATCAATCCTAAGAAACCTAATCACGTCTATAAACTTCTACAAAGCTCTCTATCGTATCAAACAAGATCCTAGAGCTTGGTATAAATGTTTGACAAAGTTTATCATTGAAAAATCTTTTGAGATTGGTAAAATTCATGCAACCTTGTTCACTAAAAGGGTTAACGGTGAATTAGTTGTATGCCAAATATATGTGGACGATATCATTTTTTTGATCTACTAACCCTCATTTTAGTGAGAAGTTTGGAAGGTTGATGTTTGAAAATGAGATGTCCATGATGTGTGAGATGATTTTTTCCTTGTTTTACAAATCATGCAAATTAGAGATGGTATTTTTATATCTCAAACTAAGTACACCAAGGACTTGTTTAGAAAAGTTCAACATGCAAGAATGCAAAGGTATGAAAACTCCCATGCCTACCAGTGGACATAATCACCTCACCAAAGAGGACAAGCGGTTAATCAAAAGGTTTATCGATCAATGATTAGTTCACTACTCTATCTTTGTGCTTCCCATCACGACATTATGCTAATTAAGTGTGTGCATGTGTGCCCGATACCAAGAAACACCAAAAGAATGTCATCTTAAGGCCATGAAAATAATTGTGAGATACTTATTACATACACCAAACTTTGGCATTTGGTGTCCCAAAGGATCTACTTTTGATCTTGTGGTCTACTCAAACTCGTATTATGACGGAGATAAGGTTGATAGGAAATCCACTTTGGGTACTAGTTAATTTCTTGGGAGATCTTTTGTATCTTGGTCCTCGAAGAAGAAGAACTCGTCGTCTCTATCTACCTATGAAGCGGAATACATTACCGTTGGATCCTGTTGTGCACAATTACTATGTATGATAACAACACTCAAAGATTATGGGGCACATGTCAAACATGTTCCTTTGCTTTGTGACAATGAGAGTGTTATAAAAAAATCATAATCCGGTGCAAAATTTAAAAACTAAGCATATTGAAGTTCGTCATCGTTTCATCCGTGATCATGTTGCCAAAGGAGATATTGATCTCAAGAATGTTCGTACAGACAAACAATTAGCGGTGACCCCATTTTTTGCTTAATGATGAGTATGACTTATGATCAAGTGCCCTTCCTTGACTCCTAAGTCAATATACTCTAACATAGGTGACCTTGTCACTGACACCTCCGCTAGATTAAGATGTTTGTTTGGTTGCCTTGCATTTCAATTTGCACTTCCTTTATTTGAAATCGCCATTGTCAGACCCTGTGTTTGTACAACTTTGTTATGTGATGGTTTTATAAAAATTTGGACCAATTAAAGCTCTTTGTGTGCTTGTGCATGTTGGATTGTTTGCTACTTGCTTGCTTGGTTGATTTTGGTTTGGTTCACCAGAATATCCCCAAACCCTTGTCTAGATCCAAAATTGAGCAACTTTGCATTAATAAGTTTCTCCATTTAACCACAAACTTTGTGGGCATACTCAACTACCCAAATGATGACACTGCACTAATTGTTGCATCAAGGAGAATAGATTTGCATGCCTAGATATGTGGAAACCTGATTATGTTGATCTAGGGTACCAAGTTTGCATTGGAAACTTTCTCCAAATAAGATCAAACTTGGTGATCAACCCCATTTTTATCTACCATATTAATTATCCTGTTAAATCTCATGGCCAATAGAAATTTTCATCTTGCCCAAACTCATATCAAACACCTTCTGGTCATTTGGTAAACCTGCTGGTTTCACCCCTTTCACTGTTCTTCTTGACCCCTCCTTTTTACCATAGTCACTCACATCCCTCTTCTATCCCCAGTAGAACTTGCATGGCCTCAGCCCAATGATTGTGGGGGTAGAACCCCATTTACCCCTCTGTTTTCACCTTGGCAGGAGCTTCATTCCGATTTTTCTTTTACCTCTCCCTAGCTCCAAACCATCCAGGGGCATATCTGCATCCCCCTAAGAGATAAAGGACAAAATGGGACACATCCAGGGTGTGTGGGCATGTCGTGGCATGTAATAGCAGTGTTCTGGAGCGCGCTACTGTGCGCTCTTGCACTATAGCCGCCCCCAATCCTAGCACCCGACAACATTGGGCCTCCCCCTCATCTCTACTAAGACCGCCTAGGCATCCAGGACACGCTACGCGGTCGAGCCCCTCCTCCCTCTCTCTCTGATGACCTCTGCAGCTCGTGCCCACAGTCGCCCACCTTGGCCAACCACTAGCCTCGCACACGTAAGCTCCTCTCTCTCTCTCTCTCTCTCTTCTCCCCCTGGTCATATACCATGCCTATAAGCGCTGCAGACACGCCCTTGCCTCCTCCCGCGCCCCCCCTTGCCCCTCCAGCCAGCTCCGGCGAACCACGTCCATGGTGCTCCGACCCAAGCCTATATAAGGCCACCTCGAGGGTCTCTCTCCCCTTTGGACCCTCTCTACCGACCGCAATCACGTGCCCGCACCACCCATTCCTCCTTCCCTGCTCTCACTACTCAGGATCGACCGAGGCACCACCACGTCGAACCATCGCCAATCTTCATGTATGGTCTCCCTCCGGCCCTCCTTCCCTCTCCCTGGAACCGTCGTTTGCCATTGATGCGATTCCCCCTCCTTTCTAATCTTTTTGCAGCTCCAGCGGCCCTGATGATCCTCTCTTGAAGCACCTCTACCATGGGACCTCGTCGTCCGCGAATCGGACGGCCATTCTGACCAACTCCTCCACCACCTGAACGGCAGCAACATCCCGACTCCATTCCCGCCCTATCTGCCTTCGCCATTGCAGGAATCGCTGACAATGAGCACGACCGCCTCCCTGTCCCGAGGTTGAGGTTGACAGGTGATGGCGACTTGTCATACTCACCTCTCTCTCGCCCCACTCTCTCCCTAATGCCTGGGGCCCGTGCGTTAGGTTTAAACATGGCGACACGCGCGTGTCCGGCTCGGCTGGGCCGTTTTCGCTAGCTGGGCCGGTTCGGCCAGCCGTTCTGGCCCAGGGCGACACTGCCCATTTTTCTTATCCTTTTTCTAGCATTTTCCAGAAATTCCTCTAGATTGAATTTGTATCCTAATTCAAATATTCCAATTTCTAAAATCTTGTAAAAACTTCACCTATTTAATGATGCCACTTGTGCATCATTTTGAAAATAATTTCTATGATGCTTTTATTTAAAACCTTATTTTGAATATTAAAATTCTCTCTTAAAATAATTTTTATTGTTTCTCACACTTCAAAACCAAAACCTAATAATTTTAATAGTGCTACTATTCACCCTAGTATTTTACAAAATAGGTTTGACATTTTTATGTGTGTTATAGTTTTCCTGTTTTTTCGTGGCCTTATTTTTGCCCGTTATATTGCGACGAATAGATTGTGTTGTTGACGAAGAGCTTGGAAAAGAAGGATTTGAAGACCCTTGGAACTTTCTTGAGCCAGGCAAGCATCCCTTTAAACATGTCTTAGCAAACCTTTTTATGCATGTGATATAGCACTTTATTTTCGAAGTATTGATCATGATGCTATGTTGACCACCTTGATGGGTTACGTCCATTACTTTCCCTCGTTGAAAATTGCATGACATGACTCTAGTTATGCTTACAGTTGTGTGGGTGGGGAAGTAGATAGGATGCTAAAGTAGTTGCTACACGAATGGGACAGGAAAATGCATGGTGTTGGAAACTAAGTGATTTCAAAGACTTACCGAAAATGCCGTCGGGTCCCACTATTGCCCGAGGGAGACAGTGTTGAGCTAGGTAATCACTTGAGAAAGAAGTGGTGTAGCGAGGCAAGTGAATGTGTTGTTTTCGAAAATGGATTGGTTTAAGTTGCAACTGTTACTCCAACCTTACATGTACAACCACGATACCCCTTATGGGATGGCGCTTTGTTCATTACTTTGGTTGGTACTAGATGAGATCCCACATTACTAGTTGAGGGAGTGACGTGGGCACTCTTGATACGGGGCCATGCCAGAAAGGACGACCATGGGTTGTTTTCACACACACTGGGCACACCGTTGTGTGTCCTCGTGGATGATACTTGTGATGTAGATCATGAGGGATGGCACGAAGGAGTGGACTCTTTGTTAGTATCATCAAGGAAAAGGCATTGTTCGGATACTTACCTAGGATATGAACAATATCTGCGAGTCATGGCTTGACACAGAAGTTTCCCGAGTCTTGTGGGTAAAGTGTGCAACCTCTGCAGAGTGTAAAACTATTCGAATAGCTGTGTTCACGGTCAAGGACAGTTAGATGACCGCTCTTGGGCTACGTCCAGTGTTTTACTGAACTTGGTGTGTGTGCGTGGGTGACAAAAGGAATACTTGAACTAAGTCGAATGACTTAGTGGGACGATGACACTAGAATTGTGATGCTCTGTTTATGTTGCTATTTGTAACCTGTTCACATGGATATCTGCACCTTCATGATGCATGCTTTTACATGTTGATTGATCATGACATTGCACTCAAAAAATCGCTTTCCGCAACTTACCTACTTAGTGCTATATCATGCATTGTTATACCTTGTTCCAAAACATGGGTTGCTTGCGAGTATATTCAAAGTACTCATTGGCTTGCCACTGGTTATTTAATTGGCCAGGCATGGAAGAGCAGGAATATGGTGAAGATTACGTTGGTGACGAACATGCACATTAGGACGCTTCCCAGTCAGAATGCCTATAGGGTTAAGGCATATGGCATGAGTCTATGCTATCTGTCAAGATTTCTGCTGCGACTTTATGTTTGTTGTTCGGCCTTCATGGCCCTATCTATGTAAGACTTGACCTTGAAGGTCTTTATTTGTGTAAGACGATATATATGGATGTAAGACTCTTGATTATCCAACTTCTATGCGTTCGATGAACATTGATCCCTGGGATCACTGTACACGTACACTCGTTGATCATGACTTATGATTCGGGATCCCCACAAAGCTGATATCAGAGCTATCCTAACTGTAGGAAGCCTTAGTTAGCATGGACGATTAGTTAGGATAAAGCCCCTTTCAAAAACTGCTCCTAGTGCCTATACTTAGCAGTTTTTATACTTCTCTTCTCTTCTAGTGTCATTTCAACTTTACTGACGCCCCTCCCCTTAAGACCTTGTAGATGGCATTCATACTCGAAAACCTCCTAGCATCTGGCTTTCCCCTACTCCTTCAGGGTAGCCTGGAGTAGTGACAGTTTTGCCAACCACCCATTTCCCTCTACCACGAGCACTGGGTTGATGCCATCACGAAGGAGTACCACGTTGATGTGTTCATGATGGAAAACAACCCCCAACAAGTTGGTTATTTGAAGGACCACAGATGGAGAACCTAGCAATCGTAGCAAAGACAACAACACGCCAGACACTTGTTGTAACAGCAAGAGAACGATGCTCCAGAAGATTCCCGTTTATTTTCGTTGTCATCGTGTGATTCGTTGTCTATCGCATTCATCATCACATCATCTGCATGGCATCATCACTCATTTTCTAAAATTTGCATCCGTTCATAGTTGCCGGTTCTCTCCGTTCTCTCCGGTGACCGTTTCGAGACCAACCACACACGCACGCGCATGCGAAATCGATAAAATATTGTTTTCAGAAGTGCTTATAAAATATTCTCGGATTGGGTCGAAAATTGGCGTGCGGTCTTATTATTTTGTAGGTAGACAGCCTGCTAAATTTCGTCGCAATCAGACGTCATTTGATAACCGAACGGTCGACCGTAGCGGCATCGTATCAATTTAATCGTCGGACGTTTTCGCGTTTTAAAGCTTTGTCACGGGCCGCAACATTCCCGTTCACCTCCACTAACGCCCTCTACAGGGCCCAACACAACCCAACGAACCCCCTCCTCTTCCGGACCGTCCGATCAAGATCGCACGGTCCAAAAACGGATGAAAAACCCTTAAACCCTAGCCACCATCCCTATTTAAACACCTCCCCTACCCATTTTGGAAGCCCTAACCGTCCCTAACATCCAACCATAGCCTCCACCTCGAAATCCACGCGTAGCTAGCCGACATCCACCACCTAGCACCGCCACCGCCATCATTTTGGCCAACCACAGGGTGCCACGTCGCCCTGGGCCACCTCTCATCTAGCCCGTGTGCGCATGGTGTGCCAGCCACCCTCCAGCCGCCATGACCCGTAGAGCCCAGGTCCGGCCCGCCCCTAGTCCTGGATCCCGCCGCCGCTCACTGCCTCCTTGCGCTTGATCCGATCTGGATCGATGGAGGAGTCCCTTCAACCCCGCATCCCCGACCAGCGCCGGCCCGCACCATGCCTCCCTGCGCCGGTGGCCGGAGAGCCGTTACTGCCGGTGACTCGACCGAAGGAGCTCGCTCTCGGCCTCGGATCCGTGCTGCCATCGACCCATGGAACTCCGCCCCAACATGGCTGCCCCTTGAAGCTCATGCCCAACCGCCATTGTTGCCTAGATCCGGCCCGGACCGTCCGGATCTGTCCATTCCCGCCGCCACGAGCTCGCTCGCGCCGCCAGCCATCCATCACCGGAGCCACGACGAGCAGCGCCACTGCTGCATCTTGACGCTCTCTCGGGAGTAGCATGACACCCACTCTCGTTGACCGCTGGTGCGTGCACGTGGGCCGCCCCCTTCGCAAGGCCCAAGCGCTGGCCCATCGCCCTGGCCCATGCCGCCTCTGCCTTCACAAGGCCTAGCTGCACCAACGGGCCAAGGCCCGCAAGGTGAGGCCTCCCCTCGGTCAATTTAACGCCCAAGTATGAGGAATAGTTACCCGACGCTCTGTTTATATAAAAGTAACTAAAAACTGTGCACATTCATTTGTGGCACATTTTGTATAGCAACACATTCATATTATATATGATTTTAGGGTAGAAAAATCCATGGAGTTTATATGTGCATTTAGTTTTGTCATTTGAGCAATTTTGTGTGCATGTCATTTTTGTTAGGATGCCCTTTTGTTTATTTTGTGTGAATTAATCCATGCATATTTTGGAATAGTTGCAAACATGAGATATGCCCTTGGACATGTGTGCTAGGCCCTGGTATTTTTGGTTTCTATAGAAATGCATGTTTAGTTGTAATTTTTCTTGTTGCCAACATGCCATAAAAATGTGTTGTTTTGATGGTCTAAATATTTCTATGTCTGGCATCTGTAATGTTTTCTTGCTGTCTTGCCATGTGTTTTGCTGGTGGTCTATAGGTCCTTTGTGGTTGGTGTAAAGGAGTTATTTGTAGTTCACAATGTACTCTAGAATGATGTTAAGTTTCATGCCGATATATTCCCTGTAGCCTATAGTTTCACTGCTGTCAATATGCCTTCGTGATAAAAACTGCTCTGTTTAAAATCTAAGATTTTCCCTAATTCTGAAAACGTCTTAGTTCAATATGTCCTCTTGTGAGCTCATTTTCTATTGATCCATGCTTATAATTGATAACCCACAAGTATAGGGGATCAATTGTAGCCTTTCTCGATAAGTAAGAGTGTTGAACCCAACGAGGAGCTAAAGGTAGAACAAATATTCCCTCAGTTTCTATCGACCACCGATACAACTCTACACACGCTTAACGTTCGCTTTACCTAGAACAAGTATGAAACTAGAAGTACTTTGTAGGTGTGACGGGATAGGTTTGCAAGATAATAAAGAACATGTAAATGAAAACTAGGGGCTGCTAAGATAAAGTAACAATTAAGTTAGTTTAACGAGTGTGAAAAAGTGGTGGTAGGAGTTGCGGAATTGTCCCTAGGCAATCGATAACTAGACTGGTCATCATTATTAAAATTTTATATGAGGGGAGGCATAAGATAACATATTTCTCTACTTGGATTGTATGCACTTTTGATTGGAACTCTAGCAAGCATCCTCAACTACTAAAGATCATTAACGTAAAACCCAAGCATAGCATTATAAGGTATCAAGTCCTCTTTACTCCCATATGCAACAACCCACCTACTCGGGTTTATGCTTCTGTCACTCAAGCAACCCACCATAGGCAAATCATGAACACATTGCAACACCATACATCGAGGATCCGTCACACCTGCGCGACACGGATAACACCATAGGACAACACCAATAATAAAACATGCAAATCAAACCAATCATGATCATCAATCAACCCATTGGACAACAAAAATCATGATCATCAATCAACCCATAGGACACATCATTGGATAATAATATGAAGCATAAAGCACCATGTTCAAGTAGAGGGTACAGTGGGTTGCGGGAGAATGGAACATTGTAGATAGATGGGGGAAGGTGATGGAGGTGTTGGTGAAGATGACAGCATTGTTGGAGTAGATCGCCGTCACGATGATGGCCCCAACAGCGTTCAAGTGCCACCAGGAGAGAGGGGGAGAGAGCCCCCCTCCTTATTCTTCTTCCTTGACCTCCCCCTAGATGGGAGGAGGGTTTCCCCTCTAGTCCTTGGCCACCATGGCGGCATAGGGGTGAGAGCCCCTCCGAGATTGGATCTCTCTCTCTGTTTTCTTCTGTTTTTGCGCTCCCGGATTTTGGCCTTTCACCGTTTCTTAAATATCCGGAGATCCGTAACTCCGATTGGGCTGAAATTTTGAGGGGATCTTTATCCAAATTATAGATTTCTGGCGGCAAAAGGACAGATCCAACCGACCTAAGGGCTGGTCACAAGGTCCTAGGGTGCGACCAGGGGGTAGGTCGCGCCTGGTAGGCTTGTGACCTCCTCGGGCATCGTATCACGTTGATTCTTTTTCCGAAAAATCAAATATATTCCAAGAAAAATCTCGTAAGTTTTTATTGCATTTGGACTTCGTTTGATATGGATTTTCTGTGAAACAAAAAACATGAGACAAACATGAACTCGCACTGGGCACTGTATTAATATGTTAGTCCCAAAATAGTATAAAAAGTTGCGAAAAGTATATGAAAGTTGTAGAATATTGGCATGAAACAATCAAAAATTATAGATACGATGGAGACGTATCAGCATCCCCAAGCTTCATTCCTGCTCGTCCTCGAGTAGGTAAATGATAAAAAAGATAATTTTTGATGTGGAATGCTACCTAGCATAATCTTGTTCATATAATCTAATCATGGAATGACTATTAAGACACAAATGATTCAAAGCAATAGTCTATCATTTGACATTAAGACAATAATACTTCAAGCATACTAACAAAGCAATATAGTGGCAATAGAAAGTTATCCCTACAATATCATATAGTCTGCCTATGCTCCATCTTCCCCACACAAAGTATTTATATCATGCACAACCTCGATGACAAGTCAAGCAATTGTTTCACACGTTTTATGTTCTCAAACTTTTTCAACTCTCACGCAATACATGAGCGTGAGCCATGGATATAACACGATAGGTGGAATAGAATATGGTGGAGGTTGTGAAGAAAAAGGAGAAGATAGTCTCACATCAACTAGACGTATCAACGGGCTATGGAGATGCCCATTAATAGATATTAATGTGAGTGAGTAGGGATTGCCATGCACTGGATGCACTAGAGCTATAACTGTATGAAAGCTCAAAAAGAAACTAAGTGGGTGTGCATCCAACTTGCTTGCTCATGAAGACCTAGGGCAATTTGAGGAAGCCCATCATTGGAATATACAAGACAAGCTATAATGAAAAATTCCCACTAGTGTATGAAAGTGACAAAATAGGATACTCTCTATCATGAAGATCATGGTGCTACTTTGAAGCACAAGTGTGGAAAAAGGATAGTAGCATCGTCCCTTCTCTATTTTTTCTCTTTTTTATTTATTTTTATTTTTGGTGGGCATCTATGGCCTCTTTTTTTATTTGGGCTTCGTTGGCCTCTTTTATTTTTCATAAAGTCTGGAGTCTCATCCCAACTTGTGAGGGAATCATAGCTTCCATCATCCTTTCCTCACATGGGACAATGCTCTAATAATGATGGTCATCACACTTTTATTTACTTACAACTAAAGAATTACAACTCGATATCTAGAACAAAATATGACTCTATATGAATGCCTCCGGTGGTTTACCGGGTTATACAATGATCTAGCATAGCAAATGACATTAAAAAAGGACAAGCCAAGAAAACATCATGCTAGCTATCTTACGATCATGCAAAGCAATATGAAAATGATGGTGTGTGTCATAATAAACGGAACGGTGTAAGTTGCATGGCAATATATCTCGCAATGGCTATGGAAATGCCATAATAGGTAGGTATCGCGGCTGTTTTGAGGGAGGATATATGGTGGGTTTAATGCACCAGCAAAAGTTGTGCGGTACTAGAAAGGCTAGCAAAGGTGGAAGGGTGAGAGTGCGTATAATCCATGGACTCACATTAGTCATAAAGAACTCACATACTTATTGAAAAACTATATTAATCATCGAAGAAAAGTATTAGATGCATGCTCCTAGGGTATAGGTTGGTAGGAGTTAACCATCACGCGCTCCCGACCCTCACACAAAGGTTGACAATCAATGAACAAATCATGCTCCGACTTACTTACATAACGGTTCAGCATACGTGCATGCTACGGGAATCAAAAACCTTTACACAAGTATTTATAACAATCCACAATTAATCACTATCATGACCATAATATCACCATATTTATATCGCAAAACTATTGCAAGGAATCAAACACATCATATTCAGTGATCTACAAGTTTTATGTAGGATTTTATGACTAACCATGTGAATGACCAACTCCTGTTAACTCTCTAAATAGATATAAGTGAAGCATGAGAGTTTAATTATTTCTACAAAAGATATTCCCATGATCTAAAAAATATAAGTGAAGCAAAAGATCATTCTACAAATGGCGGTTTTCTATGTGTAGAGAAAAAGGCAATCCAAACTTCAAATGATATAAGTGAAGCACATGAAGCATTCTATAAAGCCATACTCAAAAGATATAAGTGAGGTGCAAAGAGCCTTCTATAAATCAACCAAGGACTTTATCATACCATCATGGTGCATTATTAAAATAGAAATAAAAATCACACGATGCTTCAAGATTTACGCATATCATGTGACGAATAAAAATATAGCTCCAAGTAAAATTACCGATGGTTGTTAGAAGAAAGAGGGGATGCCTTCCGGGGCATCCCCAAGCTTAGTTTCTTGGGAGTCCTTGAATATTACCTTTGGTTGCCTCGGGCATACCCAAGCTTAGTCTCTTTCCACTCCTTATTCCTTCATCCATTGTGATCTCACCCAAAACTTGAAAACTTCAATCACACAAAACTTAACAAAACCCTCGTGAGATACGTTAGTATAATAAAACAAATCACCAGTTTAAGTATTGTTGCTAACCAATTATTATTTTGTTTTTGCATTTTATCTACTATAATATAACTTTTCCAAGGCTTATACCACCAATACAATCGAAGTTTCATCAAAATGAGCAAAACAATGCATCAAAAATAGAATCTGTCAAAAACAGGACAATCTATAGTAATCTGAACATTCACCATAATTATGTAACTATAAAAATTCTGAAAGATTAGGAAAAAATAAAAGAATTTCATGGAAGTACTGTGTGATAATTTTAGAAGCTTTTGACATTCCCGCAAAAATGTAAATTCACGTACTACAGCCAAAGTTTTTGTTTTTGCACTACACACACCAAACAAGCAATCTAATCATCCTAAAGGAAAATCTTGGCAAAATATTTTTATAATACAATGGATTTGTACAAGGGGATAAATATTTTTGTTGAAAAGTTTCTGTAATCAAGATTCACAAAGTTTCCATGGGCATGAACAAAGTTCAAGGCTAGCCCCCACTTCAACGTTGCTCGTCTTTCTCACTTTCACTTTTATTTTTGAAATTTTTTTAAGTTCCACACTTATTTTTTTGTTTTTAAACTATATAAAAGCAAAAAAAAGAAGAATAAATTGACTCTCTAAACCTTCTGGGTTGTCTCCCTGGCAACGCTTTCTTTAAAGCCATTAAGCTAGGCATATAGTGCTCAAGTAATGGATCCACCTGGATCCCAAGGTATATCAAAGCCAATTTTAATTAACAGTGATTTGTAATTTAGTAGTGAGCACAAAGTAACATATATCATGCAACAACTAAGACTAACTCTCTTCCTATGCATTGGCATGTCATACAAGAACAATTCATTCACACCAAGTAAAGGCCAATCATAGCATATGTAGTTTCTTGCAATTTTATTGTATCAAAAACATAGAGAGGTGAAGATGTAGTTCCTATCTCATAATAATTGAAAGTAGGATCACAAAGCACATGCATATTATATCCATCAAAATCATCGTGTGTAATAGTAAAAGGCAACCTATCTATATAATCCTTAATAAGTGCAAACTTCTCCGATATAGTGTAGTTCGGAGAATTCAAAAAGATAATAGGACTATCATGTGTGAGTGCAATAGAAAAAATTTCATTCTTCAAATAAGGAACTATAGCAATTTCATCTCCATAAGCATAATTCATATTGGCATCATGGCCACAAGCATAGCAAGCATCAAGTTCATCAAAAAGGGATATTTTAAACGAATCCAAGGGATCATAGCAATCATCATAGCATTCATCCTTTGGTAAGGACGAAGGGAAATTAAGAAATGTATGAGTTGAAGAGTTACTATAATTAGAACGTGGGCACGGGTAGCTAATCCGCTCTTCCTCCTTTTGTTCTTCATTGTCCTCCTCATCTTTTTCATCTAATGAGCTTACAATTTCAACAATTTCCTCTTCCATAGATTCCTGCAAAATATTAGTCTCTTCCAAGGCAGCGGTCATTATTTCTATAAACTATTCAACATAAGCATTAGAAGCATAGTTTTCATAGCAATATTTAAGTATGACAAAATTTTCATATTCGTAAAGAGTAGCATCATAATTTTCAATGAAAGAAGCAATTTCATAGGCACCCTTAAAAGCAACAAATTCTTCAATTTGTTCCTTATCATTATAGCAATAGATAAGAGGATAATATTTCATTATCATTAAACACACATTGGTAGGGAAGGTGTTTTTTAGCTTCTTTAGAACAACAAGTAAAATCATGCAATTCTCACAAGTTCCAAGCATAACAAAACAAAGTATTAATCTGATGCCACAAGAGTTTCCCTTTTTGAGATATGTGGTGTCACACATAATGAGCATGCTCATTTAATGACTTTCCCTCAACTAAGCAAGTTGGGTTTTCAGCACGAGCACAAGTGGACCGAAGATGACCCAAGTAATATTCTTCGGTGGTATGGAACAATAGTGGTTCCTCAACTTTTGGAGCAGCAAGTACAACTAATATTTTTGGTATTTTACATTTTCTAGCCATATCTAAAGATAGAAATCAAGTTAGAACAGAAAATAAAAATTACATAGTGATAAAACAAACAAGCACACACTAGAATATACACACTATGCTATTGCTCCCCGGCAACGGCGCCAGAAAAAGGTCTTGATAACCCACAAGTATAGGGGATCAATTGTAGCCTTTCTCGATAAGTATGAGTGTCGAACCCAACGAGGAGCTAAAGGTGGAACAAATATTCCCTCAAGTTCTATCGACCACCGATACAACTCTACGCACGCTTAACGTTCACTTTACCTAGAACAAGTATGAAACTAGAAGTTATTTGTGGGTGTGATGGGATAGGTTTGCAAGATAATAAAGAACAAGTAAATAAAAACTAGGGGCTGCTAAGATAAAGTAACAATTAAGTTAGTTTAACGAGTGTGGAAAAGGGGTGGTAGGAGTTGCGGACTTGTCACTAGGCAATCGATAACTAGACCGGTCATCATTATTGCAATTTTATATGAGGGAGAGGCATAAGCTAACATACTTTCTCTACTTGGATCATATGCACTTATGATTAGAACTCTAGCAAACATCCGCAACTACTAAAGATCATTAAGGTAAAACCCAACCATAGCATTATAAGGTATCAAGTCCTCTTTACTCCCATATGCAACAACCCACCTACTTGGGTTTATGCTTCTGTCACTCAAGCAACCCACCATAGGAAAATCATGAATACATTGCAACACCCTACGTCGAGGATCCCTCATGCTTGCGCGACACAGAGAGCACCATAGGACAGTACCAATAATAAAACATGCAACTCAAACCAATTATGATCATCAATCAACCCATAGGACAACAAAAATCTACTTAGACATCTTAGGATGGCAACACATCATTGGATAATAATATGAAGCATAAAGCACCATGTTCAAGTAGAGGGTATAGTAGGTTGCGGCAGAGTGGACCATTGTAGATAGATTGGGTAAGGTGATGGAGGTGTTGGTGAAGATGACGGAGTTGTTGGAGTAGATCACCGTCACGGCGATGGCCCCGGCGGCGTTCCGGTGCCATCGGGAGAGGGGGAGAGGGCCCCCCTCATTCTTATTCTTCCTTGACCTCCCCCTAGATGGGAGGAGGGTTTCCCCTCTTGTCCATGGCCTCCATGGTGGAGGAGGGGCGAGAGACCCTCCGAGCTTGGATCTCTCTCTCTATTTCCTTCTATTTCTACGCTCCCATATTCTGGCCTTTCACCATTTCTTAAATATCCAGAGATCTGCAGCTGCAATTGGGATAAAATTTTGAGGGCATCTTTATCCAAAAATTATATTTCTTGTGGCGAAAGGACAGCTCCAACCATCCTAAGGGATGGTCGCAGGGGCCCAGGGCGCGGCCAAGGGGGTAGGTCACGCCTGGCAGGCTTGTGACCTCCTCGGGCATTGTGACACATTGATTCTTTTTCCCAAAAATCACATATATTCCAAAAAATCTCCATAAGTTTTTATTGTGTTTGGACTTCATTTGATATGGATTTTCTACGAAACAAAAAACATGCAACAAACAGGAACTGGCACTGGGCACTAGATCAATATGTTAGTCCCAAAAATAGTATAAAAAGTTGGCAAAAGTATATGAAAGTTGTAGAATATCGGCATGAAACAATCAAAAATTATAGATACGACGGAGACATATCACTAATCAACTTGTTTTTGATATATGAATTGTTGAGCATCTTGTAGGCTTAACCACCATGCCCTTGTTATGTATTTTAGGTCGATGTAGCTTGTTGATTTTTGGGTTGCAATATGCCATGTTGCTGTTTTGGGGCAGATTATACCCAAATTTGTGTTGGTTGTTGTGGTTGAACTGTAGCTCCGTTTTGGGCATGCCATATATGGAAATAGCTTATAATTTAATCTAGTATCATAATATCTTACTGCATTCATTATTTGAAATGTTTGTGGTTGTCATTTTCATGCATTTTTCATTCAAGGCATATCCATCTTGTGTTGGTCATATCTTTTAGACCGTAGCTCTGTTTTAAATGTTCTACATATGTAAGTTGACTAGAATAACGCGTAGAATTGCATGGAACACTTTATATTGCTGTTAACATCTATAAAACATGCTTAGGAAAGATCTGGACCAAAATCATAATATTCATATGAGGTCGTTTCGGAAATGATATATGTTGCTTCCGGCCTCATTTAAAATGCCTAGATGATGTAGTTGTTCATGCTACACCTCTTGACATGATAAACAACATTTAATATTGATGAGTACCTAAACTAGAGTGAACTAGATAATTCGAATGTGGTCTCGTCAATATGCAACTCATTGCAATTGAACTTCACTTAATGTGTAGTATTTGATTGTAGTGCTTTGCCATGCCATAATTAAATGCACATGAATCATATTGTTTTACGCATCATGTCATGCATATGTTGTGGTGTACCGTGTGTTGATTTTTGTTTTCAGCTTGTTCCTTCTCGATAGAGTTCCTAAAGCGTTTAGAGTGTGAGAACCTGTTCGACTATGTTGGCTCGTCTTTTTCATGGATTCGTTCTTTTTCCAAGCGGGATCTCAGGCAAGATGAACAATTCCTTGGATACAACTACTATCATTTCCATGCTATTTGTCTCATTTTCTATCGCTATGTCACATTACCTACCACTTGTATGTCCAGCCTCCCAACATTTCCACGATAAGCCTCTAACCCCTCCACATCCCAGCAAACCTTTGTTTGGCTATGTTACCACTTGCTCAGCCCTTCTTATAGCGTTGCTAGTTGCAGGTGCAAGCTATTTCCATGTGCAACATGGATATTTTTATATAACACAATATTATTGCTATTTAAATTTAACGCACATATATACTCGGTAAAAGGTGGAAGGCTTGGCCTTTTGCTCGGTGTTTTGTTCCACTGTTTCCGCCCTAGTTACTTCTGACATTAGTACTACATTTTGATAATAACAACTAAAATTGCATAGGGACCCGCCGGCACCCACAGATCTTTAATAAATAACCCGGGCCAGTGCTCCTCATGAGTGTTGGTCGAAAACAAAGCCACTTGTGGGTCCACCTCGGGGCAACTCGAGGGATTTCTATCAGTCCACCGTACGTAGTGTTCATCCGGTCGTGTCCTATGAATGAGATACGCGGCTCCTATCGGGTTCGTCGACACGATGGGTGGACTTGCTAGATTTGTTTTACCTTTCTCAAGCGTCATGTGCATGGAATTTCGGATACACGTCGGGCTATCTCGAGGTTGATATTTTCCTACAGAATATCCAAGGAGATCACTAGTTTCGTGGTCGAGGTTATTCCTGTGGCATGTGGTTTGATTATGATGGATTACTTGGAGCACCCCTGTACGGTTAAATATTTCGGAAAGCCGTGCCCGTGATTACGTGGCAACTTGGAAACTTTGTTTCACACACGATCATAGCAAACTTGACGTAAAGTCAAATAAAATACACCAACGGTGTGCGTAACTTTGACTATCTCTTCTCGTGAGTCCTTATCCGAGATAGAACACGGTGGGGTTATGTTTGACGTAAGTAGGTGTTTAGGATTACTTGGTGATCATTACAAGTTCACGTCCATTATGTGTAGAGCACCATACTTGCTTTTTGTATTCATAAGTTGGCCACTCAAATAAATGCTTAGTTGCTTGCTACAGCCTCACCACTTAATCATACCTCACCCATTAAGCTTTGCTAGTCTTGATACCTTTGGAAATGAGATTTCTGAGTCCCCTTGTGGCTCATAGATTACTACAAGAAAACTTGCGGGTACAGGTAATGCGATGATTTGACGTGAGCATGATGCTTGTTTGATTTATAGTTCTCCTTCTTCTTTGTCGTCAATCTAGGATGGATTCCAGGCGGCATGTAATGCCCAAGATGCGCGCCTATCCATATTAAGGCATGGGGCCTCGACAGGGATAGAGGCGCATCTAGTCGTTTCGCAAGTATAGTGTCATCACATACATGTATGAAGAGAGGAGTATAAGAGTTGGCTTACACTTGCCACATGCTAAATTACAATCCACACAGTTTATTCAAAACATCATTCCAAAGACAGGGTCCGACTACATATGAAAACAAATGAGAAAATTGATGCAATGAAACTATCTTGCTAGCCCCAAAGATCACGACCAAGGCCACTATACTCGTCTAGATATGTGATGTACATCCTGCCACGTTCCTCGTCATACTCCCATTGGAGCTGCATCACATCATCTCACACGATCTTGTCTGCACCTGCACTTGTATTTGTTGTAGTAATCTATGAGCCACGGGGACTCAGCAATCTCGCGACCGGGTACCGAGACTATTCAAGATTATTAGGTAGGATGGGGGTAAGTGTTTAGTTTGCAGCAGCACTAAGCATTTATGGTGTCTAACTTACGAGAACATGGATGTAAATATGTTGTCTACGATAAACGATCGAGAACAAGCATGATCGCTAAGCGATCCTGAACACCTACTTACGTCAAACATAACCCCACCGTGTTCTCTCTCGGTTCATGTTCACGAGCAGAGACGATCACGGTTACTCACACAGTTGGTGTATTTTATTGGAGTTTACTTCAAGTTAACTATAACCGGGTGTTCAACAAATATCCAAGTTGCCACTTAACCACGGGCATGGCTTTCCAAAAGATTTAACCCTGCAGGGGTGCTCCAACTAGTCCATCATAAATTAACCACACTCCGGGGGAATAATCTCGACCACGGATCTCGTGATCATCCTAGGCAACTACAAAGGAATTCCAACACCTCGAGATAGCCCGAAGAAAATCAAAGTTCCTCATGCAAGCCACTCAAGAAAGGTAAAACAAGTCCAGCAAGACCACCCGACATGTCAACGAACCTGGTAACAGCCGCGTATCTCGTTCTCAGGACACGACGGATGAGCGATGATTACCACGCCAATCACCGAGTTGCCCCGGGCGGCGTCAATAAGCTGCTCTGGGTTGGACCAACACTCATGAGGAGCACTGGCCTGGGTTGTTGATTAATTATCCACGGGGTTGCAAAGCCCTATGCAATTTTATTAAGTTGTTTAAGCGAATAGTACCAATGTTGGGTCTTGCCAAACAAGTTTTAATCTCAACCGAATAATCAAGGGGATCCCCATAACAACCCCGAACATGTTAGGAGTGCAAAATATGGAAACATAACACCGGTAACAAATAACTATGGTGGTAAAAGTGGAACAAAACACCGAGAAAAAGGCCAAGCCTTCCACCATACCAAGATATATATATATATATATATATATGTGTGTGTGTGTGTGTGTGCATTAAATAAAATAGCGGTTAATATTGTGATATCTCCAGAAATCCATGTTATCACATGGAAACAACCTGGACCTACAACTAAGAACGCTATAAGAGGGGCTGAGCAGCGGTAACTTAGCCACACAAGGTTTGCTAGGATGTGGAGGGGTTAGAGGCTATCATGGCAATGTAGGAGGCTTGACATTCAAGTGGTAGGTAACACATATGTAGTGATAAAAGCGAGACATCTAGCAAAGCAAAAATAGTGTCGGGATCCAGATACGATCATCTTGCCCGTTGGTTCTTCAGAGGGACAAAGAGTGGGGTCCTCGTAGTGGTACTCTCCTGGATCCTCGTACTCAGGTTCAACAGTCGCGTCTACCCAAGATAAACAGCAACAATAAACAACCAACCAAGGTGCGATGCACAAACAAGATGATGCATGATTCATTTGAAGTATTTAGCATGGCAATCCTGAGCTAGTCATGTTTCTCATGGAATAGTTAAGTTATTTATAATTCTGGAAAAAACCTCATGTTAAGTTGTTCGAACAATCATGATCATGGCAAATATGGATGCCTCATGCAAAATTTATGCAAATGCATATGTGGATCATAGGAAACGGAGCAACGGATCTCCCGCTACGCTCACGGCAAGTTACGAAGGCAAAATACAAGACAAAGAAGGCCACGGGCTATTCCTTTGTATTCCAAGGTAGCCACTGGTTAGGAATTTAAAAACCAACCACAATAGATCCAAAGATCAAGCAAAACCATGGAGCATAGCTCCCACATGTCACAAAACACTAAACACACAATCTGCCTCAAAACAGCAACATAGCAACTTTCACAGCAAATATCTAGAGCTACAGGAAGTTTCCAACCTCACACAAAACATGTACAGAAACTACATAACATGCTTATCAAATCATCCAACTACACAAACTGGAAAGGAAGCACATATCAATAAGCATGAAGCTCACAAGATGACATGATGAAACAGATTCTAGGGACTTAGTGAGAATCGTAGTTTTCTGGATCCTGAGTTAAGCTGATAGCAAGTTGACAGCAGAATCTAATGGTGATAGATACCACCTCATGGCATGAAAATTAACAGGATGGTAGAGGACAACATCTACTACAAAACACTAGCACTAAGCTTGAGCTAAAACTCAACTTATCACTTGGTAGCATCCACTCATCATGGCATAAAAATAATAACAGATTCTCAGACTTAGAAATATTTAGCATGTTGAAAATAGCAACATTTTAATAGCCACTTTGGAGCATGGTTCCCGCTCATACGCAATATTATCATGTCAAAAGAAAATACCATGGCATTCTACCTATGAAATACTACCACTTGCATGTTGACACCAATATCATAGCATGCAAAGATAAAATCATACAAAAATGACAAGGTAGCATCACAACAGAAAAATAGCAGTTTCATGAACTTGCTCAAAAGTGAAATCTAATAGCACCAATGCATTCCTTGGGTGATTCTACCCCAAAAACATATGTCACTCTCATATACTTGCATGGAACATCATAGCACAACACTAGCTTGAAAAATAACATACATTCCCATAAGCTAAAACTTACTAAAAATGCTCATAGATAAAAATGCACATGCCCAGAATTAGTAATCTACCAGAAAAGGAAATATCCTAAAATATCAGAATAAAATACTGAAACAATAATAAAAAACAATAGATAGGAGGGGGCCACCTGGCATAGACACCAGGGCCCCTTTGTGGATGACAAGTGGGGCCAGGGCCCACTTGTCATACACACACTAACAGACACACAAAGCACATACGTAGCAAACACACACACTCACACTGGATCTCCTGCCACAGGGGATCCTTCCCACTCAAGCACACACGTTGGCACACACACCACACTGCACAACCGCACCAAATCCCGTGTGGCCGCAGCAGATCTGCACACCACACACCACAATCACCCAATGCAAAAATAGGAAAAAGGGGGGCGCTGGGGATTCGAACTCGCGACCGTGAGGTCGTCACCCGGGTCGATTGACCATTGTGCTACATGTGCGCTATTGACCGAAGGGGGATCGGGCCCCTTAACTTCTAACCTTCTATGCATATCTGACGAAACTGACGAAGATTGACAGCGACGACAGCACGACGGCAACGAACTCGCCGGAGGGCTCCGATGACCAAATCGCGCGGCGGTGGGCACCACTACACACGCACAAACATCCTGCACACGCACACATGCGCACAGGGCCAAAGACGGGCTAGAGCGCTCCCGACAAAGAAGAACTCCTACGAACTCTCCGGACTTGACAGCGGGCAACGACGGTGAAAAACTAACGCTTCTCAAGCTTAGAGAGGATTGGATGCGGAACAGGGAGGAGCTCACCAAGAGGGGGCAGCGAAGGATCGAGCATGCGAGACGAGGGTGAAGGCGATGACGACGCGGGCTTAGAGCAGAGGAAGAAGAGGCGCGGGAGCACCCTATCCGAGGCTCCAGCGCGGATGAGGCCATCGATGAGGGGGAGCCTGGCCCCTCCTATCGACGGGAATGAGCTACGGGGATGGTCCCTGGCCTCCACGACATTCTTGACGCGAAGGGGCTCGACGGAGACACGCAGACGACGGCAAGGATGACTGGCGGAGGCTCTCTCAACTTAACTCTCCTCTCTTAACTTACCTGAGGAGAAGGAAGGGAGAAGAAGGGAGAAAGGAGGGATAGGAGAAGCGGCGACGAGGAGGAGGAACAGGGAACCCTACGGATCCGCTCCCTTATAAAGGGTCCGGCCTCAACGTCCGTGAGCTCCTCTCGTGGCGTCGGTGTCGAGCTCTCTCTGTGTGTGCTTCTCTGAACCTGACGGAAAAAGGACGGGAGCAGGTAGTCGCTAGCGCCGGGCTGGGCTGGCTAGCTGGGCCGCAAGGGAGGGAAGGCCCAACACTCTCTGAACTCTCTCTCAAATAAAAACAAAGGGATCTTACTCCTTTTAATATAAGCAAAAAAACAGATAAACTAACAAGCATGGTTGGCAATTATTTTAGAGAGAACAAATAGATTTTATGAAACAATAAATTGTACTCTTGTTATGAAAATGACCTTGGCATTTTTAGAACAAGTAAATTTACACATATTTAAAATATCATGAAATCTGTTGCCTTGTTTATTATATTTAAAAACCACAAACCCAAAGAACAAACTTGAGGTAAAACAAAACATACACATCAGGTTATTTAGAAGAGTTGGAACATTATTGCAGAATTTTAAAAACACAATAAATATAACAAGTGCAATTGAATTGAATATGGGGAGAAGGAATAGTTTTCGGAGTGGGAGGAGGAAGAGCAACACTCCAACAAGGCACACATCCATCACCCACATACACACCTCACCTCACAACACTTCACAAGCAAGCAAAGCAATAAGAAATATGCAAATGATATGATGAGCATGATGGCATGATGCATGATGCATGAGATGTAAATGGCAATGGAGCAAAATCATAAACATTCAAACCCATGGCAACATAGAGGTTCACAAGAGTTACGTGACCACAAGTGGAAAGGGTAGCACTTGGGCTGTTACAACTCTCTCACACTACAAGAGGATCTCAACCCGAGATCTAAGAACGAAAGAACTCTGGATATTCGGAACGGAGAAGATCCTCATGTTCCCAAGTAGCTTCTTTATCGGAATGATGATACCACTTCACCTTGATAAACTTGATTGATTTGTTGCGAGTCCTACCCTCAGTTTCTTTGAGAATAGCAACTGGATGCTCACGATAAGATAGGTCTTCTTGGAGATCAATGTCTTGGAGGTCAATGGTACGATCGGGGGTCTTGAAGCACCTCCGGAGTTGAGAGACATGTAAGACATCGTGCACATTTGCGAAATTCGGAGGAAGCTCTAGTTGATAGGCAAGTTCACCTCTCTTGCCGACAACTCTGAAAGGACCCACAAAGCAAGGAGATAGCTTCCCTTTAATTCCAAACCGCTGAGTGCCCTTCATGGGAGAGACTCTGAGATAGACTAGATCACCAACTTGAAAGGAGACATCCCGATGTTTGTTATCGTAATAAATCTTCTATTGGGATTGAGCTGCTTTGAGGTTCTCACGAATGACATGGCACATCTCTTCTGCTTCGGTGATCATGTCATTGTCCAAAATTTGATGCTCACTGCTTTCAGACCAATTGAGCGGGGTACGACACTTCCTGCCGTAGAGAATCTCAAAAGGGGCCTTGCCTGAGCTAGCCTGAAAGTTGTTGTTGTATGAAAATTCAGCGTATGGAAGGCAGTCTTCCCATTTCATGTCGAACGAAATCACACAGGCTCTGAGCATGTCTTCAAGGACTTGATTGACTCTCTCAACTTGACCACTTGTCTGCGGATGGAATGCAGTGCTGAAACGGATTTTGGTACCCATAGCAGCCTGGAAGGACTTCCAAAACTTGGAAGTGAAGAGGCTTCCATGGTCAGATGAGATGAGCTGAGGAATACCATGCAAAGAAACTATCCTTGACGTATACAACTCTACAAGCTGAGCTGCCGAGATAGATTCTTTGACCGGAAGGAAATGAGCAACTTTGGTCAACTTGTCGATAACCACAAACATGGCATCGTTGCCCTTCTTGGACTTGGGAAAACCAGTGACGAAATCCATCTCCACATGATCGAATTTCCACTCTCGAATAGGCAAAGGCTGAAAGAGACCTGCTGGATGTTGATGTTCCGCCTTCACTCTGTGACAAACATCACACTCATTCACAAACTGAGCAATTTCATGTTTCATGCGAGTCCACCAGAAGGTTTGCTTGAGATCTTGATACATCTTGGAACTGCCTGGATGAATGGATAGAAGAGAATTGTGTGCTTCGTCCATGATAACCTTCCTGAGATCACCTTTTGGAACCACCAAACGTTCCTCAAAGAATAAGGTATCTTTGTCATCAACGCGAAAGCACTTATACTTCAGAATGCCCTTGGACACACCTTTCTTCACTTTCTTCACCATTGCATTAAGAAGTTGAGCTTGGTGAACCTAATCTTTCAGAGTCGGAGAGACTTGAAGATTGGCAAGAAATCTCTATGGAACCATTTGAAGATTGAGCTTGTGGAAGGCTTCACAAAGCTCGGGTTGAAGAGCAGGATAAGACTGTTGCAGTACGCCTTTCGGCTGAGTGCGTCTGCAATGACATTTGCTTTTCCAGGAGTATACTCAATGCTTGGATTGAAGTCCTCAACCATTTCGACCCAACGAGACTGCCAAAGATTGAGATTGGGTTGAGTGAAAATGTACATCAAGCTCTTGTGATCGGTGTACACCTCAACTGGTCTACCCAACAACAAATGCCTCCAAGTCATCAGAGCATGCACAACTGCCGCCAACTCAAGATCATGAGTGGGGTAGTTCCTCTCGGCAGGCTTTAATTGACATGAGGTATAAGCAACTATCTTGTTATCTTGCATGAGAACACCACCAAGACCTTGGAGAGAAGCATCATAGAAAACTTGGAAAGGCTTTGATTGCTTGGGAGGAACAAGAACTGGAGCTGAAGTCAGTCTCTGCTTGAGTGTATTGAACACCACATCACACTCAGGAGTCCAAGCATACTTGACATTCTTCTAGAGGAGATTAGACAGAGGCTTAGCAATTTGAGATAATTTCTCCATGAATCTTCTGCAATAACTTGCAAGCCCGAGGAAGCTACGAAGCTGCTTGACATTCTAGGGAGGCTCCCACTTCAAGATATCCTCAACTTTCTCAGGGTGCACTTTAATGCCCTCGATAGAGATCACATGATCAAGGTACAACACTTCATTGATCCAAAACTCACACTTGGAAAACTTAGCATAGAATAGATGCTCTCTTAGCTTGTCAAGCACAAGCCGAAGATTCTCTACATGCTCTTCTTCAGTCTCCGAGAACACAAGGATAGCATCCAGATAGACCAAGATGAACTCATTCTTGAAAGGAGAGAATATGAAGTTCATCATTCTAGAGAAGGTTGGAGGAGCATTGGCGAGACCAAACGACATGACGGTGTACTCATAAGAGCCAAAACTCGTCCTGAAAGCGGTCTTTGGAATACTTCTTCATGAATGCGAATCTGATGATAGCCCATGCGAAGAACAAGCTTGGAGAAAACCTTGGCACCTTTCAGTTGTTCAAACAACTCATTGATGTTGAGAAGTGGGTACTTGTTTCTGATAGTCTTCTCATTTAATGGACGGTAATCGACACAAAGTCAGTCCATGCCATCCTTCTTCTTGACAAACAAAACACCACAAACCCATGGAGAAGAACTTGGTCTGATCAGACCCAGGCGTACTTGTTCATCTATCTACTTCTTCAACTCTTTCAACTCTTCGGGGCCAAGTTTATAAGGACGCTTGCAAACCGGTTCAGTTCTGGGCTCAAGGTCAATCACAAACTCGACTGGCCGGTGCGGAGGCATTCCTGGCAATTCTTCTGGAAAGACATCTTCATACTCACAAACCACCGGAATTTGAGAAATAGCCGAGATTTCACCCTTCTCATTAAGAGCAAAGAGACGGATTGTGTCATGGCAAGCTGCGAAAATAATCACATCTTGTGAAGGATGAGTCAATTTGACTTCTTTGTCTTGACAACCAACATACGCCTTGTTCATAGCCAGAAAATCCATGCTAAGAATAAGATCAATATCGAATTACCGAGAACAATTGGAGAAGCTAGAAAAGAATAATTGCCCATCTTGATAGAAACATCCGGAATAATCATATGCTAACTCATATGCATGCCCGGAGAGACCACACGAAAAGGACTTGCTAAATGTTCCACTAGTAACTCATGCATAGCGACAAAAGGCCTTGAAATGAATGAATGCGATGCACCAGTATCAAACAACACTTTTGCAGGAATAGAATTAACGGAGAGATTACCCATGATCACTTTAGAAGACTCCTCTGCTTTGGCTGCGTTCACCATGTTCACACGGACTGACTTGGGATTATACTTCACCATAGCATTGCCTGGAGGTCTGACTAGAGGAGGAGGCGAAAGACGCCACTGGTTGCACTTGTTTGAGTAGTGACCCTTCTGACCACACTTGTGACAAGTAACCTCAAAGAGCGGATGAAATTTGCCTAGTGGAGGAACATTAGCTGACTTGGGTGCCTGGGGCCTCTGCTGATATCCTGGGTTGGGTGGGTGGGAAGAACCACGACCACCGAACTGTCTCTGCTGCTAAGGAGGAAGAAAGGGAGGAGGAGGAACCCAATACTTCTGTTGCTTAGGGACCATCTGAGAGCTGGAAGAAGAAGAATAGGAATCCATGGAACACTTCCTTGAGTTCTCCAACTTGAGCTGCGTTGCCTCGACCTTCAAAGCCATGTTGTAGAACTGATCAAACTCACGAGGCTCTTGAAGGACCAGACCCGGTAGAAGCTCATCCTTGAGACCACCCCTGAACTGATAAATCATGGACTTGTCATCTGGAACATCTTGCTTAGCATAGCGGGCCATATTCTGGAAATTGATGTTGTACTGATAGACAGACATGCTTCCCTACTTTAGGTGCCTGAACTTCTCACGCATCTCCTGGAAAAAGCTTGTCGGAATGTAATGGGCCCTGAAGTCACGACAGAGATCGTCCCAAGTGACAACACGATCGCCCCTAGAGTCCTTGTATTGCTGCCACCAATCTGCTACATGACCCTTGATCTGGAACGACGCGAATCTGACAAAGTCCTCTAGTCTGACATTGCTACACTCAAAATGCTTACTCATGTCACGGAGCCAATCATCTGCATCGAAAGGCTGCTCACAACAGGTGGAAGACTTGGGATGGTTGGCAAGGAACTGGTTGAGCGTCGCAAACTGAGGCTGATTCTGGTAATTCCCTTGAAAGCCTTGCTGACCCTGATCTATTTCTTGCAACAGCCTGAGCAACATCTGGGTATTCACATTTGTTTCGGGCATCACAGCTTGCCAAGCTTCAGGAGGAGCAGGCGATGGCGGAGGTGGTGGAGGATCAGACTGCTCCCCATCACGACCCGAACTCCCACGAGTTGTTGGAGCCATCCTGGAGATGGACAAGAACATCAGCACACCATTGACAAGATGAATTCAAAAGCTGAATCAAATGCTTTGAAAGAAATTGAACGGATAATATAAACAACCTTCCTACTGAAAAATTAGTAAGAACGCCTTCTTCGGGTTTGCGATAACATCATTGATATTAGAAGCCACTTGCAATAACACAAAAGTATTGAGCTAATGTTGCTCAGAACAAATGTATATGCCCTCCTACATCTGAAGAAGATGATCCTAGATAACTACATGAGTTCCCAGCTAAGAACTTCCAAAAACTTTCTGGTTATGCAATCCGGTGGTGGGGATACAAGGAGGAAATATCTCACAAAACTAACAAACATACACCCCAACTGTATCCATCCTTCAACACATAACCAGGGGCTTTCGCAAGTCCATCTAACTCGGATCCTCGAAAGCACAACGATACTAACCATGGTGGTACCCCGGATGCCTCCCCAGTATTGGGTGACTCCGACCTTATCTCACCACGACAAGTATTAAAGCAATTCCGAACACCCTCCGTCCTGACATACTAAGGAAGCTGAATGATAACGATGTGTCAAGAATTCCCTGGAGCTCGACTCCCCGAAAGAAATCAAGTCAGACAGGAGGCACCAAGACAGAACTCCGTCACATCGGTATCATATAGTTTCCAAAATAACCGCGTGATCCTAAAAAAAATTTGAGTGAGAAGAGGAGTAGAATCAAAATTCCTAAGTCGAATACCTTTGTCCTTATCTCACCTAAATTCCTAAGTCAAATACCTAAGTCAAAGTACTGGGTGACTCAGACCTTATCTCACCATGACAAGTATTGAAGCAATTCCGAACACCCTCCGTCCTGAGATACTAAGGAAGCTGAATGATAACGATGTGTCAAGAATTCCCTGGAGCTCGACTCCCCGGAAGAAATCAAGTTAGAAAGGAGGCACCAAGACAAAACTCCGTCAAATCGGTATCATATAGTTTCCAAAATAACCGTGTGATCCTAAATTTTTTTTGAGTGAGAAGCGGAGTAGAATCAAAATTCCTAAGTCGAATACCTCACCAAAGTATATAAGAGGAGTAAAAAGAAACCTACTCTTCGATATAACTAGACTCAAAATAGTTTTTACTAGACTCGACTTGGCCAAGTTCAATCAAGCAAAGGGCTCCTATGGTCGTATGGCTCTGAATACCAACTTGTAACGCCCAAGATGGGCGCCTATCCATATTAAGGCATGGCGGCCTGGACAGGGATAGGGGAGCATCTAGTCGTTTTGAAAGTATAGTATCATCACATACATGTATGAAGAGAGGAGTATAAGAGTTGGCTTACACTCGCCACATGGTAAATTACAATCCACACAGTTTATTCAAAACATCATTCCAAAGGCAGGGTTCGACAACAGACGAAAACAAACGAGAAAAGAGATGCAATGAAACTGTCTTGCTAGCCCCGAAGATCACGACCAAGGCCACTATACTCGTCTAGATATGTGACGTACATCATGCCACGTTCCTCGTCATACTCCCACTGGAGCTGCGTCACATCATCTGACACGATCTTGTCTGCACCTGCACTTGTATTTGTTGTAGTAATCTATGAGCCACGGGGACTCAGCAATCTCGCAACCGAGTACCGAGACTATTCAAGATTATTAGGTAGGATGGGGGTAAGTGTTTAGTTAGTAGCAGCACTAAGCATTTATGGTGTCTAACTTACGAGAACATGAACGTAAATATGTTGTCTATGATAAACGATCAAGAACAAGCATGATCGCTAAGCGATCCTGAACACCTACTTACGTCAAACATAACCCCACTGTGTTCTCTCTCGGTTCATGTTCATGAGCAGAGACGATCATGGTTACTCACACAGTTGGTGTATTTTATTGGAGTTTACTTCAAGTTAACTATAACCGGGTGTTCAACAAATATCCAAGTTGCCACTTAACCACGGGCACGGCTTTCCGAAAGATTTAACCCTGCAGGGGTGATCCAACTAGTCCATCATAAATTAACCACACCCCGCGGGAATAATCTCGACCACGGATCTCGTGATCATCCTAGGAAACTACAAAGGAATTCCGACACCTCGAGATAGACCGAAGAAAATCAAAGTTCCTCATGCAAGCCACTCGAGAAAGGTAAAACAAGTCCAGCAAGACCACCCGACATGTCGACGAACCTGGTAACAGCCGCGTATCTCGTTCTCAGGACACGACGGATGAGCGATGATTACCACGCCAATCACCGAGTTGCCCTGGGCGGCATCAATAAGCTGCTCTGGGTTGGACCAACACTCATGAGGAGCACTGGCCTGGGTTGTTGATTAATTATCCATGGGGTTGCAAAGCCCTATGCAATTTTATTAAGTTGTTTAAGCAAATAGTACCAATGTTGGGTCTTGCCAAACAAGTTTTAATCTCAACCGAATAATCAAGGGGGTCCCCATAACAACCCCGAGCATGTTAGGAGCGCAAAATATGGAAACATAACACCGGTAACAAGTAACTATGGCGGTATAAGTGGAACAAAACATCGAGCAAAAGGCCAAGCCTTCCACCATACCAAGATATATATATATATATATGTGTGTGTGCATTAAATTAAATAGTAGTTAATATTGTGATATCTCCAGATATCCATGTTATCACATGGAAACAACCTGCACCTGTAACTAAGAACGCTATAAGAGGGGCTGAGTAGCGGAAACTTAGCCAAATAAGGTTTGCTAGGATGTGGAGAGGTTAGAGGCTATCATGGCAATGTAGGAGGCTTCACATTGAAGTGGTAGGTAACGCATATGTAACGATAAAAGCGAGACATGTAGCAATGCAAAAATAGTGTCGGGATCCGGGTACAATCATCTTGCCTATAGGTTCTTCAGAGGGACAAAGAGCGAGGTCCTCGTAGTGGTACTCTCCTGGATCCTCGTACTCAGGTTCAACAGTCACGTCTACCCAAGAGAAACAACAACAATAAACAACCAACCAAGGTTCAATGCACAAACAATATGATGCATGATTCATTTGAAGTATTTAGCATGGCAATCCTGAGCTAGTCATGTTTCTCATGCAATAGTTAAGTTATTTACAGTTCTGGACAGAACCTCATGTTAAGTTGTTTGAACATGCATGATCATGGAAAATATGGATGGTTCATGCAAAATCGATGCAAATGCACATGTGGAACATAGAAAACGGAGCAACGGATCTCACGCTACGCTCATGGCAAGTTACGAAGGCAAAATACAAGACAAAGAAGGCCACGGGCTATTCCTTGGTATTCCAAGGTAGCCACTCGTTAGGAATTGAAAAACCAACCACAATAGAGCCAAAGATCAAGCAAAACCATGGACCATAGCTACCACAAGTCACAAAACACTAAACACAAAATGTGCCTCAAAACATCAACATAGCAACTTTCACAGCAAATATCTAGAGCTACAGGAAGTTTCCAACCTCACACAAAACATGTACAGAAACTACATAACATGTTTATCAAATCATCCAACTACACAAACTGGAAAGGAAGCACATATCAATAAGCATGAAGCTCACAAGATGACATGATGAAACATATTCTAGGGACTTAGTGAGAATCCAAGTTTTCTGGATCTTGAGTTAAGCTGATAGCAAGTTGACAGCAGAATCTAATGGTGATAGAAACCACCTTATGACATGAAAATTAGCAAGATGCTAGAGGACAACATCTATTACAAAACACTAGCACTGAGCTTGAGCTAAAACTCAACTTATCACTTGGTAGCATCCACTCATCATGGCATAAAAATAATAACAGATTCGCAGACTTAGAAATATTTAGCATGTTGAAAACAGCAACATTTTAATATCCTCTTTGGAGCATGGTTCCCACTCATATGCAAGACTATCATGTCAAAATAAAATACCATGACATTATACTCATGAAATACTACCACTTCCATGTTGACACCAATATCATAGAATGCATGGATAAAATCATACAAAAATGACAAGGTAGCATCACAACAGAAAAATAGCAGTTTTATGAACTTGCTCAAAAGTGAAATCTAATAGCACCAATGCATTCCTTGGGTGATTCTACCCCAAAAACATATGTCACACTCATATACTTGCATGGAACATCATAGCACAACACTAGCTCAAAAAATAACATACATTCCCATAAGCTAAAACTTAATAAAAAATGCTCATACACAAAAATGCACATGCCCAGAATTAGTAATCTACCAGAAAAGGAAATATCCTAAAATATCAGAATAAAACACTAAAACAATAATAATAAACAATAGATAGGAGGGGCCCACCTGGCATAGACACCAGGGCCCCTCTGTGGATGACAAGTGGGGCCAGGGCCCACTTGTCATACACACACTAACAGACACACAAAGCACATACGCAGCAAACACACACACTCACACTGGATCTCCTGCCACAGGGGATCCTTCCCACTCAAGCACACACGCTGGCACACACACCACACTGCGCAGCCACACCAAATCACGTGTGGCCACAGCAGATTTGCACACCACACACCACAATCACCCAATGCAAAATAGGAAAAAGAGGGGTGCGCCGGGGATTCGAACTCGCGACCGTGAGGTCATCGCCCGGGTCGATTGACCATTGCGCTACGCGTGCACTATTGACCGAAGGGGGATCGGGCCCCTTAACTTCTAACCTTCTATGCATATCTGACGAAACTGATGAAGATTGACAGGGGCGACAGCACGACGATGACGATCTCACCAGAGGGCTCTGATGACCAAATCACGCGGCGGAGGGCACCACTACACGCGCGCAAACATCCTGCACACGCACGCACACGCATAGGGCCAGAGACGCGCTAGCGCGCTCCTGGCGAACTCTCCGGACTTGACAACGGGCAACGACGGCGAAAAACTAGTGCTTCTCAAGCGAACTAGAGAGGATCGGATGCGGAACAGGGAGAAGCTCAATGAGAGGGGGGAGACGAAGGATCGAGCATGCGAGATGAGGAGGAAGGCAATGGCGACGCGGGCTCGGAGTAGAGGAAGAAGAGGCGCGGGAGCACCCTGTCCGAGGCTCCGGCGCGGACGAGGCCATCGATGAGGGGGAGCCCGGCCGCGTCTAGCGATGGGAACGAGCTACGGGGACAGTCCCCGGCCTCCACGACATTCTTGACATGAAGGGGCTCGACGGAGACGCGCGGACGATGGCGAGGAGGATCGGTGGAGGCTCTCCAAACTTAACTCTCCTCTCTGAACTTACCTGAGGAGAAGTAAGGGAGAAGAAGAGAGAAAGGAGGGCGAGAGTAGAAGCGGCAGTGGTGAGGAGGAACAGGGAACCCTAGGGATCCGCTCCCTTATAAAGGGGCCGGCCTCGACGTCCGTGAGCTCCTCTCATGGCGTTGACGTCGAGCTCTCTCTCTGCGCTTCTCTGAACCTGACAGAAAGAGGACGGGAGCAGGTAGCCGCTAGCGCCGGGATGGGCTGGCTAGCTGGGCCGCGAGGGAGGGAAGGCTCAGCACTCTCTGAACTCTCTCTCAAATGAAAACAAAGGGATATTACTCTTTTTTAAATAAGCAAAAACCAGATAAACTAACAAGCATGGCTGGCAATTATTTTAGAGAGAACAAATATATTTTATGAAACCGTAAATTGTACTCTTGTTATGTAAATGACCTTGGAATTTTTAGAACAAGTAAATTTTACACATATTTAAAATAACATGAAATCTATTGCCTTTTATATTAAATTTAAAAACCAGAAACACAAAGAACAAACTTGAGGTAAAACAAAACATACACATCAGGTTATTTAGAAGAGTTGGAACATTATTGCAGAATTTTAAAAACACAATAAATATAACAAGTGCAATTGAATTGAATAGGGAGAGAAGTAATAGTTTTTGGAGTGGGAGGAGGAAGAGCAACACTCCAACAAGGCACACATCCATCACCCACATACACACCTCACCTCACAACACTTCACAAGCAAGCAAAGCAATAAGACATATGCAAATGATATGATGAGCATGATGGCATGATGCATGATGCATGATATGGAAATGGCAATGGAGAAAAATCATAAACATTCAAACCCATGGCAACATAGAGGTTCACAAGAGTTAGATGACCATAAATGGCAAGGGTAGCAATTGGGTTGTTACACGGTAGCCTGGGATAACATGGATGGATGTCATTTTATTGTTTGATTTCGTCTATAGTCATACCCTGCCCTTATGTATGATGGTTGAATATGTTTTTGTATTGATGTGATCTTGACTTATCTTGTGGTGAGTGTAATCCAATTCCAGATATGCATCTCTTTTGTACATGTACATGTAATGATATCCATTCTTGCAAAACGACGAGATGCGCTCCTATCCCTATCGAGGCCCTCGAGCCAAAATAAGGATAGGGTCGCATCTTGGGCGTCACAAGTTGGTATTAGATCTTGTACCGACCTAGGAGCCACTTTGATTGATCGGACTTGGACGAGTCGAGTCGAGTCTAGTGAAAAACTATTTTGAGTCTAATTATATATCGGTGAGTAGGATTCTTTTTACTCCTGTTCTATACTCTGGTGAGGAATTATGACTTAGGTATTTTTATTCTATTCCTCTTCTCGCTCAAAATTTTTTTAGGATCATGCGGATATTTTTGAATCTATATGATACCGATGTGACAGAGTTCTTCTCTTGGTGCCTCCTGTCTGACTAGATTTCTTCCGGGGAGTTGAGCTCCAGGGTATTCTTGTTAGGACGGAGGATGTTCAAAATTGCTTCAATACTAGTAGTGGCAAGAGGAATCTGGCATCCCGAGTACTGGTAGAGAGAGTTCGGATGTAATGCCATACTTAGTATCATTGTGTTTTTCGAAGGTATGAAGTAGACGAGCTTGCGGAACTTCTTGGATATGTATTGAAGGTTGCTGTTGTGGTCTTGTAGCTAATTACATTTAGTAGGTTCCTGGACCTACAACATGATAGCATAATCAAGAAAGATGTCGGAAGTTATTAGGTGGGAATTCAACTAGTTAACTAGGACTATCCTTTCAACAAATGCATAATGGTTATGTATTTGTTTCCGACTTGTTTCGTAAGTCTCATCCTTAGTTTTATCTTTGAATATGGTTATTCGTGCTGCTTCGATTTCAAGTGGTGATTTCTATCTTTCATAAGTAGTGTTCTCATATTTCTGTGAGAATGCTAATTCTTTTGCTCAATCAAGTTGTCATATCAATTCTTTTCAATCGGTGCGCTTCTCTTCAAGATAATTCTATCCTCTTCAATATTTGCAAGATCAATCCTCATATTTATTTCCGGAGTTCTTTTCATCCGTCTTAAGTTGTGTTTGTTTTTCCCACCCTCTCGCCCTTTTCTTCAATGATTAAATTCCCATCCAGGTGCCTTTCTCTTCACTAATGGTTCCGCTATCTTTCTTCTCTTTTATATCTGGCGATCCATTGTGAAGATGCTCAAGTGCTCAAGTTCATCATTCTTGTTCTTGTTCTCTTATCCGGTGGATTCAATTCAACCTCTCGATGTTCATCATATCCTTTTCATTCGTTCAATACTTTCCCATGTTGGAAATACTTAGTCAGATGTCTCCCTCTCTCTATTTATTTTTGGAGTGTTGAAGATATCTCCGAATACTTTCATTTCCATTTATATTCCCTTAAATTATCTCGAGGCTCGCAACCTCATCAAGTTCTTAATTAGTACCAGTGCCATCTTTTTCTAAGAAATTATTTCAACGGTGGTTTCTTTTGAGTGGGCCCATAACCCATAGGTTTTCCCTAGGATCTTACTATGACGCCCCCAATTTGACCGTGCGCTAAGCATACACGCAATGCGTATGACCAGGATTAGGGACTCACTAATCAATATCACAACACAACCCTAGACACAAATTAAAGTCATATAACTTCATATTACAAGCCAGTGGCCTCGAGGGCTCGAATATAAAGCTCGACAAGCACGAGTCAGCGGAAGAAAAATATATCTGAGTATAGACATAAGTTAAACAAGTTTTGCCTTAAGAAGGCTAGCACAAACATAACAATGGATCGAATGAGGTCATGCCTCCTGCCTGGGAACCTCCTATCCTACTGCTGGTCGGGGGCAGCCTCCACGTAGTAGTAGGCTCCTGCGATGGTGTAGTAGTCGTCTTTGGTGTACCCATCTCTAGGGCTCCATCGTCTGAACACAACAATCATATCGAGGGGCAAGAGGAAGCAAAGCAGCGGTGAGTACTCATCCAAAGTACTCGCAAGACTGAGATCAGAACTATGCTAAGTATGCATCAGTATCAATGAATGGGGTTATAGCTGGGCTGACTGTGGAAAGAAAGAATATAGGGAAGGCCTAGTCCTATCGAAGACTAGCATCTTCAGCATCTTGCAGCATTTGAAGAGAGTAGACTAGTATCTCGTATATAGTCATATTATTGTAGCAATTTTATTAAGTAACCACGCCCAGAGATTCTTCCTCGACTCCCTGCGAGGAAGCAATCCCAAATCCAACATTCATTTCAATTAAATTCACAATTTTAGTTGTAGTAGGTCAAGGTACAACTCCAAGTTGTCCTGTTACCGTGGACACGGCTATTCGAATAGATGAATTCTTCCCTGTAGGGGTGCACCGCATTTCCAACACACTTGATCACCTCTGGTCGGACACACTTTCTTGGGTAATTCCCGGCCTTGGGATAGCAACACGTTGTCGCCCCACCTAGACTCAATAGAGAGGCCATCCCGCCGGTCTAAATCCTAAGCACACAGGGGTCATGCGCCCACTTGCCCTTGCGCTCCTGCACGATACATAAGCGACCAAGGTCAGCCCTAGCACACCATAATCCAAGAGTTGTATCGTCCAGGCCACTCGGGCACGCGTCGCTGCATTGCTGACATCCGAAGAGCTTCGGCTGATACAACGACGCTGAGTACCCATAACTTCTCCCACGTGAAGGTTTAGTGCGTAAAAGGTCAAACGACCAACTCGGATCAAATACCCAACCCATTAGCATTTTATTAATGCAGGGCAAGCACGACCCATGAAGTGCGGTCCCGTCGCCCCGTCTCGAGGATGTGTGGCAAGGGACTCTCCTGCCCATCCACGCCTCATCATCACCAAACCATGGGTACCCCTCAGGGCCGACCCATCACCAACATGTTTCTGTAACCAGGTCATTGTAACTATGTGTATAAAACATCAAGCGGAACCTGAGGAATCACCCTCAAAGGGTCCCACTCGGTGAAATCATCAAGGTGGACTTAGAGGAATCACCCTCGAGGGTCCCACATTTGAGGGGTTGTGCAACAGAGTCATCGTCGGGAGTGGTGAAGGAGGAATCACCCTCGATAACCATGACCAACTAGCTGTAGTACAGAGTTAGCATCATGAGTACTTGATGAGGTATCACCCTCGGTACTCAATAGTAGCTCTGTAAAGTCGTACAACTAAGGGGTGTGCGGTGATGTGAGGGGCCTAGCTTGTCGGTCATTTGACCGAGTCTTCGAGTCATCAAAGAAGAAGCAGGGGCAACTGGGTCTAAGGGGGTCATAGGGGACTCATTGATCAACCTATACTAAGTAGTTGATATGCTTGCAGGTATAGTAGCAGTTTATCAAAAACAGGCTATGCATCAGAATAGGAGCTAACTAATACAGTAGCAAAATCTAATGCAAGAATGAGAGGGAAATAATTAGGCGATATCGGAATGCTCAAGGGGTTTGCTTGCATTGCTGCTGCTGCTACAAAGGCATGATCGTCAGCGGTGGTACCCGGCAGCAGCGTTAGTCTCGGGGTCTACCGGTAAGAAGAGGGGGAGAAACAATAAATATAAAGCAGATAAATGCATCACAATGCATGACATGGCAATATGCAGGGCTAGGAATGCACTAACACAATACTACACATCGCAGATGGGTCGGAAGAATACCTGACGATATTTTCCGGGTCTCGGGCTGCTACCGAAAAGACGAAAACGATGGAAATGTTCCATGTTCGCTATGTCACGAGCATGTGACATACTAACAGACAGCGTATTCGGATTCGTGGGATTTTTCTCATCAACTTTCATGTATAAATTATTTTCATCCGAGTTGCGGATTATTTTATATTAATTTTTAAAGTTGTGCTAATATTCTGAAATTAAAATAGATTATTTTAATTCAATAAAGGAATTATGACATCAGGATGATGTCATGCTAACATCAGCAGTCAACAGTCCCGTATGTCATTCTCACAATACTAATTAATGTTTAATTAATATTTAATCAAGTTAATTAGGGGGTGGGACCCACCTGTCATTCCCTGTTAAGTGAATTAATTAACATAATTTATTTAAGCAAAATAAGTTAATGTTAATGGGGCTGGGCCCACATGTCATTCACATTAATTAACAGTTAAACTTAATCATCTAATTAATTAACTCACTGATTAATTAATTATTTAAAATATTTTTATTTACATTTTATTTTTGCAAAATGTTTAGGGCGGTGGGCCCCGATTGCCATTGGGGTGTGGGGTGGGCTTATCCCCCACACCATACAGATCGGAACCAAGGCGAGACCAGGGGCCACCGACGGCTCGCCGGCGGCCATGAGCCACACGGGGATGTGAGGGGAGCGGCGACGGGGCCAGGGATGGTGAGCGGTTGCGTGTTGCGAGTGCAGTGGCGGCGGACGACCGGTGAGTGCGGCGCGCGGGCGCGGTGAACGCGGGCTGGCCGCGAGTGGGCGCAAGCGGCCGCGTTGGGGCCGCGATGATTGCGTGCGAGAGCGAGGAGGTGCAGCGGGGTCTGTGCATGGCACGGTGACGGATGGCAAGCCCGGTCAGGCACGACAGTGCGCGAGACAGGGTCGAGCGACGAGCGGGGCATGATGGCAAGGCTGCCGGAGGCCGCAGCAGCGCGGTCGGAGCGTACCGGCCAAGGAGGGGGAGGATAGAGAGAGGAAGAGCCCCGATGAGCTCACCGGCGGTGCTGAGAAGGGGGGCGGTGAGGCTCGAGGGGGTCACTTGCGGAAGAGGCAAGGAGGCGCAATGGCGGCAAGTAGCCCCGGCGACGGCGTGGGGTGGCATGGGGTGGCCGCACGGCGGCAGCCCCGATCCAGATGGGGATCGAGGAGGAGAGGGGCTGAGGTGGTCTGGTGGGGGAGGAAGGCCATTGGCGCGGAGTGGCGATGACGGTGTGGTGCCGGTGGCAGGCTGGCGGCAGCGGAGGAGGGCCGGCGGCAGAGCGCGTCGCCCCTGATCCGATCTGGATAGGGCGCAGGGGGAGAGGGGTTTTCTCTTTTTCTTTATTTTTGTTTGTTTGTTTGTTTTATTTTCTTATCTTTACTTTTCAATAGTTTCTGTTTTATAATTATTTAGAGCACTTAACCATTTTATAATTTGTTGGTTTCTATGCCACAATTACCTATGAATTATTTGCCGCATTATGGACATTTTAGATTTCACATGTGACAAATTTGAATCTTGACTTTAGATTGTATTTGAATTTGAATTTCGATTTGGATCAAGCGAAGATTAGCAAAATGGATTAGCATAACCCATAGGTTACTATAGAAATAATCCAGGGCGTCACAATTCTCCCCTACTAAAAAGAATTATCATCCTAAGAATTAAGAAGTAGAAGGAAAGAGCCCGGGGTATTCTGCACGAAAATGATCTTCGCGTTCCCAAGTGGCTTCATCTTCAGAATGATTCGCCCACTACACCTTGAAGAATTTGGTAACCTTCTACCGAGTCCGACGCTCAGTTTCACCAAGAATGCAGACCGGTTGCTCTTTATGAGAAAGGTCTTATTGCAGCTCAAGCATATCATGATCCACTTCTCGGATAGGATCCTTGAAGCAGCGACGAAGCTGTGACACATGGAACACATCGTGAACCTGAGAAAGGTTAGACGGCAGTTCCAGTTGATATGCCACTTTACCACGGCTTTTGAGAACAGTGAAAGGACCAATATATCGAGGAGCCATCTTGCCCTTGATCCCGAAACGGTGTGTACCTCTCATTGGTGTGACTCGAAGATAAGCCCTTTCGCCAGGTTGATAGATCATATCCTTGTGATGACGGTCCTACTGACTCTTCTGACGAGACTGAGCAGCCTTCAGATTTGCATAAATACTGCGGACTTGGTCTTCGGCATGTTGGAGAATATCTGAACTGATAAGTGTGAGTTCCCCAGTTTCTGACCAATTCAGAGGAGTCTGACACTTACGTCCATATAACACTTCAAAGGGAGCCATCTTCAAACTAGCTTGATAGCTATTGTTGTAGGAGAACTCAGCATACGGGAGAGATTCCTCCCATTTCATACCGACAGAAATGACACAAGCTCGAAGCATGTCGTTGAGAATCTGATTGACTCTTTCAACTTGTCCCTGGGATTGAGGGTGAAAAGCGGTGCTGAATGAAAAATGAGTTCCCATAGCTTCCTAGAAACTAGCCCAGAACCTTGAAGTGGATAATCTGCCACGGTCTGAACTAATCACCAACGGAATACCGTGGAGTGAAAGAACTTTGGACATGTAGAGAGTTGCCAGCTGACTAGAAGTAATCATTTCTTTGACGACTAGAAAATGTGCAACCATGGAAAGTCGGACAATGACGACAAGAATAGCATCATTACCTTTCTGTGACCTGGGAAAACCAGTAATGAAGTCCATTTCAACATGATCCCATTTCCATTTGGAAATAGAAATAGGTTGTAGAGTTCCAGTAGGCTTTTGATGTTCTGCTTTGATCTGACGACAAATGTCACATTCTGAAACATAGCGTGCAATCTCTTGTTTCATGTTTGGCCACCAAAACCTTTGGCGGATGTCTTGGTACATCTTGGTACTCCCCGGATGAATAGACAGAGGTGCATCATGAGCTTCCTTCATCACTTTTCTATTTACATTCAGGTTTTCCTTCTTTGTGGGAATGAATAAGCGAACCCTAAAGTACACGACGCCATCATCAGCCACGGTGAAGAATGAGGGTTTACCTTCCGCAAGATATCGTTTAATCTTTTCGACTTCACTGCAATAGATTTGCATATCTTTGATATTGTCCACGAGATCTGGCACAACAACCAGGTTACTCAAAGAACCCTGGTTAACAACATGAAGGTTCATCTTGTGAAACTCCGGTGGAGGTGGAATGAGATAACCCTGAGGATCAATATGGAGGTTCACCTTGTGGAATTCTTCTTGAAGAAGGGGGTGAACCTTATGAACCTGAAGGTGATTGTAGTATGACTTGCGGCTCAAAGCATCAGCCATTACATTAGCCTTGCCTGGTGTATAAGAAATACCCACGTTGTAATCCGCTATGCGCTCCATCCATCTTTGTTGACGGAGGTTCAAATCTGGTTGAGTAAACAGGTACTTCGGACTTTGGTGATATGTGTAGATCTCGAATCGATTACGAACAAGGTATTGCCGTCACTCCTTCAGTGCATGTATTACTGCAGCAAGTTCAAGGTCATGAATTGGGTAGTTCTCTTCATGAGGATGCAACTGACGAGAGGCATAAGCAACCACTTTGCGTTCTTGCATTAGGACACAACCTATTCCCTGATGCGAAGTGTCACAATAAATGACAAAGTCCTTACGAGTATCCGGAGGAGCAAGCACTGGAGCAGATGTCTGCTTGTCCTTAAGTGCTTGAAAGCTCCCCTGACATTTTTCTGTCCACTCATACTTAACACCTTTATGGAGCAGATTGGTTAAGGGCTTGGCAATCTTGGAGAAGTTCTCAACGAATCGACGGCAATAGCTGGCGAGTCCGAGAAAACTTCTGACTTGCTTGACATTCTTTTGGGGAGTCTAATCAAGAATAGCCTGAACTCGTTCAGAGTTGACCGCAATACCATCCTTGGAGATCACATGACCAAGGTAGGTTATTTCATCCATCCATAACCCACACTTGGAATGCTTGGCATATAGCTGATATTCTCGAAGCTTCTCCAATATAAGACGAAGATGTTCAACATGCTCTTCTTTATTCTTGGAGTAAAATAGGATATCATCCAGATAAACCACGATGAATTTATTGAGGTAATCCATGAATATATAGTTCATCAGGCGAGAGAAGGTTGTTGGATCATTGGTTAAGCCGAAGGACATAATGGTGTACTCGTATGAACCATAGCGAGTAACAAATGAGTCTTGGGAATATCCTCTTCACAAACCCGGATCTGATGGTAACCCAACCTCAAGTCGACTTTTGGAAATACTGATGAACCAGCAAGTTGATCATACAGATCGTTGGTTCGAGGAAGCGGATATTTGTTCTGAATTGTAGCTTGGTTGATGGGTCGATAATCTTGGACCAATCGATTTGTACCATCTTTCTTCTTGACAAAGAGAGAAGGTGCTCCCCAAGCAGAGGAACTTGGATGAATGAACCCTTAACGAAGCGAATCATTTCTTGTTTTAGTTCAAGGAGTTCATGTGGAGGAATCTTATATGGACGCTTGGCTATAGGAGTGGTATCAAGTACCAGGTCGATGACAAACTCAACAGCTCTTATAGGGGGAATCCCTAGAAGCTCTTTCCGGAAGACATCTTGGAAGTCTCGGATAACTGGAATGTTTTCAATCCCTTCAACAGGTAACACATTTAATGCATTTAAGGCATATAGCCGGGCTTCAGCATTTAATAACTTGGAAAGAGTCGGTGTCCCTGAGTGTCCCACAACCCAGAACACGAGGAAACTCGAATCAGTGAAATATCATAGTTGATAAGGAGCTCATAAAAAGTTATATAGCTCCGTGATATTCTCGAGATACCAATGATCAAACTTGGAGGTAGATAAAAATAAAGGTTAGACTAGGATGTGTGGAGGATAACCACTTTAACTTGTCTTAGAATGAAACCAAAGTAGAACAACATGGTCAGAAACATGATTGCAAAGGGCAAGATCAAAGATACAAGATCAAATCATACAATGAATGATTATTGAAAGGAGAAGCTTCTATGATAAGATCAACATTGTTTCCATGGGCATGAACACAATGTTCAAGGTCAACTCCCACTTCATCAATGCATCACCTTCGTTTTACACCTCGCCTTTGGTGAATTCATAGTTTTGAAAGATTATCTAGCAAAACACTAGAAAAGTATGACCGTGAAAACTGTCGTGTTCACACAAATTAAGGAAGGCATAGGTCCAACCCATCGGGGCATCTTAGGAACATATACCACAAGCTTCAAGAGTAATTAACACATGCTTGACAATAGAGCATGGATGACAAAAGCATATGGTACAACTTATTAGAGGGAGAAGGCAAAATCTACCAATGGCATCATGTATCAGGGGAAGAACATCACAGTAATTCTGAATTTGAAGGATGCTATCAGATAATAACCCAACAATGGGTCTGGTGGTCCACAGAGGACCTGCAGTGAGTATTTGTACTCAATCAGAGGGAGAAAGAATGCAAGGCATCAGATTATAGAACACCCAATATTTCGATGCTTAAATAATCAAAGGAATTAAGATTCCCAATTTGGTGTATCAGAATGAGATGCTTCGATCAATACAAATAAGTTGAAAAGACTTAGATGGATAATCAACCAAGGTTGATTTAACGAGAACCAACTCCTGATTGGAAAGACGTCTGAGCCAAAAAGAAATTTTTACGAGAAACCACTGATGACTGCGTGCATTCACACACGGGTTGAATCAATAAGGTCAAAATGAAAACCACAAAGGATTTTAATGGATGTTGCAAGACATATGGAACTAACCATAATGCAAGAAGGTGAGGAAGGTCAAGAACAATAGGCTACTGGGAATTTCAATAGATCGAATAGCAATTCGAAGGACTTGCAAAACCCATGACAACTGAGGACGAACGAATCCCTGATAAGATAATTCGATGTACCTTATAATAACAAGAGAAACTGGAAATGAGTACGAACGACAGTTGTATGTAGTTATCCATAGGGGTTGACGGTGGAAGGGAAACGCAAACAAGATGAGCACAAGTTCTCGGGAAAACATCAGAGTATCTTCAGGGTCTTCTGGTGAATCAAGCCAACGTCTGGAATGAGGGGCTCTCCGGGAGGAAGTAGTTATGAGAACCTAGAGTTAGAGTTAGCAAAATCTTTAACACAAAAGAGAGAGATCAGAACCCAGAGTATAGACGAGGAATAAATGATCTTAATACCACCCGATTGAGATGTGGGCCTGTAAGCCACACAAAAATGTTAGCAAAAGTTTTTGAAGTACAAGACTCAACTTCAGCCAAGGAGTTGGAAAGGGGGCTACCTACAAGCAGTCGGCTCTACCAACTTGTGATGCCCCCAATTTGACCGTAGGCTAAACATACATGCAAAGCATACGACCAGGATTAGGGACTCACTAATCAATATCACAACACAACTCTCGACACAAATTAAAGTCATACAACTTCATATTACAAGCCAGGGCCCTCGAGGGCTCAAATACAAATCTCGACAAGCACGAGTCAGCAGAAGCAAATAATATGTGAGTACAGACATAAGTTAAACAAGTTTTGCCTTCAGAAGGCTAGCACAAACATAACAACGGATCGAATGAGGCGAGGCCTCCTGCCTGGGAACCTCCTATCCTATTGCTAGTCAGGGGCAGTCTCCATGTAGTAGTAGGCTCCTACGGTGGTGTAGTAGTCATCTCCGGTGTACTCCATCTCTGGGGATCCGTCGTATGAATGCAACAATCGTATCGAGGGGGAAAGATGAAGCAAAGCAGCGGTGAGTACTCATCCAAAGTACTCGCAAGACTGACATCAGAACTATGCTAAGTGTTAGTGCATCTAGTGCCCCTTAGTGATTTTGGTGTATTGAAGACTTATAGGTTAAGGCACTTATGTGTTTGTGAGTGTACACAGGCTCTATAAGTCGATGAGGGTTTCATATATCCGGAGATTATCGACGCCTAAAAATGTATGTCTTCAACTGAAGACTTTGCTGAAGAATTTGTGAAGACTTTGGTGAAGACTTTGTGAAGACTTTGAAAATGAAGAAGTTGGTGTGACCTTGAAGATATGAATGAGGAATATGAAGCGTGAAGACTTTTTTCCATAGTTTCATTTCCTTATTTGAGTCATAGGAAACACCGTACTGTTAAAAGGGGTCGAGGTAATACTAACGAAAATTTCCAACTGATGCTCAACTCCAGAATCCTCAACCTATACAATCCTTCGAGTGAAGCCTTTGGAAATCTCTTACGGTTCAAACAAGTTCTTTAGTGACAGAGACGTAGTTCTTCTAGTCTTTGAGGAAATTGATCTGACTGAGGAGTTAGGATTTAACCAGTGTGAATTGCCTACAAGTGAGGAACATGATAAGCCTGAGGACTTTCATAGCTCAAAATACCGACCGTTGTTGTGCTTAGTGCTAGCTATCCCCAATCATTCTTATCCACATAACGGTCATATTATTGGGTGCATTTATGTCTTATCATGTCGGGTTGCACTCTGGCTATAAATTGCCACCCCCACAACCACTAGTTGGTTGGCTGCTCCGAGAGAGAACTGACACTTGTCATTTGAGAGCAACCCATCCCCACCTCAAATTCTTCAAGTTACCTTGTTCATCATTGCTTATCCTGTATCACGCTACTTACTATTAGTGCATGTTTCATTTCATCATGAAGACTATGCTGTTACTATGTTCCTCATGCACTTGAGTACTTATTCCGCTGCTAGTTATTCAACACATTTCAAATTCCTCAAAGTTGAAATTCCTCAAGTGATGAATTTGTAAAAATCGCCTATTCACCCCCCCTCTAGTCGATATAACGCACTTTCAATTGGTATCAGAGCAGGTACTCCCTCACTCTGTGTGATTTTGGTTTAACCACCTAGAGTTCTAGTTATGTCGACCGCAGGTATGATCAAGGTTTCCGTGGGGTGTCCTACCTTCGATGGGACAGACTACCCCTACTGGAAGAACAAGATGCGTATGCACCTTGAAGCTATTGACAACGATCTCTGGTACATTGAGGAAAATGGTGTGCCCTCTGTCACTCCCACTGTTACTACTGCCAATGTGAAGAGATTCAAGCAACTTGACTCTCAAGCGAAGAATATCATCTGTGGCCATCTGAGCAAAGGTCAGTATGGTAGAGTGAGTGCTTTGGAGACTGCTAAGCTTATCTGGGATAGGCTGTCCAAAGTCAATGAAGGTGTTTCCACTCAATGTGACTCTCGTGTTGATGTTCTTTGCAATCTCTTCAACCGCTTCAAGAGACTTGACAATGAAAATGGTCAGCAAACTTTTGATCGTCTCACTGATATCTCCAATGAGCTTCAAGCACTGGCTGCCACCGATATCACTAACCATGAAGTGGTGAAGAAACTCCTAAGATCTCTTGACTCCTCATTCGATACTCTGGCTTTGATGATTCAAGAACATGGAGACTACAAGTCACTTGATCCTGCTGATATTCTTCAGAGACTCAATACTCATGAATTCCAACAAGCTGAGAAGAGAGACCTTTATGGGCCAAGCTATGGAAGATCTCGTGCTCTGAAGGCGAAAGCAATTTCCTCATCCGAAGAAGAAGATTCTGACAGCAGCCTTGGTGATCCTGAAGAACTAAGCCAGGAACTAGCAATGCTCGTGAGGAAATTCCAGAAGTTCTCAAGGAGAGGTGGCTTTGGAAAGTCATCAAAAAGTGGCTTGAGGAAATCAGATTCCTCAGAAGACTACAAGAAAAGAACCTGTCATCATTGCAAAAAGCCTGGTCACTTTATCTCTGACTGTCCTCTTTGGGAAACAGATTCAAAGAAGAAGAAGAAGTACAAGGAGGATAGTTGTGATGACTCAAAGAAAAAGAAGAAATCTTCAAAGTCCTCATCTTCAAAGTCCTCAAAGCACAAGAAGAATGGTTCTAGAAAGGCTCGTGCACTCATCGGCAAGGAAATGGATTCTACGGAAGAATCTGAAGAATATGAAGAAGAGGAAGAATCTGAGGAGGAATCAGAATCTGGCTAGCTCTAGCCTTGCTCTCGCTACTGCTTTCGTCAGCAAGTCCATCTTCAACGATGAACAATATGACTACTCCAATGACTCTGACATCAGCAATGATGATTATGCTCCCACCTATTGCTTCATGGCAAAAGGATCAAAGTATGATACTCCAAAAGCTACTGAGTGGGTCCTCGATAGTGGATGCACAAACCACATGACTGGTGACAAGAATCTACTGATGAATTTTCCACTCACTCCATCTCCTCTGAAGCATATCACCTACGCAAACAAAGGAAAAAAGCAAGGTATTGGGACTTGGTAAGGTTGCTATCTCAAAGGACCGAACATGGATAAGGTGATGCTTGTTGAATCCCTTGGATTCAACCTTATGTCTGTCTCAATGCTTTGTGATCTTGATATGATCATCGTATTTGGAAAATATCATTGTGTTTTCATCATGGAATCTGACAATTCGAAAGTCTTCGAAGGCTTTAGGAGAGGAGACTTGTATATTGGTGATTTCTCTACAGGTCCTCAACCTGCCACATGCTTACTTGCAAAGTCTTCAGAAGGCTGGTTGTGGCATCGACGACTTGGACATGTTGGTATGAGGAACTTGCACACGCTCGTGAAGAAAAAGCATGTCATTGGCATCGAGGGTGTCAAATTCCTCAAGGACCACCTCTACGGTGCATGTGAATCTGGAAAGATAACCAGATCCAAGCATTCCTCGAAGACAATCATGACCACGACTCGACCCTTTGAATTTCTTCACATGGATCTCTTTGGCCCCACTCATTACTCCATACTAAGAAATCCTTCAGGTTTGTATGGCTTTGTCATTGTTGATGATTACTCTCGTTACACTTAAGTGCATATTATTTTGTACAAGAATGAAGTGCAGGATGTCTTCAGACGATTTGCTTCAAGGGCCTCCACCAACTTCGGCGTCAAGATCAAGCATATTAGGAGTGATAATGGGACTGAGTTCAAGAACACTAATCTTGATGAATACCTTGATGAACTTGGTATTACTCATGAGTTATCTGCCCCTTATACTCCTCAGTAGAATGGCGTTGTGGAGTGCAAGAACAGGACTCTAGTTGAGATGGCTCGCACGATGCTTGATGAATACAAGACTCCTCGTCACTTCTGGCCTAAGGCAATTGATACTGCATGCCACATCATCAACAGGGTATATCTTCACAAATTCTTCAAGAAGACTTCATATGAACTTATGACTGGCAAGAAACCCAATGTAAGTTATCTCAAAGTCTTTGGTGCAAAATGCTGGATCAGAGATCCTCACCACAGTTCTAAGTTTGCACTGAAAGCACATGAAGGTTTTATGCTTGGTTATGGAAAGGACTCGCACACCTACAGAGTCTTCAACACCTACCATCACAAGGTTGTTGAAACTGTAGATGTGCGGTTTGATGAAATTGATGGTTCGCAAAGAGAGCACCTGCCTTCTGTGTTTGATGAACAGTCTCCTAAGGAATCCATTAAGCTGAAGGCAACTGAAGATATCATACCCACTGAGGAAGTCATTCCAACGAATCAAGACTTTCATGTTGATACACCTGAAGAAAATGGTGTTGAAGGAAGTCCTCAGCCACATCAACCTGCTCATCCTAGAGTTGCAAATGAAGTACAGATTGACAAAATCATCGATGACATCAATGCACCAGGTCCCCTCACTCGCTCAAAAGCTTCACATTTAACTAACTTTTGTGGGAACTTTGTGCCTTTGTCTCTATCATAGAGCAGCACCAAAGTTGATGAAGCATTCAAGGAGCCTGAGTGGATTCAAGCTATGCAAGAGGAATTGCATCAGTTCAAGCTCAACAACGTGTGGGAACTTGTCAAGAGGCCAGATCCTCGCAAACATAACATCATAGGTACCAAGTGGATCTACCGCAACAAACAAGATGAAAATGGCCTTGTGGTGAGGAATAAGGCTTGTCTTGTAGCTCAAGGCTACACACAGGTTAAAGGAATTGACTTTGATGAAACGTTTGCACCTGTTGCTAGACTTGAAGCTATTCGCATATTGCTTGCTTATGCTAACCATCGTAATATCATCTTATATCAAATGGATGTGAAAAGTGCATTCCTCAATGGTAAGCTTGAGGAAGAAGTATATGTTGCTCAACCCCCAGGTTTTGAAGACCCTAAGCATCCTGAAAAAGTCTTCACACTCAACAAGGCCCTCTATGGCCTCAAGCAGGCCCCTTGGGCGTGGTACGACACTCTGAAGGAATTCGTCATGAAGAAAGGCTTCAAACCCGGTTCACTCGACCCAACTCTTTTCACAAAATCCTATGACAATGAACTATTCATATGCCAAATATATGTAGACAATATTATCTTTGGCTATACTGACAAACGTTACAGTGATGAATTTGCCTATATGACGAGTGAAGAATATCAAATGTCTATGATGGGAGAGTTGAAATTCTTCCTAGGTCTTCAAATCCGTCAGCAAGACAATGACATCTTCATCTCACAAGAGAAATACCTCAAAGATGTTCTGAGGAAATTCAACATGCAAGATTGCAAAGGCGTCAAAACTCCAATGCCTTCAAAAGGCCACCTCTGCACTGATGAAAATGGTAAAGATTTCGATCAGAAGGTATACCGCTCCATGATTGGTTCATTATTGTATCTATGTGCATCTAGGCCTGATATTATGTTGAGTGTTTGCATGTGTGCCCAATTCCAAGCAACATCGAAGGAATCACACCATAAGGCTGTGAAACATATTCTTCGATACTTAGCTCACACACCAACACTTGGATTATGGTATCCCAAGGGCTCAAATCTTCACATCGTCGGATACTCTGATGCTGACTATGCTGGAGACCATGGGGATCGCAAGTCAACCTCAGGGACATGTCATTTCCTCAGACGATCCTTAGTATGTTGGTCCTCGAAGAAGCAGAACTGCGTCTCACTATCTACTGCTGAAGTTGAGTACATTGTTGCTGGCTCATGTTGTTCTCAGTTACTATGGATGAAGCAAACCCTCAAGGACTACGGCATCAAGTTGAAGAATATGCCTCTCTACTGCGACAACGAGAGTGCCATCAAGATTGCTTACAACCCAGTTCAGCACTCCAAGACCAAGCATATCCAGATTCGTCATCACTTTCTTCGAGATCATGTACCCAAGGGCGACATCTCCATCGACCACATCCCCACTGAAGAACAACTGGCCGATATCTTCACAAAGCCCTTGGATGAAAAGAGATTTTGCAAGTTGCGGTGTGAGCTAAATATCTTAGAATCTTCGAATGTTCTTTGAAAAAGGACACACATCCTAACACTTATGCAAAATTGATGACTTAGATGTGCAACACACAAAGTAACGTTTTTCTTCAATCAATGAAGAATAACCCTCTAAGTGTGAAGAAACTAATGAAGAATTTGATTCTCAGAACCCTACAACAATTGTACGCGGTGTCTGAAATCATCATTCTTATACGGTGGGTCACGCCACCAACCAAAGTTGAAATTCTTCAAAATTGAGTTTTTCGTCAGTTTTCAAATTATTCAAATTTTCAAATTCATCAACTTTTCAAATTCATCAACTTTGAAAATTCTTCAAACTTTGAAAATCATGTTCTTCATTGACTATACATATATATATATATATATATTTGAGTTTTCAATGTCCTCAACAGCATTCACTTATTGCTAAATTATTCAAGTTGATTTTCATCTAAGTGAATGTGATCGGACCCTTTCCCCTCTATGCTAAACTCAACCCAGTCTGTTCACAAATTCTTCATATGCGTTCTACTTTGAAACTTGTTCAAAGTCTTTATTGTGTCGTTGACAGCTGAAGAATTTGCGAACGAAAACTTTCAAATTTTCACTATCAAAATTTTCAGTGGTTCCCGCTCAAACGGTTCTGATGCCCACGACTGGATAACCCACGATCCCCTGTAATCTCCTCTACTCAGAACGTGGGTGATACCTATCGCGTGGAGAGCAAGGGTCAGGGGCAATCCTGTCCAAAATCTTCGGGCGGATTGGTTTTCACTTCCACTATAAATACCCCCTCCCCTTCAACAGTGCTCGGTTACTCCTCATCTCTACTCTCTCCAGAGCTCCAACCAAGCGCCGTCGCTAACGTCATCGACGCCGGTGTGGAGGAGCTTCACTGCCTCGACCTCGTCGTCGCCGTACTCGCATCGGCCGCGGAAGTCTTCATCCCGCCGCCACTGTAGCTGTCTCCCCTCTACCAAGCTAGGGCATGGGAGATCTGAACTGACGAGCTTCCTAATCTCATCTCTCAGTTTGTCATGTTCTTCACCAGGGTAAAGAAAATTTATTTTTACTGCCCTTGTTTGATCTTCGAATGCTCTTCATATTCCTCAAAAGGTGTTTATTCTTCATGAATCTTATTCTAAAGCACCTTACATCTTCATATACTTGATGATTTTCCCTAAGTAATAATTTTCTTCAAGATTCCTCAACTTTGCGAATCCTCAAAATTTACACAACTCTGGAACCTAAGACAAAGAACACTTAGTGAAATTCCTCAAGACACCCATGGTCAAATTCCTCACCTATTTCCATTTAAAAATTTCTGAGAATGCATATGACCTCTTCAAATTCCTTGTACCTATACTCTGTTCACAGGTACAACATGTCCACTGATGAATCACTAGGTTCTCATCAACTTAACTCATTTGCAGCGTTCCTTGAGGAAAAATTGTGTACTTCTTCAGAGTCCTCAAGAGTTCAAATTCCTCAGGTGAAGAAAATGGCTGACGGAAAGAAACTTCAGAAAGGTGGAAAGAACCCAAATGTGCACACTGCTTTTGAGATTCTAGATGATTTGTATGAGGAATACTGCACACCTGATGAAGAAACTCATGGCAAAGAAACGACCAAGCAGAGAAAAATTTGTCTGCAGAAAATTGAGAGGAGATGGGCAAGGGAATGGAAGGAATATCGTTATGTAACTCCTAAATACATGATAAAATTCGCTGTGAAACCTCCTTGCAGCGGGCCTCCCCTGGCTCAAAATCAAATTGATGATCCCACTAGCTTCAAGACTGGTGAGGACTTTCCTCATATGTGGGAGAAGCAGCAAGCAAGGCTGGCGAGAAAAGCCAAAGAGGCAGTGAAGAAATTCAATGAAGATTCTGCTGCTGCTGCCTCTACCAGATCCTCTGCAAGTGCTCCGAAGAAATCAATGATGAAGAAAGCTGCTGTGAAGACAAGTTCTTCAACCTCAAAACCATCGCAGCAGATTCCTCAAGTCCAAAGGCCTTAACCTACAAGGGCCTCATATGCTGGTACTGTTGCTGCTCAGTCCTCAGCTACAACTGCAAAGTCTTCAACCCCAGTGCATCTGGCATCATGTAAGAGGACTAAGGGATTCAGAAAAGTTCCAAAGATCCCAGCAAGCCCCTCTACTACAGCAAAGTCTTCAACTAGCCCTACAGTGTTGAAGCTAAAGAAAACTGCTAGACGAGGTCAAATACCAAGTCCTCACTCAAGCAAGGCTGTGGTAACCATACCCTCAGCATCTGAGGATGATGATGATGATGAAGCTGATGATGAATAATTGGAAGAAATCATCAGGCAAAGTCAGCAGAAGGCTGCTATAGCCAAGAGCAGCTCTGTTCCTCTCATGCTGGCTCCCAAAATGATCCTCCACTTCATCGATATATGGCATGAAGATCCAAACACTCCACTTTCTTCACTAAATCTGCCTCTTGGTGTGGATCATATCCTCACTCACTTCATCTCTAAAGAGAAATGGAAGAGAGAACAAGCTTTGAGAGCTAAGAGGAACAGGGTTCAGAAAGAAAAGTTTCTGAGGGACAATGTGATGAACATGACCCCTAATTAACTCGTCACAATTCAGTCTGAAATTCGCACACTTTCTGAGGATCAAGAAAGGTATGATGCTGAATGGAAGGGCACCAAGGTGAGATTCGTCAGGGCTGCTCAAGCTGATGTGAAGGATCACAACACTAGGGTTGCAGCTCGATCGCAACCACAAAATCCTCAGTCTGATGAAATTCCTCGGGCTGCTAATGACACTGCTCAGCCCGATGTGACTGCTGATGAGAATGCTTCTGCAACAAAAGAAACGACCAGTGCTGCTGAGGAAACTCAGACCACTGATGACCATGCCAGAACAACCATCACTGTTGTGCATGAAGAAACTGAAAGGCCAGCTGAAGCTTTTGCTGCCCCTGAAGAACCTGAACCCACCAGGGCAACTGCATCAGTCGTACCTGAAGAAGCTGAAACTGTAGAGGAAAAGACTCTCAAGAGAAAAGCATCAATGTCAGAATCCTCAGCTGTGAAGAAGTTGAAGACTATGCCAAGTTCTTCAACTAGAACCATTGATGCTACACCAATTTCCTCTGCACTTGCCTATGAACTTGTACCATTTGGGGTTGACTATGTCATCCCAGATGAAGAAGATGAAGATCATTCTGCTGCTTCGACAGAGCAGATTGATGAATAAATTGAAGTTGAAGACATTGTTTCAACTCCAAAGGTATCATCGCCCCAGAAATTGATGGAGTTGTAGAGGCATAACAGTTGAAGACATTGTTTCAACTCAGTTCACTGCTGAAGAGGCTGGAGTTACAGAAATTGATGAGGACGTAGACATTGGCAATACAACGCCTGTCATCAATGATGAATATTGGGAATCAACACACACACACACACCCAAATTCACCAATGACTACTCCTCTGACAAACATTCCTCAGTCACCTACTGCGACTGAAGAAATACATGGAGAATCTGCCGATCAGACCACCCAAGTCATTGAAGAAATTCCAGCTACAACAGCTGATGACTTTGCTGCTCCACTCGTAACTGAGGAACCAGCCCTCCATATTGTTCAAGTTCCTCCCATGCCAAAGGAGATCAAGGGCCGTTTCAAGCCAAATCTTCAATCGAAGGGAAGGATGCCATTCAAAGGCTCAGCGCGCCCCAAATTCCTCAAGAGCAATTTCTTCAATGAGTGCATGTTCTTCACAGGTCCAAATCCTTATGACTCTGCAAGAGCCGGTCATAGTAGATTCTGGATGGCAACTCAACTCAACTACTATGCATCAGTCTTGTTCGAGAAGAAGAAAGTCTTCAAGCACCACCAAATTCCTCATGCGGACATGGAAACACTTCCATCGTTCACACCGGTGCTCCAAGTTCTTCACGATGCAGGCATTCTTCCTTTCTGCGTCGACATCTGCGACTGGAATGAGGAAATCATCCTTCAGTTCTATGCCACACTGCATATCAGTGGAAATGCTTCAGACATCAACTCCTGGGTTTTGGACTGGATGACAGGATCAACACACTTCACTGCTCAAGCTTCTGAATTACTTCAGTGTGTACCAGATCCAATTCCCTCAGATGAAGCTCGCAGACTGTTTGATGAGCCTGCACTTCCGAATCAGCTGATGGACATTGCCTCCTGGAAAGCCTCAACGGAAAACCTTCCTTGTGAAGGATTTGCTATATGTGCCCAGGACGGTCTACCGCATACTCACAAATACTCTATGTCCTCAAAAGGGCCACAATTCTGAAGAAGAAGAAGAATTGGAGGGAGTCATGAAGAATATGCTCTTCAACATCATTCATGGGATTCCCATAGACTTACACGATTTCTTCATGAGGACATTGGCCAGTGCTGCTTTAGCTCCATTTGAATAGAAGCCTTATGCGCCTTGGATCATGAAATTCATTAGGGCAAAGTCCTCAGTTCCCTTCAAGGCTGATTTCCAGAACCACTTTGGCTTCCTGCCTCCAATCGAAGTCATCAAGAGCACAATTGACTCAGTGGAAGGAAAAGGCAAGGCTGTCATTGATGAAGGCACTCGTCCATTGGATGGACAGTTTCGCAAAGCTGCTTCCTTCTCCACCAATGATGACACTGCAACTCAAGACTCCGAAGCAAAGGCCTCAGCTCACAAACCTAAAGAGTCCGCCCCTCGTGTGATGACTGATCACGAGCTGCTAATAATTCTTCATCAGAAGGTCGATCGCAATCACAAGTGGGTGAAGCGTCAACTTGGTTACATTGTGCAAAACATGACTGTGACGCATAACACTATGAAGAGGAATCACTACTATGCGCATGAAAACCTCAACTACACTTGGGCCATATTGTCTCACCTCAAGTATTCTGAAGAACTGAATGAACTGGATCTTGATGAACATCCTGACTGGGCTGGTCGACCACACAAGAAATTCAAGAAAGTCCAAGTTCCTCTGATGGTCACAAGTTCATATTCTTCATCTCGAGAGCGCGATGAGGATGAAGACATTGACGACACTGCGGCAAGCCCTGCATCGACAAACGACCCCGACAACGCTGACGCTCCTTCCTCACCAACACGATGAAAATCTTCAAAGGGGCGTTAGTCCTCATTTTTTCATCCCTTTTGGTCTTCGATGACAAAGGGGGAGAAAATTTGAGTTAGTCTTCAAGAGGGTCTCTATATATGATCTATTTTTGTTTAAGTTACAACTCTCGCTCTTCTGAAGCTTTTGTTGATTGAGTTGTAAACTTTAGTCCGATGGTGGTCTCACACTTTTGAACTATTTCCTCGCATGTTTATTTCCTCAAGTACCTTAATGCATACATGCTGAATTTCGTCAGACACCATTTTCCTCACACATTTCAAACTCTTCATATCATATGTTCAAATGCGTGTATGAATTACAAGATATAGGGGGAGTTCTCCATGTTTTAACTTGCCATGTGCATTTGCAGTCCAAAGCAAATTCCTCAAATATGCACATCTTCAGGGGGAGTTCTTCTATATCTTGCAATCAAATTCCTCAAACTTAGTACTTTCACTTCATATGTTTATCCCCATTGAACACTTAACCTATTTGTCATAAATCACCAAAAAGGGGGAGATTATTAGTGCATCTAGTGCCCCTTAGTGATTTTGGTGTCTTGAAGACTTATAGGTTAAGGCACTAATGTGTTTGTGAGTGTACACAGGCTCTATAAGTCGATGAGGAGTTTGATATATCTGGAGATTACCGACCCCTAAAAATGTATGTCTTCAACTGAAGACTTTGCTGAAGACTTTGTGAAGACTTTGGTGAAGACTTTGAAAATGAAGAAGTTGGTGTGACCTTGAAGATATGAACGAGGAATATGAAGCGTGAAGACTTTTTTCGTAGTTTCATTTCCTTATTTGAGTCATAGGAAACACCGTACTGTTAAAAGGGGCCGAGGTAATACTAAGTAAAATTTCCAACTGATGCTCAACTCCAGAATCCTCAACCTATACAATCCTTCGAGTGAAGCCTTTGGAAATCTCTTATGGTTCAGACCAGTGACAGAGACGAAGTTCTTCTAGTCTCTCAGGAAATTGATCTAACTGAGGAGTTGGGATTTTGCCAATGCGAATTGCCTACAAGTGAGGAACATGATAAGCCTAAGGACTTTCATAGTTCGAAATTCCAACTGTTGCTATGCTTAGCGCCAGCTGTCCCCAATCATTCTTATCCACATAATGGTCATATTATTGGGGGCATTTATGTCTTATCATGTCAGGTTGCACCCTGGCTATAAATTGCCACCCCCACAACCACTAGTTAGTTGGCTGCTCCGAGAGAGAACTGACACTTGTCATTTGAGAGCAACCCATCCTCCGAGGACTTTGAGAGAAAATCATCAGTGAAGGAAAACCCACAACCAAACCACCAAACCCATAGTGATCGAGCATCACTGAAGAAATCCATGTGTGGATCCGATGCTTGTTACCTTTGAGGACTGTGCATCCCCCAGACGGTTAGGCGTCATGGTCTAGTGCTCCTGCAGTCAATTGGGGATCACGAAGTGACCTTGGTCTAGAGCATCCTGCAGTAAATTGTGGAATACCGGGTGACCAGCTTGTGAGGGTTTTGGAAGTCTACCCTGAAGACTTACCACGAGTGTTGGGCGAGGACTGTGTGACCTTATCTCAAGGAGAATACGATAAGGCCTCTGTGTCCTGGGACTGTGTGTCCTCTGGTTTAAATACCAGGCCGCTCCAAACCAGACGTACGACTGTCACAGCAGTTGGAACTGGGTCATCAAACCATTGTCTTCATCGAGCTATCTGGTTCTATTTCCTCAACCCCTCTATTCCTCATATACCTGTTGATGAAATTGACTGTTACTGTTTGAATAATTTGACTGAAGACTTTCACAAATTCCTCACCTCAAATTCTTCAAGTTACCTTGTTCATCACTACTTATCATGTATCACACTACTTACTATTAGTGCATGTTTCATTTCATCATGAAGACTATGTTGTTACTATGTTCCTCATGCACTTGAGTAATTATTCCGCTGGTAGTTATTCATCACATTTCAAATTCCTCAAAGTTGAAATTCCTCAAGTGATGAATTTGTAAAAATCGCCTATTCACCCCCCCCCCCTCTAGTCGATATAACGCACTTTCACTAAGTATGCATCAGTATCAAGGAATGGGGTTATAGCTGGGCTGACTACGGAAAGCAAGAATAAGGGGAAGGCCTAGTCCTATCAAAGACTAGCATCTTCAGCATCATTCAACATTACAAGAGAGTAGACTGGTATCTCATATATAGTCATATTATTGTAGCAATATTATTAAGTACTACGCCCAGAGATTCTTCCTCGACTCACTGTGAGGAAGCAATCCCAGAGCCAACATTCATTTCAATTAAAGTCACAATTTTAGTCGTAGTAGGTCAAGGTACAACTCCAAGTCGTCTTGTTACCATGGACATGACTATTTGAATAGATGAATTCTTTCCTGCAGGGGTACACCGCATTTCCAACACGCTTGATCACCTCCGGCCGGACACACTTTCCTGGGTGATGCCCGGCCTCGGGATAGCAACACATCGTCGCCCCACCTAGACTCAACAGAGAGGCCGGCCCACCGGTCTAAATCCTATGCACACAGGGGTCATGGGACCACTTGCCCTTGCGCTCCTGCATGATGCGTATGCGACTGAGGTCAGCCCTAGCACACCCTAATCCAAGAGTTGTACCATCCAGGCCACTCGGGCGCGCGCCGCTCCATTGCTAACGTCCGAAGAGCTTTGGCTGATGCAATGACGCTGAGTACCCATAACTTCTCCCACGTGAAGGTTTAGTGCATAAAAGGTCAACCGACCAACTCAGATCAAATACCCAACCCATTAGCATTTTGTTAATGCGGGGCAAGTGTGACCCATGAAGTGTGGTCCCGCCGCCCCGTCTCGAGGATGTGTGGCAAGGGCCTCTCCTGCCCGTCCACGCCTCATCATCACCAAAACATGGGTACCCCTCAGGGACAACCCATCACCAACACATTTCTATAACCATGTCATAGTAATTGTGTGTATAAAACATCAAGACGGAACCATAGGAATCACCCTCAAAGTGTCTCGCTCAGTGGAACTGTCAAGGTGGACTTAGAGGAATCACCCTCGAGGGTCCCATACTTGAGGGGTTGAGTAGCAGAGTCATTGTCGGGAGTGGTGAAGGAGGAATGACCCTCGATAACCACGACCTACTAGCTGCAGTACAGAGTTAGCATCATGAGTACTTCACGAGGTTTTACTCGATAGTAGCTCTGCAGAGTCGTACAACTAAGGGGTGTGTTGTGATGTGAGGGGCCTGGCTTGTCGGTCGGTTGACTGATTCTTCGAGTCATCAAAGAAGAAGCAGGGGCAACTGGGACTAAGGGGGTCATAGGGGATTCATTGATCAACCTATACTAAGCAGTTGATATGATTGCGGGTATAGTAGCAGTTTAACAAAAACAGGCTATGCATCAGAATAGGAGCTAACTAATACAGTAGCAAAATCTAATGCAAGAATGAGAGGGAAAGAACTAGGCGATATCGGAATGCTCAAGGGGGTTTGGTTGCCTTGCTACTCTGCTGCAAAGGCCTGATCGTCAGCGGTGTAGTCGTACCCGGCAATAGAGTCAGTCTCGGGGTCTACCAGTAAGAAGAGAGGGGAGAAACAATAAATATAAAGGAGACAAATGCATCACGACGCATGATGTGGGAATATGCAGGGCTAGGCATGCACTAAGGCAGCACTACACGTCACAGATGGGTCGGAAGAATACCTGACGATATTTTCCGGGTCTCGGGTTACTACGAGACAGACGAAAACGATGGAAATGTTCCATGTTCGCTATGTCACGGGCACGTGACAGACTAACGAACAGTGTATTCGGATTGTGGCATTTTTCTCATCAACTTTCATGTATAAATTATTTTCACCCGAGTTACGGATTATTTTATATTAATTTTTAAAGTTTTATTAATATTCTGAAACTAAAATAGATTATTTTAATTCAATAAAGGAATTATGACATCAGCATGATGTCATGCTAACATCAGCAGCCATCAATCCCGTTGACTGGTCAAACTGACCAATGGCTCCCATATGTCATTCTCACAGTACTAATTAATGTTTAATTAATATTTAGTCAAGTTAATTAGGGGTGGGACCCACCTGTCATTCCCTGTTAAGTGAATTAATTAACATAATTTATTTAAGAAAATTTAATTGATGTTAATGGGGTTGAGCCCACATGTCATTCACATTAATTAAGAGTTAAACTTAATCATCTAATTAATTACCTAATAAAGTAACTCACTAATTAATTAATTATTTAACCTATTCTTATTTACATTTTTTACAAAATGTTTAGGGGCGGTGGGCCCCCATTGCTAGTGGGGTGTGGGATGGGCTTATCCCCCACACCATATAGATCGGAACCGAGGCAAGGCCAGGAGCCACTAGTGGCTCGCCGGCGGCTGTGAGCCACACGGGCCGGTGAGGGGCGCGGTGACGAGGCCGGTGATGGCGAGCGGTTGCGGGCTGCAAGCACGGTGGCAGCGGACAATCGATGAGCGCGGCGCACGGACACGGTGAATGTGGGGTGGGTGCGAGCGGGCGCAAGCGGCTGCGTTGGGGCCACGGTGATTGCGCGCGAGAGCGAGGAGGCGCAGCGGGGTGTGCATGTGGCACAGTGATGGACGGCGAGAGCAGTCAAGCACGACGGTGTGCGAGACAGGGGCGAGCAATGAGCGGGGCACGATGGCAAGGCGGCCGGAGGCCGCAGTGGTGCGGCCGGAGGCCGCAGTGGTGCGGCCGGAGCGTATTGGGGCGGGGGAAGGAGGATAGAGAGGGGAAGAGCCCTGATGGGCTCACCAGCGGTGCTGAGAAGGGGGGGTGGCGAAGCTCGAGGGGACGACTCGGGGAAGAGGCAAGGAGGCGCGGTGGCGGCGACATAGCCCCGGTGACGGCTTGAGGTGGCGGCGGCGGCGCGCGGTGGCATCCCCGATCCAGATCGGGTTCGAGGAGGAGAGGGGGCTAGGTGGTCCGGTGGGGGAGGAAGGTCGGGGGCACGAAGTGGCGACGACGGTGCGGCGCCGGTGGTAGGCGGGCGGCGGCGAAGGAGGGCCGGCGGCAGGGTGCATCGCCCCCGATCCGATCTGGATCGGGCGCAGGGGGAGAGGGGTTTTCTCCTTTTCTTTCTTTTTGTTTGTTTGTTTGTTTGTTTGTTTGTTTTATTTTCTTATTTTACTTTTAACTGTTTCTGTTTTATAATTATTTAGAGCACTTAACCATTTTATAATGTGTTGGTTTCTATGCCACTATTACCTATGAATTATTTCTGTATTATGGACAATTTAGATTTTGCGTGTGACAAATTTGAATCTTGACTTTAGATTTTATTTGAATTTGAATTTTGATTTGGATCAAGCAAAGATTAGCAAAATGGATCAGCATAACCCATCGGTTACTATAGCACAAATCTAGGGCGTCACACTTACCTGGCTCTTCTAATCTTTCCAGAGAAGTCCTCAAGTTCTTCTCATTATGACGTAAGAATGAATTTCATTAGTCATAATTCCTTCTCTAAGGTTGCTTTGAATTATTTTCATCATTGGCTCAACGTTTCCTTACTCATTGTTCCAAAGTTCTTTGTAATTCTTGGTGGTGTTTCTAGCCATCACTCTCAGCATTGAAGACCAAAGCAGAGTTTCTCTTAAATCTTGCTCATTCTCTTGAAGATTCATGGTTTTAGCTTCCGCTATCCTCTCAAATCGTTTTTGATCATGAGTAATTCCTCCCATATCTATTAGGAGCATTTCAGAGTTGTTTTCGTTTCTCGATCCTCCGAAGGGCATCATTTCAGAAGATTTCTTCGTTCTCAGCTTTCAGCTTTCGTTCTCAAATTCCTCAAAATTGGTGTCCACTCGCTCGTATCTCTATTATTCTGGTGCATTGTTGAAGCTTTATGTTAAGAGGATCATGATTTCTTCATTCTCATGTATTTCCATTCATTCATGGGATCCTCATTCATTTGTGAATTCTCATCGGTGTATCGTTCAAGACTTCTTCAAGTTTGTGCTCTATCTCTCTTTCCTATCTTTTCCAAAAGAATAAGTGGTATGCTAAATCCGTTGCTTGTCATCAATTTAACTTGATGAAGGATAAGCATAACATAATTCTTATTCTTGTTGGTTAAGGTGATTTCAATCCTTCTTCTGGAGTTGTTCATGATATCAAATTCCTTATCCCAAGTGATCATCGTTTCTTTTCTGGAGCTCCTAGTTTTATCAAGTATCTCTTTGCGCATCATCGAAATCTTCCAGGGTCATGATCTTATTCTTCAACCTTTGATTCTTTTGACCATTCGCTTGTATATGGAGGCTCTTCATGGTGGTTCATTAAGGATGTAATTTATTCTCAAAATGTTCTTCAAGATTCTTGTTGGAGAGGCTCAAGTATCATTCATCTTGCATTTCAAAGTGCAATTTTTTCCTTCGTTATCTTTTGAGATGGTGTTATAGCATTCTTGATTCATGAGGAGTCTTGAAGGGAATTGTCAGAAATGAAATATTTAAACCCATCTTCTCTTTCTCGAAGTTCTATTGGATTAGATTTCACCTAAAGCATTTCCTAAGAAATGTTGCTATTAGGGTGCTATCAATGATTCAAGTTCTCAATATATCCTCTTGGTGAAAGAAGTTTTCATATCTTCTTGCTCCCAAGCAATCAATTGTTTCCTTTAGTGGCAGTTATCACCTCATAATTTTGAGATGTTTTCCATAAGTCCACAACAAGCTTATTCGTTTAGTGTTGGCTTTTCAACAACTCCGTTCAACCTATGCTTTTCAAATTCATTTGTACTGGAAGTTGCCATTTCTTCTCCGTTCTCTTCTTCCCAAAGATCTAGCTTCTATTCTTTTGTTCCGGAGGCTTCGTGATGCTGCTCCCTTTGAACCATTATCTTTTTTTATCAAGGTCATGTTCCTTCTTTGCTTATTCAGTTAACTGGGGTATTGTGTCATATTTTCAAGTTCTTTCCATCTTATTAAGTTTTGCCTCTCTTTCCTACCAAAGTGCTGCCGAAATTACTTTTGAATTCTTGCTTGTTCATCATGCCATTGTTCATCTCTTCGCACTTCAAGTTTTGTTGGTTTCACTTGTTTGTCAAAGAAGCAACTAAGTTTTACCTCTTCCTCTTGCTCTTTCTCTTCCCCTTCTCATTCTAAGATCTCGGGGCGAGATCTCTTGTAAGTGGAGGAGAGTTGTAACAGCCCGAGACTGACACTCAAAAGATTACCATTTATTTCGGTTGACATCATGTGATTCATTTGTCTGTCGCATTCAGCATCGCATCATTCCATTATCTGCATGGCATCGTCACTTGTTTTCGAAAATTTGCATTTGTTCATAGTTGTCGATTCTCTCCGTTCTCGTCGCTGACCGTTTCAAGACCAACCACACACGCATGCGCCCACGACATAGATAAAATATTGTTTTCAAAAGTCCGTATAAAATATTCTTGGATTAGGTCGAAACTTGGCCTGGGGTCTTATTATATTGTAGGTAGATTGCCTACAAAATTTTATCGCAATCAGAGGTCATTTGATACCCGAAATGGCACTGTATCGATTTAATCGTCACACCTTTTCGTAGTTTAAAGCTTTGTCACGGGCCGCAATATTTCCTCTCATCTCCACTAACCCCCTCTACACGGACCAACACAGCCCAACTAACCCCCTCCGCTTTCGGGCCGTCCGATCGAGATCGCACGGTCCGAAAACAGATGAAAAACCCTCAAACCCTAGCCTCCATCCCTATTTAAACACCTCCCCTATCCATTTTGGAAGCCCTAGCCATCCCTAACCTCCAGCCATAGCCTCCACCTCAAAATCCACGCGCAGCCAACCCACATCCGCCACTTGGCGCTGGCGCTGTTGTCGTTTTGGCCAACCGGAGGGCACCACGTTGCCTTGAGCCGCCCCTCATTCAGCCCGTGCGCTGCGTGGCTTGCCAGCCACCCTCTAGCCTCCGCAGCCCATAGAGCCTAGGTTTGGCCCGCCCTCGGGCCTGGATCCCTCCACCGCTCACTGTCTCCTTGCGCTCGATCCGATCTGGATCGAGGGAGGAGTCCCTCCGACCCCACAGACCCGACCAGCGCTGCCCTGCACCGTGCCTCCCTGCGCCGGTGGTCGGAGTGCCGCCACTGCCGGTAACCACGAGTGAAGGAGATCGCCCTCGGCATCGGATCCGTGCCGCCGTCGACCCATGGAACTCCACCCCGCCATGGCTGCCCCTTGAAGCTCATGCCCAGCCACCGCTGTTGCCCGGATCCGGCCCGGACCAGGCGGATCTGTCCATCCCCGATGCCACGAGCTTGCTCACGCCGCCAGCAGTCCATCACCGGAGCCTCGATGAGCAGCACCGCTGCTGCATCTTGGTGCTCGCTCGGGAGTAGCACGACGCCTGCTCGCATATACCACTGGCGTGTGCACGTGGATCACCCCCTCCGCAAGGCCCAGCCGCTTGCCAATCTCCCTGGCCCATGCCGCCTCTGCCATCCCAAGGCCCAGCTGCACCAACGGCCAGGGCCCGCAAGGTGAGGCCTCCCCTCGGTCTATTTAATGCCCATGTATGCGAAATAGTTACCCGACGCTCTGTTTATATAAAATTAACTAAAAATTGTGCACATTCATTTGTGGCACATTTTGTACAGCAACACATGCATATTATATATGATTTTAGGATAGAAAATCCATGGAATTTATTTGTGCATTTGGTTTTGTCATTTGAGCAATTTTGTGTGCATGTCATTTTTGCTAGGATGCCCTTTTGTTTATTTTGTGTGAATTAATCCATGCATGTTTTGGAATAGTTGCAAACATGAGATATGCCCTTGGACATGTGTGCTAGGCCCTGGTATTTTTGGTTGCTATAGAAATGCATGTTTAGTTATTATTTTTCTTGTTGGCAACATGCCATAAAAATGTGCTATTTTGAGGGTCTAAATATTTCTATGTCTGGAATCTGTAATATTTTGTTGCTGTCTTGCCGTGTGTTTGGCTAGTGATCTATAGGTCCTTTGTGGTTGGTGTAAAGGAGTTATTTGTAGTTCATAATGTTCTCTAGCATGATGTTAAGTTTCATGCCAATATATGGCCTGTAGCCTATAGTTTCACTGTTGTCAATATGCCTTCGTGATAAAAACTGCTCTATTTAAAAATCGAGATTTTCACTAGTTCTGAAAACTGCTGAGTTCAATATATCTTCTTGTGAGCTCATTTCCTATTGATCCATGGTTCTAATCAACTTGCTGTTAATACATGAATTGTTGAGAATCATGTAGGCTTCGCCACCATGTACTTGTTATATATTTTAGGTGGATGTAGCTTGTTGATTTGTGGGTTGCAATATGTCATGTTGCTGTTTTTGGAAAGATTATACCCAAACGCGTGTTGGTTGTTGTGGTTGAACCGTAGCTCCGTTTTGGGCATGCCATATATGAAACTTGCTTATAATTTTATCTAGTATCATAATATCTTGCTTCATTCATGATTTGAAATGTTTGTGGTTGTCATTTTCATGCATTTTGCATTCAAGGCATATCCATCTTGTGTTGGTCATATCTTTTAGACTGTAGCTCCATTTTAAATGTTCTATATATGTAAATCAACTAGAATGACGTGTAGAATTGCATGGCACACTTTATATTGCTATTTAACATCTATAAAACATGCTTATGATAGATCTGCACCAAAATCATAATATTCATATGAGGTCGTTTCGCAAATGATATATGTTGCTTCCGGCCTCATTTAAAATGCCTAGATGATGTAGTTGTTCATGCTTCACCTCTTTCCATGATAAACAACATTTAATATTGATGAGTGCCTAAATGAGAATGAAATAAATAATTCAAATGTGGAGTCTCGTCAATATGCAACTCGTTGCATATTGAAGTTCACTTAATGTGTAGTATTTGATTGTTGTGCTTTGTCATGCCTTGCATAATTAAATGCACATGCATCATATTGGTTTGTGCATCATGTCATGCATATGTTGTGGTGTACCGTGCATTGATTGTTGTTTTCAGATTGTTCATTCTCGATAGAGTTCTGAAAGTGTTCGGAGTGTGAGGATTCGTTTGACTACGTTGGCTCGTCTTCTTCATGGATTCATTCTTCTTCCAAGCGGGATCTCAGGCAAGATGAACATTTCCTAGATACAACTACTATCATTGTCATGCTAGTTATCTCGTTTTCTGTCACTATGTCACGTTACCTGCCACTTGTATGTCAAGCCTCCCAACATTGCCATGATAAGCCTCTAACTCTTCCACATCCCAGCAAACCTTTGTTTGGCTATGTTACCGCTTGCTCAGCCCTTCTTATAGAGTTGCTAGTTGTAGGTGCAAGCTCTTTCCATGTGCAACATGGATATTTTGTTATAACACAATATTATTGCTATTTAAATTTAATGCACACATATATACTTGGTAAAAGGTGGAAGGCTTGGTCTTTTGCTCGATGTTTTGTTCCACTTTTGTCGCCCTAGTTACTTCTGTACCGGTGTTATGTTCCATATTGAGCGCTCCTAACATGCTCGGGGTTGTTATGGGGACCCTCTTGATTTACGTTTTAGGATAAAACTGTTGGGGAACGTCGCATGGGAAACAAAAATTTTCCTACGCACACGCAAACCTATCCATGGTGATGAGCATCTACGAGAGGGAGAGTGGATCTACGTACCCTTGTAGATCGCTAAGCGGGAAGCGTTAAGAAACGCGGTTGGTGTAGTCGAACATCTTCGCGATCCAAATCGCCGAGCGTCCAGCGATCTCATCACGATCCGTCCCGCGATCCCATCACGATCCATCTCGCGATCTCATCACGATCCGTCTCACGATCTTGATCACGATCTGTCCCGCGAACTCATCACGATCCGTTCCGCGATCTCATCACAAACCGTCTCGCGATCTCGATCACAGTCCTTCCGATCTAGCGCCGAACGGACGGCACCTCCGCGTTCAGCACACGTGCATCTTGATGACGATCTCCACCGTATTGATCCAGCAAGAGCAGGTGGAGAGGAGAGAGAGTTCACCAGCAGCGTGACGGCGCTCCGGTGATGGTGGTGGAGTGATTCCGGCAGGGCTTCGCCTAAGCGCTGCGGAAAACCGATCTAGAGGAGAAACTGTGCACCGGTGAAACGGGTAGCACGTGGCCGGAAATTCTGTCCAAAAATCACCCAATCCACTAGTATATATAGGAGGAGAGGAGAGGAGAGGCATCCAAGGCCTTTGGGTCGGCCGAAATAGGAGGTGGGAGCAATCCTACTTCACCTCCAATCCTAGTTGGAGTAGGATTGCCTCCTATTGGCTGATTTTCCAATTTTTGCTTTAGGACTTTCTCTCCTGCGCCATGGGCCTTTGTGGCTGTTTTCCCAGCCCACTAAGGGCTGGTTATTATTCTCCCACAGCCCATGGACCTCTTGGGGTCGAAATACCCCTCCCGGAGGCCTCCCGGTACACTACCGGCACTCCCGGTACACTACCGATGAGCCCGAAACTTTTCCGGAAACCAAACTGGGACTTCCTATATATGAATCTTTACCTCCGGACCATTCCGGAGCTCCTCGTGACGTCCGGGATCTCATCCGGGACTCTGAACAAACTTCGGTCACCACCATACATAACTCTACACTACCGAAACGTCACCGAACCTTAAGTGTGCAGACCCTGCGGGTTCGAGAACTATGTAGACATGACTGAGACACCTCTACGGTCAATAACCAATGGCGGGACCTGGACGTCCACATTGGTTCCTACATATTCTACGAAGATCTTTATCGGTCGAACCTCTATGTCAAGGATTCAGTTAATCGCGTATAACGTTCCCTTTGTTCTTCGGTATGTTACTTGCCCGAGATTCGATCGTCGGTATCTCCATACCTAGTTCAACCTCGTCACCGGCAAGTCTCTTTACTCGTTCTGTAATACAAGATACCGCAACTAACAATTAGTCACATTGCTTGCAAGGCTTATTGTGATGTTGCATTACCGAGTGGGCCCCGAGATACCTCTCCGTCACATGGAGTAACAAATCCCAGTCTCAATCCATGCCAACTCAACAGACACCATCGAAGATACCTGTAGAGCACCTTTATAGTCACCCAGTTACGTTGCGACATTTGATACACACAAGGCACTCCTCCGATATCTGTGAGTTGCATGATCTCATGGTCATAGGAACATATACTTGACATGCAGAAAACAGTAGCAATAAACTGACACGATCATATGCTATGTTTGTAGTTTGGGTCTTATCCATCACATCATTTTCCTAATGATGTGATCCCGTTATCAAATGACATCTCATGTCCATGGCTAGGAAACCTTAACCATCCTTTGATCAACGAGCTAGTCCATTAGAGGCATACTAGGGACATGGTTTTGTCTATGTATCCACACATGCATTTAAGTCTCTGATCAATACAATTATAGCATGGATAATAAACGATTATCATGAACAAGGAAATATGATAATAACTAATTTATTATTGCCTCTAGGGCATATTTCCAACAGTCTCCCACTTGCACTAGAGTCAATAATCTAGTTCACATCACCATGTGATTCGCATTGTTATGAACCTAACACCCAATGAGTTTTGGGGCTCGATCATGCTTTGCATGTGAGAGAGGTCTTATAGTCAACGGGTCTGCGATATTCAGATCCGTGTGTACTTTGCAAATCTCTATGTCAAACCATAAACACTGCTACCACACTCCACTTGGTACTATTTCCAAATGGCTGCTCCACTATACGTATCCAGATTGCTACTACTAGTCATCCGGATAGGTGTTAAAGCTTGCATCGACGTAACTCTTTACGACGAACTCTTTCTCACCTCCATAATCAAGAAACATTTCCTTAGTCCTCTGGTTACTAAGGATAATTCCGACCGCTGTCCAGTGATCCACTCCTGGACCACTCTTGTACCCCTTGACAGACTCATGGCAAGGCACACATAGGTGCGGTACATAGCATGGCATAATATAGAGCCTATGGCTAAGGCATAGGGGACGACATTCGTCCTTTCTCTTTCTTCTGCCGTTGTCGAGCTTTGAGTCTCACTCAACTTCACACCTTACAAATCAGACGAGAACTATTTCTTTGGCTGATCCATTTTGAACTCTTTCAAAATCTTGTCAAGGTATGCACTCATTGAAAGTCCCATCAAGCATCTTGATCTATCTCTATAGATTTTGATGCTCAACAATTAGGTAGCTTTATCCAGGTCTTCCTTTGAAAGACACTTTTCAAACAACCTTTTATGCCTTCCAGAAATTCTACATTATTTCCGATCAACAATATGTCAACCACATATACTTATCAGAAACTCTACAGTGCTCCCACTCACTTTATTGCAAATACAAGTTTCTCGTAAACTTTGTATAAACTACAGAAACTTTGATCACCTCATCAAAGTGTATATTCCAACTCCGAGATGCTTGCTTCAGTCCATAGAAGGATCACTGAATCTTGCTCATCTTTTAGCATCCTTAGGACTGACAAAACCTTCTGGTTGTATCACATACAACCTTTCCTTAAGTAAACCGTTAAGGAAACGATGTTTTGACATCCATCTGCCAGATTTCATAATTGAAAATGCAGCAACTGCTAACATAATTCCAACAGACTTTTAGCATCGCTACGAGTGAGAAAGCCTCATCGCAGTCAACTCCTTGAACTTGTCACAAACAACTTTGAAACAAGTCGAGCTTTACAAATGGTGACATTCACCATCAGTGTCTGTCTTCATTCTAAAGGTCCATTTGTACTCAACGACCTGCCGTCTAACGAGCAAGTCTACCAAAGTCTATACTTGGTTTTCATACATGGATCCTATCTCGGATTTCATGGCCTCTAACCATTCGTCGGAATCCGGGCCCATCATCGCTTCTCCATAGCTCGTAGGTTCATCGTTGTCCAACAACATGATCTCCAAGACAGAGTTGTCGTACCACTTAGGAGCAGTACACATCCTTGTCGACCTACGAAGTTCGATAGTAACTTGATCCTGAAGCTTCATGATCATCATCATTAACTTCCTCTTCAACTAACGTAGGCTTCACAGAAACATCTTTCTGCGTTGCGCTACTCTCTGGTTGAACAAAGGTTTAACAACCTCATCAAGTTCTATCTTCCTCCCACTCAATTCTTTCGAGAGAAACATTTCCTCGAGAAAGGATCCGTTTAAGCAACAAACACTTTGCACTTGGATCTGAGATAGAAGGTTCACCCAGCTGATCTTAGGGTATTCTATGAAGATGCATTTGTCCGCCTTGGGTTCGACCTCATTAGGTGAAAACATTTTCCACACAAGCGTCGCAGCCCCAAACATTAAGAAATGACAGGTTAGGTTTCTATCAAACCATAATTCACGCGGTGTCATCTCAACGGATTTAGATGGTGCCCTTTTTAAAGTGAATGTAGTTGTCTCTAATGCATAACCCCAAAATTATAGTAGTAAAACGACAAGAGACATCATAGCACGCACCATGTCCAATAGAGCATAACTATGATGTTCGGAGACACCATCACACTATGGTGTTCCAGGTGGCGTTTAGTTGTGAAACAACTTTCACATTGTCTTAAGTTGTATGCCAAACTCGTGACTCAGATATTCACCTCCACGATCATATCGCAGTCATTTTTATCTTCTTGTCACGATGATCTTTAAACTTCACTCTGAATTTGCTTGAACCTTTCAAACGATTCAGACTTGTGTTTCATTAAGTAAATATACACTATATCTACTCAAATCATCAGTGAAGGTAAGAAAATAACGATATCCACTGCACGCTACAAGACTCACTAGATTGCATACATCAACATGTATCGTTTCCAATGAATCACTTGCCCGCTCCATCCAACGGGGTCCTTTAGTCATCTTGCCCAAGAGGCATGGTTCGCATGTCTCAACCGATTCGAAATCGAATGAGTCCAAATATCCATCAGCATGGAGTTTCTACATGCGCTTTATACCAATATGACATTTAGCGGCAGTGCCACAAGTATGTGGTACTATCATTATTAACTTTGTATCTTTTGACATCAATGTTATGAACATGTGTAATACTACGATCAAGATTTCAACAAACCATTCTCACTGGGTGCATGACCATTGAAGGTATTATTCATGTAAACAGAATAACCATTATTCTCTAACTTAAATGAATAACCATATTGCAATAAACATGATCTAATCATGTTCATGCTCAACGCAAAACACCAAATAACATTTATTTAGGTTCGTCACTAATCCTGAAGGTAGAGAGAGCGTGCGATGTTGATCACATCAACCTTGGAAACACTTCCAATACATATCGTCACCTCACCCTTAGCTAGTTCTCCGTTTATTCCGTAGCTTTTATTTCGAGTTACTAACATTTAGCAACCGAACCGGTATCCAATACCCAGGTGCTAATAAGAGTACTATCAAGGTACACATTAGTAACTTGTATATCAAATATACTTCTATCAATGTTGCCAGCCTTCTTATCTACCAAGTATCTAGTGTTGTTCCGCTTCAGCGACCGCTCACCTCATAACAGAAGCACTTAGTCTCGGGTTTGAGTTCAACTTTGGGTTGCTTCACTGGAGCAGCAACTGACTTGCTATCCATGAAGTTTCCCTCCTTTCTCTTGCCCTTCTCGAAACTAGTGGTTTGATTAACCATCAACACTTGACGCTCCTTCTTGATTTCTACCTTCGCGGTGTCAAACATCGCGAACAGCTCAGGGATCAACATTTCTTTCCCTGGCATTTTATAGTTCATCACCAAGTTCTAGTAGCTCAGTGACAGTGACTTGGAGAACTACATCAATCACTATCTTATCTGGAAGATCAACTCCCACTCGATTCAAGCGATTGTAGTACCCAGACAGTCTGAGCACATGCTCAACGATTGAGTTATTCTCTTTCATCTTGCAGGCAAAGAATCTCGTTGGAGATCCTATATCTCGCAACTCGGGCACGAGCCTGAGACCACAATCTCAGCTCTTAGAACATCTCATATGTTCCGTGACGTTCAAAACGTTTCGGAGCCTCAATTCTAAGCCGTAATGCATGACGCACTAAACTATCAAGTAGTCATCGAAACGTGCCTGTCAGATGTTCACAACATCTACAGACAACGCTAGATGGGGTGGTGCACCGAGCGGTGCATTAAGGACATAAGCCTTCTGTGCAGCAATGAGGACAATCCTCACATCACGGACCCAGTCCGCAATATTGCTACCAACATCTTTCAACTCTATTTCTCTAGGAACATATAAAAATTTAAGGGAGCTATAGCGCGAGCTAGTAATCTACAACATAATTTGCAAAGACACTTTGACTATGTTCATGATAATGAGTTCAATTAATCATATTACTTAAGAACTCCCACTCAAATTGACATCCCTCCGATCATTTGAGTGATACATGATCCAAATTCACCAACTCAAGTCTGATCATCACGTGAGTTGAGGTGGCTGCAATAGTGAACATCATCATGTTGATCATATCTACTATATGACTCATGTTCGACCTTTCGGTCTCTTGTGTTCCGAGGCCATGTCTGTACATGCTAGGCTCGTCAAGTTTAACCCGAGTGTTCTGCATGTGCAACACTGGCTTGCACCCGTTGTATGTGAACGTAGAGTCTATCACACCCGATCATCACGTGGTGTCTCAACACGACGAACTTTCGCAACGGTGCACACTCGGGGAGAACACAATTTATATTGAAATTAAGTGAGGGATCACCTTATAATGCTACCGCCGTCCTAAGCAAAACAAGGTGCATAAAAAGGATTAACATCACATGCAAATCATAAGTGACATGATATGGCCATGAACTTGTGCTTTTGATCTCCATCTAGAAAGCACCGGCATGATCTCCATCGTCACCGGCACGACACCATGATCTCCATCATCTTGATCTCCATCAACGTGTCGCCATCGGGGTTGTCACGCCCTACATGCTTCTACTACTATTGCTACCGTAGCGATAAAGTAAAGCATTACATAGCGCTTAATGATTGACACGCAGGTCATACAATAATTAAAGACAACCCTATGGCTCCTGCTGGTTGCCGTATTCAACGACATGCAAGTCATGAAATTCTATACATCACATGATCATCTCATACATCACATATATCTCATCATGTAATTGGCCATATCACATCACAACATACCCTGCAAAAACAAGTTAGACGTCCTCTAATTGTTGTTGCATGTTTTACGTGGCTGCTACGGGTATCTAGCAAGAACGATTCTCACCTACGCATAAACCACAACGGTGATACATAGATTGCTTTTCAACCTTCTCAAGGACCGCCTTTGTCGAATCCGATCCAACTAAAGTGAGAGAAACTGTCACCCGCAAGCCATCTAGGCAACAAGTTGCGTCGAGGGAACCGGTCTCTCGTAAGCGTACGAGTAATGTTGGTCCGGGCCACTTCATCTCACAATCCCGCTGAACCAAAATACGACCAAGGGAGGAAGCAATCTAAGCATCAACGCCCACAAACGTTTTGTGTTCTACTCGAGATCTCATCGAACCATCAACCTAGCTCATGATGCCACTGTTGGGGAACGTCGCATGGGAAACAAAAATTTTCCTACGCACACGCAAACCTATCCATGGTGATGAGCATCTACGAGAGGGAGAGTGGATCTACGTACCCTTGTAGATCGCTAAGCGGGAAGCGTTAAGAAACGCGGTTGGTGTAGTCGAACATCTTCGCGATCCAAATCGCCGAGCGTCCCGCGATCTCATCACGATCCGTCCCACGATCCCATCACGATCCATCCCGCGATCTCATCACAATCCGTTTCATAATCTTGATCACGATCTGTCCCGCGAACTCATCACGATCCGTTCCGCGATCTCATCACGAACCGTCTCGCGATCTCGATCACGGTCCTTCCGATCTAGCGCCGAACGGACGGCACCTCCGCGTTCAGCACACGTGCAGCTTGATGACGATCTCCACCGTCTTGATCCAGCAATAGGAGGTGGAGAGGAGAGAGATTTCACCGGCAGCATGACGGCGCTCCGGTGATGGTGGTGGAGTGATTCCGGCAGGGCTTCGCCTAAGCGCTGCGGAAAACCGATCTAGAGGAGAAACTGTGCACCGGTGAAACGGGTAGCATGTGGCCGGAAATTCTGTCCAAACCACCCAATCCACTAGTATATATAGGAGGAGAGGAGAGGAGAGGCAGCCAAGGCCTTTGGGTCGGCCGAAATAGGAGGTGGGAGCAATCCTACTTTACCTCCAATCCTAGTTGGAGTAGGATTGCCTCCTATTGGCTGATTTTCCACCTTTTGCTTTAGGACTTTCTCTCCTGCGCCATGGGCCTTTGTGGCTGTTTTCCCAGCCCACTAAGGGCTGGTTATTATTCTCCCACAGCCCATGGACCTCTTGGGGTCGAAATACCCCTCCCGGAGGCCTCCCGGTACACTACCGGCACTCCCGGTACACTACCGGCACTCCCGGTACACTACCGATGAGCCCGAAACTTTTCCGGAAACCAAACTGGGACTTCCTATATATGAATCTTTACCTACGTACCATTCCGGAGCTCCTCATGACGTCCGGGATCTCATCCGGGACTCCGAACAAACTTCGGTCACCACCATACATAACTCTACACTACCGAAACGTCACCGAACCTTAAGTGTGCAGACCCTGCGGGTTCGAGAACTATGTAGACATGACCGAGACACCTCTACGGTCAATAACCAATGGCGGGACCTGGACGTCCACATTGGTTCCTACATATTCTATGAAGATCTTTATCGGTCGAACCTATATGTCAAGGATTCAGTTAATCCCGTATAACGTTCCCTTTGTTCTTCGGTATGTTACTTGCCTGAGATTCGATCGTCGGTATCTCCATACCTAGTTCAAACTCATCACCGGCAAGTCTCTTTACTCGTTCTGTAATACAAGATCCCGCAACTAACAATTAGTCACATTGCTTGCAAGGCTTATTGTGATGTTGCATTACCGAGTGGGCCCCGAGATACCTCTCCGTCACACGGAGTAACAAATACCAGTCTTGATCCATGCCAACTCAACAGACACCATCGAAGATACCTGTAGAGCACCTTTATAGTCACCCAGTTACGTTGCGACGTTTGATACACACAAGGCACTCCTCCGATATCTGTGAGTTGCATGATCTCATGGTCATAGGAACATATACTTGACATGCAGAAAACAGTAGCAATAAACTGACACGATCATATGCTATGTTTGTAGTTTGGGTCTTATCCATCACATCATTTTCCTAATGATGTGATCCCGTTATCAAATGACATCTCATGTCCATGGCTAGGAAACCTTAACCATCCTTTGATCAACGAGCTAGTCCATTAGAGGCATACTAGGGACATGGTTTTGCCTATGTATCCACACATGCATTTAAGTCTCCGATCAATACAATTATAGCATGGATAATAAACGATTATCATGAACAAGGAAATATGATAATAACTAATTTATTATTGCCTCTAGGGCATATTTCCAACAAAAACTTGCCTAGCAAGGCCCAACATTGGCACTACATTTGCCTAATAGCAACTAAAATTGCATAGGGACCCGCCAACACCCGTTGATCTTTAATCAACAATCCGGCCAATGCTCCTCGTGAGTGTTGGTCCAAAACAGAGCCACTTGCGGGGCCACCTCGGGGCAACTTGAGGGATTTCTATCAGGGCGTCGTACGTAGTGTTCATCCGGTCGTGTCCTGAGAACAAGATACGCGGCTCATATTGGGTTCATCGACACGTGAGGCGGCCTTGCTGGATTTGTTTTACCTTTCTCGAAGGTCTTGTGCGTGTAATTTCGAATACACTTTGGGCTATCTCAAGGTTGAGATTTTCCTACGGAATATCCAAGGAGATCACGGGTTTCGTGGTCGAGATTATTCCCGCGACGTGTGGTTAGTTTATGATGGATGAGTTGGAGCACCCATGTAGGGTTAAATATTTCAGAAAGCCATGACTATGGTTACGTGGCAACTTGGAAACTTTGTTTAACACCCGGTCATAGAAAACTTGAAGTAAACTCAAATAAAATACACCAACTTTGTGTGTAACCGTGACTGTCTCTTCTCACGAGTCCTTATCCGAGAGAGAACACGGTGGGGTTATGTTTGACGTAAGTAGGTGTTTAGGATCACTTAGTGACCATTAGTAGTTCACGTCCGTTATGCGTAGACCACCATACTTGCTTTCTGTATTCATAAGTTAGTCACTCAAATAAATGCTTAGTTGTTTGTTGCACCCTCACCACTTAACCATACATCACCCATTAAGCTTTGCTAGTCTTGATACCCTTGCAAATGAGATTGCTGAGTCCCCTGTGGCTCACAGATTACTAAAACAACAGTTGCAGGTACATGTGATGCGATGATTTGACGTGAGCACGATGCTTGTTTGATTTGGAGTTCTCCTTCTCCTTCTTCTTCGTCAATCTAGGATGGGTTCCAGGCGGCAGCCTGGAATAGCAAGGATGGATGTCATTTCATCGTTTGATTTTGTCCGTAGTCGGACCCTGCTCTTATGTATGATGGTTGAATATGGTGTTGTATTGATGTGATCTTGACTTAGCTTGTGGCGAGTGTAAGCCAATTCCATATACTCATCTCTTCTGTACATGTACTTGTAATGGTATCCATTCTTGCAAAACGACGAGATGCGCTCATATCCTTGTCGAGGCCCTCGAGCCAAAATAAGCATAGGGTCGCATCTTGGGCGTTACACTTACCACCTTTGAGACATCATCCCAGAGATGGCTGACGAGCCAGCTACTCGTTGCCTATCTCATAGGAAGGACGACATTGGCGAGAGTCAGACATTGGTTCGATCCAAGGAGGATGGCACACCACTCAGGTTCTATACCTACTTCAGCCTCTCGGTTGATAGTCTGGCCCACAACCTAGTTAAGGAGTCTGTGAAGCTCCGCGAGGAACTTCACCACACCCGAGAACTACTTCGCCAAACCACTGACATCTTAACCCAAGGACAAGTAGCAACCTTTGGATTCCCGTCACATGTTTCGGGTGTGGCGAATTTGGGCATCATGCCAGAAGGAACCCCAACAAGCAATCGAGCCCTCTTTCCTCCAAGACATGAAGCAGAGCAAGACTGATGAGTCCAAGAACTCCCTAGGGTAGGATGAGCCGTGTGTCCCCCATGCGAAGTCGAGTCCGTGTAATGGTTCATATGAAACCATGTGTGCTTGTTGTTTGTTTTTGTTGTTTCTGTATCGATGCAAGTCACGCTTTTCCCTTAGGCAAAATGTAAGTGACTACATCGCCTATCTTATCTTAATGTTAAGTGTTTAGTCTTTTGACCACTGTTTGATCACACTTGCACTATACCAAGCCCCTTAGGCGTCCTTTCTCTATTATGGCTTTTCCCTATCCTCGATCCCAGTTATTTGACTTGGCTACTCCAAGCAGGATGGTGACTGCAACCCGTAACAGCTCCTTCACTAACCATGAAGCCGACAACTCTAGCCAGCAACAGGGAGCTGCTAGGGCTGTTTGGGCTGGAGAACACCTGGACCAGCCACGTGGTCATGTTACCCCGCTACCACCTCCATCGGAGAACATGACCGTAGCTCAGTTTCTCCAAGTTCTCCTAGGGGAACGCCAAGCCAACACCGTCGCTCTTTGGCAGATGGCTCAAATCCTTGTGAACAACCAACAACAAGGCAGGAACGGCAATGGCCGCTCCACTCTGTCGGGGTTCATGAGGAATTCGCCCCCAACCTTCACCGAGACTGTCGAACCCCTGTATGTCGATGACTGGATTTGTACCATCGAGGACCTCCTTGCACTGGTCAACTGCAACGAGGATCGTGAGAAGGTGCTTTATGCCTCTAACTGCCTCGGAGGTACCGTCGGAGCTTGGTGGGATGGATTCAAGGTCATGCAAGACGACCGTGTGATCAACTGGGCTGATTTCAAGGAAGGATTTCGCACGCCCCACATTCCTTTTGGGATCATGGCTATCAAGAAGCGGGAATTCCGAGCACTGAAGCAAGGAAGTGGCTCTGTCAAGGAGTACATGCGGAAGTTCAACCTCCTGTTGAGGTATTCCTCTGAAGATGTCAGCACCGAGGCAGCTAAGATGGAACGCTTCATGGAAGAACTCCAACAAGCCCTGTAGTACCAGCTCATCGTCTGCTACTGTCATACCTTCTTTGATCTGGTGAACAAAGTTCTCATGCTGGAAGACAAGCGTCATGCCAGGGAAGACACTCGCAAACGCAAGATGATTAGCAAGGGTAGTTCCAGCAACCAAAAGCCTCACCCCTGGCAGCCAGCTCCAGCCAAACCAACCTATCAGCCTCAGCAAGCCAGGACTCATGCGCCTCGTCCGAGCTACCAGCCTTAGCAGTATGTCAATCCCAGGCTAGCTTACAAAACCCCCTAAATGTATGTCCTACAACTGAACCTAATAAGTTTATGAATACATGGTTTAATCCAACATAAAAGGCGTGCAACATCAATCATTTATCTAGTCTATGTGTTCATGATCATTTTGCTTGAAGTCCATAATATGGTTTCTCATTTGAATTATCTTAGCAGGAGTCTAGTATTTGGCAATACAAGTTTCCTTACAATTTTTCGAAGAAGCAATCACGGAGTACATGAATTAGTGTATAAGATAAACAACAAATGATGTCACAAGATCAAGAAAAAATGCAATGGAGTAGTGTGATATTCCTTTTCTTCTTACGCCCAACATTAATAAAATAGTTGACCCTTCATACTTGTGAAACCTATATGAACCATCTTTTCTCTACCCGGTAAAAGTGGCATATCCATTTTTTATGAAGAAATAGCATATCATAAATTTTGGATCGACGACACGTAAAACCTCATCTTATCACTAGTGTTGAATCGTCATGCATATCTCATGGCTAATATGAAACACCTAGTTGATACCGCAAAAAATACATCATGAATATTAATTTCCCAATAAGCAATGGATAATCCTTTTCTTTGGATGGGACAAGCCTCCATACCTCTTACTACGGATCCAATGGATCCTGGCACCAACCTCAAAACCACGTCGTATATCTTCTGACTAATACAAAACACCTATTACATATGGACAATGAATTACATCATAAAGAGCCGACTCTCCGATAAGCAATGCATGGTCCTTTTGATTGGATGTGACAAACCTCCCCACCTCTTACTTCCAATCCAATGGATCTTGGCACCATTCTTGAACCCGCCTCGTATAACTTACGATTAATACAAAACACCTATTACATACCAACAATTAATATACATTATAAAAGTCTTGACTGTCCGATAAGCAATGAACGATCCTTTCTCACGGATACGAACCTCCCTCCTTTTACATCCGATGCAAAAAATATTGACATTAGTCTCGAACCCATAATGTATATCTCATGATTAATGCAAAAAGTGTTACCTTATCATGGGTGTGAACCCCGCCCCTTCTCACCCCACCCATGTTTTATACTTCTGATTCGACGGATCTTTTCAGCAGCTTCACGGTTGTATATCTCACGATTAATGTAGGACACACATTTCTCATCAACAATTAATTCTCTTGATCGTCTGCTAAACATCCCCTTTTCGGCGAGCTGCATCGGAAACGGTTCTTACTTTTGATCCGACGGTGGATACGCACGCACGCTGGTTGAACCTACGGCGTGGATCCAAAGTTGCATCCAACGGCGAGCAGTTCACGCGAGAGACTCAAGGAAATCGAGCTTGCGGGCTGCAGCAAGCACCACGACGTCGTCGTGAGAGCGAGCGTTCTCAACACACCACCAATTTCTTTCTCCGCCCTGCTCCTCCTCGTCTTTAAAGGCCGACGCCCCCTCCCTCTCTGTTACCCGTCTACGCCTCCACGCCCCCCCCCCCCCCCCCCCCCCCTCCCAAAAGCCTCACGCGCCGTCCTCCTCCCCGCAACCCGGCGCACGCGCATGCCGTCCTCCGCTGCTCGTCCAACCCGCCCGCGCCGTGGCCTCTGAATCCCGCCGTCTCCATCCAGATTCTCTTTATCTCGGTCGTCGTTCCGTGTCACCGTCTTCTGTTTCCCTTTTTCCCAGCCAAGATAATCGTCGGCCCCTGCCGCCGGGAATCTTCGTTCAGCAGGGGCGGCGGCGGCGGCGGCTCTCCTACATGGAACGCAAGGTTCGTTGCTTGCCTCCACTCTTTTCTTCCCATGTTAGTACATTCGTTCTTTGCTTGCCCTGGTGGCGGCCGGCGTTTCGATGATGCGTGTTGCGCTCCCCGGCCATGCCGTGCGCTTACGTTAGGCGTGTTCCTGGTTCCCCCGTGCTGGTTTCATCCACGATCACGTCATCTCTAGATTTCGGGACGGTGTTTGCGTCTCTGCGCCCGCCCGCGTACGAGCGTGTTCGGCTCCGCCAGGGCATGGGGTTTGGTTCGTACGGCCGACGTGCCTGCCTTGGCTGCTCCTGCCTCCAGGTTTGGCTTGTCCGTGACTTGCTCGGAGCCCGTTGTCCTACTCGATGGGATGCGCGGCCCTTGTCCTTGTTGGATTCGATGGGTCAGGGTGATGCCTGAGATTTGCAGGACGCTGGTTTGGGCTCTAGGAAATGACTCGATTTGCTTGGTTGACTCTTCAGATTTGTAGGATTGCTCCAAGGTGCAGTGCTTGTGAATTCGTAGCCTATTATCGTCAGGCTGATGCGCACGTACAGTGCGTCCTAGTTGTGGTGCAGTGTTTAATTCGGACGAGTGATTATCTGGGAGATCAAGTGTGTCATGACAGAGTTTTACTTGTTTTACAAAGCATTGTTATTCACACCTGTCGATTATGCTCAGCGATAGCTTCTCCTGAGAAATAATTTTACACGGATAAATCTTAAGCATCACCAGCAGTGCCTCTCTGTGTAGTTGAGATTATAATGTGCAAATGCAATTGGTGCGGCAAGTAGCAGTAACTGCTGGGTCATGTCAGTTCTGATGATGTTGGAATGGTGTTTGGTCCTCTAATATTATTCTTATCCTAGATAATTAACATGTATTTTGTAGATCTTCTGAATATGCTGCTCAAAACATACAAGCCACTTCAAAAATACTCCTTCTTTTAATCAATCTTATTATCTCAGATATATGTCTCGAAGATTACTCCAGGGTTGTACAACGTAGTCCATCCTAGTTGCGGTATTTATTTCTGTTTCAGTTACTTGCTGTAGAAGGCAATGAATTAGTAATGCCGTGTACTTTACTGTTGCATATAGCACATTTTCAGATGTTAGAGATATCATGCAATGCATGTACATATGCACGTTAGCTCTGACAGGCATGAAAACTTTCATAACTTCACTTATTCATACATAGCAGGTTGATGATGTGCCCTTTTGCTTCATGCTCCTAAATGCACAACCAACTTAGTTGTTTATATTGACGATACTTCTTATTATATCAACTAATTTATATTGTATCAATTTGATGTTACTTGACAACTGACCTTTTTTTTCTTCCATATTGACAGATGGGGACACTTCAGTTAGAGGACATTGGTGATCACCATTTATCTGTAGAAGTTTCTCATGCTTCGGATGATGACTCACCAGTATCCCCATGCATAGGAAGTGCGCACCAGGCTGAAATCCCCAATCTAGCCACAGACGATGAACGACGTCACCTCATGGCCAGCACTCTCTACAGTTGCAAGTTATATGGGTATGATTATCCTGGTGTTTATATACCAGTTGTATGGGGAAGTCATCCACCAAGTCAAGTTTACAAGAAGGAAGATATTACAAGTGAAGGTAACTCGACATATCTGGATCCTCATGCTGCATTACCAGTAGATCAAATTGACTCTGCAAATAATCAAGTTTGTGATGAAACACCGGTTCAGTGTTTCACCCGAGAAAGCCGCGACCTCTTCGCTGACAAGACAATGGTGCATCAAAGAGAAACAGAAAAAATTGCTTCAATGCATGGCTTATCCGCTTCGGTTTGGACTGCTCTAGAGGAAGAATGCTTTCTTCTTGGGCTGCACATTTTTGGTAAAAATCTCAGCCTGCTGAGCAAGTTTATAGGCAGTAAGACTGTTGGGGAGATGCTCTCCTACTACTATGGGAGGTTCTATAATAGACCTGCATATAAAAGATGGTCGCACCTTAGAAAGACCAGAACTACTAGATGCATTCTCGGGAAAAGCATTTTTACTGGTCGGCGACAACAGGAGATTATATCTCGTTTGAAAGATAAAATATCCAGCGAAGCTCATGGTTCGTTAGTTGAGGTATGCATTTTGACACAATACGGATTTCAATCTCTTTCACACGGCTATATGAGCTATATAAGCTGAATTACTTTTGCATATTTCAGGTTTTAAGGTCTTTGGGGTCTGGCCTAACATCTTTAGAGGAATGTGTCTTCACTCTGAAATCCAACATTGGACCAGAAACTTTTGTTGAGGTCATTGGGATTGGTAAAGGGAAGCATGATTTGACTAGATTTGTTCAGGACACATCCAAAACGAACAAACGTCTATCTGTTTCTGCCAACATGCCTTCCATGCTTGCTAAACAAGACATAGTAAACGCCTTAACAGGTGATTTCAGGAGAAGTAAGGCAAAGGTAAATGATCTATTTCGGGAAGCTGTTTGGCCACGTTTGCTTGCAAGAGGGTGGCACTCAGAGCAGCCAAAAGATGTCCGCACAACCAAGAATTACCTTGTCTATCTAGTGCCTGCTATAAAAAAAATTCTCAAGAAGGAAGCTCACTAAAGGCACTCACTATTTCGATTCTATCACTGACGTCCTTAAAAAAGTGGCAGCAGACCCCACTCTTCTTGAGCTAGAGACCGATGGAATAGATAATGATGCACCTGTTGATATGAATGGCCGGGCAACAGGACAAGATGGCCCTTTGGATGGTGATCTGGAGCCTCCAATGTTCACTATAATTGATACTAGCTTGGTCCAAGGGGAAGGGCCCTTCAAAGTGAGGGCTCTGAGAAGCTTACCCGCTGATGCAAATATTAGCTTTGGACTTGCAGATTATTCAGATAGTATATTGAGTGACAGTTCTTCTCAGGAGCAACATAGTGATGGTGATGACCAGGAATGCCATGGACAAGTGACAGCTCCTGTTAATGACATTGAAATGGAATCAGTTTACAGTACAACCAAAGAATTGCTGGTGGATTTGCTGGAAGGCAAGGTGACTGCACCACAATATGTCTTTCCAGTTAGTGGCCATTCTTCCGATGATCAGCACTCAGGCATTTCTAGTGGTAATGGTGACCAAGCAGATTTGACATGTTGCTCTGTCCTTGGAAGGAAAACTAAAACTGGGAGACTGGTGTATTTATCTCCAAAGCGCAATAGATTTGCTAGGTACAGTAATGACAAGACCAGCCAACACAGATTTTCTTTACCAGATGATGATTTGGAGAAAAAGAGACTCAAGCCTTTATCCACTACATCAAAGCCAACTGTTATTGATCTTGGTTATAGTTTCCAAACCAGAACACTGGCAAACTGTTCCACGAAGGGGAAGCCATGTGAGCTGATAACAGAGGTAGCGAAGACTACTACTACCAACATCAGATCTCTTGAGAAGCGGAATGTGGTGAATACAAATGAGAACAAGTCATCAGAACGGAAGTTTGATGCAGTAGCCAGGACTAGCATGGGAGGGACTTTGCCAGACAATCATTATTGCTTGCAGAAAAATGAAGATGTAACTGTGGTGAACACAAATGAGGACAGATCACGTTCCATTTTGAATAATGAGATACTAGTTCCTGATGTTTTGGAGGCCGCAGGGAGACATGATCTAACTGTTGAGACGATCTCTCGGAGGCAGGGAACCAGAAATCGGCCTCCCACCATAAGAGCTCTGGAAGCGGTTGCTCTTGGTCTCCTCGGAGGCACAAAGCGCAAGGGTGACGCAAGAAGCTTGACGACAAGAAGGCCTCCTCAGCGGGCTCGCAAGAACGAAGACTGAATGTGGGTATCTCCACTAGTAGTAGAGAGAAATCCATATAATTGAAGGATGAAGCGCAGGATGAGCAGATTGTCTTGCGTGTCTCGGATATGTGTATAGTGTGAAAAATAAAATAGCAGGGTTTTGACGCCGGGGTGTGTGGATTTCACGTTCAACATGAGCCATCGAAGCAGTAATCGGTCCATTTCTTGTGGAGGAGCTCACTGTTCTCTCATCATGTTCACAACGCAGGCATTGGTGATTGGTGACACCTTGTTCTCCCTTTCTTTCTAGAAACTTGGATGCGTGAGAAAGAATTTGACAACTTATATAATTATTATTTCTGTTTAGTTTATAGAAGGGTTTCATGTCTAGCAAGCTGTGCAAACCCAAGCTGTAACAGAGACGAAAGATAACACCATGTTGACCGGTTCATTATTGTGCTTCATGATACCTTTGGTTGTTGTCGTAAGTTTGGATGTGAAGAAGGTTTGTGGAAAAAATCCATCTGGACTGGTGCTTGAAGATTGTGGTGGCCACGTGACATCCATTGGATGGGTCTCTTCCATACTTAAAACTAGATTGTTGATGGCGCGCGTTGCTGCGCCCGTCTATTTTGAATGTTATCAAAGTGTTAGAAATTTATATACAAACATAGAGTTCGTGTTAGTTTATACATATAATAATGTGTTAATATAAAGTGATAGTGTCCCCATGAAGCTGATAATAGTTGGTCCACAGGTGTGCGAATGATTTCATATATCACTATCACTAAAATATTGTGTTTGATTTCAGTTTTTGGGACAACGTGAAGTTAAACTATTGATGATGCGATTAATTTGTCACGTCAACCGTAGTAGTTTCTTATTGTCAGGGGTAAATTCGTTCGTACATTAAGCTATAGCTACACATAGTTTTTTTGGGTCACTTTAAAAGAAACAGATGCTCCTATGGAGAACCAACCGGAGAGAAAATATGTTTAGTTATCAACGTTCTATTGCTTGAAGAAAATTTATTTTTTTGCCTAATGAAGCATGTTTTTTTCGTGTGTAAGATTACATTTGAAAAATCAGATTCAAGGTCCCTGAATTGTTATAGGGAAAACATACATGAAACAAGTGAGTTTTCATATGAGTACATGTTCAAATCTACCAAACACTTCCGAGTACCTCGCAGAAGGCAGGGCAAGTTCAAAGATTTGTAAAAAGTAGCATTAGAACATCACAAATAACTTCACATGCACTGTGTCTTGATAATACTGGGAATATATGATCTGAAACATTACACTCATATTTAGGTAGAGAAAATGCTAAGTATTTGGCTAAATTACGGAACTTGTAGCCTTTGGACGACACAAATATTGAAGGGTTTATATATTAATATTAGTGCACTCCAAGATGCTACAGCCACGAACTTCATGTTCGCTTGCATCTACAAGGACTTTCAGTTCTCCAGTCCTGGTATTGTCGATGGAACTAATAAAAGTGCTTCGGCAAACTTGACCTAAGTCTAGCACTCCAGTTGGCCAACTCCTCCCCAGCTCGTTGTCCCTCGGGTTGCAACTAAAATATCCCCTACCCTGCCAAAAGGACAGTTGTTATGATGATCTTATGTGATGAACACATGTTACAGGTAATGCACTTCTTTATGCACACAAAACTGATGACGGACACAACGGAGAGCACTGAAAAGAACAACAACCTTACCTGTCCGATGGTCTGCACTTATTTACTATATGTCGTGATGCCTTCCCTTATAAGAAAAAGAAATGAGATACATATTGCACTTACTTAACTCTTCCAATGATTTGCTGACATCACTGCCCCAGATTGAACCAAGTGTATCTTGCCTGAATGAACATCATAAGATTAAATTTCCCATACATCTACATCATACAAATGGAAACGAACGACACCAAAAAACTGTAAATAATGAGAATGTCAAGAATTCAGAGATGATAGCACAGTATACTGAGAGTTTTGTCTCCAATGGTGAAATCTTTATTGATGGGAATATAACACGGTTCACACAAATTTGATGGTTATTTTTGTTACCCATTCGTGCATGGTATGGAAAACAGAAGAGGAATATCAGTTTGCTACTATTTAGTAGTATGTGTAACTGAAGACTAAATAACTTATTTTTGCTACCCATTCGTGCATGCTATGGAAAAAATAGAGGAATTTCTCCCCCGTTTTATTAGTTGTTGATTATCAAAGTATGAAGATATAGTATGGCACTCAAAACTAATTAGCTGGCTTACAACCATTGCAGATTTTCAGGTGAAGAATACTCAAGCCAGTATAAGAGAATCAACCTTGTGAGAAAGATCTACCAATACCTCAACATTAGTTTTCTCCATAAATATTTCCTTTACTTCGTAGCACAACGTCTTGACTTGCAACCAGCTCTATCAGTTCAGGATAAAATGTACAGATTCAATGAAATGATGTTCGGGGGTAAGTGGAAGACAGATAACAAAGTTTGCAAGTTGTATGAAGGGGATTGCCTGGTTACCTTGAAGGAGGGGACTACATATCACCGTTCCGATTAGGAGAGAGCGCGCTGTCACATGGCAAGCTGGCGCGTAGTGGTGGGCACTGCCGCTAGAGGTCAAGAACGAGGGAGGGGCAGCAGGCTTGAGCATTTCATACGCCAGCCTTCCGTGAACAAAACTACAGAACAAATGAAATTATCAAGAATCTGGCATTCCATTATTTTTTCGCAAATTAGAGGCCGAAACAAACAATGAAACAACAAAATTGGAGAGAAGTCTGTAGGCATTACCTGCCGAAATCATTGTAGTCGAATTGGTACCCAATGGCCTACATCAAAAAGGCACACATGGTCAAGTCCAAAACAAACAAAAGAATTTGTTGTGGATTGAAACCATACATACCTGCATACCGGCCATGGTGGTTCCATACTGTTTGTAGAGGAGGATGCAGAGCTCCAAGCTGACTTTTTGTCGATTCCGAGCTTCTCGACCATATATTCTGGAGCAGACAGTCAATTAGTCAAACAAAAGCATGAACTCATAGTCACAATACATAAAACCAGCCATCTGTTCCAGAAAACGGATACTGCTGCATATTTTCGGTAAAACATGCCACAGTTTGGTTTATATATGTACCAATGTTTTTCATGATGTTGAGGCCGATGCCCGAGGCCACTCGGTAGAGGGTGTCATCCATGTCTGAAACAAAAAGGAGGGCACAGCATGTATTAGATGTACAGTGCCGTGCAAAAATGGTGTGGAGCTGAAATTAGCCTGAGAGAGAGAGAGAGATTTGTCCGCAGCAGAGCAGAGCGCATACAGATGTATCAAAATCAGGCATTTGCAGTTGGGGCGGCGGTCCTTGCCGTATTTGGTGCCCTCGTGGCCCATTTTGACGGACCGATCTGCAACGGAACTAATGCCCGGTCAATAAGCAACTCAATCCATGGTCGGGGACGCGGTCCAGATCACTAATCGAATCGAATCTGCCCACTCTCGAGGGTGGGGGAGGGGATCCATTAGCAGTCAGGAGGGAAGCAGCTCACCAGGGTTAGAGATGGCGGGTGTGGCGCAAGGTCGGGAGGGAGAAGGGCGGCGGCGGAGACATGGTGGCGGCGGGCTGGATCGATGCAAACCGATCCTTCGAGCGCCGCATCCTCGCGCGCGTCGCCTAGGTCGAGGCTGGATATCTCGCCTCGGATCGATCCCCTCCCAAGCTGGATCACGGGCAAGCCTCGCCCTGATTGATCCACACACGCACCTGAATCCCTCGCGAGGCTCGCCTAGGTTGGATGGAGGAAGACCGCCGCGTCGGCGCATCCTCTATATCGAGCCGCTTGGATCCCCTCGAGCGAATGGTTTTATTTTGAGGCCAGTGACAGATCTGTGAGCCCATACATGCCCAATCAACCACAAGCCTTAGAAAAAGTCCCCAAAGTAGCGGCCCATTAGGACAGGCAGCCCAGATCGTGGAAAACTGTCACTCAATGGAAGATTTGACGGCCAAAAACAACTAAAATGTGAAATCCAACGGTCAAAAAAGCTGAGGGCGCTTTAGGTCCAGTTTTACTGTCCTAAACGTGACCCGCTCTCATGCGTAAAATTCTACTTCCTCAGTTCCTCAATATATAAATCTTTTAAGAGATTTTATCAAGGGACTATATACAAAACAAAATGAATAAATTTATACTTTAAAGTATGTATACATTCGTATTTAGTCTCATAGTGAAATCGCTAAAAAAACTTATATTTCGAAACGAAGGGAGCATGAGACAGGGTCTCATTCTGAACCCAGTGAGACGCAACCAGATGGATGCCATGTGGCCACCTATATCTCAAAGCATAAATCCCACCAGCCATGAGTTTTCAAGTTCTAACTCAGGTGTACGTATGGTTGCCGGTTGACATATACGTACAGAACTACCCGATCAATACAATTAGGGGCCTCGTCCAACGACCTCGTCACCGGCGGCCACGCGGCACCACGCTACGTCTTCTCGTCCATCGCGGCGCCGAACTACCTCGTCGCCGGCGGCCAGCCGGACTGCTCGACCATGTTGGCCGCACACCCGCACGCATGTTGCTGGCCGTGCGGACTCTTCTACGGCGGCCGTGCTGCTCGACCATGTTGGCCGCACTCCCGCACGCATGTTGCTGGCCGTGCGGACTCCTCTTCTACGGCGGCCGTGCGGCAAGTCGTCGTCGCGGCCAGCAAAACAAGCTCCTCTTCGACAACGGCCATGCGCCAAGACATATGCGGCGGCAGCAGAACGTCGCCGGCGCACTGCATGACACTTGACGTGGTCAGGGTTGGCGAAGTGCATGCATATATAAGCAACAGAATATACATGCGCATATCGTCTAGTTTGGTTGATACTAGTCCCATGCTAGCCATTGATTATATAGTCTGATGCTTGGCCAAACTTTTATAGAGTAGCATTTGTTCTAAGTATAGAAGTGAGTCTGTTAGTTCAGGCTGAAAAAAGAGAACAACCAAATGTATATGGAGCAGTGTATATTCAGCCTGAACTAACTGACGTATCCATGTGATTTTCATACACATAAATCAGTAAAAATATTCATTCTGAGCAATCAAATGCACATAAGAAATATTCGAAGTAGTTCAGAGAAAATCATAGCAGTACATGGATTTCATACACATCAATATCCCAGCAAATTCACGTATGTACATGCCTACAGCGATTCGTAGACACTCATGATTCTAGTGTGCGCAGGCTAGCGGACTCAAGTCAAGCCAAAGAGTTCCTCGGTGTTGGGACAAACCTACCGACGACGAACACCGGACGAAGGTAGAAGACGATGAATAAAGCATACTTTCGGCGACGAACGCCCCGGCCGATAAACGACCTGTATGTTGACCTCTATTCAATTTAATTTTCTCAGACACATACATGGAGATACATATGCGCATACGTAATACAACTTCGAAAGAACTCTCACATTAACTGGACGCATACCACAGTCCTGACGAAGACTACATCTTCTTTAGCCCCCTCCTCTTATTTCGATACGTACCGTTACCGTGACGCAACAACAGAACGATACACTTCAACTAGTACATTGGGTGGGTCTTTATACCCGTGCAACCCAGGCAACGCATGCAACTAACCTATGCACGTACGCAGGACCCGGCCTCACAACCGGCCACTAACTGCATGCACTCATCCTCTCCTAGAAGAGCTCCCCTAGCTAACTAACTAGCTGTCTATCTGCACGGCCACCACGCACGTCCCAACGACTTGAACTGTATTGTAACGGACTCACGTCACGCACTAAGGGTGTGTTTGGTAGGATGTATGAACCTATCTTAATTGTTTTTCTCTCATCCATGCTGAGTGTAGACATGCTGAGTCCATATAGTAGCCCTTGTTTGGCAATGATGTATGCACTGAGACATGCTTGAGACTTTGTTTGACAACCTACATGTGTTTAGACATGCTGAATATATTTTTGAAAATTTCAAATTATAAATATTTTATAAGCATTTGAACATAGTCGAATTTTTGTTTTTTGAAAAATTAATCAAAATTTTAAATTCTGAACATTTTTGAAAATTTAAACAATTTTGAAATTCTAAACATTTTCAAAAAATTATAGAAACTTTGAAATTCTAAACATTCTTGAATTTTTCTAAATTGTTATTTTTATTTTTTTAAATCCGTTTTTTTGAAATTTTAAAGAAAAATTGAAATTCTGGATATTTTTTGATGATTTAAACAATTCTGAAATTGTAAAAAAAATAAAAATTTATACAAATTTTGATATTCCGATTTAAAAAAACAAATTTCGAATATTTCGAATATTTTTTGAAAATTCAAACAAACTTTGAAATTATGAATATTTTTAAAAAATCTAAACATATGTGAACGTGGTCTGATGGGTGGGGACGAGGGTTAGGGCCGACATGGCTACCTACATACACCCTGTTTGGGGTGCATGAAATGGACATGGCTAAGGGGTCTTTTATGTATTAGATGGACATAGCTCAGGTGATTCATGCACCCTACCAAACAAGTAAAAATGGGTCAGATTTGAAACTTTTGCCTTCATGCATCCTCCATACACCTTACCAAACACAGCCTAACTGCACATCTGGCCATGCAGCCCACTCGACTCCGGCCACGCGCACGCCATGCACGCACGCACTCGTGGTTCATGTCTAACAACCGGCACTCGTTAGTGAGTGTCCTGCAGTTCGCCCGGTGACTTGGTGAGCGACTTCTGATATGGGCAAGCTAGAGGACTCAAATCAAGCAAGAGGACCACGTCGAATATCATGTAGTTCGCCGGCCACGTCATGAGCAAGTGTATTAGCATGGAACGGTTCGATGTGCCTCGTGCACGCTCGTTCGTGGTCGATGAGGAGCTGGTTCCGCCAGCCGCGACGACGCGTTGGCGCACGTCCACCGTCGAAGAAGAGTCCGCATGGCCAGCAACATGGCGTGCGTCCGCCATGGTCAAGCAATCCAGCATGCTGCCGGCGACGAGGTCGTTCGGCGCGCGGCCATGGACGAGAAGAGAAGAGGTAGACTGGTGCCGCGTGTCAGCCGCCGACTAGGTCGTTGGGTGCCGTAGAGAGCAATAGGAGAGGACGAGAGGATCAAACCCTAATTAACTCTATCGGGTAGTTGTGTACGTATATGTCAACCAGAGCAGTTGGTATTGAAAACTGATGACAGGTCAGACTGGTGCTTTAAAATTGTGGTGGCCACGTGGCATCCATCCGGATGAGTCTCTTCATCCTAAAAATGAGACTCGGTCTTATAATTTTTTTCCAAAGGTTTAAGTATTTAGCTATTGTAGTTGTTTCCCGCTTATGTTTTGCCTTTGCATCCAAGAGTTAGTTAGACCAGTACTACAGTAGTTAATAAAAATGTTTGACTTTTGGTCAAAAATCCATCTGCACAGCCTGCCAGTAGTGTCATAGTATATTTAATAAGCCGAGATTGGAATTTGTCACATGGCTATCAACGAAATGACAAGAAAAAGGCAAGTCATGCCAACAAAAACTAGGGTAACATATAGTAGTATATTTTATTGGGGTTTGGCTCCTCTACAATAGTGTTATTACTGTATCGGTAAAGTAGCATGTACAATCTACTGTTCAATCTAATCCAAAGGTTTTTCTTTTCCCTTCTCTGTCTTCCTCACAGCAACGCCTTCTTCCCAGGGAGAGCATGGCCGGCTAGAACGCATCGGCCGAGCGCGGCGCTCCACGTCACGCCGGCCTCCACTATGCCGCTCCTCTATCGCTATTGTAAGGCGCCCCACCATGCACATAAGTACTAGCACTTGTCATTGCTTGTGCAGGCTCTGCACAAGCTCGACCAGAAAAACATCATCATGATTAAGACCACCGCAACGCCAGCGAGCGCTCACACGAGGCACACTGTCAGCCGCCCCGACGGTGACAGCTACTGAAGATGATCCCAGAGAGCGGTGGGAATCAAGAGGCTCAAGTCGCGGGCCGACAGGCTAGCCCACTCGTATCCAAAAGATACCCCGGTGGCTTGCAAGCCCAGACTAGGTCCGTTAAGGCAGATGTAATGCTAGACAGTTAAATACCCCTCGTTGTTTCCTATGAGAGGGGGGAACGGAGGAAGGGTGGCTTCAGCCAGGCTAGGAAGTGGCTTGTAATTCGAATTCGCTGTGTGGGAGGTTGGGAGGAGAGCTAATACATCTCTCATATCGTAGATCACATTCATGGTTGTAGTAGGAACCTCACATCTGGTACTCCGAGCTTTTTGATCCTGGAGATCCCAAGCCACATCCATGACACGTGCTTCAAACTCTAGCGGCGGAGTGCCGCCATGGACAAGCTGTCGACAGAGGGGTGGCAGATCTAGGAGCTACTTCGCGCGGACTTCGCCGAGGCTTTGGACCAGAGATTCAAGGCACATGGCGACGAGATCGTCAAGTCCGTCAGCAAGATGCTCAAGGAAACTACCGTGGCGCCCGACGGACTCATCACCACGCGGATCGATGTCGCCATATCCGAGCTCAACCTCGACATGGAGCAGATCCGTGCGGAGCTCGACCACTGTGGCAAGGACGAGCCCGCAAGCAAGCAAGCGAGCCCGTCGACCAGCAAGGATGCTAGGGGTGGCCGTGAGTCAACCGTGGCGGATCCCATTGGCTTCGACAAGTTCCACCGGGGGAAGGCGTGTCAAGTCTATGTGCCTCCTCCGATCAGACGTGTGCGCAATTCTGGTTCCCCTCGTGAATTTTTTTCTCCTCGAGATTTGGCTGCATCAGACATTTCTGACATGTACCATTCTGCACCTCGTGTGGAATTACCGCGGTTTGATGGCTCCAACCCGTGGCTGTGGCAATCCCGCTATGAGGATTATTTCAAGCTCTGGGGTACTCCTACGTCGAGATGGATTTCATTCGCCACTTCTCAGTTCGATGGCGCGGCGGCCAGATGGTAAGAGGCTGTACAGCACAGATCACCTAACCTGTTCTGGTCAGAGTTCTATCAGCTACTGATGAACAGTTTCGGACGAAACCAACACCAAACTCTGGTGAGGCAGATGTTTCGTATTGCTCAGGAGACAAAAGTGACAGATATGTGGAGTGTTTTGCAGAATTGTATGATCAGCTATCAGCAGATGATGAATCCCCTGATAGTCTGTATTACAGAACACGTTTCATTGATGGCCTCAAACTAGGTGTGCGCATGTCAGTTGCTCTGCAAAAACCACATGATCAGGATTCTGCTTATGACATGGCCTTGCTCCATGAGGAATTAAGTGACAGTAATTCGTCAGCACTGCAGTTTAAGAAAACGATACCCACAACTAGTTCTGCTTCGAGGGTACCAGTTAGCACCGACGGAAGGTCTGTTGATACCAGCAGAGTTGCTCCCTCAGAGGAAAAATGGAGTTCTCTGCGTACTTATAGGAGATCGAAAGGGCTGTGTTTCATTTGTGGAGAAAAATGGTCCAAGGACCATGAGTGCAAATCGTCAGTCCAACTTCACATTGTGCAGGAAATGATTGAACATATACAATGTACTAATTCCTTTCAACAAGAATCATCTGACAGTGATTCAGACAATCTCATGCTTCCGTCTGTAGCTGCTTGTTCTGCTGAATCCTCTCCATTAACACTGAAACTTCGAGTCAATGTTTGCACCCATTCCTTCCTTAATACAACTTTAGTTGCCCTTTTGCCCGTTGTCCAGAATGTCAAGCCTATTGCAGTGACTGTGGCAGGAGGTGCTCAACTATATTGCAACTAGATGGTGAAGCAATGTAATTGGGACTGTCAGAAAAATGCCTTTTAGACCGACTTCAGGATTCTTCAGCTTGGCAATTATGATGGAATTTTGGGATTGGATTGGCTGGCAAACCACAGTCCTATGGTTATTGATTGGGAGCAAAAAATGGTTTTCTTTTCAGTCTCGAGGGTCTTGGGTTACACTATAAGGTGAATTACCTGCTGAATGCACTTATACAGTCATGAGTGTCGAGATGGCTAGTGAAGACAGTAGTGAAGCCAGTAAACATCCTCCTGAAGTACAAGCTTTGCTGGGGAAATTTTCTCCTGTTTTTGAGGAGCCAAAAGGATTGCCTCCAAGAAGGAAATATGACCATACTATACCACTAATTCGTGGAGCTCAACCTGTAGCTGTAAGGCCTTACAGATTAGCACCTTATCTGAAAACTGAAATGGAGAAGCAAGTCAAGGAGTTGTTACAGAATGGCATGATCAGACTCAATCGTAGCCCCTTTTCTTCTCTTGTGCTTATGGTTAAAAAGAAGGATGGCACTTGGCATATGGTAGTGGATTATAGGCACTTGAATGCTATAACAATGAAGGGCAAATATCACATTCCAGTGATAGATGAATTATTGGATGAACTACATGGTGCTTGCTGGTTTACTAAACTAGACTTGAGAGCTAGTTATCATCAAATCAGAATGGCTCCTGGGGAGGAATTTAAAACTGCCTTCCAAACTCATGAAGGGCATTATGAATTCTTGGTCACGAGCTTTCACTACTAGGGAAAACTTTATAGGCAGGACACTATCAATAGCGCAGGAAAGTAACAGGCGCTGCTGGTAATTACCAGTAGCGTTGGATTTCGGCAGCGCTACAAGTAAAGACTTTGCAGTAGCGCTGGAAACAAAAAGAGCGCTACTGCTAAGTGTGACCCGACGAGCTAACCGACACTATTGGTAGTACCAGCGCTGTCGAGAACACAACGCTACTACTAATACTTTAGCAGTAGCGCTTTATTTGGTGAAACTGCTACTGATAATGGGACCCACTTAATAGTAGCGTCCTTTTTGCAAAGCGCTACTACTAAGTATCATAGCAGTAGCACTTTCTGAAAAACAACGCTACTGCTATGCGTGGCTGGTGCCACCTTTTCACCCCCCCTCCCCCCATTGCCCTCTCCCCCCCTCCTTTCCCCTCTCCCCTCACCATTGTTTCCCTTCTTCTCTCTTCCTCCTACCTCTTTTCTCTCCCCATTAATGCCCCCCTCCACCATAACTCTCCTCCATAAATGGCCTTCTCATCTCTATCTAGCTCCATAAATGCCCCCCTACCTCATTTGTTTGGCTCTCCCTCCATTCCATTAGATATAGATCTAGCTAGCTCGTCTCTCTCCCTCTCCATTAGTTACCTAGAGTCATCTCTCCTCCCCAACAACTTGATCTAGCTACATGTCCCCAACAACTAGATCTAGCTAGATATAGGTGAGTAAAAAGTTGTTCATTTCAAGAATGGGAATATGTGTGTGAATGGGAATATGTGTGTTTGGGATATGGAGAGATTTGTGCGAGTGACATGGCCCCGAGTTGCTTATGTTTTGCCGAAATGTCGATTTATTTATGTTTCGGTGAATTTCGAGCAAACTCGATATGTCCTATTTTTAGGCAAGGTCATGCCAAATTTTTATATGACTTTGATGCATGCATGCATTTTGTTTATATCCCTTTTTCTTGTTATACTGTGCATGCCGTCGGTCATGATGGTGAGTGGATGGAAGGTGGAGCGATACATGCAATCCGCGGTGATGGACATGCATGCAAATAATTGGACTAGGATTAGATGTCCGTGTACAAGATGCAAAGAAGGAGTCCTTTTGGACCCTTTTGATCGTGGCAGGTTGAAGGCGCACCTACTGATGAATGGTTTCATGGATGTCTATACTCAATGGATAAGTGAAGATGATGATGATGAGGACGTCCACATGGCAGGGAATAACGACATGGGGCTAGACGAAGAGATGACCGATCGACACGAAGACGATGGCGTCGGACATGGCGGAGGGGAAGAGTTAAATGACGGCGGCGGAGAAGATTCTGAACATGGCGGCAGAGAAGATTCCGGACACGGTGAAGAAGACTTCAGACATGTCGGAGAAGCAGAGGCGGCGGTCACGCCACAGTCTTCGATGCTACTAAGTGCAGTCGTGCAAGACTCTCATGTTCGAGACCTCCTTCGCAAGAGTATGACTAGCAAGAGAGCTGCTTCTAGAGAGGAGGCCAAGCTGGCGCAACTTGAAGTAGACTCGAAGACTCCATTGTATGACGGTTGCGATCCCAAGGTGACCCGCTTGAGTTTCACGCTCGAACTTCTAAAGATGAAGGCCAAAAACAAATGGACAGACAAAAGCCCCGATGAGCATTTGAAGTATCTACATAATAAGGTTCATCCCGTGGGAAACCTTTGTCCTACTAGTGTCGATGAGGCCAAGAAAATCGTTTGCCCTTTTGATTTGCCACACATTATCTACGACGCATGCATCAACGATTGCATCATTTATCGGGGGGAGCACACGGAAAAACCAGCTGTCCGGTGTGTAACGCTTCTCGATACAAGAAGGCAGGAAAGAAAGCTCCTCAGAAAGTTGTATGGTACTTTCCGATCACTCCCCATCTGTAGCGGTATTTCGTAGATCCTAAGGAAGCAAAGCTCATGTGCTGGCACGCGGAGAGGAAGAAGCCCGACGATGGAGATGATCCGAAGCCGAGACACCTCGTAGATGGTAGCCAGTGGAGAGCACTCAACACTGTATATGGATTTGCTGCAGAAGATCCAAGGAACATCGTGCTTGGTGCGAGTACCGATGGCATGAATCTGTTTGGAAACCAAAACACCAACCACAACACATGGCCCGTCTTTGTATGAATGTACAACCTCCTCCCATGGAAGTGCATGAAGACAAAGTACATACACATGAGCATGTTGATTCAAGGGCCGAAACAACCGGGAAATAATATTAACCTGTATATGGGGCTTCTGAAAGAGGAGGTAGACACGTTATGGAAAACACCAGCATGGACACGGGACGCCAGCAAAGGAGAGTATTTCTATATGAGAGCCGCGCTAATGATGACGGTGCACGACTATCTCGGTTATGGGTACACCTTGGGCCAGTTGTGGCACGGATACTGTGGATGCACGAGGTGCATGGATGATACAACGTCTCAGCAGCTTACGTCAACGAAAGATGGTGGGTCTAGGAAAATCGTGTACATGGGCCATCATAGATGGCTCGAGAAGGATGACCCGTGGGGAAGCATGGAGATCTATTCAATAGGTTGGCAGAGCATCGAGGACCTCCCCGTAAGAGGAGCGGCGCCAAAATCAACGAGTTGTTGAAAAGCTAGGAACAATGCCCCGTGCCAGGAACGATGAAAAAGGCGCCGGAGCCGCTACTGAAGGTATGGAAAATGAGGTCTGTTTTCTGGGACTTGGAGTACTGGCCCAATCACGACACACCTCATTGCCTTGATCAAATGCATATCACAAAGAATGTCCTCGAGAGCTTGCTTGGCACACTGATGAACATGCCGGAGAAGACCAAGGATGGGCCGAAGGCAAGGAAAGACTTGGAAGATTTGAAGATCAGGAAAGATCTCCACCGTAAAAGTCGATGGAGGAGACGGAGACGGAGGAGGGGGAAGGGGCAGAAAAGTCAACAAGAAGGAGGAGAATTATTGCCCCCTGCTTGCTTCACCTTAAATGCGAAGGAGATCGATCAATTCATCAAGTGCCTTATGGGAATCAAAGTCAGTTCCGGTTACTGTGGGAAGATAAGCAGATTTCTAGACCCCAAGAAGAAAAGGTTCAGCGGGATGAAGTCTCATGACTATCACGTCATGATGACGTAGATACTCCCGGTTGCCATTAGAGGGATAATGGACAAGCACGTCCGTGACACGCTTATTAGTCTTTGCAACTTGTTCGACGTTATCTCTCGAAAGTCCATAAGTGTGAAGCAGCTCCGAAGGCTACAGGAAGAGATCGTTGTCATACTATGTGAGCTTGAGATGTACTTCCCGCCCGCGTTCTTTGACATCATGGTGCATCTGTGTGTCCACATCGTGGACGACATCATCGACCTCGGGCCGACATTCCTTCACAGCATGATGCCATTTGAGAGGATGAATGGGGTCATCAAAGGATTTGTTCATAACATGTCCCGTCCCGATGGGAGCATCGTCGAGGGGTATTTGACGCATGAGTGCATCTCCTTTTGCGAGAATTATATAGGCGTCGGAGACCCTGTTGTTGGTTTGCCCGTCAACAAGCACAATGGGAGGCTCGGAGGAGAAGGTCACAACAACGGCCGGAGGGAATTGCACGTGGACTACTCGGATCAACAAAATGACTTTGACATGGCTAACTTAGTAGTGCTACAACACCTAGATGTGGTAGATGATTATGTGGCACGGCATAAAGAAACCATCGCAAATAATTACCGTGATAAGGGGATGCTCAAGACGGACGACGAAGTTACTGTAGAGCACAACGCCACTTTCTTGCGTTGGTTCAAAGAGCAAGTTCTTGAAAATCCCCCGGAAGAGGGCAGTTCGGACGGATTGCTCATACATGCCTTAGCACATGGCCCCACGCCCAAATTCGCAACCTATCAGTCATACGATATCAACGGGTACACGTTCTACGCGGAGGCCAAAGACATGGACAGTGATTACCAGAACTCTGGGGTGACGATTGAATGCATGACTAACGCGAACGACACAACTGAAAGATTCTACGGAAGGGTCGAAGAGATCTGGGAGCTTGACTATACTGGATTGCACAATGCGACGATGTTCCGTGTCAGATGGGCTAAGGACGTCGTAAGAGAAAACAAGTATTTCACTACCATGTCTATACCACCCGGAGTATCTGGCGTCATGGCTGACTTCACATCTTCCATTTCCAGCTTGCTTCCGGCATTTTTTGAATGGACGAAGAAAAATCCAGATAAAGGGCCAGCAGACATTCCACTTCCCAGCTACGTCGGGAGCAATTCGGTGAACATCGCACCACCAGCACCCGCTCACGCCACCGCACATGCTCCCGCTCCTGTTCATAGAAGCCCGTCCTCCGTCTCTGGCCAACTCGGCGGGCCTTCGTCTATGGCTGAGCTCGACGCCCTCACGGTAATTACGTGTCATACCCTTTTCACCAGCATGTCTATATAGTCTTTCGTTTCAATTGCCTTTCAGATGTTTGACGTCACAGACATGTCTTTGTAGGCCAACGATACCCTGTGCACCCTACTGTACGACATCAAGGGCCAGATGGTGGTCATGGGAAAGGCAACGATTGTGAAGACGAAGGACCACATGTTCCACAACCGAGAGATGCCCGATGGTGTCTTTAAGGTTAACATGTCCAGTGTCTTAGCGGGCTTCGAGGATTTGCCGCCTCCGGTACCAGTCGATGACGAGGAAACCCCTCAATGAATTGGCGTATGCAAGAGATGGTTCTTGCCTTGGCCAAAGACTCTTCTTTGTGTCGAGGCGCCCAGTATCACATCAACGACAGCTTCTCAAGAAGGTATGAACACCACCCCACCTACCAAATTACATGCACCTGTCGTGGCGGGTGATAGCGGACGACACGAGGGAGAGCCTCCATTAGTGCCATATGACGTCGCCCCCGTTGGCGAAGAAGCAAATGTTGATGGTGACATGGAGGGGGAGGATGATGACCCAGCCAAGTATTTCAATAACGCCTATGATGATGGAGTATTGATGGCTCAGGACGACGAAGACTCAGGCTATGAGCGTGGAGATAATGACTTGATGCTTCCTGATTTTCTGGACCCGGGACGTCCTAAGGCGGAATGCAAAAAGTCTCTCTTCAAGTGATCCTCATAGGAGACGCCTCCAGATGCCGCCTCTACCCAGCAACAACCCGAGGGCCGTCCACTGATTAGCTCAACGACACTGGGGGTGACAATTAGGGAAGGTATGATGGGCTCACTACCGCCACCCCCCAAGAGGCAAAGGAGGAGACCGGACAGGAGAGGCCCTAAAGGCGCCAGAGCTGCTTCAAGCAGCCAACCACCTCTAAAGCCCCGAGAGGTAGACAGAATACCTGTCGTAGGTGCAGAGCGTTTCCATGTCGCCGGCCACCCGATCCTACCTCAGAAAGTGCTAGAGGACATACTGAACAATGATCTAAGGAGACTTCATGATGATGTGCTGGCCAGAGAGAAAAGCCTTCTCATCTCAGAAACACCAGGATACCAGCTTTACGCGGCTCAGGTGCCAGGTGGGAAGTTGTACGTCGAGGGATGGCCCGTGGATATCATCCTGCGGTTTGACTACATCTACGACATGTTCCACATGACCAAGCTGGATTTCCAGTTCATCCGCATGTATGCGCTGTCTGGTGGATATATCAAGGTGAAAAAGTACAGGAGGAACGGGCTGGTTTTCAGCCATAAGACCGACTTCTGCTGCATCTAGCAACCGCACATCAGTAAGGCTGATGGTTTCTACCTCATGCATCACCTGCTCGAGTTCAGAAGGGATAATCAATGCCTTCGCATGTCATCTACTACCAACGATGCCGAGATTGTAAACTGGGCCACAAGCATAGGAAAGACACCGGATCATTGAATCCAAGCTGAGTTTCATCACGTGTAGTGTGAACTTGCCCAAGTGATCATGAAGTAGGTCCTCGAACCAACAGGGATGTTCTACCATGGGCCAATCACGCGGGATGATGCCCGAGCAATGCTAATCACTCAACGTCTAGACTTGAAGCCTTTCAAGAAGCTCGGGTGCTTCCTCCCTGACTATGAAGATTGGACCGAGGACTGATTGTCGTTGACAATATATGTGTCACTAGCGTCCAGACGAAACTATGTGATATAATTAAACCGTGGTCCTGAACTAGCATAGATCGCTCTAGTTAATTAGTTTGGGTATGAGGAACTTCTTCATTTATGTTTACTGTAGGTTGCTTGTATTTTGCTAATTATGTCTGTTTGTGTTCTTAAGTACATTATGTTGCATATTATCATTCACGATGCAGTTACATAGATCAGAGATGGCGAAGGGTTGCTACGTCGTGTTCGTTGGGAAGGTTCCAGGAGTCTACGACCACTGGCCAGACGCTCAGGCCCAGGTGGACAAGTACACGGGTGCTAGCCACAGAGGGTTCGACAGCAGAGCCGAAGCGGAAAGGAGTTACTTGAGGTGAATGCCCCAGCAAGAGCGGGGGCGGAACCGCCGGTGCCTCAAGTACTACATAGTCGCGGTCTTGCTCATGATGATCGCTCTTCTCTTCTACATCATGGTTTAGATAGAGATGATGAAACTTGTATGTGTGCCATGACCATGTAGTTGCACTTATTCGAGAAATGACATGACTTGTGTATCGCTATTTTCGAGATGTGATGATATTTGTGTTGAATGATGATGATGATGATGGTATGACAAGACTACTGTATGTGTATGATATGATGATAATAATGTATGTTTATTGTGATCTGATGAAAATACTGTATAGAGATTGTATAAATACATCAGGAATACGTAGAGGGGGTATGAATCTGTGAAATCTGGAATACTAGCAGCAGCGCTGGAAGGCACCTAGCAGCAGCTCTGGATTAGCAGCAGCGCGTGCCTTTATGCAGCGCTACAGATAGTTAGCAGTAGTGCTGGTCAGTGCAGCGCTACTGCTAACCAGACTTAGCAGTAGCGCTGCACCAACCAGCACTACCGCTACAACTTAGCTGTAGCATGCTAGCAGTAGCGCTGGACCCATCGCTACTAGTAAGGGTATTTCTAGCGCTACTACTAGGCTTTCTCCTAGTAGTGTTTGGGCTCTCTAAAGCTCCTGGCACTTTCCAAGGGGCTATGAGACTTGACCTGTCTGCATTAAGGGAATTTGTTCTGGTGTTCTTTGATGACATATTGATCTTTAGTAAAATTCTAGAAGAACATTTAGTGCATGTGGACAAGGTGCTTAGCACTCTGCAAGAGAAACAGTGGAAAGTCAAGCTTGGCAAGTTTTCTTATGCATAGCAGCAAATTGCTTATTTGGGCTACATTATGAGTGACGAGGGGGTTTCCACTGACCCCTCCAAGATTTTGGCTGTCCAAAAATTGGCCCACACCAGTTAATGTGAAGGAGAGTAGAGGATTTCTACGCCTCACTGGGTACTACAGAAAATTCATGAAGAACTATGGCATGATTAGCAGACCACTGACTAAACTACTGAAGAAGGGTACACTATTTGTGTGGACACGAGCTGCTGAAACTGCTTTTGTCACTGTCAAACAAGCTCTAGTCCAATCTCCTGTCCTAGCCCTACCTATATTTTTCATTGCCCTTTGTTCTTGAAACTGATGCTTGTGATATTGGAATAGGAGCAGTGTTAATGCAGAAAGGACACCCACTAACATTTGTCAGTAAAGCACTAGGCCCAAAAAACAGAGGATTGTGTGTTTATGAAAAAGAATATATGGCCATTCTGTTGGCTGTGGAACAATGGAGATCCTATCTGTAGTTTAAAGAGTTTGTTATTAAAACAGATCAGAAAAGTTTGACTCATTTGTCTGACCAAAGGTTGCATACTCCCTAGCAACAGAAAGTTTTCACCAAACTTCTTGGGCTCAATTACAAGATAATGTACAAAAAGGGCATTGATAACTCTACTGTAGATGCACTTTCTAGAAGACTTCATCCACCTTCTCAACTAATGACCATTTCTTCTGCTCGACCTGTCTGGTTCCAGGAAATTATTGATAGTTATGGACAGGATATTAAAGCTCAAGAACTGTTGCAACAAATGGATGTTAGTCCATCATCTAGATCCTCATTTTCCTTGGTTAATGGTTTACTCAGATACAAAAACTGCATATGGATTGGCAATGATGTGCAACTCCAAGAAAAAATATGTCATGCTTTTCATGCTACTCCTGTTGGTGGACACTCTCGGTTCCCTGTGACTTACAAGAGAATACATTCCCTTTTTAAGTGGAATGGAATGAAAACTTTCATCAGAGAATTTGTGCAATCCCGTGTGAACTACAAGCAAGCCAGACCTAAGAGAGTTAATTATCCTGGCCTGCTCTCTCCTCTGCCAGTTCCTACTAAATCTTGGGAAACAGTTACTATGGATTTTATATCTGGCCTACTCCCTTCTGATAACTTTGACTGTATTATGGTGGTCATTGATAAGTTCACTAAATATGGCCACTTCATCCCAGTCAAACACCCTTACAATGCACCTAACATTGCTGAACTTTTCTAGGACAACATCTACAAGCTACATGTTATGCCCTTGTTCATTGTTTCTGACAGAGATCATGTCTTTACTAGTCAGTTTTGGCAACTCCTCACTAACAGGACAGGAACCACTCTTAATATGAGCACTGTTTATCACCCTGAAACTGATGGTCAAACTGAGAGAGTGAACTAACAAGTAGAGTGCTACCTCAGATGCTTTATCTCGGCTCATCCTAAGAAATGGAACAAATGGTTGTCACTTTGTGAATTCTGGTACAATACCAACTGGCACTCATCTTTGGGTAAATCCCCATTTGAAGTTCTATATGGCCATGAACCTAGATACTTCGGTATAATCCCTTCTGATACTATTGATCATGTGGATGTGCAACAATGGCTGGATTCTAGAACTGTGGTACATGCTACTATCATGCAACACCTGCTCAGAACTCAACAAAGGATGAAAGCTCAAGCTGATAAGAAAAGAACTGATAGGGTATTTGCTACTGGTGACATGATATTCTTGAAACTGCAACCTTATGTGCAAAGATCAGTTGCCTCCAGAGCCAACAATAAATTGTCCTTCCGTTAGTTTGGACCATTCCAAGTGCTTGAATGCATTGGTGAAGTGGCTTACCGCCTGGATCTTCCTCCCGATAGCAACGTACACCCAGTGTTTCATGTTTCTCAATTGAAGCAGTTCATTTCACCCAAGTATAAAGTTCAATAGTCCCTGCCTTCACCTGATCTTGCTCTCCAAGTACCAGTTCGTGTGCTACGACAACGTATTCGGCACAAGAACAATCGTTCCATTGCTTAGATCCTAGTAGAGTAGAGTGTCTACCCGCAATCCGAGCCCACATGGGAGGACAAGGATGCCTTGCGACAAATGTTTCCGCGAGCTTCGGCTTGGGGACAAGCCGTGATTCAAGAACGGGGGATGTCAGCAGCCCGGACGGTGACACTGAAGATACTGAAGATGATCTCAGAGAGCGGCAGGAATCAGGAGGCTCAAGTCATGGGCCGACAGGCCGGCCCACTCGTATCCAAAAGATACCCCGGTGTCTTGCAAGCCTAAGCTGGGCCAGCTAAGGCGGGTGTAACGGTAGATAGATAAATACCCCTTGTTGTTTCCTGTGAGAGGGGGAACGGATGAAGGGTGGCTTCGGCCAGGCTAGGAAGTGGCTTGTAATTCGAATTCGCTGTGTGGGAGGTTGGGAGGACAGATAATACATCTCTCGTATCGTAGATCTTGTTCATGGCTATAGTAGGAACCTCACACACACCCGGCAATATCACGCATGGCACAAAACCAAGAGCCAACACACTATCATGCATGAACACATCGCCCCAATCACGAACACATCACACACTAGCATGCATGCACGGCTGCCCCGCGACAAGCAGCGGCCGACCTCCATGGCACACACATCCTCCTAGACGTGACAGTTCGTCCCTTGGTCCAGCTGCAGCACATGCCCATGGCAAGGACCAATGAGCAAGGCGAGCGAGTGTAACAACAAATATGCCCATATGCCCACGTCCAACGAAATCGTCCAAGACGATCTGGAGCCTGGAGGCCGCGCATTCGAGCACCAGCATCCTGTCCGACAATGCGTTCTAGCTAGCCATACTCTTCGAGGGAAGAAGGCGTTGCTGTGAGCAAGATAGAGAAGAAGAAAGGAGAACCGTCAGATTAGATTAAACGGTAGATTGTACATGCTACTGCATCGGTACAGTAATAACACTACTGTAGAGGAACAAAACCCATTTTATTGATATATAGATAGAGGGAGTCAACAAACTGGAGCTCCCTATTTTGAAGGGACAAAGATAAAAAAATTCCCCTGGTTAGTAAGGAGACGATTGTGGTCTTGCCATTCTGCACAAAATTGAGGTAGACAATTTTATCATTGCAAAAAAAAGAAGTAGACAATTTTATAAAGTTAGTTACTATTTTGAAAAGTTCCGCTTCACAGTTTCAGCAGTTAGTTTCTTTAGAGGAAAAGGGCTCAAAAGCCCCGACTCCATTGCATCCATCAATAAAACCAAGTGTTAACTAAAAAAAAAGTTTTACAAAACTGATTGTAATAAAGGTGGCTTACAAACATTATTACAAGCCCGTAAACGGAACAACTGCCTACTGCCTGAGCATGATGTAGTAGTGTTTTTAGAAAGATCCATCATCTTGACGTTCATTGATTTAGGAGAATAGTGTGAAACAAGGGTGATTAATGTAGCGCGGGTAAAACAAAAAGGGACGTTGATAACCACCACAAGTGTGGCACGAAGCAAGTTGAGCCAAACGTCTCTATCGAAACTAGATATCATATCGATATATTTCTACGACTTTTTTTGGGGTTAAAAGTTGTCATGTTTATTGCACATTAATTGTCATGGTGTTTACATTGATGTTGTCATGATATGTTTTAGCTACTTTTTCGTCTATGTTTAAAGTAATTTTTGACATGTTATAAGATAGGCAAATTAAGAAACTAAACTTGCCATGATGATTTACTAAAATTTGCCATGATTCATGAAATAATTTTGTCAAGGTTCATAATTAAAAAGAAATCCGTCTTCAATTACTTTGCATGGTCAATAACTCAAATTTTCCATGAACCATAATCTAAAATTGCCATGATGAATTACTTAAATTTGTCATGATACATGCACTTAAATTTGCCATGATTCACACACACAAAAATCCATGGTAAAAAATAGAATTGCCATGCTCAAAAATACTAAAATTACCATGATATATAAACTAAAATTGTCATAATATATGAACTAAAATTTCCATGATGGAGTAGCAAAAATTGTCATAATCCATGAATTAAATTTGCCATGGTTAATTACTAAACATTGCCATGAAAAGTAGTTGATAATACAAGGATAGCTTTAAATCTAGAAGAAAAAAATGAATAAGACATATCATGGCAATTTTAGTGTAAATTATATGGCAACTACAATGTAAACATCATGGTAACTTTTGGCCCAAAAAAAAGTCGTCGAAACATATCAATATGGGATCTAGTTTTAAAGATCTCATCGAGACGGATTTAATGACGAGAACGGATTTTTAACTGGATCTTTAATTACAAGATAAAACATTTTTAAGTCAGAAAAACCAAAAAGATTTTGCTGATATTATCTGTATGATGTGGCAAGTTGGGTAGTGATGGGATTATTTGGACCATGTTATTTAGTGCCACACGTGTGGGCGTTATCATTTAGGAACAAAAAAGAGACATGAAAACCATGGAAAATGAGCATTGGGCCAACTGCTAAGTGGATAATCTCACAACAAATCCCCAAAAGGGCTCACAATGCATTTGGCCCCCGACGTCATAGCTCTAAATTTATCATGCTAGCCCTAAGGCAAACTCCACCGCAAATCATCTAGTCTTGTCCATTTAAGGATAAACAGACACAAATCGCGACCCAATGCGTGGGAGCAAATGGAAATGTTTGTTTTCCGCCCTTATGCGCATGGGGCTTGTAGGGGCTTGTGCCCCTGGCCCATTAAGGCCACGGTGCCTTTTGTCAACCCATGCTAGCCTATGGGACATGATGAAACTCTTGGTGTGTTGAAGATATGTCCTAGAGGGAATCATGTATAATGATATTTCCTATGTATTTATGAATAAAGATAGTCCTTGGACATTAGCAATGATGTATATTAAGAAGTAGGTGACTTTTTTGTGAAACTATCCATTATATGATGACTCTCCTAAATGGTCCCTAGTCGAAAGAGCCGTGAGGATGTGCAGTCAATAATATGGATAGTTTGATCCCACTGCCATATAGCATTGGATGCTAGTCGGATAATATGGACTCGGAAAGTTCTTGTCAGATTCGACGTAGTCGGATTCGAGTCGATATAAGGTTTGAGTTGGACAGACCCAGCTATGAGACGCAGTGATTGGTCATCTGTGAGTCTCTAGTACAACACACATTCTATGTCGTAATACCTGAGCTCATGCATGTACTCGGGATGGTGACAGAATAGCTTTGGGCCGACCAAACGCTACTCTGTGACAGGGTAGTTATAAAGGTAGGTTTCGGGCTTGTCCAGACCCATGCCGCGAGACATGCCGCGAGACATGGTCTTGCAGCATGGGTCTGGACAAGCCCGAAACCTACCTTTGTAGCTACCCAGACATGGAGTAGCATTTGGTTAGACCAAACCAGGTCTATCACCATCCTAAGTACATGCGCCAGCTTAGGTCTTAGGACATAGAACATAGTTGTACTAGATACTCACAGATGACCTATCGCTGCGTCTCATGGTTGGGTATGTCCAACTCAGAACTTATCTCGAATTGGATCCAACTACATCAAATCCGACCAGATCTTTCTGAGTCCATATTATCCGGCTAGCATCCAATGCTACATGGCCAGTGAGACCGGACTATCCACTCTGTCATATCCTAGTCTGATTGGATGTTCGTCCACACATCCCTTTCTATTAGGGACCATTTAGGACAGTCATCATATGATGCATAGTCTCACAAACAAGTCACATACTTGTTAATACACATCATTGATAATGTCCAACGACTATCTTTATTCATATCACATAGGAAATATCATCATACATGATTGCCTCGAGGGCATATATCCAACAGTCTCCCACTTGCACTAGAGTCAATTAAATAGAAGTTGAATACCCATGGCTCTAACATGCCCCTCATGCTTGGGTTGTGGAAGCAGCTTAGTCAACGGATTTGCAACATTTTCATTCGTGGGAGCCTTGCATAAGTTAGTATCAGCATTCTACACAAGCTTTTGTATCAAGTGATATTTTCGGTCTATGTGCCTGGTCTTGTGGTGTTGTCTTGACTCCTTGGCATATGCGATGGCACCAAAATTATCACAATAAAGTTCCAAAGGCTTTGACCAGCCTGGGAACACACCGAGATCTGCCAGGAACTTCCGAATCAAAAAAGCTTCCTTTGCGGCTTCACAAGCCGCAATGTATTAGGCCTCTATGGTGGAGTCGGCCATCGTATCCTGCTTGGAACTCGTCCAGCTCATTGCTCCTCCATTCATGACATACACGGATCCAGTTTGCGCTCGACAATCATCCCTGATAGTTTGGAAACTAGCATCAGTGTAACCCTTTAGCCAGAGCTCCTCCTCACCTTCATAAACTAGGAACATCTCTTTAGTCCTTTTCAGGTACTTCAAGATAGTTGTCAATGCTGCCCAGTGACTCTCACCTGGTCAGCCTGGTATCTGCTTATCAAGCCTATTGCATAGGCAACATCAGGCTGTGTACAGAATCCTAGTCATGGCGTACTTGATGGATCCTATTGCCGAGGCATACCGAATCCTAGTCATTTGGTTTCTCTCATTAGAAGTCGTAGGACTCCAAGTCTTGCTTAGCCTTATATCATGTAAGATGGGCAAGAACCCTTTCTTGGCCTCACTCATGTTGAACCTCTTCAACACTTTGTCTATGTACGTGCTCTGGCTCAAGTCGAGAAGCCTCCTCGATCTATCTCTATAGATCGTGATGCCTAAAATGTACATTGCCTCTCCAAGGTCTTTCATCGAAAACTTCCATTCAATGATTCATTGACTGAGTTGAGCATCGGAACATCATCTCTGATCAGTGGTATGTCATGCACATACAAGATCAAAAATACTACCGAGCTCCCACTAGACTTCTTGTATAAACAATAGTCCTCTTCGTTCTTGATGAAACCAAGGTCAACAATGACTTCGTCAAAACGAATATTCCAACTCCAAGCTACTTTCCTCAATCCATAAAATGGATCTCTTGAGCTTGCATATTTTACCACCATTAGTTGGATCGAAAAAACCTTTGGATTGTATCATGTATACATCCTCTTTTAAATTTCCATGAAGGAAAGTTGTTTTGACATCCATCTGCCATATCTCATAATCGAAATATGCAGCTACAACTAGTATGATCCTTACCGATTTTAGCATTGCTATCGACGAGTAGGCCTCGTTGTAGTCAATTCCTTGAACTTGTCCATATATTTTAGAGACAAGCCTAGATTTGTGGATCTGAACATTTCCTTCGACATCGGTTTTATTCTTAAAGATCTATTTGCAACCAATGGCTACAATGCTAGGCGGTGGATCAACCAAGTCCTAGACTTTATTGTCAGCTATGGACTTTAAATTGGATCTCATGGCCTCCATCCATGCCTTGGAATCTGGGCTCACCATCGATTCCGTATACGTGTACGGCTCGTCGCTTTCTAGCAACAACACATAGCGCACTCTGCACAATTTTTCCAACCTCCATGGCTCTGGTGTCGAGTCCTCTACGGGTTCTCTAAGCGACTCTGATATGATCTCGTCACCAACCGAGTCGTCCCCGAGTGGCTCTCAAATTTCTTCAAGTCGCACCGTTCTCCCACTGACTTCCCGAATCAGAAACTCTTTCGAGCAACAAACAATTTGTTCTCTTCTCGGTTGTAGAAGTCGTATCCCAAGGTTTCCCTCGAATATCCCATGAATATGCATTTATCCGACTTGGGTGTAAGCTTGTCCGACATGAGTTGCTTGGCAAATGCTTCACAGTCCCTAATCTTTAGAAAAGACAAACTAGGACTCTTCCCAGTCCACATTTCATGTGGTGTCTTGTCTACGGATTTTGATGGTGCCCTGTTAAGTGTGAAACTGCAGTTTCTAGAGTGTATCCCCAGAATGATAAGGGTAACTCCGATTTTCTCATCATCAATCGGACCATGTACAACAAGGCTCCATTTCTTCGTTCTGAAACGTCGTTTCTCTGTGGCGTACCCAGAGGCGTGAGGTGAGGTACTATACCTTGACTTTTCAGATGATCATCAAACTCATGGCTCAAGTACTCACCTCCATGATTTGATCATAGAAGCTTTATCATCTTGCCGAGCCGATTTTCAACCTTGTTCTGAAACTCTTTGAACTTTTCAAAAGTCTCCGACTTGTGCCTCATCAAATAGATATATCCATATCTACTCAAGTAGTCGCTAAAAGTCACGAAGTACTAATAGCCACCTCTCATAGTTGTGTTCATTGGACCGCACACATCACTGTGTATAAGTTCCAATAGCTCGGACGCCCTCTCACAACTCTTTGCAAAAGTAGACTTAGTAATCTTGCCTAGCAATCATGATTCACATGTCTCAAATGACCCAAAGTCGGACGAAGTTAGGAGTCCATCATCATGGAGCTTGTTCATGCGTTTCAGACTAATGTGTCCAAGACGACAATGCCAGAAGTATGTCGGATTTATCTCATTAGGCTTATGCCTCTTGACATTCGCATTATAGATTGGTTCCGTTTCTAGATTCAAAATAAATAGCCCATCTATAATAGGTGCATAGCCATGGAACATATCATTCAAATAAAATGAACAACCATTGTCATTTAAATTGAATCCTTAACCCTGACTCATCAAGCATGAGGAAGAAATAATGTTCCGACTAAGTCCGGGAATGTAATAACAATTATTCAATTCCAAAATAAATCCATAAGGAAGTTCGAGTTGCATTGTGCCCACCTCCAACACAACAACTCTTTATTTGTTTGGCGACCCTGATGTCAATCTCCCCTTGTACCACATGCCTAGTTATTACCAGCCCCTACATCCAGTTGCAAATATGAACAACTGGACCGTTATCGAAATACCAACGAGATACTAGGTATGTTAGCAAGGTAAATGTCTATAACGTATGTAACAAGTGTACCTTTGCCTAAAGAAGCATCTTTGGCCATCTTGCCATACTTAGCAAGCCATTTGCTATAGTTCCTCCTCCAGTGACCAGCTTCCTTGCAATGAAAGCAGACGGTCTTTGAGTTCGGTCCGGACTTTGACTCATTGGCGAAGACAACCTTCTCTGTGCCCTTTGACTTACCCTTTTTCTGGACCAACTCTTCTTGAACTTTGTCGAGTTCTGCACCATCAACACATGATGCATGCCTTTCTTAATATCCCGCTCTGCCACCTTGAGCATCCCATGCAATTCAATGAGCTTCTTATCCATGCCGTGCATATGATAGTTCGAGATGAACGTCCCATAGCTAGCTAGAAGAGAACCCAAAACTACATCGGTAGCCAGCTCATCCAGAAATGGGAAGCCCAACCGATCCAAAGCTTGCATGTATCCGACCATATTGATCACACGCGGGCTCAGTTGATCACCTTCCTTCAGCTTACAATCCATCAAGGAACGCCAGACGTTGAACCTTTCAGTCCTAGCCTGCACCTGAAACATGCTCTTGAGACTCTCGATCATATCAAAAGCCACAATATCTTCGAAATGCTATTGCAAATAGGTCTCCATTCAAGCTAGCTTGAGGCAGCTGATCTTGTTCGATTCATCAACGAGTTTCTGGTGGGTATTCTTGGTTGTGGCATTACCATTATGGGCAGGTACCTCTGCAAGTGGATCCTCTGGAACATGTTCCTTTTTATCGTGATTGGGAACAATTCTCTAATTTCTATACCAGGTTGTAAAGTTTGTTCCATTCAGTTTATCCTTTTCCAGAATTGATTTCGACGCAGGGATTTGAGTTGGTGGTTACATTGATCTACAATAGAAAATATGCAATCACTAAGGAATGTGTTTATGTAGAGTAATTCAAGACTTAAACGGGAACTACTCCCAATGAAGTCGACATCCCTTCGCAAACTCTCAGTGATTCAGGATCTGACTAGCGCAAGAAACTAGTGAGCTTTAGCATCACTACTAGCCAACTTACCTATGCGGTAAGCAACTCCTTGCCAATCGTATCTCTATATGACTCCTGTCGGTCGAGTAGGTATCTTATACCCCGGATCCCGACCATCTTTGGCACAAGGCCCTAAATCGTATTGATAGCCTTGTCAAGTTAACCCGATGCAATGCATGTCCGGGTCCGACATGAACCCTCCAATTCAAGGACACCTAGTAGCACCCCAATTTTATGAGCCAACTATTGGATGTACTTGACATGTGAAGGTGCAACATCCAGAATGGCAATGTGCTTGATATTAATGAGGGATCTTTCTACCATTATAACATGCGTAAAAACAAGAAGCAATATCAATCACATATAAACATAAATATGTGAAATAGTATGGCTCCTTCATGGACGTCCTTCCATGGACGACTCCAACTCCGATGACCAGGGCGGAACTCCTTCTTGTTCATCATGCCAGGACACCAAATTCTCGAACTTGACCTCTGTCTCCCTACTACTACAACTAGTAATGAATTTAGAGAGAATCACAAGTTGACATGCAGATTGTTATACAATATAATGACATCACTTTGGGTCCTGCCGGCTGACAATCATGACACGCAGGTCATGTTAAATTACACACATGCATCACATATATATGAGCCATACTATTCACATCTAATTTGCAGAACAAATTTATGCATAGAATTGCATTCGAGCGGTTTGTGTGATTGTGTATGAAATATACGACACTACACACATGGCGGTCCCGATCATGCGAAATTTTCTGATCCGGCCAATCTCATCGATCATCACGAACCCGTTTTGGATTTACGTTTCACCATTAACCCCGATGGCGGATACCTACCGGTAGGGATAGGTTGTGTCACGACCTCAACAATTCCGATTGATAGAAAACATAGCCTCATTCTATCCCGATGTGTATTTGACATTATCAGCTGTGCACATAGCCAATCTCATGAATGACGACAGATCTCATCGCCGTCTCAACATACCAAATATGCATCCGATCTGAAACCAAAACCTATGGCAAAGGTTCTCATACCACTGTTGGGTTCTACCTTAGGCGCATCACATGCAAATTAAAGAATTTCCTACGTGCATAACATCCAAGATCAAGCTACGAAGATGGATCACAAATTGTTACCACTAGACGCATAGTGCCGTGCAATGGAAGTAGAGTTGTGGCAGCGCGTTCGCGTGGTCCATCCCCTCCTCGTACAATCTCCCTCGAACAATCGATCGCCAGATCCTCTACCTCAAACAGTCGGTTGTTTGGTCCCACGTACAGGTTCACCGAAGTAGCACAGTGCATCGCCACTAACGGTATCCGTGCGTGCAGGAGGAACACCGTGCGGTGGACTGCCATATCCAATCCCACAGTCGGTGGCAGGTGGAGGTGGCTAGTTGCAACACATGCAAAGTCCTAATGACGGCACTGAAGCAATCAACCAAATGAGTGTGCCGCACCTGCACTATATATAGGCATATGATGCGAGATCAACTCTTCGGCCTCGCACGGATCCTAAAGCTCACATGTTCGTTTCTCTTAAGCATGCGACCCCTTAGGTTCTCGTTCACTTGGTCGCGAGTTAGATCACATCCGATTCGGCTAGTCGGTAGCAGCCTCTAGCAAAGCATACCGACTCCAAGTGTTCGATGAAGATGGTTAGGAAAACCTGTACTTCATACTTTTGTTCCCTATGCTGCACTATATATGTTTGTCATGCACTAGGCGACATGGTCATCCTTGTTGCATCACGACCTCTTTCTCATTTAGGTGAATCCGACCAACACTCGGATTATCTCATAATCTTCATCGCATGGCCATTCTTATCCTGGTCGGATCACCCCATGGGACTAGAGTATATTTCTCCTCATCGGAGGGGAAAATCCCATCTTGCTCGACCATGTCTCGTAGCATGGGTCTAGACAAGCCCGAAACCTACCTTTGTAACTACCCAGTCGTAGAGTAGCTTTGGTCAGCCCAAAGCAGGCATGTCACCATCCCAAAACCACGACATTAGGTCTTAGGACATAGAACATATGTTGTACTAGAGACCCACAGATGACCTATCGATGCGTCTCAAAATTGGGTCTGTCCAACTCAGACCTTATCCTTACTCGAATACGACTACGTCGAATCCAACTAGATCTTTCCAAGTACATATTATTCGGCTTGCAGCCATTGCTACATGGCCAGTTAGACTAGACCATCCACCGTGTCATATGCTAGTGTGATTGGATGTGCGTCCACACAACCCTTTCGACTAGGGACCATTTAGGACAGTCATCATACGATGCGATGTCGTCACATGCTTGTTAATACATATAATTGATGATGTCCCAGGACTATCTTTATTCATAAACACATAGGAAATATCATCATACATGATTGCTTCTAGGGTATATCTCCAACACTTGGGCGTCGTAATTAGGGTTTTGCATGTATTGCAACTAGTCACCTCCACTCGCGGCTAACTGTGTGATCGGAGCTAGTTGTACACCGCACAGTGTTCCTCCTGCACGGGTGGATACCATTAGAGGCGGTGCACTTGCACAGCTGCAACGAACCTATATGTGGGATCCAACAATCGGTTGTTTGAGGGAGATCGGACGAGGAGGAGATGGTCCTCCCGGACGCGCTGCCCCAACTCTACTTCATGATCCTAGAAGCCGCTATACACTGAGGCATTACAACCTCAGACATTCAACTGTTGGATCAAATCCCGAGGCTCAGTCTGAATCGCTCGTGGTCATGACTTCATGGCGCTGCAACACTACGTGTAGACCGAATCTGCAAATCAGTCAGATCGATATCAATTTGCTAGTCAATTGCGCGTGAGTAATTTCCATTAAACTAGCACTCTTTCCGTTGATTGATTACGCAAGTGTCCATGAACAAGCAATCATTACCAATACTACATCACGTGAGGACTTCTCCAAATCGAAGTTTGTCTCCGGTTGGTACATGCACATGAGGAAAATACCAAGTTTGGAAACAACCGCACCATCATCGTTTGTGCTGCACCGTGTTACCACGAGCAGGCCACACAAACGGATCAGAGCGATGGCAATAGGAGTTGGACTGGTACTCCAGATCAACCCCATCCGATTCAGAAAACACGAGTTTTCCTTCTGTCCTCAGATCCGGAGGCCATGGCCACCTCCTGTGCAGCAGCCTTAGGACCCGAACGGCTCTGCCTCGAATTGCACCGTAGTCGCCCTGCACCGTGCCTCGGCTGGCTTCACTCCGTAGCACCATGAGCCGCCATGGCCCCGGCCTCTGCTACAGCTCGACCTCGTCTTGCCGCTCTACCCCGCACACTGGCTCCACGCCCGTGTCCGCCTCAGTAGCATTCGGCCTCCGCTTTGCCTTCGCTGCTCATTCCCCGCACTTCCTCTGGCCGTGCACGGCTCCCAGCCGCACGTGCGCTCCTTGCCTCAACTGTGCCATGCTTCTGTTTCCACGCGTTTCCTTCACTGCGACCCGGCTCGAAGCTCTCCCCACCGCGTGCAAGCCGCCTCACCATGGTTGGGTCAGCGCCGTGTCATGAGCTGCCGCCTAACCAACTCATCCACCGTGCTTCGAGCCGGCTCCGCCCAATCCTACAACCGTCGCCATGGGTCACCGGGCCGCCTCCTCGTCGCATCCAAAACGCCCGCACCGCCTCAACCTCGCCTTGCTGCTTGGGGTCGACCTCATCTCCGAGTCGCCTCGCCTCGTCTCGAGTCACCACCCATCTCGGACATGATCTCGTCTCCGAGCCGCCCTACTCTATGCCAGCCGCCGTGCCGATAGGCTAAGCCGCCGCTCCGGCTCGCCACCGCCGCACCATCCGCTCGCCCGCCTCCGGGTTGCACCTCTAGCCGGCTACCCTCCACGTCACCATGCGCGCTGCATGCGCGGCACCAGCACCTCCAGCTCCCGCTGCACTTCCGTGCGCTATTGCATTGCGAGTCATCGCGCCATCCACTCGCCTCAGGTCGCCATGCTGACCGGCCCCGCTACCGTGCCCTGGTCGAGCCGTCGCCGAGGCCAGACCTCAAGCCGCCCCGCCGTGCCTCTCATCTGCTCCAACCGTGCCCTGGTCGAGCCGCTACCGCGAGTATCACCTATGCTACAGGCCGGTGCCGCCGAGCCTCTGCCATCTGCGCCACCCCTCGTGACGTTCCGACCCGCCACGTCCGTGCGAGGCCCCTCAAGTCGCCTCCGCCACTAAGCTTGCCGCGCCACCTCCACACTCCCCCTGCTCCGGCTCACTCCGCACTGGGTTCCCCCGCTCCGCCTCGCCCCCGGTTGGTTCTCCACGCAGAGAAGTAGTGGGGGCCTGGCTGCTCAAAATAATCCCTTGGTCCGATGGAAAACTACACCTGTAAAATAATACGACTACAGATCATCTGCTGTTCAAAAATACCTCGAATATACCAGGTGCTATCTTTTCATCTGTTTTATTAACACATATTATTTCTTTAAGGACAATACTCCGGCATATAGTATTTTTACGCAGGTAGTTGTTCAAAACAAAAGTGGCGCTACACCGCGGGTACATGTCGAATTTCGGGCTCCGCAAAACCCTTAAGGTTCAAACACAGGGCCATGTGCGAAGGTTTCCTGCGGCCTCACCAACCAAACTCGCTACCCGGTGGTCACTATGGCAAACTTGCTCGCTAAGTGACGAGGAAGAAGATGAACACGACAGTTTACCCAGGTTTGGGCCGCTGTGAAGTGTAATACCCTACTCCTACTTTGGTGGATTGCCTCTCGTGAAGGTTTTGGGTAGATGAACTAGTACAGTGTGCTTGAGCCTCGTGAGGGTGCTCAAGATGTGTTCTTGGCTCGTTGTCTTGTGGTGGTGCGTCGAGTGGCTAAGTGTTGGATCGGATCCCCTCTACGGTGCGGCCTAGCTTCTATATGTAGCGGTGGCCCGGGTCCTCTTCCCTTATCACAATGGCAGGAAGGGATCCCACAATGGCCAATTTTGAAGGGGGACAAGAGTACATCCGCGCCCTGTCCAAAGGTGGTCTTCACCTGCAAAGTAGCTGTTTGTGATGCAGTGGTGGGATCGGGGATGAAATCTGTCCTGCGGGGCTCGTGGTCGTGGTCTCGTTGCACCGGAAGGGAAACCTTTGGGCTGCGCTTTGGGAACCCGCATACGTCCTTGCTCCCTTTGCACCAAAGAGGAAACTGTGCCGCCTGGCGCGCTGGCGCCCACCTGTCCTTCCTTGCGTCACCTTTGACTCCTGAGGCTGTGCTCTGCATAGAGATCTTTGCCGCTCAGGAGGGGGCCTGAGGACGCCCATCCTTGCTGGTCTTGATATGTAACGACCCGACCTGGAAGGTCAAGTCTCCGGTGTTTCCGTACCATCCCAAGATCATGCTGGTACACACACGGTACATCAATGTATATATCAAAGGTAAATCACACAGCATTATATTAATCGAAATCTCATATCGAGTCCTTTATTACAATAAAAATTACAATAAAGTGGCCAAAAGGCCAACTCATGAGAATAACTAAGTCTTGCGGAAGCGTTGAAAGTAGGTGAGTCCATCCGACTCCAAGGGCATCTCACTGAGCATAGAACGCGTCCTCACTCCTGGTCGGAAAAATACTCTGCAACATGATACGTTGCAGCCGTGTAGGTCAGCATATGGAATATGCCGGCAAAGTCACAGTAGAGGTGTGAAAATAATCAGCTAGTCTATATGCATATATGGCAGGTGGGGTGGTAAGTTTTTGCGTAAAGCCAAGTTTTTCCTACATCAAGGGAGGGGCTAAGCAAAATATTACTAGTTGGTTGATTTATGGGATGGTTCCACCAACCATTTCTCATACCCAAAATTATTAAATACCCACATCATCATATTATTTGTGTTGAGAGTTCCAGAAGTTTCAATTCCTTTGGCTCAAGTCGTCCATGACCGTGGACACGGCTAATCAATTAGGTTTAAGTACTCTGCAGAGTTTTGCACACGTTCCCCACAAGATTTGGTCGCCTCCGTTTGATTTCTCGCACTTCAGGGTGTTTGAGAAACGGATGACCAAAACATGGTCTTCCAAAGGGTTTCCCTGCGACTCTGACGGTGCCCATCCTTTCCTACCGTTCTTCTACATCTCGTAGCACCGCCTGTCCAGGGTCACCATGATATCCGACCAAGCCAGAGCCCATAATGACTTGTGGCTGTGCAGGTAAGCCTTGGGTTTTAAAGCATCCATCCATCTCTTTGTGCCTGGGTGGACCTTTTCGCGTGAATACTGGCCATCTCCAGCATCACCTAGGCTAACCACTGGTTTCTCCAGGGTGCCGTTCAACCATCATCCACCCAGAGGTATGTTGAAAACTTGGAGTCTTGAAATCTTGATCATTATGTAGGTCTTGAAATTATTAACTCTCTCAACTCCCATGAATCACACAACCAACCCCGTCTACTATTAGCATAGCAAAAGTAAAACAACGTTTCCCGGGGCCAAAGTTGTCAAAGAGGGTTGAGAGGGGTATCTACCACATGATACTACTACAATGTAACCAAGTTTCCAACTAACCTATCTTGCATGCAACTGGGGAGATGGTAGAACTAATGCATATAAAACATGGGTAAAACATGATCAAAGTGACTTGCCTGATTGATGATCTTTGTACGTGAGTGACTCTAAGTAACAAGCTTCGCACTCCGGATAATCTAACGAAACAAACAATGCACTCAAATAAGCATACAACCAAAATAAGTACTCATAACATTCAGCAAAGAAGTACTAAACAAACAAGGCAAACAATGCACAAAAGTCTCTAGCAAGTAAAACACACAAAGTTTTGTTTTCCAAAGGGGATGATGAAAACACTTCTACATAATAAAACTATTTTGAAATAACAAGACAATTGTTGACAGCAAGGCAACAATAGAATATTTTACTATTAAAGTAAACAAAGTCAATTTAAGTTTGTTGGGAAAACTCTAGTAAAGTTTATAAAAGTTTTGATAAACACTATATGAATCAACTATAGTTGTACTAACAAAAGAATGAAAAACTAAACTTATTATTTATTTGTAAAACATGTTCTTAACAGAAAATAATTTACAATTAAATCTGTCTTAGAAAACAGAATTAAAATATACAAAACTTTGTTTGAAAGCAAAACTATTACTAGTTAGTTGTTTTAGTTGAAATAAACCTATTTGAAAAAATAAGTTGTGATTCCTATGTTAAATAAAATTAAACTAAGCAAATTTATATTTTTTATTAACAGTGAGTGAAGACACTAAGTGTTTACTAACAGAACCTAATAAACAAATAAAACCAAATTCTAAATCAAACTAATCAAAATTGAGTTTATAAAACTATATTATAATACTATACAGATTCTGTTTTTGGTTAAAACACTAATCCAATATATCCTGAAAATCCTCAAACTAAACATGAAGGTAGTCCTAACTAATACCAAACAGTAGCAAAAAGATTCATATCAAAATCTATTTTCAAACTCTAGTTATTCAGATTTGAAGATTTTAAGCAAATTTGATTCAATTCAAATTTTATAGTTCAAATTTGAAATTTGAAAGTACAGGGTGAAACTACATGAAAAATGTGAACTAATGCAAAAATAATCAACTTAAAACACTAAATAGTTTAAAAGATATAGCTAAAACAAAATTAGAATAGGTTCTGTTTTCTAAATAAAAATCAGAAAAAGGTGAAATTCTACCGGTCGGCCAGGGGGTGACGTGGCGCTGTCCGATTGGCTAAGGGGGTGTGCGCTTGAGGATTTCGGGCGGGCGACCGATTGGTAGAGGAAAACGATTCGGAATAAATCCGATCTAATCTGGGACGTCGGATTTGGATCGGAGGGAGGGAAATGCTCACGGGGTAAAGGTTGCCGGCGTCGGGGTTTCTCCGGCGATCCGAAGACGGCGAGGACGATGGCGAGGCGTTCCGGTGGTCGGGGAGGACGGGGAAGTGGTCCGGGCGATGGCGACAGTTCTCCGGAGTCGATTGATGGCGAGGGTGGGGCGAACGGTGGTCGGAGGCGGTGGCTACGCTCGACGGCGAGTCCGGTGAGGGTGGGAGCTCCGGCGACGAATTGCGGCAGCTCCTCGGCAAGGTAGGAGGGGGTTTGGGGGGGAAAGGATGCGGGGAGGTGTCCGGTATTTATAGGGCGCTCGAGGGGTGCGGGGGAGGAGAGAGGAGAGAGATCCGGCGAGAGGTGGAAACTGCCGGCGAGATCCGGTCCGGCGCTCGCGGGGAAGGAGACGACCGTTTCGGGCAACGGTCGGTCGGCGTGGGACCCGGATGTCAGCGAGTGGGCGCGTGACCGTTACGCGCGGTCGGTCGACCGGTAATGAATGCGCGATTTAACTGCCGTGGGCCGGCCCGGTTTAAATGCAAACCGTTACTGATTTTCTTTAATATTTTTACAGAGACATTCAAAAGCTTTTAAAGCATTCAAATCGTCCTCAAAAATAGGGGTATTATATATCAAAATTAACAGAATAATAAATGCTATTTAATGAACATTTATATTCTGTCATTTGAACACTTTGAAAAAAATAATATTTTCAGAAATTGCCTAATTGTTTTTAAATCCTTTTTGCAAATATTTTCATAATAACTCCTGGTTATTATTGTTCAAATATATCACCAATTAGACCCTGGTGTGGAGTGTCATGTTACTCCTCTCTTATTTTGAACATTTAACCAAAATTTCAAATAGGGGAAAGCAACATAGGGAAAAGTAGAAAGGACTTTCAGAAAGTCAGAAAAGACATTTCAACTATTACATAAAATCAAGCAATGATGATGATAGATGCATAGCTATATCATAACATTCCAAAATGGAATTTTGGGATGTTACATGATACCATTCTTCCTCGCGAGCCCAGGGTCCTCGCGAGGGCCTTGTATTGAGTAATGCCATGCCAGGCCATGCCTGGCTGACAAGTGCGCCATGCCCTGGGCCACAGGCAGGCAGGACTGGGTACCCCATTCTCAGAAGGCCGACAGTAGCCCCCGGGCCCAAGGCGTGCTTGAGCTGGCCTTAGGGCGAAGCTTTATGGACGGATCGAAGCGCCGCGGGCCCCAAATGCTCGTGGGCCAGGCTTTACACGCGTCGGACGCCTGCGTGCTGATGCTCCTGCTCCCCAAAGGCATCAGGAATCGTCATAAGTCAAACCGATGCGATGCATGCGCACAACGCCGACCATCATTGCCTTACCTTGAATGCCGCTGCCTAGGCCTTCCCTCCTCGGGCCACGCGGATGTGACCCTTCAGAGGCCGCAAGCCTCCCGGGATGTGAGGGGGCGTCGGTCGCCCCCGGCTATACAGAAGCCAGCGAGGGGGAGAAAACCCTCAAAACACCTTCGTCTTCTTCGCCTTCCAATCTCCAAACCGCCGCTCTCCCAATCATGGCTCCAGTGAGGAAGAGCTCCGTCGCCAAGAAGGGGAAGGCCCCCAAGGAGAGCCCCGCTCCACCGCCACCCAAGTGGGGCCGTGGCCATCCCCGGAAGTACGCCGCGATGCTGGCGGCGGCTTCCCGAGGGCGCAGACATACCCCAATGTGGTCTGGGGGTTCTCATCAGCGATCGTGGCATGGGCCTGACCGGCGTGGGCGCCTGTGGTAGTCGAAGTAGAGACGCCCGCGGTGGGAGGGCAGTCGTGGTGGCCCTGCCACCACGTCCACGGCTCCATACGACCGACACGGCCCGGGAGTTCGTGGTGTGCGCGAAGAGGCCGGAGGCCGCCTAGCTTCAACTCCTGAACTCCTTTGTGGGGGCGCTGCCAGCCGAGGGGCCCGACGGCCTATGGCTGCAGGCCGACGACTGCTACAGTGCGGCGTCATGGGTGGAGGTTGAGGTTACCCCGAGGGGCTATGTGTACCTGGTTTGCGGGTGGCAAACGTTTGCCCGTGCCCGGGGCCTGATGGGGAGGCGCACCCTCCACTTCAAGTTTGATGGGGAGGCAACGCTCTTCGTCAAGGTCTTTTGTGGCGAGGGTGAACACCTGGGGTGCTGCCCAGAAGACGTCAGCCGTGGAGATCTTGGAGATGAGCTTGCCCTTCATGACGAGCGCCACTCCTCCAACGACAGTGACACCCCCTTCGATGGGAGCCCAAACGACAGCAGCGGAAACGACGACAACAACTACGACTCGCCACCACACCGTGGCGCTCGAACCTCGGGGGGTTGCTAGCCGGCGCGGCGTCGCTCCTCCGCTTTGGAAGCCTCCGCGCCTCCGCGCCTTCATGGGACCGTGAAGGAGGAGGACACCGTCTAAGCGCCGATGTGCAGGCCTCGGAACTCCTAAAGCGGCAGCCCCCATGGGGGGCTTATTCTTTCTTTCCCTTCCCCTGTAACCAAAGACCAAGAAAGGCCTTGCTGGCATGTAATGAACTTGGGCGCAAGCCCCCTTTTATCAGTGCTTCTATCACGTGTCCTGGTTTTTGTGTTTTCATTACTTGAGGTGGCCTTCGGATTATGATTAGGGTACTTAGCTTGGCATGTCATAGGCTCCAGAGAAGGTGTGGTCATGGCACTTGGTGAATCCAGGCGTCCTGCGGTCCTCTTCTTCTTGTAGGTGATGTAAGTTAGGAGCCCTTTCAGCACTCTGTGTTTGCAAGCCCCAGTCCTGCACATTTCCCTATCGCCGCGGTTGCGTCTGGCCAAGGATACAACCGCAGGGAGAGGCCTCAACACCCTCGATGCTAGCCAGATCACCAAGGACGACATCGAGGCTGCTAGTGGCTTTATGACCGGTAAAGCTCCTGAGGCGTGCTGCTCAGGATCCCCTTGAATGCTCAAGCAACTCTACGTCGGCAAGTCCCAGTCCCGCACATTTCCCTACCACCATGGTTTACGACCAGATCACAAAGGACGCAACCACGAGGCAAGGACCCAACACCCTCGATGCCGACCGGATCATCAAGGACGGCATCGAGGCTGCCTAGTGGGTATATGACCGGTAAGGCTCCTAAGGCGTGATGCTCAGGAGCCCCCTTTGACCCAAGAGAAGCTCTCCAAAGAAAAAAATTGTTCCAGCCCCATGAGGGGTGGGCCTCCCGAGTCTCCGAGATGGTGCGTCAGGCCGTGAGTGGGGCCCTTGAGTGAGTATAAGGCGTCACACGCTTGCTAACCCGTTCGGGAGTACCACGCGAGGATCCGGGCGCCAAAGCCTTGGCGAGGTGCGAGCATCGTGCCCCCAGCCCCCGCTCGCGAGGTGTGAGGAGGAATGGAGCAGGCGAGTGCCCGTCCTGAAGAGAGAAAACCCAAGATGGGGAATGGTAATGAACAAGAATCCCTGGCCCGTTTCTTGAGAACATGATTTGAAAAACCACGAGTTTTCCCCCAGGAAAGTTGGCAAATTCAAATGCGAGAAGAGAAAATAATACGTGCACAAGTGATAGTCACCACATACACCCACAAGATCTTCCACAAAAGTCTGTCCAAAGCCAAATATCCAAAATTGATGCAACCAACACTTTCCACTCGGTGCCACCGATTCCCCACCTCAGACAGACTCAGCGAAACCCTAGATTTTTGGTGCAACTGATTCCACTTTGGTGCCTCTGAGTTTGGGATGCCAACTTCCTATTACGCAAGTTTACAAAATTGGCCCCGCCGAGTTTTGTGAATCGACATCATCGAGATTGGCACTTTGACCGTTGGTCACCTTATTTGTGCAACCGAGTTTATGTATTGGTCTCACCGAGATTCAAAAGTTGATACCTTTGAGGCAACTCGGTACCACCGAGATTTACACATCGATGTCACCATGTCTGACTTATTAGGTGTAACTGTTGGATTTTTGGAGATGCCTATATATACCCCTCCACCACCACTCACTCACAAGAGAAGCACTCAGAACAGTTCCCCACTCATACCTACTGATTTTCGGAGAGAGAGCCACCTACTCATGTGTTGAGATATGCCATTCCATTCCTACCATATGAACCTTGATCTCTAGCCTCCCCAACTTGCTTTCCACCCAATCAACCTCTTCCACCAAGCCAAATCTGTGAGAGAGTGATTGTGTGTTGAGGAGTCTACCATCTTGAAGTAGAAGAGCAAGGAGTTCATCAACATTATCGAGCCTATTAACTTTAGGAGGGTGGTGCCTCCTAGACTGGTTAGGTGTCGCGTGGGAGCCTCCTACTTCGTGTTGTGGAGTGAACCAAGAAGTTTGTAAGGGCAAGGAGATCGCCTACCTCATGAAGATCTACCCCGAGTTAGTCTAGTCCTCCGTGGACGTAGGACGTCAAGGTATAGTCAAGGTTGCTTCTTCGTGGAACCCTCCGTGGGTAGAGCCCTCCGTGGTCTCTCGCGACCGTTACCCTCCATGGGTTGAAGACTCCATGAACGTGGACGTACGATAGCACCACCTATCAGAACCACAGGAAAAATCTTCCTGTCCTTCGTGCGTTAGATCTCTCTATCTCTACTCCCTACTTTCATGTGCAATGTTTTCACTCTCCGCTGCTATACTTGATGACTTGCATGTATAGGGTGTTCTAGACTTGTTACATATGCGAAAACTGCCAACCCTTGAACTTATGCTTGATGTAGTTTTAAATTCCTGCTAGTAGTCTGTTCACCCCCCTCTAGACATACACTTCTAGTGATCATTTCATTCGTGATCACGTTGCCAAAGGAGATATTAATCTTAAGCATGTTTGTACTAACAAGTAATTGGCCAATATCTTTACTAAGCCACTTGATGAAAGAGTGTTTTGTCATTTGAGGAGTGAGTTGAACATCATTGGTGCTTCAAACCTGAGGTAAGCTCGCTCGGATGCTTGCGAGGGGATGAGCTTCATTGCTTATTCCATGATATTACCTTGAATATCATATCTTGGAATTCTATGCTCCCTTGTCTTGCATCTAACCCTTTTGTAGGTACTTAAAAGAAGAACACTCCACATGATTGGAATCAACTCCTATCTCATGCAATCTTCTCATGACCAAGTATCCACATCCTTGCCTTGATGATGGAAGGAAGAATACAACAAAACATATCCTTGACATATATCCCTCAATTGCTAAATCTCAATTGGTGTTATGTCATTTGGATATATCATGTTCTTCCATGCGTGACTAACCCATGTAGGTGAAAAGTGATGGAAAACAACAAGGATTGCTCTCAACTCAAGATGACCTTCATCAACTCCGAGCATCCTCATCAAGTTCACCTACAAGTTATGTCAACAACATCACTCAAAGGTATGTACTCATATCCTTGAAATAGCTTTACTTCAAGTCATGAGGTAAAGCAACTCAAGTGATGTGAAGACATAAAAATGCTTAATCGAAAAATGGTAACCCAATTTTGAGCTTAACGATGAGTATGACCTATGATCAAGTATTCTTGCTTGGATCCTAAGTCAATATACCCTAATATAGGTGACCTAGTCATCGCCCATCATCTAGATAAGAATCTTGTTTGGTTCATTCTCTATTGCAAAATTTCTTGAACCATTCAAATCTTTACTAGATGATACCTATCTGTATATTATCTGCAATTTGTATCCATTTATTTGCAAATCATTTGTTTTTCTTCCCTTGTTAATTTTTATTTACCACTTTGTCTTTGGTTCAAATTTGGAAGTTCATCCAACTTTTTGTTTTATGCTTCGGCGCCTCCGACCCAAAAGAATTGGTCCTACCGACTCAGCAGATAGGCTACACAACACCATATCGGTACCACCAACAATATTTGTCTCGGAGCCACCGACTTTCTATTTCATTTCAGTGTGTACTTGTTTCTATAGATCTCTGTGTTCCTTCTGTGATTTCTCAATCCTTCAATGATCGCTTTGAATAAAAATTGAAGGGGGAGAAATATATTCAAGGATCCCTAACTCAAAGGAGGAGAAGTTCTGCAAATTCCCAGTTAATTCTACGGGAGAGAAATTATTTTTAATGAATCCCTTATTTTTCCCATGATTTTCATATTCTATGAATCCTACATTCTATGACCCTTGTTCTCAAGGATCCCTATCTTAATCAATGATCCCTGTATCTAACCATATGAGTGACCTTTTTGGAAATTAATGCCAAAGGGGGAGAAATATACAAAGCTTCAAAGCTAAAGAGGGAGGTACATGCTTCTGCAAAGGGGGGAGATATAATTTAGGGGGAGAGAAGAATATCAGAAGTTGATACTTATATAAACAATGGGAGAATACCAAAGTAGGGGGAGAAACATGTTTTGGAGAAAGATATACTTATTGCATTTTATTTTTCATGTTAGAATTTTCTCATCCTATACAATCCCAATATCTAAAATGCTAAAATTCAGGGATAGAGGATGTCCTACCATTTTCATATATAAAGGGGAGAAACTTCAAAATTATCTTGGAGACATATCAATCCTAAGGAATACTACGTTCTATATGTTCTCCATATCTTGGTACTTTGAGTTCTACTGCTTTTGATTTGTAGAATACTCTTGTGTTTCCTAACATTGTTTTATCAAGTGTATTTCTACTGCTAGAATGCTCAAGAACTCAAGGTAAGTATACACATCATATTCTTGATCAAGATGATCTCTTGGTTCTTGCACATATTGTTTCCAAGAGTGAAGTATCAACAAGGATACACCTCATTTGTTTACATTTGATGCATATTGCCAAGATACACATGACTTATCTTATCCCTTCTACTCCATGTGTGTCCACGCATTCCAAAGCAACTATCCTTTAAAGGGATTGCACACATTTAGGGGGAGCAAGTCTAAGTCATGTGTCTCTCAAAGTCTCCATCATATACATGCATATCTTTGTTTGAAGCTTTGGTTGTATGTTGTCATCAATTACGAAAAAGGGGAGATTGAAAGCACAATGTGCTCCCTTGGTGGTTTTGATAATTCATGACAACATACATTGTCTCTTGGAGTAATACTTTCATCTAGTGTATTTCAGATAAAGTCCATAGAGATAGATGGTCTGGCAAAAAGGAGTGTGTAGAGTATCCCCATGAAGAAGAAGGAGAAGGAATAACATTGGCCAAGCTTCAAGCGAAGAACTCTACATTTTACCTTTTATGAGAAATCACTTTGAGTCCATAGGAAAGCCAATACTATTAAAAGTGGGTAAGGTTTTGTTGGTGAACAAAATGCTCATACGTGCACAAGTGATAGTCACCACATACACCCACAAGCTCTTCCACAAAAGTCGGTCCAAAGCCAAATATCCAAAATTGGTGCAACCAACACTTTCCACTCGGTGCCATTGATTCCCCACATCAGATAGACTCAACCAAACCCTAGCTTTTCGGTGCCTTCGAGTTTGGGTTGTCAACTACCTGTTACGCAAGTTTACAAAATTGGTCCCGCCGAGTTTTGTGAATCGGTGTCACCGAGATTGGCAATCTGACCGTTGGCCACCTTATCGGTGCAAACGAGTTTTATGTATCGGTCTCGCCGAGATTCAAAAGTTGCTACCTTTGAGGCAACTCGGTACCATCGAGATTTACACATTGGTGTCACCGAGTCTGACTTATTAGGTGTAATGGTTGGATTTTTGGAGGTGCCTATATATACCCATCCATCACCACTCACTCGCAAGAGAAGCACTCAGAACAGTTCCCCACTCATACCTATTGATTTTCTGAGAGAGAGCCACCTACTCATGTGTTGAGATCATGCCATTCCATTCCTACCATATAAATCTTGATCTCTAGCCTCCCCAACTTGCTTTCGACCCAATCAAGCTCTTCCACCAAGCCAAATCTGTGAGGGAGTGATTGTGTGTTAATGAGTTTATCATCTTGAAGCACAAGAGCAAGGAGTTCATCGACATTATCGAGCCTATTACCTTTTGGAGAGTGGTGCCTCCTAGATTGGTTAGGTGTCGCTTGGGAGCCTCCTACTTCGTGTTGTGGAGTGAACCAAGAAGTTTGTAAGGGCAAGGAGATCGCCTACTTCGTGAAGATCTACCCCGATTTAGGCTAGTCCTCCATGGACGTAGGCCGTCATGGTATAGTCAAGGTTGCTTCATCGTGAAACCCTACGTGGGTAGAGCCCTCCATGGACTCTCGTGGCCGTTACCCTTCGTGGGTTGAAGACTCCATGAATGTGGACGTATGATAGCAACACCTGTAGGAACCACGGGAAAAATCTTTGTGTCCTTCATCCGTTTGATCTCTCTATCTCTACTCCCTACTTTCATGCGCAATGTCTTTACTTTCCGCTGCTATACTTGATGACTTGCATGTATAGGGTGTTCTAGACTTGCCACATATGCTAAAACTTCCAACCCTTGAACTTATGCTTGAGGTAGTTTTAAATTCCTGTTGGTAGTCTATTCACCCCCTCTAGACATACACTTCCAGTGATCCCGCAGCTGCATGCGGGAAGGGCCCCAGTATGTCCAGCCCCCAGACCGCAAAGGGCTAGGAGAGCAGGATGGTCTGGAGGCCTTGAGAGGGCTGTGGATCTGTTTGGCATGGAATTGACAGGCCTCGCAAGACCGGACCAACTCGATGGCTTTGTTGAGCGCCGAGGGCCAATAGAGGCCCGATCGGAACGCCTTCCCTGCAAGGGTGCACGATGCGGAGTGGTGCCTATAGTCCCCTATGTGGATGTCTGCCAGCAGCTCGCACCCTTGATCCTTAGAGATGCACCGCAGTGAGACGTCATTCGGGCGCCTGCGGTACAACTCGTCGTCTCGCAGGCAGTAGGCCGTGGCCTGTCGTGCTACATGCTCCGTGTATTCCTCCTTTTGTGGTAGGATGCTGTGAAGCATGTACGCCTTGAGCTCCTGGATCCAGTCATCGTCCTGAGCCTCCAGTGCCAGGAGCAGTCAGGCTCCCAAGGTTGGGCCGCAGTCCAGAGCCCCCAGGGGCGGTGCCAGGGGGAGCTCCCCACTTCGCGGTGCCAATATTCTTAGAGGGCGGCGCGTGGAGGGTTTGAAGAGCCACTCCTCGAAGACGCCCGGCTCCTGGGGCTCACGTCGTGACACCCTCTTGGAGATGTCATCGGCTTCCTTGTTTGCCTCACGCGGGACATACTGCAATTCCAAGGCCTAAAAACGTTTTTCAATCTTACGTACCTTTTCCAAGTTTTCCTCCATATGCTCGTCCTTGGGTGTATATTATTTGTTGGAGAAGTTGACAAAGAGCTGAGAGTCACCCATGATGGAGAGGCACCTGACCCCCAAGGCTGTCGCTGCCTTGAGGCCTGTGATGAGGCCCTCATACTCCACGATGTTGTTGGAGACCTTCTCCCCGCGTTGGAAACAAAGTTGTACGACATACCGGAGTTTGTCTCCCGCCGGGGAGGTGAGAACGACCCCTGCCCCTGCTCCGATGCACATGAAGTCTCCGTCAAAATGCATGGTCCAACCTTCTGGTGCCTCGTCGCCAGGGGCGAGGGACTGACCCCCCGTCCAGCCCCCGATCGGGGGCGTCTATCCACTCTACCATGAAGTCCTCTAGGGCCGCCCCTTTGATGACCTTGGTCGTTCTAAACTCTATGTTCAAGGCCTACAACTCGATGCTCCACTCGGCGACCCTTCCCGTCGCGTTAGGGTTGTGCAGGACCTTCTCTGACCTTGATGAGATGCCCCTGGAAGTAGTGGCGCAACTTTCTCGAAGCGATGAGCAGTGCTAGTAGGAGCTTCTTTTGCATGGGGTAGCATGAGCGTGCGTCCCGTAGCATCGTGTTGACATAGTAGACCAGGTGTTCAACGAGGGTGAGGTCTTCTATGGTGTCGTGTTCCGCGATGGGCTCATGAATCTTGGGCGCCCACAGGGCTGTCGGAGCGGTTGGGACCTCATGAGGATTAAGCGCCTCAGGGGCCATTGGAGCAGGCGGGGCCTTAGGAGGGTCCTGCTCTTCGGGGGCCTCTAGAGCGGCGATGGCCTCAGGAGATTCTCCATGGGGAGAAACAGGTTTCTCGGGATCTTGCAAGCCCCCTTGCCCCATGCCTGGGGACCCGCTCGTGCTCGGTGATGCGACGCGGGTGTTGGCCCGCTCTTCCCAAACCGCTATCAATGCAGCGCTGACGGAGTGGGGGGTGTCAAATAGGTATAGCAGCAATGGCTCCCAAGGGAGAGGCGCCACCATCACCCACGGGCTCGTGAGGTATTTCTTGAGCTCCTCGAAGGCAATGTGTGCCTCTGGGGTCCATTTGAAGGGCCCCTTCCTCTTCATGATCTTGAGGAATGGAAGGGCTCGCTCACCCAACTTGGAGATGAAACGATCCAGGGGGTTCACACAACCCGCCAACTTCTACATCTCCTTGAGGGTCCGGGGCGCGCTCATCTTGCTTTTGGCCTTGATCTTCTCCGGGTTCGCCTCGATTCCCTGGTGCAACACTAGGAAACCGAGCATCTTTCCCGAGGGGACTCCGAAGACGCACTTTTTGGGGTTGAGCTTCAGGTTTACCCCCTTAGGCTAGCAAACATATCCTCCAAGTCTTCGATCAGGGTCTTGGGCTCTTTGGACTTGACCACAATGTCGTCGACGTAAGCTTCTGCATTTCTCCCGAGGTGCAGCCCCAGGGCGATGTGCATCAGTCTTTGCAAGGTTGCCCCAGCGTTCCGCAGCCCGAAGGGCATGCATGTGTAACAGAATCCCCCGCACGTGGTGAGGAAAGCAGTCTTCTCGACATCCTCCACTGCCATTTTGATCTAGCGTTCCGCAGCCACAAGGCGTCCAGGAAGCAGAGGAGGTCGCCCTCCGCAGTGGAGGGAACCGGTCCTAGGGGCAAGCTTTGTTAAGGCTCGTGAAGTCGATGCACATACACTCCTTCCCGCACTTCTTTGGGACGACCAGCGGGTTAGCAGGCCACTCCCGGTAGTGTACCTCCCGGATGACCCCAACCTCCTTCAGCTTACTGAGCTCCTGGGAAATGAACACCTGCTTCTCTGGTGCTTGCCTTCTCGCCTTTAGCTTAACTGGGCGGGTGTTCGGGCACACCATGAGGTGGTGCTCGATCACGTCCCTGGGACCCCCCAGGTTGGAGGCGCTCCATGCGAACGCGCCCTTGTTCACGCGAAGGAATACTACTAACGCTTCCTCTTGATCCCGGGACAGGTCGGCGCCGATGGTGAAGGTAGGATAAGGGTTTTCTTTGTCCATCGGCGCCCGCTTCATCTCCGCCCGGCTCTGGGAGAACAACTCCTTCTTTTTTATCGGCGTGATGTCGAGGACACCCCGGAGTCTTCAGCAGCCTGCGCGACGCCCCCGACACTGGGGCGTGCCGTGGCCGCTGCCTTGTGGGCGAGCTTGAGCGTGTGTGACGCGTCCTTGACCTTCCCTGAAGGGTGAGAATGCCGGCGCTCCCGGGCATCTTGACGACGTTGTAGCCCGGGTGCGTCGCCACCATGAACTGGGCAAGCACCGGGTAGCCGAGTATTGCGTTGTATGGAAGGTGGATGTGGGCGACATCGAAGTTGACCTGCTCAGTGGGGAAGTTGGAACGGGTGCCGAAGGTGACGGGGAGGTGCACCCGCCCTACGGGGACGACGGATCCTTCGACCACCCCGGCAAAGGGCCCCGAAGGCGTGAGCCAGCTCTAGGGTAGTTGCAGCGTGTCGAAAGCCTCCACGAAGATGACATCGAGGCCGGCGCTGATATGTCTCCAACGTATCTATAATTTTTGATGATCATGATATTATATTATCTATGGATGTTTTATATGCATTAATATGCTATTTTATATTATTTTTGGGACTAACCTATTAATCTAGAGCCAAGTGCCAGTGCCAGTTTCTGTTTTTTCCTTGTTTTTGAGTTTTACATATATGGAACGTTAAACGGAGTCCAAACGGAATAAAACCCGCGGAAGAAATTTTTCTGGAAGGAAACAAGTCATCCAAGCTTGGAGTGCACGTCAGGTGAGGAGCCAGGGCGCCACAAGCCTGCTAGGAGCAGCCCCCCCTAGCCGTGCCTAGCAGGCTTGTCGCCAGCTGGCAGGTCTCCTAACCCTAATTCTTGGCCTATAAATACCCGAATATTCCCCCAACATCCAAAAGATCCACGAAAATAATTTTCCGCCATCAGAAGCCTCTGTTACCGAGAGATCCAATCTTGGAGCCTTTTCCGGTAATCTGCCCGAGGGTGTTTCGATCACGGAGGGCATCTACATCAACTCCATTGCCCCTCCGATGATGCATGAGTAGTCCACCACAGACCTAAGGGTGCATAGCTAGTAGCTAGATGGCTTATTCTCTCTCTTTGATCTTCAATACCATGTTCTTCATGATCTTCATGGAGATCTATCCGATGTAATCCTCTTTTGTGGTGTGTTTGTCAAGATCTGATTTATTGTGAGTTTATGTTCAGATTATCCATGAATCTTATTTGAATCTCCTCTGAATTCTTATTGGCATGATTTCATATCTTTGCAAGTCTCTTCGAGTTATTGGTTTGGTTTGGCCAACTACATTGGTAATTCTTGCAATGGGAGAAGTGCTTGGTTTTGGGTTCAATCTTCCAGTGTCCTCACCCAGTGACATAGTAGGGGTAGCGACACACGTATTGTATTGTTGCCATCAAGGGTAAGAAGATGGGGTTTTCATCATATTGCTTGAGTTTATCCCTCTACACCATGTCACCTTTCTTAATGCGTTACTCTGTTCTTCATGAACTTAATACTCTAGATGCAGGCAGGAGTCAATCGATGTGTGGAGTAATAGTAGTAGATGCAGAATTGTTTCGGTCTACTTGTCACGGATGTGATGCCTATACGCATGATCACTGCCCTTGATAACTACATGATTATTCGCTTTTCTATCAATTGCTTGACAGTAATTTGTTTACCCACCATGATATTTTCCTTCAAGAGAGAAGCCTCTAGTGAAACCTACGCCCCCGGGTCTATTTTCCATCATATATTTTCAGATATATACCTTTCTGCAATTTATTTATCTTTTACTTTCCGCACTCATTTACATCTATCTCTTTCAGATCTAATCCTTGCAAATAATCGTGAAGGGATTGACAATCCCTTTATAGCGTTGGGTGCAAGAGTTTGATTGTTTGTGTAGGTGCAGCCATTGGTTACTTGCTTGTTCCTCCTACTGGATTGATACCTTGGTTCTCAACAACTAAGGGAAATACTTATCTACTTCGCCGCATCACCCTTTCCTCTTCAAGGGAAAACCAACGCATGCTCAAGAGGTAGCAAGAAGGATTTCTGGCGCCGTTGCCGGGGATGATACACATCAAGCCTACCAAGTACCCATCACAAAATCATATCTTGCATTTTCATTATTTTCCATTTGCCTCTCGTTTTCCTCTCCCCCACTTCTAAAATGATTTTCAGAAAATACCAAAACGATTTGCCTTGTTGTTCACCCTTCTTTCGTTTGCCTTTCGTTTGTTCGTGTGTTGAATTGCTTGAACTCATGGCTAGCCTTACCACTATAACTAATTCTCCAAAGTATGAGGTTCTTAATTTTAAGCAAAGGGAAGGAGAAAACTTAAAAGATTCTTGGTATAGAATTTGCAATTCTCAAAATAGATCTATTTGTAAGCAATCTACTACCGTTCTTCTTCGCAATTTTTACGTGGGTGTTACTGCTTGGAATAGATATGTTCTAGATACCATCATGGGAGGGATTTTTTTGGGAATTCATACCTTTGACTCTTATAGTTCTATGATAAAAAAATTAGGTTCACCCCCAATTATGGTTAATGGAACAATCTTGACTCTAGAACATGTGATGCTATGGATTGATATTATTGAAAAGAAGGTTGCTACGGTTGAGCTTATCTACAACTTGGATAAAAATATTCATAATCACATTACTCAATATGTATCTAAAGTAGGAGTTACTTTAAAAAATCTTAAGGAACAGGAACTCATAGTTAATGAAAAATTGGAACAAGATTCCTCTAGAATTGGCAAACTAGGGATATTATTACTAACTTGGGATCCGCTTTTGCTTTGGTTCAAAGTACCCCAACTCCTTCGCCACCTAAGGCTGCCAAGTTTGTTTATGTTCCTAAAAATAAGGGTGAATCTTCTAGTAAAGATGAAGATCTTAAGATGATAAGCATCCACCCTAACTTTCTCAATATTATTAAGGAACCAATTGCCACCATAGAATCTCTTGATTTTATACCTAGGATTACTATCATTGATGAGAACAAAGATCTTCCTACGGCTTATAAGTGTGCAATTGAGGAATTGCACACCAAATATGACAATACCTAGATAAATTGCGTTTTGCCTAGCTAGGGGCGTTAAACAATAGCGCTTGTTGGGAGGCAACCCAATTTTATTTTTGTGTTATGTTTTTGCTTCTGTTTTTGAGTGTTTCCCACATTATTAATTCTGTAGTAATTGTGTTTTGATGTTTTTATTAGTGTTTGAGCCAAGTAAAACCTTTGGGGTGATCTATGGTAGTTGTTGATTTGATCTTGCTGAAAAACAGAAACTTTTGTGCTCAGTCTAGGAATTTTCTAATTTTTTAAGAGAACCTAATTGATCTAAATTTTTTACACAAGATTTATATATAAATTTTCCAGGTTTTCCTAATGTTTCAGAATTGTTTGGGTTACATAAGTATACAAAGTTTTCAGATTGCTACAGACTATTCTATTTTTGACAGATTCTGTTTTCTTTGAGTTGTTTACCTATTTTGATGAATCTATGGGTTGTATAATGTGGTATGAGCCATGGAGAAGTTATATTACATTAGGTATAACACCAATATTAATAAATAATGAGTTAAAAACAGTACATAAAGTGGTGATTTATTTTCTTATACTAATGGATCTCACGAGTTTTCTGTTAAGTTTTGTGTTGTGAAGTTTTCATGTTTTGGGTAAAGATTTGATGGGCTATGGAATAGGAGTGGCAAGAGCCTAAGATTGGGGATTCCCAGGGCACCCCAAGTAATATTACAGGATGCCAAAGAGCCTAGCTTGGGTATGCCCCGGAAGGCATCCCCTCTTTCATCTTCAATCCATCGGTAAATTTACTTGAGGTTTTTTATTCACCACATGATATGTGTTTTGCTTGGAGCGTCTTGTATGATACGAGTCTTTGCTTGTTAGTTTGCCGCAATCATCCTTGCTGCAACATCTTTTGAGACAGACACGCTGAATCGTGAATCTATTAGAATACTCTATATGCTTCACTTATATCTTTTGAGTTGGGCAATTTTGCTCTATGTGCTTCACTTATATCTTTTAGAGCATGGTGGTGTTGCGTTTTATAGAAATACTGAACTCTCGTACCTCACTTATATTATTTTTAGAGTTTCTAAAACAGCATGGTAATTGGTCTAGGTTATGAATTTAGTCCTAATATGATAGGCATCCAAAAGGGATATAACAAAAAACTTCCATATTAAGTGCATTGAGTATTTATGAGAAGTTTGATTCCTTGCATAAAGTTTTGAGATATAAGGATGGTAATATTAAGAGACATGTTAGGAAGTAAATTTTGATTTGGTAAAAATACTTGTGTAAAGGATTGTGATTCCCGTAGCATGCACGTATGGTGAACCGTTATGTAAGGAAGTCGGAGGATGACTTTTTTATAGATTGTCGACCTTTGTGTGAGGGTCGGGGGCACATGATGGTTAACTCCTACCAACCCCCCTAGGATCTTGCGTTTAATGCTTTGCTTCAATGACTAGTATACTTTTGCAATAAGTATGTGAGTTCTTTATGACTAATGTTGATTTCATGGATTATACGCACTCTCACCCTTCCACTTTTGCTAGCCTCTCAAGTACCGCGCAACTTTCGTCGGTGCATCAAACACCTTCCTCAAAACAGCCACCATATACCTTCCTCAAAACAGACACTATATATCTTTCCTCAAAACAGCCACCGTACCTACCTATTATGAAATTTCCATAGCCATTCCAAGATATATTGCCATGCAACTTCCACCGTTTCCATTTATGACTTGCACCATCACTTCCATATTGCATATAGAGTCATATTTGTCATAGGTATTGAGTTGTAATTTTCATTTGAGTTGTAAGTAAATAAAAGTGTGATGATTATCCTTAATAGAGCATGTCCCATGTGAGGAAAGGATGATGGAAGCTATGATTCCCTCACAAGTGGGGATGAGATTCCTCACTTTATGAAAAAATAAAAGAGGCCAACCTTTATAGCGTTGCTGCAATAACCTTAATAGAGCATATACCTTGCTGCAATTTATTTATGTTTTACTTTCCGCACTCGTTTACATCTATCTCTTTCAGATCTAATCCTTGCAAATAACCATGAAAGGATTGACAACCCCTTTATAGCGTTGGGTGCAAGAGTTTGATTTTTTGTGTAGGTGCAACCATTGGTCACTTGCTTGTTCCTCCTACTGGATTGATACCTTAGTTCTCAACACCTGAGGGAAATACTTATATACTTTGTTGCATCACCCTTTCCTCTTCAAGGGAAAACAAACGCATGCTCAAGAGGTAGCAGGTGCCGCCGTCGATGAGAGTCCTGGAGATGGCCACGCTGCTTATGGTGGGCATGCATAGCATAGGGAGTGCCTCGGCGGCTATTGTGACCTTGGTGTGGTCGTTAGGGCCGCAGGTGATGTCAATCTCTAGCCATGCCCGGGGCGTCGTGAGCTCAGGCTGCGGCCGGACCGCCCCCACGTGGCGGAGGAACAACTTGACTTGACGGTTCGAGGAGGGCGCTTGGGATCCACCAAGGATGCAGGCGACCGCACGTCCGGCCCCGGCACCCTGGTGCCACCACGCGCAATGGGCATGCTAGTGTCGAGGATCTTGCCCTCCATGGAGTTGCCAAATCAGGGGTTGATGGCCGTTGAGAGAGGGGATGCTTCGACATGGCCCCTACCTGGCGCAACAAATGTTAGATTTTGGGCTCCGCAAAATCCTTAAGGTTAAAACACAGGGGCATGTGGGAAGGTTTCCTATGGCCTCACCCACCTGGCTCGCTACTCAATGGTTACAATGGCAAACTTGCTCCATGACGAGGAAGAAGATGAACACGATAGTTTACCCAGGTTTAGGCCGTAGTGAAGCGTAATACCCTACTCCTACTTTGGTGGATTGCCTCTCATGGGTGTTTTGGGCGGATGAACTAGTACAGTGCGCTTGAGCCTCATGAGGGCACTCAAGATGTGTACTTGACTCGCTATATTGTGGTGGTGCATCGAGTGGCTAAGTGTTGGATCAGGTCACCTCTATGATGCGTCCTAGCTTCTATATATAGCAGTGGCCCGGGTCCTATTCCCTTATCACAATGGTGGGAAGGGATCCCACAACGACCAATTTTGAAGGGGGATAGGAGTACATCCACGCCCTGTCCAAAGGTGGTCTTCGCCTCCTAAGTAGCTATTGATGATGTAGTGTTGGGCTCGATGATGTCATCCGTCCTGCGGTGTAACAGCCTGGGACCGATGCTCCAGAAGATTCCCCTTTTATTTCTGTTCTCGTTTGTGTTTCGTTTGGATGTTGGATTCATCATCGCATCATTCACATCATCTGCATGGCATCATCACTCATTTTCAAAAACTTGCATCCGTTCGTAGCTGCTGGTTCTCTCCGTTTGCGTCATCGACCATTTCGAGACCAACCACACATGCACGCGCCCGCAACATCGTTTAAAAAAAACGTTTTTAAGGCGCGCGTAAAAATATTCTTGGATTGGGTCGAAATCTGGCGTGCGGTCTTATTATAGCGTAGGTAGATTGCTTGCCAAATTTCGTCGCATTCCGAGTTCGATTGATACCCGAACGGTCAACCGTAGTAGTGCGGTCATCGCTTTATTTGCGGTCGTTTTGGTGTCCTAAAAACTCATGTCATGGGCCACCACTTCCCTCTCTTCTCACCCCAACATCCCTCTACACAGCCATCGCAACCCGCCTGCTAGCCCCTCCGATTCCGACCGTCCGATTGCGATCAGAGGTTCCGAATCCGGGGCGAAACCCCCTCTCCTTAAACCCCTCCCTATAAATAGACGGCCTAGCTGTCACACCCTATGTTTGTAGCACATTGTTATGATTGGGTTTATAAAATTTGGAGCCAACTAAAACTTTTTCCTTGTGTTGGTGCTTGCTTGCTATGTTGCTTGCTTGCTTGTGGATTGTGTTTTATGGCACTACTAGGTTCTACTCCACTTCATAGTCATCTTCCTTGATCCAAAACCCTTTCCCAATGATCATGCCATGTGAATAGTGCCCAAATCTATTTTTATCAAATTTTGTTTTAACCAAAAATGATTTATTAAATTTATGTTTCTAAAACCCCCTGGAATGAGGTTTGCACTGGAAGTCCTCAAATCAGTTGGACCCTTCTTTCCCAAAGGCTTTATTTCAAACCTACTATATTTATGACTTCTCAAAACCACCAAAAAATATTTTCACATTTTATTTGAAGGCTTTTTCTTAAGGCCAGAAATGGTTTTTCCTAGGGAAAAAATTATGTAAATGCTTTGAAATTTTTTGAGAAAATTTAGAGAAACTCAATGGACATATATTTTCCATATATATGAGTTTCAACACAAACAAAATGAGAAGCCTCTAGTGAAACCTATGGCCCCCAGGTATATTTCCATCATATATTTTCAGATCTATACCTTGCTGCAATTTATTTATCTTTTACTTTCTGCACTCGGTTAAGTCTATATCTTTTAGATCTAATCCTTGCAAATAATCGTGAAGGGATTGACAACGCCTTTATAGCGTTGGGTGCAAGAGTTTGATTGTTTGTGTAGGTGCAACCATTGGTCACTTTCTTGTTCCTCCTACAGGATTGATACCTTGGTTCTCAACACCTAAGGGAAATACTTATCTACTTCGTTGCATCACCCTTTCCTCTTCAAGGGAAAACCAATGCATTCTCAAGAGGTAGCAGACACCCCCGTCGATGAGAGTCCTGGAGATGGCCATGCCGCTTATGGTGGGCGTGCGTAGCATAGGGAGCGCCCCGACGGCCGTTGTCACCTTGGTGTGGTCATCGGGGCCGAAGGTGATGTCAATCTCTGGCCATGCCCGGGGCGTCGTGAGCTCGGGCTGCGACCGGACCGCCCCCACGTGGTGAAGGAACAACTTGACTTGACGATTCGAGGAGGGCGCCCGGGATCCGCCGAGGATGCAGGCGACCGCACGTTCGGCCCCGCGCACCCTAGTGCCACCACGCGTAATGGGCCTGCTGGCGTCGAGGATCTTGCCCTCCATGGAGTTGCCGAACCAGGGGTTGATGGCCGCTGAGGGAGGGGATGCTTCGACACGCCCCCTACCTGGCACGGCAAATGTCGGATTTTGGGCTCCACAAAATCCTTAAGGTTAAAACACAGGGGCGTGTGCGAAGGTTTCCTGTGGCCTCACCAACCTAGATCGCTACTCAATGGTTACTACTACGAACTCGCTCCATGACGAGGAAGAAGATGAACACGACAGTTTACGCAGGTTCGGGCCGCAGTGAAGCATAATACCTTTCTCCTGATTTGGTGGATTGCCTCTCATGGGTGTTTTGGGCGGATGAACTAGTATAGTGCGGTTGAGCCTCGTGAGGGCACTCAAGATGTGTACTTGGCTCGCTATATTGTGGTGGTGCATCGAGTGGCTAAGTGTTGTACCAGATCCCCTCTATGGTGTGTCCTAGCTCCTATATATAGAGATGGCCCGGTTCCTCTTCCCTTATCACAATGGTGGGAAGGGATCCCACAATAACCAATTCTAAAGGGGGACAGGAGTACATCCACGACCTGTCCAAAGGTGATCTTCGCGTGCTAAGTAGCTGTTGATGATGTAGTGTTGGGCTCGACGATGTCATCCGTCCTGCGGTGTAACAGCCTGGGACCGACACTCCAGAAGATTCCCCTTTTATTTCCGTTCTTGTCTGTGTTTCGTTTGGCTGTTGCATTCATAATCGCATAATTCAGATAATCTGCATGGCATCATCACTCGTTTTCAAAAACTTGCATCCGTTCGTAGCTGCTGGATCTCTCCGTTCGCGTCGTTGACCGTTTGGAGATCAAACACACATGCACGCGCCCGCGGCATCGTTTAAAAAACAACATTTTTAAGGCGCTCGTAAAAATATTCTCAGATTGCGTCGAAACCTGGCGTGCGGTCTTATTATAGCGTAGGTAGACTGCCTGCCAAATTTCGTTGCATTCCGAGTTCGATTGATACCCGAACGGTCAATCGTAGTAGTGCGGTCATCACTTTATTTGCGGTTGTTTTGGTGTCTTAAAAACTCGTGACACGGGCCACCACTTCCCTCTCTTCTCAGCCCAACATCACTCTACACAGCCATCACAACCCGCCTGCTAGCCCCTCCGATTCTGGCCGTCCGATTGCGATCAGAGGGTCCGAATCCGGGGCAAAACTCCCTCTCCTAAACCCGCTGCCTATAAATAGACCGCCTAGCTCTCACACCTTGTGTTTGTAGCACATTGTTATGATTGGGTTTATAATATTTGGAGCCAACTAAAACTTTTTCCTTGTGTTGGTGCTTGCTTGCTATGTTGCTTGCTTGCTTGTGGATTATGTTTTATGGCCTTACTAGGTTCTACTCCACTTCATAATCACCTTCCTTGATCCAAAACCCTTGCCCAATGATCATGCCATGTGAATAGTGCCCAAAACTATTTTTATAAAATCTTGTTTTAACCAAAAATGATTTATTTAATTTAAGTTTCTAAAACCCCCTGAAATGAGATTTGCACTGCAAGTTCTCAAATCAGTTGGACCCTTCTTTCCTAAAGGCTTTATTTCAAACCTACTATATTTATGACTTCTCAAAACCACCAAACATTATTTTTAAAGATTACTTTCACATTTTATTTGAAGGCTTTTTATTAAGTTCAGAAATGATTTTTCCTAGGAAAAAGTTATTTAAATGCTTTGAAAAAATTTGAGAAAATTTAGAGAAACTCCGTGGACATATATTTTCCATATATATGAGTTTCAACACAAACAAAATGAGAAGCCTATAGTGAAACCTATGCCCCCCGGGTATATTTTCCATCATATATTTTCAGATCTATACCTTGCTGCAATTTATTTATCTTTTACTTTCCGCACTCGTTTACATTTATCTCTTTCAGATCTAATCCTTGCAAATAATCGTGAAGGGATTGACAACCCCTTTATAGCGTTGGGTGCAAGAGTTTGATTGTTTGTGTAGGTGCAACCATTGGTCACTTGCTTGTTCCTCCTACTGGATTGATACCTTGGTTCTCAACACCTGAGGGAAATACTTATCTACTTCATTGCATCACCCTTTTCTCTTCAAGGGAAAACCAACGCATGCTCAAGAGGTAGCAGGCACCTCCGTCGATGAGAGTCCTAGAGATGGCCATGCCGCTTATGGTGGGCGTGCATAGCATAGGGAGCGCCTCGGTGGCCGTTGTCACCTTGGTGTGGTCGTTGGGGCTGAAGGTGATGTCAATCTCTGGCCATGCTCAGGGCGTGATGAGCTCGGCTGCGGCCGGACTGCTCCCACCTGGCAGAGGAACAACTTGACCTGACGGTTCGAGGAGGGTGCCTGGGATCCGCCGAGGATGCAGGTGACCGCACGTTCGGCGCCGCGCACCCTGGTGCCACCACATGCAATGGGCCTGCTGGCGTCGAGGATCTTGCCCTCCATGGAGTTGCCGAACCAGGGGTTGATGGCCGCTCAGAGAGGGGTTGCTTCGACACGCCCCCTACTTGGCGCGGCAAATGTCGGATTTCGGGCTCCACAAAATTATTTAAATGCGTTGAAAATATTTGTGAAAATTTCGAGAAACTCAGTGGACATATATTTTCCATATATATGAGTTTCAACACAAGGGCATGATCAAATCATGGGCAAAACCCTCAAAACCCTTTCTGTTCAGATCAAACTTTTGGAATATTTCTATAAGAAATATTCTCAATAAATTTCAGGAAAATTCCAGCAAGTCAACACTATCATGGGTAATGATCTTACAAAGTTTCATCTCAATCTAAGATGGTTTGGTTCATCAAACCATCCCAAAACAATTCCTATCCAGAGTCTAATTTGAGCAACTTTACATTGTGAAGTGCCTCCCCTTGGCCTCAAACTTTGTGCGCATGCTCTAATGGCCAAATAGTGATGATACACTAAGTGGTGAATCAAGGGTTAAGGCCTAGCATCATTGGATCTACAGAAATCAGATTCTGCCAATTTCTAGGGTTCATCAAATTTCCATTATCAACTTTTCCCCTTGAGCTCAAATTTGGTAAAGCATCTCATTTTTATCTAGGCTTTGACCCTGGTAAGTATCTCAGTAAGCTGGTAATTCTTTCTTGCCCAAAACCTCATCAAACACCTTCTGGTGATTTTGTAAAACCAAAATTTTCACCTCTTATCCTTTTACCCTTGCCCCCAACTTTCTACCAGAGTCTCTCATGGGTGCATTTTACCTCCAGTAAGAACCCCACGACCCCAAGTCACCAGGAGGTGGGGTGAAACCCCTATTTCTACCCCTGGTAGCACCATTTCTATCCCCTCTCCCCATTTCCTTCTTCCCTGCGACTCCTCTAGAGCTTACCCCTAGCCTACCCTAGCATTTAGGCATCTCCAATACCCCAAGGCACAAGAGGACACTTAGGGCGGGGGGGGGGGGGGTAAAATATTGCCCTGGCATGTAGAGCTTGCGCTCTGGAGCGCGCTACAGTGCACACCTGCATTGTAGTCGCTAGCCAACGGGCAGCCCCGACCACCTCGGGCCGCCCCAGCATGTCCCCTCTGCCCCCCTCGGCGTCCGCAGCACGTGCACGGTGCCGCCCGAACCGGCCAGTGGCCGCACTCGCACGCGCGCACCGTCGGCCCCCTCCTGGCTACTGTCCCTCCACCCGCGCGCGGACCGCGTCCTAGTAGACCCCAGACACGGCCTCGCCCGCCCCCGTGGCCTGTGGTGAGAAACCCGTGCTCACCGGCACTCCACGCACACGGTGGACCGACGGTCGCCTATAAATAGGCCGCCCCGCTCCCCTGACCCTCTCTCCTCGCTCTCCCTCTCTCTCCACGTTCTCCCCGTGCCCAGAGCTCTTTTCCCCGTGGTCAGGAGCCTCCTCCCGACCCAAACCCTCACTGCCGGCATCGGGTTTCCTCCTCGCCGATGTTCCCCTCTCTCCCCAGCGACCCCGCACCCCTCTCGAATGCGCGACGCTCCCAGGAACCTGCCTGTGCCCTCCGTTCCCTTCGCCGTGGCTTGAAGCCCTCCGGTGAGTCCCTCCTCCGCTGCTGTTGCGAGGAGAGGGATGACAGGTGGGGCCCACCTATCATCCCCTCGCCCCCTCTCTCTCTCTCTCAGGCAAGCCGGGCCCGCGAGCAGATTTAAAAACAAACCTGCCGCGCGTGGCTCCTCGCTTGGGCCGGTTTCCCTCTTTGGCCGGTTTCGGCCAGGCATTCTTGCCCAAAAGGGGCACAATAGCCTTTTTCCTTTTCTTTTATTATGTTATTTGCAAAAATCCCACAAAATGAAAATATACCCGGGGGCCATAGGTTTCACTAGAGGCTGTCTTTACAGGCACCGGGCACACCGTTGCGTGCCCTCATGTATGATACATGTGATGTATATCATGAGGGATGGCACCAACGAGTGGAATCTTTGTTTAGTATCACCATGGGAAAAGCATTGTTCGGGTGCTTATCTCGGGTATGTTATATACCGCGGGTCGTGGATGACATGAAAGTTCCCCGAGTCTTGTGGGTAAAGTGTGCAACCTCTGCAGAGTGTAAAACTATTCGAATAGCTGTGTCCTTGGTCAAGGATAGTTGGGTGGTGCTGCTTATGCCACGTCCGGGTGTTTTTGTGAAACTTGGTGTGAGTATGGTGTGGTGGTGACAAGAGGTCACCTGAGCAAAGTCCGATGACTTAGCATGAGAATTGAACTAAGTCCAATGTCTTAACGTGATGAACGAACATGAGATGTTCGTCCCCTACTTATGTTGATATCTGTAACTTGTTCATATGGATATCTGCTAATTGTTGATGCATGTTCACTATTTGCTTGATCATGTCATTTGCATTTAAAAATTAGCTTTCTACAAACTTACCGTTTAGTGCTATATCATGCATCATTGTTACCTCGTTCCACACTTGGGTTACTTGCGAGTACATTCAAAGTATTCATTGGCTTGCCACTGGTTATTTAATTGGCCAGGCATGGAAGAACAGGAGCATGTTGAAGAGTTCGTTGGAGATGAACATGCGAACTAGGACGCTTCCCAGTCAGTATGCCTGTAGGTTAAGGCCGATGGCATGGGTTCACGCTTTTGACCAAGATTTCCATTGCTTGTTCTATTCTAAGTGTTTGGCCCGTGTGGCCCTATCTATGTAAGACTAAGACCCTTGTGGTCAGTATTTGTGTAAGACATTAAGTATGGATGTAAGACTCTTGTTATTAAGTTTCTGTGTGTTCAGTGAGCATTGATCTCTGGGATCACTGTAGACGTGCATTCGGTGATCTCGACTTATGAGTCGGGGTCCCCATAGAGCTAGTATCAGAGCCATCCTGACTGTAGGAATCCCTTAGTTAGCATGGACGGTAGACATGATGAAGTTGTTTTCAAAACTACACTTAGCATTGGAACTTAGGGATTCTACACTATTTACCTCTCCTATGCTTCACACAACACTTTGCTGACTCTCCTCCTTTCAAACCTTTCTAGATGGCCGTCGTACCCGAAGCCTTCCTGACATCCGGCTTTCCCTTACTCCTTGGGGATAGCCTGGAGAAGTGCCAGTTTCACCAACCACCCATTTTCCTCTACCACGAGCACTGGGTCGATGCCGTCACGAAGGAGTACCACGTGGATGTGGTCGTGAAGGCAAACGACTCCCCGACTAGTTGGTTCTTTGAAGGACCACGGATGGAGACCATGATACTCACAGTCGAGACAGCTGCATGCCAGGCACTCCTACACCTTTGACACATCATTCCAGAGATGGATAACGAGCCAGCTACTCGCTACCTTCCCTTCAGGAAGGATGAATTTGGCGAGAGTTGGACGCTGATTCCGACCAAGGAAGATGGCACACCACTTAGGTTCCAGACCTACTTCAGCCTCTCCACCGATAGTCTGGTTCATAACTTGATGAAGGAGTCCGTGAAGCTCCACGAGGAACTTCACCACACCCGAGCGCTACTTCGACAAGCCAAGACGAAGCCAGACAAGATCAAGAAGGATGGAGCCCCCGAGGGACGACCAGCTGTCACCTATCGAGGAGGAGTACCCCCAGATAGTGATGCACCCACACGTCCTCGTTGCATGAGTGCAAAGGAGTACCGTGAGCTCTTCACCGACCCGCCTGCAAAGCGTCGTCGGGATGGACCTGTTCGTTCCTTGATCTCTTCGACCGAGAACGATGCCCTTTCAAATGATGAATAGGAGGAAGACCCAGAGGAGCGTGACTACGAGATCGAGCACTCCACCACCTGAGTCCGAGAACCCCTTGGGTAGGATTAGTCATGTATCCCTCATGCGAAGTCGAGTCCGTGTAAATGGTTCATATGAGACCATGTGTGCTTGTTGTTTGTTTTGTTGTTTATGTTTCGATGCAAGTCACACTTTTGCCTCAGGAAACATGTAAGCGACTCCATCATCTATCTTAATATATGATGTTGGTCTTTTAACCCTTGTTTTAACACACTTGCACTTGACCGATCCCCTTAGGCGCGCTTTTCCATTATTGCTTATCCTCTTGTCGACCCCAGTTGTTTGACTTGGCTGCTCCAAACAGGATGGTGACTGCTACCCGCAACAGCTCCTTCACCAACCCTGAAGCCGACAACTCGAGCCAGCAACAGGGAGCTAGTGGGGCTGCACACGCTGGAGAACACCAGGAGCAGCCACAAGGCGACATTCCCCCCCCACCACCTCCACTGGAGAACATGACCATACCTCAGTTTGTCTAAGTTCTCCGGGAGGAGCGCCAAGCCAACAATGCTGCTATCCAGCAGATGGCTTAGGCTCTCAAGAACAACTAGCAGCAAGGCAGGAATGGCAATGGCCGCTCCATGTTGTCTGAGTTCATGAGAAACTCGCCCCCAACCTTCACCGAGACTGCTGAACCATTGGATGCTGATGACTGGATCTGCACCATCGAGGACCTCCTTGCATTTGTCAACTACAATGAGGACCGTGAGAAGGTGCCTTATGCCTCCCACTGCCTTAGAGGTACCGCCCGAGCTTGGTGGGATGGATTCAAGGTCATGCAAGGAGAACGTGTGATCACGTGGAACGACTTCAAGGAAGGATTCCGCACTGCCCACATTCTTTCTGGGATCATGGCTATCAAGAAGAGAGAATTCCGAGCACTGAAGCAAGGAAGTTGCTTTGTCAAGGAGTACCTGCAGAAGTTCAACCTGCTGTCGAGATATGCACCTGAAGACGTCAGCACAGAGGCTGCCAAGAAGGAACGCTTCATGGAGGGACTCCAACAGGTCCTACAGTATCAACTCATCATCTGCGACTGTCATACCTTCTTCGACCTGGTGAACAAGGCCCTCATGCTGGAAGACAAGCATCGTACCATAGACGACACTCGCAAGCGCAAGATGGTCAACAAGGGAAGCTATGGCAACCAGAAGCCTTGGCCCTGGCAGCCAGCCCTAGCCAGGCCAACCTATCAGCTGCAACAGGCTAGACCTCCTGCACCTCGTCCGAGCTACCAACCTCAGCAGTATGCCAACCCCATGCCAGCCTACAACAATAACCCCAATAAAAACAACGGTGGGAGAAACTTCAACAACAACCCTCGACAAGTCACTTGCTTTGGATGTGGTCAGTCTGGACACATCTCTAAGCTTTGCCCCAACAAGAAGCCAGATGCACCACACCCCAATGCGCCAAACCAAGGTCAAGCCCGTGGAGCACCACGAAGGAACCCAGCCCCCCACAACCAGCCCAACAATGGCAAGGGTCGTGTGAATCACGTCATTGCAGAGGAAGCCCAAGAAGACCCGGACGTCATACTGGGTACGTTCCTCGTCAACTCAACTCCAGCAACAATATTGTTTGATTGTGGAGCTTCACCCAAAAGTTTGCACTAGAGATTGGCATGAAGCCCACACCCCTGGGTAGCCGTATGTTGATACAAACCCCTAGTTAAGTTATGAAGTCTGGGATAGGGTGTAAGGGAGTGAAGATTGACATAAATGGGGTAGACTTCCTAGCAGACCTTATAGTTCTGGACTCACCAGGCTTGGATGTCATCCTTGGCATGAATTGGTTGACTAAGCACCAAGGCATGTTGGATTGTGCCAAGAGGATTGTCACCATGACCAATAGCCAAGGAGTGGAAGTCCAGTATGTCCCCAACCCTGCCTCCACCCAAGCCCCTCAGGCTAACTGCCTATCGGGAGTTGAGTTGGATCAAGTGCCAGTGGTATCTGAATACCCGGATGTGTTTCCTGATGAGCTGCCCGGAATGCCTCCTGACCGCGACATTGAGTCCATCATTGAGCTTATGCCCGGATCAAGGCCCATCTATAAGAAGGCTTATAGATGGGCCTTGATCTAAAGAGTTGGCTGAGTTGAAGAAGCAACTAGCAGAGCAGCTCAGGAAAGGATTTATTCGCCCTAGTGCCTCTCCTTGGGGATCGCCTGTTCTATTTGTGTCAAAGAGGGACGTAACTATCAGACTTTGTGTCGATTACTATTCTCTCAATGAGGTCACGATAAAGAACAAGTACCCACTCCCCAATATTGAAGACCTGTTTGATCAGTTGAACGGAGCCAAGGTATTCTCCAAGATCGACCTCAGGTCTGGGTACTATCAGCTGAATATCAGACCCCAAGACATTCCGAAGATGGCATTTGTAACCAGGTATTGCCTGTACGAATACACGGTCATGTCATTTGGGTTAACTAATGCCCCTGCCTACTTCATGTACCTCATCAATAAGGTCTTCATGGAGCACTTGGACAAGTTCGTTGTGGTCTTCATTGATGACATACTTGTCTTTTCCAAATCGAAGAAGAACATGAGGAGCACTTGAGATTGGTCATAGAAAAGCTTCGAGAGCACCAGCTTTATGCCAAGTTTAGCAAGTGTGAATTCTGGCTGCATGAAGTTGGATTCTTGGGTCATGTGCTAATGGCAGAAGGATTATTAGTGGATCCTTCCAAGATTGAAGCCGTGACTGAGTGGCAAACCCTAACCACCATGAAGGAAGTTAGAATCTTCCTCGAACTCGCCGGTTATTACCGCAAGTTTGTGGAAGGGTTCTCAAGCATTGCCCAACCCATGACCTAGATTTTTAAGAAGGACAAGAAGTTTGAGTGGGCAGCTAAGTGCGAGGAAAGCTTCCAGGAGCTCAAGAAGATATTGACCACAAACCCTGGTTTAGCCACCCCTGATATTCACAAGGAGTTTGTGATTTATTGTGATGCATCAAGAATCGGACTTGGAGGTGTTCTGATGCAAGAAGGCAGAGTCATAACATATCTATCTAGACAGCTACGTCCACATGAAGAGAACTACACAGCTCACGATCTCGAGTTGGCAGTCGTGGTTCATGCCTTGAAGACATGGCGACTTTACATTCTGGGGAAGCGATGTGAGATATTCACAGACCACAAGAGTTTGAAGTATATCTTCACTCAAAGGGAGTTGAACATGAGGCAGTGGAGATGGTTGGAATTGATCAAGGATTACGACCTCAATGTTCAATACCACCCCGGAAAGGCCAACGTGGTAGCAGATGCCTTAAGCAGAAAGGCTTGTTCCTTGAATGCTATGATTAAGGAAAGGCTACCCGCCTTGCATGAAGAACTTGAAAGCTTCGTCTTGGAACTGGTCGCACCAGGATTCCTCGCCAACCTTGAAGCAAAGCCTACCTTGATGGATGACATCAAAGAAGGCTAGAAGGTACATGACAACATTGAAGGCATCAAGAGGAAGATCAAGGCAGGCAAGGCCCTAGGATTCTCGATGGATGAGCAAGGAGTTGTATGGTTCGGGAATCGCATATGTGTACCCAACAAGGAGGAGCTCAAGAACCTGATCTTGCAAGAAGCTAATGACATTCCCTACTCCATCTATCCTGGAGGAACCAAGATGTATCAAGACCTCAAGACAAGATTCTGGTGGCATGGCATGAAACAGGAGATAGGCACGTTCGTGGCTAAGTGGGACATATGCCAGAGGGTCAAGGCTGAGCATCAGCGACCCGCTGGACTACCAGAACCCCTCAAAGTGCCTGAATAGAAGTGGGACAAAGTCGGGATGGATTTCATCACCGGTCTACCAAGGTCAAGCAAGGGACATGATTCCATTTGGGTCATTGTCGACCACCTGACCGAGGTAGCCCACTTCATCCCCGTCAGAACCACCTACGATGGAAGTTAGCTCGCGAACCTCTACATCAACCGCATCGTGAGTCTTCACGGAGTTCCAAACGAGATTGTGTTCGATCAAGGAACGCAATTCACCTCAAGATTCTGGAAGAAGTTTCAAGAAGCTATGGGAACCAAGCTCTCCTTTAGAACTGCTTTTCATCCCCAGACCAGTGGGCAAACGAAATGAGTAAATCAGATACTCGAAGATATGCTCCGCGCTTGTGTTTTGGAGTATGGAGCCAAGTGGGAGGATTGCCTGCCCTTCGCCGAGTTCTCATACAACAACAACTATCAGTCGAGTCTTTAGATGGCACCATTTGAGGTGTTGTATGGACACAAGTGCCGTACTCCCCTCAACTTGTCAGAGACCGGAGAAGGATTAAATTTTGGACCAGACATCCTCTGCGAAGCCAGAGAGCAAGTTCAAATTGTCTGGGGATGCCTCGAGGCCGCCAAATCAAGACAGAAGAGCCACACCGACTCTCACCACCGAGAAGCGAACTTCTGTGTCGGCGACCATGTCTACCTCCGGGTCACGCCTCTCAGGGGAACCAAGCGCTTCCACGTCAAAGGAAAGCTCGCGCCAAGATACATTGCCCCCTTCAAGATCACCACCATGCGTGGAGAAGTTGCCTACCCGTTGGAGCTGCCTTCCAAGCTGTCAGATGTGCACAATGTCTTTCATGTGTCACAACTCCGGAAGTGTTTGCAAGTTCCCAACCGCCCTGACCTCTACAAGGACATCGACCATCAAGCCGTCGATCTTCAGCCAGATCTCACTTATCGTGAGAGGCCAATTCACATTTTGGATGAAGCCGAGCACTGCACCCGAAGCCGCACCATCATGTACTTCATGGTCCAGTGGAGCAACCACACTGAAGGTGAAGCAACCTGGGAGCGCGAAGATTATCTTAGATTGGAGTTTCCTTATCTTTTTAGCGCTTAGCCTAGGAATCTCGGGGACGAGATTCTTGTAAGGGGGAAGGTCTGTCACACCCTGTGTTTGTAGCACATTGTTATGATTGGGTTTATAAAATTTGGAGCCAACTAAAACTTTTTCCTTGTGTTGGTGCTTGCTTGCTATGTTGATTGCTTGCTTGTGGATTTTGTTTTATGGCACTACTAGGTTCTACTCCACTTAATAATCATCTTCCTTGATCCAAAACCCTTGCCCAATGATCATGCCATGTGAATAGTACCCAAAACTATTTTTTATCAAATTTTGTTTTAACAAAAAATTATTTATTTAATTTAAGTTTCTAAAACCCCCTGAAATTTGGTTTGCACTACAAGTCCTCAAATCATTTTGACCCTTCTTTCCCAAAGGCTTTATTTCAAACCTGCTATATTTATGACTTCTCAAAACCACCAAACATTATTTTTAAAGATTATTTTCATATTTGATTTGAAGGCTTTTTCTTAAGGCCAGAAATGGTTTTTCCTAGGGAAAAATTATTTAAATGCTTTGAATTTTTTTGGGAAAATTTAGAGAAACTCAGTGGACATATATTTTCCATATATGTGAGTTTGAACACAAGGGCATGTTCAAATCATGGGCAAAACCCCTCAAAACCCTTTCGGTTCAGATAAAACTTTTGGAATATTTCTATAAGAAATATTCTCAATAAATTCCAGGAAAATTCCAGCAAGTCAACACTATCATGGGTGATGATCTCGCAAAGTTTCATCTCAATCCAAGATGGTTTGGTTCATCAAATCTTCCCAAAACCATTCCTATCCGGAGTCAAATTTGAGCAACTTTACATTGTGAAGTGCCTCCCCTTGGCCTCAAACTTTGTGGGCATGCTCTAATGGCCAAATAGTGATGATACACTAAGTGGTGCATCAAGGTTTAAGGCCTAGCATCATTGGATCTACAGAAATCAGATTCTGCCAATTTCTAGGGTTAACCAAATTTCCATTATCAACCTTTTCCCCTTGAGCTCAAATATGGTGAAGCATCTCATTTTTATCTAGCCTTTGACGCAGGTAAGTATCTCAGTAAGCTGGTAATTCTTTCTTACCCAAAACCTCATCAAACACCTTCTGGTGATTTTGTAAAACCAACATTTTCACCTCTTATCCTTTTACCCTTGCCCCCCAACTTTCTACCAGAGTCTCTCATGGGTGCATTTTACCTCCAGTAAGAACCCCAAGACCCCAGATCACCAGGAGGTGGGGTGAAACCCCTGTTTCTACCCATGATAGCTCCATTTCTATCCCCTCTCCCCATTTCCTTCTTCCCTAAGACTCCTCTAGAGCTTACCCCTAGCCTACCCTAACATTTGGGCATCTCCAATATCCCAAGGCACAAGAGCACACTTAGGGGGGGGGCTAAAATATTGCCCTGGCATGTAGAGCTCACGCTCTGGAGCACGCTACAGTGCGCACCCGCGCTGTAGCCGCCAGCCAACGGGCAGCCCCGACCACCTCGGGCCGCCCCAACATGTCCCCTCTGCCCTGCCCGGCGTCCGCAGCATGCCGCCCGGTCACCCCTCTCTTTACCCTCTCTCTCTCTCGCAAGCACACGGCGCCGCTCGAACCGGCCAATGGCTGTGCTCGCACACGTGCACCTCCGGCCCCCTCCTGGCTGCTTTCCCTCCTCCCGCGCATGGATCACATCCAGGTAGCCCCCAAACACGGCCTCGCTCGCCCCCGTGGCCTATGGTGAGCACCCCGTGCTCACCGGCGCTCCGCGCCCACGGTGGACCGGCGGTCACCTATAAATAGGCCACCCGCTCCCCCTGACCCTCTCTCCTCGCTCTCCCTCTCTCTCCGTGTTCTCCTCGTGCCCAGAGCTCTTTTCCCCATGGTCGGGAGCCTCCTCCCGACCCAAACCCTCGCTGCAGCCGTCGGGTTTCCTCCTCGCCGGTGTTCCCCTCTCTCCTCGGCGATCCCGTGACCCCCCTCTGACACGCGACGCTCCCAGGAACCCGCCTGTGCCCTCCGTTCCCTCCGCCGTGGCCTGAAGCCCTCCGGTGAGCCCTCCTCCGCTGCTATCACAAGGAGAGGGATGACAGGTGGGCCCCACCTGTCATCCCCTCGCCCCCTGCTTCTCTCGCTGGCAGGTCGGGCCATAGGCAGGTTTAAAAACAAAGCTGCCGCGTGTGGCTCCTCGCCTAGGCCGGTTTCCCTATTGGGCCGGTTTTGGCCAGGCCTTCTTGCCCGAAAGGGGCACAATAGTCTTTTTCCTTTTCTTTTATTCTGTTATTTGCAAAAATACCACAGAATGAATTTTTTATCCAATGCCAATTTTTCTTCCACCTAAATTCATAAAATAATCCCTAGAATTTAATAGTGCCATTTGTAAAAATGTTTGAATATATTTTTAGTACTAGTTTATTATAAAATCTATATATAGGCACCTTTTTGCCTCTGTTATTTTATTTCCAAAATCTTTTTCACAGCAAAACCCTAAGAGAATATTTTTAGTATGACTTTTAGTATTTATCAGAGTAGGTTAACATTTTTGGTAGTAGTTTGAGTGCTCTGTTTTGTGTGATTGCTTATTTTTATCGTTATTTTATCGTTACGATAGATTGCGCTGTTGATGAAGAAGTTGGATCCAAAGACTTAAAAGACCCCGGAGACTTTGTCGAGCGAGGCAAGCAACCCTTTGACCATGATAAGAAACCATTTTATTGCATGTCATATAGCACTTTACTTTCATCGTATTTGATCATGTGTTGTGGTGTTCCCCTTTCGGTGGGATGCCTCCGGTACTTCTCCGTTGACACTTGCATCGTGCATGACCCCACCTTATGAGGGTTGTGCGGGTTGGAGTAGTTAGGTTGCTAATAGATGCTACGCAAATGGGATGGGACTTATGCATAGTGATGACAATAAAGAGGTGATTTCAAAGACTTTTCGAAAACCTCGTCGGGTACCACTAATGCCCGAGCGAGATGACAATGAGATGGGTGACCACGTGAGAACGAAGTGGTGTGCCGGAATAAGATGAGTATGTGTTTTCAAAAATGAAGGGTTTAAGATTTGTCGACCGTCCCAACCTTACATGCGCAACCATGATACCTCTTATGGGACGGGGCTTTGTTGATTACTATGGTTGGTGCTATCAAGGAGCCCGCATTACTAGTGGTGAGAGTGAAGAGGTCAGTCTCGAGACGGGGTCGTCCCTGAGTGGAAGGTCATGCGCTGTCTTTACAGGCACCGGGCACACCGTTGTGTGCCCTCATGGATGATACGTGTGATGTATATCATCAGGGATGGCCCCAACGAGTGGACTCTTTGTTTAGTATCACCATGGGAAAAACATTGTTTGGGTGCTTACCTCGGGTATGTTATATACCGCGAGTCGTGGATGACACGAAAGTTCCCCGAGTCTTGTGGGTAAAGTGTGCAACCTCTGCAAAGTGTAAAACTATTCCAATAGCCGTGTCCACGGTCAAGGACAGTTGGGTGGTGCTGCTTATGCCACGTCTGGGTGTTTTCCTGAAACTTGGTGTGAGTATGGTGTGGTGGTGACAAGAGATCACCTGAGCGAAGTCCGATGACTTAGTGTGAGAATTGAACTAAGTCCGATGGCTTAACGTGATGAACGAACATGAGATGTTCCTCCCCTACTTATGTTGATATCTGTGACTTGTTCATATGGATATCAGCTAATTGTTGATGCATGTTCACTATTTGCTTGATCATGTCATTTGCATTTAAAAATTAGCTTTCCACAAAATTACCCTTTAGTGCTATATCATGCATCATTTTTACCTCGTTCCACACTTGGGTTGCTTGCGAGTACATTCAAAGTACTCATTGGCTTGCCACTGGTTATTTAATTGGCCAGGCATGGAAGAACATGAGCATGTTGAAGAGTTCATTGGAGACGAACATGCGAACTAGGACGCTTCCCAATCAGAATGCGTGTAGGTTAAGGCTGATGGCATGGGTTCACACTTTCGACCAAGATTTCCGCTGCTTGTTCTATTTTAAGTGTTTGGCCCGTGTGGCCCTATCTATGTAAGACTAAGACCCTTGTGGTCATTATTTGTGTAAGACATTAAGTATGGATGTAAGACTCTTGTTATTCAGTTTCTGTGTGTTCAGTGAGCATTGATCTTTGGAATCACTGTACACATGCATTCGATGATCTCGACTTATGAGTCGGGGTCCCCACACTAGCACTCCCAATTAGGAAACCCTAGGTCTCCCCTCAAAATCCGCGCTGCCGCCTCCTCCCACCTGCCAGCAGCGCCGGCTCGCCCAGGCCCACGCGGGGCCTGTGAAGCCCACCCCCGCCACCCCTTAGATCTTGATCAGGGAGACCCGATCTCCTCCCCGTGCTCGCCACCCGAGCTAAGGCCTTGCTCTGCCACCGCCCTTCAAGCCTCCGGCCGCTGGCAAGGGAGCCGCCTCCTGTCTGAGCGTGCCCCTTGCCGGAGCTCGCACCGCTGCCTGCCGCCGTATCCGCCGTTGTAAGATGCCCTTGCCTTGAGGCCTCGCCGGTGTCCAGCTCCGGGGAATCTCGGCCGGCGCCGCCCGTCCCCGCCTCCTCCGGCCTCCCGCGACGCTCCCTCGCCTCCCTCAAGCCGCCGCCACCATGGCTGCTGCCTTCATCAGGAGGAGGACGAGCGCCCAAACCCCTTTTGACCCGCTGCGAGGCTGCCTCGCCTGCACGTCGGCTGCTCCTCGTGCCAAGGCCCAGCCGCGGCCAAGCTTACCCGACCTGGCCCGAGGCCCATGGGTGAGCTCCCTCGCCGCTCCTGCTATCTCCCGCCCCTGGGTGCTGTTTTGTATATTGCGCCCATTTGCCACTGTTGGGCCACATCCCAGATTAGGCCCAACGTTGTTTTTCCTGCTACGATTTTATTAATTATCCAGTGAATTTCAGTTTTATAGAAAAAGCCCTAAAACTCATGCATTTAATAACTCGAGAACCGTGCATCACATGAGAAAACTTTATATATGTAAGATGACTAGAATTTTGTGTAGATTCACAATTTCCAACTCTCACATGTGATAAAAATGGTTAACTTCCTGTTTTCCTGTATTTTGTGTAAATGCCATGTTAAAGTGATTTATTTCATAACTAATAAATCGTAGGTCCGATAAAAATGACCAACATATGTAACTTCACTAGAAAAACGAGTAGAATCACATGCCGCACTTTATTTCCATGTTTAAATATAAAATTGTGTTAGGACAGATCTGCACCAAATTCATATTATGCTTATGAGGACGTTTCGGAAATACTATAAGTGGTTTCCGGCCTCATTTAAGATGCCTAGATGTTGTAGCTGTTTGTGCTTCACCGTTTGCCGTGTCTAAGAACATTTAATATTGATGAGTACCTAAACGAGAATGAACTAAATAATTCAAACGTGGAGTTTCGTCAATATGCAACTCATTGCATATTGAACTTCACTTAATGTGTAGTAGTTGTTTGTTGTTCTTGCCATGCCATGCCTTGCATATTAAACATGACATGCATCATATTTGTTTGCGCATCATGCCATGCATATGTTGTGGTTTTATCATGTGTTGATTGTTGTTTTCGGATAGTTCCTTCTCGATAGAGTACCGAAAGCGTTCGAAGTGTGAGGATTCGTTCGACCACATTGGCTCGACTTCTTCATGGAATCGTTCTTCTTCCAAGTGGGATCTCAGGCAAGATGACACATTTCCCTGGATACCACTACTATCATTGGCATGCTAGATGTTTCGTTTTTTATCGCTATGTCACGCTACCTACCACTTGTTTGACAAGCCTCCCACCATTTCCATGAAAACCTCTGACCCCTCCACATCCCAGCAAACCTTTGTTTGGCTATGTTACCGCTTGCTCAACCCTTCTTATAGCGTTTCAAGCTACATGTGCAATGGCTTCCATGTGTCAACATGGACATTCTTTTGTTATCACAATATTATTGCTATTTAATTTAATGGACTTATACACTTGGTAAAGGGTGGAAGGCTTGGCCTTTTGCTTGGTGTTTTGTTCCACTCTTGCCGCCCCTAGTTACTTGTGAACCTGTGTTATGTTCCATAATTGAGCGCTCCTAACATGCTCGTGGTTGTTGTGGGGATCCCCTTGATTTTCGTTTTAGGATAAAGCTTGTCTGGCATGGCCCAAGTTTGGTACTACATTTGCCAAATAACTAATAAAATGCATAGGGATTCACCGGCACTCGCGGATAAATAATCAACAACCCGGTCCAGTGCTCCTCATGAGTGTTGGTCTAAAATAGCAGTAGCCAGGGCCACCAACGGGTGTGCCAGCCGGAAACTTAGCCAATACGGTCGTGTCTTGAGAACGAGATCCGCGACTCTTATCGGGTTCATCGACACGTCAGAAGGCCTTGCTGGATTTGTTTTACCTTTCTCGAACATCTTGCGTGAGGAACTCTGATCTTTTTTGGGCTATCTCGAGGTGTCGGATTTACTTTGGAATTGCCTTGGATGATCACGAGATCCGTGGACGAGGTTATTCCCGTGGCGTGTGGTTAATTAATGATGGACAAGTTGGAGCACCCTGCAGGGTTAAATCTTTTGGAAAGCCGGGCCTGCGGTTATGTGGCAAGCTTGGATATTTTTTTTAACACCCGTTCATAGCAAACTTGAAGTAAACTCAAATAAAATACACCAACCGTGTGCGTAACCGTGATTGTGTCTTCTCGTGAGTCCTTATCCGAGAGAGAACATCGTGGGGTTATGATTGACGTAAGTAGGTGTTTAGGTTCACTTAGTGATCATTACTAGTTTATGTCCATTATTCGTAGACCATCATACTTTACTTTCTGTATTCGTAAGTTAGCCACTCAAATAAATGCTTAGTCGCTTGCTGTAGCCTCACCACTTAACCACACCTCACCCATTAAGCCTTAATAGTCTTGAAACCCTTGGAAATGAGATTGCTGAGTCCCTGTGGCTCACATATTACTACAACAAGAGTTGTAGGTACAGGTAATGCGATGATTTGACGTGAGCGTGATGCTTTTTTGATTTGGAGTTCTTATTCTTCTTCTTCTCCATCGATCTAGGATGGGTTGTAGGCGACAGCCTAGGATAGCAAGGATGGATGTCATTTTTCGTTTGATTTCATCCATAGTCGGACCCTACTCTTTTGTATGATGCTTGAATATGTTGTTGTATTGATGTGATCTTGATGTAGCTTTTGGCGAGTGTAAGCCAATTCCATATACTCATCTATTCTGTAAATGTACTTGTAATGATATCCATTCTTGCAACACGACGAGATGCGCTTCCATACCTGTCGAGGCCCCCGTGCCAAAATAAGGATATGATCGCATCTTGGGCGTGAAAAGTTGGTGTTAGAGTTGTACCGACCTAGGAGCCCCCTTGATTGATCGAACTTGGACGAGTCGAGTCTAGTGAAAAACTGTTTTGAGTCTAGTTATATCACAGAGTAGGATTCTTTTTTCCTTCTCTTCTATACTCTGGTGAGGAATTACGACTTAGGAATTCTAATTCTTCCCTGTTCTCACTCAATTGTTTTTAGGATCACGTGGGTATTTTGGAAACTATATGATGCTGATGTGACGGAGTTCTGTCTTCGTGCTTCCTATCTGACTTGATTTCTTCTGGGGAGTTGAGCTCCAGAGGATTCCTGGCACATTGTTATCGTTCAGTTTCCTTAGTATCTCAGGATGGAGGATTTTCGAAATTACTTCAATACTTTTCGTGGCGAGATAAGGTCGGAGTCACCCAGTACTGGGGAGGCGTCTAGGGTACTACCATGTTTGGTATCGTTGTGTTTTCGAGGGTCCGAGATAGATGAGTTTCCGAGACCTCTGGTTATGTGTTGACAGATGTGTTACATTGGAGCATAGTATTACTATTAGGAGTTGAGTGATGGATTTCGCTCCTTGTATCCGTGGACCCGATTGCATAACAAGAACGTTTTGGGAGTTCTTAGGTGGAAATTTAAGTAGTTACCTAGGCTATCTTCCGACAGATCATGATGTGAGGTTGGGGTTCGACATCTAGTGGATTCGTTTGTTCATGGTCTTTCTTACAAAGGACAGTCTTGATATATGTCATCAGGTATGCTTTGTCAAGCTTTGTAGTTCGCTACGCCTAGGGAGCATATTCGAGTGTCATTTTAATATGACAATCCAATTTACGATTGAGCCCATGCGAACCTTACCATGAAAATATTGAGCAAAATATCTATCATGAATTTGTTCTGGCTTGTTTCTTAAGCCTCACCCTTTGTTTTATTTTTGAATATGGTAATTCAAGTTGCTTCGATGTCAAGTGGTGATCTCATATCTTTCGGAAGTACTGTTCTCATATTTTTGTGGGATTGCTAATTCTTTTGCTCAATCAAGTTTTCGTATAAATTCTTTTATCCGGTGTGCTTCTCTTCAAGATAATTCTATCATCCCTAATATTTGCCAGATCAATCCTCTTATTTCTTTCCGGAGTTCTTTTCATTCGTTCTAAGTTGTCTTTTTCCCAACCCTCCCGCCCTTTTTCTTCAATGAATAAATTCTCATCCAAGTGTCTTTCTATTCATGTAATGCTTCGCTATCATTTCTTTTGTATTGTATCTGGTGAGTTCTTGTGGAGATTCTCAGGAGTTTCAGTTTCAAAATCTATCCTCATTTTCTTTTGTCTTGTTGTTATTCTTCTTTGGTGGATTCAACTCAACCTCTCGGTGTTCATCATATCCCTTCTCATTCGTTCAATGATAGCCCATGTTGGAAATTCATATCCAAGTATCTCTTGTTTAGTCATCTCTCTTTTCTATCCGGCATGCTGAAGATATCAGACGACTTTCATTTCCATTCATATCCTCTTAAATTATTTTGAGGTTCTCACCTCACCAAGTTTTTCATTTTCTACTGGTGCCATCTCTTTCCAAGCATTTATTTCAACGGTGGTTTCCTTTCAGTGGGCTCATAACCCACATGTTTTTTTGGTCAGGATCTTACCTGGCTCTTCTAATCTTTCCGTAGATTTCCTCAAGTTCTTTTTAAATATGACGTAAGAATGATTTTCATCAGTCATATTCCTTCTCCAAGATCACTTCTAAATATTTTTCAGCGTTGGCTCAACCTTTCCTTATTCATTCTTCCAGAGTATCTCAGTAATTCATGGTGTTGTTTATCATCATCATTCTCTGCATTGAAGACCGAAGGAGAGTTCCTCTTAAATCGTTGTTCGTTCTTCCATAGATTCATGGTTTTATCTTGATGCTATCCTCTTAAATTGTTTTCAAGCATGAGTAATTCCTTCCATATCTATCCGGAGCATTGAGTGCTGTTCTTGTTTCTTGATCCTCCGAAGGCCATCATTTCAGAAGATTTCTTCGTTCTCAACTTTCAGCTTTCATTCTCAAATTCTTATAAATTGTTGTTCGTTCGTTCGTATCTCAATTATTTTGGTGGCTCATTATAGTTCTGTTAGGTGGGTCATGGTATCTTCGTCTCATGTATGCCATTCATTCATAATATCCCCTTTCGTTCCAATTTCTGACCGGTGTTCTTGTTCAAGACTTCTTCAAGTTTGTGATCTCTCTCTCTCTCTTTCTCTTCTCTTATTGAAATAATAATAAGTAGTATGCCAAATCCATTGCTTGTCATCAATTTAACTTGATGAAGGATAATCATAACGTAATTCTTATTATAGTTTCATCAAAGAGATTTCAATCCTTCTTCCAGAGTGTTCATGGCATCAAATTCTTGGTTCCAAGTGTTCATCTTTTCTTTTCCGGAGTTCCAAGTTTTTCTCAAGCATCTCTTCGTGAAGCTTCATATAAATCCTTGCAACATCATAATCTATTCTTTTCAACCCGGATTCTTTTGATCGTCCTTTCATCCTAGTGTTCGCCAAGAGGTCCTTCATGGTGGTTTGTTAAGGATGTAATTCTTCTTGAGTTATTCTTCAAGATTCTTGTTGGAGGTGCTCAAGTGTTCCTTATCGTACATTTCTAAGTTCAATTCCTTCTCCATTGTATTTTTGAGATTGTGTTATTAAATTCTTGATTATGAGGAGTCTCGAAGGAAAATTATCAAGAATAAAGATAGGTTAACCCATCTTGTTTTCTCGGAGTCATGTTGGGTTGGATTTAACCTAAAAAATTTCCTAAGGATTGTTGCTATCATGGTGTCTTAAATGATCCAAGTTTTCTTTGCTCTTCTTGGTGAAAGAAGTTTTGCGTATCTTGTTGCTCTCAAGAAATCATTTGTTTCTGTTGTGGCAGGTTGTCACCTCATAATTTTGGGATGTTTTTCCATAAGCCCATAACAAGCTTATTCTTTTTGTTGTTTGTTTTTCAACAACTCCGTTCAACCTATGATTCTCAAATTCATTGGTGTAGAAGTTGTCATTTTATTCTTCGTTCTCTTCTCTCCAAAGATCTAGCTTCCACACTTTTGTTCCAAAGGCTTTGTGGTGTTGCTCTTTTCAACTCACATCTAGTTTGATTAAGATGATGTTCTTTCTTTGCTTATTCATTTGTCCCGAGTGTTATGTTATTTGTTCAAGTTCTATTCCTTCCTATCAAGTTTTGCCTCTCTTTCCTATCGAAGTGTTGCCGAAATTTCTTTTCAAGTCTTGCTTGTTTCTCATATCATTCTTCATCTTTTCGAACCTTCATGTTTTATTGGTTTCACTCGTTTGTAAAAGAAGCAACTAAGTTGTACCTCTCTCTCTTTCTCTTCCCCTTCTCATTCTAGATCTCGAGACGAGATCCTCATGTAGTGGAGGAGAGTTGTAAAAGCCCGGGACCGATGCTCCAGAAGATTCCCCTTTTATTTCCGTTCTCGTCTGTGTTTCATTTGGCTGTTGCATTTATCATCGAATCATTCACATCATCTGCATGGCATCATCACTCGTTTTCGAAAACTTGCATCCGTTCGTAGCTGCCGGTTCTCTCCGTTCATGTCGTCGACCGTTTCGAGACCAACCACACATGCACGCGCCCATGGCATTGTTTAAAAAACAACGTTTTTAAGGCACGTGAAAAAGTATTCTCGGATTGGGTCGAAACCTGGCGTGCGGTTTTACTATAGCATAGGTAGACCACCTGCCAAATTTCATCGCATTCTGAGTTTGTTTAATACCTGAACGGTCAACCGTAGTAGTGCGGTCATCGGTTTATTTGCGGTCTTTTCGGTGTTTTAAAAACTCGTGTCACGGGCCACCACTTCCCTCTCTTCTCAGCCCAACATCCCTCTACACAGCCATCGCAACCTACCTGCTAGCCCCTCCGATTCCTGCCGTCCGATTGCGATCGGAGGGTCCGAATCTGGGTCAAAACCCCCGCCTATAAATAGACGGCCTTGCCCTCCCAATTCGAAATCCACGCCGCCGCCTCCTCCCACCTCCCAGCGTCGTAGGCCTGCCCAGGCCCATGCGGGGTCCGCGAAGCCTGCCGCCGCCCCTTAGATTTGGATCAAGGATCCCCGATCTCCTCCCCGTGCTTGCCGCCCGAGCCAGGGCCTCGCTCTGCCGTCACCCTTCAAGCCTTTGCCCGCCGGCCAGGGAGCCGCCTCCTGCCTGAGCGCGCCCCTCGCCGGAGCTCGCACTGCTCCCTGTTGCCGTATCCGCCATCTCAAGCTAACTTGCTTCCCCGAGCCCCCGCGTCACCGCACCAATCTCGCTGCCGGCCTTGAGGCCTCGCCGGCGTCCAGATCTCGGGGAATCCCGGCCGGCGCCGCCCGTCCCCGCCTCCTTTGGCCTCCCCCGGTGCTCCCTCGCCCCCTTCAAGCCGCCGCCGCCGCCATGGTAGTCGCCTTCATCGGGAGGAGGACGAGCGCCCGAACCCCCGTTGACCCACTTCAAGGTGGCCTCGCCCGCGCGTGGGCCGTGCCTCGCGCCAAGGCCTAGCTCCTCCGATGGGCTCGTGGCCCATGGGTGAGCTCCCTCGCCGTCCCTACTATCTCCCGCCCCTGGGCACTGTTTTGTATATTGTGCCCTTGTGCCACTATTGTGCCAGATCTCAAATTCGACCCAACGTTGTTTTCTTTCCTGCTGCGATTTTATTAATTATCCAGTGAATTTCAGTTTTATAGAAAAAGCCCTAAAACTCATGCATTTAATAACTCGAGAACCGTGCATCACATGAGAAAACTTTATTTATGTAAGATGACTAGAATTTTGTGTAGATTCACAATTTCCAACTCTCACATGTGATAAAAATGTTTAACTTCCTGTTTTCCTGTATTTTGTGTAAATGCCATGTTAAAGTGATTTATTTCATAACTAATAAACTGTAGGTCCGATAAAAATGACCAACATATGTAACTTCGCTAGAAAAACGAGTAGAATCACATGCCGCACTTTATTTCCATGTTTATTAAATATAAAATTGTGTTAGGACAGATCTGCACGAAATTCATATTATGCTTATGAGGACGTTTCGGAAATACTATAAGTGGTTTCCGGTCTCATTTAAGATGCCTAGATGTTGTAGTTGTTTGTGCTTCACCATTTGCCATGTCGAAGAACATTTAATATTGATGAGTAGCTAAACGAGAACGAACTAAATAATTCGAACGTGGAGTTTCGTCAATATGCAAGTCTTTGCATATTGAACTTCACTTAATGTGTAGTAGTTGTTTGTTGTTGTTGCCATGTCGTGCCTTGCATATTAAACCGGACATGCATTATATTTGTTTGCGCATCATGCCATGCATATATTGTGCTGTTACCGTGTGTGGATTGTTGTTTTCAGATTGTTCCTTCTCGATAGAGTACCGAAAGCATTCGGACCGTGAGGATTCATTCGACCATATTGGCTCAACTTCTTCATGGAATCATTCTTCTTCCAAGTGGGATCCCAGGCAAGATGACACATTTCCCTAGATACCACTACTATCATTGCCATGCTAGATGTTTCGTTTTCTATCGCTATGTCACGCTACCTACCACTTGTTTGACAAGCCTCCCAACATTGTCATGAAAGCCTCTAACCCCTCCACAACGCAACAAACCTTTGTTTGGCTATGTTACCGCTGGCTCAGCCCTTCTTATAGCATTTCTAGATGCAGGTGCAATGGCTTCCATGTGTCAACATGGACATTCTTTTGTTATCACAATATTATTGCTATTTAATTTAATGCATTTATACACTTGGTAAAGGGTGGAAGGCTTGGCCTTTTGCTCGGTGTTTTGTTCCACTCTTGCCGCCCCTAGTTACTTGTGAACCGGTGTTATGTTCCATAATTGAGCGCTCCTAACATGCAAGGGGTTGTTAGGGGGATCCCCTTGATTTTCGTTTTAGGATAAAGCTTGTCTGGCAAGGCCCAACTTTGGTACTACATTTGCCTAATAACTAATAAAATGCATAGGGACCCCCCGGCACCCGCGGATAATTAATCAACAACCCGGGCCAGTGCTCCTCCTGAGTGTTGGTCCAAAATAGCAATAGCCGGGGCGACAAACGAGTGTCTCAGCCGGAAACTTAGCCAATCTATTCATGTCTTGAGAACAAGATACGCGGCTTTTATCGGGTTCATCGACACGTCGGGCGGCCTTGCTAGATTTCTTTTACCTTTCTCGAATGTCTTGCGTGAGGAACTCTGATCTTCTTCGGGCTATCTCGAGGTGTCTGATTTCCTTTGGAATTGCCTAGGATGATCACGAGATCCGTGGTCGAGGTTATCTCACGCAGTGTGTGGTTAATTTATGATGGACGAGTTGGAGCACCCCAGCAGGGTTAAATCTTTCGGAAAGCCGTGCCCGCGGTTATGTGGAAAGCTTGGATATTTTGTTTAACACCCGGTCATCGCAAACTTGAAGTAAACTCAAATAAAATACAAAAAACGTGTGCCTAACCGTGACTGTCTCTTCTCATGAGCCCTTATCCGGGAGAGAACACAATGGGGTTATGGTTGACGTAAGTAGGTGTTCCGGATCACCTAGTGATCATTACTAGTTCACGTTCGTTATTCGTATACCACCATACTTTACCTTCTGTATTTGTAAGTTAGCCACTAAAATAAATGCTTAGTCGCTTGCTGCAGCCTCACCACTTAACCATACCTCACCCATTAAGCCTTAATAGTCTTGATACCCTAGGAAATGAGATTGCTGAGTCCCTGTGGCTCACTGATTACTACAACAAAAGTTGCAGGTACATGTAATGCGATGATTTGACGTGAGCGCGATGCTTGTTTGATTTTGGAGTTCTTCTTCTTCTTCTTCTTCTTCTTCGATCTAGGATGGGTTCCAGGCGGCAACTTGGGATAGCAAGGGTGAATGTCATTTTATCGTTTAGTTTCGTCCGTAGTCGAACCCTGCTCTTTTGTATGATGCTTGAATATGTTTTTGTATTGATGTGATCTTGATGTAGCTTGTGGCGAGTGTAAGCCAATTCATATACTCATCTCTTCTGTAAATGTACTTGTAATGATATCCATTGTTGCAACACGACAAGATGTGCTTCTATCCCTGTCGAGGCCCCTGTGCCAAAATAAGGATAGGATCGCATCTTGGGCATGACATGCGGGGCTCGTGGTCGTGGTCTCGTTGCACCAGAAGGGAACCTTTGGGCGGCGCTTTGGGAACCCGCGAACGTCCTTGCTCCCTTTGCAACAAAGAGGAAACCACGCCGCCTGGCGCGCTGGCACTTGCCTATCCTTCCTTGCGTCACTTTTGACTCCTGAGACCGGGCTCTGCATAGAGATCTCCACCGCCTAGGAGGGGGCCTGAGGAGGCCCATCCTTGCTGGTCTTGAGGCCGTTCTTCCTCGCGAGCCCAGGGTCCTCGCGAGGGCCTTGTCTTGAGTAATGCCGCGCTCGGCCATGCCTAGCTGACAAGTGGGCAATGCCCTGGGATGCAGGCACGCAGGACTGGGTACCCCCATTCCCAGAATGCCGATAGTACAAAGCATGCCGGCATCATTCTGGACGGGTGTTCGTCCATGCTGTGCTGCTCGACGGATGCACGCAAGATGCCATCCCCTCGTTATGGTCTATATCAACAATGTCGCGGCCGCCCCGCGTTTTCGCACTAGCTTACAATGCCGCGGTCCGGTCTACATACCACTGCAGTTCTCACATATACGAGCCACGCAACAAACGCGTTCAAGATGCCGTCCTCATGGTCCGGTCTACATCAACATGCCGGTACAGCGCTTGTTTGTACGAGCCGCCCAATGGACACACGTTAATCGCCCCTGCGACCCGTCTCCCCCAACAACATTGGAGCAAAGGAAAAAATGGTATTCATCTCTTACACAACATCACCGAAACACTCGCTAGATCCCACTTTTGCCGGATTTCTCAATGGATAGACGCATTGACCTGTTATTCTAGTGATATGATCTACTTCAACATATCAAAAGAAACAGGAAAGCTTGACATGAAGGAAACATCCCTAGAGGAGCCACAATTTGAACTAACCATTATTGAGTTGGCAATTCAAAGCAAGAAAAAATGGCCCAGGAGGAGCCAGGAGAGACGGACTACATGTGAATAAAGCATGGACTAAGAGGCATATGCACTCAATTTGGCCATGACATTTGCCAAAGACATATGATTAGCATCATGAAGATCATCGGCTCGCTACATTGTCTCTAGTTGGATAAAATCCATAGTTTAGCCGCCAACCTTATGTCGGCTTATACCGCGGCCAAGTGTGAAGAATCTCAAGCTAACTCCTTGAGTCGTCTTAAGACTCGGGGGCTACACCAACTGAACACAGATATGACTTAGTAAAATTGGCTGTCTTCAACAACAATAAACCCGGGTCATTGCAAGGAAGATAATCCGTACCTAGGGGCTACTATGTTATTGGCGGAAGATTTGAAGTCGCCCAAGAGGATGAGCCGCCATGATGCGCAGTTCAAACATGGGAGCCCTACTTTATTGGTGAAAAATTAAAGGTCACCAAAGAGGACTAGCTCCCATGATGCGCAATTCAAACATGGGTGTCCTGCCTTATTGCCGAAAAAATGCTGCTCCGACCTCGTGTACTCTCGATAAGTTAATCCACATGGACCCTGAACTTATCTAGGTTGAAACATCGATTGGGTCAAGTAAGAGCCTGTTTACGGAAAGCGAGGATACTCCATAGACTATTAAGCCGCCTTCTTTGAAACTTGGTTAAATCTGTCTGTCTACTTGATGCTACTCCGACCCCGTGTACTCTCGATAAGTCGATCCATTTGGACCCTGAACTTAATCCAGGTTAAATCATCAAATGGTTCATGTGAGAGCCGGCTTATAGAGAGCGAGGATAAATCAGTGGCTATCTTGCTAGTTTCATTGAAGTTATCATATTCATACATCATTCTGCATTGCATCATGCATTCCATCATACATTGCACCATCATTGCATCATCTTACCATTCATCATGTATTCATGGATATCCTGGTTTATATTGCAGGAACCGGTTTTCAAACCGGGTTAAGTATTCCAATCCTTAATAGCCAACATGACTGGATTTTCATTATGGTTGTTATAACCAGCATTGGATAACTGAGGTTTTCAAAGCCCCTTCAGAGTAATGGATATTATTCCTTCATCCCAGATGTACCAACTTACAACAAGGAGCATGGTTCAACATTCATATGCAAGGCTTTCAGCAACATCATCTGGACAGTGGATAAGATTTTATTCTGCAATGGAAGGAATAGTCCTGAATCATTGCAGACATACCACCAGCACTTGGGAGCTACATTATTCAAGTCCAGTTTATGTCAAGTATATAAGTCCCATGTCGCTGCAAGCATATGCCATGACACTTGGGGGCTAATACAAGTTGCTTTTCAACTCATCACATTATCAACGAGCCCGTTTATCTCAGGGATATGAGCCGGCCTTTCTATATTTTTATAAGTCCTTGACCAGTATTATCTTACTGAGCCGGCCCTTGGGGGTTACACATTGCTCCTCAAGTCTATATGATCAGATCTACAACAAGTTCCTGCTCATTATTGCATAATGACCCGGTCCTTATGTTCTACACCGGATGAAGTTTTATGAGCATAAGACATTTACAAGTCCCAGGTTGCTGCAGGCAAGACAACCCGGTACTTGGGGGCTACATATGTGGAACATTCAACTTATGAGTGGTAACTCAGATAAAACAATCTGGATTTCTCTTGGGTTACAATATTTTGAAGCAAGTCTTAAGGCTATCACTACGTTTCCCCTCTTAAGACTTGGGGGCTATAGGTAATACGGATATAAGGAAGTCTGAAGTATTGAAGGTTGGCACAACATCAAACGAATTTTTATCAAGACAAGGCTGGTGAAGACAATAAGGGTTATTTTTTCTAAGGAGACAACATGAGTTTATGGATATGACAGAGATTCAGAATTTTCAGGAACTGGTTAACTGGTATTTTTGAGTGAACCGGACCCTTCACATATTCTTATTTCAGGAGCTTACCATGAATAAATTCAAGCTAACCTGGGGGCTAATGTCGGGGATATTACCCTGCGGTATGACCCGATAGATAGTTATGACCCAGAACAGTTATGACCCGACATGCAGTTATGACCCAAAATAGTTATGACCCAGCGGATAGTTATGACCCGGAATAGTTATGACCCGCCAAACAGTTAAGACCCGGAACAGTTATGACCTAGCAGACAGTTATGACCTGGAACAGTTATGACCCATCAGACAGTTAAGTCCCAGAGACGAGTCTGTGAAGATGATTCTTGAAGATAAACCCGGTTGTAAGCCACCCGGTGTAAGCCGCACGATTGTAAGCCACCCGTTTGAGGTAAGATGCATGGGACTCAGAAGCCCACGTAGAAGAGCCCATGATGGTAAGTCATAATAGGTAGTCTTAATCCGACTTGGACTCTACCTGTAAGCCGCCCCTTCAACTTATATAAGGAAGGGTATGTCACCCCAAGAGGGTCAGGTTTTTAGACGTCTCAATAGATAGGTCTTAGACAGAACAGTCATTAGAGATACATAGATTAGACACTCTCGAGATTATAGGTAGCGATTCCGCACCCTTGTAATCGAGATCGTCATCATCATCAATATAGACACAAAGCAGGACGCAGGCTTTTACCTCCATCGAGGGGCCGAACCTGGGTAAACTCACGTCTCTCGATTCCGATCAACCCCTTTCAAGCCGCCACCTAGTTGCAATGACCTCACACCTAAGTTCTCTCACGAGGACATCTTGCCATGATAAAACCACAACATGAACCCTGATAACAACTTTCCATATATATATATATATATATATATATATATATATATCTTTACCTACATACCATTACAGAGTGACATGGTTTGAGACTATATCGGTATTTCCCCAAAGAGGAAGGGATGATGCAACACAACGATGGTAAGTATTTCCCTCAGGTATGAAACCAAGGTATCAATCCATAGAGGAAGATAACGCACCCATGTAAACAACACCTGCACACAAACAACAAATACTTGCAACCCGTCGCAAAAGAGAGGTTGTCACGCTCTCTACGGTAATAAGATAGATTAGGTGATGATAGATAGGAAAGATAGATCTCTCAAGAACACAAAATAAAAGAGTAAATATGCAGCAATATATTTTTGGTTTTTTGGTTTTGTAGATCTGAAAACAAAGATTTGCAAAAACATAGATCAGAAAGCAATATGATGGAAAAGTAGACCCTGGGGCCGTTGGGTTCACTAATGGCTTCTCTCATGAGTATAGCGCACGGTGGGTGAACAAATTACTCTTGGTCAATTGATAGAAAATCGAATAGTCATGACGATATCCAAGGCAATGATAATGATATAGGCATAATGTCCAAGATAAGTAGACCGACTCCTGCCTGCATCTACCACTATTACTCCACACATTGGCCGCTATCCATCATGCATCTAGTGTATTAAGTTCATGGAAAAATGGAGTACCGCAATAAGCACGATGACATGATGTAGACAAAATCTATTCATGTAGGAATAGACCCCATCTTGTTATCCTTAATAGCAATGGCACATGCGTGCCTTGCTGCCCCTTCTGTCACTAGGAACACCGCAAGATCGAACCCATCACAAAGCACCTCTTCCCATGGCAAGAAAAATCAATCTAGTTGTCCTTACTAAACCAAAGATTTGAAGAAGAAATATGAGGATGTAAGAAATCATGCAAATAAGAGATCAAAGAAGACTCAAATAATATCCATGGATATAAACTGATCATGAACTCACCGCAAAAGTTTACATAAAAAAGATAACCAAGAGACCATTGTATTGAGAATCATAAGAGAGAGAGAGATAGGAAGCCATCTTGCTACTGCCTACGGACCCGTAGGTCCATGGTGGACTACTCACGCATCACTGGAGAGGCACCTATGACGAAGATGAACCCCTCCGTGATGGTGTTTAGATTGGATCTCGAGGTTATGGAACTGTGGCAGATGCAATTGCGTTTTGTCCACTCCCGTGGGTTTTTTGGATTTTCTAGGAATTTATAAGCCGGATAGTCGGTTGAGGGGGTGTCGAAGGAGCCAAGCACCCACCAAGGCATGCTAGGGGCCTCTAGCATGCCCATATGGGTGCTGGCCACCCTAGGCCCCCTCTTCTTGTGTTCTTTGGCCCATCTGGTTTCTTCTGGTTCGTAAAAAATCCACAAAAATCCCCCACAGCGTTTCATCTCTGTTTGGTACTGATTTCCTGCAAAGTAAAAACAAGCAAAACTAGCAACTTGCCCTTTGGCGATGTTAATAGGTTAGTGCCAAAAAATGATATGAAGTTGTAATAAAATTATTGTAAAACATCCAAGAATGATAATATAATAGCATAGAACAAGCAAAAATTATAGATACGTTGGAGACATATCAGTATCCCCAAGCTTAATTCCTACTCGTCCTCGAGTAGTAAATGATAAAAACAGAATTTTTGATGTGGAATGTTGCCTAACATGTTCATCATAATCTTTTCATCTTTGTATAGCATGGACATTTGGACATGTAAATGATTCAAATCAATAGTCTAGTTTTAACATAATGACTTCAATACTCAAGCATATCAACAAGCAACCATGTCTTTCAAAATAGCAACGCTAAAGCAAGTTATCCCTAGACCAACATGCTCAATCATTGTTCCATTCACAATACACACTCAAATATTAGCTACATCTAATGCTCAAGTACGATCATAGTGCCCCCTAGTTGGTGCTTTATAAGAGAAGATGGAGACTCAAATTTGAAAAATAAAAATTGCATAAAGTAAATAGATAGGCCCTTCATAAAGGGAAGTAGGGATTTGTAGAGGTGCCATAGCTCAAGTGTTTAAATTGATAGAGAACAAATATTTTGAGTGGCATGGCTTTCCTGTCAACGAAAACGACTAAGAGATTTCCATATCTTTCCACACTAGATGCATCATAGGCTATTCCCAAACAGAAAACAAAGTTTATTCCTTTTTCCACCAAACTTTCACTTTCCATGGCGGGTCGTATCCACGGTTTCCTTTCATACCAACACTTTCCAAGGAATTCATTATTTGACAACATAAAGTAAATATTTTTTTCTTTTTCATTTTGGGACTGGGAATTCCTATTACCTTCATACTCTCGTGCAATGACAAGTGAATACACACTCATCTTGAGAATAACACATCTAGCATGAAAAAATATTGGTCATCCCATACCATTTCATGAGCAGTACGAGCACACAAAAGGAAAATTTATTTTGAAAGTTTAGAGATGGCACATACACATTTACTTGGAACGACATGGAAATACCGTATATAGGTAGGTATAGCGGAGTCATATGGCAAGACTTGGTTTAAGGATTTTGGATGCACAAGTAGTATCTACACTTAGTACAAGTGAAGGCTAGCACGAGGTTGAAAAGCATCCACTAAGAAACGAAAAATCACATAAGCGAGCATTAAGCATAATAACACTGTATAATGCACCACAATTAGGATGTAATTTTGTAGCACAACTATTGACTTTCGTGCTTGCATAGGGAATCACAAACCTTAACACCAATATTCCTACTAAGCATAATTACTCACTGACATAACTCACATATTACTATCGTCATGTTTCAAAAATATTACAAGGAATCAAGTTTAATTTGTCCAATGATCTTCATGAAAGTTTTTATTATATCCTTCTTGGATATCTATCACTTTGGGACTAGTTTCATATATTTCCCTTGCTTTTGATAAGCTCACATGGATATAAGTGAAGATATGAGCATACAAGTTTCATCTCTCAAAAAGGTATAAGTGAAGCATGAGAGGATTTATTAAAAAAATTACTAACCCTCAAATTAATCTAAGTGAAGCATCTGAGTATTTCTACAAAAGTTTCCAAGCACACTATTCTCAAAAAGATATAAGTGAAGCACTAGACCAATTCTATAGATCAAAAAGTTTAAGTGAAGCACACAGAGCAATTCTAACAAATCATAGCATGATTGTGGCTCTCTCAAATAGGTGTGTACAGCAAGGATACAAAGGAAAAACTAACAAACAAACCAAGCAAAGATACAAGAAGCTCCAAGCAAAACACATGATATGTGATGAACAAAAATATGGCACCAAGTAGTATACCGATGGTTGTTAGAAAAAGAGGGGATGCCACTCGAGGGCATCCCCAAGCTTAGTTGCTTGTTTATCTTTTGATATATCTTGGGGGTATGGTAGAATACCCAACCTTAGGCTTTTGCTACTCCTTATTCCTTCATCCATCGTGATCTCACCCAAAACATGAAAACTTCAATCACACAAAACTCAACAAAATCTTCGTGAGATCCGTTAGTATAAGAAAGTAGATCACTACTTTAGTGATACGTATGTAGGATCAAAAGTAGGTATAGAGGGGGGTGATTAGACTACTTGACCAATTAAAGGTTTTGCCTATACCAAATTTTATGGTTGACAGTTTTTAGCATTTCATGGCAAGTCAAGTACACCCTACACATGCAAGTCTAAGAATATATAGCAGCGAAAAGTAAAAACAAGCATGTATAGAAGGGATAGGGTCGGAAGATCAAACGCAATTGTGGACACGATGATTTTTCCCGTAGTTCTGATAGGTGGCGCTATCGTACATCCATGTTTATGGAGTCTTCAACCCACGGAGGGTAACGGTCACGAGAGTCCATGGTGGGCTCCACCCAAAAGGGTCCACGAAGTAGCAACGTTGACTATTCCATACGGCTTCCGTCCACGATGAACTAGCCTCACTATGGGGTAGATCTTCATGAAGTAGGCGATATCCTTGCCCTTACAACCTTCTTGGTTTACTCCACAACACGAAGTAGGAGGCTCCCAAGCGACACCTAACCAATCTAGGAGGCACCACCTTCCAAAAGGTAATAGACTCGGTAATGATGATGAATTCCTTGCTCTTGTGCTTCAAGATGATAGACTCCTCAACACACAATATCTCTCTCACGGGTTTGGCTTGGTAGAAGAGATAGGATTGGTGGAAAGCAACTTGGGCATAGCTTTCTTGGGGATCTCAACAAAAACAGTTGCTCTGGCAGTCTCATAAGCCTTGAACGTTGAGGCTGATGCATATATTTTGCTGACAACCCTTCTAGAGGAAGTAGCTTCAGTTGCAGCTTTCGTGGTAGCCTTCTCTTGCTTGTTAGCAAGAACTTCCTCAGGGACAAAGTCTGAATCTTCTTCTTCTAAGTTTAACCTCTTTCTGGTTTTGGTGGCAGCCTTGGGCAACCCATGTGAGCTGGGGGTGCCTGGATCTGAGAATGAACTGGGCTCTGGGCTTGTGCGTGAACTCATGTCTGCTCTCTGCTCTGACCTGTTCTGACTGTCTTCTGAACCTGACATGCTAACCCTGTGAATAGAGTGTAGATGAGCAGAAGTAGATGAGACATCACAAAATGAGGCTATTTTTGAAATCTAAGCAATGAGTTTTTCAAAAGTTTTGCAATCTGTCACATACATATCGGTACAGCCGAAATGAAAATTTTGGTGGGGCCGAGACAAACCAATTCCTTAACAGGAACTTGGCAACCTTTTCGGTAGGACCGAAAAGAGCCACTCGGTTCCATCGAGTCAGTTCTCAGCAACACAAAAAAGTATATCGGTGAGACCGATATTTTCGTTTCGGTTACACCGAGATGTATCGGGCGGACAACAAAACCCTAGAAAATCCATCTAACTCGAGATTTTGCAATTTTTGGTGGATAGATGAATGAGCAATAGGTGACTTATAGAGAAAACAAGGTCGAATGCGCAAGAATCAGATTGGGAGCACACTAGAGATCGAATCCGTACCCTAGCTTGGCGCGGTTCCTCTACGGCGGCGACGTTTGTGAAGATTACGTCAACGACGGCGATTCCCAGTGGCGGAGGAGCTCGGGAAGTCAAGGGCGATGGCCAGGGGTCTTTGTAATGGCAACTTAGGGTTTTGGAGCGCGACATATGAAGATTGAATTTCAAAACGTCGGGGTCCAGAGTTATATACCCACCACTGTCGGTGACACCGATTCTAAGTTTTCGGTGTCACCGAGTGCCTCAACTGTCAGCTGACAGGGACACTCGGTGTAACCGAGAAAATGGAATCAGTAATACCAAGATTGAAAAACCAGATCAACCCTAGGAAATCGGTGAGACCGAGATTTTGGTGTTGGTTCCACCGAGTTGCACCTGGGAGGTTTTAATGGTCAGTCCTTATCGATAGGGAACTTTGAGTGCTCCACACACAGAGGGATCGAAAAACACTTGTTCAAATTTTGTGATGCAACATGAATGGAATATGAGATGGGAAAGCATACATAGCTAAAGAGTGGTCCTAGGCATTCTTGTCCATCCAATTGGCAAAAGATAAATCAAAAGCCAAATAGCAACACTTGGATAACCTCAAATGAGAAAATAAATGCAGACCAACATGCTCACACAATAAGATGTCAAAAGAAATCATGACGAACATGCACAAACACACTAGCATCTAGCAAGCACTTGGGCGATGACAAAGTCATCTATATATGAGTATTTGACTTAGGATCCAAGTAAGAGTACTTGATCATAGGTCATACTCATCGTTTAAGCACAAGTGGGGTTACCACTTTTTCATAAAGCATTTAATGTTGTCACATGTCAAGAAATGCTTCGACTCAAGAATTAGAGTAAATCTCCCCCTTAATGTGACATCCCCCCATAAGAGGGATAATCTAACCTTGGGTTTTGTCGATGAAGACTTCATGTTGGTGAGGTAGTTGTGGATTCCCAATGTTGATGAAGATCACCAAGAGTTGGGAGCATCCTTATTGTTTCCTTACTCCTCTCACCTACATGGGTTAGTCCCAACATACAAGAGACAAATACAAAGATATCTATGGACATGGAGTGCAAAGCATGTGTTATGATGTCCATTGATTTGTTGATTACCTTGTCCCTTGCTCACCTTTGAGGGAATGTGTGACTCCTTGAACTATTGCATTGAGTTGATGTTGAGTGCAAAAAGTTCTTGCCAATAATGATTGTGAGTGAATTTCATTAGCGGAGTCACCCCTCAAGAACTTACTAGTTCTTTTCCTTGGGAACCCACATCAAGTTGACGGGGAACCTTGGTGCTGAAGTGGCCTTTATAGTAGTTGAGCTTGAAGTAGCTTTGTGAACCCACTCCACCAAAGCTAGGGGTTTATCTTCATATGAGCCAATGTCATCTTGAAGCTTGTTCTTACCCTTGAGCTTGTGGTCTTGTGGTGGAAGGTCATCTTGAGTGTTTGTCCCCTTGGGAAGAGTATTTTCATACTTCTCCTTTTGAGGAACAAACTTGGACTTGGGATATTGACCTTCTTCCCACTCAACTCCATTAGCGTTGAAGTAGCCAACGCCATGATTCTTCTGGTATCCTCCGTGCTTGCGTACAATTTCCTCAAATCGCTTACATCCGGCAAGACTCCTGTAGATACTTTTTTCTGTAATTCCTTTCAATAAAGCCTTTTCTTGCTCAAGTGTAACTTGGCTAAGAGAAGCATCATTAGTGGAATCAATAGAACTACTAGAAGCAACATCGTTGGATTTATCACTTTTATTGTTGCTACTAGATGAAGAATCTTTCTTGCCTTTGTTACTAGATTGCTTAGTTTTAACTTGAGGCATGAAAGTAGACAAGAGTAGTCGTTTGGAGAGATAAGATGAGGTCTTCTTCCGGAGATCGTCATTGCTTTGAGAAACTCATGCTCTTGCTCCAAGTTTAGCTTCTCGAAGTGTAGCTTCTCATGAGTTGTCACAAGCTCTCTATGATCTTCGAGAGTAGATTCATGAGATAACTTAAGAGTGTTTAGTTCTTTAGTTAGTTGTTCTATTTTCATCTTATCATCATTAATTGACTTATCTTGACTAGCATGAGAATTATCAAGTTCATTTTGATCACTATCACTAGTTTTATCACAAAGTAAGTCATGATCACAAAGTAGATCATCTTCATCACTATCAAAATCAAGAAACTCGGGGTGTGACACCTTGGGGCCTTTAGCCATGAAGCAACTTCCACTTCCTTCATTTGGTGAATCAAATAGATCGTACGAGTTGGTAGTCACTAGAGCAATTCCGGCAACACCATCATCTTGACTATAGTCGGAGTTGGAGTGATAGCTTCTCTCAGAGTTGTTGTCGGAGTTAGAGCCGGAAACCCATTCACCAACATGAGCTTGATGTTTTCTTCTTGTGTAGATCTTGGTTTACTTGTCCTTCTGCTCCGAATATCTACTTCTCCTTGAGTGTCTTCGTTCATAACGATCATCTCTACTCCTTCTCTCTCTTTGTGGTGATTCATTCCTTGACCTTCGTCTTCGAGGTGACTCTTCTCTCCTTTTGTAAGGAGCCATGCACTCATTTGAGTAGTCTCTAGGCTTCCCACAATTGTAGCAATTGCGGTCACGACTTGACAAACGCTTCTCTTCATATCTTGACTTGGAGTTTCTTTCTTTGCTTCTATTCTTGTAGAACTTGTTGAATTTCTTGACCATGAGGCTTATTTCTTCATTGGTGACAAGGTTGTTGCTTGAAGTTGTGGGAGCATCACTTGTGGCTTTGTAAGCACCGCTAGACTTGTGATGAAGCTCTTCTTTATCTTTGAGTATCATCTCATGAGCAACAATCCTTCCAATGACTTCCGTAGGCTTGAGATCTTTGTAGTTTGGCATCATTTTGATTAATGTGCACACGGTGTTGTATTTCTCATCCAAAGCTCTAAGTATATTCTTGATGATGAATGTGTTTGTCATTTCTTCGCTTCCTAAGCCGGCAATCTCATTGGTAATGAGAGCTAGCCTAGAGTACATCTCTACAACTCCTTCACCATCCTTCATCTTGAACTTGTCAAGTTGACCTTGAAGAACATCTAACTTGGATTCTCTCATGGACTCGGTTCCTTCGTGCATATCAACCAAAGTATCCCAAATCTCCTTTTCATTCTCAAGACGACTGATTTTGTTGAATTCTTCAGGGCATAAGCAGTTGAAGAGAATGTCACATGCTTGAGAATTGTATTGCAACATCTTCAATTCATCCATGGTCGCTTCACGATCCGGTTCCCCTCCATCCGCAAAGAACTCACCTTGCAAGACAACACGAACAACAGCCCAAATGGCGGGGTTATGACCAAGAATATGCATTTTCATTTTATGCTTCCAACTAGGAAAATTAGTGCCATCAAAGTACGGACCTATATGGTGATAACTTCCCTCACTAGACGCCATACTTTCTCCTAGGTTGTGAGACCTAAGCAATGGAGACCAATGCTCTGATACCACTTGTAGGACCGAAAGTAGGTCTAGAGGGGGGGTGATTAGACTACTTGACAAATTAAAGTTTTTCCTATACCAAATTTTACGGTTGAAAGTTTTTAGCATTTCATGGCGAGTCAAGTACACCCTACACATGCAAGTCTAAGAGTATATAGTAGCGGAAAGTAACAACAAGCATGTATAGAAGGGATAGGGTAGGAAGATCAAACGCAATTGTGGACACGATGATTTTTCCCGTAGTTCTGATAGGTGGCGCTATCGTACATCCATGTTTATGGAGTCTTCAACCCACGGAGGGTAACGGTCACGAGAGTCCATGGTGGGCTCCACCCAAAAGGGTCCACGAAGTAGCAACGTTGACTATTCCATACGGCTTCCGTCCACGATGAACTAGCCTCACTATGGGGTAGATCTTCATGAAGTAGGCGATATCCTTGCCCTTACAACCTTCTTGGTTTACTCCACAACACGAAGTAGGAGGCTCCCAAGCGACACCTAACCAATCTAGGAGGCACCACCTTCCAAAAGGTAATAGACTCGGTAATGATGATGAATTCCTTGCTCTTGTGCTTCAAGATGATAGACTCCTCAACACACAATATCTCTCTCACGGGTTTGGCTTGGTAGAAGAGATAGGATTGGTGGAAAGCAACTTGGGGAGGCTAGAAATCAAGATCCATATGATTGGAGTGGAAGATCTTGACCTCAATACAAGGGTAGGTGGTTCTCTCTCAGAAAATTTGATAGGATAGGTATGGAATAGTTCTGAGTGCTTCTCTTAGAGTGAGTGGTGGTGAAGGGGTATATATAGGCATCCCCAAAAATCCAACCGTTACACACAAAATGACCAACTCGGTGACACCAATGTCTTAATCTTGGTGGTACCGAAGTGACCAAAAGGTGGCAACTTTTGAATCTCGATGAGACCGATTTAGGAAACTCGGTTGCACCAATAAGGTAACCAATGGTCAGATTTCCAATCTCGGTGACGCTGATCCAACATTCTTGGTGGGACCAAAAATGTGAATTTGCGTAACAGAAAGTTGGCAACCTAAACTCGGTGGCACCGGTATGGAACCGGTTGCACCGAAGTGGCTAGGGTTCGGCAGAGTCTGTCTAGGTACTGGAATCGGTGGCACCGAAGTGGGATAGTTGGTTGCACCAATTTTGAGTGTTGGGTATAGAGCAGACTTTGGTGGGAGAGTTTTGTGGATGTTTTTGGCAACTATCACTTGTGCACGTTTGAGCATATTGTTCACCAACAAAACCTTACCCCCTTTTAATATTATTGGCTTTCCTATGGACTCAAAGTGATTTCTCACAAATATAAAATGTAGAGTCCTCTTGATTGAAGCTTGGCCAACCTATTTCCTTGCATCTTGGGGTTTCTCCACAATCTCCTTTTTGCCAATCCTCTCATTGAACATTTCCTGAAATATACTTAGTGGAAACATTAGTTCAATGACTTATATGTTGTTATTAATTACCAAAACCACCAAGGGAGCAAATGTTCTTTCAGTCTACAAGAATAAAGTTGCATAGTAGACATCACGGTACTATCCTCATCCTGTCTCAAGGGCCTCGATAGGGACAGAAGCGCATCTCGTCATTTCACAAGAATGGATATCGTTACAAGTACATGTAAAGAGGAGATGAGTATACTGAATTGGCTTACACTCGCAACAAGATAAATCACGATCATCCTAATTACAATCATACATATCAGTTATCATAACAAATCAAGGTCCGACTACATACGAAATCAAACAATAATAGCGAACCCCATCCTTTCTAATCCTAGGTTGCCGGCCTGAAACCCATCTTATGATCTATGATGAAGAAGAAGAAACTTCAAATCAAAGAAGCATCGCTCTCACATCAAAGCATCGCATTACTTGTACCTTCAACTGCTATTGCAGTAATCTATGAGCCACATGTACTCAACAATCTCATGACCAAGGGTATCAAGAGTAGCAAAGTTTAATGGGTGAGGTATGGTTAAGTGGTGATGCTGTAGCAAGCACTAAGCATTTGAAATCTGGCTAACTTACGAGTACAAGAATAAGAAGACTGATGTACGCATAAACAGACATGAACTAGTAATGATCAAGAAGAGATCCTGAACACCTACTTATGAGTCAATCATAACCCCATTGTTTTTCCTTCTTGGTTCAAACCTCACAAGAAGAGATGGTCACAGTTACAAAACAATTGATGTATTTTAGTTGAGTTTACTTCAAGTTTCTATTACTGGGCATTATAAAATTTTCAACTTGCCCCATAACCGTGGGCACGACTCTAAAAAAGATTTAACACTACAGGGGTGCTCCAACTCATCCATCACAAATTAGCCACAAACTATGGTGGAAATCCTCGATCGTGGGATAACTCATAGTATCCTCGAAATCCCGATGCACAAGATGTTCATTAAAGGTAAAAAATCCAACAAGACCGTCCGGCAGGCCAGATACCAATAGGAGTCATGCGTATCTATTTCTCGGGGCATTACCAAATGAGCACTACGTACGGTGGCCTGATAGAAATCCCCCGAGTTGCCCCAGGGTGGCCCCACAAGTGCCTTTGTTTGGACCAACACTCATGAGGAACAATGGTCCGAGTTGTTGATTAATTATCCGCGGGTGCTGGCAGGCCCCTATGCAATTTTATTAGTTATTAGGCAAATGTAGTACCAATGTTGGGCCTTGACGGAAGAGTTTTATCCCAAAACAAAAAATAAGAGGGTCCCCATAACAACCCAAATGGTGTTAGGAGCACTCAATATGGAACATAATACCGCACTACACCACAACACCGATGTAACAACAAAAAAACTGCAGGGAGAAGGATTTTTAAAGGGCAAATAAACTGCAGGGATAGTGGTTCTCCCGACAGATAGAACCGCCACGAGAACGACTGTTGGGGAATCTTTGTCCCGGCAGATAAACTTCTTCCGACAGTTTTTCTGCCCTGGCCCATGTATTTGGTGGTAGTCTATTTTCTCCTGGCAGATTGGTAGGGATGAGTGAAACTACAATTACCGGCAGTTCATATGTAGGAGCATGTTTACCTCGCAGATATCATTCCAGCAAGTTGATATCACTAGAAAATATTTCTATGCATCCGTATTGTATAATATCCATCAATTCGGTATTTCTAGACAATCAAGACATATCACACAAACACAATCATGCAATTCAATCAAAGTATAACATTCAAGAATATCAAAATGACAATATATAAAGAGGTTGTGCCACGAGAGTACATATATCTTTACCACACAACCAAAATAAAGTAGTTCCACAAGAGGAGATGTACATATGTTTCTAAATGTGTGCCACACAACAAAAATGAGCTTAACCACCAGCAAAATGAGCATAGCAAGTCTCTGGGACATTATCACTCCATCTTAGTTGTAGGTCTTCCAAATCTTTAGTAGGTTCAAGATCTTTCAAACCTTACCTTTGGGAAACCTACAATAGATCGAAAGATGTTACATACAACAGTTGCATTCATATATTCTGAAATATGGAGCGACCACTAACATCTCTAGAGTAATATTTTTTATAGTAGAAAACATGTCCATTTTTATCATCTTAACAAGTGTAGGCTTATCTTACTTCTCATCAAAATGTAGTGTGCAAAGTCTATACAAACATTAACCTAAAGATGTTACAACAATCATATACAACACCCGCATGGCCACATACAACAACTGCATATGTTCTGAAACATAGAACAATGATACGTCTCCAACGTATCTACTTTTCCAAACTCTTTTGCCCTTGTTATGGACTCTAATTTGCATGATTTGAATGGAACTAACCCGGACCGACGTTGTTTTTAGCAGAATTGCCTTGGTGTCAGTTTTGTGTAGAAATAACAGTTCTCGAATTGACCTAAAAAATTTACGGAGGATATTTTCGGAATTAATAAAAAATATTGGCGAAAGAATCAACTGCAGGGGGCCCACCACCTGGCCACAAGCCAAGGGGCACGCCCACCCCCTAGGGCATGCCCCTGTGGCTTTTGGGCCCCTGTCGCTCCTCCGACCTCGTTTCCACTTGTATATATTACTATTCGGGGAGAGAAAAATCAAGAAGAAGAGTTCATCGCTTTCACAATACGAATCCGCCACCACCTCCTGTTCTTCCTCGAGACACCAGATCTGGAGTCCGTTTTGGGCTCCGGAGAGGGGAAATCGACGCCTTCGTCATCACCAACCATCCTTCATCACCAATTTCATGATGCTCTCCACCATTTGTGAGTAATCTCATTGTAGGCCTGCTGGACGATGATGGGTTGGATGAGATTTATCATGTAATCGAGTTAGTTCTGTTAGGGTTTGATCCCTAGTATCCACTGTGTTTTGAGATTGATGTTGGTATGACTTTGATATGCTTAATGCTTGTCACTAGGGCCCGAGTGCAATGATTTCAGATCCGAACCTATTATGTTATCATGAATATATATGTGTTCTTGATCGTATCTTGCAAGTTGTAGACACCTATTACGAGTTATGATCTACATTCTCCAGGGTGACAATAACTGGGATTCTTTCTGATGATTACCGTAGTTTGAGGAGTTCATGTATTCAATAAGTGCTAATGCTTTGGTCTGGTTATCTATTAAAAGGAGGCCTTAATATCCCTTAGTTTCATTAGGACCCCACTACCATGGGAGGGTAGGACAAAAGATGTCGTGCAAGTTCTTTTCCATAAGCATGTATGACTATATATGGAATACATGCCTACATTACATTGATGAATTGGAGCTAGTTTTGAGTCACCCTATTTTATAACCGTTGCATGATGAATGCCATCCGACATAATTATCCATCACTGATCCATTGCCTACGAGCTTTTCACATATTGATCTTTGCTAAGTTACTTTTCCATTGCTACTGTTACAATCACTACAAACTGCTACTATCACTTTGCCACCATTACCATTACTTCCATAGTACTTTGCTACTCAATACTTTGTTACAGATATTAAGTCTTTTAGGTGTGGTTGAATTGACAACTCAGCTGCTAATACTCGAGAATATTCTTTGGCTCCCCTTGTGTCGAATCAATAAATTTGTGTTGAATACTCTACCCTCAAAAACTGTTGCGATCCCCTATACTTGTGGGTTATCCAGACCTTTTTTTGGCACTATTGCCAGGGAGCATAGCTCTATTCTCCGAGTCACTTGGGATATATATCTATTGGTCACTATGAAGAATCTGAAATATGGTAAGACTAAGATCTACCCCTCAACTACGAGGATAGGTAAGGAACTGCCATCTAGCTCTGCACTTGATTCACCTTCTGTTATGAGTAAATTTGCGACACCACCACCTGCTAGTAATTCTGATATATCGAAAGTAATTGATGATGCTACTTCTACTATGCATGAAGCTTATGATGATACTTTGCTTGATAACACTATGCCACTGTGTGAATTCCTTGATGAACAAATTGCTAGAGTTAATACTGAAACTGATGATATTTCTGAATCTGATGAAATTATTGAAACATAACACTATGAGACACCTATTAGGTCTAGCTCTCCTAGATATGAATTGCCTGATATACCCGAGGGGTATGTTATGGAAGGACAGGTAGCTAGGTACTTTCTTACTTGTAAGGATAGAGATGATCTTAAGAAATTGCTTCACAAGTGGAAGGAAAAATCTTTGAATGCTAGAATGCAATATGATACTAAGTTTGCTACTTCACCTATCTTTGCTACTTATAAGGATTATGAATTCTCTGTCGATCCTGAGTTAATTACTTTGGTTGAATATGATCCTTTCCATGGTTATGAATCTAAAGTTGTTGTGGCACATCTTACCAAATTGAAGTATATAGCCACCCTGTTTACTCATGAGGGAAAAATCTACTATTACTATATTCTTAAGTTGTTTCCTTTCTCATTAAAGGGTGATGCTAAGATATGGTTTAATTCTCTTGATCCTGGTTGCGTACGTGGTCCCCAGGATATGATTTATTACTTCTCTGAAAAATATTTTCCTGCCCATAAGAAACAAGCTGCCTTGCAGGAAATATTTAACTTTGTGCAAATTGAAGAAGAGAGTCTCCCACAAGCTTGGGGGAGGCTTCTCCAGTTACTGAATGCTTTGCCTGATCATCCTCTCAAGAAAAATGAAACTACTTGATATCTTTTATAATGGACTAACCGATGCTTCTAGGGACCACCTAGATAGTTGTGCTAGTTGTGTTTTTAGGGAACGAACTGTTGAACAAGCTGAGCTGCTATTGAACAATATATTGAGCAATGATAATGATTGGGCTATTCCCAAGTCACCTCCAAAGCCAACTCTAAAGAAAAGAGGTATCCTATTTCTCAGTCCTAAACATATACAAGAGGCAAAGAAATCTATGAAAGAAAAAGGTATTAAAGCTGAAGATGTTAAGATCTACCACCTATTGAAGAAATACATGGTCTTGATAACCCGCCACATGTAGTAGAGGTAAATTCTCTCCGTAGATTTGATGAAGGAGATATTCCTTATAATAAGCCTGCTAGCCAATGCTTGGGTGAATTTGATAACTTTGTAGTCAAGCAAGAAAAATTTAATGCTTATGCTAGTAGACAATTGAAACATAATGCTTATATGCTTGATCGCTTGGGTGATTATTTGAGTAGAACTACCAATGATCTTAAGCTTATTAGTAAACATGCTTCCATGGTTAATACTCAAGTAGAACAAGTACTAAAGGCGCAAAATGATTTACTTAATGAGATCAATAGTAAGAACAATGATCATTCTGTTAAAGTTGTGACTAGAGGTGGTAGAATGACTCAAGAACCTTTGTATCCCGAGGGCCACCCTAAGAGAATTGAGAAAGATTCTCAGAGAGTTAATACTGATGCACCTATTCGTTCTAGTAAGAGTAGGAAAAGGAATGACGATAGTACTTTGCATTCTACTAGTGAACCTGTTATAGATACACCTAAGAACCCAAATGATCTTTCTGTTTTTCATGCCGAGACACAATCTGGTGATGAACATGAGCCTAGTGATAATATTAATGATGATGTTCATGTTGATGCTCGACCTAGTAATGATAATGATGTGGGGATTTGTCGGGACCCCGATCCTAAGTCATATGAATCCAGACTGTAACATATCACATCACTTTGCGGCCTCACGCACGGTAAGCTCCATGGCTGTAGCCTTACCTTAGCCGGGACCGTTTGCGTCTTTTGGCTCACGTATGTGAACATGTCGCTAGCAATCAAACGACAGAGAACCCGGGCTGACATGACTAGTCATTGAACCCAAGTGGCACATTCGTACAGAAACAGGCATACGTAACCCAGCAATGCAGGTGTCGGCCTCAAGCATGTGTAGAAGAGTCATAGCAAGCTACAAGGACCCCATTACACCGTGGGACATAAATGTCATCACTGCACGTAGACGAGTCGTAGAAGGCTACATGGACTCCATTACACTACGAGACATTTCCCCGAAGGGACAGACACAGCAACAAAGAAGGATACATGCCGGTCAATCAATGTGTCCGGAGTAGTAGCAAGCTACCAAGGCTCGGTGGAAGCACAAAGAGGCGGTTTCCCGTAAAGAGTACTACTAAAGGCACATGACTAGGTGTCGGATCCCATACATACCGTTGCACGTCACACGTACGCACGACATGCCCAATACGCATAGATACAACTATGGCATCACAACATAACCATACGACAACACAACTTTTATTTAAGAGGCTCAGACGAGCCTTGCATAATATGTCCTTATAGGTAGGGGTCACATGACCCGACACTCAAGTCATACAAACAAGTTCACACAAACCAAGCGAAAGCATAAAGCTGTCTGAGTACAGACAGATGAAAGGGTGAAAAGGCACATGGCCTGACTATCTACAGCCCGCCACAGGGCATAAGGTCGTAGCTGGGACACCAGCTATTCGGCATCAATGACATCTAGAAAGAACCCACCTGATGGGTCCTGAGTCTCAACTGCAACAGTTATTAAGCAAACGTGAGTACAAACATACTCAACAAGTCTTTAAAACAGACCTAGACTATTCATGCTCATGTATCAACAAGGGGAGTGGTGGAGTTTATGCAACAATGCCAGCTTTGACTCATGGCTAACCTACACTATACAAAATTTTCTCTTTGTTTAGATTTTAGATATCGCACACGAGTCCACTAACTCCATAACAATACACCACCATGGATTCACTTCCGTCTCCTACGAGAGTGCCATCCACGGTACTCACACTTGTCTTGATATTTTTATGAGTATCCATTTAATTATCTATGAACAACATAAGTTCTCCAAGTAGTCCATATCCGAGGACGCGGCTACTCGAATAGTTTCATACCCTGCAGGGGTGTACTTATTCACACACGCTCTCGCCACTTATCGCTATATGCTCATAAAACCATGCACCTCGGCAACCTTCAAGCGGAGGGAGTCGGCCACGACTGTCAACCACATAAGACCTCTAGTCCAGGCTATCGCCTATTTGAGACTGAACCCGCACGGAAGTCCGGCCAAATTTTCTGCTACGGCCCCAAATGATGTGCGCAGGGTTCCCAAGCCCACCATTCGGGTGACCCTTGGTACACCGTGCCACTGCCTACTGTGACGTAACCCATCCCTAGGGTCAGCGCTACGCATGGCCTACAACATGCTATAAACACCAGAAACTACTTGCAACTCTTGGACCAAGGACTAAGCGATTGATAAGTCGAGAGGGTCAATTAAGTATCCTAACATGTGGTAGTAACTAGTCTTGGATCCCAAACGCGGAACTCAGTTCCTAAGAACTATCCCAATGAGACAACCCGCTATGTACTCCTACATAGCCTCTCATCGCAACCTTTACCAAATTGGGTTCATCATAAGCTTATCACATCAGAACAACATTGTTTCACTCTAGTTCATCACCAAGATGAATCAGACCTGACACAACTCTAAGCATAGCAAGCATAGCAAGCAAAGTAAGCAAAGCACATCATGGCACAAGCATCTACCAGGTATGCTAGGTTGCAAGGTTTAGCTATTTACTGTGACAATGACATGTCATGCAAAAGAATAGGTTCATCTACCATGTTTGACAGACAAGTGAACGTTTTTCCTAATGCAATAAACAAGAGCAGGAGCGAGAGAGTGAGATGTTATCGGAATGATCAAAGGGGTTGCTTGCCTTGCTGGGTAGCGAAAAGGTTTTCTCCTTCGTTGGAATACTCAGAGGTATCCTCAGAAGTAGGTCCTACCGCAATGCAGATAAATAGCAATCAATACACGCAAGTGCAACAATATGATGCATGATCATGACATGGCAGCATGTATGGATGAGCTAATGCAACTATTGTCCAAGTTAATTTGAAGTGAGTTTGAATATAGGTTCAAAGTCATTCTCCATTTCATATTCCATATATTAACCTATTAGTAAATGTCAATGTTCAACTACATAGGTTGCTCTAACATGCATGACAATAGCACCATTGGATCCATTGGATTTTTCTGATAAATTTTCATATATAAATTATTTTCATCTGATTTACAGATTAATTTATATGAATTTTAGAAATTTTAAACATTTTCTGGAATTTCCTGATTTATTTCTATACTAATAAACTCATTTCATACGTCAGCCTCACATCACTGTGACGTCAGCAGGTCAACAGACCCGGCCAGGTCAAACCTGACAGGGTGGGGACCTCATGTCAGCGCCAGGGGCTAATTCCCCGCGCTGACCAGAGGTTTGGCCCTCTACAGGGCCCGCTGTCAGCGGCTAATGGCTTGATTAGTCGGGCTGATTAGCACTAATCTGCCGGCCACGTCGGTGCCCATCGGAGCGGGGCCAGCGGCGACCAAACCCTTGGCGGAGGTCCGCCGAGCACAGATTCACGCGCCGAAAGTGCTAGGAGGGAGCTCGTGCTCGACCGCGTCGAGTGGGGCTGGTCTGGGGGCTCAGGGTCGCCGAAGACGACGACCACGACAAGCTCGGCGGCGGCAGCAGCTCGGGAAGGTCCAGCTACGGCGCTAGAGGGCACGAGAAGACCGGGAGGAAGAAAGGTGAGCAACAGGGGCTCACAAGGGGGCGGCGGGCTCGGGGATGACCGGTAGCCGGCGAATCGACGACGGGGAGAGGCGGTCGGTGACGGGGAAGAATGGCGATGGCACGGCGTAGAGGGCTCCCGGCATATTCTAGTTTCACGAGGAGGACGAGGGGGTCGCGGCGGAGCTCGGAGGCTACTCTGCGAAGCGAGGGGGCGGCTAGAGCGACGTGCTACGACGGCGATGGGATCGGCCATGGCGGCAGAGGGGGGAGAAAGGGAGAGAGAGCGCAGCAGGGGAGAGAGGGAGAGGAGAAGAGAACCGCGGCAAGGGGCCTCGCGCTGGCGCTTCCGAAGGCCTCCAGGGCAGCAGCCAGGCAGCAGGTGGACGGGCGCGTGCCCGTGCGCGGCGAGCGCGTGCCCCTGCCCTCCTGGCGAGAGGACAGGGTTGACTGGCATGGGCCAGTTGGGCCAGCTCCTCGTGGGCCTCTTTCCCTTTTTTATTTTTTTACTTTCTGTTTTCTAATATGACATTTGTTTTATTTGTTTTCAGGTACAAATGCTAGTATTAAATATCCCAAATATTTATAGAATTAAGTTTGAATATTTCAAACTCCTATGAAAAGTTTTGGGATATTTTGAAATCTAAAATAATGATAATTCTTTATTTGGCATTTTCAGAAGCTTTATTATTTATTTTTAAAATGCTATAAATGTTCAAATATTTAAGATGGCCCCTGATATATTCATGTCCATATTTATCAGACATAGGGGACATTTTAGATGGGTATTTTGAATTTGTTGGTTTTTCACATTCATTGAGTTGGTTTGATTCAAATGAATTGGTTGAGGTTTCTTTTGATCCCCATTTCAAATTGATGCAAAAATTGCAATATGATGCACACACATGTTGTCCTAGGACAACTAGCTAGGGATGTGACAACTCACCCCCACTCAAAAGAATCTTGTCCCGAGATTTTGAAGTCATCGGGAAGAGCGCGGGGCACTCTAGTCGAAGACGATCTTCTCTTTCCCATGTGGCCTCCTTTTCAGAATGGTGTGACCACTGAACCTTGAGAAACTTGATGTTCCGACGCCGAGTGGTACGCTCAGCTTGATCAAGAATACGAACAGGGTATTCTCGATATGTAAGGTTATCTTGGAGATCAAGCGCTTCGTGGTCTACTTCATGGACAGGGTCCGAGAAGCAACGCCTGAGTTGCGAGACGTGGAAGACATCATGAACCTTGGAAAGATGCGGCGGATGTTCCAGTTGGTAGGCAACCTCTCCTCGTTTAGCAAGAATGCAAAAAGGTCAAATGTAACGAGGAGCCAACTTGCCCTTGATACCGAATCGATGGGTACCCTTTAGAGGTGTAACCTGAAGATAAGCCTTCTCGTCAATTTCATAGGTTACAGCCTTATGATGACGATCATATTGGCTCTTTTGACGAGATTGGGCCGTTTTCAACTTTTCACGAATAATGCGAACTTGCTCCTCTGCATCCTAGATCATATCTGGGCCAAAGACTTGCCTCTCTCCAGTTTCTGACCAGTTAAGAGGTGTTCGACACCTTCGTCCATAGAGAACATCAAAAGGGGCTTTGACCAAGCTTGATTGATAACTATTGTTATAAGCAAATTCGGCAAATGGAAGACATTTCTCCCAATTCATACCGAAGGATATAACACAAGCTCGGAGCATGTCTTCGAGGATTTGATTGACTCGCTCAACTTGACCACTTGATTGCGGGTGGAAAGCAGTGCTAAAGAATAGATGAGTCCCCATAGCAGTTTGGAAACTTTCCCAAAATCGGGAAGTAAAGATACTTTTGTGGTTTGAGTTAATCTCCAATGGAACACCATGAAGAGAAGCTATCTGAGAAACATATAACTCCGCTAGCTGGCTAGCAGTTATACTCTCCCGAACAGGAAGAAAATGAGCCACTTTGGGAAGGCGGTCGATGACCACAAAGATAACATTATTCCCTCTCTTAGTCCTGGGAAATCCAGTAATGAAATCCATACCGACTTTATCCCATTTCCATTCATGAATAGCTAAAGGTTGTAGGGTGCCAGCAGGCCTTTGATGTTCTGCTTTCACGCGACGACAAACGTCGCAATTAGCAACGAACTGAGCAATTTCTCTCTTCATCCTAGTCCACCAGAACCTCTGGCATAGGTCCTGATACATCTTGGTACTACCAGGATGAATTGTGAGAGGGGAATCATGAGCATCCTTAAGGATCAGCTGTCTTAAGCATGTGCTCTTGGGAACCACCAACCGGTTCTGGAAGAACACAACACCCTCATCGTCCTTGGAGAAATCTTTAGCGTTTCCGCTAGCAATATTCTCCTTGATCGGAGATATACCCTTATCATACCTGTGAACAACTACTATTTGATCCTTAAGAGTAGGTTTCGCCACCAGGTTGGAAAGGAATCCTTGAGGAACAATGTGGTGGTTTAACTTCCGAAATTCCTCATAGAGAAGTGGTTGACCTTGTTGTAACATCAGTTTTTTACAATAAGACTTACGACTTAGTGCATCAGCCATGACATTGGCTTTCCCCAGGGTGTAAGTTATCGCTAAGTCGTAATCTGTAATCAACTCAACCCACCGTCTTTGCTTGAGATTCAAATCAGGCTGGGTGAAAATATATTTCAGACTTTGGTGATCAGTGTAAATTTCGCAACGATTACCCAGAAGGTAATGTCGCCAAGTTTTCGGTGCATGGACCACAGCTGCAAGCTCAAGATCATGTGTTGGATAATTATCCTCATGTGGACGCAACTGTCGAGATGCGTATGCAATCACATGATGATCTTGCATGAGAATGCAACCTAATCCTTGTCACGAGGCATCGCAATAGATAACAAAGTCCTTAGAGAAATCTGGTGGCACCAGAACGGGAGCAGAGGCCAGTCGTCTTTTCAACTCCTGAACTCTCTCATTGCGGCTCGCATTGGGGAGTCCACTCGAACTTTTTACCTTCTTGAGGAGTTCATTTAGAGGTTTCGCAACCTTGGAGAAATTCTTGACAAAGCAGCGACAATAGCTCGCTAAGCCAAGGAAACTCCAAACTTGCTTAACCGATTCAGGTTGAGTGCAATCAAGGACGACCTGAACTCTCTCAGGATTGACAACAATACCTTTACCAGAGATCACGTGGCCTAGATAGGTCACTTCTGGCAACCAAAATTCAGACTTGGAGAATTTGGCATGCACACAATGCTCTCAAAGTTTCATCAATACCAGCCTTAGATGCTCGGCATGTTCCTATTCGTTCTTCGAGTAAATGAGTATATCATCGAGGTAAACCACGACAAATTTATCCAGATACTCCATGAAGATCGAACTCATCAAGCGAGAGAAGGTGGCTGGGGCATTGGTTAAACCAAAGGACATGACAGTGTACTCGTATTGGCCATAACAAGTAACAAAAGCCATTTTTGGAATGTCCCCGTTTCTAATTCTGATTTGATGGTATCCCAACATCAAATCCATTTTGGAAAAGACACAGGATCCATCGAGTTGATCATACAAATCGTTGATCCTGGGGAGCGGATACTTGTTCTTTATGGTGACTAGATTCACTGGCCGATAATCCACAACCATCCGATCCGATCCATCCTTCTTCTTGACGAAGAGGATGGGCAAGCCCAAGGAGAAGAACTAGGACGGATGAAACCTTTCTTCAAAGCCTCATCGAGTTAAATCGTAAGTTCGGCTGGTTCTAAGGGTGCCATCTTATAGGGTCTTCTGGCTATTGGGACAGTCCCTGGATGAGCTCTATCACAAACTCAACATCTGTGGCAGGTGGAATTCCTGGCAGTTCTTCTGGAAAGACATCCAGAAAGTCACGGACTACCGGAATATCTTCTAATTCCGGAAGAGGGCTAGCATTGTGGGAATAGAGTTGGCGCTTGGCTGCTCGCATGGAGACATTAACTATCTCACCCGAGGGATGTGTAAGTTGAACATTCCTAGTATGAGTATCGATCTTAGCATAGTGGGCTTTCATCCAGTCCATGCCTAAGATGATATTGATGTCTGAAGACTTGAGGGCTATCAAGGATGCTAGGAAGACTAACCTATCCACAAGAATCTTGTTGTCATGGCTCACCCTAGAAGTTTGCCATTTTGAACCAGGAGTCTGAACTACTAAAGGAGTAGGCATATCACAAAAAGACATGTTATGCAACTGTGCATAACTTTCTGAGATGAAAGAATGAGATGCCCCAGTATCAAATAGAACAGATGCTGGATGTCTATTGACAAGGAGCATACCTAGGATAACATCAGGATCCTCAAGGGCTTCCGCAGAAGAAACATAGTTCACTCGTCCACGAGCAGGAGCTGGCTTCACATAGAAGGATTTTCCTGGCTTCCCACGTCTAGCTGGCTTAGCATTGTTCTGAGGATGCTCACGGGAGTAGTGTCCTAGTTCCCCACATTTTGTAGCAGACAACGGTGGCACCGGGAGTAGCATTGGTAGGAGGACCTCCAAATGGCCTAGCTGGAGGGTTGGGCTGAGCTGGGCGAGGCACCTCGAAGGATGGCCTCGCGGTGTATCTTGGCGGTAGAGCTACGTTGGGCACCCACACCCGGCGTTTGTTGGAGCCCGAGCCAGATGCGGGGCTGAAGTCACGGTTCTGCTTCCTAGTTGCCTCATAGTTAGTCTGTCCAGTCTCGACATTGATAGCCTTGTTGACAAGAGCCTGGAAGGTTGTGCACTCATGCAGGCGCAGATCTCGACGGAGCTCAGGACTAAGTCCCTTGCGGAACCTAGCCTGTTTCTTGGCATCGGTTGAAACTTCCTCCAGAGCATAGCGAGCAAGATTGCCGAACTCATGGCTATAGGCATCCACTGTCAGTCTGTCCTGGGTGAAAACACAAAAATCCTCTCTCTTGCGATCCATCAGCCCTTCCGGGATGTGATGGGTACGGGATGCCACGCTGAATTCCGCCCAAGTTGGTGCGGGGCCTGTGGGACACATGGCTTCATAATTTTCCCTCCACAGATTGGCGGGTCCTTCCAGAAAGTAAGTAGCAAAGGTCACCTTGTTAGCCTCGAATACATTGGCAGCCCGGATTTTGCGGGACATGCTGGTCAGCGAGTCATCCTCGTCGAGCGGGTCGACCAAATGATGATACTTAGGTGGGCACAACTTGACGAAATCACCAAGAGACACGCCATCATTGTGATCATTGCGGGGAGCATGTGCTGTGTTCTGCTCAATTCGTTCCAACAGCCTGTTGGTCTCCCTTTTGTTCCGTTCAGCTTCAAGCATCACTTCTGCCAAAGAGGGCACGTGTGGCAGGTTCTCTTGCCTTGGTTGACTTCCTTCACCCTTCTCGGGGGCAGGCACGGGGTTATTCCTAGTTGCCACCATCTTGGGAATTCAAACCCACAGCTTAGACATAGAGGACATCAACTCTAAGACATGAGATAAGGAATGTACTGGACAACATGGCATGCATGGGTAAACACCCAAACAACATGGTAATAACAACTGCCATATGAACACCATGATTCATACACACCATGACAAGGTTCATTACAAGCCCAAGCTGACATACAAACTACAGAGAGATGACACAACTCATTGGAGGCATTACAAGCTTCCTATACATTATCTATCTACACCTCCGGAACTCAACTCTCAACCTCGGTCATATCCCACAAGACACGCAGAACTGTGCCAATACGACTACTACCGTACTAGTGCTAACATCCACGTACTCAAACATAGCCGTAGAATGCCTCATATAGGTTACCCCCGTGGCCCGGGAGCTGAACCTGAGGATCTGGAAACACTCTAGCCTGTGATCCCTGGAAACCGTAAGGACACGGATGTGGCCTTGGTCCCCTTGTTGGTGGCAACAGCGGTCCTCGAAGAGGAGTGATGCCTCCATCATCGGGCCAGCCTACGCGTGCTGGCAGATGAGTCCGCGATGGGTTCAACATCTCCAAATCTCCATAGCCTGTCTGCATGACAGGTGCTAGCTACGTCAGGGCTGTCCAAAGACGTGCACGGGTAGCATAAAGCTCCATGCGAAGGGCACGTACATCACGATCCCTGTTCTCCAACATCTGAGCGGTCACCTGCAGCCTAGGGTCCTCATGAGAATGATCATAGTAGGCTACGCTAAGATAGTTATCCTCTCCTCCCAGAGAAGCAGGAACATAACAGAACTCTGTGTTCTGAAGCAGACCATGGTGAAACCTCATGATCGTTAGCATAGTGTAGGCGGCCTCCTGAACTGCCATGTCTATGGTGACACCTAATCCATAAGTCCAGTGAAGCGGCTCTGCAGCTCCAGGATATGAAGGATATATCTTAACAGTACACAGATACTGGCTCTGGTTGAAATCTCGATACTGTTCCTCCACTGTGTACTCTGGGTACCAACGGTAACCAGCCTCCATCATAACTCTAACCAACATGGCCGTGTGACCCGGTACATCGATGCACCTGGTTAGACGGACCACCTGACGGACGGCATCTGAAACAGAGAATGATGCAAAGACATTAGAGACTCTAGCAGAAATTGGACAGCATAACGATTGTAATTGCTCAAAAAGGATTTTGAGACAACTGCAAAAGATTGGAAGAGCATAACCACTCGACTTTCTAGACTCAAATCTCTTCTCCAACTGTTTGTCACACCAACAATACTTGAGTACCGACATTCACTTGCAAACAAGCTAGCTAATAGTCCAGGGTTAATAACTCGTCATCCTAAGCAATAGATGAGAATCCTAGTTCTTATCCCCATAGAAAAGATGAGAATGACTCAGAATAGAATAACTTGGGAAGAGGAGTAAAAAGAGCCTTACTTCCCTTCCACAATCAATTCCCCTATAGTGTTTCTAGACTCAACTTCGATCGGTTTGTCTTGGTAGTCCTATAGTCAGTCAGGCTCTGATAGAAACACTATCGGGACCCCGATCCTAAGTCATATGAATCCAGACTGTAACATATCACATCACTTTGTGGCCTCACGCATGGTAAGCTCCACGGCTGTAGCCTTACCTTAGCCGGGACCGTTTGCGTCTTTTGGATCATGTATGTGAACATGTCGCTGGCAATCAAATGACAGAGAACCCGGGCCGACATGACTAGTCATAGAACCCAAGTGGCACATCCGTACGGAAACAAGCATACGTAACCCAACAATGCAGGTGTCGGCCACAAGCGTGTGTAGACGAGTCATTGCAAGCTACAAGGACTCCATTATGCCGTGGGACATAAATGTCACCACTGCACGAAGACGAGTCGTAGCAGGCTACAGGGACTCCATTACACTGCGAGACATTTTCCCGAAGGGACAGACACAACAGCAAAGAAGGATACATGCCGGTCAATCAATGTGTCCAGAGCAGTAGCAAGCTACCAACGCTCGGTGGAAGCACAACTAAAGGCACATGACTAGGTGTCGGATCCCATACATACCGTTGCACGTCACACGTATGCACGACATGCCCGATATGCATAGATACAACTATGGCATCACAACATAAACATACGAAAACACAACTTTTATTTAAGAGGCTCAGACGAGCCTTGCATAATATGTTCTTATAGGTAGGGGTCACATGACCCGACACTCAAGTCATACAAACAAGTTCACACAAACCAAGCGGAAGCATAAAGCTGTCTGAGTACAGACAGATGAAAGGGTAAAAAGGCACATGGCCTCACTATCTACAGCCCGCCACAGGGCATAAGGTCGTAGCTGGGACACCAGCTATTCGGCATCGTCAACATCTAGAAAGAACCCACCTGATGGGTCCTGAGTCTCATCTGCAAAAGTTATTAAGCAAACGTGAGTAGAAACGTACTCAGCAAGTCTTTAAAGCAGACCTAGACTATTCATGCTCATGTATCAACAAGGGGAGTGGTGGAGTTTATGCAGCAATGCCAGCTTTGACTCATGGCTAACCTACACTATACAAATTTTTAACTCTTTGTTTAGATTTTAGATATCACACACGAGTCCACTAACTCCATAACAATACACCACCATGGATTCACTTCCGTCTCCTACGAGAGTGCCATCAACGGTACTCACACTTGTCTTGATATTTTTATGAGTATCCATTTAATTATCTATGAACAACATAAGTTCTCCAAGTAGTCCATATCCGAAGACGCGGCTACTCGAATAGTTTCATACCCTGCAGGGGTGTACTTCTTCACACACGCTCTCGCCACTTATCGCTATATGCTCATAAAACCATGCCCCTCGGCAACCTTCAAGCGGAAGCCTAGCAAGGGAGTCGGCCACGACCATCAACCACATAAGACCTCTAGTCCAGGCTATCGCCTATTTGAGACTAAACCCGCATGGAAGTCCGGCCGAAGTTTCCTCTACGGCCCCAAACGATGTGCGTAGGGTTCCCAAGCCCACCATTCAGGTGACCCTTGGTACACCGTGCCATTGCCTACCGCATCATAACCCACCCCTAGGGTCAACGCTACGCACGGCCTCCAACATGCTATAAACACCAGAAACTACTTGCAACTCCTGGACCAAGGACTAAGCGATTGATAAGTTGAGAGGGTCAATTAAGTATCCCAACGTGTGGTAGTAACTAGTCTTGGATCACAAACACGGAACTCAGTTCCTAAGAACGGTCCCAATGAGACAACCCGCTATGTACTCCTACATAGCCTCTTATCGCTACCTTTACCAAATAGGGTTCATCATAAGCTTATCACATCAGAACAACATTGTTTCACTCCAGTTCATCACCCAGATGAATCAGACCTGACACAACTCTAAGCATAGCAAGCAAAGTAAGCAAAGCACATCATGGCACAAGCATCTACCAAGTATGCTAGGTTGCAAGGTTTAGCTATTTACTGTGACAATGCCAGGTCATGCAAAAGAATAGGTTCATCTACCGTGTTTGACAGACAAGTGAACGTTGGTCCTAATGCAATAAACAAGAGCAGGAGCGAGAGAGTGGGATGTTATCGGAATGATCAAAGGGGTTGCTTGCCTTGTTGGGTAGCAGAAAGGTTTTGTCCTTCGTTGGAATACTCGGAGGTATCCTCAGAAGCAGGGCCTACCGCAATGCAGATAAATAGCAATCAATACACGCAAGTGCAACAATATGATGCATGATCATGACATGGCAGCATGTATGGATGAGCTAATGCAACTATTGTCCAAGTTAATTTGAAGTGAGTTTGAATATAGGTTCAAAGTCATTCTCCATTTCATATTCCATATATTAACCTATTAGTAAATGTCAATGTTCAACTAAATATGTTGCTCTAACATGCATGACAATAGCACCATTGGATTTATTGGATTTTTCTGATAAATTTACATATATAAATTATTTTCATCTGATTTACAGATTAATTTATATGAATTTTAGAAGTTTTAAACATTTTCTGGAATTTCTTGATTTATTTCTATACTAATAAACTCATTTAATGTGTGAGCCTGACGTCACTGTGACATTAGCAGGTCAACAGACCCGGCCAGGTCAAACCTGACAGGGTGGGGACCTCATGTGAGAGTCAGGGGCTAATTCCCCGCGCTGACCAGAGGTTTGACCCTTTGCGGGGCCCGCTGTCAGCGGCTAATGGCTTGATTAGCCGAGCTGATGAGCACTAATCAGCCGGCCACGTCGGCACCCACCGTACCGGGCCGGCGGCGACCAAACCTGCGGTGGAGGTCAGCCGGAGTTGGCCGGAAACGTGCCACAGGGCACGGATTCACGCGCCGAAAGCGCTGGGAGGGAGCCCGTGCTCGACCGCGTCGAGTGGGGCTGGTCTGTGGGCTCGGGGTTCCCGGAGACGACGGCCACAACGAGCTCGGCGATGGCGGCTCGGGAAGGTTCGACTACGACTCTAGAGGGCACGGGAAGACCGGGGGAAGAAGGGGAGCAATAGGGGCTCACAAGGGGCAACAGGGGAGGCTCAGCGGGCTCGGGGACGACCGACAGCCGGCAAATCGACGATGGGGAGAGGCGGCCGGAGACGGGGAAGAACGGCGATGGCGCGGCGTTGAGGGCTCCCGACGTTTTCTAGCTTCATGGGGAGGACGAGGGGGACGCGGCGGAGCTCGGAGGCTACTCTGCGAAGCGAGGGGGCGGCTGGAGCGATGGTGCTACGGCGGCGATGGGATCGTCCATGGCGGCAGAGAGGGGAGAAAGCGAGAGAGAGTGGGGTAGGGGAGAGAGGGAGAGGAGAAGAGAGACACGGTGAGGGGCCTCGCGCTGGCGCTTTCAGAGGCCTCCAGGGCAGCAGCCAGGCAGGAGGTGGCCGGGCGCTTGCCCGCGCGCGGCGAGCGCGTACCCCTGTCCTCTTGGCGAGAGGATAGGGATGACTGACATGGGCCAGTTGGGCCGGCTTCTCCTGGGCCTCTTTCCCTTTTTTTATTTCTTTTACTTTCTATTTTTTAATTCTGACATTTGTTTTATTTGTTTTTAGGTACAAATGCTAGTATTAAAGATCCCAAATATTTATAGAATTAACTTTGAATATTTCAAACTCCTATGAAAAGTTTCAGGATATTTTGAAATCTAAAATAATGATAATGCTTTATTTGGCATTTTCAGAAGCTTTATTATTTATTTTTAAAATGCTATAAATGTTCAAATATTTAAGATGGCCCTTGATATATTCATGTCCATATTTATCAGACATAGGGGACATTTTAGATGGGCATTTTGAATTTGGTGGTTTTTCACATTCATTGAGTTGGTTTGATTCAAATGAATTGTTTGAGGTTTCTTTTGATCCCCATTTCAAATTGATGCAAAAATTGAAATATGATGCACACACATGCTGTCCTAGGACAACTAGCTAGGGATGTGACAAGATTGAACCTGCTGTTGATCTTGATAACCCACAACCTAAGAATAAGAGATATGATAAAAGAGACTTTGTTGCTAGGAAACATGGTAGAGAAAGAGAACCATGGTTTCAGAAACCCATGCCCTTTCCCCCTAAACCACCCAAGAAAAAAAGTATGATGAAGATTTTGAGCGCTTTGTTGAAATGCTTAGACCTGTCTTTTTACGTATGCATTTGACTGATATTTTGAAAATGTCTCCTTATGCTAAGTATATGAAAGATATTGTGAAAAATAAAATAAAAATACCAGAAGCTAAGATTTCCACCATGCTTGCTAATTATACCTTCAAGGGTGGAATACCAAAGAAACTAGGAGACCCCGGAGTACCTACTATACCATGCTCTATTATAGGAAATTATGTTAAAACTGCTTTATGTGACCTTGGAGCTGGTGTTAGTGTTGTGCCTTTATCTTTATATCGTAGACTTGATTTGAATAAGTTGACACCTACTGAAATCTCCTTGCAAATGGATGATAAATCAACTGCTTTACCCATCGGTATTTGTGAAGATGTACCTGTTGTAGTTGCGATCGTTACTATCTTAACGGACTTTTTTATCCTTGATATTCTCGAGGACGATAGTATGTCGATCATCCTTGGTAGACCCTTTTTAAATACTGCAGGGGCTGTTATTGATTGCACTAGGGCAATGTCACCTTTCATGTTAATGGTAATGAGCATACGGTGCATTTGCCGAAGAAACAACCTCAAGTTCATAGTGTCAACTCCATTGAAAAGGTTTCCACGATTATTATCGGAGGCTTTGAATTCCCTCTTCCTACTGTCAAGAAGAAATATGATATACTTATTGTTGGGGACATGCATATCCCCATTGAGATAACCTAGTGTTATTCGAAAATTCTCTCGTTCCGTGTCATTCAAATTTTTTTTGTCAATAAGACTTGATCAACCTTATTGATGGATTCTTTTTGATGAACGTGAGATGGACGAATTTAGAAAGCACTACCTTCTGTACCCAACTTTTATTGTCTGTTCCTTAGTTTCATTCTAGTAAAATGCTATTATTTTCCTGTTTTCTGTTGTATCCGTGCATTATAAAAATGACCGGAAATAGAAGTCCCCAGAATGCCCTGAAAATTTAGTATGATTTTTCTGGAATATTTAAGAATTTTTGGCACTGAGTATGCATCAGGGGGCTACACCATTGGGCCACAAGCCTGCAGGGCGCGCCCACCCCCCTGGGCGCGCCCTGGTGGCTTGTGGGTCCCACATGGGGGCCCCTCACTTATTCCAGCACCCATCCACTTCGTCTTCCTCCAGAAAAAATCCCACCATTGCTCAAACTCGTGTTTTAGCTCATCTTGCTGCCATTTTTGATCTCCTTGCTCAAAGCTCCATTTGCAAAAGTGTTTTAGGGGATTGCTCATTGGTATGTGACTCCACCAATGGTCCAATTAGTTTTTGTTCTAGTGCCTTATATATTGCAATTTTTTTTCTGTTGTGGTGACCTTTTTCTTGAGCTTGCATGTCAAATTTGTACGGTCCCAAGTAGTTCTGATGCGTGATATAGCTTTTAGGCACTTGTGGGAGTAGTTGCTACGAGTTTTGTTGAGTTTTGTTCACTTTTATTTAGAGTCACTAAAAAATTCAGAATTAATTTTCAGCAAAAGAGATGATGAGGAGATTGTTAAGAGGCTCTTCAAGCCAGGGTTTTAAAAGAAAGAAAGTGAGAAGCCTAAATACAAGATCCCTCGTACCGTGGAGGTTCATCCATGTGAATGGCCAAGTGAATCATTCTTGAGAGCGGCCGAAATTTATGAAGATTTCTATTATTTAGTAGAAAATGCAGGCATCACCGACTTCCTCCACGATAAGTGTGACCAATGCCTCTTACTCACTAATTCTTTCGTGCAAAATTTTCACTTTTATCCTAGGAAAAATTCTCCCATGGTAGAATTTCATTTATATGATGTGCCTAAGGAAATGTCACTTTACGATTTTTGCAATGTTTGCAAAATACCTTTTGAGAGCAGCATCAGTGAAACACGTCCTGGAGACATGGTGGATTTTATTCCCGCAATCACTATGGGGGAAGAGAGAGGGGTGTCGAAGGCCAGAGCAGTTAGTATACATTTTCCTGTTTTATGCTATTATTCATTATTTGCGGGTAGATGTCTACTTGGTCGAGGCGAGAGTGTAAGCCTTAGTGCTCCCGGCCTCGCTACATTGTGCCATGCTTTACTTACTGATAGAACTTTTAGTTTGGGCGCCATCGTGGCCCAACGGTTGAATTTAAACGGTTTAAAGGGTCCCATATTTGGAGGTATCTATGCATCTCGCTTAGCCAAACATTTTGAGATACCCATTAGGCTTTACGAGGAAGAGGAATTTTTGCTACCCAAGAAGTATTTAGACTATAATAGTATGGTAGCACATGATTTTATTAGAGAAAATAAGGATAGGAGGCTGCTTTACAACCTAGTATTTAGTCAGGGTACTTGTGAGATTATTACTCTGACTGCTTCTTCCTTGTTTGATATTCATTCAGGCAGGTACACTATTATGCCCGATGACAACTACCGATATTGGGGTTTGTCGCAACCCCCAGCACCTGAGCCCGCACCGGCCCTTGATCCATATCAGGACCCGGTTTTTCAGTGGGAGCCATAGGAGGTCGCTAATCAGTGGAACCCTCAGTGTCCTCTGGAGTATCCCGGAGATGGTTATTTCTAGTCGTGGCCCTAGACCAACTTAGGACAAAAGCCTAAGCTTGGGGAGTACGTATTTCTCACCGACATTACACTCATGTTCACACACTCAATTCAGTTGTCGGTGTTCATACTTTTTCATTATACTATCCATGGTAGTTTATTTCTTATTTATGCTTTCTTCTTGTGTGTTTGATTAATCTATAAGAAAATCCAAAAAAAATTATTTATAGCTTTACCTTCTAGTTGGTTTAGTTGTAGCATTAAAAGAAAACCCAAAAAGATTTCTCGTTCTTCTTTTTCTTGTTGGGAGTTTTCCCGTGTAAATAGTTTTTCTCGTTCTTGCTTTGAAACTTCTTTTCTTTGGGTCGTAAGGAGAAGACCACGATGAAATGTTAAGTGGCTCTCATATGCATTATTATTTATCTTACATAGAGCCCATGTTGCCTTGTCTTCTCCTTTGAGTTACTGCTTGTAGATTCCAACTTAGTCCAATGCACGTGCACTCTTATTATTCACATTGTTCGGTCGTGGAAGTGAAAGGCAATAATGACGATATATGATGAAATGAACGAGATGGAGAAAAGCTGGTACGAACTCTAACTATCTTGTTTTTGTAAATATGATTAGCTCATGGTCCAAGATTCAGCTCATTATGGGTTGAACATGTTTGCAATGACAATTAGAGATTATAATTATTCATGACATGCTTAATTAGCTAAGAGTTAATAATGGTTTGTTTTGAGTGCCAACATGCATATTAAAATGGTCTCCATGATGTTGGCACATGTTCACGCATGTAGTTGAAACAAAATCAACATAGCCTCCATGATGTTTATGTTCATGGTGATTTATATCCTACTCATGCTTGTATTCAATGTTGGTCAATATCAAAGCATGTTTATGACTGTTGTCGCTCTCTAGTTGGTCGCTCCCCAGTCTTTTGCTAGCCTTCACTTATACTAAGCGGGAATAATGCTTGTGCATCCATCTCCATAAACCCAAAGTTGTTCCATATGAGTCCACCACACATACCTATATGCGGTATTTATGTGTCGTCCCAAGTAAAATTTGCATGTGCCACTCTCCAAACCTTCAAACAAATATTCTGTTTTGTATGCCCAAATCGTTCATGTAGTGACTAGGGGCTGTCAATATGTTCCATCTAGGTGGGTTATTCTCATGATACGTGTTGATTCACTATCATTCACGATGAAGTGGCTGGTATTCGGGATTCCCAGTCCCATGCTCAAAAATCAAATCAAAAGTATAATAAACAAAACTCCCCCAGGATTGTGTTTGTATGGACGGTACCCATGGATTCGGCCTGCCGTGGAGTGTGATTGATTTAGTGGAGGGGGAGTAAATTTTTTACTATTCTATTTGGGAACCGCCTATAATGTATCTAGCATGGAAGATATCTAGATCTCTTATTTGTTATGTTGGCAATGAAAGCATACCGCTCAAAAATATTATTCATCCTTGTTTCAAAAATTCGAGCTCTGGCACCTCTAGAAATCAATGCTTCCCTCTGTGAAGGGCCTATCTATTTTATTTTATTGTTGAGTCATCATCCTCTTATAAAAGGCACCAGTTAGAGAGCACCACCATCATTTGTATGCTTTGCTACTAATTGATGTTGAGTATGCATGTGACTGGATCTCTTTTACCATGAATTACAATGTCTAGTCAGTCCTTGTTCTCCAGAGGTGCTCTGCATTTAGGTTTTGCGGTCTCAGAAAGGGCTAGCGAGATACCATTATTTCATATAGTATCATGATTTATTGCTCGCTAGTTTATTATGCCATTGATATGGGTAAATGTGAGGCCTAAATGTTATTGTGAATGTGGTTAGTTCATAATCTTTCCTGAAAACCTGAACATAAGTTAGACATATTTACAACAGCAAGATTAAACAGAGTTTGTAAAAGTTTTTCTTTATCACTTTTAGTTTATCAACTGAATTGCTTGAGCACAAGCAAAGTTTAAGCTTGGGGGAGTTGATACGTCTCCAATGCATCTACTTTTCAAATCTTTTGCCCTTGTTTTGGACTCTAATTTGCATGATTTGAATGGAACTAACCCGAACTAACATTGTTTTTAGCAGAATTGCCTTGGTGTTATTTTTGTGCAGAAATAAAAGTTCTCAAGTTGACCTGAAAATTTACGGAGAATATTTTTGGAATTAATAAAAAATATTGGCGAAAGAATCAACTGTAGGGGCCCACCACCTAGGCACAAGCCAGGGGGCGCGTCCACCCCCTAGGGCATGCCCCTTTGGCTTGTACCCCCCTGTCGCTCCTCCGGCCTCATTTCCACTTCTATATATTTCTATCCGGGGAGAAAAAAATGAAGAAGAAGAGTTCATCGCGTTTCACGATACGGAGCTGCCGCCACCTCCTGTTCTTCCTCGGGATACCAGATCTGGAGTCTGTTTTAGGCTCCGGAGAGGGGAAATCGACGCCTTCATCATCACCAACCATCCTTCATCACCAATTTCATGATGCTCTCCACCGTTCGTGAGTAATCTCATCGTAGGCTTGCTGGGCGATGATGGGTTGGATGAGATTTATCATGTAATCGAGTTAGTTATGTTAGCGTTTGATCCCTAGTATCCACTATGTTTTGAGATTGATGTTGCTATGACTTTGCTATGCTTAATGCTTGTAACTAGGGCCCAAGTGTCATGATTTCAGATCTGAACCTATTATGTTATCATGAATATATATGTGTTCTTGATCCTATCTGTGATAGCCCGGGACCGACGCTCCAGAAGATTCCCCTTGTGTTTCCATTCTCGGCTATGTTTGTCTGGTTGTTGCATTCATCATCGCATCATTCGCATCATCTGATTGCATCACCACCTGTTTTCGAAAACTTGCATCCGTTCCTAGTTGCCGGTTCTCTTCGTTCTTGCCGTTCCCCGTTTCGAGACCAACCACACATGCACGCGCCCGCGACATCATTTAAATAAAACCGTTTTTAAGTGCTCGCAAACTATTCTTGGATTGGGTCGAAACTTGGCGTGCGGTCTTGTTGTGTTCTAGGTAGACCACTTATCGAATTTCGTCGCGTTCCGAGTTCGTTTGATACCCCGCCGGTCAGTCGTAGCAGTGAGGTTATCGGTTATCGTCGAATGTTTCTCGGTGTTCCGAAATTCTTGTCACGGGTTGCACTTCCCTCTCTTCCCCTCCTAGCCCCATTTGCACAGCCACCGTAGCCCCCTCCGGTTCCGGTCCGTCGAATCGACATCCGACGGTCCAAAAACGGACAGCGACCGCTAACCCTAGCCTCGAAAACTATAAATAGACCACCTCCCCTTCCTAATTGGGCAGCCAACCCTAATCCCCCTCGTTCCCCTCACCAAACTAGCTCCTCTCCCTCCTCCAGCCGCCAGGCCCGGCGAAGCCCATCCGGGCCCGTCCAAGCCCGAATCGCCGTCCCCGAGCTCCCGAGCTCCTGCCCGAGCTCCATGGCGCAGCTCTCCCCGAGCCAGGCCCTAGCCGGCGCGAGCCTCGTCACCGGAGCACCCGCCACCTCGTTGGCCGTTCGCCCAAACCCTGCTCCCCGTCGCTGCCTCTTCTCCTTCCTTCCTCCTTTCTCTCTCTCTCACCCCGCCGGCTTCTCTCCCTGTGTAGGTTGCCACCGCCGATCGAGCTCGCCGCCCCAAGCCGCCGCCGGCCTCCCTCCGGCCAGATCCGGCATGCCGCCGCCGGATCCGCCTCCTCTAGTAGCCAGCCCTCGCCGTGGCCGCCACCGTTGCCTACCAGCCGCCGCAGGAGCCGCCGCCGCCCTGCTCGTTCCCGCTCGGGACCGAGCGAGGAGGACGAGAGCCTCGCTCCCGTTGACCCCGCATGCCTGTGCTGTGGGCCGGTGTGCCCCAGGCCCAGCCAGTCGGCCCAGCCATTGCTCCCTCGGCCAGCCTCCCCAGCCTGTGCCACCGAATGGGCTTGGCCCGCGAGGTGAGCCCAGCCAGCCCCCGCATTTATTTTTTTCATTAGGCATTGCATATTTAATTGCTAATATAAAATAAACCGCGCGTTAGAATAAAATGTTTTAAACATGTAAAATGCTTAGAATAAAACGTAGATTTATAATATGTCATTTGCATCCATGCTAAAAATAATTAACATGTCATTTCCTGCCATTTTGCATATATGTCATATTTGCATTTTCGCATAATTATTTAACGTGCATCGGCAATTAAGAAGATCAAGTATTAAAAATGTTCATAGCATTGGCGTCGCATTTTCATGCATGATAAAATTGTTGGCATGATGCTTGCATATTATTTGCATTAATGAAGTGCTATAAGGTGATTAGGCCTAATACTCGCATATTTAATTCTGATTAATTTTCCACATGAACCCATGCATATTATATATGTTTTCGGGGTAGAAAAATCCATAGTATTTACCTGTGCATTTAGTTTTGTCATTTGAGCATTTTGGTGCATGTCATTAATGCCGTGATGCCCTTTTGTCATTTTCGTGTGATTTAATCCGTGCATGATATGAATTAATTTTCAACATGAGAAATGTCCTTTGATATGTGCCCTAGCCCATGGACATTTTTCTTGCTATAGAAATCCATGTTTAGGTGTTACTTTGTTGTTGTCAACATGCTATAAAATTCTGCTGTTTTGAGATGCTAAAATATTTCTAAGTCTGTAATCTGTTATATTTTGCTGTCTTGCCATGCGATTTCCTGGTGATCTAGAACCCTTTTGTGGTAGGTGTAATGGAGTTAGTTGTAGGTGATGTTGTACTTTAATATGATGTTAAGTTTCATGCCATAATATACCCTGTATCATATAGTTTCACTGCTGACAATATGCCTTCGTGATAAAAACTGCACTGTCAATAACTGCTATGTTCACCAAGTCTGAAACTGTTTTCAAGTAGCCATCTTGTGAGCTTCGTACCAAGTGATCCATGCATATTTTGAATATGATATGTGAAGATGAAATGAAGTGTGTGTTATATACTACTTCCTCATGCTTAGTTTATGCATTTTAGAATAGTGTAACTTGTTGTTTTCATGTGTGCAAAATGCTATCTTGCTGTTTTGGGTAGATTTCAAGTAAAACTTGTTTTGGTGTTTGTGGTTGAACCGTAGCTCCGTTTTGGACATGCCATATATGAAACTTGCTTAGAATCTCATGTAGTTTCATAAAAACTTGCTGCATTCATGATTTGAAATGTTTGTGATTGTTAGAATTTCATGGTGTGCTTTATTGTGCTGTTTAACAAATATAAAATATGATTAGTTCAGATCTGAACCAATTTCGAAATTAACATATGAGGTCATTTCGGAAATGCTATAAGTTGTTTTCAGCCTCATTTACGTTGCCTAGATATACAGTTTCCTTATGTTTCTCCTCTTGCCATGATTAACAACATTTAATATTGTCGTGTACCTAACGTGATCAAACTAAATAATTCGAATGTGGAGTTTCGTCAACATGCAACTCCTTGCATATTGAGCTTCACTTAATGTGTAGTATTTGATTGTTGTGAATGTCATGCATTGCATTTTAAATCAGACATGCATCATATTTGTTTGCGCATCATGTCATCCATATGGTGTGGTGTTTTTCTTGTGTTGATTATTGTTCCTGGTTTGCTTCTTCTCGATAGAGTTCCGAAAGCGTTCGGAGTGTGAGGATTCATTCGACTACGTTGGCTCGTCTTCTTCACGGACTCGGTCTTCTTCTGAGCGGGATCTGAGGCAAGATGACTCATTTCCTTGGATACCATTACTATCATTGCCATGCTAGATGTCTCGTTTTCTATCACTATGTCACGCTACCTACCACTATTTGATAAGCCTCCCAACATTGCCATGAAAATCCTCTAACCCCTCCACATCCCAGCAAACCTTTGTTTGGCTATGTTACTGCGTGCTCAGCCCTTCGTATAGCGTTTCTAGTTGCAGGTGCAATTGCTTCCATGTGCCAACATGGACATTCTTTTGTTATATCACAATATTGCTGCTATTTAATTTAATGCACATATATGCTTGGTAAAGGGTGGAAGGCTTGGCCTTTTGCTCGGTGTTTTGTTCCACTCTTGCCGCCCCTAGTTACTTGTGCACCGGTGTTATGTTCCATAAATGAGAGCTCCTAACATGATCGGGGTTGTTATGGGGACCCCCTTGATTTTTGGGTTAGAATAAAGCTTGTCTGGCAAGGCCCAACATTGGCACTACATTTGCCTAATAACTAATGAACTTGCATAGGGGCTTTCCGGACCCCGTGGATAATTAATCAACCCCCGGGCCAGTGCTCCTCATGAGTGTTGGTCCAAACTAGAGCATTGTGCGGGGACAACCCAGGGCAACTCGGGAGATTTCTATCAGGCCACCGTATGCTTCGCTTGTCCGCCGTGTCCTGAGAACGAGATACGCGGCTCCTATCGGGATCGTCGACACGTCGGGAGGCCTTGCTGGATTTTTTTACCTTTCTCAAACGTCTTGAGTGAGGAACTCTGATTTTGTTCGGGCTATCTCGAGGTGTCGGATTTCCTTTGGAATTGCCTAGGATGATCACGAGATCCGTGGTTGAGGTTATTCCCGTTGTGTGTGGTTAATTTATGATGGATTAGTTGGAGCACCCCTGCAGGGTTAAATCTTTTCGAAAAGCCGTGCCCGCGGTTATGCGGCAAACTTGGATACTTTGTTTAACACTCGGTCATAGCAAACTTGAAGTAAACTCTAATAAAATACACCAACTGTGTACGTAACCGTGACTGTCTCTTCTCGTGAGTTCTTATCCGAAAGAGAACACGGTGGTGTTATGTTTGACATAAGTAGGTGTTCAGGATCAGTTAGTGATCATTACTAGTTCACGACTGTTATGCGTAGACCACCATACTTTACTTTCTGTACTCGTGAATTAGCCACTCAAATAATGCTTAGTCGCTTGCTGCAGCCTCACCACTTAACCATACCTTACCTATTAAGCTTTAATACTCTTGATACCCTTGGAAATGAGATTGCTGAGTCCCTGTGGCTCACAGATTACTATAACAATAGTTGCAGGTACAGGTAATGTGATGATTTGACGTGAGCGCATTGCTTGATTTGATTTGGAGTTCTCCTTCTTCTTCTTCCCCTTCGTCAATCTTGGACGGGTTCCAGGCGGTAGCCTGGGATAGCAAGGGTGGATGTCATTTTATCGTTTGATTTCGTGCGTAGTCGGACCCTGCTCTTCTGTATGATGTCTGAGTATGTTATTGTATTGATGTGACTCTGATGTAGCTTGTGGCGAGTGTAAGCCAATTCCATATACTCATCTCTTCGGTACATGTACTTGTAATGATATCCATTCTTGCAAACGCATCGAGATGCGCTTCTAACCCCGTCGAGGCCCTCGTGTCAAAATAAGGATAGGACCGCATCTTGGGCGTGACACTATCTTGCAAGTTGTAGACACCTATTACGAGTTATGATCTGCATCCCCAAGGGTGACAATAACTGGGATTCTTTCCGGTGATTACTGTTGACGAGGATATGTACCTAGGGTAGGGTCCTAGGCAGGCCTATATACCCTACCTAAGGACACTAAATTGGAGGACATGGAGATCAATCATAAACTTCCGGCTGGATTCCCTGAGACATTCAAGTCACTCGACAGGCTATCCACTCGGAGACTCCTTCCTCCACTCGGCAGTCACGTGTCACTTAGAAGACCTCGTTCTCACTCGACGCCAGAAGACCAAGAGTCACCATCAAGATCCCAACGGGCGTACGTTAGTCCAATCGTCATTAATAGCTTTTATTACGTACATTACTAGTAACGGCAGACTTTAACCCCATGATCGGACCCTTAGATGCTCGGTAATTATGAGGAGGGGTAGAGCACCCATAGAGGGACAAGTTCTCAAGAGACACAAGTCTACAAGTTTAGAGAACACAAGAGATTAGAGGCACAAGAGATTAGAGGTAGCAATTAGCACCCTTGTAACCGAGAGGTTTTCATCATCGTCAATACCAGACATGCAGGACATAGTCTTTTACCTCCATCGGAGGGGACGAACCTGGGTAAAACTCCGTCTCGCCCCGAACCTAAGTCCGTTCACCCGGACATCTGCCGTGACAAATCCACGACAGTTGGCGCCCACCATGGGGCTTCGCACGATGGTGTTGTGCTCTTGGAGGGTTATCTTCAGGGATCGAAAAGCCCATGGATGGTCGAATAAAGGAAGAACCGGCTCAGAAGAATCGACGTCAAACTCCGAGCTCATCAGTTTAGATTGAAAGTTTACGCAATAGCTGGGAATTACAAGTCACGGCTGACCGTGAGGAATTCGGCAAGACGGAGTCCTGATACAATTTCCATATTGAGCCGGCCATAGCTTAGGTGGCCGTGACCCACCAAAGCCAACTCTCCGATGCACAAGATCCAATACCCTGCTAAGTAAAAAAATGGGAGCTCAGTCAAAATTAGACGTGCATCCATTCGTCTGATTACTTCCACTATTATTTAATGCTGGTGTCTATATTCATCCGGCAACACAGAAACCAGGTGCTATCTATTCCATCCATTATGTTGGCATAGATAATATTTTTCAAGAGAAATTACTCTGTTTTTGTCATATGTCTTATACAGGACAATTATTCAAGTGGTACCATACCACGGAGATGAAGGCGTACAAACATCAGCCTGGACCGACGTTCGTCTGTGTTGCATTACATTCTTGATCTGGTCTTCATCAATAGACACCGTGGCCAACCCACAGTCCTTGCCGGCTTACAGCACCACCGGCGGCTTGCACGTCCGTGCTGGCTTACAACACCGTCGCCGTCTCTCGCCACCCGCGCAGGCTGACAATGCCGTGGCCGACTCTCGCCATTCGTGCCGGCTTACAGCGCCTTAGCCGTCTTTCACAACAGCACCAGTTTACAATGCCGCGACTAGTTCCTACATCTACATCAACACGCCAGTGGCTACATACACCGGTATTGAGCCGCCCAGCTGACGCGCGCAAGCCGCTGTCCGCAGTCCAATCTATATTAACATATCGGTACAATGCTCGCCCATATGAGCCGCCCAACGGAGGAGCGCAAGACACTGCCCATAGTCTAATTCTACCTCAGCATATCGGTATAGTGCTCGTCGATACAAGCCGCCCAACGGACAGGCGCACAAGTCGCCGCCATTACAGTTTGGTTCACTTCAACAACCAGCCGGGACGAACCATCGACCGGATTATTGAAACAAATCATACGGGATCATCTATAACCCGCCACGACCGACCTCAACTTTCAAGTGGAGATTCTCAAGCCGCCTCTTCGAGTCAACTTAAGACTCGGGGGCTACAGACATGGTGAGACACATTTGGTCGTTTTTAAACGAGAACCCCGGATCTTTGCAAGAGAAAACCCAATCCTGGGGGCTACTACATTATTGGTGGATAATTAAAAGTTGCCCAAGAGGACGGACCGCCATGATGCACCATTCAAACATGGGTGCCCGGATCATTGGATCATCATAAAGACACTTGGAGCTTCTGTCGTTTCTTCATACAAGATGGCGGCTTACAAGATTGATGTTGCTCCGCTATGTGACCCGCCTGCCTTACCGGTTAATCTCGCCTAGAGACCCTGAGCCGGTTCAAAGGAATTGACGGCCAATTCGATAGAGACCCTGTACCGGCTAAGATTGAGGTGACCCGCTGAACTCTTACCAGTCAATCTCACCTAGAGACCCTGAGCCGGTAAGAAATTGACGGTCAATCTCGCCTAGAGACCCTGAGCCGGTTCAAAAAATTGACGGCCAATCTCGCCTAGAGACCCTGAGCCAGTTCAACCAATTGACGGCCAATCTCGCCTAGAGACCCTAAGCCGGTTCAAGCAATTGACGGCCAATCTCGCCTAGAGACCCTGAGCGGGTTCAAGAAATTGACGGCCAATCTCGCCTAGAGACCCTGAACCGGTTCAAGAAATTGACGGCCAATCTCGCCTAGAGACCCTGAGCCGGTTCAGGAAATTGACGGCCAATCTCGCCTAGAGACCCTGAGCCGGTTCAAGAAATTGATGGCCAATCTCGATAGAGACCCTGAACTGGTGTGAGTTCAAACATCGAGTCCACCCAGAAGAACCATCATATGAGTTTTTTGAGGAAAATCAAGATCATCATGCATTACATCACATATTGCATCATACATTGCATTGCATCATACATTGCATCATATTCACATGTCATGCCGGCTTATCAAGCCGGGTCAGAGCAAGATTATGAAAGAAGGAGCAATGTTATAACATCTCTGGGTTGTGCTTTGTCAAAGCCGCCCTTACAACAATACATAATATATTCTGTCTTGTTCATTTTTGCAGGTTTTATCTCTTAAGATGAGCCGCCGTTAAAGTATTCTGCAAAACCAAATGGATTTTTTAATAGCCAACATGGCTGGATCTTCATGGTTTATCATAACCAGTAATAAATGATTGGGATTTTTTCAAACCAGCTCGGAGAAATTATTATCTTTCAAGAGCCGCCCTATCAGATATAATGCCATGTCATCTAATTGGCCGGTTCTCGGATTTCTTTAATTGTGCTATGTAGTAATCTACAACACTCACGGATTTCTCAAACTTATATTTGCCGGGTTGCACCGCAACCACGAGCAGGAATGTCATGTCAAAGACAAAGGAATTATTCCAAGATATTCATTCCGGGTTATATTACGACCACGGTCAAAGATTCATTCAACAAATTATGGTGAGACGTATTATTCTCACATAGTCCCGAGTCGCCGCAGGCAGACGAGCCGACACTTGGGGGCTACATTATCCAAGTCCAAGTTTATATCAATTATGCAAGTCCCATGTTGTTGCAAGCATGCACCATGGCACTTGGGGGCTAATGCAAGCCGGTTTTCAAACCATTGCATTGTTAGCAAGATCATATTATCTCAAGGAGATGAGCCGGCCCTTCTATATTTTTCTAAAAGTCCCAGCCAGTAATTCTTACTGACCTGACACTTGGGGGCTACAATATTCAGTTGTTCCAACATATTGAGAGATTCAAATTGAAGACCCGGCGCATTACATACTGATGAGTCGGCCCTTGGGGGCTACACCCGCCGAAGCGTTCTGATGAGCCGGCCCTTGGGGGCTACACCCGCCGAAGCTTTTCTAATGAGCCGGCCCTTGGGGGCTACACCTGCCGAAGCATTATAAGATATAAGGCAATCATAAGTCCTAGGTTGCTGAAGGCAGGACAACCCGACACTTGGGGGCTACACAGTCCAAAATGTTATTTGCAAAGCACCAAGTTATCATGGATAATCTCGGAGCTTGGGGGCTACAGGTAATATGGACATATCAAAAACTTTGAGGAGAATTTTCAAGATATTAAATATGGAGTTCAGTTGTTAGGCCTGGCGTCACCAACACTTATGACCCGGTGTTATCAAAAGATCATAAACCCGCCAGAGTTTATATAAGCCGCCCTGCTTCACAACAATTGAAGTCCGGTTCTACATCAGATGGATTTTCATCCCAATATTTCTCAAGTCAGCAGGATTCTAGTTATTTTACCCGGAGTCACCAACGATAATGACCCGACATCATCAATGATTATGACCCAGTGGAGATGACCCGCCAAGAGTATTGGAAGCCGAATCAATGGCATATGGGTGTTCTATTCTCAATATTTTTCAAAAGACATTGACAAGCAAGATGATTACCAAGACGACTCATTCATATGGAGAAAATACCCGGATTTCTGAGAAGCCATTTTATAAGCCGGCCAAAGGAGCAAGCCGTCCACTTAACATATTTGTTACTCTTATTTCAGGAGCTTACCATGAATAAATTCAAGCTAACCTGGGGGCTAATGACGGGGATATATCCCATGGTATGACCCGGCCTGGCGACTCACAGGAGACCCGTTAAAGACATGACATCTTATTTATGACCCGGCAAGCGGGTCACAGGATGACCAAGCCCAAGACCCGGCGGGTGAGCCGGCGCCAGGCGGCTCACAAGATAAGGCCACGGCGAAGGCCCACAATAGAGAAGGATTCCCTTAAAGGAAATAAGACCCGGAGTAGGATTCATGAGAGACTAATCCTAATCCTACTCCTAGTAGGACTCTATTTGTAAACCTACCCTCTCCACTTATATAAGGAGGGGTAGAACACCCCTAGAGGGACAAGTTCTCAAGGGACACAAGTCTAAAAGTTTAGACAACACAAGAGATTAGAGGCACAAGAGATTACAGGTAGCAATTAGCACCCTTGTAACCGAGAGATATTCATCATCATCAATACCAGACAAGCAAGACATAGGCTTTTACCTCCATCGGAGGGGACGAACCTGGGTAAAACTCCGTGTCTTCTCGATTCCGATCAACCCCTTCAAGCCGCCACGTAGTTGCGTCTCGCCCCGAACCTAAGTCCGTTCACCCGGACATCTGTCGTGACAAATCCACGATAGGCAGCGAACTCTATATAAGCATTCCCTCCCCTCTAGCACAAGGGTTCACAACCATTGTAATCTCTATATTCCACATGACATAAGCTCCTGAGCACTGAGACGTAGGGCTGTTACCTCCACGAGAGGGGCCTGAACTCATACATCCGTGTGTACACCCTTGCCGTAGCTAGGACTCTACCCTCTCCTTACGTACTCCTACCATCTACTGTCAGGCTCGTTCCCACGACAGTTGGCGCCCACCGTGGGGTAGGCATCTAAGAGACTTCCGGCAAGGTTGCATTTTCCATCCTTCGACATGTCTTCCGGCGGTGTTTTTGCTCTGGGCCACGAGATCCGTTTCGGAGCGCTCACCTTCATCGCCGATGATTCAGCATCGCTCCAGGAAGTGCCTCTCAATGTCGAGGCGCTCCTGGTCCGCGGGGCCGTGCATTTCCGTGTGAGCTCCTGTGGAGTGTTGCTGTGTCAGCCTTCGACTCCTTACACGTTGGCTTCCCTCGCTGTTCGCAGTTGCAAGCGGTCCGGCCACTCACGACTTCAGCGCTGGGTCAAACACGCAGTGGCGCATCAAACTTCTCTACAGATTGCAGCACTCGAGCCCACCAAGTCCCTTCATGGCGTGTTCGAGTCGGATTCCGATCCGTCCGACGTGCCTTCCGAGTGCGAAAGTTATGATCCCGCAGCGGAGGTCTTGATGGCGGGCTCTCATCAGAGTTCGCTGCCTGGCTTCGGCCATGGCAGGCACGAGGTTGGCGGTCCGTCGAATGAGCAGCCGTGCCGCGAGGAGGAGGTTCTTCATACTCCCATCGTTGGCGCGACTGCCAAGGCTCAAGCTTTGGAGGCCGCACGTATTCGTGTGGAAGAACTCCATGCAGAACTTGACGAGCGCGCCCGCCAGCACCCGCATGCCTCAGTCAACGTCAGCAACAGTTGTTTCCGTCTGGATCTCACGATGATGTTGAGGTATATCGAACTCCTGTGTAAAATGTTGCTGCCGCTGCTAGGATAGCAGATTCCATTCAGCCGTCCCGGCCAGAGGCTGGAAGAGGGTTGATGCAGATCAGAGCACTGTTAGATGCAGCGCAGCGGCACAATTCAGTAGTTTCTTAGTCCCGCAACACGATACATACCAATTCACCTAGGGCAGAGACGGTTCAGTCGGCACACAGCCCTGGATCGCCCTTGCTCCGTCGGGGCGGAGGTTTCCGTGAAGAGCAGGTCAGAGATCAGTTTCACCACGAAGACCACCATCGAGTGCCCACTCCTCCGCGGAGTGGTCCGTACGTGCCCCGGCGCTAGGACGATAGGCGCTCCTTCGGCGACGAGCGGAATGCGGGCTTTGACGCCCGCGACCTCCTCGTATAGAAGCAGATTGACAAGAGCAGATCCCACAGAGAAGGACACGACAGAGATTTTCCGAGTGGTAGCTCAGCTGTGGTTTCTGGTCCTGAGTGTTTCAGTAGAGCCATACGTTCTACAGAGATTCCCCCCAACTTCAGGTTGGCGGCGGGGATCAGGAAGCTTACTGGTGAAACAAAGCCAGAGACTTGGTTAGATGATTACTGAGTGGCTGTGCAAATTGGTGGCGGAAATGACAATGTTGCCATGAAACACCTATCCTTGATGTTAGATGGTCCAGCTCGAGCTTGGCTGAATCATTTGGCTCCTTCCAGTATACATTGCTGGGAGGATCTTACCCGAGTGTTTGTCCGATTTGGTTTTTACTAACCACGAGCTAATGAGATGGCTAAAGACATCGTTGATCATTGTGATGGTTGCCAGTTCTATGCAAATTTGTCACACAAGCCGGCATCTGCCCTGAAGACAATTCCTCTTGTCTGGCCGTTTGCTGTTTGGGGACTCGACATAGTTGGACCTTTTTGACCCGGAAAAGAAGGATTCACTCACTTATTGGTAGCAGTCAACAAATTCACCAAGTGGATAGAAGCCAAGCCAATCACGAAACTGAACTCCCGCATGACAGTCACATTCATGAGGGAGATAATTTATCGATACGGCATTCTGCACAACATCATCACGGACAACGACACTAATTTTGACTCGGAAGAATTCAAGAACTTCTGCAACTCCCAGGGCACTCGGGTAGATTATGCATTTGTTTCTCACCCACAAACCAATGGGCAAGTCGAACGAGCCAATGGCCTCATATTGCAAGGTCTTAAGCCTCGTCTAATGCGCGTCCTGGATCATGCCGTTGGTGCCTGGGTAACTGAGCTGCCGTCTGTGTTGTGGGGCCTGAGAACTACTCCAAATAGGTCGACTAGACGGACTCCCTTCTTCCTGGTCTATGGTGCTGAATCCGTTTTGCCGAGTGACTTGTTCCACAATTATCCTCGAGTGGAGCTATATTCTGAGGCTGAAACTGAACAGGCCAGACAGGACGGTGTAGATCTTCTAGAGGAATGAGAGATGGCTCTGATCTAGACTGCTACCTATCAGCAGGACCCGTGGCGCTTCCATGCGAAGAATATCAAGAATCGGTCGTTTCATGAAGGAGACCTGGTGCTCCGAGTGAATCAACACCGACCTCACAAACTTGCTCCTGCATGGGAAGGTCCTTTCGTCGTCACTAAGGTGCTAAACAACGGAGCCTATCATCTGTACAATCTCATGAAGCGGATGGACGAGCCACGAGCCTCGAATGCAGATCTGCTCCGGCGTTTTTATACTTGAGACAGAAGAATTCCCCGATGTAATAACAGTACTTCATCAATGCAATTCACATTTCTGCAATATATATGTTGTTGGTTCCAATCATACAGCTACATTCTTGGGAATACTCCGAGTGATGAGATATCCTCACGCTCGGGGGCTTAGCTGCGAACATGCTTTTGCCTAAGTTAAAAACCCTGTCGGGTGGATAGCAGTCCATTCACTCAACGGCCTATTGCGAATTCGTCTTCGCTTAGGTTCAAATAGACTCCAAGTGATGAGCAATCCTCACACTCGGGGACTTAGCTGCAAACATGCTTTCACCTAAGTTAAAAACCCTGTCGGGTGGAGAGCAGTCCATTCACTTGACGGCCTATTTGCGAATTCGTCTTCGCTTAGGTTCAAATATACTCCAAGTGATGAGAAATCCTCACACTCGGGGGGCTTAGCTGCGAACATGCTTTTGCCTAAGTTACAAACCCTGTCGGGTGGATAGCAGTCCATTTATTCGACAGCCTATTTGCGAATCCGTCTTCGCTTAGGTTCAAATATACTCCAAGTGATGAGCAATCCTCACACTCGGGGGCTTAGCTGCGAACACGCTTCGCCTAAGTTAAAAACCTTGTCGGGTGGATAGCATTCCATTCACTCGACAACTTAGCTGGGAATCGACATTCGCTTAAGTTCTAAACTACTGCGAGTGATGAGCAATCCTCACACTCGGGGGCTTAGCTGCGAACACGCTTTGCCTAAGTTAAAAACCTTGTCGGGTGGATAGCATTCCATTCACTCGACAACTTAGCCACGAATCGACATTCGCCTAAGTTCTAAACTACTCCGAGTGATGAGAAATCCTCACACCCGGGGGCTTAGCTACGAACACATTTCGTCTAAGTTAAAAAACAAATTCAGTCGAACAAATGATTGAAAGTCAAATACGAATAAAATCCAAAGGTTAAACCATGGATAAACGTTTCGTAAAGAAGCAAATGTGCTTAGGCCTAAGGCCTGAATGAAGTTTTAAGGATACAATTCCACTCAGCATACCGAGGCGAATAAAAGTATTTCTTTCAAAGACCAAGTTTTTAAGCACCTAATGGACTGGCTGTCTCGACAAAAGTGTCCAAGCCGATGCCATCAGCGATTCTAGTGGCTACCTCAATGATGGTTTTCATGAAGTCCTCAAACTAGAGTTTCTTCGTGTTTACTACCTGGAGCTCCTTCAGCTTCTCTTCCCTCACGTCCCTGCAATGGACCCTGACAAGTGATAACGCCACGTTGGCCCCGCAGCGAGCAGTAGATTTCTTCCATGCCTGCACTTGACTGGGAAGTTCGTTCAGGCGAGCCATCATGGAGTTAAGGTTGAGCTGAAGAGTGTCCTCAGGCCATAGCTCCTTGTCGATTCTTTCCATTGCAGATTTCAGTCGGGAAATATATGCCTAGATGCCTTGGAGCCGAAAGCTGAGTCTAAGCATGTTCATGGCCACTACATCTGCGACAGGTGACTTAGTGGGATCCAGATTAGGTTCAACCTCCTCTGTCTCCTTCTCGAAGTCTTGGCAGAATTCTGTTGAAAAGTTGGAATGCGAGGGGAGTTGGTGAGCTACGACCTCCAAAGATTTAATAAATTTCAGTCGACAAGAAACACTCACCGTCGAGCAGGATATACATCTTCCTCGAAAATTCGCCCAAGTGCTTCTCCAGGCCATTGCTCCTTTTGTTCAGCTGCTCGGCCCTTTTGACGAGGTTCACGCGCTCCTGCTTCAGCTTCGTGTTCTCCTCTTCCAGCTTCTTGGCGGCTGCCAGCTTCCGATTCGCAGCTTCGGTCTTGTGCCTGGCTACCCATTGGGCGTCGGCGAGTGTTTTGTCCTTCTCCTCCAGTGCCTTCTTCATGGAATCTAAAGAAACAACATTGTTGAGTCGCGATTGGAGTCGGCGGTTTTCATTGCGCATGTCTGTTCGAGTGAGAGTACTCGGTTCAAAACATGAAAAGTGAAGATGGGAATGCAGAAAGTCAATAATAGTACCTTCCAAAGACTTCAGCTCAGCACGCGCTTGCTCCAAAGCATTGTTAGAGGCTTCCATATCCACACACAGTTGGTTCCTTTCATCCTCCAGATATTTGTACTGCGTCCCAAGTTCGCAAGCCCTCTGAAACCAACAAAAGAAAGAGGCTCAATTGACAAGTAATGCCAAGGACGGTTGACCAGTCTATGAACACCATCGAATGACTGTCTTACAACCTTGGAACAATGTCACATATTGGTTGACCTATGATGTCCATCAAGCCCATGTCCAGGGGAAGAAGAATTCAAGCAAAAAGTCCACTCGACATGTCAAGTGGCTCTGGCGCTCCGCACGCCGTAAACAAATTCAAAGTGGTCTCTATTAAGACACCTGCCAGTGCAAGCACTCGACAGCAGCCTCGGGGACTACACCCAGTGGGTGCACTTAGAGTGCCCCCACTGAGGTGGTTAACTCTCAATCCGTCGAGTAACTCGTCAGAAAAAATGCACTCGACATGTCGAGTGACTCCAGTACTCCGCGTACAACAAGTTTTCAAGACTACTGCTTATAGTCTGCGATTAACAGTAGCCTCGGGGACTACACCCAGTGGGTGCACTTAGCATGCCCCCACTAGTTATTAAAACATTCGACAAGGTTAGCCCTGTCAGAACATCCACCCGTCACTCGACCCGTCGAGTGACGCACTTCCCTGCTCTGTGAAGTTCAATCTATCCTTATGAAGCGTCATATCATGGTTTGTCAATAATATCCATGAAACCTGCAAGGTAGCTTTGGAGTGGTGCGATCCAAGGTGAAATGTATCCCGTATACAATAAAATCTAAGACCCCTGCTGGTGCAAGCACTCGACAACGGTCTCGAGGACTACACCCAATGGGTGCACTTAGCGTGCCCGCACTGGATCTGCCAATTCTCGATTAGTGGAGTGGCAGAAACATCCATCACTGGAATATCGGTCACTCTGCGAAGTGCAGTCTATCCTTATGCAGTGTCATATCATGGTTTGTCAATAATATCCATGAAACCTACAAGGTAGCTTCGGAGTGGTGTGATCCAAGGCGAAATGTATCCCGTATACAATAAGCTCTAAGACCCCTGCCGATGCGAGCACTCAACAGTGGTCTCGGGGACTACACCCAGTGGGTGCACTCAAAGTGCCCCCACTAAGACGGTTAACTCTCGATCCATCGAGTAACTCACCAGGAAAAAAATGCACTCGACATGTCGAGTGACTCTAGTACCACGCGTACTATCGACCCAAATCCTACTCGACTACGACCCGACCAATTCGAGTGGAGAAATTTCAAACGTCCTACGAGTGGATAATAAGCACCCACTGGGTGTACAGTTAAGAAAGATAGGAATTCAATCATAAATGTACTTACAATCGAACTTAATCGGACATTGGTGCGGAGGGCTGCGCTAACATTGTAAGCCAGCTTGCTGGCCTCGTATGCCTCCTTGGTTCGCAGCATTATTTGCTCCGCCTGGACCATAGCCTCCTTCGCAGCTCCGGTATGATCTTCCGGGACGCGATGCAGAGAGAAAGCCGTCAAAGGCGGGATTGGCATAGTTGCTGGGGCAGCAGATGCAGTCTGAGCTGGTCCGGTGGAGTCGATGTCACGATAGTTGAGATAGCTGGAGGGGCATTCGACAGAAGTACTGCAGGATCAACTCTGATCTGTGTCGAGTCACCTATCCCCTGGGAGGACTTTGCAGTCAAACGCCGAGGCATCTGCACTGATGAAGCTCTTCAAGTGCCGGTGCGCGAAGCGTCTAGGTGTTCCTCATCATCTTCCAGCTGGATGATCTCTGCAACATCAACCAACAGTGTTAACCTTTGCAAGTGATGAATCCCATTCGGATGAATCAAGAACTTATTAACCTCTATGTGAAGTGGCAGCGTCAGCAGTGTCAATGTCCATCGCCGGCCCTCCGCCTCGATAAGGTGAGGTTACAGACGTAGCATCTCTGACGAATTGAACAACACTCGGTTAGATACAACTCAAGACCACAGTCGACAGAAAGATTTCGGAAATAAATACTTATGTGGAGATGATAGGTATCGCCATCCTCATGCGAGGCAGAGCCTTGCGAGGTTTGGTCGTGACTTGCTTGGGCTACTTGGCCAGCCTCTCACTCGACTCAACAGTTGAAGGGCGACTCCGCTTCGGGTTTTCCTTGCTAGGGCCTGGAGACCTGTCCTCAACAACTGACGGATCCTGGCGGGACTTGGTGCGGCCTTCACGTCGGGGAGGTGACTCGACTTCTTCCTCTTCACCAGAGTCCTCGTATTCCTCCTCAGAGTCAATGGGACCGTCACCATCCACGCTACCACCCTCACTCACTACACCACCTTCAACATTGTTCCCGTTGGGAACGGGCGAGTGCATGTGCATCCACTCCTGCATGATTCAAGCAAAGAAGCCAGTTCATAAATCAATGTATCACTCGACAGTACAAGTACATCAGTCGACACTGGGCAACTCACCAGATTCTTCGGCGGGTTTTCAGCCGAGTAAGGTCGGATCCTCTTGGCTCCCAAAGGGTTGTCGTAGGCTCCAGTGATGCTGTAAAGTCATTGCTCGACAGTTTTTTGTGGAACCTCTTCTGGGTGCGCCCTGGTCGAGTCCTCAGGGCCCGCATAGTGCCACATGGTGTGATCTCTAGCTTGGAGCGGCTGAATACATCGACTGACAAACGTCTCCAACAGATCCATGCCGGTCACCCCACCCCGGATCAACTGCACCACCGCCTCAACCAAGATTCCCGTTTGGACATGTTCATCTTCGGTCACCCTCAGAGACTTGGGGACAGCTGGACGGTCAGGTGTATAGGGGGGAAGGCCAGTCGACATGTTGGGCGATGCTATATCTTTGCAGTAGAACCAAGTCGACTGCCAGCCTCTAACAGACTCGGGAAAAGTCATGGCAGGGAAGGAACTACGGGCTCTTTCTAAAGTCCTAAACCTCCACACAACTGAAGCACATGAGTCTTCCCATCAGCAGGGAGAGCTTTCTTCACGGTCTAGGATCTGACCGTGAAGATGTGCTTGAATAGCCCCCAATGAGGAGAGCAACCCAGAAAACATTCACACAAAGTGACGAAGGCAGACAAGTATGCAACCGTATTCGGTGGGAGATGATGCAGCTGGGCACCAAAGAAATCCAGGAATCCTCTAAAGAACGGGTGGGGTGGCATAGAGAAACCTCTTTCAACATGGGAGAGAAGGAGGACCTGCTCCCCATCCGTGGCTCCGGCTCGCACGCTCCCTCCGGCAGCCTCCAAGCGCCGTCCGCCATGAGCCCGTCAGCGACAAGGCCCTCCATGTCCTCCCGAGTGACTACGGAGGGAGGAAAGTCCCCCTGCATCCACCCTGCTGGCGCGGTGAACCGAGCGGCCGAGGGCTTCTTTCCCTTGAGCTTTGTCGCCCCCTTTTTAGCTTGCTCCAGCTTCTCTGTGATGCCCTTCGTCATGATCGCAGCGGCTCTCGTCGGAGAGGAACAAGATGAGGAGCTAGAGATAGAGGAGGCGGAGGAAGAGAGGGAGTTCTGGGAATAGTACTGTGCGAACCATATCGCTCCGAGATTTATATCTCGCCGAGTACCTTCGCTGACTAGTGGACCCGCGAGATCACCATGCATGCCAGCCGCAGTCCGCATCCAGTACGAGGTGAAATGACCACACGGAGATTGAGGCATTATGCTCCCACTTGCCCTGATCGTGGCGTCATCATCGCATGCGCGCGTGCTTTCCAAATTTCCGTATCCCGCAAAACCCGGGTCTGACAAACCGACCCATCACCTCCAAAGATGCTTTCAGTTCACTCGGAGCAAAATAGGCATTGAACATCCACTCAGACACTTTTAAGGCTGAATGGATCCGGGCAAATGGAGAAGAATTCAATCGACGCAAGTTTCGTTGAAGCCCCGAATATCATTCGGAACATTCGACGTCTGGAGCCTGAATTGACGTCAATACTCAGATTTCAGTCAACACAAGTTTCATTGAAACCCCGAATATCATTCGAAAGATTTGATGCCCTAATTCGAGATTGGCATTGATACCCCCATTTCACCACTCAAACCCCAATCCATTCGGGGGCTAATGATCAGGATATGTACCTAGGGTAGGGTCCTAGGCAAGGCCTACATACCCTACCTAAGGACACTACATTGGAGGACGTGGAGATCAATCATAAACTTCCGGCTAGATTCCTTGAGACGTTCAAGTCACTCGAGAGGCTATCCACTCGGAGACTCCTTCCTCCACTTGGCAGTCGCGTGTCACTCGGAAGACCTCGTTCTCACTCGACGCTAGAAGACTAGGAGTCACCATCAAGAGCCCAATGGGCAGACGTTAGTCCAATCGTCATTAATAGCTTTTATTACGTACGTTACCAGTAACGGCAGACTTTAACCCCACGATCGGACCCTTAGATGATGGGTAATTATGAGGGGCAGCGAACTCTATATAAGCCGCCCCTCCCCTCTGGCACAAGGGTTCGCAACCATTGTAATCTCTATATTCCACACGACATAAGCTCCTGAGCACTGAGACGTAGGGCTGTTACCTCCACGAGAGGGGCCTGAACTCATACATTCGTGTGTACACCCTCGTCGTAGCTAGGACTCTGCCCTCTCCTTACGTACCCCTACCATCTACTATCAGGCTCGTTCCCATGACAACTGTAGTTTGAGGAGTTCATGTATTCACTAAGTGCTAATGCTTTGGTCTGGTTATCTATTAAAACGAGGCCTTAATATCCCTTAGTTTCCATTAGGACTCCGCTGCCACGGGAGGGTAGGACAAAAGATGTCATGCAAGTTCTTTTCCATAAGCTTTCCATAAGCACATATGACTATATATGGAATACATGCCTACATTACATTGATGAATTGGAGCTAGTTCTGAGTCACCCTATTTTATAACCGTTGCATGATGAATGCCATCCGACATAATTATTCATCACTGATCCATTGCCTACGAGCTTTTCACATATTGATCTTTGCTAAGTTACTTTTCCGTTGCTACTGTTACAATCACTAAAACTGCTACTATCGCTTTGCCACCGTTACCGTCACTTCCATATTACTTTGCTACTGAATACTTTGCTGCAGATATTAAGTCTTTTAGGTGTGGTTGAATTTACAACTCAGCTGTTAATACTCGAGAATATTCTTTGGCTCCCCCTGGTGTCGCATCAATAAATTTGGGTTGAATACTCTACCCTCGAAAACTGTTGCGATCCCCTATACTTGTGGGTTATCAAACAACTAGTAGCATCACTAGAGTAATATCTACTTTAGTAGAGAACATGTCCACAATCAGCTTGAATGCTAGCAAGTTACCATCAAGTGACACTTCTAATAAGGCAGAGACACTAAAGATGTCCACAATCAGCTTAATGTAAGAAACTGTACCATATAAAAAATAGGGACAAGATTGTTTGTAACAATTTCTAGGGAGAACCACCATAAGCCCTAGAGCACCATCCCTTTCCCAAAGCTTTATCACTCCATGATTCTATCATTCAGCATAGAAATGTGAGTACTAAGCGGCAATGATGGAAAAATAATCTGAATGAGTCCTACACCCAAAGATTTAACAAAAAAATGCCTAGGAAATTTATCAGCAGTTCATCAAACCGATCCACTGTCACGGCTTAGACAACCATTGTATCCAAAGAGTCCCTACATTCAGTGCTACAACTTATTTTGGGACGGAGAGAGTACTTTACAAGGGTTGGGACAGCCACATATCCATGGATTTCGAGTCGCGCGACTAGTCGTCGACTAGTCGATGAGCCGCTAAATGTCGACTCATGACTCGAGTCGTGATGTGTCAAAACTGCAGGCCCGAGTTTTTGCAAGTCACTATCCTAGAACGACTCATCGACTCGAAAACCATGCACGGATCTAAACAACTTATAACCTTAGCTTGTTGTCGCATTCCTGCTTTCACCATAGACTTGGACACCACTTCTAGCTGCATTAGAAGCAAGGACTTTTAAGCAATTAACCAAAATATCATTGGTATATATAATATAAGAACGAGTAAACTGTAGCTGGTATTTATACTTTTAGTCTTCAGGAACAGAAAACCACTAAAATATGTAAAATATTTGTTTCAATTTTGGACTACACCTTTTCTCTTGTGACATACTGATATAATGATTATGCCATTTTGTATCAGAAGAAAGCCGATGAGGTGCGAGTTACATATCACAAAGGCATCAACAATCGGATAAGAAAATATAATCAAAATAGCTCATGAAAATTGACAATTCTCAAGATTTTGTTAGGAGAAGAACTTTGCATAATTTTTAGACTCTAAGCTGTTCATATTTGTGTGGAGATATCGCTCACAATATTTATCTTTGGCAGATGGAAAATAAATGAAAGGGAAAATCATCAACATGGCTTTTTTGTAACGAAACATGGCCTACATTCTAAGAATCTTCCATATGACATCGTATACCCGAGCCTTTTCTTTTTTCTTTTCCATACTAAATTTTAGACCTGAAATAGGAACCAACTCTTACACCTGAAATAGGACTATATATTTTTGCTATTATAGCTGATAAGGACAAACTCAACAATATGGCTTCTCAAGCATATGACAAGTTGGAGCAACAAAGCTTTACAGAATACACACATAACTGAACTAATGCTCACGGCTTAAACCATGTGAGTTGCGGTGTATATTGGTTAATTAGAGGTAACAGTTCCATTAGGTTATCAGAATACTAGAGAAGTTTATGAAAGAAAATCACTTCAGAATTATTTTACTATAACGGTTATTTGCTACAAAAGATTTAGTTGGTGCGTTGTGATCGTGAGTGTCCTTGTTCTACTCTGGACATACATACGTAGAAACAAACATGTGATAGCATATTGATCCATACATACAGGTGATGAACTAAATGATGATAGAGGCATTGTGGTGCTCACAGCTAGCTAGTGTAGAGGAAGTGGTGGTGCAACCCGTGGTTCAACCAGTCGTTTAGCTCGACAGGTCTGGCATGGAGCAACTCTACCAGCACCGCACCATCTGTCATCCAAAGCAACATGTGTTGCATGGTTGTACCCCGAGAAGGTGCAGGATCCATGAAGAAGAGGAACACTCAATGTCGATGCAACTCGAAGTTGACCCGCTTGAAGTCGATGCCACGAAGAAGACGCCATCGGGGACGAACTCCTCAGAAGACAGGCAGCTAGCTACTCTCACAGCCTTACCCTCTCAGCGGATCTGGGCGAGGAGGATGCGATGACGATGGGGGAAGTGGCGATGAGGAGAGACAAATGGGGCGGCATCGATGACGCACAGAGCGGCCATATCCGGTAACATCAACCACAAGTGCGTCCAGACAGCCAGATCCGGCCATGACCAGGCCGGGCCGCTTCAGCTCGGCCGAGGAAGATAGGTAGGGCGTCAGTGGCTCTCCGTGTCAGTTGGGTGCTCGGCGGCACTGTCGTGGGTGGTTGGGGGTGACGAATGCGGTGGTCGGGGTGGAGAGCGGTCAGCGGCGGTGGGGTGGTAGGGGCCGACGACGGATCTGGCTGGTCGGAGGACGGCTAACCACACTGGGATGGTTGGGGGCGGTGGTGCTTGCTGGTGCTGTTGTGAGGTGGTTGCGAGCGACAACAATGGTGGTGGGGGTGGGGACCGACGGCAGGGCAGTGGGAAGGGGGGCGATGGAGGTAGTATGGTTGGCTGGAGGACAACCGATGATGGATGCGATCTCGTCATGGGTAGGAGTGGGGCATCGATTTGGGGGCGGCTATTGTTTGGGTGGAGGGTTGGCGCATCTATAATTCAGTTGGGCCGGAAAATTTTGTCTCTCACGCGCTTTCCCTCGCCAGCGCGCGCTCAGGCTCGATAATTTTTTGGTCTCAAGCCCAAAAAGGTCCACGGCAGTAAATGGGCCAGCTTTGAGTTGTCCTGGCAGATAATGTGCCTTAAAATGTACTGACAGTGCGTGTTCCCTTGTTGTTTAGATTCTAATAACGATAGTTTTTGTGCCTCGAGGTACTTGTGCCGACAGTAACCAATGTGTCGACAGTTCATTTGCCCTTGTTCAGCTTGTTCTCCCGGCAGTTAACTGCCTCCAATTAAGTGTTGTGGTGTAGTGCCGGTACTCGAAAACTAAGGTGACAAGTGTGGAACAAAACACCAAGCAAAATGCCAAGCCTTCCACTATTTACCAAGTGTATAGATGCATTAAATTAAATAGCAAGAATATTGTGATATCCCAAAGATATCCATGTTATCACATGGAACAACCTGCACCTGCAACTAGCAATGTTATAAGAGGGGGGATGACCAAGCGGTAACATAGCCAAACAATGGTTTGTTGGGAAGGTGAAGGGTTAGAGGCTTATCATGGTATTTTGGAAGGCTTGACAAACAAGTAGAAACAAGACAACTAGCATGGCAATGATAGTACTGATATCTGATATGTCTCCATTGTATCCACTTTTCCAAACTCTTTTGCCCTTGTTTTGGACTCTAATTTGCATGATTTGAATGGAACTAACCCGGACTGACGTTGTTTTCAACAGAATTGCCTTGGTGTTATTTTTGTGCAGAAATAAAATTTCTCGGGTTGTACTGAAAATTTACAAAAAATATTTTTGGATTTAATAAAAAATACTGGCGCAAGAATCAACCAGAGGGGGCCACCTACAGGCCACAAGCCTGCTAGGCGCGTCCACCCCTTGGCCGCGCCTAGCAGGCTTGTGGGGCCCTGTGGCTCCTCCGACCTCATCTCCAACTCCATATAACCCTATTCGTGGAGGAAAAAAATCAGAGGGAAGAGCTCATCGCGTTTCACGATACAGAGCCACCGCCACCTCCTGTTCTTCCTCGGGACACCAGATCTGGAGTTCGTTTTGGGCTCCGGTGTGGGGAAATCGACGCCATCATCATCACCAACCAACCTTCATCACCAATTCCATGATGCTCTCCACATTCGTGAGTAATTCCTTCGTAGGCTTGCTGGATGATGATGGGTTGGATGAGATTTATCATGTAATCAAGTTAGTTTTGTTAGGGTTTGATCCCTAGTATCCACTATGTTCTGAGATTGATGTTGATATGACTTTGTTATGTTTAATGCTTGTCACTAGGGCCCGAGTGCCATGATTTCAGATCTGAGCCTATTATGTTTTCACGAATATATATGTGTTCTTGATCCTATCTTGCAAGTTGTAGACACCTATTATGAGTTATGATCCGCATCCCCCAGGGTGACAATAACTGGGATCCTTTCCGGTGATTACTGTAGTTTGAGGAGTTCATGTATTCGCTAAGTGCTAATGCTTTGGTCCGGTTCTCTATTAAAAGGAGGCCTTAATATCCCTTAGTTTCCATTAGGACCCTGCTGCCACGAGAGGGTAGGACAAAAGATGTCATGCAAGTTCTTTTCCATAAGCTCGTATGACTATATATGGAATACATGCCTACATTACATTGATGAATTGGAGCTACTTATGTGTCATCCTATGTTATAACTGTTGCATGATGAATGACGTCCGACATAATCATCCATCACCGATTCATTGCCTACAAGCTTTCCACATATTGAGCTTTGCTAAGTTACTTCTCCGTTGCTACTGTTACAATCGCTATAAAACTGCTACTGTTACTTTTGACATCGTTACCATTACCTCCATACTACTTTGCTACTAATACTTTGTTGTAGATATTAAGTCTTTCAGGTGTGGTTGAATTGAAAACTCAGCTTCAAATACTCGAGAATATTCTTTGGCTCCCCTTGTGTCGAATCAATAAATTTGGGTTGAATACTCTACCCTCGAAAACTTTTGCGATCACCTATGCTTGTGGGTTATCAAGACCTTTTTCTGGCGCCGTTGCTGGGGAGCATAGCTCTATTGTCTAAGTCACTCGGGATTTATATATGTTGATCACTATGAAGAATATGAAAGATCCAAAAACCAGGATATATCCCTCTACTATGAGGGGAGGTAAGGAACTGCCATCTAGCTCTGCACTTGTTCACCTTCTATTATGAGTAAGTTTGCGACACCACCACCTGCTAGTAATTCTGATATGTTGCGAGTAATTGATGATGCCACTTCTGCTATGCATGATGCTTATGATGATACTTTGCTTGATAATACTATGCCACTGGGTGAATTTCTTGATGAACAAATTGCTAGAGTCAATCCTAAAAATTATGATACTTCTGAAACTGATGAAATTATTGAAACTGAACACTTTGAGACACCTGCTAGACCTAGCTCTCCTAGATATGAATTGCCTGATATTCCCGAGGATTATGTTATGGAAGGAGATGTAGCTAGGGACTTTCTTCCTTGTAATGATAGAGATGATCTTAAGAAATTACTATGCAAGTGGAAAGAAAAATCTTTGAATGCTAGAATGAAATATGATCCTAAGTTTGCTACTTCACCTATCTTTGTTACTGATAAGGATTATAAATTCTCTGTCAGTCCTGAGTTAATCACTTTGGTTGAATCTGATCCTTTCCATGGCTATGAATCTGAAACTGTTGTGGCACATCTCACTAAATTGAATGATATAGCCACCCTATTTACTCATGAGGGAAAATTCGTTATTACTATATCCTTAAGTTGTTTCCTTTCTCGCTAAAGGGTGATGCTAAGATATGGTTTAATTCTCTTTCTCCTGGTTGTGTGCGTAGTCCCCAGGATATTGTGGGGACCCCGACTCATAAGTCGTGATCACCAAATGCACGTGTATAGTGATCCCAGAGATCAATGCTCACTGAACACACAAAAGCTGAATAACAAGAGTCTTACATCCTTACATACCGTCTTACACAAATAAAGACCATGGAGGTCGAGTCTTACATAGTTAGGGCCACAAGGACCAAACAGTTAAACATAACAAATAGCGGGAATCTTGGACGGAAAGCGTGAACCCATGCCATCTGCCTTAAACCTACAGGCATTCTCACTGAGAAGCGTCCTAGTTCGCATTTTGGTCACCAGTGAACTCTTCACCATACTCCTGCTTGTCCATGCCTGGCCAATTAAATAAGCAGTGACAAGCCAATGAGTACTTTGAATGTAGTCGCAAGCAACCCATGTTGGAACAAGGCAATAACAATGCATGATATAAAACTAAATAGGTATTTTGCAGAAAGCTAATATTGTGTGCAATGACATGGTCAAGTATCTTATGTAAGCATGCATCAATAGTTGGCTGACATCCATGTGAACAAGTTACATATATCATCATAACCAGGGGTTGAACATCTCATGTTCAGTCATCACATCAAGTCATCTTACTTATCTCAAGTATCATCTCTGTGTCATCCACATGCACACACACCAAGTTTAGTAAACATTTGGACGTAGCACAAGAGCGGTCATCCAACTTTCATTAACCATGGACATGGCTATTCGAATAGTTTTACACTCTGCAGAGGTTGCACACTTTACCCACAAGACTCGGGGAACTTCCGTGTCATCCACGACTCGCGGTATATTACATACCCGAGGTAAGCATGCGAACAATGCCTTTTCCATGGTGATACTAAACAAAGAGTCCACTCGTTGGTGTCATCCCACATGATATACATCACACGTATCATCCATGAGGGCACGCAATAGTGTGTCAGGTGCCTGTAAAGACAGTGCATGGCCATCCACTCTGGGACGACACCGTCTCGAGAGTGACCGCTTCACTCTCGCCACTGGTAATGCGAGCTCCCTGCTAGCACCAACCATAGTAGTCAATGCCCCGTCCCATAAGCGGTATCGTCGTCGTACATGTAAGGTTGGAATAATGGTCGCAACTTACACCAATCCATTTTTGAAAACCTCACACACTCACTTGCTCTGGTTCCCCACTTCTTTCTCAAGTGGTTACCCAACTCAACATCATCTCCCTCGGGCATTAGTGGCGCCCGATGGGGTTTTCGAAAAGTCTTTGAAAACACTTTGTTTCCATCACCATGCATAACCCCATCCCACTTGTGTATCAACTACTAGCATCCTAACTACTCCCACCCGCATAACCCTCATAAGGAGGTAGGGTCATGCACGATGCAAGTATCAACAAGAGAGTATCAGAGGCATCCCACTGAAGGGGAATACCACATCATCATGATTAATACCACAAAATAAAGTGCTATATGCCATGCAATAAAAGTTTTCATAGTCATGGCCAAAGGGCTGCTTGCCTGGCTCAACCAAGTCTTTGGGGTCTTCAAAGTCTTCGGGTCCAACTCCCTTGTCAACAGCGCAATCTATCGTCGCGATAAATAACAGGAATAATAAGCATCACACAAAAATAGAGCATAAAAATCCACTACTAAAATGCTACCCTACTCTGATAAATACTAAAAACTATTCTAAGATTACTTTTCTAAGGTTTTGTATTTAAAAAGGTTTTTCAAACTATTTAAAACAGAGGCTAAAAATGCCTAAAAGAGGTTTTAAAATAAAACAGTAGATAAAACTTTTGCAAACATTTTTACCAGTGGCACTATAAAATTCTACAGAACATTCTAGGATTTGTGGAGTTGGAATTATCTCAATAGTACAAATAATTTGTCCTGAGTAATTTTTGGGATCCTGAAGGAAAAAGAAAAAGAAAAACGGGCTCGAGCAAATGGGCCAAAAGCAGCTGGCCAAATCGGCCCAGCCAACGGAGTGGACTCGCCGGAGCCTGGCACGCGCGCGGCTGCTTCAAACCTGACGAGTGGGCCAGGCTGGTCAGCAAGAGAGAGAGAGAGAGAGGCGGGAGACCTGGGGAGGATGACAAGGAGGGCCCGCTTGTCATCACCTTCCTCAGGCCAGGGAAGGTCAAGGGGGCTCAAAGGCGGCTACAGGGCACGGGGAGGCAAGCGGAGGTCACCGCCGTGCTCAGGGGCTCACCGCTAGTAAAATGGTGGTGGAGGGGGCGTCGGGAAGCTCCCTTTCGCCGGCAACAAGGAAGTCTGATGATGTCTCCTCGAGAAGGGGATGCTCTGGTCGTCCTATGCACCAAACGGAGGCGGAGATGGAAGGAAATGGGTCAGGAGGGAGCAACGGTTTTGGATCGAGGGTAAACGAGGGCAGAGGAGGTTGTTTACCTCGTGAACGCCGATGGCCCGAAGCGGCGGCGCTCGGCTTGATCCCGAGCACAAAGTCCCCCCGGGCTTGCTTGAGTGGCACAGGGGCTCGCTTGGGATGAGCAGAGAGATACTAGAGGGGAGAGGAGGCTCTGGGGAGGCCTTAAATAGGCGGCCTGTTGTCCATCGATCTCGAGTGTGCCTACGAGCTCGTGGCCAAGGCCAGAGGCCACTGGAGGGGGAGATGACGTGTCTGGGGTCTACCTGGGACTCATCCACGACCAAGGGGAGAGAGAGAAGAGAGGAGAGAGGGCGCGTGTGTGAGGCTCGGGGTTGGCCGAACCGGACGGTGCTCGGCACGCGCAAGAGTAAGGAGAAGGAGGAGGAGAGAGGAGGGGGCAGGACGGTTGCGTGTCCCGAACGTCGAGGCCGACCATCTGGCAAGAGGGAGGGCGCTCGAGGTGGTCGGGGCCATGCATTGGGCGGTGGCTACAGTGCGGTCGGGCATTATAGCACGCTCTGGAGCGCGGCCATTGCATGCCATGGCCTTGGCACTTGTGCCATGGTCGTGGCCACCTGTGTCCAGAAGGTTTGGGGGCAACTAAACAATGTGGGGAGGCCCTTGGATTCCCTGCGAGGCCAAAGGAAGAGGAGACATGTTTGAGGGGAAGAGGAAATGGGGCTGTCCAAAGGGGGAAAGTGGGGTTTTACCCCATTTAACCATGGAACCAGAGCTGGGTTTTCCTTGCTGGAGGTGAAATGCATCAATTTGAGAATGTGGTAAAAAATTGAGAGCAAGGGGAATAGTAAAAATGGTGGAAACGGTAGCTTTTAGAAATGGCCAGAAGGTGTTTGTGTTGTGCTTGGGCTAGTAGATGGAGTCTACTTGCCATGATATTTAACAGGACCAAATCGTGGATAAAAATGAGAGGGGTCACAAGGTTTGAGCTCAATAGAGAAAAGTTGATAATGCAGACTTTGTGAACCCTAGAATTCAACAGAAGCAGGTTTCTGTAGATCTAGTTAGGCTAAACTAATCTCCTTGATGCACCACTTAGTGTAGCATAATTATTTGGTGATTAGAACATGTCCACAAAGTTTGGGGTTAAGGTAAGAAACTTCACAATGTAAATCTGTTCAAATTTGAATCTGGACAGGTGGGTTTTGGAAAATTTTGATGAATCAAAGCAATTGGGATTGAGCTCAAACTTTGCAAGATCATCACCTATGGCAATGTTGACTTGTTGGAATTTTCTTGGGATTTATTGATAATATTTATTATAGAAATATTTCAAAAGCTTGATTTGAGCAGAAAGGGTTTTGAGGGGTTTTGCCCACATGACCATGTGTTGAAACTCATATATATGGAAAATATATGTCCACTAAGTTTCCCTAAATTTTCTCAAATTTTTTCAAAGCATTAAAATAATTTTTCCCTATGAAAAACCATTTCTATCCTTAAGGAAAAGCCTTTAAATAAAATAGTAAAATAATGTTTAAAATTTATATTTGGTGGTTTTGGTAAGTCATATATATATGGTTGGTTTCAAATAAAGCTTTTTGGGAAAAAGGATCCACCCAATTTGAGGACTTGCAGTGCAAACCTCAACTCATGAGTTTTTGAAAACCTAATTTGAATAAATTCTTTTTGTTCAAAATAAATTTTGATAAAATAGTTTTGGTTACTATTCACATGGCATGATCATTGGGCAAGAAGTTTGGATCAAGGAAGATGAATATGGAGAGGAGTAGAATCTAAGAGTGCCAAACATACTCAACCCAACAATCCAACAAGCAACAACTCAAACAAGCATGCATGCAAAAAGTTTTAATTGGTTCCAAATTTTGTAAATCCAAGCATAGCAAAGTGATACAAACACAGGGTGTGACATAACTACCCCCCTTACAAGAATCTCGTCCTCGAGATTCCCAGGCTAAGCGCTAAAGAGATAAGGGAACTCAGATCTAAGATAGTCTTCACGCTCCTAGGTTGCTTCTGCTTTAGTGTGGTTGCTCCATTGGACCTTGAAGTAGTTGATGGTGCGACTTCGGGTGCAACACTCCGCTTCATCCAGAATACAGACTGGCCTCTCATGATAAGTGAGGTCTGGCTGAAGATCAATGGCTTAATGGTCGATATCCTTGTAGAGGTCTGGGCGGTTGGGAACTTGAAGACACTTCCGAAGTTGTGACATGTGGAACACGTTGTGCACATCTGATAGCTCAGAAGGTATCTCTAGCTGTTAGGCAACTTCTCCTCATCTGTCAGTGATCTTGAAGGGGCCGATGAATCTTGGTGCAAGCTTTCCCTTGACATGGAAACGCTTGGTTCCTTTGAGAGGCGTGACGCGGAGGTAAACATGGTCTCCAACACAGAAACTCATGTCCCGATGGTGAGAGTCGGCATAGCTTTTCTGCCTAGTCTTGGTGGTCTCGAGACACTCTCGGACGAGTTGAACTTGCCCTTTTGCTTCGTGGAGGATGTCTAGTCCAAAGACCAGCCCTTCTCCGATTTCTGACCAGTTGAGGGGAGTACGACACTTGCGTCCATACAACACCTCAAATGGTGCCATCTGAAGGCTCGACTTATAGTTGTTGTTATAGGAGAACTCAACAAACGACAGGCAATCTTGCCACTTGGCTCCATATGCTAAAACACAAGCACCGAGCATATCTTCAAGTATCTGATTTACTCGTTCCGTCTGTCCACCGGTCTAGGGGTGAAAAGCAGTGCTGAAGGAGAGCTTGGTTCCCAAGGCTTCTTGAAATCTATTCCATAACCTTGAGGTGAACTAGGTTCCTCGGTCTGACATGATCTCCTTAGGAACTCCATGGTGGCTTACAATTCGGTTGATGTAGAGGTTGGCCAGTTGGTTTCCATTATAGGTGGTCTTGACAGGGATGAAGTGGGCTACCTTGGTCAGATGGTCGATAATGACCCAAATGGAATCATGCCCCCTGCTTGACCTTGGCAATCCAGTGATGAAGTTCATACCGACTTTGTCACACTTCCATTCAGGCACTTTGAGGGGCTGTAATAGTCTAGCGGGTCGCTGATGCTCAGCTTTGACCCTCTGGCATATGTCACACATAGCAACAAACGTGCCTATTTCCCTCTTCATGCCATCCACCAGAACCTTGCCTTGAGGTCTTGATATATCTTGGTTCCTCCAGGATGGATGGAGTATGGAGTGTCATGAGCTTCTTGTAATATCAAGTTCTTGAGCTCCTCTTTGTTGGGTACGCAGATGCAATTCCCAAACCATACAACTCCTTGTTCATCCATTGAGAATCCTGGGGCCTTGCCTACCTTGATCTTCCTCTTGATGCCTTCAATGTTCTCGTGTCCCTTCTGGGCTTCCTTGATATCATCCATCAAGGTAGGCTTTGCTTCGAGGTTGGCGAGGAATCCTGGTGCAACCAGTTCCAAGCCGAAACTCTCAAGTTCTTCATACAGGGCGGGTAGCCTTTCCTTAATCATAGCATTCAAGGAACAAGCCTTTCTGCTTAAGGCGTCTGCTACCATGTTAGTCTTTCCGGGGTGGTATTGAACACTAAGGTCATAGTCCTTGATCAACTCCAACCATCTTCGCTGCCTCATGTTCAATTCCCTTTGGGTGAAAATATACTTCAAACTCGTGTGGTATGTGTATATCTCACATTGCTTCCCTAGAAGGTAATGTTGCCATGTTTTAAGGCGTGAACTATGGCTACCAACTCAAGATCATGAGTAGCGTAGTTCTCTTCATGAGGATATAGCTGTCTGGATAGATATGCTATGACTCTGCCTTCTTGCATCAGAACATCTCCAAGCCCGGTTCTCGATGCATCACAATATATCACAAACTCCTTGCGAATATCGGGGGTGGCCAAAACTGGGGTTGTGGTCAATCTTTTCTTGAGCACCTGGAAGATTTTTTCACACTTTGGCGTCCATTCGAACTTCTTGTCCTTCTTCAAAAGCTAGGTCATGGGTGCGGAAATGCTCAAGAATCCTTCGACGAACTTGCGGTAATATCCTGCGACTCCGAGGAAGCTCCTAACTTCCTTCATGGTGGTTGGGACTGCCATTCAGTCACGACTTCAATCTTGGCAGGATCCACTGACAATCCTTCTGCAGTCAACACATGACCCAAGAATCCCACTTCATGTAGCTAGAATTCACACTTGCTGAATTTGGCATAAAGATGGTGCTCACAAAGCTTTTCTAGGACCAATCTCAAGTGTTTCTCATGCTCTTCTTCAGACTTGGACAAGACGAGTATGTTATCAATGAAGACGACACCAAACTTGTCCAAGTACTCCATGAAGACCTTGTTCATGAGGTACATGAAGTAGGCAGGGGCATTGGTTAACCCAAATGACATGACCACGTATTCATACAGGCCATATCGGGTTACAAACGCTGTATTCAGAATGTCTTGGGGTCTGATCTTTAGCTGGTATTACCCAGACCCGAGGTCGCTTGGAGAACACCTTGGCTCCGTTCAACTGATCGAATGGTCTTCAATCTTGGCGAGTGGGTACTTGTTCTTTATTGTGACTTCATTGGGAGAACGGTAATCGACACAGAGTCTGATAGTTCCATCCCTCTTTGACACAAACAGAAGAGGCGACCCCCAAAGAGAAGCACTAGGGCGAATGAGTCCTTTTTTGAGCTGCTCTGCCAGTTGCTTCTTCAATTCAGCCAACTGATCGGATCCCATCCTATAGGGCTTCTTATAGATGGGCCTAGACCCGACCATTAGTTCAATATGTTGGAAATATGGCCTAGAGGCAATAATAAAATGGTTATTATTATATTTCCTTGTTCTTGATAATTGTATATTGTTCATGCTATAATTGTACTAATCGGAAACCGTAATACACGTGTGAATACATAGACCACACCATGTCCCTAGTGAGCCTCTAGTTGACTAGCTTGTTGATCAATAGATGGTCATGGTTTCCTTACCATGGACATTGGATGTCGTTGATAACGGGATCACATCATTAGGAGAATGATGTGATGGACAAGACCCAATCCTAAGCATAGCACAAGATCGTGTAGTTCGTCCGCTAGAGCTTTTCGAATGTCAAGTATCATTTCCTTAGACCATGAGGTTGTGCAACTCCTGGATGCCATAGGAATGCTTTGGATGTATCAAACATCGCAACATAACTGGGTGGCTATAAAGGTGCACTACAGGTGTCTCCGAAAAGGTCTGTTGGGTCGACACGAATCGAGACTGTGTTTTGTCACTCCGTGTGACGGAGAGGTATCTCTGGGCCCACTCGGTAATACATCATCATAATGAGCTTAGGACTAAGGAGTTAGTCACGGGATCATGTGTTACAGAACGAGTAAAGAGACTTGCCGGTGACGAGATTGAACAAGGTATAGGGATACCGACGATCGAATCTCGGGCAAGTAACACACCGATGGACAAAGGGAATTGTATACGGGATTAATTGAATCCACGACATTGTGGTTCATCCGATGAGATCATCGTGGAACATGTGGGAGCCAATATGGGTATCCAGATCCCGCTATTGGTTATTGGTCGGAGAGGTGTCTCGGACATGTCTGCATGGTTCCCGAACCCGTAGGGTCTACTCACTTAAGGTTCGATGACGCTAGAGTTATAATGGGAATTGTATGTTGTTACTGAAAGTTGTTTGGAGTCACGGATGAGATCCCAAACATCATGAGGAGTTCCAGAATGGTCCGGAGGTAAAGATTTATATATGGGAAGTCCTATTTTGGCCACCGAAAAATGTTTGGGATTTTACGATATTGTACCGGGAAGGTTCTAGAAGGTTCGGGAGTGGGGCCCACCTGCATGGGGGACCCATATGAACGTGGGTAGTGGGGGAAAGGCCCCACACCCCTGGTCATGGTGCACCAAGATCTCCCCTAAGAAGGAATAAGATCATATCCTGAAGGGATAAGATCAAGATCCCTAAAAAGGGGATAACAATCGGTGGGGAAGGGAAAGGATGGGATTTCTTTCTTCCCACCTTTGCCAACGCCCGAATGGACTTGGATGACAAGAAACCAGCCCCATCCACCCCTATATATAGTGGGGAGGCGCATGGGAGCTACACCCCTCCCCCTGGCGCAGCCCTCCCCCTCCTACACCTCCTCCTCCTCTTTAGTGCTTAGCTAAGCTCTGCCGGAGAACCACGAGCTCCACCGCCACCACGCCGTCGTGCTTTTGGAGCTCTCCCTCAACTTCTCCTCTCCCCTTGATGGATCAAGAAGTCGGAGACATCCTCGGGCTGTACTTGTGTTGAATGCGGAGGCACCATCCGTTCGACGCGTGGATCAAATCTCCCACGATTTGAATTGCCGTGAGTATGACTCCATCAACCGCGTTCTTTGCAATGCTTCTGCTTAGCGATCTTCAAGGGTATGAAGATGCACTCTCTCTCTCTCATTGCTAGCGTCTCCTAGATAGATCTTGGTGACACATAGGAAAATTTTGAATTATTACTACGTTCCCCAATAGTGGCATCATAGCTAGGTCTATGCGTAGATTATATGCATGAGTAGAACACAAGTAGTTGTGGGTGATGAATTGGTCAATTTTCTTACCGTTACTGGTCCTATCTTGATTCGGTGGCATTATGGGATGAAGCGGCCCGGACGGACTTTACACGTATGCTTACATGAGACAGGTTCCACCGCCTGACATGCACTTGTTGCATAAGGTGGCTAGCAGGTGTCTGTCTCTCCCATTTTAGTCGGATCGGATTCGATGAAGAGGGTCCTTATGAAGGGAAAATAGCAATTGGCATATCACCGTTGTGGCTTTTGTGTGGGTAAGAAAAGTTCTTACTAGAAACCTATAGCAGCCACATAAAACTTGCAACAACAATTAGAGGACGTCTAACTTGTTATTGTAAGGTATGCTATGTGATGTGGTATGGCCAAAAGGATGTGATGAAATATATGTGATGTATGAGTTTGATCATGTTCTTGTAATAGGAATGACGACTTACAAGTCAATGAGTATGACAACCGACATGAGCCATAGGAGTTGTCTTAATTTACTGTATGACCTGCGTGTCAATCAAAAAAGCCATGTAATTACTTTACTTTATTGCTAACCGCTAGCCATAGTAGTGGAAGTAATAGTTGGCGAGACAACTTCATGAAGACACGATGATGGAGACCATGATGATGGAGATCATGGTGTCATGCCATTGACAATGCTGATCACGCTGTTGGGGAATGTTGCATGGGAAACAAAATTTTCCTACGCTTCACCAAGATCAATCTAGGAGATGAGCATCTATGAGAGGAGAGATTGGATCCACATACCCTTGTAGATCACTAAGCAGAAGCGTTAAATAATGCGGTTGATGTAGTCATACGTCTCCACGATCCAAATCGCAAGCCATCCCATGAACTCCCGATCAAGTGCCGAACAGACGACACCTCCGCGTTCAGCACACGTGCAGCTTGATGAAGATCTCCTCCTTCTTGATCCAGCAAGAGGGAGTGGAGAGGTATATGGGTTCGTCGGCAGCACGACGACATGGCGTCGGTGGTGGTGGAGCTGATCCGGTAGAGCTTCGGTAAGCGTCGCCGAATCAATCTACTAGAGGAGAGGCTATCGGAGAGGAAGGAAGGGTTGTGCCATGGCTTAGGGTGCGGCTGCCCTCCTCCCTCTCACATATATATAGGGGGAGGGGTGGTGCCCAAACCCCTAGGGTTTCCCCCATGGGGCGGCGGCCAAGGGTGGAGGCGCCCTAGGGTGGCTTGCCACCCAAGTAAGGTGGTGCCAACCCTAGGGTTGGCCCTCCCACCAACCCCCCAGCTGCATGGGCCTTGTGTGAGGGGCGGCCAGTTCATCAGGGGCTGGTGTGCCCTCTCTCACAGCCCATGTAGCCCTTTGGGTCTGGTGGCCCCTTTCGATGGACCCCCGGGACCCTCCCGGCACCCTCGGTACATTATCGGCGACATCCGAACTTTTCCCGGTAACCAACACGGAACATCCTATATATGAATCTTCACCTCCGGACCATTTCGGAGCTCCTCGTCATGTCCGGGGTATCATCTGTAACTCCGAACAACCTTCGGTCACCAACACACATAACTCATCTATACCGAAACGTCACCGAACCTTAAGTGTGCAGACCCTGCGGGTTTATGAACTATGTAGACATGACCGAGACACCTCTACGGTCAATAACCAACAGCGGGACCTGGACGCCCATGTTGGTTCCCACATGTTCTACGAAGATCTTTATCGGTCGTACCTCTATGTCAAGGATTCAGACAATCCGTATGTCGTTCCCTTTGTTCTTCGGTATGTTACTTGCCCGAGATTCGATCGTCGGTATCTCTATACCTAGTTCAATCTCGTTACCAGCAAGTCTCATTACTCGTTCCGTAATACAAGATCCTGTGACTAACACTTAGTCACATTGCTTGCAAGGCTTATTGTGATGTTGTATTACCGAGTGGGCCCTGAGATACCTCTCCTTCAAACGGAGTAACAAATCCCAGTATTGATCCATGCCAACTCAACACACACCCTCAGAGATACCTACAGAGCACCTTTATAGTCACCTAGTTACGTTGCGACGTTTGATACACACAAGGCACTCCTCCGGTGTCAGTGAGTTGCATGATCTCATGGTCATAGGAACAGATACTTGACATGCAGAAAACAGTAGCAATAAACTGACACGATCATGTGCTACGTTCATAGTTTGGGTCTTGTCCATCACATCATTCTCCTAATGATGTGATCCCGATATCAAATGACATCTCATGTCCATGGCCAGCAAACCTTAACCATCTTTGATCAACGAGCTAGCCTGCTAGAAGCATACTAGGGACACAATGTTTGTCTATATGCCGACACATGTATTCAGTTTCCAATCAACACAATTATAGCACGGACAATAAACAATTATCATGAACAAGGAAATATAATAATAAACACTTTATTTATTGCCTCTAGGGCATATTTCCAATAGTCTCCCACTTGCACTAGAGTCATTTATCTAGTTCACATCACTATGTGATTTACATTGTAATGAATCGAACACCCATGCAGTTCTGGTGTTGATCATGTTTAGCCCTTGGAAGAGGTTTAGTCAATGGGTCTGCAACATTCAGATCCGTATGCACTTTGCAAATATTTATGTAATTCTCCTTGACGTAATCGCGGATGGAATTGAAGCGTCGCTTTATGTGTCTGGTCCTCTTGTGAAACCTTGGTTCCTTGTCCAGAGCAATGGCACCAATGTTGTCACAGAACATAGCCATTGGATTCAGTGCACACGGCACTACTCCAAGATCTGTCATGAACTGCTTCTTCCAAACACCTTCCTTTGCTGCCTCTGAGGCTGCGATGTACTCCGCTTCGCATGTAGAATCGGCTACCATTGCTTGGAACTACACCGGCTTACCGCTCCCCAATTGAGAATACGTATCTAGTTTTTCGACTTAGAGTCATCTGGATCAGTGTGAAAGCTTTCATCGACGTAACCCTTTACGACGAGCTCTTGATCACCTTCATAAACGAGAAACATTTCCTTAGTCCTTTTCAGGTACTTAAGGATATTCTTGACTGCCGTCCAGTGCTCCATTCCAGGATCACTTTGAAACCTTCCGGCCATACTTATGGCAAGGCTGACATCGGGTCTTGTGCATAGCATCACATACATGATAGAGCCTATGGCTGAAGCATAGGGGATGACACTCATCTTCTCTCTATCTTCTGCAGTCACTAGGCATCGAGTCTTACTCAACTTCACACCTTGTAACACAGGCAAGAACCCCTTCTTGGACTGACCCATTTTGAACTTCTTCAAAACTTTATCAAGGTATGTGCTTTATGAAAGTGCTATCAAGCGTCTTGATCTATCTATATAGATCTTAATGCCTAATATGAAAGAAGCTTCTCCCAGGTCCTTCATCGAAAAACTCTTGTTCAAATATTCCTTCACGCTTTCCAGCATTTCTATATTGTTTCCAATCAGCAATATGTCATCCACATATAATATTATAAACGCTACAGAGCTCCCACTCACTTTCTTGTAAATACAAGCTTCTCCATAAACTTGTATAAACCCAAACGCCTTGATCACCTCATCAAAGTGCTTATTCCAACTCCAAGATGCTTGCACGAGTACATAAATGGATCGCTGGAGTTTGCAAACTTCGTTAGCATTCTCTGGATTGACAAAACCTTCTGGTTGCATCATACATCTCGCCCTCAAGGAAACCGTTAAGGAACACTGTTTTGACAAACATCTGCCAAATTTCATAGTCGAAATATGCAGCTATTGCGAACATGATTCTGACGGACTTAAGCATCGCTACGGGTGAGAAGGTCTCATCATAGTCAACTCCTTGAACTTGTTAAAAACCCTTTGCCACAAGTCAAGCTTTATAAACGGTGACATTACCGTTTGCGTCCGTCTTCTTCTTAAAGATCCATTTATTCTGAATGGCCTTTTGCCCTTCAGGTAATACTTCCAAAGTCCATACTTTGTTTTCATACATGGATCCTGTCTCGGATTTCATGGCCTCTAACCATTTCTCGGAATCCAGGCCCATCATTGCTCCTCCATAGCTCGTAGGTTCATTGTTGTCCAACAACATGACCTCCAAGACAGGGTTGCCATACCACTCAGGAGTAGTACACGACCTTGTCGACCTACGAGGTTCAATAGTAGCTTGATCCGAAGTGTCATGATCATCATCATTAACTTCCTCTTCAACCATCGTTGGCTCCATAGAAACATCTTTTTGCGCTGTGCTACTCTCTGGTTGAAGTGAAGGTTCAATAACCTCATCAAGTTCTACTTTCCTCCCACTCAATTCTTTCGAGAGAAACTCTTTCTCAAGAAATGATCCATTCTTAGCGACAAACACTTTGCCTTTGGATCTGAGGTAGAAGGTATACCCAACTGTCTCTTTTGGTATCCTATGAAGACGCATTTCTTCGCTTTGGGTTCTAGCTTTTCAGGCTAAAGGTTTTTTACATAAGCATCACATCCCCAAACTTTAAGAAATGACAACTTTGGCTTCTTGGCAAACCACAATTCGTATGGTGTCGTCTCAACGGATTTCGATGGTGCCCTATTTAAAGTGAATGCAGCTGTCTCTAACGCATAACCCCAAAACGATAGTGACAAATCGGCAAGAGACATCATAGAACGTACCATATCTAATAAGGTTCGATTACGACGCTCGGACACACCATTACGCTGTAGTGCTCCAGGCGGTGTCAATTGTGAAACAATTCCACACTGTCTTAAGTGACTGCAAACTCATAACTCAGATATTCTCCTCCTCGATCAGATCGCAGGAATTTAATCTTCTTGTTATGATGATTCTCAACTTCACTCTGAAATTGCTTGAACTTTTCAAACGTTTCAAACTTGTGTTTCATTAAGTAAATATACCCATATCTACTTAAGTCATTATTGAAGGTGAGAAAATAACGATATCCACCGCGCGCCTCAATGTTCATCGGACCACACATATCACTATGTATGATTTCCAACAAATCACTCGCCCGTTCCATTGTTCCAGAGAACTACGTTTTAGTCATCTTGCCCATGAGGCATGGTTCACATGTGTCAAGTGATTCAAAATAAAGTGACTCCAAAATTCCATCAGCATGGAGCTTCCTCATGCGTTTTACACCAATATGACCCAAACGGTAGCACCACAAGAAAGTGGTACCATCATTATCAACTCTACATCTTTTGGCATCAATGCTATGAACATGTGTATCATCACTATCGAGATTCAATAAGAATAAACCCCACACATTGGGTGCATGAACATAAAATATATTACTCATATAAATAGAACAACCATTATTCTCTGATTTAAATGAGTAACCGTCTTGCAATAAACAAGATCCAGATATAATGTTCATGCTTAATGTAGGCACTAAATAACAATTATTCAGGTTCATCACTAATCCCGATGGTAGTCGAAGAGCGAGCGTGTCGACGGCGATCACATCAACCTTGGAACCATTTCCCACGCGCATCGTCACTTCATCCTTAGCCAGCCTCCATCTATTCCATAGGTCCTGCTTTGAGCTGCAAATTTGAGCAACCGAACCGGTATGAAATACCTAGGCACTACAACGAGAGCTTGTAAGGTACACATCAATAACATGTATATCATATATACCTTGTTTGGTGTTGGCCGCCTTCCTGTCGGCCAGGTACTTGGGGCAGTTCCGCTTCCAATGACCAGTTCTTGCAATGAAAGCACTCAGTTTCTAGCTTGGGTCCAACCTTGGGTTTCTTCATGGGAGGAGGAAATGCTTTGCCACCCTTCTTGGAGTTACCCTTATTGCCCTTGCCATGCTTCTTGAAACTAGTGGTTTTATTGACCATCAACATTTGATGTTCTTTATGGATTTCAGACTCAGCGACTTTCAGCATCGCAAACAGCTCGGTGATTGACTTGGTCATCTCGTGCATGTTATAGTTCATCAGGAAGCTCTTGTAGCTAGGCAGCAATGCTTGAAAAACTCTGTCAGTGACCGCCTCTGGCGGAAGGGGCATCCCTAACTCTGCTAGATGCGTTGAATACCTAGACATTCTGAGTATATGTTCACTGATAGACCCGTTCTCCTCCATCTTGCAAGCATAGAACTTATCGGAGGTCTCATACCTCTCGATCCGAGCATTCTTCTTAAAGATAAACTCCAACTCTTGGAACATCGCATATGCTCCATGGCATTCAAAATGTCTTTGAAGTCCCAGTTCTAAGCCATACAACATTGCACATTGAATTATTGAGTAATCTCCAGAACGTGCCTCCCAAGCATTCCTAACGTCTTCGGATGACACGAGAGCGGGTGGGTCACCAAGCGGTGCATCAAGGACATAATCCTTCTAGGAAGCCGTGAGGATAATCCTTAGATTACAGGCCCAGTCCACAAAGTTACTTCCATCATCTTACAACTTAGCTTTCTCTAGGAACGCATTAAAATTTAGGGGTGCTACTGCGCGAGCCATTGGTCTACAACATAAATAAGCAAAGCTTACTAAGACCATTATTCAAGATAATGAGTTTAGTTAATCAAATTACTAAAGCTCCCACTCAAATTGACATCCCTCAGGTCATCTGAGTGATACGTGATCCATATTCACCAACTCACGTCCGATCATCACGTGAGTTAAGGTGCTTTCAATGGTGAACATCATCATGTTGATCATATCTACTATATGACTCATGCTCAACCTTTCGGTCTCTTGTGTTCCGAGGCCATGTCTATACATGCTAGGCTTGTCAAGTTTAACCCAAGTGTTCCGCATGTGCAACACTGGCTTGCACCCATTGTATGCGAACGTAGAGTCTATCACACCCGATCATCACGTGGTGTCTCGACACGACGAACTTTCGCAATGGTGCACACTCAGGGAGAACACAATTCATCTTGAAATTTAAGTGAGGGATCACCTTATAATGCTACTGCCGTTCTAAGCAAAACAAGGTGCATAAAAGGATTAACATCACATGCAAATCATAAGTGACTTGATATGGCCATGAACTTGTGCTTTTGATCTCTATCTCCAAAGCATCGACATGATATCCATCGTCACTAGCATAACACCATGATCTCCATCATCATGATCTCCATCATCATGATCTCCATCATCATGATCTCCATCGTTGTGTCGCCATCAGGGTTGTCACGCCCACCATGCTCATACTACTATTGCTACCGCTTAGCGATAAAGTAAAGATTACATAGCGCTTAAAGATTGACACGCAGGTCATACAATAATCAAAGATAACCCTATGGCTCCTGCCGGTTGCCGTACTCATCGACATGCAAGTCATGATATTCTATAAAGAACATGATAATCTCATACATCACATATATCATATCATGTGATTGTCCCTATCACATCACAACATACCCTGCAAAAACAAGTTAGACGTCCTCTAATTGTTGTTGCATGTTTTACGTGGCTGCTATGGGTATCTAGCAAGAACGATTCTTACCTATGCAAAACCACAACAGTGATATGAAGATTGCTTTTCAACCTTCTACAAGGACCACCTTAATCAAATCAGATCCAATTAAAGTGGGAGAGACAGACACCCGCTAGCCATCTTTATGCGACAAAGTCACATGTTAGTCGATGGAACATGGTCTCTCGTAAGCGTACGAGTAAAGTCGGTCCGAGCCACTTCATCCCACAATACCGCTGAACCAAGAAAAGACTAAGTAAGGAAGCAACTTGAATATCAACGCCCACAAACTCTTTTGTGTTCTACTCAAAATCTCATCTATGCATAGACCTAGCTCATGATACCACTGTTGGGGAACGTTGCATGGGAAACAAAATTTTCCTACGCTTCACCAAGATCAATCTACGGGATGGGCATCTATGAGAGGAGAGATTGGATCCACATACCCTTGTAGATCGCTAAACGGAAGTGTTAAATAACACGATTGATGTAGTCATACGTATCCGCGGTCCAAATCGCAAGTTGTCCCACGAACTCCCGATCAAGTGTCGAACGAACGACAACTCGCGTTCAGCACACGTGCAGCTCGATGAGATATCCACCTTATTGATCCGGAAAGAGGGAGCAAAGAGGTAGATGGGTTCACCAGTAGCACGACGGCGTGGCGGCGGTGGTGGTGGAGCTGATCCGGCAGAGCTTCACTAAGCGTCGCCAAATCAATCTGCTAGAGGAGAGGCTATCAGAGAGGGAGGAAGAGCTGCGCCGTGGCTTAGGGTGTGGATTCCCTCCTCCCTCTCACATATATCTAGGGGGAGGAGTGGTGTGCCCAAACCCCTAGGGTTTCCCCCTTAGGGCGATGGCCAAGGGTGGAGGCGCCCTAGGGTGGCTAGCACCCAAGTAAGGTGGCGCCAACCCAGGGTTGGCCCTCCCACCAACCCCCCCAGACGCATGGGCCTTGTGGGCGGGGCGGCCAGCTCACTAGGGGCTGGTGTGTCCTCTCTCATAGCCCATGTAGCCCTTTGGGACTGGTGGCCCCTTACGGTGGACCCCCGGGACCCTCCCGGCACCCCCGGTACGTTACCGGTGACGGCCAAACTTTTCTCGGTAACCAACACGGAACATCCTATATATGAATCTTCACCTTCGGACCATCTCGGAGCTCCTCGTCATGCCCGAGATCTCCTCCGAGACTCCTAACAACCTTGGGTCACCAACACACATAACTCATATATACCGAAACGTCACCGAACCATAAGTGTGTAGACCATGCGGGTTCTTGAACTATGTAGACATGGCCAAGACACCTCTACGGTCAATAACCAACAGCGGGACCTGGATGCCCATGTTGGTTCCCACATGTTCTACAAAGATCTTTATCGATCGAACCTCTTTGTCAAGGATTCATACAATCCCGTATGTCGTTCCCTTTGTTCTTCGGTTTGTTACTTGCCCGAGATTCGATCGTTGGTATCTATATACCTAGTTGAATCTCGTTACCAGCAAGTCTCTTTACTCGTTTCGTAATACAAGATCCCGCGACTAAAACTTAGTCACATTGCTTGCAAGGCTTGTTGTGATGTTATATTACCGAGTGGGCCCTAAGATACCTCTTCGTCACACGGAGTAACAAATCCCAGTATTTATCCATGCCAAATCAACAGACACCCTTAGAGATACCTGTAGAGCACCTTTATTGCCACCCAGTTACGTTGTGACGTTTGATACACACAAGGCACTCCTCCGGTGTCAGTGAGTTGCATGATCTCATGGTCATAGGAACAGTACTTGACATGCAGAAAACAGTAGCAATAAACTAACACGATCATATGCTACATTCATAGTTTGGGTCTTGTCCATCACATCATTCTCCTAATGATGTGATCCCGATATCAAATGAAATCTCATGTCCATGGCCAGGAAACCTTAACCATCTTTGATCAACGAGCTAGCCTGCTAGAGGCATACTAGGGACACAATGTTTGTCTATATGCCCACACATGTATTTAGTTTCCAATCAACACAATTATAGCATGGACAATAAACGATTATCATGAACAAGGAAATATAATAATAAACACTTTATTTATTGCCTCTAGGGCATATTTCCAACACATGCCGCGCCCCAAAGATGAAGATCAAAGGCGCAAGATGATATTGGCCATATCATGTCCCTTTATGATTTGCATGTGATGTTTATCATGTTTTTACATCTTATTTGCTTAGAACGACGATAGCATAAATAAGATGATCCCTCACTAAAACTTCAAGAAATGTGTTCCCCCTAAGTGTGCACCGTTGTGAAGGATCGTTGTTTCAAAGCACCACGTGATGATCTGGTGTGATAGATTCTAACGTTCGCATACAACGGGTGTAAGCCAGATTTGCACACGCAAAACACTTAGGTTGACTTGACGAGCCTAGCATGTACAAACATGGCCTGAGAACACAAGAGACCGAAAGGTCGAAATTGAGTCGTATAGTAGATGCGATCCACATGGAGATGTTCACCATTGGTGACTAGTCCGTCTCATGTGATGATCGGATGCGGCCTACTCGATACGGATCATGTATCACTTAGATGACTAGAGGGATGTCTATCCGAGTGGGAGTTCTTTAAATAATTTGATTAGATGAACTTAGTCTAAAAGTGTCTTTGCAAATTATGTTGTAGATAGCTCGCGATGTAGCTCTCCTGTTTTATTGATACGTTCCTAGAGAAAAGCAAGTTGAAAGATTATGGTAGCAATAATGCATACTGGATCTGTGATCTGAGGATTGTCCTCATTGCTGCACAAAAGGCTTATGTCCTTGATGCACCGCTCGGTGCACCACCCCCTCTAGCGTCATCTGTGGATGTTGTGAACATCTGACATGCACGTTCTGATGACTACTTGATAGTTCAATGCGTCATGCATTACGGCTTAGAATTGAGGCTCCAAAACGTTTTGAACGTCATAGAACATATGATATGTCCTAAGAGATGAAATTGGGATCTCAGGCTCGTGCCCGTGTTGAGAGGTATGAGACCTCCAACAAGATTCTTTGCCTGCAAGATGAAGGAGAATAGCTCAATCGGTGAGCATGTGCTCAGATTGTCTGGGTACTACAATCGCTTGAATCGAGTGGGAGTTGATCTTCCAGAAAAGATAGTGATTGATATAGTTCTCCAAGTCACTGTCACTAAGCTACTAGAGCTTCGTGATGAACTATAAAATGCCAGGGATGGAAATAATGATCCCTGAGCTATTCGCGATGTTTGACACCGCGAAGGTAGAAATCAAGAAGGAGCATCAAGTGTTGATGGTTAGTAAAACCACTAGTTTCACAAAGGGCAAGGGCAAGAAGGGAAACTTCATGGATGGCAATCTAGTTGCTACTCTAGAGAAGAAGCCCAAGGTTGAACCCAAAACCCGAGACTAAGTGCTTCTATTATGAGGAGAGCGGTCGCTGAAACGGAACAACCTAGATATTTGGCAGATAAGAAGGCTGGCAATGACGACAGAAGTATATTTGATATACATATTATTGATGTGTACCTTGCTAAAACTCCTGATAGCATGTGGGTATGATATACCAGTTCAGTTGCTAAACGTTGGTAACTCGAAATAAAAGCTACGGAATAAATGGAGGCTAGCTAAGGGTGAGGTGACGATGTGTGTTGAAAGTGTTTCCAAGGTTGATGTGATCACCATCGCACTCTCTCTACCTTCGGGATTAGTGATAAACCTAAATAAATGTTATTTGGTGTTTGCGTTGAGCATGAACGTGATTAGATCATGTTTATTGCAATACGGTTATTCATTTAATAATGGTTATTCTGTTTACATGAATAATGCCTTCAATGGTCATGCACCCAATGGGAATGGTTTATTGAATCTTGATCGTAGTAATACACATGTTCATAACATTGGTACCAAAAGATACAAAGTTAATAATGATAGTACCACATACTTGTGGCACTGCCGCTAAATGTCATATTTGTATAAATCGCATGAAGAAACTCCATGCTGATGGATCTTTGGACTCATTTGATTTCAAATCGGTTGAGACATGCGGACCATGCCTCATGGGAAAGATGACTAAAGACCCCGTTTTCGGTATGATGGAGCCGGCTAGTAACTTATTGGAAATAATGCATGTTGATGTATGCGGTCCAATGAGAGTTGTAGCGTGCGGTGATTATCGTTATTTTCTTACGTTCACTCATGATTTGAGTAGATATGGGAATAGTTACTTAATGAAACACAAGTCTGAAACGTTTGAAAAGTTCAAGAAAATTCAAAGTGAAGTTTGAGATCATTGTGACAAGAAGATAAAAATGTATACGATATGATCGTGGACGTGAATATCTGAGTTACGAGTTTGGTATACAACTTAAGACAATGTGGAAGTTGTTTCACAACTCACGCCACCTGGAACACCATAGTGTGATGGTGTGTCCGAACGTCGTAGTCGTCCTCCATTGGATATGGCGCAAACTATGATGTTTCTTATCGATTTACCACTATCGTTTTAGGGTTATGCATCAGAGACAACTACATTCACTTTAAATAGGACACCATCTAAATCCATTGAGATGACACCGTATGAATTTTGGTTTGGTTGAAACCTAAACTGTCATTTCTTAATGTTTGGGGCTGCGACGCTTATGTGAAAAAAGGGTTTCACCTAATGAGCTCGAACCCAAGGCGGACAAATGCAACTTCATAGGATACCCTAAGAACAGTTAGGTATACCTTCTATCTCATATCCGAGTGCAAAGTGTTTGTTGCTACAATTGGGTCCTTTCTCACGAAAGGGTTTCTCTCGAAAGAATTAAGTGGGAGGAAGATAGAACTTGATGAGGTTGTTGAACCTTTGTTTCAACCAGAGAGTAGTGCAGCGCAGAAAGATGTTTCTGTGGAGCCTACGTTAGTTGAAGAGGAAGTTAATGATGATGATCATGAAGCTTTGGGTCATGTTACTATTGAACCCCGTAGGTCGACAAGGATGCGTACTGCTCCTCAGTGGTATGGCAACCCTGTCTTGGAGGTCATGTTGTCGGACAACGATGAACCTACGAACTATGGAGAAGCGATGGTGGGCCCGGATTCCAACAAATGGCTAGGAGCCATGATATCAGAGAGAGGATCCATCTATGAAAACCAAGTATGGACTTTGGGAGACTTGCCCATTGAACGACAGGTCGTTGAGTACAAATGGACCTTTAAGATGAAGACGGACGCTGATGGTGAATGTCACCATTTCTAAAGCTTGACTTGTAACAAACAAGTTTCCGCCAAGTTCAAGGAGTTGACTGCGATGAGATTTTCTCACCCATAGTGATGCTAAAAGTCTGTTGAAATTATGTTAGCAGTTGCTGCATTTTTCGGTTATGAGATTTTCCAGACGGATGTCAAAACATACTTTACTTAACAGTTTCCGTGAGGAAAAGTTATATGTGATACAACCGGAAAGTTTTGTCGATCCTAAGGATGCTAAAAGTTATGCAAGCTCCAGCAATCCTTCTATGGATTGGAGCAAGCATCTTGGAGTTGGAATATACGCTTTGATGAGGTGATCAAAGTTTTGGGGTCTATACAAAGTTTATGAGAAACTTGTATTTACAATAAAGTGAGTGGGAGAACTATAGAATTTCTGATAAGTATATGTGGATGACATATTGTTGACCGGAAATGATGTAGAATTTCTGGAAAGCATAAAGGGTTGTTTGAAAAGGAGTTTTTCAACGGAAAACCCAGAAAGAAGCTACTTAAATGTTGGGCATCGGGATCTATAGAGGTAGATCAAGGCGTGTGATAAAACTTTCAGTGAGTACATACCTTGACAACATTTTGAAAGAGTTCAAAATGGATCAGTCAAAGAAAGAGTTCTTTCCTGATTTGTAAGGTGTGGAGTTGAGTAATACTCAAAGCTCGACCACGATAGAAGAAAGAGAAAGTACAAAGGTCACCCCCTATGCCTTATCTATGTTGTGTACCGCACCTAGTGTGTGCCTTGCCATGAGTCTATCAAGCGGTACAAGAGTGGTGCACGAGTGGATCACTGGACATCAGTCAAGATTATCCTTAGTAACTAGAGGACTGAGGAAATATTTCTCAATTATGGAGGTGATAAAGGGTTTGTCGTAAAGGGTTACGTCGATGCAAGCTTTGACACCTATCCGAACGACTCTGAATAGCAGTCAGGATGCGTATAGTGGAGCAACCATTGGAATAGCTCCAAGTGGAGCGTGGTAGCATCTGCAGTATGACATATAGATTTGCAAAGTACACACGGATCTGAGTGTTACAAACCCGTTGACTAAAACCTCTCTCACAAGCAAGACATGGTCAAAACCCAGAACTCACTGGGTGTTAATCACATGATGATTTAAGTATTAATCACATTGTGATGTAAGTGTTAATCACATGGTGATGTGAGCTAGATTATTGACTCTAGTGCAAGTGGGAGACTGTTGGAAATATGCCCTAGAGGCAATAATAAAATGGTTATTATTATATTTCCTTGTTCATGATAATTGTCTATTGTTCATGCTATAATTGTATTAATCGAAAACCGTAATACATGTATGAATACATATATCACACCATGTCCCTAGTGAGCCTCTAGTTGACTAGCTCATTGATCAATAGATGGTAATGGTTTCCTAACCATGGACATTGGATGTCGTTGATAATGGTATCACATCATTAGGAGAATGATGTGATGGACAAGACCCAATCCTAAGCATAGCACAAGATCGTGTAGTTCGTCTGCTAGAGCTTTTCTAATGTCAAGCATCATTTCCTTAGACCATGAGATTGTGCAACTCCCGGATACCTTAGGAATGATTTGGGTGTATCAAACATCATAACATAATTGGGTGACTATAAAGGTGCACTATAGGTGTCTCTGAAAGTGTTTGTTGGGTTGGCACGAATCGAGACTGGGATTTGTCACTCCGTGTAATGGAGAGGTATCTCTGGGCCCACTCGGTAATACATCATCATAATGAGCTCAATGTGACTAAGGAGTTAGTCCCGAGATCATTTGTTATGGAATGAGTCAAGAGACTTGCCAGTAATGAGATTGAACAAGGTATAGGGATACCGACAATCGAATCTCGGGCAAGTAACATACCGATGTACAAAGGGAATTGTATACAGGATTAATTGAATCCCCGAAATCATGATTCATCCGATGATATCATCGTGGAACATGTGGGAGCTAATATGGGTATCCAAATCTGGCTATTGGTTATTGGCCGGAGAGGTGTCTCAGTCATGTCTGCATGGTTCCCGAACCCGTAGGGTCTACACACTTAAGGTTCGGTGACACTAGAGTTGTAATGTGAATTGTATGTGGTTAACGAAAGGTGTTCAGAGTCCCGGATGAGATGACGGACGTCACGAGGAGTTCCAGAATGGTCCGGAGCTAAAGATTTATATATGGGAAGTCCTACTTTGGCCACCGGAAAATGTTCGGGATTTTTCGGTATTGTACCGGGAAGGTTCTAGAAGGTTCCAGAGTCGGGCCCACATGCATAGGGGACCCACATGAATGTGGGTAGTGGGGGAAAGGCCCCACACCCCTGGTAAAGGCACACCAAGATCACCCCTAAGAAGGAATAAGATCATTTCCCAAAGGGATAAGATCAAGATCCTTAAAAAGGTTGCATAACAATTGGCGGGGAAGGGAAAGGATGGGATTTCTTTCCTCCCACCTTTGCCAACACCCCAATGGACTTGGAGGGCAAGAAACCAATCCCCTCCACCCCTATATATAGTGGGGAGGCGCATGGGAGCTGCAAACTTGCCCCTGGCGCAGCCCTCCCCCTATTACACCTCCTCCTCCGTAGTGCTTAGCGTAGCTCTGCCAGAGAACCACGAGCTCCACCGCCACCACGCCGCCGTGCTGCTGGAGCTCTCCCTCAACTTCTCCTCTCCCCTTGCAGGATCAGAAGGTGGATACATCCCGAGGTTGTATGTGTGTTGAACATGGAGGCGCCGTCGTTTGGCGCTTGGATCGGATATTCCGCGATTTGAATCGCTGCGAGTATGACTCGAGCAACTGCGTTCTTTGCAACGCTTCCGCTTAGCGATCTTCAAGTGTATGAAGATGCAATCCCTCTCTCTCATTGCTAGCATCTCCTAGATTGATCTTGGTGACACATAGGAAAAATTTGAATTTTTACTACGTTCCCCAACACAATGATGAACTCAATGTCGCGGTCTAGGAGGCATCCCGGGCAGCTCATTAGGTAATACATCCGGGTATTCACATACCACTGGCACTTGATCCAACTCAATTCCTAATAGATAGTTATCCTGAGGGGCTTGAGTGGAGGCAGGGTTGGGAACATACTTGACTTCCAATCCTTGGCTATTGGTTATGGTGACGGTCCTCTTGGCACAGTCTAAGTAGCCTTGGTTCTTGGCCAACCAATTCATGCCAAGGATGACATCCAAGCCTGGTGAATCCAGAACTATAAGGTCTGCTAGGAAGTCTACCCCGTTGATGATGATCTCAACTCCCTTACATCCTATCTTGGACTTCATAACCGCACCCTGGGTTTGTATCATCATATGACTACCCAGGGGTGTGGGTTCATACCACCCTCTTGTGCAAACTTTTGAGTAACAAAAGAATGTGAAGCCCCACAATCAAAGAATACTATTGTTGGGGTTGAGTTGACGAGGAACGTACCCAGTATGATGTCTGGGTCTTCCTGGGCTTCCTCAGTGGTGACATGATTCACACGACCCTTGCCATTGTTGGGCTGGTTGCGGGGAGCTGGGTTCCTTGGTGGCGCTCCACAGCCTTGACCTTGGCTTGAAGGATTGGGGCATGGTGCTTCTGGCTTCTTGTTGGGGCATAGTTTGGAGATGTGTCCAAGCTAACCACATCCAAAACAAGTGACTTGCCCAGGGTTGATGTTGTAGTTCTTGCCGCCATTGTTGTTATTGGGGTTGTTGTAAACCGGCCTAGGATTGGCATACTGCTGAGGCTGGTAGCTCGGACGAGGCATAGGAGGTCTAGCCTGCTGTGGCTGATAGGTCGGCTTGGCTGGGGCTGGCTGCCAGGGGCAAGGCTTTTGTTTGCTGGAGCTACCCTTGCTGATCATCTTGCGCTTGCGGGTGTCATCTATAGCATGATGCCTATCTTCAAGTATGAGGGACTTGTTCACCAGGTTGAAGAAGGCCCGACAGTCGCAAACGAAGAGCTGATACTGCAGGGTTTGCTGAAGTCCTTCCATGAAACATTCCTTCTTGGCAGCCTCTATGTTGACATCTTCAGGTGCATACCATGACAGCAGGTTGAACTTCTGCAGGTACTCCTTGACAGAGCCATTTCCTTGCTTCAACGCTCGGAATTCTCTCTTCTTGATAGCCATGACCCCAGAAGGAATGTGGGCGGTGCGGAATCTTTCCTTGAAGTCATCCCAAGTGATTACACGATCACCTTGCATGACCTTGAATCCATCCCACCAAGCTCGGGCGGTACCTCCAAGGCGTTGAGAGGTATACAACACCTTCTTACGATCGTCATTGTAATTGACCAGTGCAAGGAGGTCTCGATGGTGCGGATCCAGTCGTCAGCATCCAAGGGCTCAGCAGCCTCAGTGAAGGTTGGGGGCGAATTCTTCATGAACTCAGACAGAGTGGAGCACCCATTGCCGTTCCTGCCTTGCTGCTGGTTGTTCACAAGGACTTGAGCCATCTGCAGAATAGAAGCAGTGTTGGCTAGGCGCACCTCCTGGAGAAACTGGAGAAACTGGCATATGGTCATGTTCTCTGGTGGAGGTGCTGGCGGGGGAATGTCGCCTTGTGGATGCTCCTGGTGCCCTCCAGCCTGAGCAGTCCCACCAGCTCCCTATTGTTGGCTGGAGTTGTCGACTTTAGGGTTGGTGAAGGAGATATTGCGGGTAGTAGTCACAAATCCCGTTTGGAGCAATAAAGTCAATCAATTGGGATAGACCAGAGGAAAAGCAACAATGGAAAAGCACGCCTAAGGGTGTTGGTCGAGTGCAAGTGTGGTAGAACAGAGGTCGAAATACAAACATATATATTAAGATCAGATAGACGATGGAGTCGCTTACATGTTGCCTAAGGCAAAAGCGCGACTAGCATCGGAACACAAACAGCAAAAACAAGCAACAAGCACACATGGTTTCATATGAACCATTACACTGACTCGACTCCGCATGAGGGGTACATGACTGATCCTACCCTAGGGGTTCTCGGACTCAGGTGGTGTAATGCCCTGCTTCCTTTCCAAGAGGAAGGAATACTTGATTGCTTGCTAGGACTCCTTTTGGCATGATGCCCATGCTTTCCATACCCGAAATATGTGACAAAAATCCAGAGGTCGCTATTCGTCCTTTGTTCAAGATGTCAGTGGTTTGGCGGAGTAGCTCTCGAAGGTGGTGAAGTTCCTAGCGAAGCTTCACAGATTCCTTAATCAGGTTGTGAACTAGACTATCGGCGGAGAGGCTGAAGTACGTCTAGAACCTGAGGGGTACGCCATCATCTTTGGATGGGACTAGTGTCTGACTTTCTCCGAGGTCGTCCTCTCTAATGGGTAGGTAACGAGTAGCGGGCTCGTAGGCCATCCCTGGAATGATTACTCGAAGGTGGGTGAGTGCCTTCCATGTAGCCGTCTCGACTACGAGTGCCAGGGTCTCCATCTGTGGTCCTTCTAAGAACCAACTGGTCGGGGATTCGTTTGCCTTCACGAACACTTCAACGTGACACTCCTTCGTGATGGCATCGACCCAGTGCTCGTGATCGAAAACAGGAGGTTGGCGAAACTAGCACTTCTCCAGGCTATCCCCATGGAGTAGGGTAAAGGCGGATGTCAGAAGGGCTTGAGGTACGAGGGCCATCTACAAGGTTTTAAATGGAGGAGAGTCAGCAAGAGCTTGAAATAGACTAGAAATGAGGAGAGGTATAAAATTTTGTTGCACCTAGCAACTAGGCACAATTTTGAAAAGGTTTTTATCCTAACTAACGTTCATGCTAACTAAGGGCTTCCTACAGTAAACCTGGCTCTGATACTAGCTCTGTGGGGACCCCGACTCATAAGTCGTGATTACCGAATGCACGTGTACGGTGATCCTAGAGATCAATGCTCACTGAACACACATAAGCTGAATAACAAGAGTCTTGCATCCTTACATATCTCTTACACAAATAAATACCATGGAGGTCGAGTCTTACATAGATAAGGCCACAAGGGACAAACACTTAAACATAACAAACAGCGGAAATCTTGGTCGAAAAGCGTGAACCCATGTCATCTGCCTTAAACCTACGGGCATTCTGACTGGGAAGCGTCCTAGTTCGTATGTTGGTCACCAACGAACTCTTCACCATACTCCTGCTCTTCCATGTCTGGCCAATTAAATAACAAGTGGCAAGCCAATGAGTACTTTGAATGTACTCGCAAGCAACCCATATTGGAACAAGGCAATAACAATGCATGATAGAAAACTAAATAGGTATTTTGCAGAAAGCTAATTTTGTGTGCAATGACATAATCAAGTATCTTATGTAAGCACGCATCAATAGTTGGCCGATATCCATGTGAACAAGTTACAGACATCATCATAACCAGGGGTTAAACATCTCATGTTTAGTCATCACGTCAAGTCATCGGACTTATCTCAAGTATCATCTCTGTGTCATCCACACGCGCACACACCAAGTTTAGCAAACATTTGGACATAGCACAAGAGCATTCATCCAACTGTCCTTGACCGTGGACACGGCTATTCAAATAGTTTTAAACTCTGCAGAGGTTGCACACTTTACCCACAAGACTCGAGGAACTTCCGTGTCATCCATGACTCACGGTATATTACATACCCGAGGTAAGCACCCGAACAATGCCTTTCCCATGGTGATACTAAACAAAGAGGCCACTCGTTAGTGCCATCCCTCATGATATACATCACACGTATCATCCATGAGGGCACGCAACGGTGTGCCTGGTGCTTGTAAAGACAGCGCATGGCCTTCCACTCTGGGAAGACCCCGTCTCAAGAGTGACCACTTCACTCTCGCCACTGGTAGTGCGGGCTCCCTACTAGCACCAACCATAGTAATCAACAAAGCCCCGTCCCATAAGGGGTATCGTGGTCATACATGTAAGGTGGAATAATGGTCGCAACTTACACCAATCCATTTTTAAAAACCACACACACTCACTTGCTCCGGTACCCCACTTCTTTCTCAAGTGGTTACCCAACTCATAATCATCTCCCTCGGGCATTAGTGGCGCCCTATGGGGTTTTCGGAAAGTATTTGAAAACACTTTTTTCCATCACCATGCATAACCCCATCCCACTTGCGTAGCAACTACTAGCATCCTAACTACTCCCACCCGCATAACTCTCATAAGGAGGTAGGGTCATGCACGATGCAAGTATCAACAAAAGAGTATCGGAGGCATCCCACCGAAGGGGAATACCACATCATCATGATCAATACCACAAAATAAAGTGCTTTATGGCATGCAATAAAAGTTTTCATAGTCATGGTCAAAGGGCTGCTTGCCTGGCTCAACAAAGTCTTTGGGGTCTTCAAAGTCTTCGGGTCCAACTCCCTCGTCAACAGCGCAATCTATCGTCGCGATAAATAACGAGAATAATAAGCATCAGACAAAAACAAAGCACAAAAATCCACTACTAAAATGCTACCCTACTCTGATAAATACTAACAACTATACTAAGATTACTTGTCTAAGGTTTTGTATTTAAAAAGGTTTTTCAAACTATTTAAAACAGAGGTTAAAAATGCCTAAAACAGGTTTTAAAATAAAACAATAGATAAAACTTTTGCAAACATTTTTACAAGTTGCACTATAAAATTCTACAGAATATTCTAGGATTTGTGGAGTTGGAATTATCTCAATAGGACAAATAATTTGTCCTGAGTAATTTTTGGGATCCTGAAGGAAAAAAGAAAGAGAAAAACGGGCCCGGGGCAATGGGCCAAAAGCAGATGGCCGAATCGGCCTAGCCGGTGAAGCCAACTTGTGTGATCCTGGCGCGCGCGCACGACTGCTTCAAACCTGACCAGTGGGCCGGCTGGTCAGCAAGAGAGAGAGAGGCGGGAGACCTGGGGAGGATGACAAGCGGGGCCCACTTGTCATCACCTTCCTCAATCCAGGGAAGGTCAAGGGGGCTCACCGACGGCTACAGGGCATGGGGAGGCAAACGGAGATCACCGTCGTGCTCAAGGACTCGCCGCTAGTCTAATGGTGGTGGAGGGGGGTGTCGGGAAGCTCCCATTCGCCGGTGACGAGGAAGTCCGGCGGCGGCTCCTCGGGAAGGGAATGCTTCGGTCGTCCTATGCACCAAACGGAGGCGAAGATGGAAGGAAACGGGTCAAGAGGGAGCAAGGGTTCCGGATCGAGGGTAAACGAGGGCGGAGGAGGTCGTTTACCTCACGAACGCCGATGGCCCGAAGCGGCGGCGCTCAGCTCGATACCGAGCACAGAGGCCCCCGGGGCTTTCTTGAGTGGCACAGGGGCTCGCTTGGGACGAGGAGAGAGAGACTAGAGGGGAGAGGAGGCTCGTGGAGGCCTTAAATAGGCGATCCACGGTCCATCGAGCTCGGGTGCACCTGCGACCTCGTGGCCGAGGACAGAGGCCACGGGAGCGGGAGAGGACGTGTCTAGGGTCTACCTAGGACTCGTCCACGACTAGGGGGAGAGAGAGAAGATAGGAGAGAGCGCACGCGTGAGGCTCGGGGTTGGCCGAACTAGGCGGCGCTCGGCATGCGCGAGAGGAGGGAGAAGGAGGAGAGAGGAGGGGGACAGGACGGTTGCGTGTCTCGGACGTCGAGGCCGACCATTTAGCGAGAGGGGGGCGCTCGAGGTGGTCGAGGCCATGCATTGGGCGGCGGCTACAGTGCGGTTAGACACTATAGCACGCTCTAGAGTGCAGCCATTGCATGCCATGGCCTTGCCACTTGTGCCATGGTCGTGGTGTGTCCAGAGGGTTTTGTGTCAACTAAACAATGTGGGCATGCCCTTGGATTCCTTGCAAGGCCAAAGGAAGAGGAGATAAGTTTGAGGGGAAGAGGAAATGGGGCTGTCCAGAGGGGAAAATGGGGTTTTACCCATTTTAACCATGGAACCAGAGTTGGGTTTTCCTTGCTGGAGGTGAAATGCATCAAATTGAGAATGTGGTAAAAATTTGAGAGCAAGGGGAATAGTAAAAATGGTGGAAACAGTAGCTTTTAGAAATGGCAAGAAGGTGTTTGTGTTGTGTTTGGGCCAGTAGATGGAGTTTACTTTCCATGATATTTAACAGGATCAAATTGTGGGTAAAAATGAGAGGGATCACAAGGTTTGAGCTCAATAAAGAAAAGTTGATAATGCATACTTTGTGAACCCTTGAATTCAACCGAAGCAGGTTTCTGTAGATCTAGTTAGGCTAAACTAATCTTCTTGACGCACCACTTAGTGTAGCATCATTATTTTATGATTAGAACATGTCCACCAAGTTTGGGGTCAGGGGAAGAAACATCACAATGTAAAGTTGTTCAAATTTGAATCTGGACAGGGGGGTTTTGGAAAATTTTGATGAATCAAAACAATTGGGATTGAGATGAAACTTTGCAAGATCATCACCTACGACAATGTTGACTTGCTGGAATTTTCTTGGAATTTATTGAGAATATTCTTATAGAAATATTTCAAAAGCTTGATTTGAGCAGAAAGGGTTTTGAGGGGTTTTGCCTAAGATTTTGAACATGACCATGTGTTGAGACTGATATATATGGAAAAATATATGTCCACTGATTTTCCCTATATTTTCACACATATTTTCAAAGCATTAAAATATTTTTCCCTATCAAAAACCATTCCGTCCTTAAGGAAAATCCTTTAAATATAATAGTAAAATAATCTTTAAAAATTATATTTGGCGGTTTTGGGAAGTCATATATATAGTAGGTTTCAAATAAAGCTTTTGGGGAAAAAGGATCCATCCAATTTGAGGACTTGGAGTTCAAACCTCAACTCAGGAGTTTTTGAAAACCTAATTTGAATAAATTCTTTTTGGTCAAAATAAATTTTGATAAAATAGTTTTGGTCACTATTCACTTGGCATGATCATTGGGCAAGAAGTTTGGATCAAGGAAGATGGATATGAACAGGAGTACAATCTAAGAGTGCCAAACATACTCAAGCCAACAATCCAACAAGCAACAACTCAAGAAAGCATGCACTCTAAAAGTTTTAATTGGTTCCAAATTTTGTAAATACAAGCATAGCAAAGTGATACAAACACAGGGTGTGACAGACATGATATATTACTTCTCTAAAAAATATTTTCCTGCCCATAAGAAACAAGCTGCCTTGCTGGAAATATTTAACTTTGTGCAAAATGAAGAAGAGAGTCTCCCACAAGCTTGGGGGAGGCTTCTCCAATTACTAAATGCTTTGCCTGGTCATCCCCTCAAGAAAAATGAAATACTTGATATCTTTTATAATTGACTAACTGATGCTTCGAGGGACCACCTAGATAGTTGTGCTGGTTGTGTTTTCAGGGAACGAACTGTTGAACAAGCTGAAATACTATTGAATAATATATTGAGCAATCATAATGATTGGACTATTCCTGAACCACCTCCGAAGCCAACTCCAAATAAAAGAGGTATTATATTTCTTAGTCCAGAAGATATGCAAGAGGCAAAGAAAACTATGGAAGAAAAAGGTATTAAAGCTGAAGATGTTAAGAATCTACCACCTATTGAAGAAATACATGGTCTTGATAACCCGACACTGGTAGTAGAGGTAAATTCTCTTCATAGATTTGATGAAAGCGATATTCCTTATAATAACTCTGCTAGCCATTGCTTGGATGAGTTTGATAATTTTGTTGTTAAGCAAGAAATTTTTAATGCTTATGTCAGTAGACAATTGAAACATAATGCTTTCATGCTTGATCGCTTAGGTAATTATATGAGTAGAACTATCAATGATCTTAAACTGATTAGTAAACATGCTTCCATGGTAACTACTGATAATCCACAAGTGCAAGGAATCGTCATAGCAATTCCAAAGGTGGAAGTGATAAGTATGGAGTGTCGAACCCACAAGCAACTAAAGGTAAGATCAATATTCTCTCAAGTCCTATCCGCCACCGATACGACTCTACGTACACCGAACGTTTTCTTCCATCTAGAAACGAGAAATAAAACTACGTTGTGGGTATGAAGAGGATAGCTTTGCATGATAATGGAGAACTCAAATATTAAAATAGGTGTTGTTAACATAATATTACAAATAGCGAGTGTGGAATAATGATGTGTTGGTGTGCGAAATTATCCTAGGCAATTGGTAACAAGATCGGAAATCATTATTGCAATTTTATATGAGGGAGAGGCATAAGCTAACATAATTTCTCTACTTGGATCATATGCACTTATGATTGGAACTCTAGCAAGCATCCGCAACTACTAAAGATCATTAAGGTAAAACCTAACCATAGCATTAAAGCATCAAGTCCCCTTTATCCCATACACAACAACCCCATCCGCCGGTGAGCTCCTCTCCGCTCCCTATCACGAGGTGAGACATGACAGGTGGAGCCCACCTGTCATACCCCACCCTCCCCTCTCTCGCTGCCAGGTTGGGCCTGTGGGTAGGTTTAAAAATAAACCTGCCGCGTGCACCATTTCGCCTTGGGCCAGCTTGGTTGTGACGTTTTCGGCCCAAAAAGGCACAATGCCATTTTTCTTTTTCCATTTCCTCCCCGCTTTCCAAAATTTCCTTGGACCAAAAAATAAATCCAATGACAATAATTTTTCCACCTAAAATCTTCGAATGTTCCATAAAATTTAATAGGGCCTTTTGTATAAATTTTTGAAAATCGTTTATGCACTGTTTTATTTTAAAACCTATTTTAGGCATCTTTTGCCTCTGTTAAATAGTTTTCAAAAATGTTTTTATAACAAAATCATAAAAAAAATTAGTATAATTTTTAGTATTTATCACAGTAGAGTGGCATTTTAATATAGCTTTGTGTGCTTTGTTTTTGTGTGATGCTTATTTTTATCGTTATTTATCGTGACGATAGATTGCGCTATTGACGAGGGAGTTAGACCCGAAGACTTTGAAGACCCCGAAGACTTTGTCGAGCCAGGCAAGCAGCCCTTTGATCATATTAAGAAACCATTTTCATTGCTTGTCATATAGCACTTTAGTTTCGTTATACTTGATCATGTGGAGTAATGACCACTTCGGTGGGTTGCTTCCGACACTTTTACTGTTGACACTTGCATCGTGCATGAACCTACCACCTTATGAGGGTTATGCAGGTGGGTGTAGATAGGATGCTAGTAGATGCTATGCAAGTGGGTTTGGGATTTATGCATAGTGATGGAAAGGAAGAGGTAATTTCAAAGACTTTTAGAAAACCCCATCGGGTGCCATAATGCCCGAGGGAGATGATGATGAGTTGGGTGACCACTTGAGAAAGAAGTGGTGTACAGGAGCAAGCAAGTGTGTGTGGTTTTCGAAAACGGATTGGTGTAAGTTGCGACCGTTATTCCAACCTCACATGTATGACCACGATACCCTTATGGGACGGGGCTTTGTTGATTACTATCGTTGGTGCTAGTAGGGATCCCACATTACTGGTGGCGAGAGTGAAGTGGTCACTCTTGAGACGGGGTCATCCCAGAAGTGAAAGGCCATGCGCTGTCTTTACAGGCACCGGGCACACCGTTGCATGCCCCCATGGATGCTACGTGTGATGTATATCATAAGGGATGGCACCAACGAGTGGACTCTTTGTTTAGTATCACCATGGGAAAGGCATTGTTTGGGATGCTTACCTCGGGTATGTATATACCATGAGTCGTGGATGACACGGAGGTTTCCCGAGTCTTGTGGGCAAAGTGTGCAACCTCTTCAGAGGTTAAAACTATTCGAATAGCCGTGTCCATGGTCAAGGACATTTGGATGACCGCTCTTGTGCTACGTCCAAATGTTTTCACAACGGCTGTGTGAGTGTGCTGGTGACAAAGATGGTACTTGAGCTATGTCTGATAACTTAGCATGACGATTGGGCTAAGTCCGATGACTTAGCATGAGGATGAACATGAGATGTTCAACCCCTGCTTATGATGATAACTGGGATTTTCTCACATAAGTACCTGTTAGCAGTTGATGCATGCTTACTCAAGTTATTTGATCATGTCATTGCATTTAAAAATCAGCTTTCTGCAAAAACTTACCTACTTAGTGCTATAGCATGCATTGTTATACCTTGTTCCACAACTTGGGTTGCTTGTGAGTACATTCAAAGTACTCATTGGCTTGCCACTCGTTATTTAATTGGCCAGGGATGGAAGAATAGGAGTATGGTGAAGAGTTCATTGGTGACGATCATGCGAACTAGGACGCTTCCCAATCAGAATGCCTGTAGGTTTAAGGCAGATGTGTCGTTGTTTTCTCACGACAGATGCCATGGGTAGGCTTATCGTAGGTTGTTGGGGTTGGCGGACACCGACGGGCTCCGGGTGCGGGATTAGGTACAAGCGGTGGTGACACACGATGTACCCAGGTTCAGGGCCCTCCGTGGGAGGTAATACCCCTAGTCCTGCTTGATCTAGTTTGATGGATGGGTGTGTTTATAGGGTTGCTCCTGGAGCTGAGTCTAGAGGAGGAAGAGGGAGCAGCCGGCTCGCCTTCCTCCGCTACGAGGTGTAGGAAAGTGGGAAGTGTCTCGTAGGTATGTGCGTGAGAGTTGTATGTCCCTGTTGCATGGGGGGCTCGGGGGGTTTATAAGCCAACCCCCCAGCTTACATTATTCCTAAGGTACAAGGGTGGGGCGACCTGGCTGGTAGCCTCTCCAGCTGACCAGGGGGTCCCACCCTTTGAGCCGTCTCATCGCCAGTAGGGTCCATCGGCTCTGTGGTCCTGTCGCTTGCTGGGGCCTGCCTGCCGGCTCCGCGATTGGCCCTCGCCCACGTGTCGCGGCTCGGGCCGCCCCGGAGGCATCGTCTAGCGCCAGCCGGCCGAAGTCTCCGGTACGACCAGCTGCACTATAGCCACGCCGGGGCAGGTAATCGAGTGGGCAGGGGCGTGTCGGCACTGTTTCCTCGCCCGGTCGTACTCGGCAAGGTCAGCGGCCTGGACGGCTGGACTGTAGCCATGCGCACCCGTACATCAGCGGCCACTGTGGCTACAATGATGCCCGTCGTGGCAGTCACGTCTTGTCTCCGTACTTGTGCACAAGGGGACGGGACGTTGCATGTCCGCCCCGGGGTCAACGGAGGAGGCGGCCCGGAGGCAGTCGGCCATGCCCAGCCGGTCGGGGGTTGAGCCGGCTCCTCGACCAGCCGTCCGTGCCGCCAGCCGGTGACAGCTCGAACCAGCCGTGCTCCAATCGGTCGTGGGCAGCCGGTTGCATAGTTTTTCTTCGAAGCGGGGGGGGGGGGGGAGACCCCCATTGCTTTGGCCTACCTAGGGGTAATAACCCTGTCGGTAGTCCCCAAAGACGGCGGGGGCCCGCGTCCGGCAGACGGAGGGGAGCCGACGGCTTTCCCCTAGCGGTACCCGCCACCAGCGCAAAACTGAAAAGCCAGCCGCGTCGGCAGTTGGACTCGATGCCTTGGGTTCCGGCACGTTGCCCTGGGTCCCAGGCCGGCCTGCCGCGCGCCATGCGGCAGGTAATGATGTGGCAGGCCCCATGCATGCGGGGAGACGGGACGTCGCCCTGGGCCTAGCCTGCTAGGCCTCGGGCGTAGCCCAGTAGGCCTCGGGCATAGCCCAGTAGGCCTCGGGGCGTAGGCCAGGATCCTCTGCACCCCGAAGTGGCCGTTACGGCCCAAGCTGCCCACTCATGCGCGGAGTTTCCGGGGGAGTGGGCGCAATTAATCCCCACGTCCCTCGGTCGTGGCCTCCCCATTTAAAAGGGGAGAAAGGGCAGGGGACGAATATACCCGCACTCCCTTTGCCTCCTCGCTTCTTTCCTCTTTGCCTTCCTCTCCCCTCGCGCAACACCGCTCCTAAGCTTGCAAACGCGCCCGCACGCCGTTGTTCTGCCGTAATGGCCGACGAATGTGGAGGAAGCAGGGCCGGATCCATTGTCACCGAGGGGGACATCGCGGACCTCCGCCACGAGTGCATGCTGCCGCCGGCGGAGCGCGTGGTTGCCCGTGTGCTGGGTGACGAGGTGGTGCCGGCGCTATAGCCAGGGGATCATGTCGTCTTCCTCCGACATTTCTCTCGTGGTTTCGGGCTCCCGGTGAGCCTCTTCTTCCGGCTGCTCATGGACACCTTCGACCTTCAACCGCACCACCTCGGCCCCAACACAATCCTTTAACTCGCCGGCTTCGTGACGCTGTGCGAGGGGTACTTGGGGGTCCTCCCCTTTCTTGATTTCTTCAACGCCCTCTTCTACCTCAAGGCGCTGAAGAGCAGTGCCTGCGGGGGCACGACGGTTTGCTACCACGGCACCGCGCACTTCTCGCCCTTCTCTCTCATTGATTTCGTCAAGGGGTGGCATCGGACGTTCTTCTATGTGCAGAACGCCGACCCAAGCCTGGACTACATTCGGCTGCCGCCATTCGTCAACGCATAATCGTTCGGGGCGAACTGGTAGGGAGCCGCCCCGCGCGGGGTGGCCCTGGCAGAGCTTAACCGGCTCGCGTAGCTAAAGAGCGCTAAGGGGTTGGTCGCCTCCGATCTGGTGGCGGCCTTCATCTCGTGCCAGGTGCTGCCTCTCCAGTTGAGGCCACACCAGATCTGCGACATGTCCGGCCGCCAGGACCCCTGCCGACTAACGACAGTCGACCTGACGTCGGCTCAGGTGGCGGCGCGGGTGAATGCCATCACGACGTCCAAGCTGGCGCCAACGTCGTGGAATTTTGGCCTGGAGCTGTACGACCGCATCAATTGTACCCCTAGTACGTTTTCGTCGAGGTGGCTTCTCTTTCATTCGACACTTTCCAGACGGCGGTTGGCAACGAACCTTACTTCGCCGTGCTAACCACAGTTGCTCGTCTGACAGAACACGCTGGACGGCCTGCATCCCCAAATTTTCGAGGCGGAGCGCAACCACTCTGACTTTGAAGATTATGAGCGGGGAGGCCCGCCTAAAGAGGGGGTGATGGGAGGGGTCGAGGAGCTGACAGACCCGCGAGCCGGTGGGCCCAGCAGGGCCGGAGGGTCCAGCGCAGCCGGGGAGCCCAGCGGAGCCGGTGAGTTCCCTATTGGCCCCACGATCGAGGACTGGACAGATGATGATGATGACGATGCCAATAATGTGATGATCTTGAACGCACCTCCCCCTCAGCTCAGCAGGGCCAGCGTGGATGGAGCGAGGAGCAGCCGGCTCAAGCCCCGGTAGCCAGAGCCACCCACCGGGCGAAGAGGCCAGCTCAGGAGGAGCCGGCGGCTCCACCACCCGCCCATAAGTAGGCGAAGGTGGCCGCACGGAAGCCGCCGATGTGCGCCAGGCGAACTTTGCCCGTCATCATCTAGTAAGTCTCCCTCCTTTCCTTGCATGTGTTTCCTTCCGGGTCACGAGCCAGTGGGTGATTGACCCTTGTGCAGCCCAGGGACCCCATCGAGCTCCATGAGGGGGAGTCGGCGGTGGATCCGACGGATGCCACCAGTCGGCTGGCCCGCGAGCACGCGGCCACCCAGCGAGAGGAGAAGAGGAGGCTTGCGAAGCTGCGAGCCTCAAAGTCCGGAACGCGAGGTGGGGCCTCGCACTCCAGGACTTCGAGCGGCGGGAGGCGAAGGAGGTCCACGGACCCCGCGCGGGCGTTGGACTCGATGGCGGAATCAACCCGTCTGTCGAGGCCCCCGTCGAGCGAGCCGCAAGGGGCGGCTATGGAGCCGCCTGCACCTCCGTCCGTGGAGGAGGCGGCTTGAGCGAGGGCGGCGGCAACGGTGCCGGCCCTCGAGGCGACCTGGCCGGAGGTGCCGGTAGGGACTCCGCCTGCGGTCGAGCCGGCCCAGCTCGACGTGTCGGAGGCTCCGGCGGCCCCGGAGGCAGTGCTGGAGGCGGCGCCAGAGGCAGCGCCAGAGGCGGCAGCCATGGAGACGGAGGCGTCGTCCGTCGTAGTCGCTGCGTTGGACCGGCAGGAGGAGGAGGAGGCGCTGGCGCCGAGCGGTGGGCCGGTGGTGGCTGACTCCCAGGCCCTCACCATCATCAATCCTCCCCCGCTGCCGGCACCGTGGCAAGCACCAGGGCAGGTGGCAGCAGTGGCTGAGTCCGGAGGTCAATGACGGGCAGCCGGGCCGGATCTCCTTGAGAGATTTTTGACCTTGGCTTCATGTGGTAGGAGGGGAACTCCCAGCGGCAAAAGCTGTTTGAGGAGGCGGTCTCCATCCACGACCGTGGCAAGCACGACTTCTACCGGCTGGAGGAGGAGCTGGCGTGGGTGCAAGGTATGGCCAGTTACGGAAGGGGCGCGTAGCCCCCGGTAGTCGGGCCGGCTTCCTGACAGCCGGAGCGGACGTAGAAGGGCTGACTGATGCATGCTTTGTCTTCCAAACAAGCTGACCGCCCTCCGGGCGGAGAAGACTGGGGCCGTCTCCGAGCGGGACCGGCTGGTGCAAAGCGTCTAGGCAGTCACACAGGAGAAGGACTGGCTGGCTGCGCTGCTGGCGAACGGGGAGGCGGCCTAGGACCGCCTCAAGGCCGACGTGGCGCGGCAGGTGACGTCCAAGGAAGCGCCCGTCAAGGAGGCGGCTGACGCTGCCCGGCAGACCGCCACCCTCCAAGGAGAGGTGACCCGCCTCGAGAGGACGCTCGAGGAGCTTAAGGGCTCCCTCGCCAAGGTGGAGGTGACATTAGCGTCGGAGAAGGATTCGTCGCTCCACTTTTCAATCGAGGTGGACAACTCCATTGCACGTAAGTGTCCTTTGTCTTTTTTCCAGCCGGTTGCCTTTTTCCTTGCTGGTTATTGTTCTTTATTTGCCTCTCTTTCCTTCTTCCCTTTCTTCTCTTAGGGTGCTTCCCGGAAACTCAGCGCCGCACTAAGCGTGCCGTCGAGGAGCACCGGGAGTACCTCCGAGCATGCGGCCGGTCCATCGAGGGGGACACCATGTGGGATATGGCGGAGCTCGGGCTCGCCATTGAAAACCGGCCGATCCACCTCGAGCGGAGCATGGAGCGGCTGAAGACGGCCGGCAAGGAGATCAGCCACCTTGTGGACGGGCCGTGGAGGAGCTCCGGAGAACTGCGTGGCCTTGTGGATGGAGCATGCCGTGGCCCGGCTCGAGGTCTAGAAGGCGTCAGCGGCACGAGCCGGAGCGCATATGGCGCTCCGGTTTGTAACTTCATGGTACCACGGCGTGGACCTGGACCAGCTGGCCACCATGCGGGACGAGCCGGTCAAGGAGCGGGCGACCCATGAGCCGGCCCTTGTCCGCCGCGCCGACGAGCTCGTGTCGTATGTTGACCTGCATGAGCTCCTGCCGGCCCTTGGCGGGGATGGCAAGCCGGTGGCCAAAGACTCCTTCGGGATCCCCCAAGGTCCAGAGGACGAGGAGGTTGCCAACGAGAGTAACGACTCAAGCGGCAAGACGGCTGGGACTGCAGAGGCCGCCTCGAAAGCCAAGGGAACCGACCCGAAGGCCGCCACCACCTCCGGGACAGGAGTCGAGCCGCCCAGCAACGCGCCGGCTGGAGGCGCGCCGGCTGGCGACGCGCCGGCTGGCGACGCGCCGGTGGCCTAAGTGTGGGGACCCCGACTCATAAGTCGTGATCACCGAATGTACATGCATAATGATCCCAGAGATCAATGCTCACTGAACACACAGAAACTTAATAACAAGAGTCTTACACCCATTACATACCGGTTTACTCAAATATGGCTTCATAGCCAAGTCTTCATATAATTGAAGTGGAAAACTTCAACGATAGCGTGAACCATGCCATCTTCCTTAACCTACAGGCATTCTGATCGGGAAGCGTCCTAGTTCGCATGTTCGTCTCCAACAAACTCTTCAACATACTCCTGTTCTTCCATGCCTGGCCAATTAAATAACCAGTGGCAAGCTAATGAGTACTTTGAATGTACTCGCAAGCAACCCAAGTTGTGGAACAATGTAACAATGATGCATGATATAGAACTAAGTAGGTAAATTTTCAGAAAGCTAATTTTTTTGCATGCAAATGACATGATAAGTAACTAGTGAGCATGCATCAACAACTAGCAGGTATCCATGTGAACAAATTGCAGATATCATCATAAGCATTGGTTGAACATCTCATGTTCACACATCACGCTAAGTCATCAGACATAGTTCAATCCTCACGCTAAGTCATCGGACTTAGCTCATGGGACCTCTTGTCACCATCACATCCATACTCACACCAAGTTTCACGAAAACATCCGGAGGTAGTTTAAGCAGCATCACCCAACTGTCCTTGACCGTGGACACGGCTATTCGATTAGTTTTACACTTTGGAGAGGTTGCACACTTTACCCACAAGACTCGGGGAACTTCTGTGTCATCCACGACTCGCGGTATATAACATACCCGAGGTAAGCACCCGAACAATGCCTTTCCCCTGGCGATACTAAACAAAGAGTCCACTCGATTGGTACCCAGCCCTCATGATGTACATCACACGAGCCTCGCTCTAATAGTACCATCCATGAGGGTACCAACGGTGTGCCTGGTGCTTGTGAAGACAACGCATGGTTGTACATACCGGTACGACCCCGTATCGAGAGTGACCACACCACTCCCGCCACTAGTAAGGCAGGCTCCTTGCCAGTACCCACCAAGGTAATCAACAAAGCTCCATCCCATAAGGGGTATCGTGGTTGCGCTTGTAAGGTTGGGACAGTCGTAAATCTTAAATGTAATCCATTTCTGAAAACACAATCTCAACTTGCTCCAGCACACCACTTCTTTCTCAAGTGGTTGCCCATCTCATCAATATCTCCCTCGGGCATTAGTGGCACCCGATGGGGTTTTCAAAATTTCTTGAAATCATTTCTCTCTTTCCATCACTATGCATAGTCCCGATCCCACTTGCGTAGCCTCTACTAGCATCCTATCTACACCCACCTGCATAACCCTCATAAGGTGGTAGGGTCATGCATGATGCAAGTATCAATGGAAAAGTATCAGAGGCATCCCACCGAAAGGGGAACACCACATCACATGATCAATTATGATGAAAGTAAAGTGCTATATGACATGCAATAAAAATGGTTTCTCATCATGGTCAAAGGGCTGCTTGCCTCGCTTAGCAACGTCTTCAAGGTCTTCACACGCTTCTCGTCCAACTCCGAGCACTCCGTGTATCTCGTCAACTACCGTCGGTAAACAACCACAATAAGCAACACAACAAGCAGAGAAATAAAAGTGATCCATAAATAGGAGTTTTATTTTTCTAGGACACCACTGGCTATAATAAAAATAACCAAGGAGGTTTTATTGGGTCTGGATCAAGGGAGATTTTTGAATGGAGGAAATGAGTGAAATGATGATCCTATTAGAAGTCTATAGAAAATCTTTTGGTAAAAATGTGTGGATGCACCCAACAAATAGGGCACAATTTTTAGAAACATGTAGGAAGTTGTTTCACTGGTTTCGGAGTTGGGATGATTTTCCTAGGGATTTTCAAAGTGAGCCATATATAAAGAAATGGTTCAATATTTGACATACCAGAATAAGTGTAAGTAAAAATGTTCACATCCTCAGATATGATTTTAGATGTACCTAGGAACTTTAATAACTCCATTTGGAGTTGATATGAATGCTCTAGGGATTTTATAAGTAGGGCATTTGCTAGTTCAAATCCAAATTTAAATTTGAACTATATAGAAAAGTTAGCAGGAAAAATATGTAGGGTCTAGTTTTGGAAAGATATAGATTTTTGGAACCTCTAGGATTTTGAATCACCAGATTTGGAGTTATAATGGATTTCCTATGAATATTACATCATCTCTAGAAAAAGAAAAGAGAAGGGGGGGCTTATACCATTGCGCTAAAATGTGCTTGGTGTGCTGGATAGCGAATGGGCCGGCCCATCTGCTCGGTTGCGCGCACGCAAGGCCACGCTGAAGGCGCACTCTCCCGAACCCATTTCCGCTGTGGGGAAACGTAATACAGGAAAGGCGCGTCCACTTAGACGCGGGGTCCCAGGGCCTTAGCCACTGACCGGTGGGCTCTGTTGGCAGGTTCTCCTCCCTCCTCCCGCCAGAGCAGGGGAGGAGCAGAGGAGCCCGACCTGGGCATGCGCTGGTGCCCGCCCCAGTGGCCCCAGCCACCTCTGGTGGTCGTCTGACCACCGGCGTGCTCGGCAGGAAGCCCTCCCCCGCCCTGGGTGGCTTTGGGGCTCAGGGGAAGTCGAGGGCAGGCATGCCGTCGGCCATGGCGGAGGGTGTCGATGATGACGATGGATACGGTGCCTCTGGACACGGGAAGAAGGAGAAGGAGTGAGGGAGAGGTGTACGATGCTGATAGGGTGCTCTTGTGTGGTTCAGGAGAGAGGAGGGAGGCCGGGCTGTGCCAATTTGGCCGAGGTCGATGCGTCGCCATGGCAGCCATTGGGGGAAGGAGAGGTCACGGGAGGAGCCGGGGGTCGCTAAGGAGGTATACAGAAGGGAGAGGGGCTACTTAGGGGCGTCCTGGGGGCTCGGGGAGAGGTAGAATTAGGTGGGCAATGGAGGGAAACCTCAGGCACGCCTCGGATGCTCTCGGGCGCGGAGTGCACGCGCACCTCAGCTGCCTTGGAAGCTTGCACGCGTCGTGGAGAGGCGTGGGATGCCGAGGGGAGATTCTTGGCACATGTGGATGCCCTACCGCAGCCGACCATGACCTATAGGACAGCTTCTGTCGGCAGAGCGCCGTTTCTGCATGCCCATTGCGTGGTCACCACGCTAAGGCGTGTCCCGGGTGCCTTTTTGGTCTGCCAAAGCTGTCTGGCAGGCAAGGCGTGCATGCAGGAGAGCACTGGTGGGTTTGCATTGCCTATGGATATAGGCGGGGTGGTTTTCCACTAGGGACAAGTTTGCGGCAACAAACTTGGGGGCTAGCTCAGGAGATTTTACTGAAGGTCTTAGGGGGTAAAGAGTTGTCTGGGTTTCTTAGGTATGGAAGGAGTACTAACACACCAAATTTCAGATCAGGGAGACAAGTATAACTGGTACTTGTAGTACAAATCCATATTTGGTGCCAAAATCTAGTTTTCGATGAACTTCTCGCATTTTCCATATGAGCATGCCATTGCTGGGTGTGGAAAGGTGAATTGGCATACTATAGGTGCTGTGGAAAAACTTGGGGGCATTTGCATAGTCACGCGAATGAGAGAGAGGAAGGACAGTGCTATCATGGTAAATAGAAAGGGAATAAGAGAGAGTTACCCCCCAGATAATTGATCATAGGCCATGCCAAAGTTACGGGAGGTATAATAGGGTTAGAATATGTTGTGGTAAAAAGTTGGGGACAAGGGAAATCTTTTTGGGCCCACTTTGCTTGTCCACAAGTTTATGGCTGAAGGTGTTTGTGCTGTCATGGGGCTAGGAAGGGGAATCCTATGACCTTGATATTTACTAGGGGTAAATGGTAAGTCCATTTGGTCATGATCACAAGTTTTCAGCTCAAATGAAGAAAGTTGATAATGGAAACTTTGTGAACCCTAGAAACTAACAGAATCAGGTTTCTATAGATCTAGTTATGCTAATCTTTTACCCTTGATTCACCACTTAGTGTAGCATCCTTATTTGGTGATTAGAGCATGTCCACAAAGTTTGGGGTCAAGGGGAGAAACTTCACAATGTAAAGTTGATCAAAATTGGATCTGGGCAGGAATGGTTTTAGGATATTTTGGTGAATCAAAACAAGTGGTATTGAGATGAAAATTGGCAAGATGAACACATATATCATATGTGACATGCTAGAATTTTCCTGGATTTTTGTGAGAATATTTCTTATAGAAATATTTCAAATCCTTGAAATAGGCAGATAGGGTTTTGAAGGGTTTTGTCCAATATCTTGAACATGACCATGTGTTCAAACTCTCATATATGGACAATACATGTCCACTGAGTTTTCCTAAATTTTCTCAAATATTTTTAAAGCATTTAAATAAATTTTCCTATAAAAGGCAATTCTGGTCTTAAGAAAAAGCCTTTAAATAAAATATGGAAATAATCTTTTGAAATAATATTTTGTGGTTTTGGGAAGTTATATATATAGTAGGTTTCAAATAAAGCATTTGGGGAAAAGTATCCACCCAATTTGAGGACTTGTAGTACAAACCTCAACTCAGGGTTTTTTGAAAACCTAATTTGAATAAATTCTTTTTTGTAAAAATAAATTTTGATAAAAATAGTTTTAAGTCCTATACACATGGCATGATCATTGGACAAGAGTTCTAGGTCAAGGGAAAGAGTTTTGAGAGTATGAGAGAGTTTTATGAGTATAGAGCACATGAAAGCAAACAAGAAATCAACAATCAAGTCAAGCATCACTAGCATAGAAAATGTTTTAGTTGGCCCTAATTTCTGAGTCATGATAACTTAGTCATGAGGCAAATCACAGGGTGCGACACTGAGCCCCCGGGCATCTTATCTTTCTTTCTTCTTCCTGCATGTTAGGCTTAAGTCCACCCACTCGAGGTGTAATGTAATGAACCGTGATGACTGTGGGCCTCTTTTGTCTTAACATTCGTATTGTGAATATTTGATGTGTTTTCCTTATTGCGCGTGCTTGCTAGTCCTTACCCTTTTTTGCCCTTTTGGTTCCGTCTATCCTGCCCCTTTTCCCCTTTGGTTTCGGCCCTGCCAGCCCGACAACCGGGAGCCGTTCTGTAGCTGGGTCGAGGCGTCCACCTCGAGGGAGCTAGTTCGGAACTTAGGGACCGCGAGAGCTTTTTAGGGTAAGTAGAGTGGCAGAAGCGAGGCGGTGGTCTGACTGGGCCTATCCGGCATCTCCTTTGCGATCAATCTTTCGTGTGTGCTAAGCTTTGCCGCCCCGAGGCCCCGTCAGCCGGATAGCCGGGAGCCGGATCTATAGCTGGGAGGGGTGGGAGGGCTTGCTCGGCTCACAGTACTTGGTCAATTTCTGGGAGAGGCAACCTAGGTCTAGCCGGCAAGCCCCCGGGCCCGGGAGCCGGGTCGTGGAGCCAATGAGTGAGGAGACCTTCGAGGGAAATGAAAAGGGCATGCCCCAAGAGCCGGCCTGGGGCACCCATTGCATTCATAAGCCCAAAAGGGGAGGGATACATACATACACTGGTTTTTCAGAAGTAAAACGGACGAAGGAGCGCCGCGTACCATGGGCACTCGGTATCCTCGCCGGAGGTGTCTCTTTTGTGCTTCTGCGGCTTCTGGGCATCTATTAGGTAGTACACATTGTTGTGCAACGCCTTGCTAACAATGAACGGTCCCTCCCATGGGGAGGACAACTTGTGTTGTCCGGCTGTCCGCTGGATCTGCCTGAGCACCAGGTTCCCTTCACGAAAGGATAGCGGCCGGATCCGCTTGCTAGGGTAGTGCCGGAGTTTCTATTGGTAGGTTGTTGTCCGGCTCAAGGCTAGCTCGCGGGCTTCTTCGAGTAAGTTGATGTCGTCTTCTCTTGCCTCCTTTTGTGTCCTTCTCCGTGTATAGGGCGACCCGAGGCGAGTCGAACTTGATGTTTGTGGGGATGATCGCCTCGGACCCATACACAAGGAAGAAGCTCGTGTAGCCGGTTGATCGGTTGGGGGTGGTCTTGAGACTCCAAAGGACAGCCGACAGCTCATCAACCCAGCAGCCGGCTGACCTTACGAGCGAAGTCACAAGCCGGGGCTTGATGCCGGATAGGATGAGGCCGTTTGCCCTCTCGACCTGACCGTTCGACTGTGGATGAGCAATGGAGGCCAGGTCAAGCCAGATTCCTTGCTTGGAGCAGAAATGCGCGAGCACGCCCTTGGCGAAGTTCGTGCCTTTGTCGGTGATGATGCTGTGGGGGACGCCGTAGGTAACCGTGATGTCATCGATGAACCAGACGGCCGTGGGGCCGTCCAACTTCTTGATTGGTCATGCCTTGATCCACTTGGTGAATTTGTCGACGGCCACTAGCAAATGTGTCATGCCGCCTCATGTGGTCTTGAAGGGACCCACCATGTCCAGCCCCCAGACGTTGAAGGGCCACGAGAGGGGGATGGTCTGGAGCGCTGATGCCGGCAGGTGGCTCTGCACGCTGAAGCGTCGGCAGCCCTCGCACTCCTCGACCAATTTCTTGGACGCCTCGAGAGCGGTGGGCCAGTAGAAGTTGTGGCGGAAGGCCTTGGACACCAGGGTCCTAGAGGCAGCGTGATGCCCGCACTCGCCCTGGTGGATGTCGAGGAGAATCTCTAGACCCTTTTCCGGCTCGACGCATCGCTGAAAGATGCCAGTGGTGCTGCGATGTACGAGCTCATTGTTGACGATGTTGTATGCCGAGGCCTGGCGCTGAATTTGCCTCGCCCAGGCCTCGTCCGGGGGGAGCTCGCCGCGTAGAAGGAACGCCAGGATGGGCTGTGCCCAAGAGGGGGCCGAGATGGGGGCCGGCTCAGGAGCCCCCAGGCCTAGATGATCAGCCCCGGGTCCGGCTCTCCAACCCCCGCGGCCGGCTCTCTAGTCCCCGAGACCGGCTGGTCGATTGTCATCATGACAACTGCGTCGTTGGAGCTGGTGGCCTCGGTTGCTGCTGGCTCAACTGGTGTCGGCAAGGCGGCCAAGGTTGAGGGAGCCGGTGGCGAAGATGTCGAAGGGACAGCCGGAGCCTCTGACCGGGTGGCGGCGTCTGCCGACACGAAGATGGATTCTGATTCTAGGGAAGGCTTGATCGATGGCTTGATCGATCCGTGGCAGGGCAAATGGGTCCTTGGGGCACGCCTTGTTCAGGCTGGTGTAGTCAATGCACATGCGCCAGGTCTTGTTCTTCTTTAGCACCACGATTGGGTTGGCCAGCCAGTCCGGGTGGAAAACTTCCATGATGAACCCGGCAGCGAGCAGTCGGGCGATCTCTTCTCCTATAGTACGCCGCTTTTCCTCGGAGAAACGACATAGGGGTTGCTTGACCGGCTTGACGTTTGCCTGGACGTGTAGTTTGTGCTCGGCAAACTTCCTCAGAACACTCGACATGTCCTTGGAGGACCATGCAAAGATGTCCCGATTCTCATGGAGGAAGTCGATGAGCTCGCCTTCCTATTTGCTGTCGAGGCGGGAGCCGATGGTGACGCACTAAGCGGGGTTGGCCGGGTCGATCGGGATTTGCTTGGTGTCCTTGGACGGCTGGAAGGAGGCCTCGCCGACGGACTGTGAGGGGGAGCTGGCACGGCCGGCTGGTTGGCGGCAAGGGCCACGAGCCGGTCGAGCTGCCGCTTCTCCTCGGCGATTTCAAGGGCCTCGGCCAGCCGGCTGCCGTCTCGAGCGCACTCGATCGACATCTTTAGTCACCCATGATGGTAATGATTCCCTTGGGTCCCAGCATCTTGAGCTTGAGGTAAGCGTAATGGGGGACCGCCATGAATTTGACAAGGGCAGGCCGGCCCAACAGCGTGTGGTAGGGCTTGTGAGGTCCACAACCTTGAACAGCACCGGCTCGTGGCGGAAGTGGCCTGGTCCGCCAAAGAGGACGTCGAGCGTGATCTTGCCGACAGCGGAGTAGGACTTTCCAAGCACGATGCCATGGAAGACCGTCTGGCTCGCCTATAGGTCTTCTATCTTCAGCCCCAGCTTGTGCATCGTGTCGAGGTAAAGGATGTTGATGCTGTTGCCACCATCTACTAGCACCCATGAGAAGCGGCAGGTGCGCTTCTTGGTGGCGATGGTGGGGTCGAGGACCAGGGCGTAGCTGCCGGTACTCGGCATCACAACGGGGTGATCCGCGTGGCTCCAAGTGACCGGCTTCTCCGACCAGTGCATGAACTGGGGAGTTGCCGGCATGGTGGCGTTCACCTCACGATGGAGCCGGCATTGAGCATGTTTGCTCGTCTCTTCACTGGTGAAGACGATGTAGCAACCGTCCTAGTTGGGGAACTGGTCGTGAAGACGACCGTCGTTTTGGGCCGGGGCCGGGGCGGCAGCTGGGGCCGGGGCCAGCGCGCGGGCAGGCAGCTCGAGAGGAGCCGGAAGGCCGTCGTTGTGAGAAGATGTACTGCCGGAGCATGTGCGTTGAGGGCTTGGCCCCTGAGTGGTTCTTGCAGGGGAGGTCGAGCATTTGCTCGAAGGTGAGCTTCGGCTTCCAGGCAGCCTTGCTAGTGTGTTGGCGCTGGCTGGAAGACTGGGCAGTCGGCTCCTGCTTCTCAATGGTGGCGACCTGCCGGCTCCCGTAGCAGGGATCCGGTTGATCATTCTTGCATTTGTTGTTCTGCGGCTGCCGGTTGTCGGTAGCCGGCCGGGACATTGCCGGTGTCGTCGTCGCCTTGGCAGGCAAGGTCGTCTTGACCTGGATGGCTGAATCAGCCATGGCGTACTTGTCCGCCTTGGTCATGAGCTCGGCAAGCGTGGCCGGCTCGGAGCACAGAAGCTTGTGCTTGAGGGGGGTGCCGTCTCGACAGCCTTCGATGAAGTACTGTATGGCTTGCACCTCGTGCACCCCCTCACAAGAGTTGCAGAGCTCGGTCCACCGAGTGAGGTAGACGCGGAGGGACTCGTTCGGCCCCTGAACACACATGGCGAGTTCACGGGGGCAGACGGGCCGCTTGTAGGTGCCGGTGAAGTTGTGGACGAAGGCTTCTTCGAAGTCCGTCCAGGTGTTGATGCCGCCGGCTGCCAGGCTGTTGAGCCAAGTGCAGGCCGAGCCGATCAGCATGAGGGGAGCGTAGTGAACGGCTACACATTTGTTCCCTCTAGCGATACCGACCGTGGTGGTGTAGTCGATCAGCCAATCTTTGGGATTGGTGGCCCCGTTGTACTTCGGGGTGTCTCGGGGAAGGGTGAAACCGGTTGGGAATGGCTCGTTGCGGATCCGAGGGCCAAAACAGGCCGGGCCGATCGAGCCCTCCTCCTCGAGGAGGGCAGACTGCGTGAGTTGGTCGATGCTGTTGCGGGCATCGTTCTCGCTGCGGGGGACACGTGGCCCGATCCGGGCCGAGAGCTCAGGGTGGATGACGGGCGGAAGAAATCATTCCGCCTCACACCGCGGGGCGGAGTGTACCCGCGGCTGCGTTAGCTGCCGGGAGCCGACGTCTCGTTGTGGCCGCTACGAGGCGGGTTGTTGGTGCGCCGGTTGTTAACAGCCGGCAGCTCACTCCCCGGCAGCTGAGAGGGCTGGGGATGGCTAGCCTCGACCCGACGGTCAGAGACACGAGGGGAGCAGGACTACTGAGCCGGCTGACGGCCAATAGTCCCCGTGCCCTCGCACTCGGGACAGGGGCCTCCGGAGGCGGCACCGCCAGCCACGAGTAGATGCTGCTATGCGTCAGCGGCGTCGATGAGGTCCTTGATGTGACGCTCGTGGGCAGCATGTTCTTCGCCCTCCAAGGTAGCCAAATCCTCGTAGGCTACCTTGAGGGCCCGTAGGTTGGCTACGAGGGTGTTGTAGACAGGCATTTTGCCGCCTAGGATCTCGGCGACCACGTAACCACGGTCACGCATGGCCTCATGTTGGCTGGGCTCTGTGCCAGCCGGGGTGAGACCGTAGGCAGAAGCGTATTCCCGCTGGGCGGCCTCCATGCGGCGCCACGTGGCCGCGAGGGCAATGGCGTCCTCGAACAGGACGCGGCGAGCTGACTCGAGCTCGGCCGTGGCAGCATCGGGGTTTGTTGTCGGGGCAATAGGGGTGCTCAAACCCTGAAGGGCCGCACTGAGCAGGTCGGAGGTGTCGACGCGGGCCACGGCAGCATTAGCCTCGGCCCGCACACATCCGAAGGAGGTGGAGGAGATGATGGCCATTGCCCCCACATGATCGTGGGAGCTGCTAGACGGGGTCGCAGCGAGTGCGTCCATAGCCGTATGTGGACTGGCGCAGACGAGCACCTGGCTAGGGTACTTCTCGGTGGCCGGAGCTTCGGCGAGGCTGAGCCTGCCAAAATGCTCGGTGAGTGCGTCGATGTCAAGCGCGAGGTCGATGGAGCTGCCCACGGGGCGTGCCGAAGCAAGCCCCGCGAGCCCACGGTTTCGCCTGGGCATGTAGCGACGGCAAGGAATGGTGAGGGGTCCCACCCGGAGAATGAATCCGGCCGATGTCGTGTACGGCCCCACGGTGGGCGCCAACTGTTGTCGTTTTCTCACGACAAATACCATGGGTTAGCTTATCGTAGGTGGTTGGGGCTGGAGGACGCCGATGGGCTCCGGGTGCGGGATTAGGTACAAGCGATGGTGGCACACGATGTACCCAGGTTCAGGGCCCTCTGCGGGAGGTAATACCCCTAGTCCTGCTTGATCTAGTTTGATGGATGGGTGTGTTTATAGGGTTGCTCCTGGAGCTGAGTCTAGAGGAGGAAGAGGGAGCAGCCGGCTCGCCTTCCTCCGCTATGAGGTGTAGGAAAGTGGGAAGTGTCTCGTAGGTATGTGCGTGAGAGTTGTTTGTCCCTGTTGCATGGGGGGCTCGGGGGGTTTATAGGCCAACCCCCCGGCTTACAATATTCCTAAGGTACAAGGGTGGGGGGACCCGGCTGGCAGCCTCTCCTGCTGACCAGGGGGTCCCACCCTTCGAGCCGTCTCATAACCAATAGGGTCCACCGGCTATGCGGTCTCGTCACTTGTTAGGGCCCTCCAGCCGGCTCCGCGATTGGCCCTCGCCCACCTGCCGCGGCACGGGCCGCTTGGGAGGCGTCGTCTAGCGCCAGCCGGCCGAAGTCTTCGGTACGGCCAGCTGCACTGTAGCCACACTGAGGCAGGTAATCGAGTGGGCAGGGGCATGCCGGCACTGTTTCCCCACCCGGTCACGCTCGCCAAGGTCGGTGGCGTGGACGGCCGGACTGTAGCCATGCACACCCACGCGTCAGCGTCCACTATGGCTACAATGATGACCGTCGTGGCGGTCACGTCTTGTCACCGTACTTGTGCGCAGGGGGATGGGACGTTGCATGTCCGCCCCGGGTCAACGAAAGAGGTGACCCGGAGGCAGCCGGCCACGCCCAGCCGGTCGGGGTCGATTCGGCTCCTCGACCAGCTGTCCGTGCCGCCAGCCGGTGACACCTCGAACCGGCCGCGCTTCAGCTGGTCATGGGCATCCGGTTGCATAGTTTTTCTTCGAACCGGGGGGGAGAGCCCCATTGCTTTGGCCTACCTAGGGGTAATAACCCCGTCAAGATGACAATGGGGTTCACGCTTTCGATCAAGATTTCTGCTGCTTGTTCTGTTTAAGTGTTTGGCCCTTGTGGCCCTATCTATGTAAGACTAGACCTTCATGGTCTTTATTTGTGTAAGACGTTAAATGTGGATGTAGGACTCTTGTTATTCAGCTTCTGTGTGTTCAGTGAGCATTGATCTCTAGGATCACTGTACACGTGCATTCTGTGATCACGACTTATGAGTCGGGGTCCCCACAGAGCTGGTATTAGAGCCATCCTGATTGTAGGAAGCCCTTAGTTAGCATGGACGTTAGTTAGGATAAAAACCACTTTCAAAACTACACCTAGCACCTATACTTAGGAAGTCTGTACTATTTACCTCTTCTATTCTTCACACAACACTCTACTGACTCTCCTCCCTTCAAACCTTTGTAGATGGCCGTCATACCCAAACAACCACCCGTTTTCCTCTACCACGAGCACTGGGTTGATGCCGTCACGAAGGATTACCATGTGGATGTGGTCGTGAAGGCAAACGACTCCCCGACTAGTTGGTTCTTTGAAGGACCACTGATGGAGACCACGATGCTCGCAGTCGAGTCAGCTACACGCAAGGCACTTCTACACCTTCGAGATATCATTCCTGAGATGGCTGACGAGCCGGCTACTCGCTACCTTCCTTTCAGGAAGGATGATCTAGGCGAGAGTTGGATGTTGATTCCATCCACGGAGGATGGCACACCGCTCAGGTTCCAAACCTACTTCAGCCTCTCCGCCGATAGTCTGGTTCACAACCTGATTAAGGAGTCTGTGAAGCTCCGCGAGGAAATTCACCACACCCGAGATCTACTTCAGCAAGCCAAGACGAAGCCAGATAAGATCAGAAGGATGGAGCCCCCGAGGGACGACCAGTTGTTGCTTATCGAGGAGGAGTACCCCCAGCTAGAGATACACCTACACGTTGTCATCTCATGAGTGCGAAGGAGTACCGTGAGCTCTTCACCGATCGGCCGACGAAGCATCGTCAAGATGGACCTCCTCGTTCCCTGACCCCTTCAACCGGGAATGACGCCCGTTCAAATGATGAACAGGAGGAAGACCCAGAGGAGCATGACTACGAGACCGAGCACTCCACCACCTGAGTCCGAGAACCCCTAGGGTAGGATCAGTCATGTACCCCTCATGAGAAGTCGAGTCCGTGTAATGGTTCATATGAAACAATGTGTGCTTGTTGATTGTTTTGTTGTTTGTGTTCTGATGCAAGTCGCACTTTTGCCTTAGGCAACATGTAAGCGACCCCATCGTCTATGTTAATATATGTTGGTCTTTCGACCTTTTGTTTTACCACATTTGCACTCGACCAACCCCCTTAGGCGCGCTTTTCCATTGTTGATTTTCCTCTTGTCTATCCCAGTTGTTTGACTTGGCTGATCCAAACAGGATGGTGACTGCTACTCGCAACAGCTCCTTCACCAACCCTGAAGCCGGCAACTCAAGCCAGTAACAGGGAGCTGGCAGGACTGCTCACGCTAGAGGACACCAGGAGCAGCCACAAGGCGACATTCCCTCGCCACCACCTCCACCAGAGAACATGACCATAGCTCAGTTTCTCCAAGTTCTCCAGGATGAACGCCAAGCCAACAATGCTGCTATTCAGCAGATGGCTCAGGCCCTCGTGAACAACCAGCAACAAGGTAGGAACGGCAATGCCCACTCCACTTTGTCTGAGTTCATGAGGAATTCGCCCCCAACCTTCACCGAGACTGCTGCATCCTTGGATGCTGACGACTGGATCCGCACCATCGAGGACCTCCTTGCACTAGTCAATTGCAATGAGGACCGTGAGAAGGTACTTTATGCCTCTCACTGCCTCGGAGGTACCTCCCGAGCTTGGTGGGATGGGTTCAAGGTCATGCAAGGTGAGTGTGTGATCACTTGGAATGACTTCAAGGAAGGATTATGCACCGCCCACATTCCTTCTGGGATCATGGCTATCAAGAAGAGAGAATTCTGAGCACTAAAGCAAGGAAGTGGCTCTGAGGAGTACCTACAAAAGTTCAACCTGTTGTCAAGGTATGCACCTGAAGATGTCAACACGGAGGCTGCCAAGAAGGAACGCTTCATGGAAGGACTTCAGCATACCCTGAAGTATCAGCTCTTCGTTTGCAACTGTCGGACCTTCTTCGACCTGGTGAACAAGGCCCTCATGCTAGAAGACAAGTGTCATGCCATAGACGACACTCGCAAGCGTAAGATGATCAGTCAGGGTAGCTCCAGCAACCAGAAGCCTCGCCCCTGGCAGCCAGCCCCAGCCAAGCCAACCTATCAGCCACAGCAGGCTAGACCTCCTGCGCCTCGTCCGAGCTACCAGCCTCAGTAGTATGCCAATCCCAGGCCAGCTTACAACAACCCCAATAACAACAATGGAGGCAAGAACTACAACAACAACCCCGGGCAAGTTACATGTTTTGGATGTGGTCACTCTGGACACATCTCTAAGTTATGCCCCAACAAGAAGGCAGATGCCCCGCGCCCCAATGCACCAAACCAAGGTCAAGCCTGTGGAGCACCACCAAGGAACCCAGCTCCACGCAACCAGCCCAACAATAGCAAGGGTCATGTGAATCATGTCACCGCAGAGGAAGCCCAGGAAGACCCGGATGTCATACTGGGTACGTTCCTCGTCAACTCAACCCTAGCAACAATATTGTTTGATTGTGGAGCTTCGCATTTTTTTGTCACCCAAAAGTTTGCATTAGAGAGTGGCATGAAACCTACACCCCTGGGTAGTCGTATGTTGATACAAACCCCGGGATCAGTTATGAAGTCTGGGATAGGTTGTAAAGGAGTGGAGATTAACATCAACGGGGTAGACTTCCTAGAAGACCTTATAGTTCTGGATTCACCAGGCTTGGACGTCATCCTTGGCATGAATTGGTTGACCAAGCACCAAGGCTTGTTAGACTGTGCCAAGAGGATTGCCACCATGACCAATAGCCAAGGAGTGGAAGTCAAGTATGTTCCCAACCCTACCTCCACTCAAGCCCCTAAGGCTAGCTATCTATCGAGAATTGAGTTGGATCAAGTGCCAGTGGTATGTGAATACCCGGATGTATTTCCTGATGAGTTGTCCGGAATGCCTCCTGACCGCGACATTGAGTTCATCATTGAGCTAATGCCCGGATCCAGGCCCGTCTATAAGAAGCCCTATAGGATGGGGTCCAAAGAGTTGGCTGAATTGAAGGAGCAACTGGCAGAGTAGCTCAGAAAAGGATTCATTCGCCCGAGTGCCTCCCCTTGGGGATCACCTGTTCTATTTGTGTCAAAGAGGGACGGGACTATCAGACTTTGTGTCGATTACCGTTCTCTCAATGAAGTCACAATAAATAACAAGTACCCGCTCCCCAAGGTTGAAGACCTGTTCAATTAGTTGAACGAGGCCAAGGTGTTCTCCAAGATTGACCTCAGGTCTGGGTACTATCAACTGAAGATCAGACCCTAAGACATTCCGAAGACGGCATTTGTAACCTGGTATGGCCTATATGAATACACGATGCCCCTGCCTACTTCATGTGCCTCATGAATAAAGTCTCCATGGAGTACCTGGACAAGTTTGTTGTCGTCTTCATTGATGACATAGATGTCTTGTCCAAGTCAGAAGAAGAGCATGAGCAACACTTGAGATTGGTCCTAGATAAGCTTCAAGAGCACCAGCTTTATGCCAAGTTCAGCAAGTGTGAATTCTGGCTACATGAAGTTGGATTCTTAGGTCATGTGTTGACCGCAGAAGGATTGTCAGTGGATCCTACCAAGATTGAAACCGTGACTGAATGGCAATCCCCAACCACCATGAAGGAAGTCAGGAGCTTCCTCGGACTCGCGGGATATTACCGCAAGTTCGTGGAAGGGTTCTCGAGCATTGCCCAACCTATGACCCAGCTTTTGAAGAAGGACAAGAAGTTTGAATGGACACCTAAGTGCAAGGAAAGCTTCCAGGATCTCAAGAAGAGATTGACCACAGCCCCAGTTTTGGCCACCCCCGATATTCACAAGGAGTTTGTGATATATTGTGATGCATCTAGAATCGGGCTTGGAGGTGTTATGATGCAAGAAGGAAGAGTTGTAGCATATCTATCCAGGCAGCTACATCCTCATGAAGAGAACTACGCTACTCATGATCTTGAGTTGGAAGCCGTGGTTCATGCCTTCAAGACATGGAGACATTACCTTCTGGGGAAGCGATGTGAGATATACACAGACTACAAGAGTTTGAAGTATATTTTCACTCAGAGGGAATTGAACATGAGGCAGTGAAGATGGCTGGAGTTGATCAAGGATTACGACCTCAGTGTTCAATACCACCCCGGAAAGGCCAACGTGGTAGCAGACGCCTTAAGCAGAAAGGCTTGTTACTTGAATGCCATGATTAAGGAAAGGCTACCTGCCCTATATGAAGAGCTTGAAAGCTTCGGCTTGGAACTAGATGCACCTGAATTCCTCGCCAACCTCGAAGCAAGGCCTACCTTGATGGATGATATCAAAGAAGCTCAGAAGGGATAAGAGAGCATTGAAGGCATCAAGAGGAAGATCAAGCCAGGAAAGGCCCCAGGATTCTCAATGGATGAACAATGAGTTGTATGGTTCGGGAATCGCATCTGCATACCCAACAAAGATGAGCTCAAGAACTTGATCTTGCAAGAAGCTCATGACACTCCATACTCCATCCATCCTGGAGGAACCAAGATGTATCAAGACCTCAAGGCAAGATTCTGGTGGCATGGCATGAAACGGGAGATAGGCAAGTTCGTTGCTAAGTGTGACATATGCCAGAGAGTCAAAGCTGAGCACCAGCGACCCGCTGGGCTATTGCAACCTCTCAAAGTTCCTGAATGGAAGTGGGACAAAGTCGGAATGGACTTCATCACCGGTTTACCAAGGTCAAGCAAAGGACATGATTCTATTTGGGTCATTGTCGACCACCTGACCAAGGTAGCCCATTTCATTCTCATCGGGACAACCAACAATGGGAACCAATTGGCCAACCTTTACATCAACTGGATTGTGAGCCTCCACGGAGTTCCTAAGGAGATTGTATCAGACCGAGGCACCCAGTTCACCTCAAGGTTCTAGAATAGGTTCCAAGAAGCCTTGGGAACCAAGCTCTCTTTCAGCACTGCTTTTAACCCCCAGACCGGTGGGCAAACAGAACGAGTAAATCAGATACTCGAAGATATGCTCCGCACTTGTGTCTTGGCTTATGGCCAGGTGGGAAGATTGTCTGTCGTTTGCTGAGTTCTTCTACAACAACAGCTACCAGACGAGTCTTCAAATGACACCATTTGAGATGTTGTATGGACGCAAGTGTCGTACTCCCCTCAACTGGTCGGAGACCGAAGAAGGGCTAGCCTTTGGCCCAGATATCCTCAGTGAAGCAGAAGAGCAAGTTCAACTCGTCCGAGAGAGACTCGAGACCATGAAGACTAGGCAGAAGAGCTATGCCGACTCTCACCGTCCGGACATGAGTTTCCGTGTTGGAGACCATGTTTACCTCCGTGTCACGCCTCTCAAAGGAACCAAGCGATTCCACATCAAGGGAAAACTTGCACCAAGGTTCATCAGCCCCTTCAAGATCACCGACAGGCGAGGAGAAGTTGCCTATCAGCTAGAGCTACCTTCTGATCTATCGGATGTGCACAATGTCTTTCATGTGTCACAACTCCGGAAGTGTCTGCAAGTTCCCAACCGCCCCGACCTCTACAACGACATCGACCATCAAGCCATCGATCTTCAGCCAGACCTCACTTATCGTGAGAGGCCAGTTCGCATTCTGGATGAGGCAGAACGTTGCACCCGAAGCCGCACCATCAAGTACTTCAAGGTCCAATGGAGCAACCACTCTAAAGCTAAAACAACCTGGGAGCGTGAAGACTATCTTAGATGTGAGTTCCCTTATCTTTTTAGCGCTTAGCCTAGGAATCTCGAGAACGAGATTCTTGTAAGGGGGGGTAGGTCTGTCACAACCTGTGTTTGTATCATCTTGTTATGGTTGGATTTATAAAATTTGGAACCAATTAAAAAAAATTAGTGCTTGTGCTTGTTTGGAATGTTGCTTGTTTGCTTGTTGATTGTGGTGTATGCCACTCTTAGATTCTATCCCTCTCCATATTCATCTTCCTTGACCCAGACCTCTTGCCCAATGATCATGCCATGTGAATAGTGCCCAAGACTATTTTTATCCAATATTATTTTGACCAAAAAGGATTTATTCAAATTAGGTCTTCAAAACCCCCTGAATTGAGGTTTGCACTGCAAGTCCTCAAATTGGGTGGATTCTTTCTCCCCAAAGGCTTTAATTCAAACCTACTATATGTGACTTCCCAAAACCACCAAATATTAATTTTAAAGATTATTTTTATATTTTATTTAATGGTTTTTCTAAACACCACAAATGATTTTTCATAGGGAAAAATTATTTGAATGCTTTCAAAATATTTGAGAAAAATTAGGGAAAATGAGTGGACATATATTTTCCATATATATGAGTTTCAACACATGGTCATGTTCAAATTCATGGGCCAAATCCCTCAAAACCCTTTCTGTCCAAATCAAGCTTTTGAAAAATTTCTATAAGAAATATTCTCAATAAATTCTAGGGAAATTCCACCAAGTCAACACTATCATAGGTGATGATCTTGCAAAGTTTCATCTTAATCCAAGTTGATTTGGTTCATCAAACTATTCCAAACCCCTCCCTATCTAGATTCAAATTTGAACAACTTTACATTGTGAAGTTTCTTCCCTTGACCCCAAACTTTGTGGACATGTTCTAATCACCAAATACTGATGCTACACTAAGTGGTGCATCAAGGGTGTTAGCTTAGCATGACTAGATCTACAGAAACTAGATTCTATTAATTTCTAGGGTTCCACAAAGTTACATTGTGAACTTTCATCAAACCATCTCAAACTTGGTGATCAGGCCTAATTTCAACCACCATTTGATCCTGTCAAATCTCATGTCAAGCAAAGTCCATTTGCTTGCCCTAATCTCCATCAAACACCTTTTGGTCAATTCTAGAAACTACTATTTTCACCACTTCTACTCTTCCCCTTGCCTCCAAATTTTTACCACAACTACCTAGTATTGTATTTTACCTCCAATAATCTTGGCATGGCCACAGAGCAATTATTGACATGGTAAACCCCCCATTTTCACCCCTGGACAGCAATGGTAGCAACACTTCAACTTCTCCCCTACTACATTTATTCACCCTTGCCTATCCCCTAGCTCCTCCTAGCTCATGAGCATCTCCAGAACCCCCAAGACACTAGAGGACGCGCTGGTAGGCATTGTTTATGCCATGGCATGCCAAATGGGCACTCTAGAGCGCGCTACAGTGCACCAGAGCACTGTAGCTGCCCCTGCCCGGTGCCTTCCGACCACCTCGGGCTTCCCCAACACGCCTGCCGGGGGACCTCGGTGTCCGCAACACGCCACCCTTGCACCCCTCCTCTCTCTCCCTCGATCGGCTCCCCTCACACGCGCTACAGCCGCCCGCGTCGGCCAACCATGGGGCTCGCACGCGTGTGCATCCCCTCTCCCTCTCTCCTTCCTCGGCTCGTGGACCTGCCCCAGGAAGGCGACAGACACACACCCAGGCCTCCCCCTGTGGCCCCCTTGCCCAGCCAGCCCCGGCGACCGCGACCACGGTGCACCGGTGCCTGGCTATAAAATGCCCTCCCCCCAGCTCCTCCTGCTCTCCTCTCGCTCCCTCCTCCCCTCAGTCGCACTCCCGTGCCCAGCCCCCCTCGTTTTCGTGATTGGGAGCTCGAACCCGAGCCGAAACGCCACCGCTGTGCGGGTTCCTCCTCGTCGGCGATTCCCTCAACGCTGGTGACCACCTCGGTCATGCCCGAAGGAGCGGGATGATTCCCACCTATCATACCCTCACCCTCCCCTCTCTTGCTGCCAGGTTGGGCCCGTGGGCAAGTTTAAAAATAAACCTTCCACGCGCATCGTTTTGCCCTGGGATGGTTCCCCTTTGGGCCGGCTCTGCTGCGACGTTTTCGGCCCAAATAGGCAGAGTGCCATTTTTCTTTTTTCCTTTTCCTCCCTGCTTTCCAAAAATCCCTCAGACCGGAAAATAAATCCAATGACAATAATTTTTCCACCTAAAATCTTAGAATATTCCAGCCTTTTGTATAAAATTTTGAAATTCTTTGATGCATTGTTTTATTTAAAACCTATTTTAGGCATCTTTTGCCTCTATTAGATAGTTTTCAAAATTGTTTTTCATAACAAAATCATCAACAAATATTTTTAGTATAGTATTTAGTATTTATCATAGTAGAGTAGCATTTTAATATTAGCTTTGTGTGCTCTGTTTTTGTGTGATGCTTATTTTTATCACTATTTATCGCGACGATAGATTGCGCTATTGATGAGGGAGTTGGACCCAAAGACTTTGAAGACCCCGAAGACTTTGTTGAGCCAGGCAAGCAGCCCTTTGGTCATATTAAGAAACCATTTTCATTGCATGTCGTATATCACTTTACTTTTGTTATACTTGATCATGTGGAGTAATGACCACTTCGGTGGGTTGCTTTCGACACTTTTACCGTTGAGACTTGCATCGTGCATGTCCCTACCACCTTATGAGGGTTATGCGGGTGGGTGTAGATAGGATGCTAGTAGGTGCTACGCAAGTGGTTTTGGGATTTATGCATAGTGATGGAAATGAAGAGATGATTTCAAAGACTTTTTTGAAAACCCCGTCGGGTGCCACTAATGCCCGAGGGAGATGATGATGAGTTGGGTGACCACTTGAGAAAGAAGTGGTGTACCGGAGCAAGTGAGTGTGTGTGGTTTTCGAAAATGGATTGGTGTAAGTTGCGACCATACTCCAACCTTACATGTACGACCATGATACCCCTTATGGGACGGGGCTTTGTTGATTACTATGGTTGGTGCTAGCAGGGAGCCCGCATTACTAGTGGCGAGAGTGAAGTGGTCACTCTTGAGACAGGGTCGTCCCAGAAGTGGAAGGCCATGCGATGTCTTTACAAGCACCGGTCACACTGTTGCGTGCCCTCATGGATGATACATGTGATGTATATCATGAGGGATGGCACCAACGAGTGGAGTCTTTGTTTAGTATCACCATAAGAAAGGCATTGTTCGGGTGCTTACCTCGGGTATGTATATACCACGAGTCGTGGATGACACGGAGATTTCCCGAGTCTTGTGGGAAAAGTGTGGAACCTCTGTAGAGTGTAAAACTATTCGAATAGCCGTGTCCGCAGTCAAGGATAATTGGATGACCGTTCTTGTGCTACATCCAAATGTTTTCACAACGGGTGTGTGAGTGTGTCGGTGACAAAGATGGTACTTGAGCTAAGTCCGATGACTTAGCATGACGATTGGGCTAAGTCTGATGACTTAGCATGATGATGAACATGAGTTGTTCGACCCCTGCTTATCATGATAACTGGGATTTGCTCACATAAGTACCTGTTAGCAGTTGATGCATGCTCACTCAAGTTATTTGATCATGTCATTGCATTTAAAAATCAGCTTTCTATAAAAACTTACCTACTTAGTGCTATAGCATGCATTGTTATACCTTGTTCCACAACTTGGGTTGCTTGCGAGTACATTCAAAGTACTCATTGGCTTGCCACTGGTTACTTAATTGGCCGGGCATGGAAGAACAGGAGTATGTTGAAGAGTTCATTGGTGACTATCATGCGAACTAGGACGCTTCCTAGTCAGAATGTCTATGGGATTAAGGCAGATGAAAATGGGTACACGCTTTCGATCAAGATTTTGATTGCTTGTTCTGTTTAAGTGTTTGGCCCTTGTGGCCCTATCTATGTATGGCTAGACCTTCGTTGTCTTTCTTTGTGTAAGACGTTAAATGTGGATGTAAGACTCTTGTTATTCAGCTTCTATGTGTTCAGTGAGCATTGATCTCTGGGATCACTGTATACGTGCATTCGGTGATCACGACTTATGAGTCGGGATCCCCACACGAATCCAAGGGTACCATCCATACCAACAATATTCCTGGAGGAGTTTTGTTTAATTATTTGCATTTTATTCTTTGATTTCAGGATTGGGAATCCCTATTACCAGTCACTTTCTCGTGAATGATAGTGAATCAACACATATCGTGAGAATAACCCACCTAGCATGGAAGATACTAACAGCCCCTAGTTACTATATGAGCGATTCGGACATACCAAACAGAATATTATTTGAAGGTTTAGAGTTTGGCACATGCAAATTTATTTGGAACGGCAGGTAAATACCGCATATAGGTAGGTATGGTGGACTCATGTGGAAAAACTTTGGGTTTGAGGGTGTTTGGATGCACAAGTAGTATTTCTACTTGGTGCAGAAGTTTTGGCTAGTATGAGGTGGAAGCAAGCAGCACATGTTGGAGGATCCATAACAATATAACTTCTATACAAATATACCCAAGCATAACTCATTACGTTGTCTTCCTTGTCCAACTTCAACTAATTTTCTCAAGTTTGAAAATAATTAATGGGTATTCATAATCATAGAAGATGTCCAAGATACTATATTTATATGTGACATCTCTCTTCCTTCAATATTCTTTCATGAATGGTTCAAGTGACCAATGCGGTGGTTGCTAACTTTCAATAAATTTTACCACCCGTCTTCTGATATGTGAAGTCATTATTCCCCATGGGATAAGCGTATAAAACGTATATAATTTCAAATTTATGATATTCAATTCATTCAACCATTTACTCATAGGATATAAATGAAGCACGAGAGTGAATAACAAACTACTCCAAAATTATATAAGTGAAGATCAATGCGTAGTCAATTAGTTAAATAGCCATGTGAGGACTCTCTCTTAATCAAAATTTCAGACCCAAAGATTTTATTGACACAACAAACAAAATTAAAATGGCACTCCAAGAATAGCACGCATCATGTGAATGAATAAAAATTTAGGCTCAACATAGGCTAACCGATAATTGTTGATGAAGAGAGGTGGGATACGTCGCATCCCCAAGATTTGATACTTGAGAGTTCTTGAAATATTTGCTTGGGGTGCCTTGGGCATACCCAATCTTGGGCTTTGTATCTTGTTCAATCCTCTAATATCCCGGTTTCACCTATTCTCAGAAACTTCATCCATACAAAACTCAGAAAGAACTCGTGAGATAGGTTAGTACACATAAGAACAAATAAACACTTCATGTACTGATAAGAAAAGTTGCACAATAATTTTCAAACATTAGGTACTTTATACTATCATTTACACAATTTATATCTTCCAATATAGGTTGTGGAAACTATAGGATAAGTAGATAACAACACTATGACAGCAATCTGTCTAAACCGAACAGTTTGTAGCAATTTATTAAACCAGTGTACCTCTATAACTCTAAAAATTATCAAACTTTCGGAAATTCTATGGAATTTTGATTACAACATTGTGTAAAAATTTCAGAAACTTTCCACATTCCAGTAAAATATGAAAATTCAAACACTACAGCAAAAGTTTATGTTTTCACACAACACACATCAATCATGCAATGCAAGCATCCTAAGGCAATTCTTGGAAATTTTTATTGAAAAACAAGATTATAAATAATACCTAACAGGGAACAACAAAATAAAATGATTATCCAAGAAAAACTCATATTATGTGACGATTAAAAATATAGCTCCAAGTAATATATACCAATAGTGTTGAAGACGAAAGAGGGGATGCCTTCCGAGGCATCCCCAAGCTTAGACTCTTGAGTATTCCTTGAATATTACCTTGGGGTGCCTTGTGCATCCCCAATCTTGGGTTATTGTCACTCCTTATTCCCCTCATACCGATATCTCACCCAAAACATGAAAACTTCAATCACACAAAATTAACGGAACTTCGTGAGAAGGGTTAGTGTAATAAATAATTCACTTAGGTACTGACAATACAATATTAATAATTGTTACCACATGATACCTATTGTACTCTATAATTCACATAATTTATATTACTCAATATAAGCTATAGGAACACTTGGAACAAGCAAATAGTGCATACAAAACAGAATCTGTGAAAAATAGAACAGTCTGTAAAGATCTGAATGATCACCAAACTTCCCTAACTCTAAAAATTATGAAAAAATATTACATATCACATAATTTTCATCGAAATGTTGTGTAAAACATTCAGATTTTTTTGACGCCATAGTAAAATCAGATAATTCATATACTGGACGCAAAACTTTTTGTTTTTGCGTAGAATCAAACAAGCAAGTATCCACACTATCCCAAAGGCTTTACTTGGCACTTTATTCACATAAAAGGCACAAAACATTATTACTACAGTATCTTAATCTTGTGAACACATCAAAACAGAAAGTAAAAGTGTTGGGTTGCCTCCCAACAAGCGTTTTTCTTTAATGCCTTTTTAGCTAGGCATGACATTTTAATGATACTCTTCCAAGCCAAACTACGATGATCATTTTATTCATAATCTAAAAGATACAAGTAAATTTCATATAACATTCTACAATTAATATCTATTAACCAATATCCAAGCTCAAAATATATAAGTGAAGCACACGAAGCATTCTATAAAGCCATACTCAATAGATTCAAGTGAAGCACAAAGAGCACTCTACAAAGCCATACTCAAAATATTTAAGTGAAGCGCATGAAAATTTTTACAAATAAATGAAGGATTATATCATACTAGAAGGGTGCATAAAATAAAATAAAAACATTAAAGACGCATATCATGTGAACTAAACAAAAATCGAGTTATACTGATAATTGTTGAACAATAAAGACGGGATGCCTTCCGGGGCATCCCTGAGCTTAGATGCTTGAGTCTCCTTGAAATATTTACGTGGGGTGGCTTGGGAATCCCCAAGATTGAACTATTGTCTCTCTGTATTCTTCTTATATCGATACCTCCTCGATCTTCGAACACTTCATTCACACTAACCTTAACAAAACCCTCGTGAGATCCGTTAGTATAATAAAGCAAAATACTACTTTAAGTACTGTTGTGAACTCATTCCAAATTCATATTAGCATTATATATACTATAGTCCAACTTCACCATGGTTCATACCCCCCGAGACAGCCCATAGATTCATCAAAATAAGAGAACAGTGCATAGAAAACAGAATCTGTCAAAAACAGGACAGTCTGTAGTAATCTTGGAACTTTGTATACTTATGTAATTCAAAAGAATATTCAATTTTAGGAAAAATAAAAAATTGCATAGCAGTACTATGTAAAAATTTCAGAAACTTTTGATGTCCTAGTGAAAAAATGTAAATTCGCGCACTACAGCCAAAGTTTCTGTTTTTGCACTCCACACACCAAACAAGCATTCTAATCATCCTAAAAGCAAATCTTGGCACATTATTTTTATAGTACAATGGATATATACAAGGGGATAATTATTTTTCATAAGCTTCCATGAAAATTTCTACATTGTTTCCATGAGCATGAACACAAGTGTTCAAGGTCGACCCTCACTTCTCCATTGCACAACCTTCTAATCACTTCTCTTTTTGAAAAACTTCTTAGGCATAAGGGGCAAGTAACTCTTTTTTTATTTTCATTATTTAATTTTTGTTTGTTTGTTTCACCCACAAAAAAATAAATTAAAAAGGGAAAACAAAATCAACTTAGTGAAGAAAGCAAACAAGCACACACGAGAATATCAACCCCACACTATTGCTCCTCGACAACGGTGCCAGAAAAGAGCTTGACAATCCCCAAGTGCAAGGAATCATTTTAGCAATTTCCAAAGCTAGAAGTGATAAGTATGGAGTGTCGGACCCACAAGGATCTAAAGGTAAGATCAATATCCTCTCAAGTCCTATCTGCCACCGATACGACTCTACGTACACCGAACGTTTGCTTCCATCTGGAAACGAGAAATAAAACTACATTGTGGGAATGAAGAGAATAGCTTTGCATGAAATCGGAGAACTAAAATATAAAAATAGGTGATGTTATCATAATATTACAATATATTACAAATAGTGAGTGTGGAATAATGATGGGTTGGTGTGCGGAATTATCCTAGGCAATTGTTAACCAGATCGGAAATCATTATTGTGATTTTATATGAGGGAGAGGCATAAGCTAACATACTTTCTCTACTTGGATGATATGCACTTATGATTGGAACTCTAGCAAGCATCCGCAACTACTAAAGATCATTAAGGTAAAACTCAACCATAGCATTAAAGCATCAAGTCCCCTTTATCCCATAAGCAACAATCTCCTTACTCGGGTTTATGCTTCTGTCACTCAAGCAACCCACTATAATCGAATCATGAACGTATTGCAACACCCTATAGCGGGAATCCTTCACGTGTGCATGGCACGGAAAGCACCATAGGACAGCACCAAAATAAACATACAACTCAAACGAATCTAGATCATCAATCAACCCAAAGGACAAAAGTAATCTACTCAAAACATCATAGGATGGCAACACATCATTGGATAATATGTGGCATAAAGCACCATCTTCAAGTAGGGGATTATAGGAGGGTGCGGGAGAGTGGACCACTAAAAGGAGATGAGGATGGTTATGAAGAAGGTGATGTTTATGAAGACGATCACCGTGGCAATAGTTCCCTCGGTGGCACTCCGACACCACCAGGAGAGAGGGGAGAGGGTCTCCCCCTTCTACTTCCTCCTCCATGCCCCCTTGGTGGGGAGAGGTTCCCCCTCTGGTCCTTAGCCTCCATGGTGTTGATGGCCCCTCCGAGATGATGAAGATGGCCTCCGGTGATGGTGACCCCCTCCGGCAGGGTGCCGGAGAGGGCCAAGATTGGTTTTTCGTGGCTCTGGAGGTTCGTGGCGGCGAAACTCCCGATCTAGGTTTCTTTTCAGAGGTTTCTATATTTCTAGGAATTTTTGGTGTTGATCTCACGTCAAGGGGGGACACGAGAGAGTCACAAGCCTCCCAGGCATGGCCACCCCCTAGCCGTGCCTAGGTAGCTTGTCACCTCCTCGTGGATCTTCTGGCCCAGCTCCAATGCTTCAGGGGTCTCTTTTGGTCCATAAAAATCATACTAAATTTTCATCCCATTCCGAGAACTTTTATTTCTGCACAAGAAATGACACCATGGTAGTTCTATTGAAAACAACGTCAGTCCGGGTTAGTTCTAATAAAATCATACCAAAATCATATAGAATTATTGTAAAACTGGCATGAATACTTCATAAATTATAGATACGTTGGAGACATATGAGGGACCTGCTCTAGCGACGGCCAGGGCGAGGCACAACGGGTGCGAGCATCTTGGGAACAAGACACTCTCAGGCGATGACAATGACGTGCATGCTCATGTTGGGCCTGGCGGGACCACGAACTCGGCAGCGATGCGACTGGTCTGTTGGTCGGCAAGTGGTGGTGGTTGACTCGGCCGGCGTAGGAAACAAGGGGAAGGTGGGTGGTGCCGGCTGGTTGTATGGATGGGTTTGTTGGTGGATCGGAGGTTGTGGTTTAGGGCTGGCTAGGGCTAGGGTTTGCACCGATTAGGTTAGGGTTCATCTGCTATTTATAGCAGGTAGGATTAGGAGGGGCTTTTAGTCCATTTTCGGACCATTCGATCTCGATCAGACGGTCTGGAAGAGGAGGGGTTGGGTTAGGACATGGTGGGGTAGTGGGATGTGTTTAGATGTGCTATTGGCTGAGGTGAGAGGGAAGTTGTGGCCTGTGACAGTTTTTAAATATCGATAACGTCTGCGGTTCTACCGACTATAGTGCCGCTATAGGGTTATCATTTCGGGTATCAAACGATCTTCGGATGCACCGAAATTTTGCACGCGGTCTACCTACAATATTACAAGACTGCACACCAACTTTCAACCCATTCGAAAAACATTTTATACACACTTTTAGAAACAATATTTCAATAAAGCCACGGACGCGTGCATGTGTGGTTGGTCTCAAAATGGTCAACGGAGAGAATGGGAAGAACCGACAACTAGGAATGGATGCAAGTTTTGGGAAACGATGGCGATGGAGTGCCTATGCTATGCAGATGATGTGATGATGAATGCGACCACCAAATAAATCACATGGTGAAACTCAAAATAATTCGAAGGCATCTCAAGCGTCGGTCTCAGGCTGTTACACGAAGATTTGTAACTCCGATTGGGCTGGAATTTTGAGGGGGTTTCCCTCCAGAAATTAGCTTTCTTGTGGCGAAAGAAGAGCTGCAGCTGACTTAAGCACTACCCACACATGCCCGTGGTGTGACCAAGGGTGGTTGTCGGTGTCAGAACCGGCGGATCTCGGGTAGGGTGTCTCGAGCTCTGGATCTAGAATCGATGGGTAAATGGGGACAAAGGAGACGATGTTTACCCAGGTTCAGGCCCTCCTATGAAGGTAAAACCCTATGTCCTGCTTGGTTGTATTAATGGGTATGAAGATTACAGAGTTGATCTACCTCGAGATAAAATAGCTAAAACCCTAGATGAGTTCTTCTGCCTCTACGAACTAAACCCTCTGGCTTATATAGATACCAGGGGTCCCTAGGGTTACACATAGTCGGTTGCTTACCGAAGGAATAAACATGCCTATTCTATCATCTAAAGCTTGAAGGGCATGCCACGTCTCTTGGGGTTTCTCCCCTAGTCACGGGTTATCCGGTCAATCCAATCCTCCAACGAGTGGCCCACGAGCCCGGCCCATAAGGAATAGGGCAGTAGTCTAAGGTCCCCTTAATCCCGGACTCCCTCGGTAGCCCCGAACTAGCCTCCAATGCCGACGTATGTAGTCCGGACGATCTTGCACTCCCAAAGTCTTCGGCTTGTGAGCCAAGTTCTTCTCCTCCTCTTTGTTCGATAAAAAATAATCCGGTCCTTTGTGAGATCTCGATCGCCGAGACATCATGGGGCCCACATCATTAACTTCGTCGTCCAGAATTAACGATGCCCCTCGATCCCTATGTGCCAATAGGAGATGGGCGGCCCAGTAGCCTTTTACAGGACTGCCCTTCCTGCAGGCGAAGGGGAGGAACCGCCCTTTTAAGCAGGCTGAATTGTGGCTTAGGCAACCCCTTCCTCTTCCTTACCATCGAAAAGCCTCAAGTGAGAGAACTTGAAAATATGACGAGCATCTCTCGCTCCTCCTCATGTCCTCACGGCCCACTTCCCAGAGATTGGGTAAGTTATCTAGTATCTCTCCTCCGACTGCGCAACCTTGAGACCCAGGGTTATCTTCCCGTCTCGGATCTGACATTTACCCACACCGGATTGACTTCTTCGAATGGCGAGGCCTTCGCAGAGAATTTCCATGTTCCATGCAATCAAGAGAAGGTATGTTTCGTGCCCTTCCTCTTACGGGGCCTATGATTCCCCAATCATCCCTTCTTGAGGGGACTACTGGAATTTTACGGGACCCAACTCCATCATCTCACCCCTGGATCCATCTTGTACATTTCGAGCTTTGTCGCCCTCTTCAAGATGGTCTTGGTCTGCGAGACTCATTTTGGTTTATGGAGGAAGTATGTCTGCCTTAGCCCTCGTACTCGAGGTGGGACAATCCGGGAAGTATGTGGAGTCAAAGTATGGTGCATAGCCCGGACGGGATATCCCATGGGGACTATGAAGAATGGACCTCGGAATGGTTCTATATTGAGGACGTTCCCCTATTCGACCCAGCTCGGAGGGGTCTGCCCGAATACTCCAACGCTCCCTTGAAGAAAAGGTTCAACTGGCGACCGAAGAGTGCAACCCAAGAGGAAAGTGCCAAAGTAAAACGCCTAGCCGCCCAAGTAAGGCTACTAGTTCATAGTAAGTTAACCATCATCGACGTGATGGCAACTGTCATTGCTCGATGCGTTCAACCCCTTCAGCAACGGATACACCCCTTGTGGCATTACAATGGAACAAATGACACCACCCATTCCCAACGGTAGGGTCCTGCCAATCAGGAGGCAATGGTGGCCATACTGGTCGATCTTTTCAAAGGAGAAAAAGAAGATTTTGCTCGACTGACAGCCAAGGCTGGATGTTCGAGTCATAACCCCATCAAATGGGTGAGCCCTTGGATTTGTTTTCTGAATTCGGATATTTATGTATAATCCTTCTGGTCAAAACTTTCAATCTGTTCGAACAGAGTTGGAGGCGTTGGGTCAAGACAGTCAGCTGCCCAGTGCCTCAACCAGAGAGTTATTCTCAAGATGACGATCCCAGACTCCATGACGATCCGAAGCTATCAATTGAATACGAGGACGGTGTCTTTTACCATGAGAGCCTTGACGGCTCCAAGGTGTCTCTTCGAGCTGATCACCCCGGACCACTTCCTTCTTCTACTAATGGTAAAAGGAAAGTCTCTTCCCGTAAAGGGCAAGCAACCCCTGCCAACTCGAGTGTGCCGACCTTTACTCCCAAGGGTTGTTAGTCCACGCGTCAAACTTTGTCTATGGCAGCAGGGCCTATACCGAGTAATAGCGGGAATCCACCTCATGAGCCAACTACGGGGACCGCCTCGATCGTGTACTCAACCAACAGGTACTTTATTTAACTGTTTAGTTCAGCCATTGTCATGATTGCGATAAGTACTCACAAAATCTTGTATCAAAATACTCAGGAGACGATTACATCCACCTTCTTCTAGGAACGTCACCGAGGCGCCAGGCAACCATCATGAATTAAGGTCCCTTGCTCATGCCAATCTTGATGTGGAGGCCCCTATGACGGATCAACCCCCTAAAGATTCTGGGGGCGTCTCGGTCACCAACTCCGAGGTAGAGAGTGTGATGAATCACTGGCAATGAAAGGAAGCCCTACGCCACCAACCATTTTCCGAACAAGAGTTTAATGCCCTAAGTTTGGTGGACGCATGCATCGGAGCTGTCCAAGCTGGGATTGGGGGAGCCGCCAAACTGATATCGTCCAGCCTGGAGGTGAGTAATCGGTTTTAACAACCAAACACAAACATTAATCCAGTAGCCCTGGAGCCTTGATTTGGTCGGAATCACCGAGTTAAGGATCTGAATATCGTTTTATTTATAATGTATCCCTTAAGGCAACAAAATGAGAAGTTGGACAAGGAACTCGAGGTGAGCCGAACACAAGTACAAACCGCGAAGCCGAGCTTGAGCAAGTGAAGGATTTCACCCGAGAGGCGCACGATGAGTATGTCAATTTTCCGAATTATTCCATGTTCCCATACTGATGAGGGGGTATTGTATAATAGCCGATTCTATAGGGCAGTTGCAAAAAGATTTGGATACAGCCCAAGAATCTTAGAGGTATCCCGACTCCCAGCATGAGGCTAGCCGCGGTATGTTGAGCCGAAGTCTTGAGGAAAAGAACCAGCTTAAGGCGGAAAACTAATGACAAGCCGAAGAACTTGAGAGTTTGAAAACTCAATTGGCTCAAGCCCAATAAGAGAACCAGAGATTACAAAGGGGCATGTTCTGTAAGTGCACTTATATCTTTGTAATTCCGAAAAGTACCTTTATTATATCAAGTTTAAGGGGCATGCTTCGTATGGTGTCTAGGTCTCCCGACCGGGCGTCCCGAGGAAGAAATCGGATCATTCCGAGGGAATCTACTAAAGGAACTATCTGTCGTACATGAGCAGGCTCGGAGAGCCACGAAAAGCATGACCAAAGCGCTCTGGCCTGCCGAGACGCCTCCAGAAAGGATGTGTGAACTGGCTAATTGGTTTAAAGGAGACCGATGTCGTTTTGAGTTATGGAAGACATCGTGTTGTCGACATGGAGCGCACGAGGCGTGGGCGATGGTCAAGACCCTCTTTACCAAACTTAACCCAAAGCATATGGCTCGGGTTGGGCCAGCAAGGCCGGATAGGCAAGAAATGCCACTTCATTTGGTTTACGACCAAGTGATGCTCGATGCTCGTCTTTCGCAACAAGATTGCACCCTGGATACCTTAATAGATAATCTTGACCAGCAGCCAAATGTTTGATTCTATGTAACTGTGTACTTTAAATCGAAAACTGCTCCATCTATGTTGTAAATGTTGTCTTAACCGCCCATCGGCTTTAACCTCCCTCGTTAAGATCTTGGGAGTGTTCCGCATCGAATGTCCTCCGATAACAGGAACTTATTTTGGGGAACCATGCAATCCGACCATTCGGTGCGAACATACAGAACGTGCACATGGAGATATGTTATATTACTGCTTAACGTAAGAAACATCTTTCGAGGAAAATAGTTCCTCTACCAATACCTTCCTTCAGGTTGGTACGTAGATCGTAGGTGTCATGGCCATATACTACTAGTATGTGGATAATGGATTTTTTGGGAAAATAATCCCAGGTAATGGTGATAACCACCACAAGTTTTTACTTCCGTCATAGCCGACTAATTTTCTTCTTAAGATAGCTAGCTTTAGACTTCACCCATCTGAGGTACATATCTGGATGATCAGGTCGTAACAATCGCAAAGGTGATCCCTTTACCCTCTAGCTGAACAATCGGGAACGTAGAGGGTAAGCACAAGAGCGAGCTGATACGTCGATAATTTTTGATGATGGCATGATATTATATTATCTGTTTTGGATGTTTTATATGCATTAATATGCTATTTTATATTATTTTTGGGACTAACCTATTAATCTAGAGCCTAGTGCCAGTTTCTGTTTTTTCCTTGTTTTTGAGTTTTGCAGATATGGAATATTAAACAGAGTCCAAACAGAATAAAACCTTCGGAAGGATTTTTTTGGAAGGAAACAAATCAATCAAGCTTCGAGTGCACGACATGGGAGGTGCCAGGGAGCCACAAGCCTGCTAGGCGCGAGGCCCCTTACTGCGCCTAGCAGGCTTGTCGCCTCCCGGCAAGTCTCCTAACCCTAATTCTTGGCCTATAAATTCCCAAATATTCCCCCAACATCATAAAGAGCCACGCAAATACTTTTCCACCGTCGGAAGCCTCCGTTCTCGAGAGATCCAATCTTGGAGCCTTTTCCGGTAATCTGTGAGAGGGGTTTCGATCATGGAGGGCATCTACATCAACTCCATTGCCCCTCCGATGATGCGTGATTAGCCCACCATAGACCTACGGGTCCATAGCTACTAGCTAGATGGCGTCTTCTCTCTCTTTGACCTTCAATACCATGTTCTTCATGATCTTCATGGAGATCTATCCGATGTAATCATGTTTTGTGGTGTGTTTGTCAAGATCCGATGAATTGTGAGTTTATGTTCAGATTATCCATAAATCTTATTTGAATATCCTCTAAATTTTTATTTGCATGATTTCGTATCCTTGCAACTCTCTTCGAGTTATTGGTTTCGTTTGGCCAACTAGATTGGTAATTCTTGCAATGGGAGAAGTGCTTGGTTTTGGGTTCAAGTTTGCGGTGTCCTCACCCGGTGACATAGTAGGGGTAGCGAGGCATGTATTGTATTGTTGCCATCAAGGGTAACAATATGGGGTTTTCATCATATTCCTTGAGTTTATCCCTCTACACCATGTCATGTTTCTTAATGCGTTACTCTGTTCTTCATGAACTTAATACTCTAGATGCAGGCAGGAGTCGGTCGATGTGTGGAGTAATAGTAGTAGATGCAGAATCGTTTCGATCTACTTGACACGGACGTGATGCCTATATGCATGATCATTGCCTTGGATAACTACATGATTATTCACTTTTCTATCAATTGCTTGACAGTAATTTGTTTACCCACCATGATATTTGCCTTCAAGACAGAAGCCTCTAGTGAAACCTATGGCCCTCGGGTCTACTTTCCATAATATATCTTCAGATTTATAAACCAAAAATACCAAAAATACTTTTCTGCAATTTAGTTACCTTTAACTTTCCGTTCTCGTTTACATCTATATCTATCGGATCTAATCCTTGCAAATAATCGTGAAGGGATTGACAACCCCTTTATAGCGTTGGGTGCAAGAGTTTGATTGTTTGTGTAGGTGCAACCATTGGTGACTTGTTTGTTCCTCCTACTGGACTGATACCTTGGTTCTCAACAACTGAGGGAAATACTTATCTACTTCGCTACATCACCCTTTCCTCTTCAAGGGAAAACCAACGCACGCTCAAGAGGTAGCACGAGGCAACCCAGCTTGGCCAAAATCTTAGGTCCAATTGATGCATATACTGGCTTAAAATGATAAGGGAAGTGTGCATGCACAATACATGTGAATCGGTGCACCGAATACATAATAATTGGCTTCGAGAAGAAGCCCCCAGGTGCTTTTTGTTTGGATAGGACATTTGAAGATGTATGCCAAAAAACTTTAACACAAGCTCCGTTTATCCGAACACATGCTGGGGAATGATATCCAATATCGTAAAGCTAAAATGGAAGGGAAAGAATATGAAAAGAAAAATAAAAACAAAAGGTATAAAAAATGACGACACCGGTCTGGCCGTAAAAATGCCGAAGACGAGCTGCGTTCCATGGGTTTGGTTTGAGGCGATTGTCCGGCGGGTTGCAGACGCAATAAGCCCCTCCTGTAAGTACTTCGTCAATGATCAAAGGGCCCTCCCATTTGGGATTGAGTTTATGCTTCTGCTTCTCTGGGAGTCGTACGGCGAGTTCGCCCACATTATATGCCTTCGCTCTAACCTCCCTGCTTTGGTAGCGCCAAGCCTACTGTTGATAGAAAGTAGAGGGGCCCGAGCTATATCATGTTCTCCTTCCAAGGCATCTAAGTCATCCTGCCGATCTAACTTGGCCTCCTTTTCTTCGTACATGTGCACCCTAGGTGCGTCGTGAATGATATCACAGGGAAGGACTGCTTCTGCCGCGTAGAACATAAAAACGCAATGTATCCTGTTGATCTATTCGGGGTGGTACGCAGATGTTACGTCTCCAACGTATTTATAATTTTTGATTGTTCCATGCTATTATATTATCTGTTTTGGATGTTTTATATGCATTAATCTGATATATTATATTATTTTTGGGACTAACTTATTTGTAATAGCCCAAGTGCACCCCTTGCCATACGGGGCAGCGTGCGGCGGCGACCAGACGGGCGGAGGTCACCGGCGGTGTGGGCGATGGGCACGGGGCGCGGCAGCAGAGCTGGCCAGCGGCGAGATCCTTCGACGACTAGGGCTCACCGGGGTCGACCGGGGGCAGCGAGGCGGCAAGGCTAGGCGCACGGGAGGAGGCACGAGCGAAGGCAGAACGGAGGCTTAGGGAGCTGCGGGAGCTCGGGGGCGAGCTGTCTCGCGGTGGCGGGCAGATGGGCTTGCCCGGGCCTGATCTAGGCTCGGTGGGCCCGCGGGGCCGGAGATGGGAGGAGAGAGACGAGTGAGTGGCGGCTGGTTAGCACGGTTCCCGAGGCAAGGTTGGGGTTGTCCAAAAATGGCTAGGGGAGGTCTATTTATAGCAGTTTGGGGCTAGGTTAGGGGGTTTTGTCCGTTTTTTGGGTCGTAGGATCTCGATCCGACGGTCCGGAAGCGGAGGTGGGAGCTAGGTGGGATACGGTGGCTGTGTATATGGGCTAGGTGGAGATGAGAGGGAGGTTTGCGGCTCGTGAAACGAGATTTTAAAACACCTAAAACGTTGGATAATAAACCGATGACCGCACTGCTACGAATGACCGATGGGGTATCAAACGACCTCGGAATGCGACGAAATTTGGCAGGCGGTCTACCTACACTATTATAAGACCGCACGCCGGGTTTCGACCCAATCCGAGAATATTTATCACGCACTTTAAAAACAGTTTTTTTAAACAATGATGTGGGCGCGTGCGTGTGTGGTTGGTCTCAAAATGGTTAGCGACGAGAACGGAGAGAATCGGCAACTAGAAACGAACAAGTTTTGAAAACGAGTGACGATGCTATGCGGATGATGCAGATGATGTAATGATGAATGCGACAACAAGAAGAAACACATGACGAGAATGGAATAAAAGGGGAATCTTCTGGAGTGGCGGTCCCAGGCTGTTACAACTCTCCTCCACTACACGAGTATCTCGTCTCGAGATCTAAGAGTGAGAAGGGGAAGAGAAAGAGCTAGAGGTGAACTTAGTTGCTTCTTTGACAAACGAGTCAAACCAATGATCCTTGAAGGTCTGGAACAAATGAAGAATGATATGAGGAACAATCAAGAACTCACGAGAAATTTCGGCAGCACTTCGGTAGGATAGAGGGGCAAAATTTGATATGATGGAAAGAAATTGAAAGAGAAACACCAAACTTCGGTTGGATTAGAATCAAAACTTCATAAGATGGAAGGATCATGAAAAGATTTCACAGCACTCCGGTTAATGGACAAGTCAGGAAAGAACATGATCTTAATAAAACTAGATGTGAGTTGAAAAGAGCAACACCACAATGCCTCCAGAACAAAAGAAGAAATGACAACTTCTTCCACCATTGAATTGAGAAGTATAGGTTGAACGGGGTTGATGGAGAATCAACAATGAAAAGAATAGCTTGTTGTGGGCTTATGGAAAACATCTCAAAATTATGAGGTGACAACCTACCACAACAGAACCAATTGATTGCTTGAGAGCAACAAGATATGCAAAACTTCTTTCACCAAGAAGAGGAGGAGAAAACGTGGATCATTTATGACACCATGATAGCAACAATCCTTAGGAAATGCTTTAGGTGAAATCCAAGCCAAGAGAACTCCGAGAAAACAAGATGGGTTTACTTATCTTATTCTTGATAATCTTCCTTCGAGACTCCTCATAATCAAGAATTTAATAACACCATCTCAAAAGACAATGGAGAAGGAATTGAACTTAGAAATCCAAGATAAAGAAAAACTTGAGCACCTCCAACAAGAATCTTGATGAATAGTTTGAGAAAGAATTACATCCTTAACAAACCACCATGAAGGACCTCTTGGCGAACACCGGGATGAAAGGACGATCAAAAGAATGCGGTTGAAAATAATAGGTTAAGATGTTGCGAGGATTTAGATGAAGCTTCGCGAAGAGATGCTTGAGAAAAAAATGGAACTCCGGAAAAGGAAAGATGAGAACACTTGAAACCCGGAATTGATAACATGCACAACTCCGGAAAAAGGATTGAAATCACCTTCATGAAACAAGAATAATAATTATGTTATGCTTATCCTTCATCAAGTTAGATTGATGACAAACAACGGATTTCGCACACCACTTATTCTTCTTGAAAAATGATTGAAGAGAGATGACACAAACTTGAAGAAGTCTTGCACGAGAACACTGGTAAGAATTAGAAACTAAAGAGGATAATACAAATGAATGATATAACATGAGAACAAAGAGAGCATGATCCACCTAATAGAAAACTTGAACAAAGCACCGGAATAATTGAGATACGAACGAAGGAAGAACACTTGAGAAGAATTTGAGAACGAAAGCTGAAAGCTGAAAACGAAGAAATCTTCTGAAATGATGGCCTCGCAAGATCGAGAAATGACAATAACTCCAAAAGCACGAATGGAAACAATTTGAGAGGAAAGCATCAAGATGATATGTCAAATCTTCAAGAGAATGGACCAAGATTAAGAGAAATTCCCCTTCGGTCTTCAATGCTGAGAATGATGATGAGAAACAACATCATGAATTACTGAGATACTTCGGAATAATGAATAAAGAATGGTTGAGACAATGATGAAAATGATTTAGAAGCGATCTTCGAGAATACATATGACTAATGAAATTCATTTTTACATCATATTAGAAGCGAACTTGAGAACATCTCCAGAAAGATTAGAAGAGCCAAGTAAGATCCTAGGGAAAACATGTGGGTTATGGGCCCACTAAAAAGAAACCACCGTTGAGACAATTGCTTAGAAATAGAGCTTGCACCGGTACAAATTAAGAACTTGATGAGGTGAGACCCTCAAAATAATTTGGAAGGATTGTAATAAAACATGAATCTTCTGAGATATCTTCAGCACTCCGGAAAGAATAGAGATATGAATAAGCAAAAGAGGCTTGGATAGGAATTCCAACATGGGAGTGCAATTAGAGAATCAAAATGATATGATGAACACCAAGAACTCGAATTTAATCCACCGGAAAAGAAAACAAAGATGAATACTAATAAATGATAAACTTCAGCACTGAGCATCTTCACAACGAATCACTAGATACGATACAGAAGAAATATAGCGGAAGCATCGATGAAAAGAAAGGCATTGGATGAGAATTTAACCATTGAATAAAAAAGGGCGGGAGGGTGGGGAAAACAAAGAAAATTGGGACAGATGAGACAAACTCCGGAACAAAATATGAGGATTGATCCAAACAAAGCAACTTGAATTACCATATTCTAAACAAAACAAAGGATGAGGCTTATGAAACAAGCCAGAACAATTACATGACAGAGATTTCGCTCGATATTTTCGTGGTAAGGTTCGCACGGGCTCAATCGTACATTGGATTGTCATATTGAAATGACACTCGAATATGCTCCCTAGGCGTAGCGAACTACAAGGCTTGATGAAGCTTATCTGATGATATATATCGAGACTGTCCTCTATAAGAAAGACCGTGAACAAACGAATCCACCAGATGTCGAACCCCAACCTCACATCATGATCTGTTGGAAGATAGCCTAGGTAACTACTTGAATTCCCACTTAAGAACTCCCGAAAAATTTCTTGGTTATGCAATTGGGTGTTGGGGATACAAGGAGGAAAATATCTCACACAACTAACAAGTCCTACACCCCAACTGTATCCATCCTTCAACACATAACCAGAGGCTTCGGAACTCCATCTATCTCGGACCCTCGAAAACACAACGATAGCAAACATGGCAGTACCCCAGACGCCTCCCCAGTACTGGGTGACTCTGACCTTATCTCGCCACGAGAAGTATTGAAGTAATTTCGAACATCCTCCGTCCTGAGATACTAAGGAAACTGAATGATAACAATGTGCCAAGAATCCCCTGGAGCTCAACTCCCTGGAAGAAATCAAGTCAGACAGGAGGCACCAAGATAGAACTCCGTCGCATTGGCATCATAGAGTTTTCCAAAATATCCACGTGATCCTAAAAAAAATTGAGCAAGAAGAGGAGTAGAATTAAAATTCCTAAGTCGTAATTCCTCACTAGAGTATAGAAGAGAACTAAAAAGAATCCTACTCTTCGATATAACTAGACTCAAAATAGTTTTTCACTAGACTTGACTCGGCCAAGTTTGATCAATCAAGGGGGCTCCTAGGTCGGTATAGGCTCTGATACCAACTTGTCATGCCCAAGATGCGATCCTAACCTTATTTTGGCACGAGGGCCTCGACAAGGATAGGAGCGCATCTCGTCGTGTTGCAAGAATGGATATCATTACAAGTACATGTACAGAAGAGATGAGTATACGGAATTGGCTTACACTCACCACAAGCTACATCAAAGTCACATCAATACAACAACATACTGAAACATCATACATAAGAGCAGGGTCCGACTACGGACGAAATCAAACGATAAAATGACATCCATCCTTGCTATCCGAGGCTATCGCCTGGAACCCATCCTAGATCGATGATGATGAAGAAGAAGAAGAAGAACTCGAAATCAAACAAGCATCGCACTCATGTCAAATTATCGCATTACCTGTACCTGCAACTGTTGTTGTAGTAATCTGTGAGCCACAGGGACTCGGCAATCTCATTTCCAAGGGTATCAAGACTATTAAAGCTTAATGGGTGAGGTATGGTTAAGTGGTGAGGCTGCAGCAAGCGACTAAGCATTTATTTGAGTGGCTAACTTACGAATACAGAAAGTAAAGTATGATGGTCTACGCACAACGGACGTCAACTAGTAATGATCACTAACTGATCCTGAACACCTACGTACGTCAATCATAACCCCACCGTGTTCTCTCTCGGATAAGGACTCACGAGAAGAGACAGTCACGATACGCACATAGATATACCACAATCAACACAAGATACACCACAACATATGCATGGCATGATGCGCAAACAAATATGATGCATGTCCGGTTTAATATGCAACGCATGGTATGGCATGGCAAGAACAACAAACAACTACTACATATTAAGTGAAGTTCAATATGCAACGAGTTGCATATTGACGAAACTCCACGTTCGAATTATTTAGTTCACTCTCGTTAGGTACTCATCAATATTAAAAAAATAACATGGGTGGTCATGGCATAAGGCGAAGATGTAATTAAGCAATTTTAAATGGAGAGGAACAACATACATATAACAACATAATAACTCTCCATATGATGAGAAAAGTAGTTATTGTTGTTTATCATGGCAAGAGGTGAAGCATGAACAACTATATCATCTAGGCATTTTAAATGGGGCCGGAAGCAACATATAGCATTTCTGAAGCATCCCCATAAGCATAATATGAATTTGGTCCAGATCTATACTAACCATATTTTAGAGTTTTTAAACAGAAAAATAAATGTCACCATGATAATCTACACATTTTTTCAGTCAAGTTACATATGTGGAACATTTTTAACGGAGCTACGGTTCAAAAGTTATTAAATAATTCATATTGATATGGCAATTACGCAAATCGATGCAAACAGCAAGGTTGAACATTTTTATCACATGTGAAAGTTGGATATTTTGAAACTACATAAAATTCTAGTCAAGTTTCATATATAAAGTTTTTACATATGATGCACGGTTAATTAGATATTAGCAATTTAAAAATGAGGGTTTTTCAGTAAATCTGAACTTCATCGGTTAATTAGCAAAATTCGCAGAACTGGAAAAAACGCCTACAGGCCAAATCACTGGGCACAGGATAGCTATGCACGCACTGGGCGAAGGATAGGGCGCCGGGGGGCTCACCTTGGGCCTCATGGGCCGATCGGTGCAGTGGTGGCTCGCCTTGCCTTGGAGGCGGCCTGGCTGGGCCTTGCGGTCGGTGCGGCCCACGCGCGGGCGAGCGCGATCAACGCCCGACATGAGCGAGCAGGGAAGCGGACGCTGGGTTCGTCTCCCACGAACAGAGCAGCGGCGACACTTCAACTCCGGCGATGGGAGGACCAAGACGGAGCTCCGGCGAGGTCGTGCAATGGTGGATCCAGATGGGATCGAACCGATCCCTCCGTTCCCAGTGGCGGGGCAGCGTGCAGCGGCGACCAGGTGGGCGGAGCCACTGACGGTGCGGGCGATGGGCGCAGGGTGCGGCGGCAGAACTGGCCGGCGGCGAGGTCCTCCAGCAACCGGGTCTCGCCGGGGTCGACCGTGGCAGCGAGGCGGCGGGGCTAGGCGCACGGGAGGAGGCGTGGGCGAAGGCGAAACGGGGGCTTGGGGAGCTGCAGGAGCTGCGGGAGCTGTGGGAGCCTGGGGGCGAGCTGTCTCGCGACGGCGGGCAGATGGGTTTGCTTGGGCCCGATCTAGGCTCGGCGGGCCCGTAGGGCAGGAGGTGGGAGGAGAGACACACTGAGTGGCGGCTTGCTGGCATGGTTCCCGAGGCAAGGCTGGGCTTGTCCAAAAATGGCTAGGGGAGGTCTATTTATAGCAGTTTGGGGCTAGGTCAAGGGTTTTTTGTCCGTTTTCGGGCCGTAGGATCTCAATACGACGGTCTGGCAATGGAGGGGGGGCTAGGTGGGCTGCGGTGGCTGTGTAGATGGGCTAGGTGGAGATGAGAGGGAGGTTTGTGGCCCGTGATACGAGCTTTTAAAACACTGAAAAACGTCTGATAATAAACTGATGACTACACTGCTATGACTGACCGAGGGGGTATCAAACGACCTCGAAATGTGACAAAATTTGGCAGGCGGTCTACCTACACTATAATAAGACCGCACGCTAGGTTTCAACCCAATCCGTGAATATTTTTTGCGTGCTTTAAAAACAGTTTTTTTTAGAACGATGTCACGGGCGCGGGCGTGTGTGGTTGGTCTCAAAATGGTCAACGACAAGAACGGAGAGAATCAGCAACTACGAACGGATGCAAGTTTTGAAAACGAGTGACGATGCTATGCAGATGATGCAGATGATGTAATGATGAATGCGACAACCATACGAAACACATGACGAGAATGGAATAAAAGGGGAATCTTCTGGAGCGTCAGTCCCGGGCTGTTACAGTGGGAATAACGGTTGGATCTCTTCCCCCACTATAAAAGGGAGGTCTTCTTCCTCAAGAAGATTACCTCTTCCTTCCCAAAACTCCATTGTTGCTCAAAGCTCCATTTTAGCCCGATCTCTCTCCCTAACCAATCAAACTTGTTGATTTTCTAGGGATTGGTTGAGAAGACCTCGATCTACACTTCCACCAAGAGAAATTTGATTCCCCCCACTAATCCTTTGCAGATCTTGTTACTCTTGGGTGTTTGAGCACCCTAGATGGTGGAGGTCACCTCAGAGCCACATTCCATTGTGGTGAAGCTTCGTGGTGTCGTTGGGAGCCTCCAATTCAGTTGTGGAGATTGCCCCAACCTTGTTTGTAAAGGTTCGATAGCCGCCTTCAAGGGCACCAATAGTGGAATCACGGCATCTGGTATTGTGTGAGTGCATGAGGAGAATACGATGGCCCTAGTGGCCTCTTGGGGAGCATTGTGCCTCCACACCACTCCAACGGAGACGTACTTCCTCACAAGGGAAGGAACTCCGGTAACACATCCTCGTCTCCACTGGCTCCACTTTTGGTTATCTCGTACCTTTACTTCTTGCAAGCTATTATTGTGTTGTATCCCTTGCTTGCTTGTGTACTTGTTGTGTTTAGCATCATATAGGTTATTCGTCTAGTTGCACATCTAGCCAACTTATTTGATGCCAAGCCTAAATTGTAAAGGAAAATTTAAAAAGTGTTAGTTGCCTATTCACCCCCCCTCTAGTCAACCATATCGATCCTTTCAATTGGTATCAGAGCCACGTCTCTTTATTAAGGGTTTCACCACCCGAAGAATATGGTTGGCGAAGAAGAGCGTGTGGGAGAACTTCCCGAGGCCGTGGGAGTGAACACGGTCTCATGCGAGGATTTGAATGAGGCCTTGTCCTTACTGAAATCCTCCATGGCGACCGAGGTTCAATGCATGTTCAAAGATTTCCTTAATACTCTTAAAGTGTCTACTGATGCGGTGCAAGTGGTCAAACCCACTAACTCGACATCGGATGTCAACTCCGTAAGGAGGGGGCTAGTGCTGACAAGGATAATCATTCTCAAAGAGTTAATGGGTCGGGGATTTTTGTCTTAGTTCCCCCTCCTGTGGTCTATGGAGGACCGGTGCACCCACCTCATATAATTAATCTTGGTCATCCTCCTAAACTTGTTAAGAATAATTTTGCTAACTGGGTTTTCAGTACCAAGTATCATTTAGATCACAGCTCAATTCATCTCATGAGAGTCATTGAAGAAGGATACTATCCTCATGATCCACGCAATCTTACTTCAAGAGAACAAGTGAATAAATAGCTAAATTCTTCCACCTTGTTCATACTCCAAGTTGCTATTCCTACTGAATACCTACCTCACCTGCGGCCCTTCACTATTGCTAAAGAGTGTTGGGAACACATCATCTCCATGTGCAAGGGCAGTTCAAGCATTCAATGGTCAAACTATGAAGTTGTCCTTGATCACTCAGATGAGTTTGTGATGATAGAGGATGAGGAACCGCGTGAGCTCTATAGAAGGGTGACCGCTCTCGCTGTTTCCCTCAAGGATCATGGCAGCAAGGATGTGGATGATACTTGGATCAAGCGTAAGTTTCTGAAGGCCATCATGCCCTACAACAAGGCCATGTCTGCTGTCATCCGTCAAAGGCCGGACATTCACACCTTGTCTTCTGGTGATGTGTTGGATGAATTTATTGCAATGAACATCCTCAACACGACAGCTAACAATGCTCTCACTCGCGTTCAACGGTTAAAGAAATCCTCTTCCAATCTTGCTTTGAAGGCCAAGGTCAGTCAAGAGGAAGCAGAAGAAGAAGAAGAAGAAGAGGGTTGCCCCGAGGACACCAAATATGCTTATCATGAGCACATGGCTCTTGCGTCCAGACAATTTTAGGGCAACAAGAGAAACACAAGGCCCAACTTCTCCAATAACAACTCAAATGGGTCAAAGGGCAAGCAACGTGTGCGATGCTACAATTGTGGTAATGTGAGTCACTTTGTGGTGGATTGCCCATATGAGAAGAGGGAAGACAATGGTGGCAAGCTCATTCGCAAAGATAAGTCCAAGTCCTTCCCCAACAAAACCAACTTCACCAACAAGGCTCCTCACAACTCAAGAAGAGTATGCCTCAGATGATGATGTTGATGACAAAGACACGAGCGGTGAAGGAATGGAAATGGCGTCCATGCCAATTGCTTCCTCTACCCCAACAAAGGTGTCACTCTTCAACGCCCCCAATGAGAACATCGTCGTGAGGTGCCTCATGGCTAAAGGTATCACCAAGGTAACCTCCAACACCAAAACCTCAAACATTAAGACTTCTATTTCTTCCACTCCGTCTCTAGAATGTGTGGATGAACATGAGGAGTTAAAGAGGATAAAAATGAGTTTGACAAATTGATGTGTAAACTCAAGGAAGAGTCCAAGAAGCACTTCGTTGCTCTCTTGGAACAACTTGGTGAGGCCCATGACACTATTGAGTCTCAAGAAGAAATTCTTGAGGAATTGAGAGGTCATAGTCATGATTATGCCAACGAGATAGCGGATCTATCTATTGCTCTTAAGGAAGAGCGAGGTCTTCGTATGTCTCTTGAGGAGTCACAAAATGATGACCTTGCCAAATTACGTAAAGATTATGATCATGCTATTGTTCTTAACCGTGTGCTCAAGTCTGGAAAGGGTGCACTTGGGGTGGACCATGATCGATTCAAGGATGAGCTTGACACACTTGACAATGCTCACAAGGCGTTGAAGTGTGATCATGCCTCTCTTAAGGAGTCGCATGATCAAATCCAATTGAAACTCACTAAGGAGATTGCCACGTGTCCTCCTTTTGTTCTAATTGATAATGCATCTGCTACTAACCCGTGTTGTGAGCATGGACATCTTGTGGAGGAAAATCCTAAGCTAAAAGAGCAGCTTGAAAAGGGCTTGGTGACGTGTATCCAAGGTGAGAAGACGCTCAGTGACCTTCTGAGTAATTAGAAGGAAGTTGTGGCAAAAGAAGGAGTGGGGTTTGCACCCAAAAAGAAGAAGAAGAAGAAGAAGAAGAAGAAGAAGAAGAAGAAGAAGAGAAGAAGAAGGTGAACACCAAGGAAGTTACACTGCTCAAGCAAACCTTTGTAAGAGCAGGAGAAGGTCCTCATGAGAAGAAGAAAGACAAATTTATGTTTGGGAATGCCAAGAAGGGCAAGAAAAAGAACACCCACCCCAACAAGACCGGCAACTTTAACCCCTCTTATGTTTTGTGCCATGCTAGTTATGGGCATGTTTATGCCAAATATGTTGGTTCTTCTTATGAGTACATTGAATGGTGTATTTGGGTTCCTAAGACCCTTGTTGCTAACATGAAAGGACCCATTAAAGAATGGGTAACTAAAACCAAACATTGACCTCTTGTAGGGGTTTGCTTCCGGGGTAACGTCATGGTTGCTCGATAGTGGAGCGACAAATCATATGACCGGAAGCAAGGACTTGGTGGTGGATGTTCATCCTGACACATCTGTGTCCACCCAAGTCTCATTTGGTGATGATGCAATTTCAATGGTATTGGGTCTTGGCAAGGTGATAATCTCTCTGGAACTCTCCATAGAGAATGTTATGCTTGTTAAGACCCTCGCATACAATTTACTTTCTGTTCATCAACTCGCAACCATGGGTTTTAGTACCTTCTTTGGTATTGACTCTGTGACCCTTTTGTGGAGCAAGAATCTTAAAGTAGATTTTGTTGGGCATGTCGAGAACGATCTCTATGTGGTGAACTTCTCAAAGCGACCCACTAAGACTGCGACTTGCTTAATGTCTAAAGTTGATGTGGGATGGCTCTGGCATCGCTGGCTAGCCCATGTCAATATGAGATCTTTGCAAAGCCTCCTCAAAGGGGATCACATTCTTGGACTAACAAATGTGAGTTTTTCCAAAGATCGTGCTTGCAGTGCTTGTATTGAAGGAAAGCTACATGAAAAGGCTCATCGTCCAACTACTACAATCTACTCAAAGAGGACCTTACACCTCCTTCACATGGATCTCTCCGGGCCTCCATCTTTTGACAATCTTGGTGGAAGAAGATATTGCTTGGTGATTGTGGATGATTACTCGAGATATACTTGGGTATATTTATTCAAGAGGAAGAGTGAGACCCAATAGACCGTCATCGACTTTGCAAATGAAGTCCAACGTCAACATGATGCAAAGATTCTAATGATTAGAAGTGACAACGACACTGAGTTCAAGAATTACACCCTAAATGATTTTCTCAATGATGAACAGATAAAGCACCAATAGTCCACACCTTACACCCCTCAACAAAACGGTGTTGCAGAGAGGAAGAACCGAACGTTGATGGATGCGGCAAGAACCATGATGGCGGAGTTTAAATCTCCGTACAACTTTTGTGCTGAAGCCATCAACACAGCATGTCATGCATAAAATCGGCTCTGTCTCCGCAAAGGCTTGAACAAGACTCGTTATGAGGTTCTTACTGGGAACAAGCCCAACCTCAAATACTTTCGGATGTTCAGTTGTAAGTGTTTCATTCTCAAGAAAGGTGCTCGTTTGTCTAAATTTGAATCTAGAGCCCATGAGGGCATATTTGTTGGTTATGCTACAAACTCTCATGCTTACTGTGTCCTCAACAAGTCCACGGGACTCATTGAGGAGACGAGTAACATAGAGTTTGATGAAAATAATGGCTCCCAAGAGGATCAAAGTGGTCTTTGTGATGTAGGTGATGAAATTCCTCCCCAAGCCATAAGAAGAATGGGTGTGGGATACTTCCTGCTCGTTGAGGAACCCCTTGTGGCTGAAGGTGAAGGACAATGTTCCACTCAAGTGGAACCATCACCGACGCAAGACCCACATGCTTCTGAATAACAAAATGAAGGTCCTCTACCACATGGACAAGATCAAGGGCAAGATCAATCTACTGATGATGGTGTTTCACCAAGTGATGCCCAAGATCAAGTTTCCGTCTCCGAGCAAGCTCAAGATCAAGATCTTCTTCAAGATCAAGAGCAAGCTCACGAAGGCACTCAAGATCATCAAGATGATGACTCTCAGAATGTTGTCCATCAACTTTCCATGGAGGAAATCTTAGAGAGACGAGCCGCCAAGAATGTTGCCAAGCTCAAACTTAGACAACATCTATTGGAGAACGTCTACGGCGACTTGAAAAAAGGGGTAACCACTCGTAAACAATTAACAAACTTTTGTGAACATTACGCGTTTGTTTCTTGCATTGAGCCCCTTAAGGTTCAAGATGTGCTCGAGGATATGGAGTGGGTTGAAGCTATGCACGATGAACTCAACAACTTCGAGCGCAACCAAGTGTGGCGGTTGGTGCCAAGACCTAAGGAGAACCACAATGTTATTGGAACTAAATGGATCTTCAAAAACAAGCAAGATGCAAACGATATCGTCATTCGCAACAAGGCAAGATTGGTGGCACAAGGATACTCCCAAGTCGAGGGTATCGACTACGGTGAAACTTTTGCTCCTGTTGCTTGCCTTGAATCTATTCGCATGTTGCTTGCATATGACTCTCATCATAACTTTAAATTATATCAAATGGATGTCAAGAGTGCTTTTCTTAATGGTCCTCTTAAGAAGTTGGTATATGTCAAGCAACCCCCGGGGTTCGAGGATCCCAAGTTCCCCAATCATGTATATGTTCTCGATAAGGCTCTCTATGGCCTTAAGCAAGCCCCACGCGCGTGGTATGAGAACCTTACCGAGATGTTGCAAGACCGTGGGTTTGAAATTGGGAAAATCGAAATCCCACTCTTTTTACAAAGAGGGTCAACGGGAACTAGTTCATATGCCAACTATATGTTGATGATATTATTTTTGGTTCTCCTAACAAAGTTTTCAATGAAGAATTTGCCACTTTGATGACAAACAAGTTTGAGATGTATATGATGGGAGAGTTGAAGTTCTTCCTTGGTTTCAAAGTAAAGCAACGAAGTCAAGGTACCTTCATCAATCAAGCTAAATACACTCAAGACATGCTCAAGAGGTTCAAGATGGATGAGCTCAATCCTCCCAAGGCCAACACTCCCATGCCACTCAAATGCCATCTTGAAAGTGATCCCAATGGTAAAGCGGTGGATCAAACGGTATATCGCTCCATGATTGGATCCTTGCTTTAGCTTTGTGCATCTAGACCGGATATCATGTTAAGTGTGGGTATTTGTTCACGATTTCAATCCGCACCTAAGGAGACTCACCATGTGGCTGTCAAGCGAATCTTTCAATATTTGGCTCATACCCCAAACTTTGGCTTATGGTATCCCAAGGGGGCTTCATTTGATCTCGTTGGATATACTGACTCGGATTGGGCGGGAGACCGTGTGGATAGAAAGTCCACTTCCATAGGATGCCAATTTCTTGGTCGGTCTATGGTAAGTTGGTCTTCAAAGAAACAAAATTGTGTTTCTCTCTCGTCCACCGAGGCCGAGTATGTAGCTACTGCCAGTTGTTGTGCACAGATTCTTTGGATGAGGCAAACTTTAAAGGATTATGGTGTCAATTGTGACAAAGTGCCTCTTTACTGTGATAATGAAAGTGTCATTATGATCTCCAGCAACCCAGTTCAACATTGCAAGACAAATCATATTGATATTCGTCATCACTTCCTTCGGGAACACGTCAAGCGAGGAGACATCAATCTTATCCATCTGAGCACTAACGAACAACTTGCAGATATATTTACGAAGCCATTGGATGAAGCAAGATTTCGCGAGTTAAGGCATGAGCTAAATATCATTGGTTTGAGCAATGTGGATTGACTTAGTGCACACCTCACCACACTCATCATTATGTCTTCTCTAGGTGTAGGCATGGATTTAGGGGGAGTCTAGTTCTCTCAATGAACTATCCCTCCTCTTATTATGCATAAACTAATCAAAGTCTTTCACATTCGCCATTTTTGATGGTTACTATGCTTCAAAAGACGAGTCTTGGTCATGGGCCCAAGGATAATTCTTTGCGGTGCCATACCATTTGACTCAAACATAGGTGGCTCTAGGGCCACCGCCCTCTCTTCATGCGGAGTAGTGGCCCATTGTTTGGTCCTAATTTATCTTTATCCTATGTTGGACCATGCTCGTGTTTTGACTTGCATCTTTGTCTTATCGTGTCTCTCGGTTTTGTGTGAAAAAACTTTCTTTCTCTTCTTCTCTTTTCTCTCTAAAAACTTGCACTTTGTGGGCAGCACGGTACTACCGTGGCAATCCACGGTACTACGGGAGTTGGACTGCCCCTGTGCTTGCACAGGTGCGCTCCCGGCACGATATTACCGCCCCAAAACATGGAAGTAAAAAAATTACTTCCGCTTGTTGAGCGGTACTACTGCGATGACCGCGGTACTATCATGTCGTCGAGTGGGCGTGGGGGGTAAGAGCCGGCAAGGGGGTTCAAACTCCCCCATACCCATTATCTCTTCCCCTCACGTTTCTCTCTCTCTCCTCCTCCTCACAACCGGCGCCGGAGCACCTCGTTGGATCTCCATCTCCGGCCACCCTCCTCTCATTCCCTCCTATGGGATCGTTCCCCACCTCGTCCTCTTGCCATGGACCGCGGTATTTCCCCGAACTCTTCTCGTTTTGCTTCTCTATTTCTGAATCTAGGTTTAGGGGAAATATGAGTTGGTCTAGTGTTCTTTGATCCAATCTGTGCATGAGGGGATGTTTTGAGTGTGTTAGTATAGTAGAAGTGCGTATTGATAGGATACAGCGGGATAACTTTCGATCTACAGTAGTACCGATCTGGTCTTTGATCTGTGTTCATGCGAAATCCACCCCGTGCAAATTCCCGATAATTATTTTCAGCCTTGATCAAATTGTTGAAGTTAGACAAGGAAGACAACTTAATGGTTATGTTTGGGTATATTATCATAGAAGTCATAATATTATGGATCCTCCAACATGTGGTGCTTGTTTAGAACCTTTTGCTAGCCAAAACTTCGTACTAAGTAGAGATACTACTTATGCATCAAAATCCTTGAGCAAAGTTTCTTACATGAGAGTCCATCATACCTACCTATATATGGTATTTCATTGCCATTGCAAATAAATTCGCAAGTGCCACCTCTAAGCATTCAAATAAACATATGTTTTGTGTGCTCGTACCGCTCATGAAACGACGAGGAGGCCATTATCTTCCATGCTAAACAGGTTATTCTCAAGATGAGTGTTTATTCACTTGTCATTGCACGAGAGAGGCTGGTAAAAGGATGCCCGATCCTGCATAATACAAAAATAAATAAACAAGAACTCACCCTAGAAAGTTGATTGTTTGGATGACACTCATGGATTCGGTCAGCCATGGAATGTGTTTGAATGACGGAGGGGAGTAAAATTTCAATCTTGTTCGGGAACCGCCACTAACATGATTAGCATGGAAGATATTGAAATCCCTTGTTGTAACGTCACAGGAAAGGCACATCACCCAAAATAGTTTCATCTTTGTTTTAAACAATGAGCTCTGGCACCACTGCAAATCCATGCTTCCCTCTGCGAAGGAACAATCTATTTACTTCCATGTTATTTACTTTTCATGGTGAGTCAACTTTTTATTCCAACCTCAATTTATTAGTTGGCAAGCACCATGTGATGGGGAAAGATTGAAACACATATATCCAGTCAAATATATTTGATCATGATTCATTATTGTTGACAATTATCTTCATGATAATTTTGTTGGGAGGCGAAACATTAAGCCCCTATCTTTCTATGTGTTCGATGAATGTTGTTTGTTCTAAAAATATGCTTTGAGTATTAGCAATCATATAATACTATATGATAATTGAGTATGTGGAGCTCTTACTTAGACTCTGTCGAAAATAAGATGCATTAAAAATGTTTGGTGACTAAGAACATAGGTTGTTAAGTTCCAAGAGAATGCATTGTTTGAACCATGACATGTGAATTGATTGCTACTCTGTCATGATGATTTTTATGAGAAAAAGTTGCTGGTCATGATGCTAGAAAAGTGACTTAAATTATCAATGATCAAAACTATTTACTATGCTAGCATTCTCACTTCATAAATTACTTCTTTTATCATTTACCTATTCGAGGACGAGTAGGAATTAAGCTCGGGGGTGTTGATACGTCTCCAACGTATCAATGATTTATGAAGTATTCATACCATATTTGCCTATGTTTACAATACTTTTATATGGTTTTGATGCACTTTATATGATTTCTTTAGAACTAACCCGGATAGACCCTATTTTCAGCAGAATTACCGTGGTGTTGTTTTGTGCGGAACATAGAAGTTCTCAAAATCGCTCGAAACTTTTTATGATTTTTTCTAGATAAAATAAGAAATACCGGAGCGAAGAACCACTGGAGGGGAGCCACCTGTGGGCCACAGGCCAACAGGGCGTGCCCATCCCCCCTGGGCATGCCATGTTAGCTTGTGGGGCCCACATGGCTCCGGTGACGTGATTCCAACGCTGAAAATCCCTATAAATCCAAAAAAACGAAAGTTAACCAAGAACTTCCGATCCGCCGTCGCAAGCCTCTATACCGAAGAAAACTCATCTAGAGACCTGTTCTGGTACCCAGTCGGAGGGGCAATCGTCACCGGAGGCCATCTTAATCATCCTGGTGGTGTCCATGACGAGGAGGGAGAAATTCACCCTCGGGGCTGAGTGTATGTACCAGTAGCTATGTGTTTTATCTCTCTCTCCCGTGTTCTTGAGATGTCATGATCTTGATGTATCATGGGCCTTGTTAATATAGTTGGATCATATGATGTTATTCCATTGCTACCTTGTTGTGATGAATTGGATCTTTCCCTTTGAGATCTAGTTATTTCAGATTGAAAATTGGATTTGAGATCACTTGATGTATGTCTTGCATGTGGACACCCGTGGTGACAATGGGGTGTTCTATTGATTCACTTGATATATGTTTTGGTACTCAAGTTGCAGATTCTCGTGATGACAATGGGGTAATATATGCATATGGGTTGATACACGTTCTTGTCCTACTTTTTCCAATAGAAATCATGGGGTACTCTTTGAAGTTCTTTGTGTTGGATTGAATATGATGAATCTGAAATTGTTTGATGCATGTCGAACAATTAACCCATGGATACTTGAGGTGACATTTGAGTATCTAGGTGACATTAGGGTTGATTGATGTGTATCATAGGTGTTATTCTAGTACGAACTCTAGGGTTGTTTGTGACACTTACAGGAATAGCTCAATAGATTGATCGGAAATAATAACTATGAGGTGGTTCTACTACCTACAACAATTTCATCTTATGCTCTCCGCTACTTATGAACTTTGGAGTGATACTTTTTCGCACGTTGAGGGATGATCATATGATTCTATTATGTTAGCATTGTTGAGAGATTGCACTAGTGAAAGTGTGAACCCTAGGCCTTATTTCCAAGCATTTATATAACATTTTGCTCATTGTTTTCCATTTGCTACCTTGTTGTTTTTATATTTTAATATTACAAAAATGTATATCTACTATCCATGTTGCACTTGTATCACCATCTCTTCCTCGAACTAGTGCACCCATACAATTTTCCATTGTATTGGGTGTGTTGGGGACACAAAAGATTTTTTATATTTGATTGCAGGATTGTTTGAGAGAGACCATCTTCATCCTAGACCTCCCTCGGATTGATAAACCTTAGATCATCCACTTGAGGAAAAATTGCTATTGTCCTACAAAACTCTAATCTTGGAGGCCCAACAGAGTCTACAAGAATAAAGTTGCGTAGTAGACATCACGGTACTATTCTCATCCTGTCTCAAGGGCCTCGATAGGGATAGAAGCGCATCTCGTCGTTTCACAAGAATGGATATCGTTACAAGTACATGTAAAGAGGAGATGAGTATATTGAATTGGCTTACACTCGCGACAAGCTAAATCACGGTAATCCTAGTTACAATCATACATATCAATTATCATAACAAATCAAGGTCCGACTACATAGGAAATCAAACAATAAAAACGAACCCCATCCTTGCTAATCCCAGGTTGCGGGCCTGGAACCCATCTTATGATCGATGATGAAGAAGAAGAAACTTCAAATCAAAGAAGCATCGCTCTCACATCAAAGCATCGCATTACTTGTACCTTCAACTGCTGTTGTAGTAATCTGTGAGCCATGTGTACTCAACAATCTCATGTCCAAGGGTATCAAGACTAGCAAAGTTTAATGGGTGAGGTATGGTTAAGTGGCGAGGCTGTAGCAAGCACTAAGCATTTGAAATCTGGCTAACTTACGAGTACAAGAATAAGAAGACTGATCTACGCATAAACAGACGTGAACTAGTAATGATCAAGAAGAGATCCTGAACACCTACTTACGAGTCAATCATAACCCCAATGTGTTTCCTTCTCGGTTCAAACCTCACAAGAAGAGATGGTCACATTTACACAATAGTTGATGTATTTTAGTTGAGTTTACTTCAAGTTTTCTATTACTGGGCATTATAAAATTTTCAACTTGCCCCATAACCGTGGACATGACTCTAAAAAAGATTTTAACACTACAGGGGTGCTCTAACTCATCCATCACAAATTAGCCACAAGCTATGATGGAAAACCTCGACCGCGGGATAACCCGTAGTATCCTCGAAATCCCGATGCACAAGATGTTCATTAAAGGTAAAAAATCCAACAAGACCGTCTAGCAGGCCAGATACCAATAGGAGTCGCGCGTATCTCTTTCTCGGGGCACTACCAAATGAGCACTATGTACGGTGACCTGATAGAAATCCCCCGAGTTGCCCCGGGGGGCCCCGCAAGTGCCTCTGTTTGGACCAACACTCATGAGGAGCAATGGCCCGGGTTGTTTATTAATTATTCGCGGGTGCTGGCAGGCCCCTATGCAATTTTATTAGTTATTAGGCAAATGTAGTACCAATGTTGGGCCTTGACGGAAGAGTTTTATCCCAAAATGAAAAATAAGAGGGTCCCCATAACAACCCAAATCGTGTTAGGAGCACTCAATATGGAACATAGTACCACACTACACCACAACACCGATGTAACGACAAAAAAACTGCAGGGAGAAGGATTTTTAAAGGGAAAATAAACTGCAGGGATAGTGGTTCCCCCGGCAGATAGAACCGCCATGAGAATGGCTTCTAGGGAATCTTTGTCCCGGGAGATAAACTTCTCCCGACAGTTTTTCTGCCCTGGCCCATGTATTTGCCGGTAGTCTATTTTCTCCTGGCAGATTGGTAGGGACGAGTGAAACTACAATTACCGGCAGTTCATATGTACAAGCACGTTTACCTAGCAGATATCATGCCAGCAAGTTGATATCACTAGCAAAAATTTCTATGCACCCGTATTGTATAATATCCATCAATTCGGTATTTCTAGACAACCAAGACATATCACACAAACACAATCGTGCAATTCAATCAAAGTATAACATTCAAGAATATCAAAATGACGATATATAAGGAGGTTGTGCCACGGGAGTACATATATCTTTACCACACAACCAAAATAAAATAGTTCCACAAGAGGAGATGTACAAATGTTTCTAAATGTGTGTCACGCAACAAAAATGAGCTTAACCACCAGCAAAATGAGGAGAGCAAGTCTTTGGGACATTATCACTCCATCTTAGTTGTAGGTCTTCCAAATCTTTAGTAGGTTGAAGATCTTTCAAGTCTTACCTTTGGGAAACCTGCAATAGATCGAAAGATGTTACATACAACAGTTGCATTCATATATTTCGAAATATGGAATGACCACTAACATCTCTAGAGTAATATTTTTTATAGTAGAAAACATGTCCATTTTTATCATCTTAACAACTGTAGGCTTATCTTACTTCTCATCAAAATGTAGTGTCAAAGTCTATACAAACGTTAACCTAAAGATGTTACAACAATCACATACAACAGCTGCATGGCCACATACAACAACTGCATATGTTCTAAAACATAGAACAATGATACGTCTCCAACGTATCTACTTTTCCAAACTCTTTTGCCCTTGTTATGGACTCTAATTTACATGATTTGAATGGAACTAACCCGGACTGACGTTGTTTTTAGCAGAATTGCCTTGGTGTTATTTTTGTGCAGAAATAATAGTTCTCGGATTGACCTGAAAATTTATGAAGAATATTTTCGGAATTAATAAAAAATATTGGCGAAAGAATCAACTGCAGGGGGACCACCACCTGACCACAAGATAGGGGGCACGCCCACCCCCCTAGGGCGCGCCCCTGTGGCTTTTGGGCCCCCTGTCGCTCCTCCGACCTTGTTTCCACTTCTATATATCCCTATTCGGGGAGAAAAATCAAGAAGAAGAGTTCATCGCTTTCACGATACGAAGCCGACGCCGCCTCCTGTTCTTCCTCGCGAGACTAGATCTCGAGTCTGTTTTGGGCTCCGGAGAGGGGAATCGACACCTTCGTCATCACCAACCATCCTTCATCACCAATTTCATGATTCTCTCCAATATTCGTGAGTAATCTCATCGTCGGCTTGCTAGACGGTGATGGGTTGGATGAGATTTATCATGTAATCGAGTTAGTTCTGTTAGGGTTTTGATCCCTAGTATCCACTATGTTTTGAGATTGATGTTGCTATGACTTTGATATGCTTAATGCTTGTCACTAGGGCCCGAGTGCAATGATTTCAGATCTAAACCTATTATGTTATCATGAATATATATGAGTTCTTGATCCTATCTTGCAAGTTGTAGACACCTATTACGAGTTATGATCTACATCCCCCAGGGTGACAATAACTGGGATTCTTTCCGATGATTACCGTAGTTTGAGGAGTTCATGTATTCACTAGGTGCTAATGCTTTGGTCCGGTTATATATTAAAAGGAGGCCCTAATATCCCTTAGTTTCCATTAGGACCCCGCTGCCATGGGAGGGTAGGACAAAAGATGTCATGCAGGTTCTTTTCTATAAGCATGTATGACTATATATGGAATACATGCCTACATTACATTGATGAATTGGAGCTAGTTCTGAGTCACCCTATTTTATAACCGTTGCATGATGAATGCCATCCGACATAATTATCTATCACTAATCCATTGCCTACGAGCTTTTCACATATTGATCTTTGCTAAGTTACTTTTCCATTGCTACTATTACAATCACTACAAACTGCTACTATCACTTTGCCACCATTACCGTTACTTCCATATTACCTTACTATTGAATACTTTGCTGCAGATATTAAGTCTTTCAGGTGTGGTTGAATTGACAACTCAGCTGCTAATACTCGAGAATATTCTTAGGCTCCCCTTGTGTCGAATCAATAAATTTGGGTTGAATACTCTACCCTCGAAAACTGTTGCGATCCCCTATACTTGTGGGTTATCAAGACCTTTTTCTGGCACTGTTGCCAGGGAGCATAGCTCTATTCTCTGAGTCACTTGGGATATATATCTGTTGATCACTATGAAGAATCTAAAAGATGCTAAGACTAAGATCTACCCCTCAACTACGAGGACAAGTAAGGAACTGCCATCTAGCTCTGCACTTGATTCACCTTCTGTTATGAGTAAATTTGCGACACCACCACCTGCTAGTAATTCTGATATGTCACAAGTAATTGATGATGCTACTTCTGCTATGCATGATGCTTATGATGATACTTTGCTTGATAACACTATGCCACTGGGTGAATTCCTTGATGAACAAATTGCTAGAGTCAATACTGAAACTGATGATATTTCTGAATCTGATGAAATTATTGAAATAGAACACTATGAGACACCTGCTAGGTCTAGCTCTCCTAGATATGAATTGCCTGATATACCTAAGGGTTATGTTATGGAAGGACAGGTAGTTAGGGACTTTCTTGCTCGTAAGGATAGATATGATCTTAAGAAATTGCTTCGCAAGTGGAAGGAAAAATCTTTGAATGCTAGAATGCAATATCATCCTAAGTTTGCTACTTCACCTATTTTTGTTATTTATAAGGATTATGAATTCTCTGTCTATCCTAAGTTAATTAATTTTGGTTGAATCTGATCCTTTCCATGGTTATGAATCTGAAACTGTTGTGGCACATCTTACCAAATTGAAGTATATAGCCACCCTGTTTACTCATGAGGGAAAAATTTGCTATTACTATATTCTTAAGTTGTTTCCTTTCTCATTAAAGGGTGATGCTAAGATATGGTTTAATTCTCTTGATCCTGGTTGCGTATGTAGTCCCCAGGATATGATTTATTACTTCTCTGAAAAATATTTTCCTGTCCATCAGAAACAAGCTGCCTTGCAGGAAATATTTAACTTTGTGCAAATTGAACAAGAGAGTCTCCCACAAGCTTGGGGGAGGCTTCTCCAGTTACTTAATGCTTTGCCTGATCATCCTCTCAAGAAAAATGAAATACTTGATATCTTTTATAATGGACTAACCAATGCTTCTAGGACCACCTAGATAGTTGTGATGGTTGTGTTTTCAGGGAACAAACTGTTGAACAAGCTGAGCTGCTATTGAACAATATATCGAGCAATGATAATGATTGGACTATTCCTGAGTCACCTCCAAAGCCAACTCTGAAGAAAAGAGGTATTCTATTTCTTAGTCCTGAAGATATGCAAGAGACAAAGAAATCTATGAAAGAAAAAGGTATTAAAGCTGAAGATGTTAAGATCTACCACCTATTGAAGAAATACATGGTCTTGATAACCCGACACCGGTATTAGAGGTAAATTCTCTCCGTAGATTTGATGAAGGAGATATTCCTTATAATAAGCCTGCTAGCCAATGCTTGGATGAATTTGATAACTTTGTAGTCAAGCAAGAAAAATCTAATGCTTATGTTAGTAGACAATTGAAACATAATGCTTATATGCTTGATCGCTTGGGTGATTATTTGAGTAGAACTACCAATGATCTTAAGCTTATTAGTAAACATGCTTCCATGGTAACTACTCAAGTAGAACAAGTACTAAAGGCGCAGAATGATTTACTTAATGAGATGAATAGTAAGAACAATGATCATTCTGTTAAAGTTGTGACTAGAGGTGGTAGAATGACTCAAGAACCTTTGTATCCTGAGGGCCACCCTAAGATAATTGAGCAAGATTCTCAGAGAGTTAATACCGATGCACCTATTCGTTCCAGTAAGAATAGGAAAAGGAATGACGATAGTACTTTGCATTCTGCTAGTGAACCTGTTATAGATACACCTGAGAACCCAAATGATCTTTCTGTTTTTGATGCTGAGACACAATCTGGTGATGAACATGAGCCTAGTGATAATATTAATGATGATGTTCATGCTGATGCTCGACCTAGTAATGATAATGATGTGGAGATTGAACCTGTTGTTGATCTTGATAACCCACAACCTAAGAATAAGAGATATGATAAAAGAGACTTTTTTGCTAGGAAACATGGTAGAGAAAGAGAACCATGGTTTCAGAAACCCATGCCCTTTCCCCCTAAGCCTCCCAACAAAAAGGATGATGAAGATTTTGAGCGCTTTGTTGAAATGCTTAGACCTGTCTTTTTTACGTATGTGTTTGACTGATATTCTGAAAATGTCTCCTTATGCTAAGTATATGAAAGATATTGTGACAAATATAAGAAAAATACCGGAAGCTGAGATTTCCACCATGCTTGCTAATTATACCTTTAAGGGTGGAATACCAAAGAAACTAGGAGACCCCGGAGTACCTACTATACCATGCTCTATTACAGGAAATTATGTTAAAACTGCTTTATGTGACCTTGGAGCTGGTGTTAGTGTTGTGCCTTTCTCTTTATATCGTAGACTTGATTTGAATAAGTTGACACCTACTGAAATCTTCTTGCAAATGGATGATAAATCAACTGCTTTACCCATCGGTATTTGTGAAGATGTCCTGTTGTAGTTGCGATCGTTACTATTTTAACAGACTTTGTTATCCTTGATATTCTCGAGGACGATAGTATGTCGATCATCCTTGGTAGACCCTTTTTGAATACTGCAGGGGCTGTTATTGATTGCAACTAGGGCAATGTCACTTTTCATGTTAATGGTAATGAGCATACGGTGCATTTTCCGAAGAAACAACCTCAAGTTCATAGTGTCAACTCCATTGAAAAGGTTTCCATGATTATTATCGGAGGCTTTGAATTCCCTCTTCCCACTGTCAAGAAGAAATATGATATACTTATTGTTGGGGACATGCATATCCCCATTGAGGTAACCTAGTGTTATTTGAAAATTCTTCGGTTCCATGTCATTCAAAAAAAGTTTGTCAATAAGACTTGATCAACCTTATTGATGGATTCTTTTTGATGAACGTGAGATGGATGAATTTAGAAAGCACTACCTTCTATACCCAACTTTTATTCTCTGTTTCTTAGTTTCATTCTAGTAAAATGCTATTATTTTCCTGTTTTCTGTTTTATCCGTGCATTATAAAAATGACCTGAAAATAGAAGTCCCCAGAATGCCCTGAAAATTTAGTATGATTTTTTCTGGAATATTTAAGAATTTTTGGCACCGAGTATGCATCAGGGACTGCACCATTGGGACACAAGCCTGCAGGGCGTGCCCACCCTCGGGCGCGCCCTGGTGGCTTGTGGGTCCCACGTGAGGGCCCCTCACTTATTCCAGCACCCATCCACTTCGTCTTCCTCCAGAAAAAATCCCACCATTTCTCAAACTCGTGTTTTAGCTCATCTTGCTGCCATTTTCGATCTCCTTGCTCAAAGCTCCATTTGCAAAACTGTTTTAGGGGATTGCTCATCGGTATGTGACTCCCCCAATGGTCCAATTAGTTTTTGTTCTAGTGCCTTATATATTGCAAATTTTTGCTGTTGTGGTGACCTTTTTCTTGAGCTTGCATGTCAAATTTGTATGGTCCCAAGTAGTTCTGATGCGTGGTATAGCTTTTAGGCACTTGTGGGAGTAGTTGCTATGAGTTTTGTTGAGTTTTGTTCACTTTTATTTAGAGTCACTAAAAATTTCAGAATTAATTTTCAGTAAAAGAGATGATGAGGAGATTGTTAAGAGGCTCTTAAAGCCAGGGTTTTAAAGAAAAAGAAAGTGAGAAGCCTAAATACAATATCCCTCGTACCGCGGAGGTTCATCCATGTGAATGGCCAAGTGAAGCATTCTTGAGAGCGGCCGAAATTTATGAAGATTTTTATTATTTAGCAGAGAATGCAGGCATCGCCAACTTCCTTCGCGATAAGTGTGACCAATACCTCTTACTCACTAATTCTTTTGTGCAAAATTTTCACTTTCATCCTAGGAAAAATCCTCCCATGGTAGAATTTCATTTATATGATTGCCTAAGGAAATGTCATTTTACGATTTTTGCAATGTTTGCAAAATACCTTTTGAGAGCAGTTTCAGTGAAACACGTCCTAGAGACATGGAGGATTTTATTGCCGCAATCACTATGGGGGAAGAGAGAGGGGTGTCGAAGGCCAGAGTAGCTAGTGTACATTTTCCTGTTTTACGATATTATTCATTATTTGCGGGTAGATGTCTACTTGGTCGAGGCGAGAGTGGAAGCCTTAATGCTCCCGGACTCGCTATATTGTGGCATGCTTTACTTACTGATAGAACTTTTAGTTTGGGCACCATCGTGGCCCAACGATTGAATTTAAACCATTCAAAGGGTCCCATATTTGGAGGTATCTATACATCTTGCTTAGCCAAACATTTTGAGATACCCATTAGGCTTTACGAGGAAGAGGAGTTGTTGCTACCCAAGAAGTATTTAGACTATAATAGTATGGTAGCACATGATTTTATTAGAAAAAATAAGGATAGGAGGCTGCTTTACAACCTAGTATTTAGTTAGGGTACTTGTGAGATTATTACTCTGACTGCTTCTTCCTTGTTCGATATTCATTCAGGCAGGTACACTATTATGCTCGATGAAATCTACCGATATTGGGGTTTGTCGCAACCCCCAACACCCGAGCCCGCATCGGCCCTTGATCCATATCAGGCCCCGTTTTTTTAGTGGGAGCCACAGGAGGTCTGTGACAGCCCAAGTGTTGTCCCTACCTTTTATGGCATGTAATGTTTGTATGAACCTTGTGTCATGAGCTATGATATGAATTGCACCTTGTCATCCATGTATTGTTTTGCATTCATGCATCATATCATCCATCATAGCATTCATCTTGCCATACTTGTTTTCATGTGTCTTTGGATGATGTGGATGTTGTGTGTGTGACATGAGTTGTGATGTGGTTTGTTTGTGGTTGGGTCATGTGTGCAACCCCCTTCCCTTCCCTCTCTCCTTTTCATTCAACCCCCCCCCCCCCCCCATCATAATGCCTGTTATTCCCATGTTATTTTCATAGCAGATTTAACTTGCAAATTAATATGTTTAAAAATGTTCAAGAGTTAGCCCTACTCATATTAATAATTTAGAGTGTGGTTCTTTTGGTGTTTGGGGTTTATATGATTTTGTGCTTAAATAAAACATGGGCTGTTATTTTTTTCAAAAGTATTAAAATTACTTGCCCATTAAATCAACTTAACATTTTTATTAAATAGTGCTCTTTATTTCCTTCACCACAGTATTTTTGTTTTGCTTTTAAAACCTTTTAACATGCTCTGGGGATTTGTTTTAGTGTGTCGTGCTTTAAAAGGTTAAAAACCTTTTCTGTTTGTTTTGTGAGAGAGAGAGCAGAGTGGGCCTTCCCCGCGGCCCAGCCCGCAAGAGGGAACGGTCACCTGCTCCCATCCCCTCCTTCATCAGGTTCAATGAGGAAGCCGCGTCCGCCGTCGCCTTTCCGTTGCCGTCACCGTCAGCTCGAGCCTATTTAGTCGACCCTCGGCGTGCGTGCCCCCTTGCCTAGGGTTCCTCTCTCTCCCTCCGCCACCGTAGCTTCCATCTCCTCCTCCATTGCTCTCCCCCTCGCTTATTTTTCCCTGTCAGGTAAGGTTTAGAGGTGAGCAGCGAGGTTTAGTTAGTCGCCGGTGACCAGCTCATCGTCTCCGTCGAGCCCCGAGTCAGCCATGGCGTCCAGGAGCTCGGGGGTGATCCCCGTGTTCGATCCCCACCACTAGGAGCCCCGGAGGAGCACTGCAGCGTCGACCTCGTCTTCTTCTTCGTCGACGACGTCCGTGCCGCGTCGTCCTTTGCTTCCTCTTCGTCGTCGTCGCGTTCCCGACCCCTCCATCGTCTCCTGCTCGTCGTCGCCTTCCCTCGGTGAGCAACCGGACCCCACAGCCTCTTCTTCCCATGTAGGCTGCCATTTAGTTGTCGTAGCTGCCCGTCGCCGCGTCCGCAAGGCTGTGCCTTGGGGCGTGTCTCCTTCCTCCTCATCGCAAGATGAGTAGGGGAACGAGACCCCGCATATCCCCTCTTCGAGTGTGCCTGATTGCATCGCCGGAAACGCCATGGGTTTGCCAGAATTTGCCCGTCGTCGCCGCTGTCGTCGTAGGTGTTCAGTTTTAGTTTCGTCAGTGTCTGCTAGTTTTGCTAGTACTAGTGTAGTTAGCGCCCTCCTCTGTTGTCGATCCGCAACGTAGCAGAGTGGTTGGAGTCGAGGGATATGACCAGCAGGTCATGGGCTCGAGCCTGAGCCTTCCCCCATTTTGCTGTTTTTCTTTTGCTTTATTGTATTTTGTTTTTCTTCCCTTTGTATACATGTGTGTATGTATGTATGTGTAGAAATTTGATTTCTTTATTTTTTTCCCTGTTGCTGTAGTGTGTGTGTATGTGTCACATGGTGATGCATACACATAGGTGGGAGATGTATGTATGTTTGTGTGTGTGTGTATGTGCCACCTAGGTGGTGCATACATATGCATGTGTGCTTATGTATGTGTGTGCTTGGGCATACATACATGTGTGTGTGGCATGTTATAGGTGTATGTGAGTGTAGGTAGTGTGTGTAGTGCATATGTGTGTGAGCACATATGCATGTGCTTATTGTTTCTTGTATGCAAGTGGTAGTGTGTGTGTGTATCTATATGCTCTTGGATTTGAGGCATGTGAGTGTGTGTGTGTGGGTGAACACCTCCATCTTGGGTGGAATGTTCATGGTGGCTAGTGCTCAATGCCCTTGGGCCTATTTAGAGCATGTGGTGAGTGCTTGTAGTGAGGTGTGATAGAGTGTATGTGTGTGTAGGGGACTAGTGGGTTCTCCACTTGACCTACCCCTTTGTTATCATGCTTGTTAGTAGGCTTAATTGTGTTTGCCATGTTAAACTAAGATTCTAAATCTGGTCATGATCTTATTGCTTTTGTCCATCTAGGTCCATATGTCACTTATGTGAATAGGTGGTAGTTTTACTATCTTCCTTGTGCCTTGTTGTTTCACATGAACATATGAGTATGACACATGTATTTGGGGTAGAAAGAGCCAATGAATCCATTGGAACTTTCAGATTTCACTTTTGAGCAAGTTCATTAAACTGTCATTTTTAGCCGTGATGCTACTTTATCATTTTTGCATGATTTAATCCTTGCTTGCTTTGGGGCATGTGCCAACATGGAAGTGCTAGTGTTTTATATCTAGTATGCCATGGTATTTTTGTTTAACATGAGAATCACCCATATAAGTGGGAACCATGTTGTTAAGTAGCCAACTTCATGTTTCTATTTCAGCATGCTAAAAACTACTAAGTCTCAGAATCTGCTGTTATTATTATGCCATGTTGACGGGGGGATGACCCCGGGGTAGCCTCAACCGCCCCCTTCCCCCCGCCTCCTAACGCGGCTAAAGGGCGGGCCGCCTCCCCCTACGGTCTGGTTGCGCCCTGCCGAAGGTGATCCGCCGACTACGCCCAGCCGGCTGAGCATTGGATACCGTCTGCAGGGCGTGCGTGGCAACAGTGACCCCCATCCCATCAAGGGTCAACGCCGATATGGCCACAGCGAAGACGTCAGGGCCTCTGACCCTGGCGGATGGTGACCGGGCTTCCAACAGTGCCGGCAAGCCTCCAACCACTCTGTTACCTGCCCTCGCATGGCTACAGGGTGGCCGGCCGGACCGCTGACCCCGGCCGGCCGCCGCAAGACGACGCCACAAGGTGCGGCCCATGCCGCGATGTGACCGGCGTCGGGGCCCGCCTCGCGGGCCTCGTCGGTTCCTGACGGGACCCTTCAGCCAGAGGGACCTACCGGTGACAAGACCCCCAGGCCGGGCCCCCGCAGCCGGCCAGAGAGGCTGCCGGCTGGGGGCCCCTTTGACCTTCTACTTGTATTGTATTCCGGGGGGTTGGCCTATAAACCCCCTCGGGCCACCCCCATGTAGAGGGAGATCGATCAGCTACTCTCAGAGTCTCCTCCACATACAATCCACACACACGCACGTAGAGAGGAGGAAGGGTAGGCTAGCTCCTTCTTCCTCCTCGATCCATACAGCTCAAGGAGCGCCATTGTAACCCGACCATTGTCTCAACTAGACCGAGCAGGACTAGGGGTATTACCTCCCACGGAGGGCCCCGAACCTGGGTACATCGTGTGTCAGCCACCGCTTGTGCCTAATCCCGCTCTCGGAGCCCGCCAGCGTCCTTTGACCCCTCTCGACAAGCCTACCTATGACATCTACCAAGACGAAACCACGACAGCTGGCGCCCACCATGGGGCCAGCCGCACCGCTGGCCGGAGTCACGCTCCGGGCGGGACCTTCACCACCTCTCTCGACTGCCTCGCGTTCGGGCAGAACCGCGTGCTCGTGGGGCTTGCTCCGGCGGGCCTCGCGGGCAGCACAGCCGACATCTCTGACGAGTGCCTCGGCCGCGATCTCGCTCTCAACGTCGCCGCACTCGCCGGGCGGTTCAGCGAGCCTCGCCTCGCCAAAGAGCCGAAGGCCAACAAGTACCCCAGTTGGGTGTTCAACTGCACCGACCCTCCCTCATCCGTGGGCACGCTCGCCACGGGCGAGGCCATCGCCCCCCCCCACACCTGTGGGAGTGATGGTCACCGTCTCCACCACTTCGGGCCGTGAGCGAGCGGCCGAGGCCGGCGCAGCCACCGCCCGCGCCAACACCTCCGATCCACTCATCGCCACCCTCCGGGGTCTGGGCACTCCTATCGCTACGACGATGGACCCAGCCACCGCCAGAGCCGAGCTAGAGGCGTCCCGTCGCCTGCTGTTCGAAGACGCCAGCGCCCTCGTTGCCGAACGGCGCCGGATGGAGGCCGCGCAGCGGGAATACAACTCCACGTATGGTCTCACCCCGGCCGGCCCCGAGCCCAGCCTACGTGGTGCCGTGCGAGAACGCGGCCGCATGGTCGCGGAGATCCTCAGCGGCCATTTCCCCGTCTACGACACCCCCGCGGCCAACCTGCGCGCCGCCAAGGTTGCATATGAGGATTTGGCAACCTTGGAGGGCGAGGAGCGGGCCGCACGCGAGCGGCACATCAAGGACCTCATCGACACCGCCAACGCACAACAGGTCGTCCTCACCCCCGGTGGGGTCGTCTCCGAGTTTCCCCGCCCCGAGGGGGAGGACACTGGGGCTGCTGACCGCCGGCCGGCTCAGCACTCCAGCACCCCTCGTCCCTCCGGCCAGAACGCCCAGGGGAGCAACGTCCAGCACCCCCCGTCACGCGGGAACGAACAGCCGACTGTGAACAGCCGGCGCAGCAATAACCCGGCCGGCAGCCACCGCCGCGACGAGGCGCCAGCCGGTGGCAGCCGACGTACCCACGAGCATACTTCGCCTCCGCGGCCGGAACCGGCGCAGTCCGTCCCGCCGGTCATCCGCCCCGAGCTCGCCGCCCGGCTCGGGCCTCGCGTCCTCCACAACGACAATGATGCGCGGCTCCGTCTTGATCGGCTGGCACAGTCGGCTCTCCTCGAGGAGGAGGGCTCGATTGGTCCAGCCTGTTTCGGTCCACGGATCCACAACGAGCCTTTTCCGCCTGGCTTTACGTTCCCCCGCGACACCCCGAAGTATACCGGGGCCGCCAAGCCGGAGGACTGGCTGATTGACTACACCACCGCCGTCGGCATCGCCAGGGGGAACAAGCGCATAGCCGTCCGCTACATCCCCCTCATGCTGATTGGCTCGACCCGCACCTGGCTGAACAGCCTCGCTACCGGCAGCGTCAACACCTGGACGGACTTCGAGGAGGCCTTCGTCCGCAACTTCACCGGCACCTACAAACGGCCTGACCGGCCCCGCGAGCTGGCCATGTGCGTCCAGGGGCCGGACGAGCCCCTCCGCAACTACCTCACATGCTGGACCGAGCTCCGCAACTCCTGTGAAGGAGTACACGAGGTACATGCCATCCAGTACTTCATCGAGGGCTGCTGCGATGGCACCCCCCTCAAGCACAAGCTCCTGTGCTCCGAGCCAACCTCCCTGGCGGACCTGATGTCCAAAGCAGACAAATACGCCACGACCAACTCCTCGATGAGGATGAAGGCTAAGGCACCGGCCAAGCCGGCTACGCCCCCCGCCGCGCCGCGGGTGGTGGCCGACAACCGGCAGCCGCAGAATGGCAAGCGCAAGAACGACCAGCCCGATTCCCGCTACGGGATCCGGCAGGTCGCCTCCGTCAAGGGGGAGCAGCCGGCAGGCCAGGCCTCCGGTCAGCGCCAGCGCACCGACAAGGCCGCCTGGCAGCCCAAGCAGACTTTCGAGCAAATGCTTGACCTCCCCTGCAAAAACCACTCCGGAGCCAAGCTGGCCACGGACACGCTCCGGCAGTGCAGCTTCTCATAGCGATTGGCCCGAGGGGACGGCCTCCCGGCTCCCCCCGCGCAGCCAGCCTGCGCTTCGGCACCAGCCCCGACTCGGGCTTCGACTCCCGATCCAGGTCAGGCGGACCCGGCCCCGGCTCGGGGCGACGGCCGGCTGCACGACCGGTTCCCCGAACACGACTTCTGCTACATCGTCTTCACCAGCAAAGAGACGGACAAGCACGCCCAGCGCCGGCTCCACCACGAGGTGAATGCCACCATGCCCGCGACTCCCCAGTTCATGCATTGATCCAAGAAGCCGATCACCTGGAGCCGGGCGGACCACCCGGCCGTGATGCCGAATGCCGGTAGCTATGCCCTCGTCCTCGATCCCACCATCGCCTCCAAGAAACGCTCATGCCGCTTCTCGCGGGTTTTGATCGATGGAGGCATCAGCATCAACATCCTCTACCTCGACACCCTGCTCAAGCTAGGGCTCATGGTGGAGGACTTGAAAACGAGTCGGACCGTTTTCCACGGCATCGTGCCGGGAAAGTCCTGCACCCCTGTCTGCAAGATCAAGCTCGACATCCTCTTCGGCGACGCCAGTCATTTCCGCCGCGAGCCGGTCTTGTTCGAGGTAGTGGACCTCGACAGTCCCTACCATGCATTGCTGGGCAGGCCCGCTCTTGTCAAGTTCATGGCGATTCCCCACTACGCCTACCTCAAGCTCAAGATGCCCGGTCCCAAGGGCATCATCACCATCGCCGGCAAGTACCAGATGTCAATGGCGTGCGCGCAAGATGGCAGTCGGCTGGTCGAGGCCCTAGAAATAGCGGAGGAGAAGCGGCAGCTCGACCGGCTGGTGGCCCTCGCCTCCGCCCAGCCGGTCGTGCCGGCACCTCCGTCCCAGTCGGTCGGCGAAGGCTCGTTCCAGCCATCCAAGGACACCAGGCAGCTGCCACTCGATCCGGCTGACCCCACCCAGTGCGTGACCATCGGCGCCCGCCTCGACAACAAATAGGAAGGTGAGCTCGTCGACTTCCTTTGTGAGAATCGGGACATCTTTGCATGGTCCCCCAAGGACATGCCGGGTGTTCTGAGGAAGTTCGCCGAGCACAAGCTACACATACAGCCGGGTGCGAAGCCGGTGAAGCAACCCCTGCGCCGTTTCTCCAAGGAGAAGCGACATACTATAGGAGAAGAAATCGCCCGGCTGCTCGCAGCCGGCTTCATCATGGAGGTGTGTCACCCGGACTGGCTGGCCAACCCAGTCCTGGTGCTGAAGAAAAACAAGACCTGGCGCATGTGTATCGACTACACGAGCCTGAACAAGGCGTGCCCCAAGGACCCGCTCGCCCTGCCGCGGATCGATCAAGTCATCGATTCCACGGCCGGCTGCGATCTGCTGTCTTTCCTGGACACCTACTCCGGCTACCACCAGATAAAGCTGGACCCGGCCGACCGGCTCAAGACCTCCTTCATCACCCCTTACGGGGCCTACTGCTACATCACCATGTCCTTCGGCCTGAAGAACGCATGCGCTATCTTCCAGCGCTGCATGCAGAAGTGCCTCCTGCCTCAGATAGGCAGGAATGTCCACGTCTACATGGACAACGTCGTCGTCAAATCCAAGAAGCATTTCAGCCTCCTTGACGACCTCCGGGAGACGTTCGCCAACTTGCGTGAATACAAGATCAAGCTCAACCCAAAGAAGTGTGTCTTCGGCATCCCAGCCGGCTAGCTCCTAGGTTTCTTCATGTCCGCCCGCGGCAATGAAGCTAACCCCGAGAAGATCCGAGCGATTGAGCGCATGCCCAAGCAGGTCCGGCTCCGCGACGTCCAGAAGTTCACCGGTTGCCTCGCTTCCCTCAGCCGGTTCATCAGCCGGCTGGGCGAGAAGGCCTTGCCCCTCTACGGGTCCTACGCAAGTCGGCCTTGGTCGAGCCGGGACGAGACCTCTCAAAGAAGCCGGCCCTGTTCGACTGGCCTGATGAGGCGGACGCGGCGTTTCGCGACCTCAAGCGGGCTCTCACCAGTGCGCCCATCCTGGCCGCGCCGGCTGACAAGGAGCCTCTGCTCGCCTACATTGCGGCGACCACGCGTGTCATCAGCATCGTCCTGGTGGTGGAGTGGCCGGAGGAAGCCAAGGCGCTGCCGACGCAGCATCCCGTCTACTACCTCAGCGAGGTCCTCTCCGCCTCCAAGCAAAACTACCCCCACTACCAGAAGATGTGCTACGGCGTATACTTTGCCACCCAGAAGCTGAAGCAGTACTTCCAGGAGCACGCCATCACCATCGTGAGCACAACGCTGCTGGGCGAAATCATGTCCGGCCGGGACGCCACTGGCTGGATTGCCAAATGGGCTATCACCCTGGCCGACTACGAAATACGGTACGACCACGCACCGCCATCAAGTCCCAGGCAATGGCCGACTTCCTCATCGACTGGGCCGAAACCCAGTTTGTGCTGCCTTCGCGCGACTCCACGCATTGGCGCATGCACTTCGATGACTCGAAGATGCGAGTCGGCCTGGGAGCTGGCATCATCCTATCGTCCCCCAGAGGAGACCAGCTCCGCTACGCCCTCCAGATCCACTTTGCCGCCTCCAACAACGTGGCCGAATACGAGGCCCTCGTCCATGGCCTCCGGCTCGCCAAGGAGATCAGCATCCAGCGCATCATTTGCTTCGGCGACTCGGACCTCGTGGTGCAACAGGTCTCTAGCGAGTGGGACGCTAGGGACGCCAACATGGCCAGCTATCGCTTCCTCGTCCAGCAGCTCACCGGCTCCTTCGAGGGCTGCGAGTTCCACCACATCCTCCGTGCGGACAACGAGGCAGCCGATGCGCTGGCCAAGATTGGCTCCACCCGGTACGCCATCCCAGCCGGCGTCTCCCTCGAGCGGCTGATGAAGCCTTCGATCAAGCCTTCTCCCGAATCGGAGTCCATCTTCGTGCCGGCAAACGCGGCCGACACCTCGGCGGAACCGGCTGCCCAACCGGCCCCGCTGGCTGCAGCAACTTCGCCGGCTCCAACGCCACCAACCGCCAGTCCAGCGCCGTCCACCACGGCGATTGAGCCGGTCGTGCCTATGCATGCCGGCACCAGCCTCGTCGCCGTCATGACGACGGTCAATGCTTCCACCATCGCCTCGCTCCCGGGGGCTGACGAGCCGGTCCCGGGGGTTGACGGGCCAGTCCCGGGGGCTGGGCCGGCCCCTGTCTCGGCTCCCTTGTGGGCCCGGCCTATCCTGGTGTTCCTCTAGCACGGCGAGCTCCCCTCCGATGAGGCCATGGCAAGGCAAATTCAGCGTCGGGCCCCGGCCTACAGCATCATCAACCATGAGCTGGTTCATCGCAGCACCACCAGCGTCTTCCAACGCTGCGTCGAGCCGGAGAAAGGGCAAGAAATCCTCCTCAACATCCACCAGGGCGAGTGTGGGCATCACGCCGCCTCCAGGTCCCTGGTGGCCAAAGCAATCCATCACGGTTTCTACTGGCCGACTGCTCTGGAGGCGGCCAAGGAACTCGTTGACAAGTGTGAGGGCTGCCAGCGCTTTAGCACGCAGAGCCATCTTCTGGCTAGCGCTCTCCAGACCATCCCCCTTTCGTGGCCATTCGCCGTCTAGGGTCTGGACATGGTGGGACCTTTCAAGACCGCATGAGGCGGCATGACACATTTGCTTGTCACCGTCGACAAGTTTACCAAATGGATCGAGGCCTGGCCAATCAAGAAACTGGACGGCCCCACGGCCGTCCGGTTCATCAAAGACATCACGGTACATTACGGCATCCCTCACAGCATCATCACCGGCAATGACACAAACTTCGCCAAAGGCGCGCTGGCGCGTTTCTGCTCGAGGCGGGGCATCCGGCTCGACCTGGCGTCCGTCGCCCACTCGCAGTCGAACGACCAGGTTGAGAGGGCAAACGGCCTACTCCTATCCGGCATCAAGCCCCGACTCGTGACACCGCTGGTCCAGTCGGCCGACTGTTGGGTCGAGGAGCTGCTGGCTGTCCTTTGGAGCCTCCGAACCACGCCCAACCGGTCGACCGACTACACTCTGTTCTTTCTCGTTTACGGGTCCAAGGCGATCATCCCCACCGACATCGAATTCGATTCGCCTTGGGTCACCCTATACACCGAGAAGGATGCGAAGGAGGCAAGGGAAGACGGCGTCGACCTCCTCAAGGAGGCCCGTGAGCTGGCCTTGAGCCGGACGGCCATCTACCAGCAGAAGCTCCGGTATTACCACAACAAGCGGATCCGGCCACTCTCCTTCCGCGAAGGAGACTTGGTGCTCAGGCGGATCCAGCGAACCGCCGGCCAGCACAAGTTGTCCTCCCCATGGGAGGGCCCGTTCATCGTCAGCCGGGCGCTGTGCAACAACGCGTACTATCTAATAGACGCCCAGAAGCCGCAGAAACGCAAGAGAGACGCCTCCGGCGAGGAGACGGAGCGCTCGTGGAACGCGGTGCTCCTCCGTCCATTCTATTGCTGAAAACCATTGTATGTATCCTCCCTCTTTTGGGCTTATGAATGCGACGGTGGCCCCCAAGCCGGCGCTGGGGGCACGCCCTTTTCGATTCCTACAAAGTTCTGTTATTTAAGGCACGTCAACCGGGTCCAGCTCCCGGGCTCGGGGGCTCGCCCGGCTCCCCACCGAGGCGGACAAATAATGTGAGCGAGCAACCCTTCGCCTCCCCTCCCCTAAACAGCTACAGACCGACTCCCGGCTGTCCGGCTGAAGGGACCGTGGGGTACAAAGGGGCTCCTCACACAAAAGTTAGCCGACACGCGCGGCAGCCGGACCGGCCCAGCCAAGCTATGTTAATCCTAGTAACCGGCCTCTGCCGTCTCGACCTAGCCCTAGCCGGTTGACTGTAGGAGCCGCTATTTTCCCAAGGGTGAAGCCCCGTCCCTGACTGGCCCCCGGCTGGCTGGCAGGCGGCGCAGAAGCTAGAGGGAATCCCGACGCGCAAACACAAGTCAAAAAGCAAAGGATGAAAGAAGAGCCGGCACACACATTCTTTCTAAGATAAATGGCACAAGTTCATTACATATAAAAGGCCCACGGCCACAAGTTCATTACATATACACCCCCAGTGGGTGGAATTCCAGTCTAAAAACAGAAATACAGGAAAGAAAAGTCCTAACTATGGCAGCATCGAACCAGCCTTCCTCCAAGTACTAACACCGCTGGGGCCAGCGGTCCTCACGCCTTCGAGGCCAGCACCTCCGGGGCGGCCGAGGTAGAAGCCCCCGCAGCCGGGGCGAGCTTGGACTTGGCGTATTCGTCAGTGTCGGACTCTTCATCGGCCGTCTCGGCGGCGCTCCCCTCTGGGTCGTCCAGGGCGAGCCCGTACTGGTCCTCCGGGACCACCACGCTGTCCGCCCCGCGCTCCGGGACGTACTCGTCCCACGCGGCGAAGGACGCAAGGTCGCTCGCCCTCACCAGCATCTCGTTGGCCACCGCCTCTAGCTCTGAGTCGGCGCCAGCGCGCTAGGCCATGAGCAAACCCAAGTCCAGCTCGGGGTACCACGATTTGGCGATGCGGAGCGACATGCCCGCGCCGGCTCGTGCCGCGGAGGCCCTCCAGGCGTTCACCCGCACCGCCCCGAAATCCAGCCACCTCGACAGCCGGTTCATGGAGACCGGCTCCACTACGCCGGGCCAGAGTGTGCGGACCAGCGTCATGCCGGCCGCTTGGAACCGCTTCAGGGCACGGACCACCTCCGACAGGCGTGCCTCGGCGGCGATCCCCACCTCGTCCAGGGTCCAGGGGGCCAGCGGCCCGACGGCCTTTCCTTGCGCCTGTCAGGCCTCACGGTCGGCCTCCATGGCCGGCTCCGTGACCTCCCGCGTGCTAGGGAAAAGCCCTAAGAGGAGGATGGGGGATGAGCGGGGAGGCAAACCAGAAAACCAAGAAGGAGGGCGCGAGAAGAGCAAGGCGACGGAAACTTACTATGCAGCATTTGATCCACCTCGTGCCCCTGCTCCTGCAGCCGCACCTCCTTGGCGGACCACTCCTGGCACCGGTGCTCGTGCTCATCCCGGGCCGCCTGCGCGTCCTCGGCCGCCATGGCTAGGGCGGCATCCTTGGCCTCCAGCTTCTCGCGGAGCGCCTTCTCCCGCTCCTCCGCCTCCCGACGAAGGGCGGCCTCTTGGTCCGCCAGCGCTTGACGGTGGGCCGCCTCGCGGCCCTCCCGCTCCGCCTTCGCCTGGTACGCCTCCCCATGGAGCCGGTCACCCTCCATCGTGAGAAGTTCCCGCTCCTTGTAAAGGCACACCACCTAGCACCGGAGGCAGACCATCTCGGCATAAATAGCTGCATAAGAAGACACGGGAGTCAGAAAGGATTCAGCCCGCCTCCGGGGCAGCCGACCTGATTCCCGGGGGCTACACCCAGTGGGTGCGCTTGCGCGCTCCCACTGGAAGATCGCAAGACGCTAAGATTGCAAGGGAAACATACCTCGCAGGTCCGCGGACATGACGGCGAGCCAGTTCTCAGCTCCCCGGTACAACCCCAACAGGGTGTTGTACGTAGTCACCCGGCGGTCATGCGCTGCCTGCAAAACAACAAGAGCTTTAGGCTTGACCCGCCTGCGCCCCAGTCGGCTCGAGCCTCGGGTGCTACACCCAGTGGGTGCGCTGGCACGTCCCCACTGGAAAAGACGGAAAAACGCAAGTAAAGGGAAGAAGGAAAGAAGAAACTCATCGCGGCCGCCTGCTCCAAGCTCACCAGCCGGTCGCTGGCAGCCCGAGCATCTTGCGTCGCCTGGGCGCGGGCCGCCGCAAACGCTTCCACAGCGGCAGCCACCGCCGCTCCGAGGGTGCTTGACGGCCCGCCAGGGGACGGGCTCCCGGTCAACGCCCAGGTCTGCTGCGGCCGGCCTCCGTCAGCGGGTCCTCCCTTGTTGGAGACCTCGACGTGACCGGCCCCTCCTGTCGCCGCCGTGCCGGGGGCCGCCGTCGACGCACTTGCGGCGGCCGTCTTCACGATCACCGCGGCTCCCACCTCCGGCACCCCACCTCTGGCTGCTCCGGTCTGACTTGCCTTCGGCGCCGGCACCTCCGGGGCCAGCACCTCCGAAGCCGGCACGTCCGGTGGCGGCGCCTCTGGGGCCGGTAGCTCCGGCCCCGACGGCACGTCGTCCGCAATCGACCGGGCGGCGTCGCGGCCCATTGCCGCCTCGTCCTCCGCGGCCATCGCGCTCGCCTCCGCCCTTCGCCCGGAGCTGTGGTGGCCCTTCGACCTCTTCTCCCGGCCGCGGGGCAAGGGCTCCCAAGCTCCGCCCGCGGGATCCCCGCCGTTTCCTTGGAGGAGGGGGAACGACTTGTCACTTACCGGTGGTGCCGGGCGGCTCCGGCTGTATGGGGTTTTCCACATTGCCATTCTCCCTCCGCCATCTTCGCCGTCGAAATGGCGTTCGCCCTCCTCGCCACATAGGCCGGCTTGATCTCCTTGGTGGAGAGCCGGCAGGGGTCGTGGCATCCCTCCATCTGGCAGATGAGGTGCGGCCGGCTCTACAGCGGCAGCACCCGGCGCGCCACCATAATGGCCAGCAGGTCCATGGCCTTCAGCCCCTCTGACCCGGTCATCGCGAGAAGGCGCTCGTAGAGCCGGTCCGCCGTCTTGGGCGCCGGAGACGCGACCGCATGCCAGTTTAGCATTGCGGTCGGTGGATGGTTGGCGAAGTCGGGGAGGTTGACGTAGTCCTCCTCCGAATTCGCGTTCTTCACGTAGAAAAAATCCCGTTGCCATCGCTTCACCGACTCGTGCAGTGGGACCTTCGGGAAGCCGGTTCCCTTGCGAATGTGGATCAGGGCGCCTCCGCAGGCGGTCATCACCATCTGCTTCGTCACCGGGTCCTTCGTCATCTGCCTTTTGAGGAAGAAGAGACGACACCAAAGGTCAAGCCTCGGCGCGACTCCCAAGTATCCCTCGCAGAGGGTGACAAACGCCGCCAGCTGCAGGATGGCGTTGGGGGCGAGGTGGTGCAGCTGCAGGCCGAACCGCGTCAGAAAGCGGCAGAAGAAGGCGCTCGCCGATAGCCCGAGCCTGCGGAGGAAGTGGTCGGCGAAGACAACCACTTCGCCCTCCCGCGGGGTCGGGGAGTTCTCTGGCCCGGCTGGGCATGCCACCAAGTGCTCCTCCATCGGGAGCTTGCGACGGTGGCGGAGGTGCTCGATGAAGGTCTCGTCCACAGCACCGCCATCCCAGGCGCCCTTTCCCACCATGGTCGCCGAGGGGGCGTGCGGTCGCGTCGACGGGCGCGGGTATTCGGTGGCGGTCCGGGCTCTCTTCGGTGGCGCGTGGCGGCATGGCCTGTCCTCATGCTTCGACCTCTCTCTCTCTTGTGACGGGGGAGGGAGGTGACGAAGGCGATGCGGCGGCAGGAGGGGGAGCGAACGGGCCGTTCTGCCTCCCCCGTCTCGACATTTATACCCCGCGCGGGCGATCGTGGCGGCTGGATTCATTGCGCACGACCCCCACGATTCCCACGGCGCGCGGGGCGGACATCGTGGCGTTCGGGAAGGCCAACTGTTCGCCCCGTGTCGTAAAGGATCCCTGCGCGCGGCATGATCTCCATCGTCACCGGCACAACACCATGATCTCCATCATCTTGATCTCCATCAATGTGTTGCCATTGGGGTTGTGGCGCCAGCCCTGCTTCTACTTCTATTGCTACCGCTTAGCGATAAAGTAAAGCATTACATAGCGCTTAATGATTGACATGCAGGTCATACAATAATTAAAGACAACCCGATGGCTCCTGCCGGTTGTCGTACTCAACGACATGCAAGTCATGAAATTATATACATCACATGATCATCTCATACATCACATATATCTCATCATGTAATTGTCCATATCACATCACAACATACCCTGCAAAAACAAGTTAGACGTCCTCTAATTGTTGTTGCATGTTTTACGTGGCTGCTACGGGTATCTAGCAAGAACGATTCTCACCTACGCATAAACCACAACGGTGATACATAGATTGCTTTTCAACCTTCTCAAGGAACGCCTTTGTCGGATCCGATCCAACTAAAGTGAGAGAAACTGGCACCCGCAAGCCATCTAAGCAACAAGTTGCGTCGAGGGAACCGGTCTCTCGTAAGCGTACGAGTAATGTTGGTCCGGGCCACTTCATCTCACAATCCCGCTGAACCAAAATCCGACCAAGGGAGGAAGCAATCGAAGCATCAATGCCCACAAACCTTTTGTGTTCTACTCGAGATCTCATCGAACCATCAACCTAGCTCATGATGCCACTGTTGGGGAATGTCGCATGGGAAACAAAAAAATTCCTATGCACACGCAAACCTATCCATGGTGATGAGCATCTACGAGAGGGAGAGTGGATCTATGTACCCTTGTAGATCGCTAAGCGAGAAGCGTTAAGAAACGCGGTTGGTGTAGTCGAACTTCTTCGCGATCCAAATCGCCGAGCGTCCCGCGATCCAATCACAAACCGTCCCGCGAACACATCGTGATCCGTCCCGCGAACTCATCACGATCTGTATCATGATCTTGATCACGATCTGTCCCGCGAGCTCATCACGATCCGTTCCATGATCACATCACGAACCGTCTTGCGATCTCGATCACGGTCCTTCCGATCTAGCGCCGAACGGACGGCACCTCCACGTTCAGCACACGTGCAGCTTGATGACGATCTCCACCGTCTCGATCCAGCGAGAGGAGGTGGAGAGGAAAGAGAGTTCACCGGCAGGGTGACGGTGCTCTGGTGATGGTGGTGGAGCAATTCCGGTAGGGCTTCGCCTAAGCGCTGCAGAAAACCGATCTAGAGGAGAAACTATGCACCGGTGGAACGGGTAGCACGTGGCCGGAAATTCTGTCCAAAAACCACGCAATCCACTAGTATATATAGGAGGAGAGGAGAGGAGAGGCTGCCAAGGCCTTTGGGTCAGCCGAAATAGGAGGTGGGAAGCAATCCTACTTCACCTCCAATCCTAGTTGGAGTAGGATTGCCTCCTATTGGCTGATTTTCCACTTTTTGCTTTAGGACTTTCTCTCCTGCGCCATGGGCCTTTGTGGCTGTTTTCCCATACCACTAAGGGCTGGTTATTATTCTCCCACAGCCCATGGACCTATTGGGGTCGAAATACCCCTCCCGGAGGCCTCCCGGTACACTACCGGCACTCCCGGTACACTACCGATAAGCCTGAAACTTTTCCGGAAACCAAACTGGGACTTCATATATATGAATCTTTACCTCCAGACCATTTTGTAGCTCCTCGTGACGTCCGGGATCTCATCCGGGACTCCGAACAAACTTTGGTCACCACCATACATAACTCTACACTACCGAAACGTCACCGAACCTTAAGTGTGCAGACCCTACGGGTTCGAGAACTATGTAGACATGACCGAGACACCTCTACGGTTAATAACCAATGGCGGGACCTGGACGTCCACATTGGTTCCTACATATTCTACGAAGATCTTTATCGGTCGAACCTCTATGTCAAGGACTCAGTTAATCCCGTATAACGTTCCCTTTGTTCTTCGGTATGTTACTTGCCCGAGATTCGATCGTTGGTATCTCCATACCTAGTTCAACCTCGTTACCGGCAAGTCTCTTTACTCGTTCCGTAATACAAGATCCCGCAACTAACAATTATTCACATTGCTTGCAAGGCTTATTGTGATGTTGCATTACCGAGTGCGCTCCGAGATACCTCTCCGTCACATGGAGTAACAAATCCCAGTTTCGATCCATGCCAACTCAACAGACACCATCGGAGATACCTGTAGAGCACCTTTATAGTCACCCAGTTACGTTGCGACGTTTGATACACACAAGGCACTCCTCCGATATCTGTGAGTTGCATGATCTCATGGTCATAGGAACACATACTTGACATGCGGAAAACAGTAGCAATAAATTGACACGATCATATGCTACGTTTGCAGTTTGGGTCTTGTCCATCACATCATTCTCCTAATGATGTGACCCCGTTATCAAATGACATCTCATGTCCATGGCTAGGAAACCTTAACCATCTTTTGATCAACGAGCTAGTCTATTAGAGGCATACTAGGGACATGGTTTTGTCTATGTATCCACACATGCATCTAAGTCTCCGATCAATACAATTATAGCATGGATAATAAAAGATTATCATGAACAAGGAAATATGATAATAACTAATTTATTATTGCCTCTAGGGCATATTTCCAACAGAGCCGGCCATCGCTTGCCGGCTCAGCTCGACTCTCAAGGCCGCCTGTAGCACAAGAACGATCTTCAAGCCGGCAAGGACCGCCGCGCCTCGTCGGTGGGTCCTCCCCGGCTTCGGGGACGACTAACAGGGGGATGACCCCAGGGTAGCCTCAAGCGCCCCCTTCGCCTCGCCTCCTAACGCGGCTAAAGGGCGGGCCGCCTCCCCTTATGGTCCTGCTGCGCCCTGCCGGAGGTGATCCGTCGGCTACGCCCAGCCAGTTGAGCATTGGTTACTGTCTGCAGGGCGTGCGTGGCAACAGTGACCCCCATCCCATCGAGGGTCAGCGCCGATATGGCCACAGCGAAGACGTCAGGAACACTAACCCTGGTGGATGGTGACCGGGCTTCCAATAGTGCCAGCACGCCTCCAACCACTCCGTTACCTACCCCGGCATGGCTACAGGGTGGCCGGCCGTACCGCTGACTCTGACCGGCCGCCGCAAGACGACGCCACAAGGTGACGCCCGTGCCGCGATGTGACCGGCGTCGAGGCCCGCCTCGCAGGCCCCGCCGATTCTTGACGGGACCCTTCAGCCAAAGGGACCTACCGGTGACAAGACCCCCTGGCCGCCCCCCCCCCCCCCCACAGTCGGCCAGAGAGGCTGCCGGCTGGGGCCCCCTTTGACCTTCTACTTGTATTGTATTTCGGGGGGTTGACCTATAAAATCCCCCGGGCCACCCCCATGCAGAGGGAGATCAATCAGCTACTCTCGGAGTCTCCTCCACATCCACTCCATGCACACGCACGTAGAGAGGCGAAAGGGCAGGCTAGATCCTTCTTCCTCCTCGATCCATACAGCTCAAGGAGCGCCATTGTAACCCGACCATTGTCTCAACTAGACCGAGCAGGACTAGGGGTATTACCTCCCACGGAGGGCCCCGAACCTGGGTACATCGTGTGTCAGCTACCGCTTGTGCCTAATCCCGCTCCCAGAGCCCGTCGGCATCCTTCGACCCCTCTCGATAAGCCTACCTATGGCATCTGCCATGACGAAACCACGACACATGTAGAGTGGGTGGTATCTTGTGATGTGTTGTGAATTTGAGCATGCTCAGTATTAGTTATTTGAAGTATATGTTGTCTAATACCATCCTGTTAATTTTCATGCCAATAGGTGATCTCTAGCATATTTAACTACTGCTGTCAACTTGCTACTTTATTAACTCAGATTCCAGAAAACTGGAAATTTCACTAAGTCCCAGAAAACTGTTTCATCTTGTCAACTTGATAGCTTCATGCTTATTGATGTGTGCCTCCTTTGTCGTTTGTGTAGTTGGATAAGTTGATGTGTGTGTTGTGTAGATTCTGTAAATAGCTTGCTTGTGGCTGTAGGATTCCTGTAGCTCAAGTTGTGGACTGTGTAAGTTGCTATGTTGCTGTTTGTGGCAGATTGTTTGTTTTATTGTTTTGTGACTTGTGGGAGCTATACTCCATGGAATGGATTGATTTTTGAGTCTATTGTGGTTGGTTTTTCATTGCCTAACCAGTGGCTACCTTGGATTGGCAAGAATAAGCCCATGGCTTGGTTGTCTTGTGTTTTGCCTTCGTGCCTTGTCGTGAGCGTATCGTGAGAACCGTAACTCCGTTTCTTGCGTTCTTTATATGCATTTCTATCGATTTTGCATGATGCATACATATTTTCCATGTTCATGCATGTTCAAATAACTTAACATCAGGTTCTGTCCAGGTTCATTAATAAACAAACTTTGCATGTGAAACATGACTAGTTTTGGGTTGCCATGTTAAATTCTTCATAAATGAATCATGCATCATCTTGGTTGTGCATTGCACCTTGGTTGTATGTTTATTGTTGCTGTTTATCTTGGGTAGACGCAATTGTTGATACTGAGTACGAGGACCCAGGAGAGTACTACTACGAGGATCCCGCTACTTGTTCCACTAAAGAACCAACAGGCAAGATGATCGTACCCGGATCCCGATACTATTTCGCTTGCTAGTTTCTCGCTCTTATAGTTACAATTGCACTACCTACCACTTGATATCAGCCTCCTAAATGCCATTAAAGCCTCTAACCCTCCACATCCTAGCAAACCTTTGATTGGCTAAGTTACCGCTCCTTAGCCCCTCTTATAGCGTTCTTAGTTGCAGGTGCAGGTTGTCCCATGTGATAACATGGATTTGGATATCACAATATTTATCTGTTATTTAATTCAATGCACATATATATCTTGGTATTGGTGGAAGGCTTGGCCTTTTGCTAAGTGTTTTGTTCCGCTGTTACCGCCATAGGTTCTTGTTACCGGTGTTATGGGTTCCATATTTTGCACTCCTAACACGCTCGGGGTTGTTATGGGGACCCCCTTGTTTATTCGGTTGAGATTAAAACTTGTTTGGCAAGACCCAACATTGGTAGTACATTTTCTAACAACTTAATAAAATTGCGGGCCTTGCAAACCCGTGGATAATTTAATCAATGGGCCGGAGTTGTGACACATGGTCACTATTCACATGGTCACTATTCACATGGCATGATCATTGGGCAATAAGTTTGGATCAAGGAAGATGAATATGGAGAGGAGTAGAATCTAAGAGTGCCAAACATACTCAACCCAACAATCCAACAAGCAACAACTCAAACAAGCATGCACACAAAAAGTTTTAATTGGTTCCAAATTTTGTAAATCCAAGCATAGCAAAGTGATACAAACACAGGGTGTGACAGACCTATGCCCCTTACAAGAATCTCGTCCCCGAGATTCCTAGGCTAAGCACTAAAGAGATAAGGGAACTCACATCTAAGATAGTTTTCACGCTCCCAAGTTGCTTTTGCTTTAGTGTGGTTTCTCCATTGGACCTTGAAGTACTTGATGGTGCGACTTTGGGTGCAACGCTCCATGTCATCCAGAATACAGACTGGCCTCTCATGATAAGTGAGGTCTGGCTGAAGATCGATGACTTGATGGTCGATATCCTTGTAGAGGTCGGGGCGGTTGGGAACTTGAAGACACTTCCGAAGTTGTGACACATGGAACACGTTGTGCACATCTGATAGCTCAGAAGGTATCTCTAGCTGTTAGGCAACTTCTCCTCGTGTGTCAGTGATCTTGAAGGGGGCGATGAATCTTGGTGCAAACTTTCCCTTGACATGGAAACGCTTGGTTCCTTTGAGAGGCATGACGTGGAGGTAAACATGGTCTCCAACACGGAAAATCATGTCCCGACGGTGAGAGTCGGCGTAGCTTTTCTGCCTAGTCTTGGCGGTCTCGATATGCTCTCAGACGAGTTGAACTTGCCCTTTGCTTCGCGGAGGATGCCTGGTCCAAATACCAGCCCTTCTCCGATTTCTGACCAGTTGAGGGGAGTACGACACTTGCGTCCATACAACACCTCAAATGGTGCCATCTGAAGGTTCGACTTATAGCTGTTGTTGTAGGAGAACTCAGCAAATGGCAGGCAATCTTCCCACTTGGCTCCATATGCTCAAACACAAGCACCGAGCATATCTTCAAGTATCTTATTTACTCGTTCCGTCTGTCCACCGGTCTAGGGGTGAAAAGCAGTGCTGAAGGAGAGCTTGGTTCCCAAGGCTTCTTGAAATCTATTCCAGAACCTTGAGGTGAACTAGGTTCCTCGGTCTGACATGATCTCCTCAGGAACTCCATGGCGGCTTACAATTTGGTTGATGTAGAGGTTGGCCAGTTGGTTTCCATTATAGGTGGTCTTGACAAGGATGAAGTGGGCTACCTTGGTCAGATGGTCGATAATGACCCAAATGGAATCATGCCCCTTGCTTGACCTTGGCAATCCGGTGATGAAGTTCATACCGACTTTGTCCCACTTCCATTCAGGCACTTTGAGGGGATGTAGTAGTCCAGTGGATCGCTGATGCTCAGCTTTGACCCTCTGGCATATGTCACACTTAGCAACAAACGTGCCTATTTCCCTCTTCATGCCATGCCACCAGAACCTTGCCTTGAGGTCTTGATATATCTTGGTTTCTCCAGGATGGATGGAGTATGGAGTGTCATGAGCTTCTTGCAAGATCAAGTTCTTGAGATCCTCTTTGTTGGGTACGCAGATGCGATTCCCGAACCATACAACTCCTTGTTCATCCACTGAGAATCCTGTGGCCTTGCCTGCCTTGATCTTCCTCTTGATGCCTTCAATGCTCTCGTGTCCCTTCTGAGCTTCCTTAATATCATCCATCAAGGTAGGCTTCGCTTCGAGGTTGGCGAGGAATCCAGGTGCAACTAGTTCCAAGCTGAAGCTTTCAAGCTCTTCATATAGGGCGGGTAGCCTTTCCTTAATCATAGCATTCAAGGAACAAGCCTTTCTTCTTAAGGCGTCTGCTACCACGTTAGCCTTTCCGGGGTGGTATTGAACATTGAGGTCATAGTCCTTGATCAACTCTAACCATCTTCGCTGCCTCATGTTCAATTCCCTTTGGGTGAAAATATACTTCAAACTCTTGTGGTCAGTGTATATCTCACATTGATTCCCAGAAGGTAATGTTGCCATGTTTTTAAGGCGTGAACTACGGCTGCAACTCAAGATCATGAGTAGCGTAGTTCTCTTAATGAGGATGTAGTTGTCTGGATAGATATGCTATGACTCTGCCTTCTTGCATCAGAACACCTCCAAGCCTGGTTCTCGATGCATCACAATATATCACAAACTCCTTGCGAATATCAGGGGTGGCCAAAAATGGGCTTGTGGTCAATCTCTTCTTGAGATCCTGGAAGCTTTTTTCACACTTTGGCGTCCACTCGAACTTGTTGTCCTTCTTCAAAAGCTAGGTCATGGGTCGGGCAATGCTCAAGAATCCTTCGACGAACTTGCGATCATATCCCGCGAGTCCAAGGAAGCTCCTAACTTCCTTCACGCTGGTTGGGATTGCCATTCAGTCACGACTTCATTCTTGGCAGGATCGACTGACAATCCTTCTGCAGTCAACACATGACCCAAGAATCCCACTTCATGTAGCCAGAATTCACACTTGCTGAATTTTGCGTAAAGCTGGTGCTCACAAAGCTTTACTAGGACCAATCTCAAGTGTTGCTCATGCTCTTCTTCAGACTTGGACAAGACGAGTATGTCATCAATGAAGACGACAGCAAACTTGTCCAAGTATTCCATGAAGACCTTGTTCATGAGGTACACAAAGTAGGCAGGAGCATTGGTTAACCCAAATGACATGACCGTGTATTCATACATGCCATATTGGGTTACAAATGCCGTATTCGGAATGTCTTGGGGTCTGATCTTTAGCTGGTAGTACCCAGACCCGAGGTCGATCTTGGAGAACACCTTGGCTCCGTTCAACTGATCGAACAGGTCTTCAATCTTGGCGAGTGGGTACTTGTTCTTTATTGTGACTTCATTGAGAGAACGGTAATCGACACAGAGTCTGATAGTTCCATCCCTCTTTGACACAAACAAAACATGCGACCCCCAAATAGAGGCACTAGGGCGAATGAGTCCTTTTCTGAGCTGCTCTGCCAATTGCTTCTTCAATTCAGCCAACTCATCGGATCCCATCCTATAGGGCTTCTTATAGATGGGCCTGGACCCGGCCATTAGTTAAATATGTTGGAAATATGCCCTAGAGGAAATAATAAAATGGTTATTATTATATTTCCTTGTTCTTGATAATTGTCTATTGTTCATGCTATAATTGTATTAACCGGAAACCGTAATACACGTGTGAATACATAGACCACACCATGTCCCTAGTGAGCCTCTAGTTGACTAGCTTGTTGATCAATAGATGGTCATGGTTTCCTGACCATGGACATTGGATGTCGTTGATAATGGTATCACATCATTAGGAGAATGATGTCATGGACAAGACCCAATCCTAAGCATAGCACAAGATCGTGTCGTTCGTCCGCTAGAGCTTTTCTAATGTCAAGTATCATTTCCTTAGACCATGAGATTGTGCAACTCCTGGATATCGTAGGAATCCTTTGGATGTATCAAACGTCACAACATAACTGGGTGACTATAAAGGTGCACTACAGGTGTCTCCGAAAATGTCTGTTGGGTCGGCACAAATCGAGACTGTGTTTTGTCACTCCGTGTGACGGAGAGGTATCTCTGGGCCCACTCGGTAATACATCATCATAATGAGCTCAGTGTTACTAAAGAGTTAGTCACGGGATCATGTGTTACGGAACGAGTAAAGAGACTTGCCGGTAACGAGATTGAACAAGGTATAGGGATATCGACGATCGAATCTTGGGCAAGTAACACACCGATGGACAAAGGGAATTGTATACGGGATTAATTGAATCCCTGACATCGTGGTTCATCCGATGAGTTCATCGTGGGACATGTGGGAGTCAAAATGGGTATCAAGATCCCGCTATTGGTTATTGGCCAGAGAGGTGTCTCGGTCATGTCTGCATGGTTCCCAAACCCGTAGGGTCTACACTTAAGGTTCGATGACGCTAGAATTGTAGTGGGAATTGTATGTTGTTACTGAAAGTTGTTTGGAGTCACGCATGAGATCCCGAACATCACGAGGAGTTCTAGAATGGTCCGGAGGTAAAGATTTATATATGGGAAGTCCTATTTTGGCCATCGGAAAATGTTTGTGATTTTACGGTATTGTACCGGGAAGGTTCTAGAAGGTTCCGGAGTGGGGCCCACCTGCATGGGGGACCCATATGAACGTGGGTAGTGGGGGCAAGGCCCCACACCCCTAGTAAAGGCGCACCAAGATCTCCCCTAAGAAGGAATAAGATCATATCCCGAAGGGATAAGATCAAGATCCCTAAAAAGGGGGATAACAATCGGTGGGAAGGGAAAGGATGGGATTTCTTTCCTCCCACCTTTGCCAACGCCCGAATGGACTGGGATGGAAAGAAACCAGCCCCCTGCACCCCTATATATAGTGGGGAGGCGCATGGGAGCTGCACCCTTGCCCCTGGCGCAACCCTCCCCCTCCTACACCTCCTCCTCCTCTGTAGTGCTTAGCTAAGCTCTGCCGAAGAACCACGAGCTCCACCGCCACCACGCCGTCGTGCTTCCGGATCTCTCCCTCAACTTCTCCTCTCCCCTTGCTGGATCAAGAAGTCGAAGATGTCGCCGGGCTGTACTTGTGTTAAACGCGAAGGTGCCATCCGTTCGGCGCTTGGATCAGATCTTCCGCGATTTTGTTACAACCCTAGCTAGATGTCCTAGGAATAGTATTGTGCTTGCATCATGTTTCATTTTTGCATTAACATGAAATGGGGAACAAAAAGAAACCCCAAGCTAACTTTGAATCAAAACAATTCAAATTTGGTGAAAATTCAACAAATCCAAAATGCCCAATAAAAATGTTCCCTATGTCTGGTAAATTTGGGCATGATTATAACACGGACCATTCTAATTATTTGAACAATCAAAGTTATTCAAAAATAATTGATAAGGCTCTTGAAATCATTAAATAAAGCACTATCATTATTTTTGTTTTCAAAATATCCTCAAACTTTTTAGACAAGTTTGAAATATTCAAACTTCATTATAGAAAATATATGGGATATTTAATAAAGTCATTTGTACCTGAAAAGAAAATAGACAAATGTCAGTAAAGGAAAATAGAGAAGAAAAAAAATGAAGAAAAGGAGAAAGGCCCAGGCCAGGCCAGCCCACCTGGCTCAGGGAGGTCATCGTCCTCCTGGCGGCCAGGAGGACGAGCGCGTGGCCAGAGCGCGCGCGCTGCCGTGCCTGCATGCCGGCAGCTGCCTGCGTGTGTACTCCTTGCCAACACGACGGGGATAAGCTCCCCAGAGCTGTCCCCATCGCTCCCTCTCTCTCTCTCGCTCGCCTCTCTTCCTCTCCCCTCTCTACTCTGCCATAGCCAAGCTCTGCTCGAGCTTGCCACCGTCGCGCTAGCCGCCGCCTCGCCTCGCTAGGTAGCCCCCAAGAACCGCCACTTCCCCCTCGTCCTCCCTGTGGTCCTAGAAGACGCCGGGAGCCCCTCTACGCCGCGCCATCGCCGTTCCTCCCCGCCGGTCACCAGAGCTCCGCCCCAACATCCTGCCCTGTCCGGACCTCCTCCGACCTCGCCGTCGCCTCTACTGGAACCGTAGTGAGCCGCTGGTGCTCCTCCCCTTCTCCCCTTTCTCTCCCGTGCCCCGTAGACGCCACGCCCTTCTGGCCCGAGCTCCGGCCGCCGCCCAGCTCACCGCCGGCGTCGATTCCGACCATCTCAGCTCCTGGGAGGGGTCGGAATGGACGTGCGCGTGTGTGCTGAGTCGTTTGGTGCCCTCCGCCGTCCTTTTGGTCGCCGGAGGAGGGATCCCGAAGCCCTCCGCCGTCTCTGGAGCCATCGGTGGCTCAATGCCGGTGGGTCTTGCCGGTGTTGACCACGGGGGTTGACCCCCTGAGTCACTAGCCGGTGGGGCCAGGCCCTGACAAGTCAAAGTTAATTAGGAATTTAATTAATTATTTTAATTAACCTAATTAGTCACTGACAGTGGGCCCAGTTTCTGTTAATTAATTAGGATTTAGTTTTAATTAGTTAGTTAAGTGTCTGAGTCACTGACATGTGGCCCCCACATGTCAGGTTTGACTCTCGCCCGGTCAGCTGACCAGCTGACGTCATAATGATATCATGCTGATGCAATAAAAGCAATTTCTAGTTTAAAAATAATTCCAGAAATTATTCAAAAGTTCAAAAAATCATATAAATTAATCTGTAAGTCAGATGAAAATAATTTATATATGAAAATTTATCAGAAAAATCCAATGAATCCAATGGTGCTATTATCATGCATGTTAGAGAAATCTAAATAGGTGAACAATGACAATTACCAATAGGTTAGTATATAGAATTTGAAATAAAGAACGATTTTGAACCTATATTCAAACTCATTTCAAATTAACTTGAATACTAATTGCATTAGCTCGTCCATACATGTTATCATGCCATGATCATGCATCATATTGTTGCACTTGCATGTGTTGATTGTTTCTTATCTGCATTGTGGTAGGCCCTGCTCCTGAGGATACCCTCGAGTATCCCGACGAAGGAGAGAACCTTTCCGTTTCCCAGCAAGGCAAGCAACCCCTTTGATCATTCCGATAACATCCCACTCTCTCGCTCCTGCTCTTGTTTATTGCATTAGGACAACCGATCACAAGTCAGTCATACACGGTAGATGATCCTATTCTGTTCATAACCTGACATTGTCACAATAAATAGCTAAACCTTGCAACCTAGCATACCTGGTAGATGCTTGTGCCATGATGTTCTTAGCTTACTTTGCGTGCTATGCTTGCTATGCTTAGAGTTGTGTCAGGTCGGATTCATCTGGGTGATGAACTGAGTGAAACAATGTTGCCTGATGTGATGATGTTATGATGAACTCGATTTGGTAAAGGTAGCGACGAGAGGCTATGTAGGAGTACATAGCAGGTTGTCTCATTGGGACCGTACTTAGGAACTGAGTTCCGTGTTTGTGATCCAAGACTAGTTACTACCACACGTTGGGATACTTAATTGACCCTGTCGACTTATCATTCGCTTAGTCCTTAGTCCAGGAGTTGCAAGTAGTTTCTGGTGTTTATAGCATGCTGGAAGCCGTGCGTAGCGCTGACCCTAGGGGTGGGTTGCGACGTGGTAGGCAGTGGCACGGTGTACCAAGGGTCACCTGGATGGTGGGCTTGGGAACCCTACGCACATCGTTTGGGGCCATAGCAGAAATTTCGGCCGGACTTCCATGCGGGTTCAGTCTCAAATAGGCGATAGCCTGGACTAGAGGTCTTATATGATTGACGGTCGTGGCCGACTCCCTCGTTGGGCATCCGCTTGAAGGTTGCCGAGGTGCGTGGTTTTATGAGCACACATCGATAAGTGGCGAGAGCATGTGTGAAGAAGTACCCCCCTACAGGGTATGAAACTATTCGAATAGCCGCGTCCTCGGATATGGACCACTTGGAGAACTTATGTTGTTCATAGATAATCTAATGGATACTCATAAAAATATCAAGACAAGTGTGAGTACCGTGGATGGCACTCTCCCAGGAGGGAAGTGAGTCCATGGTGGTGTATTGTTATGGAGTTAGTGGACTCGTGTGCGATATCTAAATGTAAACAAAGAGTTAAAATTGAGTAGTGTAGGTTAGCCATGAGTCAAAGCTGGCATTGCTGCATAACCTCCACCACCCCCTTTTGTTGATACATGAGCATGAATAGACTAGGTCTATTTTAAAGACTTGATGAGTACGTTTGTACTCACGTTTGCTTAATAAATGTTGCAGATGAGACCCAGGACCCATTAGGTGGGTTCTATCTAGACGTTGATGATGCCGAATAGGTGGTGTCCCAGCTACGACCTATGCCCTGTGGCGGGCTGTAGATAGTCAGGCCATGTGCCTTTTTACCCCTTTCATCTGTCTGTACTCAGACAGCTTTATGCTTCCGCTTGGTTTGTATGAACATGTTAGTATGACTTGAGTGTCGGGTCATGTGACCCCTATCTGTAAGAACATATTATGCAAGGCTCATCTGAGCCTCTTAAATAAAAGTCATGTTGTTGAATGGTTATGTTGTGATGCCATGGTTCTATCTATGCATACCGGGCATGTCGTGCATACGTGTGACGTGCAACGGTATGTATGGGATCCGACACCTAGTTGTGTGCCTTTAGTAGTACTCTTTACGGGAAACTGCCTCTTTGTGTTTCCACCGAGCCGTGGTAGCTTGCTACTGCTCCAGACACATTGATTGACCGACATGTATCCTTCTTTGCTACTGTGTCTGTCCCTTCAGGGAAATGTCTTGTAGTGTAATGGAGTCCTTGTAGCCTGCTATGACTCATCTACGTGCAGTGATGGCATTTATGTCTCACGGCGTAATGGAGTCCTTGTAGCTTGCTATGACTCGTCTGCACATGCTTGAGGCCGACACCTGCATTGCTGGGTTACGTATCCCTGTTTCCATACGGATGTGCCACTTGGGTTCTATGACTAGTCATGTCGGCCCGGGTTATCTGTCGTTTGATTGCCAGCGACATGTTCACATACGTGAGCCAAAAGACGCAAATGGTCCCGGCTAAGGTAAGGCTGCAGCCGTGGAGCTTACCGTGTGTGAGGCTGCAAAGTGATGTGATATGTTACAGTCTGGATTCATATGACTTAGGATCGGGATCCCGACATCGTTGGTATTGGAGCCTAATTGACTGTAGGACTACCAAGCCAAACCGGTCGAAGTTGAGTCTAGAAACACTATAGAAAAGCAGGGGAATTGATTGTGGAAGGGAACGTAAGGCTCTTTTTACTCCTCTTCCCAAGTTATTCTATTCTGAGCCATTCTCATCTTTTCTACGGGGATAAGAACTAGGCTTCTCATCTATTGCTTAGGATGACGAGTTACTAACCATGGACTAATAGCTAGCTTGTTTGCAAGAGAATGTCGGTACTCAAGTATTGTTGGTGTGACAATCAGATGGAGAAGAGATTTGAGTCTAGAAAGTTGAATGGTTATGCTTTTCCAATATTTTGTAGTTGTCTCAAAATCCTTTTTGAGCAATTACATCCGTTATGTTGTCTAATTCCTGCTTGAGTCTCTAATGTCTTTGCATCATTCCCTATTTGAGATGCCCCCTCGTCCTTCCCGTCAGGTGGTCCGTCTGACCAGGTGCATCGATGTACCGGGTCACACGGCCATGTTGGTTAGAGTTATGATGGAGCCTGGTTACCGTTGGTACCCAGAGTACACAGTGGAGGAACAATATCGAGATTTCAACCAGAGTCAGTATCTGTGTACTGTTAAGATATATCCTTCATATCCTGGAGCTGCAGAGCCGCTTCACTGGACTTATGGACTAGGTGTCACCATAGATATGGTAGTTCAGGAGGCCCCCTACACCATCCTGACTATCATGGGGTTTCACCATGATCTGCTTCAGAACACAGAGTTCTGTTATATTCCTGCTTCCATGGGAGGAGAGGATGGTTATCTTAGCGCACCTACTGTGATCATTCCCATGAGGATTGTAGGCTGCAGGTGACTGCTCAGATCTTGGAGAACAGGGATCGTGATGCACGTGCCCTTCACATGGAGCTTTATGCTACCCGTGCATGTCTTTGGACAGCCTTGACGCAGTTGGCACCTGTCGTGCAGACCGGCTATGGAGATTTGGAGATGCTGACCCCATCGCGGACTCATTTGCCAGCACACGTAGACTGGCCCGATGTTGGAGGCATCACCCCTCTTTGAGGATCGCTGTTGCCGCCGACAAGGGGACCAAGGCCACACCCGTGTACTTATGGCTCCTAGGGATCACAAGCTAGAGTGTTTCCAGATCCTCAGGTTCAGCTCCCGGGTCATGGGGGTAACCTGTATGAGGCATTCTACGACGATGCTTGAGTACATGGATGTTAGTTCTTGTATGGTAGTAATCGTATCGCCACGGTCCTGCATGTCTTGTGGGATATGATGAGGTTGAGAGTTGAGTTCCGGAGGTGTAGATAGATAATGTATAGGAAGCTTGTAATGCCTCCGATGAGTTGTGTTATCTCTCCGTAGTTGTTTTTCAGCTTGACTTGTACTGAACTATGTCATGGTGTGTATGAATTATGGTGTTCATATCGAAGTTGTTGTACCATGTTGATTGGTGTTTACCCTGCATGCCATGTTGTCCAGTACATTCCTTATCTCATGTCCTAGAGTTGTTGTTCCCTATGACTAAGTTGTGGGTTTGTTTTCCCACATGTGCCTTCTCTGGCGGAAGTAATGCTAGAAGCTGAAAGGAATAAGAGGGAGACCAACAGGCTGTTGGAAAGAATCGAGAAGAACACAACACGTGCTCCCCGCAATGACCTCAATGATGGCGTATCACTTGGTGATTTCATCAGATCGTGCCCACCCAAATATCATCATTCAGTCAAGCGACTCGACGGGGATGACTGGTTGACTAGCATGTATCGCAAGATCTGGGCTGCCAATGTGACTGAGGCCAACAAGGTGACCTTTGTAACTTACTTTCTGGAAGGTCCCTCCAATCTGTGGTGGGAAAATTTTGAAGCCATGCGTCCCGTAGGCCCCGCACCAACTTGGGCAGAGTTCAGTGCCGCATTTCGTACCCATCACATCCCGGAAGGGCTAATGGATCGTAAGAGAGAGGAATTATGTGCCTTCACCCAGGGCAGACGGTCAATGGATGCTTATAGTCGTGAGTTTGGAAACCTTGCTTGCTATGCTCCTGAGGAAGTTTCTACTGATGCCAAGAAGCAGGCTAGGTTCCGCAAGGGACTTAACCCTCAGCTCCGTCGAGACCTGCGCCTGCATGAATGCGCCACTTTCCAGGCTCTCGTCAACAAGGCTATCAATGCCGAGACTGGACAGACTGATTATGAGGCCACGAGAAAGCACAACCGTGACTTCAACCCTGCATCTGGCTCGGGCTCCAATAAACGCCGAATCTGGGTGCCCAACGCAGCTTTGCTGCCAAAATACAATGCGAGGCCATCTTTCGAGGCGCCTCGCCCAGTTCAGCCCAACCCTCCAGTCAGACCATTTGGAGGACCGCCTGCAAATGTTGCTCCCCGTGCCACCGTGGTTTGCTATAAGTGTGGAGAACCAGGACACTACTCCCGTGAGTGTCCCCAGAATAATGTTAAGCCCGCTGGACATGGAAAACCAGGAAAAGCCTTCTTTGTGAAGCCAGCTCCTGCTCGTGGACGAGTGAACTATGTGTCTGCTGAGGAAGCCCTTGAGGATCATGATGTTATCCTAGGTACGCTCCTTGTTAATAGTCATCCATCATCTGTTTTATTTGATACTGGTGCATCTCATTCCTTCATCTCAGAAAGTTATGCACAGTTGCATAACATGTCTTTTTGTGATATGCCTACTCCTCTAGAAGTGCAGACTCCGGGTTCCAAATGAAAAACTTCTAGAGTGAGCCATGATAATGGGATTTTGGTGGATAGATTAGTCTTCCTAGCATCTTTGATAGCCCTCAAGTCTTCGGACATCAATATCATTCTAGGCATGGATTGGATGAAAGCCCACTATGCCAAGATTGATACTCATTCTAGGAATGTTCAACTTACACATCCATCGGGTGAGATAGTTAATGTCTCCACTCGAACAACCAAGCGCCAACTCTATTCCCTCAATGCTAGCCCTCTTCCAGAGTTAGAAGATATTCCGGTAGTCTATGACTTTCCGAACGTCTTTCCAGAAGAACTGCTAGGAATTCCTCTTGTCAGAGATGTTGAGTTTGTGATAGAGCTCATCCCAGGGACTGTCCCAATAGCCAGTAGACCCTATAAGATGGCACCCTTAGAACTAGCCGAACTTAAGATCCAACTCGACAAGGCTTTGAAGAAAGGTTTCATCCGTCCCAGTTCTTCTCCTTGGGCTTGTCCCATTCTCTTCATCAAGAAGAAGGATGGTTCGGATCAGATGGTTGTGGATTATTGCCCAGTGAACGTGGTCACCATAAAGAACAAGTATCCGCTCCCCAGGATCAACGATTTGTACGATCAACTCGCTGGATCCTCTGTCATTTCCAAAATGGATTTGAGGTTGGGATACCATCAAATCAGAATTAGGAACAGGGACATTCCAAAAACAGCTTTTGTTACTCGTTATGGCCAATACGAGTACACCGTCATGTCCTTCGGTTTAACCAATGCTCCAGCCACCTTCTCTCGCTTGATGAATTCGATCTTCATGGAGTATCTGGATAAATTTGTCGTGGTTTACCTCGATGATATACTCATCTACTCGAAGAGCGAACACGAACATGCCGAGCATCTAAGGCTGGTATTGATGAAACTTCGAGAGCACCGCCTGTATGCCAAATTCTCCAAGTGTGAATTGTGGTTGCTAGAAGTGACCTATCTGGGCCACGTGATATCTGGTAAAGGTATTGCTATCAATCCCGAGAGAGTTCAGGCCGTCCTTGATTGGACTCAACCTGAATCGGTTAAGCAAGTTCGAAGTTTCCTTGTCTTAGCGAGCTATTGTCGCCGCTTTGTCGAGAATTTTTCCAAAGTTGCCAAACCTCTGACTGAACTCCTCAAGAAAGATAAAAAGTTCGAGTGGACTCCACAATGCAAGCACAGTTTTCAGGAGTTGAAAAGACGACTGACCTCTGCTCCCGTTCTGGTGCCACCTGATTTCTCTAAGGACTTTGTTATCTATTGCGACGCCTCGCGACAAGGATTAGGTTGCATTCTTATGCAAGATCGTCATGTGATTGCATATGCATCTCGATAGTTGCATCCACATGAGGATAATTATCCAACACATGATCTTGAGCTTGCAGCTATAGTCCATGCACTAAAAACCTGGCAACATTACCTTCTAGGTAATCGTTGCGAAATTTACACTGATCACCAAAGTCTAAATATATATTCACCCAGCCGGATTTGAATCTCAGGCAAAGACGGTGGGTAGAGTTGATTACAAATTACGACTTAGGGATAACTTACACCCCGGGGAAAGCCAATGTCATGGCTGATGCACTAAGTCATAAGTCTTATTGTAACAACCTGATGTTACAACAAGGTCAACCACTTCTCCATGAGGATTTTTGGAAGTTAAACCTTCACATTGTTCCTCGAGGATTCCTATCCAACCTGGTGGCGAAACCTAATCTTAATGATCAAATAGTAGTTGTCCAGAAACATGATAAGGGTATATGCCGGATCAAGGAGAATATTGCTAGCAGAAATGCTAAAGATTTCTCCAAGAACGATGAAGGTGTTGTGTTCTTCCAGAACCGGTTGGTGGTTCCCAGGAGCACACGCTTAAGACAACTGATCCTTAAGGAGGTTCATGATTCTCCTCTCTCAATTCATCCGGGTAGTACCAAGATGTATCAGGACCTACTCCAGAGGTTCTGGTGGACTAGGATGAAAATAGAAATTGCTCAGTTCGTTGCTAACTGCGACATTTGCCGTCGCGTGAAAGCAGAACATCAAAGGCCTGCTGGCACCCTTCAACCTTTAGCTATTCCTGAATGGAAATGGGATAAAGTCGGTATGGATTTCATTACCGGATTTCCCAGGACTAAGAGAGGGAATACTGCTATATTTGTTGTCATCGACCGTCTTTCCAAAGTGGCTCATTTTCTTCCTGTTCGGGAAAGTATAACTGCTAGCTAGCTGGCGGAGTTGTATGTTTCTCGAATAGTTTCTCTTCATGGTGTTCCTTTGGAGATTAACTCAGACCGTGGAAGTATCTTTACTTCCTGATTTTGGGAAAGTTTTCAAACCGCTATGGGGACTCATCTATCCTTTAGCACTGCTTTCCACCCGCAATCAAGTGGTCAAGTTGAGCGAGTCAATCAAATTCTCGAAGACATGCGCCGAACTTGTGTTATATCTTTCGGTATGAACTGGGAGAAATGTCTTCCGTTTGCCAAATTTGCTTATAACAATAGTTATCAATCAAGCTTGGGCAAAGACCCTTTTGAAGTTCTCTATGGACGAAGGTGTCGAACACCTCTTAACTGGTCAGAAACCGGAGAGAGGCAACTCTTTGGTCCGGATATGATCCAGGATGCAGAGGAGCAAGTTCGCATTATTCGTGAAAAGTTGAAAACAGCCCAATCTCGTCAAAAGAGCCAATATGATCGCCATCATAGGGCTGTGACCTATGAAGTTGACGAGAAGGCTTATCTTCGGGTTACACCTCTGAAGGGTACCCATCGATTCGGTATCAAGGGCAAGTTGGCTCCTCGTTACATTGGACCTTTTCGCATTCTTGCTGAACAAGGAGAGGTTGCCTACCAATTGGAATTTCTGCTGCATCTTTCCAAGGTTCATGATGTCTTCCACGTCTCGCAACTCAGGCGTTGCTTCTCGGACCCTGTCCGTGAGGTAGACCACGTAGCGCTTGATCTCCAAGATAACCTTACATATCGAGAATACCCTATTTGTATTCTTGATCAAGCTGAGCGTACCACTCGGCGTCGGAACATCAAGTTTCTGAAGGTTCAGTGGTCACACCATTCTGAAAAGGAGGCGACATGGGAAAGAGAAGATCGTCTTCGACTAGAGTACCCCACGCTCTTCCCGACGACTTCAAAATCTCAGGACGAGATTCTTTTGAGTGGGGGTGAGTTGTCACAACCCTAGCTAGATGTCCTAGGAATAGTATTGTGCTTGCATCATGTTTCATTTTTGCATTAACATGAAATGGGGAACAAAAAGAAACCCCAAGCTAACTTTGAATCAAAACAATTCAAATTTGGTGAAAATTCAACAAATCCAAAATGCCCACTAAAAATGTTCCCTATGTCTCGTAAATTTGGGCATGATTATAACAGGGACCATTCTAATTATTTGAACAATCAAAGTAATTCAAAAATAATTGATAAGGCTCTTGAAATCATTAAATAAAGCACTATCATTATTTTTGTTTTCAAAATATCCTGAAACTTTTTAGACAAGTTTGAAATATTCAAACTTCATTATAGAAAATATATGGGATATTTTATAAAGTCATTTGTACCTGAAAAGAAAATAGACAAATGTCAATAAAGGAAAACGGAGAAGAAAAAAAAGAAAAAAAAGGAGAAAGGCCCAGGCCAGGCCAGCCCACCTGGCCCAGGGAGGTCATCGTCCTCCTGGCGGCCAGGAGGACCAGCGCGTGGCCGGAGCGCGCGCGTTGCCGTGCCTCCACACCGGTAGCTGCCTGCCTGTGTACTCCTCGCTAGCGCGACGGGGATAAGCTCCCCAGAGCCGTCCCCATCGCTCCCTCTCTCTCTCGCCCGCCTCTCTTCCTCTCCCCTCTCTACTCCGCCATAGCCGAGCTCTGCTCGAGCTCACCGCCGTCGTGCTAGCCGCCCCCTCGCCTCGCTAGGTAGCCCCCGAGAACCGCCGCTTCCCCCTCGTCCTCCCCATGGTCCTAGAAGACGCCGGGAGCCCCTCTACGCCGTGCCATCACCGTTCCTCCTCGCTGGTCACCGGAGCTCCGCCCCGACATTCTGCCCCGTCCGGACCTCCTCCGACCTCGCCATCGCCTCTGCTTGAACCGCGGTGAGCCAATGGTGCTATTGTCATGCATGTTAGAGGAATCTAAATAGGTGAACAATGAAAATTACCAATAGGTTAGTATATGGAATTTGAAATAAAGAATGATTTTGAACCTATATTCAAACTCATTTCAAATTAACTTGAATACTAATTGCATTAGCTCATCCATACATGCTATCATGCCATGATCATGCATCATATTGTTGCACTTGCATGTGTTGATTGTTTCTTATCTGCATTGCGGTAGGCCCTGCTCCTAAGGATACCCCCGAGTATCCCGACAAAGGAGAGAACCTTTCCGTTTCCCAGCAAGGCAAGCAACCCCTTTGATCATTCCGATAACATCCCACTCTCTCGCTCCTGCTCTTGTTTATTGCATTAGGACAACCGATCACATGTTAGTCATACACGGTAGATGATCCTATTCTGTTCATAACCTGACATTGTCACAATAAATAGCTAAACCTTGCAACCTAGCATACCTGGTAGATGCTTGTGCCATGATGTGCTTAGCTTACTTTGCGTGCTATGCTTGCTATGCTTAGAGTTGTCTCAGGTTGGATTCATCTGGGTGATGAACTGAGTGAAACAATGTTGCCTGATGTGATGATGTTATGATGAACTCGATTTGGTAAAGGTAGCAATGAGAGGCTATGTAGGAGTACATAGCGGGTTGTCTCATTGGGACCGTTCTTAGGAACTGAGTTTCGTGTTCATGATCCAAGACTAGTTACTACCACACGTTGGGATACTTAATTGACCCTCTTGACTTATCATTCGCTTAGTCCTTAGTCCAGGAGTTGCAAGTAGTTTCTGGTGTTTATAGCATGCTGGAGGCCGTGCGTAGCGCTGACCCTAGGGGTGGGTTGCGACGCGGTAGGTAGTGGCACGGTGTACCAAGGGTCACCTGGATGGTGGGCTTGGGAACCCTATGCACATCGTTTGGGGCCGTAGCGGAAACTTCGGTCGGACTTCCGTGCGGGTTAAGTCTCAAATAGGCGATAGCCTGGACTAGAGGTCTTATGTGATCGACGGTCATGGCCGACTCCCTCATTGGGCATCCGCTTGAAGGTTGCCGAGGTGCGTGGTTTTATGAGCATGCAGCGATAAGTGGCGAGAGCATGTGTGAAGAAGTACACCCCTGCAGGGTATGAAACTATTCGAATAGTCGCGTCCTCAGATATGGACCACTTGGAGAACTTATGCTGTTCATAGATAATCTAATGGATTCTCATAAAAATATCAAGACAAGTGTGAGTACCGTGGATGGCATTCTCCTAGGAGGGAAGTGAGTCCATGGTGGTGTATTTTTATGGAGTTAGTGGACTCGTGTGCGATATCTAAATGTAAACAAAGAGTTAAAATTGAGTAGTGTAGGTTAGCCATGAGTCAAAGCTGGCATTGCTGCATAACCTCCACCACCCCTTTTGTTGATACATGAGCATGAATAGACTAGGTCTGTTTTAAAGACTTGCTGAGTACGTTTGTACTCATGTTTGCTTAATAAATGTTGCAGATGAGACCCAGGACCCATTAGGTGGGTTCTATCTAGATGTTGACGATGGCGAATAGCTGGTGTCCCAGCTACGACCTATGCCCTGTGGCGGGCTGTAGATAGTCAGGCCATGTGCCTTTTTACCCCTTTCATCTGTCTATACTCAGACGGCTTTATGCTTCCGCTTGGTTTTTATGAACATGTTAGTATGACTTGAGTGTCGGGTCATGTGACCCCTATCTGTAAGAACATATTATGCATGGCTCATCTGAGCCTCTTAAATAAAAGTCATGTTGTTGTATGGTTATGTTGTGAGGCCATGGTTGTATCTATGCATACCGGGCATGTCGTGCGTACGTGTGACGTGCAACGGTATGTATGGGATCTGACACCTAGTTGTGTGCCTTTAGTAGTACTCTTTACGGGAAACTGCCTCTTTGTGTTTCCACCGAGCCATGGTCGCTTGCTACTGCTCTGGACACATTGATTGACCGACATGTATCCTTCTTTGCTACTGTGTCTGTCCCTTTGGGGAAATGTCTCATAGTGTAATGGAGTCCCTGTGGCCTGCTACGACTCGTCTACGTGCAGTGATGGCATTTATGTCTCACTGCGTAATGGAGTCCTTGTAGCTTGCTATGACTCGTCTACACACGCTTGAGGCCGACACCTGCATTGTTTGGTTACGTATGCCTGTTTCCGTATGGATGTGCCACTTGGGTTCTATGACTAGTCATGTCGGCCCGGGTTCTCTGTCGTTTGATTGCCAGCGACATGTTCACATACGTGAGCCAAAAGACGCAAACAGTCCTAGCTAAGGTAAGGATGCAGCCGTGGAGCTTACCGTGCATGAGGCCGCAAAGTGATGTGATATGTTACAGTCTGGATTCATATGACTTAGGATCGGGGTCCTGACAGATTTGAATCGCCGCGAGTACGACTCCATCAACTGTGTTCTTTGCAATGCTTCTGCTTAGCGATCTTCAAGGGTATGAAGATGTACTCTCTCTCTCTCTCTCGTTGCTAGCATCTCCTAGATAGATCTTGGTGACTCGTAGGAAAATTTTGAATTATTACTACGTTCCCCAATAGTGGCATCAGAGCTAGGTCTATGCGTAGATTCTATGCACGAGTAGAACACAAGTAGTTGTGGGTGATGAATTGGTCAATTTGCTTACCGTTACTGGTCCTATCTTGATTCGACAGCATTATGGGATGAAGCGGCCTGGAACGACTTTACACATACGCTTACATGAGACAGGTTCCACCGCCTGACATGCACTTGTTGCATAAGGGGGCTAGCAGGTGTCTGTCTCTCCCACTTTAGTCGGATCGCATTCGATGAAGAGGGTCCTTATTAAGGGTAAATAGCAATTGGCATATCACCGTTGTGGCTTTTGCGTAGGTAAGAAATGTTCTTACTAGAAACCTATAGCAGCCACATAAAACTTGCAACAACAATTAGAGGACGTCTAACTTGTTATTGCAAGGTATGCTATGTGATGTGATATGGACAAAAGGATGTGATGAAATATATGTGATGTATGAGTTTGATCATGTTCTTGTAATAGGAATCACGACTTGCATGTCGATGAGTATGACAACCGACAGAAGCCATAGGAGTTGTCTTAATTTATTGTATGATCTGCGTGTCAATCAAAAATGCCATGTAATTACTTTACTTTATTGCTAACCACTAGCCATAGTAGTAGAAGTAATAGTTGACGAGACAACTTCATGAAGACACGATGATGGAGACCATGATGACGGAGATCATGATGTCGTGCCGTTGACAATGTTGATCATGCTGTTGGGGAATGTTGCATGGGAAACAAAATTTTCCTACGCTTCACCAAGATCAATCTAGGAGATGAGCATCTATGAGAGGAGAGATTGGATCCACATACCCTTGTAGATCGCTAAGCGGAAGCGTTAAAGAACGCGATTGAGGTAGTCGTACGTCTCCGCGATCCAAATCACAAGCCGTCCCACGAACTCCTGATCAAGTGCCAAACAGACGGCACCTCCGCGTTCAGCACACGTGCAGCTCGATGAAGATCTCCACCTTCTTGATCCAGCAAGAGGGAGCGGAGAGGTATATGGGTTCGCCGGCAGCACGACGGTGTGGCGACGATGGTGGTGGAGGTGATCCGGTAGAGCTTCGCTAAGTATCGCCGAATCAATCTACTAGAGGAGAGGCTATCAGAGAGGGAGGAAGGGTTGTGTTGTGGCTTAGGGTGAGGCTGCCCTCCTCCCTCTCACATATATATAGGGGGAGGGGTGGTGCGCCCAAACCCCTAGGGTTTCCCCCTTGGGGCGGCGGCCAAGGGTGGAGGCGCCCTAGGGTGGCTTGCCACCCAAGTAAGGTGGCGCCAACCTTAGGGTTGGCCCTCCCACCAAGCCCCCCAGCCGCATGGGCCTTCTGGGAGGGGCGGCCAGCTCACTAGGGGCTGGTGTGCCCTCTCTCACGGCCCATGTAGCCCTTTGGGGCTGGTGTCCCCTTCCGGTGGACCCTCGGGACCCTCTCGGCACCCCCGGTACATTACCGGCGACGCCCGAACTTTTCTCGGTAACCAACACGGAACATCCTATATATGAATCTTCACCTCCGGACCATTCTGAAGCTCCTCATCATGTCCGGATCTCATCCGTAACTCCAAACAACCTTCGGTCACCAACACACATAACTCATCTATACCGAAACGTCATCGAACCTTAAGTGTGTAGACCCCGCAGGTTCGTGAACTATGTAGACATGACCGAGACACCTCTACAATCAATAACCAATAGTGGGACATGGATGCCCATATTGGTTCCCACATGTTCTACGAAGATCTTTATCGGTCAAACATCTATGTCAAGGATTCAGACAATCCGTATGTCGTTCCCTTTGTTCTTCGTATGTTACTTACCCGAGATTCGATTGTCGGTATCTCTATACCTTGCTCAATCTCGTTACCAGAAAGTCTCTTTACTCGTTCCGTAATACAGGATCCCACGTCTAACACTTAGTCACATTTATTGCAAGGCTTATTGTGATGTTGTATTACCGAGTGGGCCCTGAGATACCTCTCCGTCACACGAAGTAACAAATCCCAATACTAATCCATGCCAACTCAACAGATACCCTCAGAGATACCTGTAGAGCACCTTTATAGTCACCCATTTACGTTGCGATGTTTAATACACACAAGGCACTCCTCCGGTGTTAGTGAGTTGCATGATATCATGGTCATAGGAACAGATACCTGACATGTAGAAAACAATAGCAATAAACTGACACGATCATATGCTACGTTCATAGTTTGGGTCTTGTCCATCACATCATTCTCCTAATGATGTGATCCCGATATCAAATGACATCTCATGTCCATGGCCTGGAAACCTTAACCATCTTTGATCAACGAGCTAGCCTGCTAGAGGCATACTAGGGACACAATGTTTGTCTATATGCCCACACATGTATTTAGTTTCCAATCAACACAATTAGAGCATGGACAATAAATGATTATCATGAACAAGGAAATATAATAATAAACACTTTATTTATTGCCTCTAGGGCATATTTCCAACAGTCTCCCACTTGCACTAGAATCAATAATCTAGTTCACATCACTATGTGATTTACGTTGTAATGAATCGAACACCCATGCAGTTCTGGTGTTGATCATGTTTAGCCCTTGGAAGAGGTTTAGTCAACGAGTCTGCAACATTCAGATCCGTATGCACTTTGCAAATATTTATGTCCTTCTCCTCGACGTAATCGCGGATGGAATTGAAGCGTCGCTTTATGTGTCCGGTCCTCTTGTGAAACCTTGGTTCCTTGGCCAGAGAAATGGCACAAGTGTTGTCACAGAACATAGCCATTGGATTCAGTGCACTGGGCACTACTCCAAGATCTATCATGAACTGCTTCCTCTAGACACCTTCCTTCGCTGCCTCCGAGGCTACGATGTACTCCGCTTCACATGTAGAACCGGCTACCATGCTTTGCTTGGAACTGCACCAGCTTACCGCTCCCCCATTGAGAATACGTATCTGGTTTGTGACTTAGAGTCATCCGGATCAGTGTCAAAGCTTGCATCGACGTAACCCTTTACGACGAGCTCTTGATCACCTCCATAAGACTTGAGGATATTCTTGACTGCCGTCGAGTGCTCCATTCCAGGATCACTTTGAAACCTTCCTGCCATACTTATGGCAAGGCTAACATTGGGTCTTGTGCACAACATTGCATACATGATAGAGCCTGTGGCTGAAGCATAGGGGATGACACTCATCTTCTCTCTATCTTCTGCAGTCACTGGGCATTGAGTCTTACTCAACTTCACACCTTGTAACATAGGCAAGGACCCCTTCTTGGACTAATCCATTTTGAACTTCTTCAAAACTTTATCAAGGTATGTGCTTTGTGAAAGTGCTATCAAGCATCTTGATCTATCTCTATAGATCTTAATGCCTAATAGGAAAGCAGCTTCTCCCAAGTCCTTCATCGAAAAACTCTTGTTCAAATATTCCTTCACACTTTCCAACATTTCTATATTGTTTCCAATCAGCAATATGTCATCCACATATAATATTAGAAACGCTATAGAGTTCCCACTCACTTTCTTGTAAATACAAGCTTCTCCATAAACTTGTATAAACCCAGACGCCTTGATCACCTCATCAAAGCAATTATTCCAACTCTGAGATGCTTGCACCAGTCCATAAATGGATCGCTGGAGTTTGCAATTTTGTCAGCATTCTTTGGATTGACAAAACCTTCTGGTTGCATCATATACAACTCTTCCTCAAGGAAACCGTTAAGGAACGCTGTTTTGACATACATCTACCAAATTTTATAGTCGAAATATGCAACTATTGCTAACATGATTCTGAAGGACTTAAGCATCGCTACGGGTGAGAAGGTCTCATCGTAGTCAACTCCTTGAACTTGTTAAAAACCCTTTGCCACAAGTCAAGCTTTATAGACGGTGACATTATCATTCGCGTCCGTCTTCTTAAAGATCCATTTATTTTGAATGGCCTTTCTCCCTTCAAGTAATACTTCCAAAGTCCATACTTTGTTTTCATACATGGATCCCATCTCGGATTTCATGGCCTCTAACCATTTCTCGGAATTAGGGCCCATCATCGCTCCTCCATAGCTCGTAGGTTCATTTTTGTCTAACAACATGACCTCCAAGACAGGGTTGCCATACCACTCAGGAGTAATATGCACCCTTGTCGACCTACGAGGTTCAATAGCAACTTGATCTGAAGTTTCATGATCATCATCATTATCTTCCTCTTCAACCATTGTTGGATCCACAGAAACATCTTTCTACGCTGCGCTACTCTCTGGTTGAAGTGAAGGTTCAATAACCTCATCAAGTTCTACTTTCCTCCTACTCAATTCTTTCGAGAGAAACTATTTCTCAAGAATTGATCCGTTCTTAGTGACAAACACTTTGCCTTCGGATCTGAGATAGAAGGTATACCCAACTGTCTCTTTTGGGTATCCTATGAAGACACATTTCTCCGCTTTGGGTTCCAGCTTTCCAGGCTAAAGCTTTTTGACATAAGCATCACATCCCCAAACTTTAAGAAACGACAACTTTGGCTTCTTGCCAAACCACAATTCGTATGGTGTCGTCTCAACGGATTTCAATGGTGCCCTATTTAAAGTGAATGCAGTTGTCTCTAATGCATAAGCCCAAAACGATAGTGGCAAATCGGCAAGAGACATCATAGAACATACCATATCTAATAAGGTTTGATTACAATGTTCGGACACACCATTATGCTGTGGTGTTCCAGGCGGTGTCAATTGTGAAACAATTCCATACTGTCTTAAGTGACTGCCAAATTCATAACTCAGATATTCTCCTCCTTAATCAGATTGCAGGAATTTAATCTTCTTGTTATGATGATTCTCAACTTCACTCTGAAATTGCTTGGACTTTTCAAATGTTTCAGACTTGTGTTTCATTAAGTAAATATACCCATATCTACTTAAGTCATCAGTGAAGGTGAGAAAATAACGATATCCACCGCGTGCATCAATGTTCATCGGACCACATACATCACTATGTATGATTTCCAACAAATCACTCGCCCGTTCCATTGTTCCAGAGAACAACGTTTTAGTCATCTTGCCCATGAGGCATGGTTCACATGTGTCAAGTGATTCAAAATCAAGTGACCCCAAAAGTCCATTAGCATGGAGCTTCCTCATGCGTTTTACACCAATATGACCCAAACGGTAGTGCCACAAGAAAGTGGTATCATCATTATCAACTCTACATCTTTTGGCATCAATGCTATGAACATGTGTATCATCACTATCGAGATTCAATAAGAATAAACCCCTCACATTGGGTGCATGACCATAAAATATATTACTCATATAAATAGAACAACCATTATTCTCCGATTTAAATGAGTAACCGTCTCGCAATAAACAAGATCCAGATATAATGTTCATGCTTAACGCAGGCACTAAATAACAATTATTCAGGTTCATCACTAATCCCGATGGTAGTCGAAGAGCGAGCGTGCCGACGGCGATTACATCAACCTTGGAACCATTTCCCACGCACATCGTCACTTCATCCTTAGCCAGCCTCCATCTATTCCATAGGTCCTGCTTTGAGTTGCAAATGTGAGCAACTGAACCGGTATCAAATACCCAGGCACTACAACGAGAGCTGGTAAGGTACACATCAATAACATGTATATCATATATACCTTGTTTGGTGTTGGCCGCCTTCTTGTCGGCCAGGTACTTGGGGCAGTTCTGCTTCCAATGACCAGTTCCCTTGCAATGAAAGCACTCATTTTTTAGCTTGGGTCCAGCCTTGGGTTTCTTCACGGGAGGAGCAACTGCTTTGCCACCCTTCTTGGAGTTACCCTTGTTTCCCTTGACATGCTTCTTGAAACTAGTGGTTTTATTGACCATCAAAATTTGATGTTCTTTCTGGATTTCAGACTCAGCGACTTTCAACATCGCAAACAACTCAGCGAGTGACTTGGTCATCCGGTGCATGTTATAGTTCATCACGAAGCTCTTGTAGCTAGGCGACAATGATTTAAGAACTCTGTCAGTGACCGCCTCCGGTGGAAGGGCATCCCTAACTCCGCCAGATGGGTCGAATACCTAGACATTCCGAGTATATGTTCACTGATAGACCCGTTCTCCTCCATCTTGCAAGCATAGAACTTATCGAAGGTCTCATACCTCTCGATAAGGGCATTCTTCTTAAAGATAATCTCCAACTCTTGGAACATCTCATATGCTCCATGACGTTCAAAACATCTTTGAAGTCCCGGTTCTAAGTTGTGACAGCCCAAGTGTTGTCCCTACCTTATTTGGCATGTAACCCATGTATGAACCTTGTGTCATGAGCTATGAGATGTTTTCCAACTTGGTATTCATGTGTTTGCATTCATGCATCATCATGCATCATTCTCATTTCATGTTTATGTGCCATGTTGGTTTTCTTGTGCTTGCTATGACGTATGGTGGTAAGGTGGTGTGTTGTGATGTGTGAGATGTTTGTGAGTGGTTGGATCCATGGGTGCAACTTATTCCCTTCCCCTCTCTTTCTCCTTTGCAACATCCCCTCCCAAACCCCTTTTCTCCTATTATTTTCATCTTTAGATTCAAGTTGTTTTAAAAATTGTTTAAAAATGTTCATGAGGTGGCCACAAGTGTTTTATGAAATGTGAGTATGTTGGATTTACTGTTTGGGGTTTGTTTGAATTGTGTTTTTAAATTAACAGGAGCTGTCATTTTAAATATTAAATAAAATACTTGTTTTATAATTCAACTTAATATTTTTAATCATAGGTGCACATTATTTCCTCCCCAGAATTATTTTTGTTTTGCTCAAAACCCTTTTAAATTGCTTTGGGGATTATCTTGTTTGTGACTGGTTTTATTAAATGGGAAACCCCCCTTTTTTTATTTCTCTGTTTTATTGAGAGTGTGTGAGAGGGAGGCTAGTGGGCCGCGGCCCAGCCCAGCTGGCACAACGGCCACGTGCTCCCGTCTCCTTCTTTGTCAGTGAGCTTCAGAGAGAGCGCGTGCGTCGCCGACGCTTTTCCGTCGCCGTCGCCGTCAGCCTAGGGCTATATAGCCTCCCCTCGGTGTCCGTGTCGCTCCGCTAGGGTTTCTTCTTCCTCCCTCTACCGCCGCAGATCCTCTCCCCCTCTTCTTCTTCCTCCTTCCTCCCCTTCTCTGTCGAGGCGCAGGTAAGCTTCAGAGAAGTGCAGAGGAGCGGTGCTCGTCGTCGTCGTCGCCTCCGACGGCCTCGTCCCCGCTGGTGATGGCATGGCGCTCGCCGCTGCCGTACGCGTCTTGTTCCCGGTGCTAGGAGGCCTCGGGAGGCCTTCTTCCTCTTCCTCCACGTTGTCGGAGAGTCGCCGGACCTTCTTCCTCTCCGTGCGCATCGTCTCCGCCTCTTCTTCCCCTTCGTCGCCGTCGATCGCGTCCCCGTGTCTCCGTGAGCCCCTCGGTGAGCAGCCCGTCCTTGCCGCCCCTTCTCCTTGCCGTAATTCGTAGGATTCGTCGCCGTAGTGCCGTCGCTGCCGCTCAAAAGCTCCAAGCTTGGGCTCACCTCCGGTCCCCCTCGTCGCGAGATGAGGTGAGGGATGGAGCCCCCGTTGCTTCCTCGTTCGATTCCGCCGCTCCCCGTCGCCGGAGACCCCTTGCATCGCCGTTGCCCTGCCGCTGTTGCTCCCGCTGTTGCTCTACATCCATGCGTGTGTAGGTTCAGTTTTGTCAGTCTGTATATGCGCGTGCGTGTATTAGAGCTGTGGATCCCCCTCTCTGTTACGAGCCGGCTCGATAGTGTAGTGGTGTGGTGCGCGTGCGTTCGACCCAGAGGTCAGGGGTTCGAACCCTGAACCTCCCCCTTTTTTTCTTTTGCTTTATTTTCTTTTCTTATTGTTTTCTTTTCTCTTGAATTAATTATACATGTGTGGGTTGCACATATGCATGGGTGTACATGTGTGTGAGTGAGTGTAGTGTGTAGGTGTGTGTGTATGTGGGCATACATGTATGAAATGCATGTGTGCCTAGATGCACTCATGTTTGGGAGTGCGTTGCTAGTGGTTGTGTGTGTGTGTGCTCCACATCCACTCACTTTGGAGTGATGTGTATGTGTAGGAGTAGCTCCATGTGTAGGTTTCTCTCTTTTGTGCATATCAGCATAGTTTCACTTCTAGTTAGTTTCATCCTTGCTATTGATGCTATGACATGATATCATGCCCATAGGATACCATTTAACCATTTCCAACATGTGTCAATTGAGTTCATGCCATTTTGTGCCATTTCCATTCATATGCATAAGTGACTTAAGTCACCCATGACTTAAAGGGTCAAATTTCGACCTAGCTTTTCTCCCTCTTGCTCCAAGAAAGTATATGGGTATGAGTATTGATTTTGGGGTAGAACAACCCATGAATGCATCTGTGAAGTCATATTTGACTTTGGGGCAACTTCACAATAGTGCATTTTATGCTGTGATCCCCTTTTGTCCATTTTGTATGATTTAATCTATGCATGTTTTTAAGTTCTTGCCAACATGAGTTTGCTAGTTAAAGTTGTTGGGAATGTCCCAGTATTTTTGTTATTTGAGATAAGTTACCAGATAAGTGGGAACCATGCTGTTTACAGAGCAACTTTATGTTTCTATCCAGCTTGCTTAAAAATGACAAAGTCTCGGAGAACTGCTGTTATTGTTTTGCCATGTAGAGTTGGTTGTGGCTAATGATATGTTTGGAGTTTGAGCATGCTCAGTGATAGTTATTTTTAGTATATATTTCCTTCTACCATCCTGTTAATTTTCATGCCTATAGGAGCTTTTTAGCATAATTAACCTGTGCTGTCAACTTGCTACTCTATAATCTCAGATTCCAGAAAACTGGAATTTTCACTAAGTCCCAGAAAACTGATTCATCATGCCAACTTGGTTGCTTCTTGCTTATTGATGTGTGCCTCCTTTGCTGGTGGTGTAATTGGATGAATTGATGTGTGTGTTGGGTAGATTCTGCCAACGTCTTTTTTGTGGCTGTAGGGTTCCTGTAGCTCAAGTTGTGAGCTGTAGAAGTGGCTATGTTGCTGTTTTGTGGCAGATTTGGTGTTTTATTGTTTTATGGGTTGTGGGAGCTAGGCTCCATGGAATTGATTGATTCTTGAGTCTATTGTGATTTATTTTTGATCACCTGTCCCGTGGCTGCCTTGGAATGCCAAGAATCAGCCCATGTCTTGGTGATCTTGTGATTTTGTCTCCGTACCTTGTCGTGAGCGTATCATGAGAACCGTAACTCCGTTTCTTGCGATGTTTGTATGCATTTCTATCAATTTTGCATGCTGCATCGATATTTGCCATGTTCATACATGTCTAAATAACTTAACATGAGGTTCTGTCCAGATTCATTAATAAACAACTTTGCACGTGAAACATGACTAGTTTTGGATCGCCACGTTAGAATTCTTCATAAATGATCATGCATCATTTTGATTGTGCATTGCACCTTGGTTGGATGTTTATTTTTGCTATTTATCTTGGGTAGATGCGAGTGTTGATACCGAGTACGAGGACCCAGGAGAGTACCACTACGAGGATCCCGCTACTTGTTCCGCTGAAGAACCAACAGGCAAGATGATCGTACCCGGATCCCGATACTATTTTTGCTTGCTAGTTTATCGCTCTTATCGTTACAATTGCGCTACCTACCACTTGAATATCAGCCTCCCATATTACCATGACAGCCTCTAACCTCCACATCGTAGCAAACCTTTGATTGGCTAAGTTACCACTGCTCAGCCCCTCTTATAGCGTTCTTAGCTGCAGGTGCAGGTTGTTCCATGTGATAACATGGATTTGGATATCATAATAAATTCTTTTATTTAATTTAATGCACATATATATATCTTGGTATTGGTGGAAGGCTTAGCCTTTTGCTAAGTGATTTGTTCCGCTATTACCGCCATTAGTTCCTTGTTACCGGTGTTATGTTTTCCGTACTTTGCGCTCCTAACATGCTCGGGGTTGTTATGGGGACCCCCTTGTTTATTCGATTGAGATTAAGACTTGTCTGGCAAGACCCAACATTGGTACTACATTTGCTTAACAACTTAATAAAATTGCATAGGGTCTTGCAAACCCGTGGATAATTTAATCAACCCCTGGGCCAGTGCTCCGCATGAGTGTTGGTCCAACCCAGAGCAGCTTATTAACGCCGCCCGCAACAACTCGGTGATTGGCGTGGTAACCATCGCTCATTCGTCGTGTCCTGAGACTGAGATACGCGGCTCTTATCGGGTTCGTCGACACCTCGGGTGGTCTTGCTGGATTTGTTTTACCTTTATCGAGTGTCTTGCATGTGGAGTCTGACTTTCTTCGGGTTTACTCGAGGTATTGGAATTCCTTTGGAATTACCCATGACGGAGTGTGGATATTTGTGATGGACTAGTTGGAGCACCCCTGCAGGGTTAAATCTTTCGAAAAGCCGTGCCCGCGGTTATGTGGCAACTTGGATATTTGTTTAACACCCGGTTATAGTAAACTTGAAGTAAACTCTAATTAAAATACACCAACTGTGTGAGTAGCCGTGATCGTCTCTGCTCGTGAACATGATCCGAGAGAGAACACGGTGGGGCTATGATTAACGTAAGTAAGTGTTCAGGATCTCATAGAGATTATACTAGATTCGATCGTTCTTCGTAGGCCACTCATATTTATTTCATGTTTCATAAGATAGCCATCATATATGCTTAGTGTTCCTGCACACTAAACATCACCCCTTCCATCCTAAATCTTAAATAGTCTTGGTACCCGGGCACATGATAGTTGAGTCCTCTGTGGCTCACAGTTCACTACAACAATCCAGGTACAGGTTCAGATGAGTTCGTGGAGGATGATCTTACCCAACTCCAGTGGGAGTATGACAAGGAAAGAGGCAGCATGTACGTGACATATCCGGATGAGTAGAGGACCTGGTTATGATCTTTGGGATAGCTTGATAGTGTAATTTGCAACTTCTTTAGTCGTTTGATTTCGTCCGTAGTCGGACCCTGTGTTCAACTTGATGTTATGATTTGAGTGGCTTTGTAAGTTAGCATGTGGCGAGTGTAAGCCAACTTGTATACTCTTCTCATTCAGTATTGTATGTTGTGATGATACTATTCTTGCTAACGGCAAGATGCGCATATATCCCTTGCGAGGCCCTCATGCCTTAAATGGACAGGCATGCATCTTGGGTGTGACAAGTTGGTATCAGAGCCATATGACCATAGGAGCCTTTGCTTGTTCGAACTTGGCCGAGTCGTGTCTAGTAAAAACTATTTTGAGTCTAGTTATATCGGAGAGTAGGATTCCTTTTACTCCTCTTCTATGCTCTGGTGAGGTTTCCGACTTAGGAATTTTGTTTCTACTCCTCTTCTCGCTCAAAAAAAAATTTAGGATCACATGGGTATTTTGGAGTCTATATGATGCCGATGTGACAGGGTTCTGTCTTGGTGCCTCTTGTCTGACTTGATTTCTTCCGGGGAGTCGAGCTCCAGGGAATGTTGGCACATCGTTATCATTCAGCTTCCTTGATATCTCAGGACAGAGAATGTTCGAAATTACTTCAATACTTATCGTGGTGAGATAAGATCGGAGTCACCCAGTACTGGGGAGGCGTCCGGGGTACCACCATGGTTTAGTATCGTTGTGAGTTCGAGGATTCGAGATTACACGAGTTTGCGGAATTTCTTGAATTATGGTGTGGAAGGTTGCGGATGCAGTTGCAGCTGATTGCCTAGGGCAGGTTCCTGATTCCGCAACCCGAATCGCATAAACAAGAAAGTTTTCGGAAGTTCATAGGTGGGAAATCTTGTAGTCATCTAGGATCATCTTCTTCAGATGTATATGGGCATGTACATTTGTTCCGAGCGCGTAGCTCAATACTTTTGTGTAATTGCAAGTGACTTCTATTTTCTAATGATGTTATCATAACCGAAGAAGCATTCTTACTAATTTTTCAGTAGGAAGGCTATGTTGTTAATTGTTCAATTTCTTCAAGCATTTGATTCAGCTTATCATTCATCTTATCAATGAGGTGCTGATGCGTTTTGTCCATCTTCAGGATGGCTCCACCAACTCGCAGCAATCCGGGTCGTAGTGAGGAGCAGACTGATGTTCCACCGCCACCCCCGCCACCGCCACTATCTCCTCCTCCAGAAGCTTGGCAAGCTGTGATGGCTGCGACCAATGCAAACACCCAGATGTTGCTCAGGCTGTTGCAAGAAAGGGAGCAGGGTCAGCAAGGTTTTCAAGGCAATTTTCAGAATCAACTACAGTTTGCAACTCTCAATCAGTTCCTTGCCAACCAGCCCAAGACTTTCACCTGTTGTGAGCAGCTCTAGATGTTGATGATTGGCTTCGTGATATCAGTAAGCATTTTGAGTGCAGCAATGTCAAGCTAGAGGACTTGGTCAGGTTTGCATCATTCCACCTAAAGGGCCAAGCAGCTGATTGGTGGCAGCAGTACAAGGATTCCAGGGGCGATCGTGTTGTTACTTGGGACGATTTTCGTCGTGACTTCAGGGCTCATTACATTCCGACAAGCTTTGTCGAGGAGATGCGTGAGAAGTTCAGGAACCTAAAGCAGGGAAGCAAGTCTGTCTATCAGTACAACGTCGAGTTCCAGAATCTAGCCTGTTATGCCAAGAAAGATGTTCCAGATGACAAAGCTCTGATCTATCAGTTCAGTGGTGGTCTCAAGGATGAGCTTCTGCCAGGCTTAGTTCTTCAAGAGCCTCGTGAGTTTGATCAGTTCTATAACATGGCTTTGAAGGTTGAAGCAGCTCAGCTCAAGTTAGAGAACTCCAAGAAGCCTTCAAGGGATTCTTATTCTTCTTCCAGCTCTCAGGTGGTTCCTAAGCAGCAGAAGTATTGGGCACCAAATCCTCTTCCATTTCGTCCTCCTCAGCAGCAGAAGCAGTTTGGTGGTCGTGGTTCTTCCCACCCACCCAACCCAGGTTTCCAACAGAAGACCCAGGCGTCCAAGGCTGTTTTTGTTCCTCCTCCAGGTAATGTTTGTCCGCTCTCTGAGGTGACTTGTCACAAGTGTGGTCAGAAGGGTCACTATGCAAACAAGTGCAACCAGTGGCGTCTTCCGCCTCCTCCCCCTGTCAAGCCTCCAAGCAATGCCATGGTGAAGCATAATCCCAAATCAGTCAGAGTGAATATGGTGAATGCAGGTGAAGCAGAGCAGTCCAGTGATGTGATTATGGGTAATCTCTCAGTTAATGATTTTCCTGCAAAAGTTTTGTTTGATTCTGGTGCATCGCATTCATTCATATCCAAGCCTTTTGTCGCTATGCATGAGTTTTCTATGGAGCATTTAGCTAGTCCTTTTCATGTGGTTTCTCCGGGAATGCGCATGAGTTCGCATATGATCGTTCCAGATGCTTCTATCAAGATGGGCAATTATTCTTTTCTGGCTTCTCCAATTGTTCTCGGGAATTCTGATATTGATCTCATTTTGGGCATGGACTTCTTGGCTATGAATAAGGCTCATATTGATTGCAAAGCAAAAGAAGTCAAGCTGACTCATCCTTCAGAAGACGTGATTATTTTCATGGCTCGCGATGACACAACCCGTCTCTTTGCTCTTAATGAGAAGGATGAAATCTCGGCGATTTCTCAAATTCCGGTGGTGAATGAGTATGAAGATGTCTTTCCAGAAGAATTGCCAGGAATGCCTCCGCACCGTCCAGTGGAGTTCGTGATTGATCTTGAGCCTAGAATTGAAACGGTCTGCAAGTGCCCGTATAAACTTGGCCTCGAAGAGCTGAAAGAGTTGAAGAAGCAGCTAGATGAGCAAGAACGTTTGGGTCTGATCAGACCAAGTTCTTCTCCATGGGGTTGTGGTGTTTTGTTTGTCAAGAAGAAAGATGGCACGGATCGTCTTTGTGTTGATTACTTGCCATTGAACAAGAAGACAATCAGAAACAAGTACCCACTTCCCAACATCAATGAGTTGTTTGAGCAACTGAAAGGTGCCAAGGTTTTCTCGAAGCTTGATCTTCGCATGGGTTATCATCAGATTCGCATTCGCGAAGAAGACATTCCCAAGACCGCTTTCAGGACGAGTTTTGGCTCTTATAGTACACCGTCATGTCGTTTGGTCTTGCTAATGCTCCTCCAACCTTCTCAAGAATGATGAATTTCATTTTCTCTCCTTTCAAGAATGAGTTCATCCTGGTCTATCTGGATGATATCCTTGTGTTCTCGGAGACAAAAGAAGATCAAGCGGAGCATCTCCGCCTTGTGCTTGACAAGTTAAGAGAGCATCGGTTCTATGCCAAGTTTTCCAAGTGTGAGTTCTGGCTCAATGAAGTGGTGTACCTCGGGCATGTCATCTCTGCCGAGGGAATTAAAGTGCACCCTGAGAAAGTTGAGGCAATCTTGAAGTGGGAACCTCCTCAGAACGTCAAGCAGCTTCGGAGTTTCCTCGGGCTTGCTAGGTATTGCAGAAGATTCGTGGAGAACTTCTCTCAAATTGCTAAGCCTCTGTTCAATCTCCTCCGAAAGAGTGTCAAGTATGTTTGGTCTCCTGAGTGTGATGCAGCGTTCAATACGCTCAAGCAGAGACTGACTTCAGCTCCAGTTCTTGTTCCTCCTGAGCAGTCCAAGCCTTTCCAAGTTTTTTGTGATGCTTCTCTCCAAGGCCTTGGTGGTGTTCTCATCCAAGACAAGAAGATTGTTGCTTATACCTCGCGTCAGTTGAAGCCTGCCGAGAAGAACTACCCCACTCATGATCTTGAGTTGGCGGCAGTTGTGCACGCTCTAATGACTTGGAGGCATTTGTTGTTGGGTAGACCAGTTGAGGTGTACACCGATCACAAGAGCTTGAAGTACATTTTCACTCAACCCAATCTCAATCTTAGGCAATCTCGTTGGGTGGAAATGCTTGAAGACTTCAACCCAAGCATTGAGTATACTCCTCGGAAAGCAAATGTCATTGTAGACGCGCTCAGTCGTAAGGCGTACTGTAATAGTCTCATCTTGAAGCCTCCTCAACCCGAGCTTTGTGAAGCCTTCCGCAAGCTCAACCTTCAGATGATTCCGCAAGGATTCCTTGCCAATATTCAAGTCTCTCCGACTCTGGAAGATCAGGTTTGCCAAGCGCAGCTTCTTGACGCTATGGTGAAGAAAGTGAAGAAAGGTGTGGCCCAGAGCATTCCGAAGTATAAGTGCTTTCGTATTGATGACAAAGATACCTTGTTCTTTGAGGCCGTCTTGTGGTTCCGAAAGGTGATCTCAGAAAGGTTATCATGGACGAAGCACATAATTCTCTTCTATCCATTCATCCAGGCAGTTTCAAGATGTATCAGGATCTCAAGCAAACCTTCTGGTGGACTCGCATGAAACGTGAAATTGCTCAGTTCGTGAACAAGTGTGATGTTTGTCGTAGAGTGAAGGCGGAACATCAACGTCCAGCAGGTCTTCTTCAGCCTTTGCCTATGCCAGAGTGGAAATTTGATCATGTTGAGATGGATTTCGTTACTGGGTTTTCCAATTCCAAGAGAGGCAACGATGCCATCTTTGTGGTTATCGACAAGCTGTCAAAAGTTGCTCATTTCCTGCCAGTCAAAGAATCTATCTCGGCAGCTCAGCTTGCAGAGTTGTATACGTCAAGGATAGTGTCTTTGCATGGTATTCCTCAACTCATCTCTTCTGATCGTGGAAGCCTCTTTACTTCCAAGTTTTGGGAGTCCTTCCAGACTGCTATGGTACTAAGGTCCATTTCAGCACGGCCTTCCATCCGTAGACAAGTGGTCAAGTTGAGAGAGTTAGTCAGATCCTTGAAGATATGCTCAGAGCCTGTGTGATTTCGTTCGGCATGAAGTGGGAAGACTGCCTTCCATATGCTGAATTCTCATACAATAATAGCTTTAAAAAAGCTCAAGCAAGGCCCCTTTCGAGATTCTCTATGACAGAAAGTGTCATACCCCGCTTAACTGGTCTAAAACCGGTGAGCGTCAGATATTGGGCAATGACATGATCACTAAAGCAGAAGAAATGTGCCATGTCATTCGTGAGAACCTCAAAGCAGCTCAGTCCCATCAGAAGAGTTATTATGATAACAAACATCGGGATGCTTCTTTCCAAGTGGGTGATCTAGTCTATCTCAGACTCTTTCCCATGAAAGGCACTCAACAGTTTGGAATTAAAGGGAAGCTAGCTCCTCATTTTGTTGGTCCTTTAAAAGTGGTTGACAAGAGAGGTGGTCTTGCATATCAACTAGAGCTTCCTCCAAATTTCGCAAATGTGCACAATGTCTTCCATGTTTCTCAGCTCCGAAAATGTTTCAAGACTCCTGAGCGGACCATTGACCTCCAAGACATCGATCTTCAAGAAGATCTGTTGTATCGTGAGCATCCAGTTGCAATTCTTGAAGAAACTGAGCGTAAGACTCGCAACAAGTCTATCAAGTTCCTCAAGGTGAAGTGGTCTCATCATTCCGACAAAGAAGCTACTTGGGAACGCGAGGACCTTCTCCATTCCGAATTTCCAGACTTCTTTCGTTCCTAGATCTCGGGTCGAGATCCTCTTGTAGTGTGGGAGAGTTGTGACAGCCCAAGTGTTGTCCCTACCTTATTTGGCATGTAACCCATGTATGAACCTTGTGTCATGAGCTATGAGATGTTTTCCAACTTGGTATTCATGTGTTTGCATTCATGCATCATTCTCATTTCATGTTTATGTGCCATGTTGGTTTTCTTGTGCTTGCTATGATGTATGGTGGTAAGGTGGTGTTTTGTGATGAGTGAGATGTTTGTGAGTGGTTGGATCCATGGGTGCAACTTATTCCCTTCCCCTCTCTTTCTCCTTTGCAACATCCCCTCCAAAACCCCTTTTCTCCTATTATTTTCATCTTCAGATTCAAGTTGTTTTAAAATGTTCATGAGGTGGCCACAAGTGTTTTATGAAATGTGAGTATGTTGGATTTACTGTTTGGAGTTTGTTTGAATTGTGTTTTTAAATTAACAGGAGTTGTCATTTTAAATATTAAATAAATACTTGTTTTATAATTCAACTTAATATTTTTAATCATAGGTGCACATTATTTCCTCCTCAGAATTATTTTTGTTTTGCTCAAAACCCTTTTAAATTGCTTTGGGGATTATCTTGTTTGTGACTGGTTTTATTAAATGGGAAAACCCCCTTTTTTATTTCTCTGTTTTATTGAGAGTGTGTGAGAGGGAGGCTAGTGGGCCACGGCCTAGCCCAGCTGGCACAACGGCCACCTACTCCCGTCTCCTTCTCCGTCAGTGAACTTCAGAGAGAGCGCGTGCGTCGCCGACGCTTTTCCGCATGACTAAGTCTGGGAGAACTGTTTTTATTGTTTTGCCATGTAGAGTTGGTTGTGGCTAATGATATGTTTGGAGTTTGAGCATGCTCAGTGATAGTTATTTTTAGTATATATTTCATTCTACCATCCTGTTAATTTTCATGCCTATAGAAGCTTTTTAGCATAATTAACCTGTGATGTCAACTTGCTACTCTATAATCTCAGATTCCAGAAAACTGGAATTTTCACCAAGTCCCAGAAAACTGATTCAACATGCCAACTTGGTTGCTTCTTGCTTATTGATGTGTGCCTCCTTTGCTGGTGGTGTAATTGGATGAATTGATGTGTGTGTTAGGTAGATTCTTTAAACATCTTGTTTGCGGCTGTAGGTTTCATGTAGCTCAAGTTGTGAGCTGTAGAAGTCGCTATGTTGCTGTTTTGTGGCAGATTTGGTGTTTTATTGTTTTGTGGGTTGTGGGAGCTAGGCTCCATGGGATTGATTGATTCTTGAGTCTATTGTGATTTATTTTTCATCACCTATCCAGTGGCTGCCTTGCAATGCCAAGAATCAGCCCATGGCTTGGTGATCTTGTGATTTTGTCTCCGTACCTTGTCGTGAGCGTATCGTGAGAACCGTAACTCCGTTTCTTGCAATCTTTGTATGCATTTCTATCAATTTTGCATGTTGCATCGATATTTGCCATGTTCATGCATGTCTACATAACTTAACATGAGGTTCTGTCCAGATTCATTAATAAACAAATTTGCATGTGAAACATGACTAGTTTTGGATCACAACGTTAGAATTCTTCATAAATGATCATGCATCATTTTGATTGTGCATTGCACCTTGGTTGGATGTTTATTGTTGCTGTTTCTCTTGGGTAGCCGCGAGTGTTAGATACCGAATACGAGGACCCAGGAGAGTACCACTAAGAGGATCCTGCTACTTGTTCCGCTGAAGAACCAACAGTCAAGATGATCGTACCCGGATCCCGATACTATTTTTGCTTGCTAGTTTATCGCTCTTATCGTTACAATTGTGCTACCTACCACTTGAATATCATCCTCCCATATTACCATGACAACCTCTAACGTCCACATGGTAGCAAACCTTTGATTGGCTAAGTTACCGCTGCTCAGCCCCTCTTATAGCGTTCTTAGCTGCAGGTGCAGGTTGTTCCATGTGATAACATGGATTTGGATATCATACTAAATTATGTTATTTAATTTAATGCACATATATATCTTGGTATTGGTGGAAGGCTTGGCCTTTTTCTAAGTGATTTGTTCCGCTATTACCGCCATTAGTTCCTTGTTACCGGTGTTATGTTTTCCATACTTTGCGCTCCTAACATGCTCGGGGTTGTTATGGGGACCCCCTTGTTTATTCGGTTGAGATTAAGACTTGTCTGGCAAGACCAAACATTGGTACTACATTTTCTTAACAACTTAATAAAATTGCATAGGGTCTTGCAAACCCGTGGATAATTTAATCAACCCTTGGGCCAGTGCTCCGCATGAGTGTTGGTCCAACCCAGAGCAGCTTATTAACGCCGCTCGGGGCAACTCGGTGATTGGCGTGGTAACCATCGCTCATCCGTCGTGTCCCGAGACTTAGATACGCGGCTCTTATCGGGTTCGTCGACACCTCGGGTGGTCTTGCTGGATTTGTTTTACCTTTATCAAGTGTCTTGCGTGTGGAGTCTGACTTTCTTCGGGTTTACTCGAGGTGTTGGAATTCCTTTGGAATTACCTATGACGGAGTGTGGATATTTGTGATGGACTAGTTGGAGCACCCCTGCAGGGTTAAATCTTTCGGAAAGCCGTGCCGGTGGTTATGTGGCAACTTGGATATTTGTTTAACACCCGGTTATAGTAAACTTGAAGTAAACTCTAATTAAAATACACCAACTGTGTGAGTAGCCGTGATCGTCTCTGCTCATGAACATGATCCGAGAAAGAACACGGTGGGGTTATGATTGACGTAAGTAAGTGTTTAGGATCTCATAGAGATTATACTATATTCGGTCGTTCTTCGTAGGCCACTCATATTTATTTCATGCTGTGTAAGATAGCCATCATATATGCTTAGTGTTGCTGCACACTAAACATCACCCCTTCCATCCTAAAGCTTAAATAGTCTTGGTACCCGGGCAGATGATAGTTGAGTCCTCTGTGGCTCACAGTTCACTACAACAATCCAGGTACAGGTTCAGATGAGTTCATGTAGGATGATCTTACCCAGCTCCAGTGGGAGTATGACGAGGAAAGAGGCAGCATGTACGTGACATATCCGGATGAGTAGAGGACCTGGTCGTGATCTTTGGGATAGCTTGATAGTGTCATTTGCAACTTCCTTTATCGTTTGATTTCGTTCGTAGTCGGACCCTGTGTTCAACTTGATGTTATGATTTGAGTGCCTTTGTAAGTTAGCATGTGGCGAGTGTAAGCCAACTTGTATACTCTTCTCATTCAGTATTGTATGTTGTGACGATACTATTCTTGCTAACGACAAGATGTGCATCTATCCCTTGCGAGGCCCTCGTGCCTTAAATGGAGAGGCGTGCATCTTGGGCATGACATAAGCCATAGAACATTGCACACTGAACTATTGAGTAATCTCCAGAACGTGCCTCCCAAGCGTTCCTAACATCTTCGGATGACACGAGAGCAGGTGGGTCACCAAGCAGTGCATTAAGGAGATAATCCTTCTGGGAAGCCATGAGGATAATCCTTAGATTACGGGCCCACTCCACAAAGTTACTTCCATCATCTTACAACTTAGCTTTCTCTAGGAACGCATTAAAATTTAGGGGTGCTACCGCGCGAGCCATTGATCTACAACATAAATAAGCAAAGCTTACTAAGACCATTGTTCAAGATAATGAGTTTAGTTAATCAAATTACTAAAGCTCCCACTCAAATTGAAATCCCTCAGGTCATCTGAGTGATACATGATCCATATTCACCAACTCAACTCTGATCATCACGTGAGTTAAGGTGGTTTCAATGGTGAACATCATCATGTTGATCATATCTACTATATGACTCATGCTCGACCTTTAGGTCTCTTGTGTTCCGAGGCCATGTCTATACATGCTAGGCTTGTCAAGTTTAACCCGAGTGTTCCGCATGTGCAACATTGGCTTGCACCCGTTGTATGCGAACGTAGAGTCTATCACACCCGATCATCACGTGGTGTCTCGACACGACGAACTTTCGCAACAGTGCACACTCGGGGAGAACACAATTCATCTTGAAATTTAAGTGAGGGATAACCTTACAATGCTACCACCATTCTAAGCAAAACAAGGTGCATAAAAGGATTAACATCACATGCAAATCATAAGTGACATGATATGTCCATGAACTTGTGCTTTTGATCTCCATCTCCAAAGCATCGACATGATATCCATCGTCACTAGCATAACACCATGATCTCCATCATTGTGTCGCCATCAGGGTTGTTGCGCCCACCATGCTCATGCTACTATTGCTACCTATCACGCACTATGTTTGTAGCACATTGTTATGTTTGGGTTTATAAAATTTGGAGCCGACTAAAACTTTTTCTAAGTGCTTGTGCTTGTTTTCTATATTGTTTTCTTACTTGATGATTGTGTTTTATGGCACTACTAGGTTCTATTCCACTTCATATTCATCCTCCATGTCCCAAAACCCTTGCCCAATGATCATGCCATGTGAATAGTGCCCAAAAATATTTTTATCAAATATTGTTTTAACCAAAAATGATTTATTCAAATTAGGTTTTCAAACCCCCCTAAAATGAGGTTTGCACTACAAGTCCTCAAATTAGGTGGATCCTTCCTTCCCAAAAGCTTCATTTCAAACCTACTATATATATGACTTCCCAAAACCACCACATATTATTTTTAAAGATTATTTTTATATTTTATTTAAAGGCTTTTTCTGAAGGCCAGAAATGCTTTTTCCTAGGGAAAAGTTATTTAGATGCTTTGAAAATATTTGAGGAAAATTTAGAGAAACTCAGTGGACATGTAGTTTCCATATATATAAGTTTCAACACATGGACATGATCAAACCATGGGCAAAACCCCTCAAAACCCATTCTGTTCAGATCAAACTTTTGAAATATTTCTATAAGAAATATTCTCAATAATTTCCAAGAAAATTTCAGCAAGTCAACACTATCATAGGTGATGATGTTGCAAAGTTTCATCTCAATCCAAGTTAATTTCGTTTATCAAACCATTCCAAAACCATTCCTGTCCAGAATCAAATTTGTGCAACTTTACATTGTGAAGTGTTTCCCCTTGGACTCAAACTTTGTGGGCATGCTCTAATGGCCAAATAGTGATGATACACTAAGTGGTGCATCAAGGGTAAAGGCCTAGCATCAATGGATCTACAGAAACCAGATTCTGTTGATTTCTAGGGTTTCACAAAGTTACATTGTAAACTTTCTTCAATCAAGCTCAAACTTGGTTATCAAGCCTAATTATAATCACCATTTGCCCCTGTTAAACATCATGGCAAGCAAACTCCATCTGCTAACCCAAACACAACACAAACACCTTCTGTCCATTTCTAAAAGTTGTTGTTTCCACCACTTCTACTTTTCCCCTTGGTCTCAAATTTTTACCACAACTCCATCCGGACCCCCAACACCTCCAGGAGGAAGACCAACGGCTAGATCCATGATTGAGTAGGCAAAAACCCCACTTGCACCCCCCTAGACAACATCTTTCTCTCCTTTCTCACTTCCCTCTCTCACTCCTGGCTACTCCAGAGCATCCAAGGCTCTTTCCCACTTTCTTTATTCCCCCTTCAGCTGCGGGACATAGGTGGACACGCCAGAGCGCGTAAAAAGCTCTGGCATGCCGGCCAAAGTCGCTCTCTGGAGCGCGCAACCACGCTCCAGAGGGTTGACCTCCCTCTCCTGCCCATACCTGACCACCTTAGGCCTTCCCCTCGCGCCAATCGATGCACCTCGGTGTCCGCAACACGCCAGGGCCACGACCCCTTCTCTCCCCTCTCTCTCCTCTCGTCCCTCGCGCGCGCACGGCACCAGCCGAACCGGCCAGTAGCCACGCTCGCACGCGCGACGCCCTCGGCCCCCCTCTGCTTGTTCGTGCTCTCCACGGCATCCCTCATGGGCCCCCATCCCTACCGTCGCCCCTTCCTTTCCCTGCCATGGCTCGACGGCGAGCGCCCGAGCTCTCCCGCGCTCACCACTCCCCCTACCTTCGCCTCGCCTATTTAAAGGGGACCCGAGCACCCCCTCTCTCTTTCCCTGGCCTCCTTCCACTCCCAATTTCCCCCCTAAGCCACCCTAGAGACCGCCCGGAGCCCCTGTGCTCGGGATCAATCGAGGCACCACCGCGTCGGGGCTTCGTCGATCTCGGGCTACTGGCCTGCTCCGGCCTCCCTTTCTCCTCCTTCGAGCCCCTAGTGAGCTCCTGCATCCTCCCCCCTTCCTCCTCGATCAGTTTGTTGCTAGGAGCAACGTCGGCGACCCCCTCCCGAATCCCCTCCGCCACAGCCACCTCCCCGCCGACAACTCCGGCCACCCTTCCACCTCTAGAGGACCAACGGGTTGATGCCAAGCCCGTTCCCGCCTCTAGATCCCCTCACCATGCCTCCTCTCGCCGCCGGTGAGCTCTCCCCCCTCCCTATCCAGAGGTGAGAGAAGGACATAACAGGTGGGGCCACACCTGTGGGCCTCTCTTCCTCCCTCCCGTGCTCTCTCTTCCCCCTCGTGTCGCTGAAGACCGGGCCCCACGCGTCAGGTTTGAACCTGATAGCGTGCGAGGCTGGCTGGCTGGCCAGCTGGGCCGGCCCAGCCTGTGGCCGCCTCTGGCCCAGGTCCCAGTGGCCTTTTTCTTTCCTTTTCCTTTTCTATTTTTGATGGACTTTGTAAAAATCCCACAGACTTATATATTTATCCAATGACAATATTTCTTCCACCAAAAATCTTAGAATATTCTATAGAATTAAATAGTGCCATTTATAAAAATGTTTGAAAATATTTTTAGTACTGTTTTATTTTAAAACCTATATTTAGGCACCTTTTTGCCTATGTTATTTAATTTCTAAAAAGTTTTTCACAACAAAACTCTAGGAGAATATTTTTAGTATGACATTTAGTATTTATCAGAGTAGGTTAACATTTTTGGTAGTAGATTGTGTGCTCTGTTTTGTGTGATTGCTTATTTTTATTGCTTTATTTCATGACGATAGATTGCGCGGTTGACGAAGAAGTTGGACCCGAAGACTTCGAAGACCCCGAAGACTTTGTTGAGCCAGGCAAGCAACCCTTTGACCATGTTAAGAAACTTTTCATGCATGTCATATATCACTTGTTGATTCGATGAAATGATCATGATAAGGTGCTCCCCCTTTGATGGGATACCTCCGTTAGCTTTACCGTTGAGACTTGCAACGTGCATGACCCTACCACCTTATGAGGGTTGTGCGGGTGGGAGTAGTTAGGTTGCTAATAGATTCTATGCAAATGGGATGGGACTTATGGATAGTGATGGCAAGAATGAAATGATTTCAAAGACTCTTTCGAAAACCCCGTCGAGTGCCACTAATGCCCGAGGGAGATGATGATGAGTTGGGTAACCACTTGAGAAAGAAGTGGTGTGCCGGAGCAAGTGAGTATGTGTTTTCAAAAACGAAAAGGTGTGCTGAACGTCCCAACATTACATGCGCAACCACGATACCCCTTATGGGACGGGGCTTTGTTGATTACCTTGGTGGGTACTGGCAAGGAGCCCGCATTACTAGTGTCGGGAGTGGCGCGATCACTCTTGATACGAGGTCGTACCGGTATGTACGATCATGTGCTGTCTTCATAGGCACCGGGCACACCGTTGGTCCCCTCATGGATGGTACGATTAGAGCGAGACTCGTGTGATGTACATCATGAGGTATGGGTACCAATCGAGTGGTCTCTTTGTTTAGTATCACTGTGGGAAAGGCATTGTTCGGGTGCTTACCTCAGGTATGTTATATACCGCGAGTCATGGATGACACGGAAGCTCCCCGAGTCTTGTGGGTAAAGTGTGCAATCTCTGCAGAGTGTAAAACTATTCGAATAGCCGCGTCCGCGGTCATGGACAGTTGGAGGTTCTTCTTAGACTACGTCTAGATGTTTTCATAAACCTTGGTGTGAGTATGGGTGTGGTGGTCACAAGAGGTCACATAATCTAAGTCCGATGACTTAGCATGAGGATTGAACTAAGTCCGATGACTTAGCGTGAACATGAGATGTTCAACCGATACTTATGAAGGTATCTGCAATTTGTTCACATGGATACCTACTAGTTGTTGATGCATGCTCACTAGTTACTTGATCATGTCATTTGCATACAAAATTAGCTTTCCGCAAATTTACCTACTTAGTGCTATACCATGCATCATTGTTACCTTGTTCCACAACTTGGGTTGCTAGCGAGTACATACAAAGTACTCATTGGTTTGCCACTGGTTATTTAGTTGTCCAGGCATGGAAGAACAGGAGTATGTTGAAGAGTTCGTTGGAGACGAACATGCGAACTAGGACGCTTCCCAGTCAGAATGCATGTAGGTTAAGGCAGACGGCATGGGTTCACGCTTTTGACCAAGATTTCCACTGCTTGTTCTATTTTAAGTGTTAGGCCCGTATGGCCCTATCTATGTAAGACTAAGACCCTCGGGGTCAGTATTTGTGTAAGACAACAAGTATGGATGTAAGACTCTTGTTATTTAGCTTCTGTGTGTTCAGTGAGCATTGATCTCTGGGATCACTGTACACGTTCATTCGGTGATCGCAACTTATGAGTCGGGGTCCCCACAGAGTTGGTATTAGAGCCATCCTGACTGTAGGAAGCCCTTAGTTAGCATGGACGTTAGTTAGGATAAAACCAACTTTCAAAATTACATCTAGCATTGGAACTTAGGAATTCTGCACTATTTACTTCTTCTTATCTTCACACAACACTCTGCTGACTCTCCTCCTTTCTACCCTTTGTAGATGGCGGTCGTACCCAAAGCCTTCGGGACATCCGGCTTTCCCTTACTCCTTGGGGATAGCCTGTAGAAGTGCCAGTTTCACCAACGACCCATTTTCCTCTACCACGAGCACTGGGTCGATGCCGTCACGAAGGAGTACCACGTAGATGTGGTCGTGAGGGCAAACGACTCCCCGACCAGTTGGTTCCTTGAAGGTCCACGGATGGAGACCATGATGTTTGACATTGAGACAACTACATGCAAGGCACTCCTACACACTCGAGACATCATTCCATAGATGGCTGACGAGCCAGCTACTCGGTACCTTCCCTTTAGGAAGGATGACTCTGGCGAGAGTTGGACGCTGGTTCCGACCAAGGAGGATGGAACACCGCTCAGGTTCCAGACCTACTTCAGCCTCTCCACCGATAGTCTGGTTCATAACCTGATGAAGGAGTCTGTGAAGCTCTGTGAGGAACTTCACCACACCCGGGAGCTACTTCGGCAAGCCAAGACGAAGCCAGACAAGATCAAGAAGGATGGAGCCCCTGAGGGACGACCAGCTGTCGCTTACAGAGGAGGAGTACCCCCAGCTAGTGATACACCCACACGTCGTCATCGCATGAGTGCGAAGGAGTACCGTGAGCTCTTCACCGACACGCCAGCAAAGCATCGTCGGGATGGACCTCCTCATTCCCCGACCCCTTCGACCGGGGACGATGCCCGTTCAGATGATGAACAGGAGGAGGACCCAGAGGAGCATGACTATGAGACCGAGCACTCCACCACCTGAGTCCGAGAACCCCTAGGGTAGGATCAGTCATGTATCCCTCATGCGAAGTCGAGTCCGTGTAATGGTTCATATGAAACCATGTGTGCTTGTTGTTTGTTTTGTTGTTTCTATTTCGATGCAAGTCATGCTTTTGCCTTAGGCAACATGTAAGCGACTCCATCGTATATCTTAATATATGTTGGTATTTCGACCTTTGTTTCAACACACTTGCACTTGACCGACCCCCTTAGGCGCGCTTTACCGTTATTGCTTATCCTCTTGTCAATACCGGTTGTTTGACTTGGCTGCTCCAAACATGATGGTGATTGCTACCCGCAATATCTCCTTCACCAACCTTGAAGCCGACAACTCAAGCCAGCAACAGGGAGCTGGTGGGGCTACTCACGCTGGAGGACACCCGGAGCAGCCACAAGGCGACATTCCCCCGCCACCACCTCCACCAAAGAACATGACCATAACTCAATTTCTCCAAGTTCTCCGAGAGGAGCGCCAGGCCAACAATGCTGCTATCCAGCAGATGTCTCAGGCCCTTGTGAACAACCAGCAGCAAGGCAGGAACGGCAATGGCCGCTCCATGCTGTCTGAGTTCATGAGGAACTCGCCCCCAACCTTCACCAAGACTGCTGAACCGTTGGATGCTGATGACTGGATCCGTACCATCGAGGACCTCCTTGCACTGGTCAATTGCAAGGAGGATCGTGAGAAGGTGCTTTATGCCTCTGACTACCTCAGAGGTACTGCCCGAGCTTGGTGGGATGGATTCAAGGTCATGCGAGGAGAACGTGTGATCACGTGGAATGACTTCAAGGAAGGATTCCGCACTGCCCATATTCCTTCTGGGATCATGGCTATCAAGAAGAGAGAATTCCGAGCGCTGAAGCAAGGAAGTGGCTCTGTGAAGGAGTACCTGCAGAAGTTCAACCTGCTGTCAAGGTATGCACCTGAAGACGTCAGCACAGAGGCTGCCAAGAAGGAACACTTCATGGAAGGACTTCAACAGGTACTGCAGTATCAGCTCATCATCTGCGACTGTCGTACCTTCTTCGACCTGGTGAACAAGGCCCTCATGCTAGAAGACAAGCATCATTCCATTGATGACACTCGCAAGCGCAAGATGATCAGCAAGGGAAGCTCAAGCAACCAGAAGCCACGCCCCTGGCAGCCAGCTCTAGCCAAGCCAACCTATCAGCCTCAGCAGGCTAGACCTCCTGCACCTCGTCGGAGCTACCAGCCTCAGCTGTACGCCAATCCCAGGCCAACCTACAACAACAACCCCAATAACAACAACGGTGGCAGAAACTTCAACAACATCCCTGGGCAAGTTGCTTGCTTTGGATGTGGCCAACCAGGACACATCTCTAGGTTGTGCCCCAACAAGAAGCCAGATGCACCGCGCCCCAATGCGCCAGCTCAAGGTCAAGCCCGTGGAGCACCACCAAGGAACCCCGCTCCCCGCAACTAGCCCAACAATGGCAAGGGTCGTGTGAATCACGTCACAGCAGAGGAAGCCCAGGAAGACCCGGACCTCATCAATTCAACCCCAGCAACAATATTGTTTGATTGTGGGGCTTCGCATTCTTTTGTCACCCAAAAGTTTGCACTAGAGAATGGTATGAAGCCTACACCCCTGGGAAGCCGTATGTTGATACAAACCCCAGGATCAGTTATGAAGTCCGGGATAGGTTGTAAGGGAGTTGAGATTAACATCAACGGGGTAGACTTCCTAGCCGACCTTATCATCCTGAAGTCAGAAGGCTTGGATGTGATCCTAGGCATGGACTGGTTAACCAAGCACCAAGGCATGCTGGACTGTGCCAAAAGGATCATCACCATGACCAATAGCTAGGGAGTGGAAGTCAAGTTTGTTCCCAACCGTGCCTCCACTCAAGCCCCTCAGGCTAACTGCCTATCAGGAGTTGAGTTGGGGCAAGTGCGAGTGGTATGTGAGTACCTGGATGTGTTTCCTGATGAGCTGCCCGGAATGCCTCCTGACCGCGACATTGAGTTCATCATTGAGCTTATGCCTAGATCAAGGCCCATCTATAAGAAGGCCTACAAGATGGGATCCAAAGAGTTGGCTGAGTTGAAGAAGCAACTAGCAAAGCAGCTCAGAAAAGGATTTATTCGCCCTAGTGCCTCTCCTTGTGGATCGCCCGTTCTATTTGTGTCAAAGAGGGACGGAACTATCAGACTTTGCATCGATTACCGTTCTCTCAATGAAGTCACGATAAAGAACAAGTACCCACTCCCCAAGATTGAAGACCTGTTTGATCAGCTGAATGGAGCCAAGGTGTTCCTGAGGCCTGGGTACTACCAGCTGAAGATCAGAACCCAAGACATTCCGAAGACGGTGTTTGTAACCCGGTATGGCTTGTATGAATACACGGTCATGTCATTCGGGTTAACTAATGCCCCTGCTTACTTCATGTACCTCATGAATAAAGTCTTCATGGAGTACTTGGACAAGTTCATTGTTGTCTTCATTGATGACATACTTGTCTTCTCCAAGTCTGAAGATGAACATGAGGAACACTTGAGATTGGTCCTAGAGAAGCTTCGAGGGCTCCAACTGTATGCCAAATTCAGCAAGTGTGAATTCTGGCTGCGTGAAGTTGGATTCTTGGGTCATGTGTTGACTGCGGAAGGATTATCGGTGGATCCTGCCAAGATTGAAGCCGTGACGGAATGGCAAGCCCCAACCACCATGAAGGAAGTCAGGAGCTTCCTCGGACTCGCGGGATATTACCGCAAGTTCGTGGAAGGGTTCTCAAGCATTGCCCGACCCATGACCCAGCTTTTGAAGAAGGACAAGAAGTTCGAATGGACAACTAAGTTCGAGGAAAGCTTCCAGGAACTCAAGAAGAGATTGACCACGACCCCAGTTTTGGCCACCCCTGATATTCACAAGGAGTTTGTGATATATTGTGATGCATCAAGGACCGGACTTGGAGGTGTTCTGATGCAAGAAGACAGAGTCGTAACATATCTATCCCAAAGCTACGACCCCATGAAGAGAACTACGCAACTCATAATCTCGAGTTGGCAGCCGTGGTTCATGCCTTGAAGACATGGTGACATTACATTCTGGGGAAACGATGGGAGATATTCACAGACCATAAGAGTCTGAAGTATATCTTCACTCAATGGGAGTTGAACATGAGGCAGCGAAGATTGTTGGAATTGATCAAGGATTACGACCTTCGTGTTCAATACCACCCCAGAAAGGCCAATGTGGTAGCAGATGCCTTGAGCAGAAAGGCTTGTTCCTTGAATGCTATGATTAAGGAAAGGCTACCCGCCCTGTATGAAGAACTTGAGAGCTTCGGCTTGGAACTGGTTGCACCAGGATTCCTCGCCAACCTCGAAGCAAAGCCTACCTTGATGGATGATATCAAGGAAGCCCAGAAGGGACACAAGAGCATTGAAGGCATCAAGTGGAAGATCAAGGCAGGCAAGGCTCCAGGATTCTCGGTGGACAAACAAGGAGTTGTATGGTTCGGGACTCGCATTTGCGTACCCAAGAAGGAAGATCTCAAGAACCTGATCTTGCAAGAAGCTCATGACACTCCCTGCTCCATCCATCCAGGAGGGACCAAGATGTATTAAGACCTCAAGGCAAGATTCTGGTGGCATGGCATGAAGCGGGAGATAGGCACGTTTGTTGCTAAGTGTGCCATATGCCAGAGAGTTAAAGCAGAGCATCAGCGACCTGCTGGACCATTGCAACCTCTCAAAGTGCCTGAATGGAAGTGGGATAAAATCGGGATGGATTTCATCACCGGTTTACCAAGGTCAAGCAAGGGACATGATTCCATTTGGGTCATTGTCGACCACCTGACCAAGGTAGCCCATTTCATTCCCGTCAAGACCACCTATGATGGTAACAAGTTAGCCAGCCTCTACATCGAGCGTATCGTGAGCCTTCACGGAGTTCCAAAGGAGATTGTGTCAGATCAAGGCACCCAATTCACCTCAAGATTCTGAAAGACGTTTCAAGAAGCTATGGGAACCAAGCTCTCCTTCAGAACTGCTTTTCACCCCCAGATCGGCGGACAAACGAAACGAGTAAATCAGATACTCGAAGATATGCTCTACGCTTGTGTTTTGGCATACGGAGCCAAGTGGGAGAATTGCCTACCCTTCGCCGAGTTCTCATACAACAACAACTATCAGTCGAGTCTTCAGATGGCACCATTTGAGGTGTTGTATGGACGCAAGTGTCGTACTCCCCTCAACTGGTCAGAAACCGGAGAAGGATTAATTTTCGGACCAAACATCCTCCACGAAGCATAAGAGCAAGTTCAACTCGTCCGAGAACGTCTAGAGGCCGCCAAATCAAGAAAGAAGAGCCACGCCGACTTTCACTGTCGGTAAGTGAACTTCTGTGTCGGTGACCATGTCTACCTTCGGGTCACGCCTCTTAAGGGAACCAAGCGCTTCCACGTCAAAGGAAAGCTCACACCAAGATACATCGGCCCCTTCAAGATCACCACTACACGTGGAGAAGTTGCCTACCAGCTGGAACTACCTCCTAAACTGTCAGATGTGCACAATGTCTTCCATGTGTCTCAACTCAGGAAGTGTCTGCAAGTTCCCAACCGCCCGACCTCTACAAGGACATCGACCATCAAGCCATCGATCTTCAGCCAGATCTCACTTATCATGAGAGGCTAGCTCGCATTTTGGATGAAGCCGAGCGCTGCACCCAGAGCCGCACCATCAAGTACTTCAAGGTCCAATGGAGCAACCACACTAAAGCTGAAGCAACCTGGGAGCATGAAGATTATCTTAGATCTGAGTTTCCTTATCTTTTCAGCGCTGAGCCTAGGAATCTCGGGGACGAGATTCTTGTAAGGGGGGAAGGTCTGTGACACCCTATGTTTGTAGCACATTGTTATGTTTGGGTTTATAAAATTTTGAGCCAACTAAAACTTTTTCTAAGTGCTTGTGCTTGTTTGCTATATTGTTTGCTTACTTGATGATTGTGTTTTATGGCACTACTAGGTTCTATTCCACTTCATATTCATCTTACATGTCCCAAAACCCTTTCCCAATGATCATGCAGTGTGAATAGTGCCCAAAACTATTTTTATCAAATATTGTTTTAACCAAAAATGATTTATTCAAATTAGGTTTCCAAAACCCCCTAAAATGAGGTTTGCACTACAAGTCCTCAAATTAGGTGGATCCTTTCTTCCCAAAAGCTTCATTTCAAACCTAATATATATATGACTTCCCAAAACCACCAAATATTATTTTTAAAGATTATTTTATATTTTATTTAAAGGCTTTTTCTTAATGCCAGAAATGGTTTTTCCTAGGGAAAAATTATTTAGATGCTTTGAAAATATTTGAGGAAAATTTAGAGAAACTCAGTGGACATATATTTTTCATATATATGAGTTTCAACACAAGGACATGATAAAATCATGGGCAAAACCCCTCAAAACCCTTTCTGTTCAGATCAACGTTTTGAAATATTTCTATAAGAAATATTCTCAATAAATTCCAAGAAAAATTCAGAAAGTCAACACTATCATATGTGATGATGTTGCAAAGTTTCATCTCAATCCAAGTTGATTTGATTCATCAAACCATTCCAAAACCATTCCTGTCCAGAATCAAATTTGAGCAACTTTACATTGTGAAGTGTTTCCCCTTGGCCCCAAACTTTGTGGGCAAGCTATAATGGCGAAATAGTGATGATACACTAAGTGGTGCATCAGGGGTAAAGGCCTAGCATCAATGGATCTACAGAAACCAGATTTTGTTGATTTCTAGGTTTTCACTAAGATACATTGTAAACTTTCTTCAATCAAGCTCAAACTTGGTTATCAAGCCTAATTCTAATCACCATTTGCCCCTGTTAAACATCATGGCAAGCAAACTCCATCTGCTAACCCGAACACAACACAAACACCTTCTGGCCATTTCTAAAAGTTACTGTTTCCACCACTTCTACTTTTCCCCTTGGTCTCAAATTTTCACCACAGCTCCACCCAGACCCCCAGCACCTCCAGGCGGAAGACCAATGGCTAGCTCCATGATTGAGGGGGCAAAAACCCCACTTGCACCCCCTGGAAAACATCTTTCTCTCCTTTCTCACTTCCCTCTCTCACTCCTGGTTATTGCAGAGCATCCAAGGCTCTTCCCACTTTCTTTATTACCCCTTCAGCTGCGGGACACAGGTGGACACGCCAGAGCGCGTCAAAAGCTCTAGCATGCCGACCAAAGTCGCTCTTTGGAGCGCGCAGCCACGCTCCAGAGGGTTGACCTCCCTCTCCTGCCCATACCCGACCACCTCGGGCCTTCCCCTCACGCCAGTCGATGCACCTCGGCATCCGCAACACGCCAGGGCAACGACCCCTTATCTCCCCTCTCTCTCCTCTCCTCCCTCGCACGCGCACGGCACCGCCTGAACCGGCCAGTGGTCGCGCTCGCATGCGCGACGCCGTTGGCCCCCCTCTGCCTGTCCACGCTCTCCAGGGCATCCCCCGTGGGCCCCCAGCCCTACCGTCGCCCCCTCCTTTCCCTGTCGTGGCTCGACGGTGAGCGCCCAAGCTCTCCCGCGCTCGCCACTCCCCCTGCCTCCGCCTCGCCTATTTAAAGGGGACCCGAGCACCCCTCTATCTTTCCTTGGCCTCCTTCTACTCCCAATTTCCCCCCTAAGCCACCCTAGAGACCGCCCGGAGCCCCTGTGCTCGGGATCGACCGAGGCACCACCGCGTTGGGGCTTCGTCGATCTCAGGCTACCGGCCCACTCTGGCTTCCCTTTCTCCTCCTTCGAGCCCTGAGTGAGCTCCTGCATCCTTCCCCATTCCTCCCCGACCGGTTTGCTATTAGGAGCAACGCCGGCGACCCCCTCCCGAATTTCCTCCGCCGTAGCCACCTCCCCACCGGCAACTCCGGCCACCTCCGGCCACCCTTCCACCTCTAGAGGACCAGCGGGTCGACGCCAAGCCCGTTCCCGCCTCCAGATCCCTTCACCGTGCCTCCCCTTCCTGCCGGTGAGCTCTCCCCCTCCTCATCTCGAGGTGGGAGAAGGACCCGACAGGTGGGGCCCACCTGTCGGCCTCTCTTCCTCCCTCCTGTGCTCTCTCTCTTCCCCCTCGCGTCGCTGACGACTGGGCCCTGCGCGTCAGGTTTGAACCTGACCGCGCGCGAGGCCGGCTGGCTCGCCAGCTGGGCCAGCCCAGCCTCTGGCCGCCTCTGGCCCAGGTCCCAGTGGCCTTTTTCTTTCCTTTTCTTTTTCTGTTTTCTGTGGACTTTGTAAAAATCCCACAGACTTATATATTTATCGAATGACAATATTTCTTCCACCAAAAATCTTAGAATATTCTATAGAATTAAATAGTGCCATTTATAAAAATGTTTGGAAATAATTTTAGTATTGTTTTATTTAAAAACCACTATTTGGGCACCTTTTTGCCTCTGTTATTTAATTTCTAAAATGTTTTTCACGTCAAAACTCTAGCAGAATATTTTTAGTATGAGATTTAATATTTATCAGAGTAGGTTAACATTTTTGGTAGTAGATTGTGTGCTCTGTTTTGTGTGATTGCATATTTTTATCGCTTTATTTCGTGACGATAGATTGTGCGGTTGATGAAGAAGTTGGACCCGAAGACTTCGAAGACCCCGGAGACTTTGTTGAGCCAGGCAAGCAGCCTTTTAACCATGTTAAGAAACTTTTCATGCATGTCATATAGCACTTGTTGATTCAATGAAATGATCATGATGAGGTGTTCCCCCTTCGGTGGTATACCTCCGTTACCTTTACCGTTGAGACTTGCAATGTGCATGACCCTACCACCTTATGAGGGTTGTGCAGGTGGGAGTAGTTTGGTTGCTAATAGATGCTATGCAAATGGGATGGGACTTATGCATAGTGGTGGCAAGAAAGAAATGATTTCAAAGACTCTTTCGAAAACCCCGTCGAGTGCCACTAATGCCCGAGGGAGATGATGATGAGTTGGGTAACCACTTGAGAAAGAAGTGGTGTGCCGGAGCAAGTGAGTATGTGTTTTCGAAAATGGAGAGTTCTAAGGTCTGCTGACCGTCCCAACATTACATGCGCAACCACGATACTCCTTACGGGACAGGGATTTGTTGATTACCTTGGTGGGTACCGGTAAGGAGCCCACATTACTAGTGGCGGGAGTGGCGTGGTCACTCTCGATATGAGGTCGTACCGGTATGTATGATCATGCACTGTCTTCACAGGCACCGGGCACACCGTTGGTCCCCTCATGGATGATACGATTAGAGCGAGACTCGTGTGATGTACATCATGAGGAATGGGTACCAATCGAGTGGACTCTTTGTTTAGTATCGCTAGGGGAAAGGCATTGTTCGGGTGCTTACCTCGGGTATGTTATATACCGCGAGTCGTGGATGACACGGAAGTTCCCTGAGTCTTGTGGGTAAAGTGTGCAACCTCTACAGAGTGTAAAACTATTCGAATAGACGCATCCGCGGTCATGGACAGTTGGAGGTTCTTCTTAGACTACGTTCGGATGTTTTCATAAACCTTGGTGTGACTATGGGTGTGGTAGTGACAAGAGGTCACATGATCTAAGTCTGATGACTTAGCGTGAGGATTGAACTAAGTCCAGTGACTTAGGTGAACATGAGATATTCAACCGATACTTATGAAGGTATCTGTAATTTGTTCACATGGATACCTACTAGTTGTTGATGCATGCTCACTAGTTACTTGATCATGTCATTTGCATACAAAATTAGCTTTCCGAAAATTTACCTACTTAGTGCTATACCATGCATCATCATTACCTTGTTCCACAACTTGGGTTGCTTGCGAGTACATTCAAAGTACTCATTGGCTTGCCACTGGTTATTTAATTGGCCAGGCATGGAAGAACAGGAGTATGTTGAAGAGTTCGTTGGAGACGAACATGCGAACTAGGACGCTTCCCAGTCAGAATGCCTGTAGGTTAAGGCAGACGACACGGGTTTATGCTTTCGACCAAGATTTTGCTGCTTGTTCTAGTTAAGTGTTTGGCCCGTATGGCCCTATCTATGTAAGACTAAGACCCTCGGGGTCAGTATTTGTGTAAGACGATAAGTATGGATGTAAGACTATTATTATTCAGCTTCTGTGTGTTCAGTGAGCATTGATCTCTGGGATCACTGTACACGTTCATTCGGTGATTGCGACTTATGAGTTGGGGTCCCCACACTACCGCTTAGCGATAAAGTAAAGCATTACATAGCGCTTAAAGATTGACACGCAGGTCATACAATAATCAAAGACAACCCTATGGCTCGCACCGGTTGCCGTACTCATTGACATGCAAGTCATGATATTCTATACAAAACATGATCATCTCATACATCACATATATGATATCATGTGATTGGCCATATTACATCACAACATACCCTGCAAAAACAAGTTAGACGTCCTCTAATTGTTGTTGCATGTTTTACGTGGCTGCTATGGGTATCTAGCAAGAACGATTCTTACCTACGCAAAACCACAACGGTGATATGAAGATTGCTTTTCAACCTTCTACAAGGACCGCCTTAATCAAATCCGATCCAACTAAAGTGGGAGAGACAGACACCCATCAGCCATCTTTATGCGACAAAGTCACATGTCAGTCGATGGAACACGGTCTCTCGTAAGCTTACGAGTAAAGTCGGTCCGAGCCGCTTCATCCCACAATACCGCTGAACCAAGAAAAGACTAAGTAAGGAAGCAACTTGAATATCAACACCCACAAACTCTTTTGTGTTCTACTCAAAATCTCATCTACGCATAGACCTAGCTCATGATACCACTATTGGGGAACGTTGCATGGGAAACAAAATTTTCCTACGCCTCACCAAGATCAATCTAGGAGATGAGCATATATGAGAGGAGAGATTGGATGCACCTACCCTTGTAGATCGCTAAGCTGAAGCGTTAAAGAACACGATTGATGTAGTCGTACGTCTCTGCGATCCAAATCGCAAGCCGGCCCACGAACTCCTGATCAAGTGCCGAACGAACGACACCTCCACATTCAGCACATGTGCAGCTCGATGAAGATCTCCGCCTTGTTGATCTGTAAAGAGGGAGTGGAGAGGTAGATGGGTTCACCGGCAGCACGACGGCGTGGCGGCGGTGGTGGTGGAGCTGATCCGACAGAGCTTTGCTAAGCGTCGCCGAATCAATCTACTAGAGGAGAGGCTATCGGATAGGAAGGAAGGGTTGCGTCGTGGCTTAGGGTGTGGCCGCCCTCCTCCCTCTCACATATATACAGGGGGAGGGGTGGTGCTCCCAAACACCTAGGGTTTCTTCCTTGGGGCGATGACCAAGGGTGGAGGCGCCCTAGGGTGGCTTGCACCCAAGTAAGGTGGCGCCAACCCTAGGGTTGGCCCTCCCACCAACCCCCCAGCCGCATGGGCCTTGTGGGAGGGGTGGCCAGCTCACCAGGGGCTGGTGTGTCCTCTCTCATAGCCCATGTATCCCTTTGGGGCTGGTGGCCCCTTACGGTGGACCCCCGGGACCCTCTCGGCACCCCCGGTACGTTACCGGTGACGCCCGAACTTTTCCCAGTAACCAACACAGAACATCCTATATATGAATCTTCACCTCTGGACCATCTCGGAGCTCCTCATCATGTCCGGGATCTCATCCGGGACTCCGAATAACCTTCCGTCACCAACACACATAACTCATCTATACCGAAACGTCACCGAACCTTAAGTGCAGACCCTGCGGGTTCATGAACTATGGAGACATGACCAAGACACCTCTACGGTCAATAACCAACAACGGGATCTAGATGCCCATGTTGGTTACCACATGTTCTACGAAGATCTTTATCGGTTGAACCTCTATGTCAAGGATTCAGACAATCCCTTATGTTGTTCCCATTGTTCATCGATATGTTACTTGCCCAAGATTCGATCGTTGGTATCTCTATACCTAGTTGAATCTCGTTACCAGCAAGTATCTTTACTAATTCCATAATACAAGATGCCGTGACTAAAACTTAGTCACATTGCTTGCAAGGCTTGTTGTGATGTTGTATTACCGAGTGGGCCCTGAGATACCTCTTCGTCACACGGAGTAACAAATCCCAGTATTTATCCATGCCAACTCAACAGACACCCTCAGAGATACCTGTAGAGAACCTTTATAGTCACCTAGTTACATTGCGATGTTTGATACACACAAGGCACTCCTCCGGTGTCAGTGAGTTGCATAATCTCATTGTCATAGGAACAGGTACTTGACATGTATAAAACAGTAGCAATAAACTGACATGATCATATGCTACGTTCAAAGTTTGGCTCTTTTCCATCACATAATTCTCATATTGATGTGATCCCAATATCAAATGACATCTCATGTCCATGGCCAAGAAACCTTAACCATCTTTGATCAACGAGCCAGCCTGCTAGAGGCATATTAGGGACACAATGTTTGTCTATATGCCCACACATGTATTTAGTTTCCAATCAAGGCAATTATAGCATGGACAATAAATATTATCATGAACAAGGAAATATAATAATAAACACTTTATTTATTGCCTCTAGGGCATATTTCCAACACATGCCGCGCCCCGAAGAAGGAGATCAAAGGCGCAAGATGTGGCCATATCATGTCACTTTATGATTTGCATGTGATGTTTATCATGTTTTTACATCTTATTAGCTTAGAACGACGGTATCATAAATAAGATGATCCCTCACTAAAACTTCAAGAAATGTGTTCCCCCTAAGTGTGCACCGTTGTGAAGGATCATTGTTTCGAAGCACCACGTGATGATCGGGTGTGATAGATTCTAATGTTCGCATACAATGGGTGTAAGCCAGATTTGCACACGCGAAACACGTAGGTTGACTTGACGAGCCTAGCATGTACAAACATGGCCTCAGAACGCGAGAGACCGAAAGGTCGAACATGAGTCGTATAATAGATGCGATCAACATGGAGATATTCACCATTGATGACTAGTCCGTCTCACGTGATGATCGGATGCGGCCTACTCTATATGGATCATGTATCACTTAGATGACTAGAGGGATGTCTATCCGAGTGGGAGTTCATTAAATAATTTGATTAGATGAACTTAATTATCATGAACTTAGTCTAAAAGTGTCTTTGCAAATTATGTTGTAGATAGCTCGCGATGTAGCTCCCCTGTTTTATTGATACGTTCCTAGAGAAAAGCAAGTTGAAAGATGATGGTAGCAATAATGCAGACTGGATCCGTGATCTGAGGATTGTCCTCATTGCTGCACAAAAGGCTTATGTCCTTGATGCACTGCTCGGTGCACCACCCCCTCTAGCATCGTCTGTGGATGTTGTGAACATCTGACATGCACATTTTGATGACTACTTGATAGTTCAGTGCGTCATGCATTACAGCTTAGAATTGAGGCTCCAAAACATTTTGAACGTCATAGAACATATGAGATGTCCTAAGAGATGAAATTGGGATCTCAGGCTCATGCCTGTGTTGAGAGGTATGAGACCTCCAACAAGATTCTTTGCCTGCAAGATGAAGGAGAATAGCTCAATCGGTGAGCATGTGCTTAGATTGTCTGGGTACTACAATCTCTTGAATCAAGTGGGAGTTGATCTTCCAGATAAGATAGTGATTGATATAGTTCTCCAAGTGATTGTCACTAAGCTACTAGAGCTTCATGATGAACTATAAAATGCTAGGGATGGAAATAATGATCCCTGGGCTATTCGTGATGTTTGACACCGCGAAGGTAGAAATCAAGAAGGAGCATCAGTGTTGATGGTTAGTAAAACCACTAGTTTCACAAAGGGCAAGGGCAAGAAGGGAAACTTCATGGATGGCAAGCCAGTTGCTGCTCCAGTGAGGAAGCCCAAGGTTGAACCCAAAACCTGAGACTAAGTGCTTCTATTATGTGGAGAGCGGTCCCTAAAACGGAACAACCCTAGATACTTGGCATATAAGAAGGCTGGCAACAACGACAAAAGTATATTTGATATACATATTATTAATGTGTACCTTGCTAAAACTCCTAGTAGCACTTGGGTATTATATACCAGTTCAGTTGCTAAATGTTGGTAACTCGAAATAAAAGCTACGGAATAAAGGGAGGCTAGCTAAGGGTGAGGTGACGATGTGTGTTGGAAGTGTTTCCAAGGTTGATGGGATCACCATCGCACTCTCTCTACCTTCGGGATTAGTGATAAACCTAAATAAATGTTATTTAGTGTTTGCGTTGAGCATGAACGTGATTAGATTGTGTTTATTGCAATACAGTTATTCATTTAATAATGCTTATTCTGTTTACATGAATAATGCCTTCAATGGTCATGCACCCAATGGGAATGGTTTATTGAATCTTGATCGTAGTAATACACATGTTCATAACATTGGTACCAAAAGATACAAAGTTAATAATGATAGTACCACATACTTGTGGCACTGCCGCCAAATGTCATATTGGTATAAATCGCATGAAGAAACTCCATGTTGATGGATCTTTGGACTCATTCGATTTCGAATCGGTTGAGACATGTGGACCATGCCTCATGGGCAAGATGACTAAAGACCCCGTTTTTGGTATGATGGAGTGGGCTAGTAACTTATTGGAAATAATACATGTTGATGTATGCGGTCCAATGAGTGTTGTAGCGTGCGGTGATTATCATTATTTTCTTATGTTCACTGATGATTTGAGTAGATATGGGTATAGTTACTTAATGAAACCCAAGTTTGAAATGTTTGAAAAATTCAAGCAAATTCAGATTGAAGTTTGAGATCATCGTGGCAAGAAGATAAAAATGTATACGCTATGATCGTGGAGGTGAGTATCTGAGTTACGAGTTTGGTACACAACTTAAGACAATGTGGAAGTTGTTTCACAACTCACGCCACCTGGAACACCATAGTGTGATGGTGTGTCCGAATGTCGTAGTCGTGCTCCATTGGATATGGCACAAACTATGATGTTTCTTATTGATTTACCACTATCATTTTAGGGTTATGCATCAGAGACAACTACATTCACTTTAAATAGGACACCATCTAAATCCGTTGAGATGACACCGTATGAATTTTGGTTTGGTTGAAACCTAAACTGTCATTTCTTAATGCTTGGGGCTACGACACTTATGTGAAAAAAGGGTTTTCACCTAATGAGCTCAAACCCAAAGCGGACAAATGCAACTTCATAGGATACCCTAAGAACAGTTGGGTATACCTTGTATCTCAGATGCGAGTGCAAAGTGTTTGTTGCTAAAACCAGGTCCTTTCTCGCGAAAGAGTTTCTCTCAAAAGAATTAAGTGGGAGGAAGATAGAACATGATGAGGTTTTTGAACCTTTGTTTCAACCAGAGAGTAGCATAGCACACAAAGATGTTTCTGTGGAGCCTACGTCAGTTGAAGAGGAAGTTAATGATGATTATCATGAAGCTTTGGGTCAAGTTACTATCGAACCCCGTAGGTCAACAAGGATGCGTACTGCTCCAGTGGTACGACAACCCTATCTTGGAGGTCATGTTGTTGGACAACGATGAACCTACGAACTATGGAGAAGCGATGGTGGGCCCAGATTCCAACAAATGGCTAGGAGCCATGAAATCCAAGACAGGATCCATGTATGAAAACCAAGTATGGACTTTGGGAGACTTGCCCGTTGAACGGTAGGTCGTTGAGTACAAATGGACCTTTAAGATGAAGACGAACGCTGATGGTGAATGTCACCATTTATAAAGCTTGACTTGTCGCAAACAAGTTTCTGTCAAGTTCAAGGAGTTGACTGCGATGAGATTTTCTCACCCGTAGTGATGCTAAAAGTCTGTTGAAATTATGTTAGCAGTTGCTGCATTTTTAGTTTATGAGATGTGCCAGATGGATGTCAAAACATACTTTACTTAACAGTTTCCGTGATGAAAAGGTGTATGTGATACAACCGGAAAGTTTTGTCGATCCTAAGGATGTTAAAAGGTATGCAAGCTCCAGCAATCCTTCTATGGACTGGAGCAAGCATCTCGGAGTTGGAATATACGCTTTGATGAGGTGATCAAAGTTTTTGGGTCTATACAAAGTTTATGAGAAACTTGTATTTACAATAAAGTGAGTGGGAGCACTATAGAATTTCTAATAAGTATATGTGGATGACATATTGTTGATCGAAAATGATGTAGAATTTATGGAAAGCATAAAGGGTTGTTTGAAAAGGAGTTTTTCAACGGAAAACATGAAAAGAAGCTACTTAAATGTTGGGCATCGGGATCTATAGAGATAGATCAAGACGTGTGATAAAACTTTCAATGAGTACATACCTTGACAAAATTTTGAAAGAGTTCAAAACGGATCAGTTAAAGAAAGAGTTCTTGCCTGATTTCTAAGGTGTGTAGTTGAGTAATACTCAAAGCTCGACCACTACAGAAGAAAGAGAAAGGACAAAGGTCGCCCCCTATGCCTCCATAGGCTCTGTATAGTATGCCATGCTGTGTACCGCACCTAGTGTGTGCCTTGCCATGAGTCTGTCAAGGGGTACAAGAGTGGTCCACGAGTGGATCACTGGATAGCAGTCAAGATTATCCTTAGTAACTAGAGGACTATGGAAATATTTCTTGATTATGGAGGTGATAAAGGGTTCATCGTAAAGGGTTACGTCGATGCAAGCTTTGACACCTATCCGGACGACTCTGAATAGCAGTCAGGATACGTATAGTGGAGTAACCATTTGGAATAGCTCCAAGTGGAGCGTGGTAGCATCTGCAGTATGACATATAGCTTTGCAAAGTACACAAGGATCAGAGTGTTACAAACCCGTTGACTAAAACCTCTTTCACAAGCAAGACATGATCAAAACCCAGAACTCACTGGGTGCTAATCACATGATGATTTAAGTATTAATCACATTGTGATGTAAGTGTTAATCACATGGTGATGTGAGCTAGATTATTGACTCTAGTGCAAGTGGGAGACTGTTGGAAATATGCCCTAGAGGCAATAATAAAATGGTTATTATTATATTTCCCTGTTCATGATAATTGTCTATTGTTCATGCTATAACTGTATTAACCGGAAACTGTAATACATGTGTGAATACATAGACCACACCATGTCCCTAGTGAGCCTCTAGTTGACTAGCTCGTTGATCAATAGATGGTCATGGTTTTCTGACCATGGACATTGGATGTCGTTGATAATGGGATCACATCATTAGGAGAATGATGTGATGGACAAGACCCAATCCTAAGCATAGCACAAGATCGTGTAGGTCGTCCGCTAGAGCTTTTCTAATGTCAAGTATCATTTCCTTAGACCATGAGATTATGCAACTCCTGGATACCTTAGGAATGCTTTGGGTGTATCAAATGTCACAACGTAACTGGGTGACTATAAAGGTGCACTACAGGTGTCTTCGAAAGTGTCTGTTGGGTTGGCATGAATCGAGACTGGGATTTGTCACTTCGTGTGACGGAGAGGTATCTCTGGGCCCACTCGGTAATACATCATCATAATGAGCTCAATGTGACTAAGGAGTTAGTCACGGGATCATGTGTTATGGAATGAGTAAAGAGACTTGCCGGTAATGAGATTGAACAAGATATAGGGATACCGACGATCGAATCTCGGGCAAGTAACATACCGATGGACAAAGGGAATTGTATACGGGATTAATTGAATCCCCAAAATCGTGGTTCATCCAATGAGATCATCATGGAACATGTGGGAGATAATATGGGTATCCAAATCTCGCTATTGGTTATTGGCCGGAGAGGTGTCTCGGTCATGTCTGCATGGTTCCCAAACCCGTAGGGTCTACACACTTAAGGTTCAGTGACGCTAGAGTTGTAATGGGAATTGTATGTGGTTAACAAAAGCTGTTCGAAGTCCCGGATGAGATCCTGGACGTCACGAGGAGTTCCAAAATGGTCCGGAGCTAAAGATTTATATATGGGAAGTCCTACTTTTGCCACTGGAAAATGTTCGGGATTTTTTGGTATTGTATCGGGAAGGTTCTAGAAGGTTCCGAAGTGGGGCCCGCATGCATAGGGGGACCCACATGAACGTGGGTAGGTGGGGAAAGGCTCCACACCCCTGGTCAAGGCACGCCATGATCTCCCCTTAGAAGGAATAAGATCATATCCCGAAGGGATAAGATCAAGATCCCCAAAAAGGGGGGATAACAATCGGTGGGGAAGGGAAAGGATGGGATTTCTTTCCTCCCACCTTTGCCAACGCCCCAATGGACTTGGTGGTATCAGAGCATTGGTATCTATTGCTTCGGTTTAATCACCGAGGAGGAAGATGGATGTGTCTAGTATAGGGAGTTTCAGTTGTAGAGTGCCCATTCTTGATGGAGAATACTATAGTCAATGGAAGTCTTTGATGCTTGAGTTGTTTAATGAATTTCAATTGAGCAAATATGTTATGTGCCCCTATGAGCCTCCTATTGATGAATTGCATCCCACACACGAAGAGGAAATCAACATGCTTGGTAACCTAAGAACTGTCAATCTTATCGTTAGAGGTTTACCAAGATTTGTACTCTCTCAAATGAAGAACTTTGCATGTGCATATACCTTATGGACTAATTTGGAGAAACGATATCCAAATCTTTCCTTAGGGAATCTATATGAAATTCTTCATAAAGCCATTGCTTTTCACAAAATGAAGCCTAGTGATCCAAACTTTGATAAATGCCTATTTGAACTTCGTGATCTTATGCGTGCTAAAGGAGATGTTACCACTATCAACAACATTATCTTTGAAGCCATTCACACTCATAAACTTGAAAATTGTCATGATCACTATTCTAACGAATCTCTTGTTTATGACGAGGATTTCCCACTTGATGATGACAATGTGGAACATGGCTATTATGAATAAGATGTGTTGTTTGACATCGAGCATGAGAAGATCATGAAGAATCTGAGTCTTATGGCAAACCTTAAGGATTACATGTCCGGAGGAAAAGAGTGGATTCTCGACAGCGGATGTACGGATCATATGACTGGTAATAAAGACATGTTCCAAGAGATCACGCCTAATCAAGGTCCTCGACGATACGTGACTTTTGGAGACAACTCTAAGGATAAGGTACTTGGCCTTGGTAAGGTGGCCATATCCCATGCTAGTTCTATACAAAATGTTATGCTTGTCGAATCTCTTGGTCACAATCTTCTTTCTGTGTCTAGACTTGCTGATTTCGATTTCAATGTTCTATTCAGAAAAGTAGATTGCCAAGTGTTTCGTCAAGATAATCATAAAATTGTCTTTACCGGTATCCGTAGAGGTGATCTATACATTGTCGATTTCACTAAAAGATCCAAACCTCGCACTTGTTTAATTGCTAAATATTCTAAAGGGTGGCTTTGGCATAGAAGATTAGGACATGTTGGTATGCGTAATTTAGACAAACTTATCAAAGGTGATCATATACTTGGTGTTAAAGATGTTATATTTGACAAAGATAGACTTTGTAGTGCTTGTCAAGCTGGAAAGCAAGTAGGTGGAAGTCATCCTGTTAAGAATATCATGACTACTAGGAGACCACTCGAGTTACTTCACATGGATCTCTTCGGTCCCAATGCTTACAAGAGTCATGGTGGAAATTCCTATGGTCTAGTTATAGTTGATGATTTTTCAAGATTTACGGGGGTCTTCTTTCTTGATGATAAGTCGCGGGTTCAAAAGATCTTCAAGAATTGCGCTCGCAAAGCGCAAAATCAGTTTGAAGTGAAGATCAAGAAGGTTCAGAGCGATAACGGATCTGAGTTCAAGAACACCCATGTGGATACCTTTCTTGACGAAGAAGGTGTCTCACATGAGTTCTCGGCTACGTACACACCTCAACAAAATGGAGTTGTTGAGAGGAAGAACTGAACACTCATTGAGATGGCAAGAACGATGCTTGACGAATACAAGACGCCAAAGCACTTTTGGGCAGAAGCCGTGGAAACAACATGTCATGCCACAAACCGACTCTACTTGCACAAGCTTCTCGGTAAAACGGCATACGAGCTACTCACCGGTAATAAACCCCAAGTTGGATACTTTCAGGTATTCGGCTCTAAGTGCTACATTCTTGATAAGCATCATTGTACTAAATTTGCTCCTAAATCTCATGAAGGTTTCCTACTTGGTTATGGATCGAACTCTCACACTTACTGTGTCTACAACAACTTCACTCAAAAAGTTGAAGAGACGGTAGATGTGAAGTTCGATGAATCTAATGGTTTGCAAGTCGAACAATTGACAAATGATGTAGGTAATAAGAACCCTTCGGAAGCTATCCTAGATTTACCCATTGGCAAGATTCGTCCCATGGAGGTGAAGGAAAGTACTTCATCAACTCAAGTGGAAGCCCCTACCTCACGACAAGGTGAACCACAACATGAGATGGAGGCATCCACAAGCGGTACACGGCAAGATGATGAAGAGGAGGAAGTACATCATGAAGATCCACCACAACCTCCTTCACCACCACCTCAAGGGAACGACACCTTCAACAACAATGAAGATGAAGGGGATGATGATGAAGAAGAAGCTCCATCAACCAACAATCGGAAGCTGACCCGAGTTCGAGCACAACTGACCAAGAACCATCCCCTAAATCAAATCTTTGGTGATATACAAACAAGGAGAATCACTCGCTCTAAAACTCGTCTAGCAAACTTCTGTGAGCATTATTGTTTCATTTCTAGGATTGAGCCTTTGAAGGTAGAACAGGCTCTTGAAGATGCGGATTGGGTGAACACTATGCATGAAGAGCTTCACAACTTCGAAAGGAACAAAGTGTGGACACTCGTGGAGAAGCCCGAGGATGAACACAACATCATCAGAACCAAATGTTTTTTTTGAAACAAGCAAGATGAAGACGGTCAAGTCATGCACAACAAGGCTCGCCTCATAGCTCAAGGATATATGCAAGTCGAAGGTATGGACTATGGTGAGACCTACGCCCTTGTCACTAGACTTGAAGCTATTCGCATTCTTCTTGCTTATGCCAGCCACCATGATATCACGCTTTATCAGGATATTGAAAAGTGCATTTTTAAATGGTGAGATTGAAGAAGAGGTTTATGTTAAGCAACCACCTATCTTTGTTAATCCTAAGAAACCTAATCATGTTTACAAGCTTCGTAAAGCTCCTTATGGACTTAAGCAAGCCCCTCGTGCTTGGTACAAATGTTTAACAAAGTTTCTTATCGAAAAAGGTTTTGAAATTGGTAAAATTGATGCAACCTTATTCACTAAGAGAGTTAATGGTGAACTATTTGTGTGCCAAATTTATGTGGATGATATTATCTTTGGTTCCACTAACCCTCAATTTAGTGAAAGGTTTGGAAGGTTGATGTCTAAGAAGTATGAGATGTCTATGATGTGTGAGCTGAAATTCTTTCTTGGGTTGTGAAAGTGCGTTATATCGGCTAGAGGGGGGTGAATAGATGATTTTTACAAATTCATCACTTGAGGAATTTCAACTTTGAGGAATTTGAAATGTGATGAATAACTAGCAGCGAAATAAGTACTCATGTGCATGAGGAGCATAGTATCAGCTTAGTCATCATGATGAAATGAAACATGCACGAATAGTGAGTAGCGTGATACAGGATAAGCAGTGATGAACAAGGTAACTTGAAGAATTTGAGGTGAGGAATTTGTGAAAGTCTTCAGTCAAATTCTTCAAACTGTAACAATCAATTTCATCAACAAATATATGAGGAATAGAGGGGTTGAGGAAATAGAACCAGTTAGCTTGACAAAGACAATGGTTTGATGACCCAGTTCCAACTGCTGTGACAGTCGTACGTCTGGTTTGGAGCAGCCTGGTATTTAAACTAGAGGACACACAGTCCCAGGACACACAGTCCTTACCATATTCTCCTTGAGCTAAGGTCACACAGTCCTCGCCCAACACTCGTGGTAAGTCTTCAAGGTAGACTTCCAAAACCCTCACAAACTGGTCACCCGGCGATCCACAATTTACTGTTGGATGCTCTAGACCAAGGTCACTTCGTGGTCCCCAATTGACTACAGGAGCACTAGACCATGACGCCTAACCGTCTGGAGGATACACAGTCCTTAAAGGTAACAAGCGTCGGTTCCACACAGGAATTTCTTCAGTGATGCTCAATCACTATGGGTTTTATGGTTTGGTTGTGGGTTTTTCCTCACTGATGATTTTCTCTCAAAGTCCTCAGAGGATGGGTTGCTCTCAAATGACAAGTGTCAGTTCTTTCTCAGAGCAGCCAATCGGCTAGTGGTTGTGGGGGTCGGCTATGTATAGCCAGGGTGCAACTTGACATGATAAGACATAAATGCCCCCCATGATATGACTGTTATGTGGATAAGAACAATTGGGGACAGCTGGCGCTAAGCACATCAACGGTCGGAATTTTGAACTATGAAAGTCCTCAGCTTATCATGATCCTCACTTGTAGGCAATTCGCACTGGCGAAATCCTAACTCCTCAGTCAGAACAATTTCCTCAGACACCAGAAGACCTTCATCTCTGTCACTGAAAAACTTGTCTGAACTATAAGAGATTTCCAAAGGCTTCACTCGAAGAATTTTATGGGTTGAGGATTTTGGAGTTGAGCATCAGTTGTAAATTTTCCTTAGTATTACCTCGACCCCCTTTAACAGTACAGTGTTTCCTATGACTCAAATAAAGGAAAAGAAACTACGAAAACAAAAGTCTTCACGCTTCATATTCCTCATTCATATCTTCAAGGTCACACCAACTTCTTCATTTGCAAAGTCTTCACAAAGTCTTCACCAAAGTCTTCAGAAAGTCTTCAACAAAGTCTTCACTTGAAGACATACATTTTTAGGGGTCGATAGTCTCCGAATATATCAAACTCCTCATCGACTTATAGAGCCTGTGTACACTCACAAACACATTAGTGGCTTAACCTATAAGTCTTCAATACACCAAAATCACTAAGGGGCACTAGATGCACTAACAATCTCCCCCTTTTTGGTGATTGATGACAAATAGGTTAAGTTTTCAACGAGGATAAACATATGAAGTGAAAGTACAGATTTTGAGGAATTTTATTGCAAGATATAGAAGAACTCCCCCTGAAGATGTGCATATTTGAGGAATTTGATTTGGACTGCAAATGCACATGGCAGGTTGAAAGCATGGAGAACTCCCTCTATATCTTGTAATTCATACACGCATTTGAATATATGAAATGAAGAATTTGAAATGCGTGAGGAAAATGGTGTCTGACGAAATTCAACATGCATGCATTAAGGTGTTTGAGGAAATAAACATGCGAGGAAATAGTTCAAAAGTGTCAGACCACCATCGGACTTAAGGGTACAACTCAATAACCAAAAACTTCAGAAGAGCATGAGTTGTAACTTAAACAAAAATAGCCCATATATGTAGACCCGCTTGAAGACTAATTCAAATTTTCTCCCCCTTTCTCATCGAGGACCAAAAGGGAAGAAAAAATTATGACTAACGCCCCATGAGAAATTTCATCTTGTTGGTGAAGAAGGAGCGCCCCTGTTGTCGGGGTCGATTGTTGATGCAGGTCCAATAGTAGTATCGTCAATGTCTTCATCTTCATCGCGCTCGCGAGATGAAGAATAGGAGCTGGTGACCATCAGAGGAACTTGGACTTTCTTGAACTTCTTCTGAGGACAGCGAGCGAAGTCAGGATATTATTCAAAGTTTAGCTCACCCAATTCTTCAGAAGACATAATATGATTTAGCATAGCCCAAGAGCGCTTGAGGTTTTCATGAGCATAGTAGTGGTTCCTCTTGACAGTGTTCTGTGTCACAGTCATATTCTATGCAATATACCCAAGTTGACACTTGACCCACTTGTGGTTTCGATCGACCTTCTGATGAAGACTTAAGAGAAGCTCACAATCAGTCATCACACAAGGAGCAGTTGCATGAGGCTTTTGTGCAGAGGTTTTGGCAGAGGAGTCCTGTGTGGTAGAGTCATCATTGGTGGAGTAGGATGTTGCTTGACGAAACTGACCATCCAATGGACGAGTGCCTGGATCAATTACATCCTTGCCTTTTCCTTCATCAATTGTGTTTTTGAGAACTTCAATGGGGGGTAGAAAACTGAAATGATTCTGGAAGTCAGCCTTAAAGTGAATTGAAGACTTTGTTCTGATGAAATGCATAATCCAGGGAGCAAAGGGCTTCAACTCAAATGGTGACATAGCAGCATCGGCCAGAGTCCTCATGAAGAAATAGTGAAAGTTGATGGGAATCCCATGAATGATGTTGAAAAGCATATTCTTCATGAGTCCTTCCACTTCTTCTTCTTCAGAGTTGTGGCCCTTCTGAGGACATAGGGTATGAGTGAGTATGCGATAGACTGTTCTTGGTACATATAGCAAATCCTTCACAAGAAAGGTTGTCCTTTGAGGCTTTCCAGGCGCTAATTTCTTCATCATCACATTCATCATGTGATTCGGTAGTGGTGGATCATTGAACAGGCAGCGGGCTTCATCTGAAGGAATTGGAACTGGGACAGACTGAAGCAATTCAGAAGAGCTTGCAGTGAAATGATTTGTTTCGGTCAGCCAGTCCAAGACCCAAGAGTTGATGTCTGAGGAATTTACACTAATGTATAGAGTGGCATAGAATTGAAGAATCAACTCCTTGTTCCAGTCATAGACATCTAAACAGAAGGGAAGAAGCCCAGCATCATGAAGAACTTGGAGCACCGGCGTGAATGATGGAATAGACTCCATGTCCACATGAGGAATATTATGGTGCTCGAAGATTTTCTTCTTGTCACATAGAACAGAGGCATGGTAGTTCATTTGCGTAGGAGTCCAGAACCTTGTGCGACTAGTCCGAGCAGAATCATATGGATTTAGTCCTGTGAAGAACATGTGTTCATTGAAGAAATTTGTCCTAAGGAATTTGGGGCGGACCGAACCTTTGAATGGCATTCTTTGCTTAGGTTGAAGATTTGGTCGACTGCGCCCCTTGATCTCAGTTGGTATGGGAGAAACAGCAGACTGAGTGATTTGTAGAATAGGTTCCTCAGTAGTGGCCGGAGCATCAATTTCCTCAGCTATTGCAGCTGGAATTTCTTCAGAGTCTGGAAGGTACAGGTGTTCAGAATCTTCAGGTATTTCCTCAGTTTGTGCAGGTGACTGAGGAATCAGCATGAGAGGAGTTGCCACAGGTGAGTTGGGATGTGCAGATTCCCAATATTCATCATTGATGACTAGAGTATTGTCACCAATGTCAACTTTTTCATCAGTTTCTTCAGCGCCAGCAGTTAGCAGAAGCTGGGGCGATGATACCTTGGGAGTTGATGCAGTGTCATCAATGACAATTTCCTCATCAAGAGGCTCTGAGGAAGTAGCCAAATGATTCTCTTCTTCGTGAGGAATGGCATATGCTTCCTCAATTGGCACAATAGCATAGGCTGGTGCCGAGGAAATTGGAGTTGCATCAAGTGGTGTAGCTGAGGAACTTGTCAAAGTTTTCAACTTCTTCAACACAGGGGCTTCAGAAGTTGATGCCTTTCTTTTGAGGGGATTTTCCTCAGCAGGAGCAGTTTCTTCAGGAACGACTGATGCAGCCGCCCTGGGTGGTTCAGTTTCTTGAGGCATAGCGGATTCTTCAGCTGGCCTATCAGATTCTTCAGGCACAACATTGGGGGTTGTCCTGACATGTTCTTCAGTGATCTGAGTTTCCTCAGCAGCACTGGCAGTTGCTTTTGGTGCAAAAACACTTTCTTCAGCAGTTTCTTCAGGCTGAGCATTTTCATCAGCAGCCTAAGGAATTTCATATTCAGTCTGAGCAATTTCTTCAGACTGGGTCTTCTGTGGTTGCGATCGAGCTACAACCCTGGTGTTGTGATCCTTTACAGCTGCATGAGCAGCCCTGATAAGTCTGACCTTGGTGCCCTTCCATTCAGCATCATATCTCTGTTGATCCAAAGAGAGAGTGCGACTCTTGGACTGAACTGTGACGAGTTGATTTGGGGTCAAGTTCATCACATTTTCACGTAGAAACTTTTCTTTGCGAGTCTTGTTCCTCTTAGCTCTCTGAGCTTGCTCCCTTTTCCATTGTTCTTCAGAGATGAAGTGGGTGAGGACATGATCCACTTCAGGAGGCAGATTTAGTGAGGAAAGTGGAGTGCTTGGGTCCTCATGCCATATATCTATGAAGTTTAGGATCATCTTGGGATCCAGCATGAGAGGAACAAAGATACCCTTTGCTTTAGCAGCCCTGTGCTGACTCTGTCTGATGATTTCTACCAATTCCTCATCATCAGCATCAGCATCATCAGCATTATCCTCTGACGAATCTGAGGGGACTGTAACCAGAGCCTTGCTGTTGTGAGAGCTTGGTCTTTGACCACGTCCAGCTGTCTTCTTCAGTTTAAGTGAAGAGGGACTGGTTGAAGACTTTGCAATAGTGGAGGGGCTTGCAGTGAGCTTCGGAACAATCGTGAAACCCTCAGTCCTATTGCATGTTGCCAGATGCACTGGGGTTGAGGACTTTTTGGCTGTTGCAGATGACTGAGCAGCAATAGTTCCAGGTGCTGAAGGTTTTCTGGGCTGAGGCCTTTGACCTTGAGGAATTTGCACTGAGGATTTTGAAGAGCCAATTTTCAGAGCAGATTTCTTTACCATCTTCTCCGGAGCATTAGCAGAAGCTCCGGCAGAGGCAGCAACAGCAGAATCCTCGTTGAATTTCTTCACTGCCTCTTTGGCTTTCCTCGCCAACTTGGCTTGTTGCTTTTCCCACATGGCAGGAAAGTCCTCACCAGTTTTGAGGCTAGAAGGATCAGCAATTTGGTTAGGAGCCAGAGGAGGCCTGCTGCAAGGTGGTTTCACAGCGAATTTCATCATGTATTTTGGAGTTACATAACGATATTCTCTCCATTCTTTGGCCCATCTCCTCTCAATCTTTTGCAGACGGATCTTCCTCTGCTTGGTCGTCTCCTTTCCATGAGTTTCTTCATCAGGTGTGCAATATTCATCCTACAGATCCTCAGGGATCTCAAATGCAGTGTGCACATCTGGCTTTTTCCCTCCTTTCTGAGGTTTCTTTCCATCAGACATTTTCTTCACTTGAGGAATATGAACTCTTGAAGATTCTGAAGAGGTGCACAATTTTTCTTCAAGTAGCGCTGCAAATGAGTTAAGTTGATGAGAACCTAGTGATTCATCAGTGGACATGTTATACCTATGAATAGAGTATAGGTGCGAAGAATTTGAAGAGGTCATATGCGTTCTCAGAAATTTTAAGAGAGATAGGTGTGAGGAATTTGACCATGGATGTCTTGAGGAATTTTACTAAGTGTTCTTAACCTGAGGTTCCAGAGCTGTGCAAATTTGAGAATTCGCACAATTGTGGAATCTTGAAGAAAGTCATTACTTAGGGAAAATCATCAACTATCAAATATGAGGAGATGTAAGGTGCTTGTGTATTTGATTTATAACGTATAAACACCTATTGAGGAATATTAGTTCTAGTTGAGGATCAAACAGGGGCAGTAAAAATAAATTTTAATTACCCTGGTGAAGAACACGACGAACACAGAAATGAAATGAGGAGGTTCGTTCGTTCAGAACTCCCACACCCTAGCTTGGCAGAAGGAGACAACTATAGCGGCGGCGGGTTGAAGATTTCTGCGGCCGATGCGAGTACGGTGACGACGTGGTTGAGGCAGCGAAGCTCTTCCTCACCAGCGACGATGACTTTAGCGGCGGCGCTTGGTTGGAGCTCGGGAGAGATATGAGATGTGGAGTAACCGAGCACAGTAGATGGGTAGGGGGCATTTATAGAGGAAGTGAAAACAAATCCTCCCGAAGATTTTGGACAGGATTGCCCCTGACCCTTGCTCTCCACGCGACAGGTGTCACCCATGATCTGGGTAGTGAAGATTGTGGAGGATCGAGGGTTATCTAGGCGCGGGAATCGGAACAGTTTGAGCGGGAACCGCAGAAAATTTTGGTAGTGAAGATTTCAAAGTTTTCGTTCGCAAATTGTTCAGTTGTCAAGGACACAGTGAAGACTTTGAACAAGTTTCAAAGTAGAACGCATATGAGGAATTTGTGAACAGACTGGGTTGAGTTTAGCATAGACGGGGAAAGGGTCCGATCACATTCACTTAGATGAAAATCAACTGGAAGAATTAGCAATAAGTGAATGCTGCTGAGGACAAAAACTCAAATTTATATTTATATATATATATATATATAGTCAATGAAGAATATGAGTCTCAAAAGTTTTGAAGAATTTGAAAAGTTGATGAATTTGAAAAGTCGAGGAATTTGAAAAGTCGAGGAATTTGATAATTTGAAGAATTTGCAACAGTGCTCAATTTTGAAGAACTTCAACTTTTGGTTGGTGGCGTAACTCACCTTATAAGAATGATGATTTTAGACACCGCTTACAATTGTCGTAGAGTTCTGAGAATCAAATTCTTCATTAATTTCTTCACACTTAGAAAGTTATTCTTCATTGATTGAAGAAAAACGTTACTTCATGTGTTGCACATCTAAGTCATCAATTTTGCATACGTGTTAGGATGTGTGTTCTTCATCAAAGAACATTCAAAGATTCTAAAACATTTAGCTCACACCGCAACTTGCAAAATCTCTTTTCATCCCAGGGCTTTGTGAAGATATCGGCCAGTTGTTCTTCAGTAGGAATGTGATTGATGGAGATGTCACCCTTGAGTACATGATCTCGAAGAAAGTGATGACGAATCTAGATGTGCTTGGTCTTGGAGTGCTGAACAGGGTTGTACGCAATCCTGATGGCACTCTCATTGTCGCAGTAAAGAGGCACATTCTTCAGCTTGATGCCGTAGTCCTTGAGGGTTTGCTTCATCCATAGTAACTGAGCACAACACGAGCCAGCAGCAATGTACTCAGCTTCTATAGTAGAGAGTGAAACGTAGTTCTGCTTCTTGGAGGACCAACAAACTAAGGATCATCCGAGGAAATGACATGTGCCTCAGGTTGACTTGCGATCCACGCGATCTCCAGCATAGTCAGCATCAGAGTATCCGACGAGGTGAAGATTTGAGCCCTTGGGATACCACAATCCAAGTTTTGGTTTGTGAGCTAAGTATCGAAGAATGTGTTTCACAGCCTTATGGTGTGATTCCTTCGGTGTTGCTTGGAATCGAGCACACATGCAGACACTTAGCATTATATCAGGCCTAGATGTACATAGGTACAATAAGGAGCCAATCATGGAGCAGTATACCTTCTGATCGAAATCTTTACCATTTTCATCAGTGCAGAGATGGCCTTTTGAAGGCATTGGAATTTTGACGCCTTTGCAATCTTGCATGTTGAATTTCCTCAGAACATCTTTGAGGTATTTCTCTTGTGAGATGAAGATGCCATTGTCTTGCTAACGAATTTGAAGACCTAAGAAGAATTGCAACTCTCCCATCATAGACATTTGATATTCTTCACTCATCATATAGGCAAATTCATCACTGTAACGTTTGTTAGTGCATCCAAAGATAATATCATCAACATATATTTGGCATATGAATAGTTCATTGTCATAGGATTTCGTGAAAAGAGTAGGGTCGAGTGAACCAGGTTTGAAGCCTTTCTTCATGAGGAATTCCTTCAGAGTGTTGTACCACGCCCGAGGGGCCTGCTTGAGGCCATAGAGGGCCTTGTTTAGTCTGAAGACTTTGTCAGGATGCTTCGGATCTTCAAAACCTGGGGGTTGAGCAAAATATACTTCTTCCTCAAGCTTACCATTGAGGAATGCACTTTTCACATCCATTTGATATAAGATGATATTATGATGGTTAGCGTAAGCCAGTAATATGCGAATAGCTTCAGGTCTAGCAACAGGTGCAAAAGTTTCATCAAAGTCAATTCCCTCAACCTGTGTGTAGCCTTGAGCTACAAGTCGAGCCTTATTCCTCACCACAAGACCATTTTCATCTTGCTTGTTGCGGTAGATCCACTTGGTACCTATGATGTTATGCTTGCGAGGATCTGGTCGCTTGACTAGTTCCCACACGTTGTTGAGCTTGAACTGATGCAATTCCTCTTGCATAGCTTGAATCCATTCGGGCTCCTTGAATGCTTCATCAACTTTGGTGGGCTCTAAGATAGAGACAAAGGCAAAGTGCCCACAAAAGTTAGTTATATGTGAAGCTTTTGAGCGTGTGAAAGGACCTGGTGCATTGATGTCATCGATGATTTTGTCAATCTGCACTTCATTTGCTACTCTTGGATGAGCAGGTTGACGTGGCTGAGGAGTTTCATCAGCACCATTTTCTTTAGGTATATCAGCATGAGAGTCTTCATTTGTTGGAATGATTTCCTCATTGGGTATGACATCTTCAGTTGCCTTCAACTTGATGGATTCCTCAGGAGATTGTTCATCTAACACAGAAGGCAGGTGCTCTCTTTGCGAGCCATTAGTTTCATTGAACCTCACGTCTACAGTTTCAACCACCTTGTGATGGTAGGTGTTGAAGACTTTGTAGGTGTGCGAGTCCTTTCCATAACCAAGCATAAAACCTTCGTGTGCTTTCGGTGCAAACTTAGAACTATGGTGAGGATCTCTGATCTAGCATTTTGCACCAAAGACTTTGAGATAACTTACATTGGGTTTCTTGCTTGTCATGAGCTCATATGAAGTCTTCTTGAGGAATTTGTGAAGATATACCCTGTTGATGATGTGGCATGCAGTATCAATTGCTTCAGGCCAGAAGCGACGTGGGGTTTTGTATTCGTCAAGCATGGTTCGAGCCATCTCAACAAGAGTCCTGTTCTTGCGCTCCCCGATGCCATTCTGCTGAGGAGTGTAAGGTGCAGATAACTCATGAGTAATACCAAGTTCATCAAGATATTCATCAAGGTTAGTGTTCTTGAATTCAGTCCCATTATCACTCCTGATATGCTTGATCTTGACGCCAAATTTGGTGGAGGCCCTTGAAGCAAATCGTCTGAAGACATCCTGCACTTCATTTTTCTACAGAATGATATGCACCCATGTATAACGGGAGTAATCATCAACAATGACAAATCCATACAAACTTGAAGAATTTGTTAGTACGGAGTAGTGAGTGGACCAAAGAGATCCATATAAAGCAATTCAAAAGGTCGCATAGTGGTCATGATTGTCTTCGAGGGATGCTTGGATCTGGTCATTTTCCTTGATTCACATGCACCACAAAGGTGGTCCTTGAGGAATTTGACACCCTCGATGCCAATGATGTGCTTTTTCTTCACGAGTGTGTGCAGATTCCTCATACCAGCATGTCCAAGTCGTCAATGCCATAGCCAGCCTTCTGAAGACTTTGCAAGTAAGCAAGTGGCAGGTTGAGGACTTGTAGAGAAATCAACAATATACAGGTCTCCTCTCCTAAAGCCTTCGAAGACTTTGGAATTGTCAGATTCCATGATGACAACACAACGATATTTTCCAAATACGACAACCATATCAAGATCACAAAGCATTGAGACAGACATAAGGTTGAACCCGAGGGATTCAACAAGCATCACCTTGTCCATGGTTCGGTATTTTGAGATAGCAACCTTACCAAGTCCCAATACCTTGCTTTTTTCCTTTGTCTGCGTAGGTGATATGCTTCAGAGGAGATGGAGTGAGTGGCAAATTCATCAGTAGATTCTTGTCACCCGTCATGTGGTTTGTGCATCCACTATCGAGAACCCACTCAGTAGCTTTTAGAGTATCATCCTGCAGATGAATTAGTACAACTTATGAACTCATATGCTTCAGAGTGAAGAATATGATATCAATTTCATCAGACAAAATTTCATCACATAAGATAGTAAGCAAGTAGAGTGAGGACGTGAGAAATGAAGAATTCATTTCATTATGGTTAGCTTGCGTCCTTTCAAGCATTTCCTCAGGTCTCCAGCAAATTCATCAGAGGTTCAAATTCATCTGGAGACCTGACCCTGCATAAGATGTCAGTTTGTTTTCTTCACCACCCACATCTGGAGGGGTGGCAAAGAATTCATCATTATGCGAGCACCATGTGTGAAGGGAGGCATTGAAGCAAGTGCGCTTCGTTTCACAGGGAGAGGGTTAGAGTATTCAAATGAATAAGCAAAGAAATTCTTCGACGACTTATGAACATAATGGTTTGAAGAATAATGCACATATTCATAACTCTTAGGTTTTCCCTGCGAAACAAAGGCATTAGCACGAGAATGATGATTTTCACCATTTGAGGAATTTGGTCCAAGTGAGGACTTTGGTCCATATGAGGAATTTGATCTGGGGTTCCGATTCTTCATGAGTGGTTTCATGAGGACATTCACTTGAAGATTTTGTAGGTAGCTCTTGGGAACCCAGATTTTCTTCATAGGTGAACTGTTCTTGTAGTTAGTTCCAACATATCTAGCAAATACTTCACTTGTCTTACTTTTGAAGAATATGTAATTGGAGTCAAGTGACTCCACAGAGGAATATGAGGTTTCACAAGTAAAGCCAGATAAAGTGGATGGATCCACAGGAGATCCTTTTGCAGCAATCCACGTGGTTTTGGGATACTGCTCAGGTGTCCAGTAGGATCCATCAGCGTTGAGTTTCCTCTGAAAGCAATACCCTCTTTCCTAGGGTTCCTGTTCAGAATCTGCTTCTTGAGGACATCACAAAGGGTTTGATGCCCTTTGAGACTTTTGTATATGCCTGTCACATACAATTCCTTCAACCCTGCATTGTCATCAGTAATACTAGTGGTATCCTCAGATAAGGAATTTAAGACCACGGGAATAGTTGAAGAAATTGCAGCAATAGAAGCATTTGAACATTCAGGTGAAGAATTAGCAGTTTCACGTTCGATGCATTTCAAACAAGGTGGAATAAATTCTTCCTGAGCAGTACTGATCTGTTGAGCAAGTAAGGAATCGTTTTCCCTTTGGAGATCCTATTTGACACCCTCAACTTTTCAAGATCTTGCTTTCTTTGAAGAAATTCATATGAAAGCTTCTCATGATCGGCTAAGAGGTCGTTATGATGACTCTGAAGGTTATCATAATTTGTCTGAAGACTTTTAAGATCAACAGACAGAGTTTGAGTCTGATCCACTTCACGGTTTAACAGATCATCGCTTTTGTCTAGCATTTTCTGAAGCTTTTCAAGTGCACTTTGTTGCTTAGTGGCGATTTTAACAATTTTAGCATAGCTAGGTTTCACATATTCATCAGATTCACCTTCACTTGATTCAGATGAGGAATGATGTTTGTGTACCCTTGAGCCTTTTGCCATAAAGCAATAAGTGGGAGCATACTCATCATCGCTGACGTTAGAGTCGTTTGAGTGGTCATATCCTTCATTGTTGAAGATGGACTTGCTGACGAACGCAGTAGCGAGAGCAAGGCTAGCGACACCACATTCTGATTCCTCCTCAGATTCTTCCTCTTCTTCATATTCTTCAGATTCTTCCTCAGAATCCATTTCCATGCCGATGAATGCTCGAGCCTTTCTAGAACCATTCTTCTTGTGCTTTGAGGACTTTGAAGATGAGGACTTTGCAGATGAGGACTTTGAAGATTTCTTCTTTTTCTTTGAGTCATCAGAACTATCATCTTTGTATTTCTTCTTCTTCTTTGAGTCTTTTTCCCAGAGAGGACAATCAGAGATAAAGTGGCCAGGCTTCTTGCAACGATGACATGTTCTCCTTTTGTAATCTTCTGAGGAATCTGATTTCCTCAAGCCACTTTTTGATGACTTTCCAAATCCACCTCGTCTTGAGAACTTCTGGAATTTCCTCACAAGCATAGCTAGTTCCTGACTTAGTTCTTTAGGATCACCAAGGCTGCTGTCAAAATCTTCTTCTTCAGATGAGGAAATTGCTTTTGCCTTCAGAGCACGAGATCTTCCATAGCTTGGCCCGTAGAGGTCTCTTTTCTCAGCTTGTTGGAATTCATGAGTATTGAGTCTCTCAAGAATATCAGTAGGATCCAGAGATTTATAATCTCCACGTTCTTGAATCATCAAAACGAGAGTATCAAATGAGGAATCGAGAGATCATAGCAGTTTCTTCACCACTTCATGGTCAGTGATATCAGTGGCACCCAGTGCTTGAAGTTCATTTGATATATATCAGTGAGGCGATCAAATGTTTGCTGAACATTTTCATTGTCAAGCCTCTTGAAGTGGTTGAAGAGATTACAAAGAACATCAACACGAGAGTCACGTTGAGTGGAAACACATTCGTTGACTTTGGACAGCCTATCCCAGATAAGCTTAGCAGATTCCAAAGCACTCACTCTGCCATACTGACCTTTCCTCAGATGACCACAGATGATATTCTTCGCTTGAGAATCGAGTTGCTTGAATCTCTTCACATCAGCAGCTGTAACAGTGGGAGCGACAAAGGGCACACCATTTTCCACAACGTACCAGAGATCGTTTTCAATAGCTTCAAGGTGCATACGCATCTTGTTCTTCCAGTAGGGGTAGTCTGTCCCATCGAACGTAGGACATCCCGCGGGAACCTTGATCGTACCTGCAGTCGACATAACTAGAACTCCAAGTGGTTAAACCAAAATCACACAGAGCGAGGGAGTACCTGCTCTGATACCAATTGAAAGTGCATTATATCGGCTAGAGGGGGGTGAATAGACGATTTTTACAAATTCATCACTTGAGGAATTTCAACTTTGAGGAATTTGAAATGTGATGAATAACTAGCAGCGAAATAAGTACTCAGGTGCATGAGGAGCATAGTATCAGCTTAGTCATCATGATGAAATGAAACATGCACGAACAGTGAGTAGCGTGATACAGGATAAGCAGTGATGAACAAGGTAACTTGAAGAATTTGAGGTGAGGAATTTGTGAAAGTCTTCAGTCAAATTCTTCAAACTGTAACAATCAATTTCATCAACAAATATATGAGGAATAGAGGGGTTGAGGAAATAGAACCAGTTAGCTTGATGAAGACAATGGTTTGATGACCCAGTTCCAACTGATATGACAGTCGTACGTCTGGTTTGGAGCGGCCTGGTGTTTAAACCAGAGGACACACAGTCCCAGGACACACAGTCCTTACCGTATTCTCCTTGAGCTAAGGTCACACAGTCCTCGTCCAACACTCATGGTAAGTCTTCAGGGTAGACTTCCAAAACCCTCACAAACTGGTCACACGGCGATCCACAATTTACTGTTGCATGCTCTAGACCAAGGTCACTTCGTGGTCCCCAATTGACTACACGAGCACTAGACCATGACGCCTAACCGTCTGGAGGATACACAATCCTCAAAGGTAACAAGCGTCGGTTCCACACAGGAATTTCTTCAGTGATGCTCAATCACTATGGGTTTTATGGTTTGGTTGTGGGTTTTTCCTCACTAATGATTTTCTCTCAAAATCCTCAGAGGATGGGTTGCTCTCAAATGACAAGTGTCAGTTCTTTCTCAGAGCAGCCAACCGGCTAGTGGTTGTGGGGGTCGGCTATTTATAGCCAGGGTGCAACCTGACATGATAATACATAAATGCCCCCAAGGATATGACCGTTATGTGGATAAGAACGATTGGGGACAGCTGGCGCTAAGCATATCAATGGTCGGTTTTCGAACTATGAAAGTCCTTAGCTTATCATGATCCTCACTTGTAGGCAATTCGCACTGGCGAAATCCTAACTCCTTAGTCAGAACAATTTCCTCAGACACCAGAAGACCTTCGTCTCTGTCACTGAAAAACTTGTCTGAACTGTAAGAGATTTCCAAAGGCTTCACTCGAAGAATTGTATGGGTTGAGGATTTTGGAGTTGAGCATCAGTTGGAAATTTTCCATAGTATTACCTCGACCCCCTTTAATAGTATGGTGTTTCCCATGACTCAAATAAAGGAAAATAAACTACGAAAACAAAAGTCTTCACGCTTCATATTCCTCATCCATATCTTCAAGGTCACACCAACTTCTTCATTTGCAAAGTCTTCACAAAGTCTTCACCAAAGTCTTCAGCAAAGTCTTCACTTGAAGACATTCATTTTTAGGGGTCGATAATCTCCGAATATATCAAACTCCTCATCGACTTATAGAGCATGTGTACACTCACAAACACATTAGTGCCTTAACCTATAAGTCTTCAATTCACCAAAATCATTAAGGGGCACTAGATGCACTAACAGGTTGCAAATCAAACAATCGAAATAAGGAAGTTTCATCTCTCAAACTAAGTATACCAAGGACTTGATCAAATAGTTCGACATGTAGGAATGCAAAGGTATGAAAACCCCTATGCCTACTAGTGGACATGTTGATCTTACCAGAGAGGCTGAGCCGGTTGATCATAAAGTTTATCGATCTATGGTTGGTTCACTTTTATATCTATGTGCATCTCGTCCCGATATTATGCTGAGTGTTTGCATGTGCGCTAGATATCAAGCTCCACCAAAAGAATGTCATCTTTCAGCTGTTAAATGCATTGTGAGATACTTGATACAAACGTCAAATTTTGGCATTTGGTATCCCAAGGGATCTTCTTTTGACCTTGTTGGCTATTCTGATTCAGACTATGCCGGTGACAAGGTTGATAGAAAATCCACCTTGGGTACTTGTCAATTTTTGGGCAGATCTCTTGTATCTTGGTCCTCTAAGAAACAAAACTCGGTATCTGTATCGACTGCCGAAGCTGAGTATATTGCTGCTAGATCTTGTCGTGCGCAACTTCTTTGGATGACACAAACACTTAAGGATTATGGAATTCATGTTAAAAATGTTCCATTACTTTGTGACAATGAAAGTGCTATTAAAATTGGTCATAATCCTGTGCAACATTCTCGAACTAAGCATATTCAAGTTCGACATCATTTCATTCGTGACCATGTTGCAAAAGGAGATATTAATCTTAAGCATGTTCGCACTAACAAGCAATTAGCCAATATCTTTACTAAGCCACTTGATGAGAAGACATTTTGTCACTTGAGGAGTGAGTTTAACATCATCGATGCTTCAAACTTGAGCTAGACTCACTCGATTGCATGCAGGGGCATGAGCTTTCTTGATATTTCCATGTATCTTAACATTTCATCTTATGCCATGGAATTCTATGCTTCCTTGTATTGCATCTAATCTCTTGTAGGTACTTGGAAAAACTTCATTCCACAAGATTGCCATCAACTCCAATCATAAGCAATCTTGTCATTACCAAGTATCCACAACCCCTCTTGATGATGGAAGGAAGAAGGCCACTCAACCATATCCTTGACATATACTTGATCAAAATTGCACACTCTCAATTTGTATCATGTCAATTGGATATATCTATTGTTCTTCCTTGCATGACTAATCTTTGTAGGTAACCAGTAAACTAGAACAAGAAGGATTGCTCAAAACTCAAGATGATCTTCATCAACTCGAGCATACTCAACAAGTTCATCTACAAGCTACGTCATCAACATCACTCAAAGGTATGAACTCATGTCCTTGAAAAGGCTTTACTCCAAGAAATGAGCTAAAGCAACTCAAGCGACATGAAGACATTAAGACGCTTAATCAAAAAATGGTAACCCCATTCTGAGCTTAACGTAGAGTATGACCCATGATCAAGTATTCTTGCTTGGCTCCTAATTCGATATTAAGGATAGTAAAACCGAACCTATTACGAGCTCTCTCATGCATCCTTGCTCATGAGCCATTGATTCTGCGTGTGGGATGTAGATCACCGTCGAAACAGTGTTCAGGTCACGAACTAGGCCGTGCGATGCACCTCTACTCGCGCGTGGGCTACCAATGGACCGACTGTCCTGGGGGACGCTACTCCCGAAACTAGTTTGAAGCCCTCTCGTTCGTCTATAGGAGTTAACGTCCGATCCCGAACGAGCGGTCGTGATACGCTTATGGATGGGCTAACCCCACCCCATCTCCTCGCGACTTGCCTTGTCTCACTCATCTGCATCTCACACACGGATGAAAATGGCAACGGCGGCACAGTGCTTCCCAAGCTCGTCGTAGCCTTCCCTCGTGGGGACGTCATCGGGCATGCCGCTGAGCACCGGATCCCCTTGGAGCCACAGCCACGCTTGCGAGGGTATTGAGCACCAGAGAAGCAAGCCGATCCAGCGCACGGGGAGCGGAACCGACACTAGGGGAGGCTGTTGAGGGGATCCAGTGGGACACGCTTCAGCCGACGCGTGTGAGGGAAACAGATCCAGCAGGCGAGGGGATCCAGCGGGCGTGAGAGATGTGGATGAATTGAGGCCCGGCCGATCCAGGCAACACAGTTGATCCGCCTACACGCAAGGCGATCCCACTTCCCTGACCTCCCGTCGCGGCCCTCTGCTTCGTGACACTTCTTCGTGTCGCCATGATGGTGGCCAGCTACGTTGTCCTTCTCCAATCTTTGCTCTGAAAGGGCAGCAGGTATGGGCTTCACTCTCAAATCGCTGGCGACGAAGGGTTCATCTCTCAGATCGGTACAGGGAAGAACTTTGCTGCAGATGACGTCTTGGCAAGGGGGAAAGGGTCCGGACCTACATCCCCATGTCTATGCAAGCTTCACTTCTCTTTATCTTGGACGTTCTAATCTTCAGATTTATTTATTTTCCACATGTAGAGTAGTATTCCACAACAATCAGCAAGTGGCCGCTGTTAGTGCCTTTTTACTCAAAATTATCCATGTTAATCTATGCATGGCTGCCCGTCATTGAACTTTGCTTTTTTTAACTGCTTTCCACCGTGAAGTCCTTACTTTTTGTTGAATGTTGATCTATGTTACAAAATATGTTACAAAGGAGATTTCTTATATGACTATTTTAAATTTAAATTGCTGCTTATGCGTTCTTTAATCCAATATGTGTGTTCTTCACATGAAACATTTTATGTCCAATTACTATACTGGACAGGTATATATATCTTGAGCTATGTAGGAGGAGGATATTTTCTTTTAAGTGATTATTATATATAAGAGGATATGTTTTTGGTATTCTTCTTAGGTGTTATGGAATGGCCCTACTTGCTACTATCAAAAGATAAATTGATTCATCTTTTCCTATAATCTCTTCCTATAAATTCGACAAAGTAAGGTGAAGGCTTTGAATTTTAGTGTCATATTTACTTCTCTCTTTAATTTCTTGATATGCTTAGCTATTTCTTTTCATCCGATTTATTCTATATCTATGTTAGAAACTTCATTTGTTCATGCTAACTTATCGGTGACTTGCTCTTTTGTAGGCCCCTCACAATTAGTTTTTTTAGCTTACTCCTTTAGTTATTCACACGTATTGCACATCATGAATTATGTACACACAAAATATATGTTCTAATTTTTATTGACTCTTGAGTGTTTCTTGATATTACTCGAAGAAAATATATAACCCGTGTCAACATTTCACAAATTTATCTCATTTATGGGTTTGTTCTTCAGGGACATCAAGACAGATGTGTTATGTTTTCTTTTCTTTCACAATTATTTGCAAAAGAAAGAACGTTTTTCTCATGTCTCCGAAAGTTTGGTCATATCTCCCTTGTTCCATTTACATCTAAGCATTAATATTGTCAACAAGAATGCCTAGGATGGTTTGAATTTCATAGTTCTAAATGGCAACGCCTTCTGCCAACATCCTTTTCTGCTTGGTAATATGTTAAGATCGAGATGGGTTAACTACCAACATCTGAGTATATATAATGTCCATAGTGGCATGTTAAAGTTTCACTAATTACATTATTACATTTTTTGTTCTAAATGTTGTTCCTATAGAATGCTAGCTTAGAAATAATGTGTAACTTTGTGTGGGTGGTTTGAGGGTTCATGTTTGTATTTTTAAGGCTTAGCAGTTTTGGTGTCAGAATTCCAAGGCAATCCAGTGATCTAGCTTTCAATACAAGAAGATCACTTCGTACTCCCATTTCATTGAGATGCTAAGAAACCACCCATCTAAAGAGCAGTTATCATCTCTATGTTCAGGTTTGGTTTTAAGTGTAATAAATATACTGAAAATAGAGGTATGTTGCCAAAAGCATATCATTTATGCATATGTATGTTGTATTTGCAAAATCCCCACTATAAACAATTGACCTGCAATTCTTTGTGCAAGTAGCTAAGTTCACTCCACCATTACCATGTGCAAATATATTGCAATTTACGATGATAGACACATATAGGTGCATGCATATGCACCGAGTCTCGACATATGAAATTCCCACTAATAAAATTGTTTCCATCTATATCATGTAGTAGTGGAAAATGACTCGTTAGTCAAAGGTATGATCTAGATCTTGAGAAATGTCTCACTGAGGTATGCACTTTATTTCTGGCACATTGCATATTGTCTAACCAGTAATGCATTCATGTTTGTGAATGTAGTAAATAATAATGATGATCAATAAGTTAAATTGGATTTAATGTTCTATTATATCTTCAACTCAAAGGCAAGTTCTCTATATCGGTACAATTGAAATTTGGCACCATAAGTCTATGCCATGAAATGAATTGGTTTCTTAACCTAATTTAACAAGACAGTATTTGGCTTCATATATTTATATCAATCCCTCACATTACAGTGTGAAAATGGATGGGCGCAGCAATGCGCGCCATCAATGATCTAGTACTCTAATACAGGTGAGCTAGTCACTGCCCATCATCTAGCTAAGAATCTGGTGTGGTTTGCTCTCTATTGCATGATTTTTCATAAGCACTCAAATCTTCTCTAGTTGATGTTCCTTGTATATTTCATTGCAAATGTTTCTCTTGACTCTCTGAAAACAGAAACTTGGTTTCTCTTTCGGAGCCGCCGACCCAGATATCTCGGTTCTACCGAAATTGTAGACAAGCTACACTACAACATCTCGGTACCACCAATCTATCTATCTCGGAGTCCCTGATTTTCATTCTCGTTCATTTGAATTCATTTTTGCAATTTTGTGTTTTCCTAGTAAACTGTCTTGTAATACTTCTATTACTTTGATGATCCCTAAAAAACCTTCTATTGCTTAGGAGGAGAAGAAGTAAAGTTAGTCTTGAGGACAGAATTTCTCTCTTCAAGGATCCCTATCTTCAATGAAGAAAGGAGGAGAAGAACAAATAATTTTTCATGACACTGTCAGTTTTCATTTATATGAATCCTACTTTTCGATGACCCTTGTTCTCAAGGATCCCTTCTCAGTTAATGATCCCTATATCTATCCCTGTTTTGTTCTTCACCCTTGCTTTTTAGAAATTAATGCCAAAGGGGGAGAAGATCAAAGCTTCAACCATTTCGGGAGAAGACCAAAGCTTCATGCTAAAGGGGAGATACGTGCTTATGCAAAGGGGGAGATATGATCAAGGGGGAGAGCCAACATCAATACTCATATCTTTATAAACAGGGGGAGAATATAAAAGTAGGGCGAGAAGAAAATTGTTGACCTTTCTCACCTTATCCAATCCTAATATCTACATGCTAAGTTTCAGGGGGAGAGGATAATCCATTTTCATATCTACGTGAGAAAATTCTCAATGATTTGGGAGACATATCAATTCTAAGGAATACTATTTTTTTATGTTCTCCATATCTTGGAAATTTTGAGTTCTATTATCTTGTTGTTTGGTAGAATACTCTTGTGTTTCCTAACATTATTTTCTCAAGTGTGTTTCTATTACCAGGATGCTCAAGAACTCAAGGTAAGTATATGCATCATATCCTTGGTCAAGATGATCTCTTGCTTCTTGCACATATTGTTTGCAAGAGTGATGTCTTGAACAAAGATACATCTCATTCATATATATTTGATGCATATGGCCAAGATACACATGACCTGTTATATCCCTTCTACCTTATGTGTGTTCATGCATTCAAAAGCAACTATCCTTTAAAGAACTGCACACATTTAGGGGGAGCAAGTCTAAGTCATGTGTCTTTCAAAGTCTTAAGTATAACCATGCATATCTTTATTTGAAGCTTTGATTGTATGTTGTCATCAATTACCAAAAAGGGGGAGATTGAAAGCACAACATGCTCCCTTGGTGGTTTTGATAATTCATGACAACATACATTGTCTCTTGAACTAATGTTTCCACTAAGTATATTTCAGGAAATGTTCTATGAGAGGATTGGCACAAAGGAGATTGTGGAGAAACCCCAAGATGCAAGGAAATAGGCTGGCCAAGCTTCAAGCAAGAGGAATCTACATTTTATATTTGTGAGACATCACTTTGAGTCCATAGGAAAGCCAATACTATTAAAAGGGGGTAAGGTTTTGTTGGTGAACAATATGCTCAAACGTGCACAAGTGATAGTTGCCAAAAACATCCACACAACTCTCCCAACAAAGTCTGTTCTATACCCAACACTCAAAATCGGTGCAACCAACTATCCCACTTCGGTGCCACCGATTCCAGTACCTAGATAGACTCTGCCAAACCCTAGCCACTTTGGTGCAACCGATTCCATACCGGTGCCACCGAGTTTAGTTTGCCAACTTTCTGTTACACAAATTCACATTTTCGGTCCCACCAAGAATGTTGGATTGGCGTCATCGAGATTGGAAATCTAACCGTTGGTAACCTTATCGGTGCAACCGAGTTTCCTATATCGGTATCACCGAGATTCAAAAGTTGCCACCTTTTGGTCACTTCGGTACCACCGAGATTAACACATCGGTGTCACCGAGTTGGTCATTTTGTGTGTAATGGTTGGATTTTTGGGGATGCCTATATATACCCCTTCACCACCACTCACTCGAAAGAGAAGCACTCAGAACTATTCCATACCTATCCTATCAGATTTTCTGAGAGAGAACCACCTACCCTTGTGTTGAGGTCAAGATCTTCCACTCCAATCATATGGATCTTGATTTCTAGCCTTCCCAAGTTGCTTTCCACCAATCCTATCTCTTCTACCAAGCCAAACCCGTGAGAGAGAGATTGTGTGTTGAGGAGTCTATCATCTTGAAGCACAAGAGCAAGGAGTTCATCATCATTACCGAGCCTATTACCTTTTGGAGGGTGGTGCCTCCTAGATTGATTAGGTGTCGCTTGGGAGCCTCATACTTCGTGTTGTGGAGTGAACTAAGAAGTTTTTAAGGGCAAGGAGATCGCCTACTTCATGAAGATCTACCTCATAGTGAGGCTAGTCCTTCGTGGACGGAAGCCGTATGGAATAGTCAAGGTTGCTACTTCATGGACCCTTTTGGGTGGATTTCTCCATGGACTCTCACGACCATTACCCTCCGTGGGTTGAAGACTCCATAAACGTGGATGTACGATAGCGCCACCTATCGGAACCACGGGAAAAATCATCGTGTCTTCAACTGTGTTTGATCTAGCTATCTCAACTCTTTACATCATATGCAATGTCTTTACTTTCTGCTACCATACTTATTGACATGCATGTGTAGGGCTTTGCTAAAACTGTTAAAATCTACCAACCAATTAACTTGGGAAAAGGTTAGGTTTTAAATTTCTGCTAGTATTCTATTCACCCCCTCTAGACACTCTTCTAGTGATCCCTCACTTGGAGGGCAAGAAACCAGCCCCCTCCACCCCTATATATAGTGGGGAGGCGCATGGGATCTGCACCCTTGCCCATGGCGCAGCCCTCCCCCTCCTACACCTCCTCCTCCCTAGTGCTTAGCGAAGCTCTGCCGGAGAACCATGAGCTCCACCGCCACCACGCCGTCGTGCTGCCGGAGCTCTCCCTCAACTTATCCTCTCCCCTTGCTGGATCAGAAGGAGGATACGTCTCGGGGTTGTATGTGTGTTGAATGTGGAGGCGCCGTCGTTTGGCGCTTGGATCAGATCTTGCACGGATCACCGCGAGTACAACTCCATCAACTGCGTTCTTTGCAATGCTTCCGCTTAGCGATCTCCAAGGGTATGAAGATGCAATCCATGTCTCTCGTTGCTGTATCTCCTAGATTGATCTTGGTGACACATAGGAAAATTTTGAATTGTTACTATGTTCCGCAACACAATGATGAACTCAATGTCACGGTCCAGTTGGCATCCCGGGCAGCTCATCAGGTAATACATCCGGGTATTCACATACCACTAGCACTTGATCCAACTCAATTCCTAATAGACAGTTAGCCTGAGGGGCTTGAGTGGAGGCAGGGTTGGGAACATACTTGACTTCCACTCCTTGGCTATTGGTTATGGTGACGGTCCTCTTGGAACAGTCTAAGTAGCCTTGGTTCTTGGTCAACCAATTCATGCCAAGGATGACATCCAAGCCTGGTGAATCCAGAACTATAAGGTCTGCTAGGAAGTCTACCCCGTTGATGATGATCTCAACTCCCTTACATCCTATCTTGGACTTCATAACTGCACCCGGGGTTTGTATCATCATATGACTACCCAAGGGTGTGGGCTTCATACCACCCTCTAGTGCAAACTTCTGAGTAACAAAAGAATGCGAAGCTCCACAATCAAATAGTACTGTTGTTGGGGTTGAGTTGACAAGGAACGTACCCAGTATGATGTCCGGGTCTTCCTAGGCTTCCTCAATGGTGACGTGATTCGCACGACCCTTGCCATTGCTGGTCTGGTTGCGGGGAGCTGGGTTCCTTGGTGGCGCTCCACGGCCTTGACCTTGGCTTGAAGCATTGGGGCGTGGTGCTTCTGGCTTCTTGTTGGGGCACAGTTTGGAGATGTGTCCAGGCTGACCACATCCAAAACAAGTGACTTTCCCAGGGTTCTTGTTGTACTTCCTGCCGCCCTTGTTGTTATTAGGGTTGTTGTAAACTGGCCTGGGATTGGCATACTACTAAGGCTGGTAGCTCGGACGAGGCGTAGGAGGTCTAGCCTGCTATGGCTGACAGGTCGGCTTGGCTGGGGCTGGCTGCTAGGGGCAAGGCTTCTGGTTGCTGGAGCTACCCTTGCTAATCATCTTGCGCTTGTGGGTGTCGTTTATTGCACGACGCCTATCTTCCAGTATGAGGGCCTTGTCCACCAGGTCGAAGAAGGTCCGACAGTTGCAAACGAAGAGCTGATACTACAGGGTATGCTGAAGTCCTTCCATGAAACATTCCTTTTTGGCAGCCTCCATGTTGACATCTTCAGGTGCATACCTTGACAGCAGGTTGAACTGCTACAGGTACTCCTTGATAGAGCTACTTCCTTGCTTCAGCGCTCGGAATTCTCTCTTCTTGATAGCCATGATCCCAGAAGGAATGTGGGCAGTGCAGAATCTTTCCTTGAAGTCATCCCAAGTGATTACACGATCACCTTGCACGACCTTGAATCCAACCCACCAAGCTCGGGCGGTACTGTAGGAGATATGACCTAGAGGTAATAATAAATGTTATTGATTATCTCCCTGTTCATAATTATGTTTATGTTCCATGCTATAACTGCAATGATTCTCGAGCCTGCAAATAAAACGAGGCTTGAAGGAAGACTCATATGCACGTGTGGAATAATAAACGATAAAATATATTCCTAGTCTAGCCTTTAAGACTGGCTCAAGTATTGCATGATGATCCTATTTTCCTGGTCATGGGCATGGCTATGCCGACAATTTTGAGGGCACAATGTTAGAAGAACATTTGTGTTGAATCGACCTGAATTGATGTTATGCTATGAGTACATCCGTCATAAGTTAATGGTTAATAACACAGAGAAGTTAATGTTTGCATAATTCCTTAGACCATGAGAGTATCGAGTTTCTTCATGCTTGCTTCATGAACTTTGGGGTTTGTTAAACGTCATCCATAAATGGGTGGCTATTACAGTGGCTTACGGGTTCATGGAAAAGTTTGTGAAGTAACTTGATAGCTCAAGATTGGGATTTTCTCCTCCGACGATGGAGAGATATCTCTGGGCCCTCTCGGTGTTACGATATCCATCATTGTCTGGCCAGACATTTTGTGATTTCATCACGGAGATGCCAGAACACAGGAACGAGAAAAGAGAACAATACCGGTAACGAGGTAACTGGCATAGTGGACAAGTTGTTGATCCACGGGGATGCCAACATGTCTCACCTTGGGTATTTGTAACATATCGCAAAGCAACAGGAATAGCACACGGCGACTGGAGGTTCACTCGACTATTCATTCGTGTGGGTATAGGGGTCAATATGAGTGTCCATGGCTCTGATGTTGATCATTGATCGGAAGGGGTTCCGGGTCATGTCTATACTTCACCGAACCTATAGGGTCACACGCTTAAGGGTCATCTATCCGCTGAATACTAGACAGGGAGTCTGAGAGAAAATCTCCGGAAAAGTTTCGGACACGGAGGACAGCGGAAAAGTTCCAGAGAGAAAACACCGGAACTGTTCCGGTGAAACTGAAAAGTTGTTTCAGGGGATACCATAAAGTCAAATTGGTTTCAGCACATGCCTGATAATTCTTGGAGGGCGCCAGAATCGTTTTGGGAACTTTCTGGAATTTTTCGGGATGAAAACCAGAAATGTTCCGGAGCTGCCAAAACCGCTTCAGATGCTTTTCACAGATGAAAATCACTAAACCGGAATTGTTTCGGAAAGTGTTAAAAATTATTTTAGTGGGTACTGGAAATGTTCTAGGACCACATAAATATTTTCATTTGGATCGGACGCTGAAAAATGTTGTCGTGAATAGTGAAATCAGCTTTATGGTTACTTTTTGGAAAGCCACCTTTTTGGGCTTTTGCTCAAAAGATCTAAGGGGATGACATGGATGGATAGGAACCCTTTTGGGTGGGACCCACAAGGGTGTGGCCGGTCACATGTGAGCTTCCTACATGGAGCCCCACTTGTCTCATGGCTTCACTTGTGAGTCCTTATGAAGGACTCCATTCATGTGGTTTTTGGGTTTTTGTGTAAAACTACCCTACCCCTTGGGATATCCTATAAATAGAGGAGGAGGGTCAGCCCTCCACACTCACTCTTTCTCACGTAAAAGTGCCATGCAATGATCTGGCTTCTTCTCTCCCTCCCAGCGAAATAGTTTCGTAGAGCCGAAAGGTTGTCTGGGTTCCGGCAGGAACTAGTTCTGGACGGCGAAGCCCTGCCGGATAGATGACGTCGTATGTGTGCAACTCTCTAGAGATATCGTAGTTTCGGTCTTAGTTCGAGAGTGCCTCCAGAAGAGCTTTCCATGTGACCGTCCGAGTTTCGGAGGTCCTCCCGAAGGGCTGTCAGTGACACCATCCGGGGGACTGTCCGACCGCCTCCCGGAGGGCAGTCCCGGGGGCGGATGAGGGTATACATCCTCGTAGTTGGGAGATTTTAAATCCTAGCTACGGGTATCTGCACCGCCGATCATCATCGACTCTACTTCCGCTACACTGCGAGTCGGTAACGAAAAGAGCAAACCTTTTATGCAGTCTCCATAGTAGTCCTGGGCTGGTGCGTAGGTCAGAAATTTTGTGTTTTCTGCTGCGTTACCCTACAGGTACCTCCAAGGCATTGAGAGGCATACAACACCTTCTCACGATCCTCATTGTAATTGACTAGTGCAAAGAGGTCCTCAATGGTGTGGATCCAGTCGTCAGCATCCAAGGGCTCAACAGCCTCAGTGAAGGTTGGGGGCGAATTCCTCATGAACTCAGATAGAGTGGAGCACCCATTGTCGTTCCTGCCTTGCCGCTAGTTGTTCACAATGACTTGAGCCATCTGCTGAATAGCAGCAGTGTTGTCTAGGAGCTCCTCCCGGAGAACTTGGAGAAACTGACCTATGGTCATGTTCTCCGGTGGAGGTGTTGGCGGGGGAATGTCGCCTTGTGGCTGCTCCTGGTGTCCTCTAGCCTGAGCAGTCCCACTAGCTCCCTGTTGTTGGCTAGAGTTGTCGGCTTTAGGGTTGGTGAAGGAGTTTTTGTGGGTAGCATTCACCATCCCGTTTGGAGCGGCCAAGTCAATCAACTGGGATAGACCAGAGGAAAAGCAACAATGGAAAAGTGCGCCTAAGGGTGTTGGTCGTGTGCAAGTGTGGTAGAACAAAGGTCGAAATACCAACACATATATTAAGATCAGATAGACGATGGAGTCTCTTACATGTTTCCTAAGGCAAAAGCGCGACTAGCATCGGAACACAAAAAGCAAAAACAAGAAACAAGCACACATGGTTTCATATGAACCATTACACTGACTCGACTTCGCATGAGGGGTACATGACTGATCCTACCCTAGGGGTTCTCGGACTCAGGTGGTGTAGTGCTCTGCTTCCTTTCCAAGACTTGATTGCTTGCTGGGACTCCTTCTGGCATGATGCCCATGCTTTCCATACCCGAAATATGTGACAAAAATCCAGAGGTCGCTATCCGTCCTTTGTTCAAGATGTCAGTGGTTTGGCGGAGTAGCTCTCAAAGGTGGTGAAGTTCCTAGCGAAGCTTCACAGATTCCTTAATCAGGTTGTGAACGAGACTATCAGCGAAGAGGCTAAAGTAGGTCAGGAACCTAAGGGGTACGCCATCATCTTTGGATGGGACTAGTGTCTGACTTTCGCCGAGGTCGTCCTCTCTAATGGGTAGGTAATGAGTAGTAGGCTCGTATGCCATCCCTGGAATGATTCCTTGAAGGTGGGTGAGTGCCTTCCATGCATCTGTCTCGACTATGAGTGCCAGGGTCTCCATCTATGGTCCTTCAAAGAACCAACTGGTCGGGGAGCCGTTTGCCTTCATGAACACTTCAACGTGATACTCCTTCGTGATGGCGTCGACCCAATGCTCGTGGTAGACAAAAACATGAAGTTTGCAAAACTGGCACTTCTCCAGGCTATCCCCAAGGAGTAGGGTAAAGCCAGATGTTAGAAGGGCTTCAGGTACGAGGGCCATCTACAAGGTTTTGAATGGAGGAGAGTCAGCAAGAGCTTGAAATAGACTAGAAATGAGGAGAGGTATAAAATTTTGTTGCACCTAGCAACTAGGCACAATTTTGAAAAGGTTTTTATCCTAACTAACGTCCATGCTAATTAAGGGCTCCCTATAGTAAACCTGGCTCTAATACCAGCTCTGTGGGGACCTTGACTCATAAGTCGTGATTACCGAATGCACGTGTATGGTGATCCCAGAGATCAATGCTCACTGAACACACAGAAGCTGAATAACAAGAGTCTTACATCCATACATACCATCTTACACAAATAAAGACCATGGAGGTTGAGTCTTACATAGATAGGGCCACAAGGGCCAAACACTTAAACATAACAAACAACGAAAATCTTGGTCGAAAAGTGTGAACCCATGCCATCTGCCTTAAACCTATGGGCATTCTGACTGGGAAGCGTCCTAGTTCGCATGTTGGTCACCAACGAACTCTTCACCATACTCCTGTTCTTCCATGCCTGGCCAATTAAATAACCAGTGCTAAGCCAATGAGTACTTTGAATGTACTCGCAAGCAACCCATGTTAGAACAAGGCAATAAAAATGCATGATATAATTTTGTGTGTAATGACATAATCAAGTATCTTACGTAAGCATGCATCAATAGTTGGCCGATATCCATGTGAACAAGTTACAGACATCACCATAACCAGGGGGTTGAATATCTCATGTTCAGTCATCACGTCAAGTCATCTGACTTATCTCAAGTATCATCTCTGTGTCATCCACACGCGCACACACCACGTTTAGTAAACATTTGGACATAGCACAAGAGCGGTCATCCAACTCTCCTTGACCATGAACACGGCTATTTGAATAGTCTTAAACACTACAGAGGTTGCACACTTTACCCACAAGACTCAAGGAACTTCTGTGTCATCCATGACTCGCGGTATATTACATACCTGAGGTAAGCACCCGAACAATGCCTTTCCCATGGTGTACTAAACAAAGAGTCCACTCATTAGTGCCATCCCTCATGATATACATCACACGTATCATCCATGAGGGCACGCAACGGTGTGCCCAGTGCTTGTAAAGACAGCGCATGGCCTTCCACTCCGGGAAGACCCCGTCTTGAGAGTGACCACTTCACTCTCGCCACTGGTAGTGCGGGCTCCTTGCTAGTACCAACCATAGTAATCAACAAAGCCCCGTCCCATAAGGGGTATCGTGGTCGTACATATAAGGTTGGAATAACGGTCGCAACTTACACCAATCCGTTTTTAAAAACCACACACACTCACTTGCTCCGGTACCCCACTTCTTTCTCAAGTGGTTACCCAACTCAACATCATCTCCCTCGGGCATTAGTGGTGCTCGACGGGGTTTTCGAAAAGTCTTTGAAAACACTTTGTTTCCATCACCATGCATAACCCCATCCCACTTGCGTAGCAACTACTAGCATCCTAACTACTCCCACCCGCATAACTCTCATAAGGAGGTAGGGTCATGCACGATGCAAGTATCAACAAAAGAGTATCGAAGGCATCCCACCGAAGGGGAATACCACATCATCATGATCAATACCATGAAATAAAGTGATATATGCCATGCAATAAAAGTTTTCATAGTCATTGTCAAAGGGCTGCTTGCCTGGCTCAACAAAGTCTTCGGGGTCTTCAAAGTCTTCAGGTCCAACTCCCTCGTCAACAGCACAATCTATCGTCGCGATAAATAACGGGAATAATAAGCATTAGACAAAAACAAAGCACAAAAATCCACTACTAAAATGCTACCCTACTCTGATAAATACTAAAAACTATTCTAAGATTACTTGTCTAAGGTTTTGTATTTAAAAAGGTTTTTCAAACTATTCAAATCAGAGGTTAAAAATGCCTAAAACAGGTTTTAAAATAAAATAGTAGATAAAACTTTTGCAAGCATTTTTACAAGTGGCACTATAAAATTCTACAAAATATTCTAGGATTTATGGAGTTGGAATTATCTCAATAGGACAAATAATTTGTCCTGAGTAATTTTTGGGATCCTGAAGGAAAAAAAAAAGAAAAACAGGCTCGTGGCAATGGGCCAAAAGCAGCTGGCCGAATCGGCCCAGCCGACGAAGTCGACTCGCGCGATCCTGGCGCGCGCGCGACTGCTTCAAACCTAACCAGTGGGCCCGGCTGGTCAGCGAGAGAGAGGGAGGTGGGAGACCTGGGGAGGATGAGAAGCAGGGCCCGCTTGTCATCACCTTCCTCGGGCCACGGAAGGCCAAGGGGGCTCACCGACGGTTACAAGGCACGGGGAGGTGAACGGAGGTCACCGCCGTGCTCAGGGGCTCGCTGCTAGTCGAATGGTGGTGGAGGGGGGCGCCGGGAAGCTCTCGTTCGCCGACGACGAGGAAGTCCGGCAGCGGCTCCTCGGGAAGGGGATGCTTCGATCGTCCCATGCACCAAACAGAGGCGGAGATAGAAGGAAACGGGTCAGGAGGGAGCAGGGGTTCCGGATCGAGGGTAAACGATGGCGGAGGAGGTCGTTTACCTCGCGAACGCTGGTGGCCTGAAGCGGCGGTGCTCGTCTCGATCCCGAGCATAGAGGCCCCCGGGGCTTTCTTGAGTGCATAGGGGCTCGCTTGGGACGAGGAGAGAGAGACTAGAGGGGAGAGGAGGCTTGTGGATGCCTTAAATAGGCGGCCTGCGGTCCACCGAGCTCGGGTGCGCCTGCGAGCTCGTGGTCGAGGCCAGAGGACACGGGAGGGGGAGAGGATGTGTCTGGGGTCTACCTGGGACTCGTCCATGACCAGGGGGAGAGAGGGAAGAGAGGAGAGAGCACACGCGCGTGAGGCTTCGGGTTGGCCGAACCGGGCAGTGCTCGGCACGCGTGGGGGGAGGGAGAAGGAGGAGGAGAGAGGAGGGGGACAGGACGGTTGCGTGTCCCGGACGTCGAGGCCGACCATCTGGCGAGAGGGGGCGCTCGAGGTGGTCGGGGCCATGCATTGGGAGGCGGCTACAATGTGGTCAGACACTGTAGTGTGCTCTGGAGCGCGGCCATTGCATGACATGGCCTTGCCACTTGTGCCATGGTCGTGGCCACTTGTGTCCACAGGGTTTGGTGTCAACTAAACAATGTGGGGATGCCCTTGGATTCCTTGCGAGGCCAAAGGAAGAGAAAATGGGGCTGTCCAGAGGGGAAAATGGGGTTTTACCCCATTTAACCATGGAACCAGAGTTGGGTTTTCCTTGCTGGAGGTGAAATGCACCAAATTGAGAATGTGGTAAAAATTTGAGAGCAACGGGAATAGTAAAAATGGTGGAAATAGTAGCTTTTAGAAATGGCCAGAAGGTGTTTGTGTTGTGTTTGGGCCAGTAGAGGGAGTCTACTTGCCATGATATTTAACAGGATCAAATTGTGGATAAAAATGAGAGGGATCACAAGGTTTGAGCTTAATAAAGAAAAGTTGATAATGCATACTTTGTGAACCCTAGAATTTAACACAAGCAGGTTTCTGTAGATCTAGTTAGGCTAAACTAATCTTCTTGATGCACCACTTACTGTAGCATTATTATTTTATGATTAGAACATGTCCACCAAGTTTGGGGTCAAGGGAAGAAACATCACAATGTAAAGTTGTTCAAATTTGATTCTGGACAGGGGGGTTTGGAAAATTTTGATGAATCAAAACAATTGGGATTGAGATGAAACTTTGCAAGATCATCACCTACGACAATGTTGACTTGATGTAATTTTCTTGGAATTTATTGAGAATATTCTTATAGAAATATTTCAAAAGCCTGATTTGAGCAGAAAGGGTTTTGAGGGGGTTTGCCCAAGATTTTGGACATGACCATGTGTTGAAACTCATATATATGGAAAAATATATGTCCAGTGAGTTTCCCCAAATTTTCTCACATGTTTTTAAAGCATTAAAATAGTTTTTCCCTATCAAAAACCATTTCCGTCCTTAAGGAAAAGCCTTTAAATATAATAGTAAAATAATCTTTAAATTTTATATTTGGCAGTTTTGGGAAGTCATATATATAGTAGGTTTCAAATAAAGCTTTTGGGGAAAAAGGATCCATCCAATTTGAGGACTTGGAGTGCAAACCTCAACTCGGGAGTTTTTGACAAACTAATCTGAATAAATTCTTTTTGGTCAAAATAAACTTTGATAAAATAGTTTTGGTCACTATTCACATGGCATGATCATTGGGCAAGAAGTTTGGATCAAGGAAGATGAATATGGAGAGTAGTAGAATCTAAGAGTGCCAAACATACTCAAGCCAACAATCCAACAAGTAACAACTCAAACAAGCATGCACTCAAAAAGTTTTAATTGGTTCCAAATTTTGTAAATCCAAGCATAGCAAAGTGATACAAACACGGGGTGTGACAAACATGATATATTACTTCTCTGGAAAATATTTTCGTGCCCATAAGAAATAAGCTGCCTTGCTAGAAATATTTAACTTTGTGCAAATTGAAGAAGAGAGTCGCCCACAAGCTTGGGGGAGGCTTGTCCAATTACTAAATGCTTTGCCTGATCATCCCCTCAAGAAAAATGAAATACTTGATATCTTTTATAATTGACTAACTGATGCTTCTAGGGACCACCTAGATTGTTGTGCTGGTTGTGTTTTCAGGGAACGAACTGTTGAACAAGCTGAAATACTATTGAATAATATATTGAGCAATGATAATGATTTGACTATTCCCGAACCACCTCTGAAGCCAACTCCGAAGAAAAGAGGTATTTTATTTCTCAGTCCAGAAGATATGCAAGAGGCAAAGAAATTTATGGAAGAAAAAGTTATTAAAGCTAAAGATGTTAAGAATCAACCACCTATTGAAGAAATACATGGTCTTGATAACCCGACATAGGTAGTAGAGGTAAATTCTCTTCATAGATTTGATGAAAGCGATATTCCTTATAATAACTCTGCTAGCCAATGCTTGGATGAGTTTGATAATTTTGTTGTTAAGCAACAAATTTATAATGCTTATGTCAGTAGACAATTGAAACATAATGCTTTCATGCTCGATTGCTTAGATAATTATATGAGTAGAACTATCAATGATCTTAAACTGATTAGTAAACATGCTTCCATGGTAACTATTGATAATCCCCAAGTGCAAGGAATCGTCGTAGCAATTTCCAAAGGTGGAAGTGATAAGTATGGAGTGTCGAACCCACAAGGAGCTAAAGTTAAGATCAATATTCTCTCAAGTCCTATCCGCCATCGATACGACTCTACATACACCGAACATTTGCTTCCATCTAGAAACGAGAAATAAAACTACGTTGTGGGTATGAAGAGGATAGCTTTGCATGATAACGGAGAACTCATATATTAAAATAGGTGTTGTTAACATAATATTAGAATATATTACAAATAGCGAGTGTGGAATAATGATGGGTCGGTGTGCGAATTATCCTAGGCAATTGGTAACAAGATCGGAAATTATTATTGCAATTTTATATGAGGGAGAGGCATAAGCTAATATACTTTCTCTACTTGGATCATATGCACTTATGATTAGAACTCTAGCAAGCATCCCCAACTACTAAAGATCATTAAGGTAAAACCCGACCATAGCATTAAAGCATCAAGTCCCCTTTATCCCACACGCAACAACCCCCTTAATTGGGTTTATGCTTCTGTCACTCAAGCAACCCACTATAAGCAAATCATGAACGTATTGCAACACCCTATAGCGGGAATCCTTCACATGTGCGCGGCATGGAAGGCACCATAGCACAGCACCAAAATAAACATACAACTCAAACCAATCTAGATCATCAATCAACCCAAAGGACAAAAGTAATCTAGTCAAAACATCATAGGATGGCAACATATCATTGGATCATAATATGTAGCATAAAGCACCATGTTCAAGTAGGGGATTACAGCGGGGTTCCGGAGAGTGGACCGCTAAAAGGAGATAAGGATGGTGATGAAGAAGGTGATGTTGATGAAGACGATCACCGCGGCGATGGTTCCCCTGGTGGCACTCCGGTACCACCGGGAGAGAGGGGGGAGAGGATCTCCCCCTTGTGCTTCCTCCTCCATGGCCTCCCCCCTCTATGGGGAGAGGTTCTCTCTCTGGTACTTGGCCTCCATGGTGTTGATGGCCCCTCTGGGATGATGAAGATGGCCTCCGGTGATGGTGACCCCCTCTGACGGGGTGCCAGAGAGGGCCAAGATTGGTTTTTTGTGGCTCTGGAAGTGTTCGGCGGCAGAACTCTCGATCTAGGTTTCTTTTCGGTTGTTTCTGGATTTATAGGAATTTTTGGCATCGATCTCACATCAAGGGGGCCATGAGGAAGTCACAAACCTCCTAGGCGCGGCCACACCCCTGGTCGCATTTGGCAGGCTTGTCTTCTCCTTGTAGATCTTATGGCCCAGATCCAATACTTCGAGGGTCTCTTTTGGTCCACTAAAAATCATACTAAATTTTGAGCCCATTCTGGGAACTTTTATTTCTGCACAAAAAACGACACCATGGTAGTTCTGCTAAAAATGGCGTCGGTCCGGGTTAGTTCTAATAAAATCATACCAAACTCATATAGAATTATTGTAAACATGGCATGAATACTTCATAAATTATAGATACATTGGAGACGTATCAACTACTCAAGTAGAACAAATACTTAAGGCACAGAATGATTAGCTTAATTAGATGAATAGTGAAAACAATGATCATTCTGTTAAAGTTGTGACTAGAGGTGGAAGAATGACTCAGGAACCTTTATATCCTGAGGGCCACGCTAAGAGAATTGAGCAAGATTCTCAAAGGGGTAATATTGATGCACCCAGTCGCTCTAGTAATAAGAGAAACAAGGATGATGATAGAACTTTGCATGATGCTAGTGAACCTGTTTTAGATACACTTGAAAACCCAAATGATGTTTCTGTTTCTGATGCTGAGACACAATCTGGTGACGAACATGAGCCTAGCGATAATATTAATGATGATGCTCATATTGATGCTCAACCTAGTAATGATAATGATGTGGAAATAGAACCTGTTGTTGATCTTGATAACCCACATCCTAAGAATAAGAGATATGACAAAAGAGATTTTATTGCTAGGAAGCATGGTCAAGAAAGAGAACCATGGGTTCAGAAACCCATGCCCTTTCCTCCTAAACTATCCAATAAAAAGGATGATGAGGATTTTGAGCACTTTGTTGAAATGCTTAGACCTGTCGTTTTGCGTATGCGCTTGACTGATATTTTGAAAATGTCTCCTTATGCTAAGTATATGAAAGATATTGTGACGAATAAAAGAAAGATACCGGAAGCTGAATTTTCCACCATGCTTGCTAATTATACTTTTAAGGGTGGAGTACCAAAGAAATTAGGAGATCTAGGAATACCAACTATACCATGCTCTATTAAAGGAATTATGTTAAAACTGCTTTATGTGATTTGGGAGCTGGTGTTAGTGTTATGCCTTTATCTTTATATTGTAGACTTGATTTGAATAAGTTGACACCTACTGAAATCTCTTTGCAAATGGCTGATAAATCAACTGCTCTACCTATTGGTATTTGTGAGGATGTACCTGTCATAGTTGCAAATGCTACTATCTTAACGGACTTTTTTATTCTTGATATTCCCAATGACGACACTATGTCTATCATCCTTGGTAGACCCTTTTTGAATACTGTAGGGGCTGTTATTGATTGCAACAAAGGCAATGTCACTTTTCATATTAATGGTAATGAGAATACGATACACTTTCCGAAGAAACAACCTCAAGTTCATAGTATCAACTCCATTGAAAAAATCCCGATGATTATTATTGGAGACTTTGAATTCCCTATTCCTACTATCAAGAAGAAATATGATATACTTATTGTTAGGGAAATGCATATCCCCATTGAGGTAACTTTGTGTTATTCGAAAATTCTTCGGTTCCATGTTATTTGAAAGAAGTTTGTTAATAAGACTTGATCAAGCTTATTGATGGATTCCTTTTGATGAGCAGGAGATGCTTGAATTTAGAAAGCAAAACTTTCTGTACCCAACTTTTACTTTCTGTTAGTTAAATTAAATTAAGTAAAATGCTATTTTTTTGTGTTTTCTGAGTTTTCCGTGCAATAGAAAAATGACCTAAAAATAAAAGTTCTTCAAATGCCATGAAAATGTAGTATGATTTTTTCTGGAACATTTAAAAATATCTGGAATTCAACACACTGCATGGGGCTGCACCAGTGGGCCACAAGCCCACAATGCGTGGCCACCCCCTAGCCACGCCTAGCAGGCTTCTGGGTCCCATGTGGCCCCCCTTCACTTATTCCAGCACCCATTCACTTCATCTTCCTCCAGAAAAAATCCCAACATTGCTCAAACCCGTGTTCTAGCTCATTTTGCTGCCCTTTTCGATCTCCTTGTGCAAAGCTTCATTCACAAAATAGTTTTGGGAGATTGTTCCTCGATAGGTGACTCCTTCAATGGTCCAATTAGTTTTTGTTCTAGTGCTTTATATATTGCAAAATTTTGCTGCTGTGGTGACCTTGTTCTTGAGCTTGCATGTCACATTAGTATGGTCCCAAGTAGTTGTGATGCATAATATAGCCTTTAGGCACTTGTGGGAGTAGTTGTTATGAGTTTTGTTGAGTTTTGTTCACTTTTATTTTGAGTCACTAAAAATTTCAGAATTTTTGAGAGAAAGAAATGTTGAGGAGATTGTTAAGAGGCTCTTTAATCCGGAGTTCTAAGCAGGATGAAAATGAGATGAGGGAGAAACCCAAGTATAATCTTCTTCGCGTCACGGAAGTTCAACCATGTGAATGGCCGTGTGACACATTCTTGAGGGCGGACGGAATTTATGAAGATTTCTATTATTTGGTAGAGAATGCAGGCATCATCGACTTCCTCAACGATAAGTGTGACCAGTACCTCTTGCTCACGAATACCTTTGTGCAAATTTTTCACTTTCATTCTAGGGAAGACCCTCCTACAGTAGAATTTCACTTATATGATGTGCGAAAATGAAACTTTATGATTTTTGCAAAGTTTGCAAAATACCTTATGAGGGCAGCATCAGGGAACCGCGTCCTAGAGACATGGAAGATTTTATTGCTGAAGTCACTGTAGGGGAAGAAAAAGGTGTGTCAAAGGCAAGAGCAACTAGTTTACATTTTCCTGTGCTACGCTATTGTTCATTATTTGCAGGAAGATGTTTAGTTGGTTGCTAGGAGAGTGGAGGTCTTAGTGCCCCCGACCTCGCCATTCTGGCCATGGTTTATTTGCTGATGGAACTTTTAATCTGGGCGCTATGGTGGCCCAACAGTTGAGCACCAACTATTCAAAGGGTCCCATATTCGGAGGTATCTATGCATCTCGTTTAGCCAAACATTTTGAGATACCCATTAGGCTTAACAGGAAAGATGAGAGGCCTACTCTCGAAGTTTTAAGATTATGACTGTATGGTAGCTCACGATGTTATTAAGAAAAATGATGATAGGAGGCTGCTTTACAACTTAGTTTTTACTCAGGGTACTTGTGAAATTATTACTCTTCCCGCTTCTTCTTTGTTCGATATTCTCTCAGGAAGGTACACCATTATGCCCGAAGACATTTACAGATATTGGGTCTGACGCAACCCCCAGCTCCAGAACCGGCACAAGCCCTTGATCCGCCCGAGGCCAGTTTTTTAGTGGGAGCCGCATGAGCTCGCCAACCAATGGAACTCTGATGACGCTCCTGAGTATCTGGGAGAGACCTCTTTCCATCCATGGCCATAGACCAACTAATGCCAAAAGCCTAAGCTTGGGGGAGTACCTATTTCTCACTGACTTTACATTCTTGTTCACACACTCATCTTAGTAGTCGGTGTTCATACTCTTTCATTGTACCATCCATGGTAGTTTATTTACTTGTTTCGTTTTCTTCTTATGCATTTAATTAACTTTGAGAAAAATACAAAAAAATAGTTCTAGCTTTGTCTTACAGTTGCTTAGTTGTAGCATTAAAAGAAAACCCCAAAATATTTTTCATTCTTCTTTTGCTTGTTGGGAGCTTTCCCGTGTAAATATATTTTTCTTGTTCTTGTTTTGATTTTTTTATTTCTTTGGGTTGTAAGGAGGAGACCACAATGAAAATGTCGAGTAGCTCTCATATGCATTACTGTTTACCTATTAGAGATCCCATATTACCTTGTCTTCTTCTTTTAGTTATTTCTTGCAGATTCTAGCTTAGTCCAATGCACGTGCACTCTTATTATTCTCCACACCGTTCGGTCGTGCAAGTGAAAGGCAATAATGACGATATTTGATGAAAAGATTGAGATGGAGAAAAGCTGGTATGAACTCGACCTATCTTGCTTTTGTAAATATGATTAGCTCATCGTTCCAAATTCAGTTCATCATGGATGAAACATATTTGCAATAACAATTAGAGATTATAGTTACTCATGCCATGCTTAATCAGCTAAGAGTGGATAATGGTTTGTTTTGGGTGCCAACATGCATATTAAAATGGTTGTGATGTAGTATGATGGGATGGTATCCTCTGAATGATTCAAGTGGCTCGACTTGGCACATGTTCATGCATGTAGTTGAAACAAAATCAACATAGCCTCTACAATATTTATGTTCATAGTGATTTATATCCTACTCATGCTTGCATTCAATGTTGGTTAATCCCAAAGCATGTTGATGACTGTGTCGCTCTTTAGTTGGTCGCTCCTCGGTCTTTTGCTAGCCTTCACTTGTACTAAGCGGGAATACTGCTTGTGCATCCAATCCCTCAAACCAAAAGTTGTTTCATATGAGTCCACCATACCTACCTATATGCGGTATTTACCTGCCGTTCCAAGTAAATTTGCATGTGCCAAACTCTAAACCTTCAAATAAACACTTTGTTTTGTATTCCCAAATCGCTCATGTGGCGACTGGGGGCTGTCAGTATCTTCCATGCTAGGTGGGTTATTCTCACGATATGTGTTGATTCACTATCATTCACGAGAAAGTGGCTCGTAATCGAGATGCCCAGTTCCATGCTCGAAATAAAAGCAAAATCTAATTAAACAAAACTCCCCAAGAACTGTGTTTGTATGGATGGTACCCATGAATTCGGCCCGCCATGGTGTGTGACTGATTGGTGGAGGGGGAGTAAAAACTTTATCATTCTGTTTGGGAACCGCCTATAATGTATCTAGCATGGAAGATGTTGAAAACCTCTTGGTCGTTATGTGAGCAATGAAAGCATACCGCTCAAAAAAATCATTACTTATCTCTGTTTTAAAAGCTCGAGCTCTGGCACCTCTACAAATCAATGCTTCCCTCTGCAAAGGGCCTTTCCGTCTACTTTGTTGTAGAGTCATCATCCTCTTCTAAAAGGCGCCAATTAGAGAGCACCACCGTCATTTGTATGCTTTGCTGCTAATTGATATTGAGTATGAGCATGAATGGATCTCTTTCACCGTGAATTACAATGTCTAGTCAGTCCTTGTTCTTTAGAGGTGCTCTGCATTTATGTTTTGCGGTCTCAGAAAGAGCTAGCGAGATATCATTTCATCATATCGTATCTGATTGTTTTGAAAAAGTGTTGTCATCCGAGGGTTATTATTATTGCTTGCTAGTTGATTATGTCATTGATATGAGTAAATGTGAGACCTTAATGTTATTGTGAACGTGGTTAGTCCATGTTCTTTGCTGAAAATCTGAACATCAGTTAGATGTCTGTAGAACAACAAGATCAAACGGAGTTTGTAAAAGTTTTTCTTTATCACTTTCAGTTTATCAATTGAATTGCATGAGGACAAGCAATGGGTTAAGCTTGGGGGAGTTGATACGTCTCCATCGTATCCACTTCTCCAAACTCTTTTGCCCTTGTTTTGGACTCTAATTTGCATGATTTGAATGGAACTAACCCGGACTGACGCTGTTTTCAGCAGAATTGCCTTAGTGTTATTTTTGTGCAGAAATAAAAGTTCTCGGATTGTCCTGAAATTTTATGGAGAATATTTTTGGATTTATTAAAAATATTGGCACAAGAATCAACCAGAGGGGGCCACCTACAGGCCACAAGCCTGCTAGGCCCGGCCACCCCCTTGGTCGCGCCTAGCAGGCTTGTCGGGACCCTGTGGCTCCTCCGGCCTCATCTCCAACTCCATACAACCCTATTTGCAGCAAGAAAAAACAGAGAGAAGAGTTCATCGCGTTTCACGATACGGAGCCGTCGCCACCTCCTGTTCTTCCTCGAGAGACCAGATCTGGAGTTCGTTTTGGGCTCCGAAGAGGGGAAATCAACGCCATTGTCATCACCAACCATCCTTCATCACCAATTCCATGATGCTCTTCGCCGTTCGTGAGTAATCCCATCGTAGATTTGCTGGACGGTGATGGGTTGGATGAGATTTATCATGTAATCGAGTTAGTTTTGTTAGGGTTTGATCCCTAGTATCCACCATGTTCTGAGATTGATGTTGCTATGACTTTGCTATGCTTAATGCTTGTCACTAGGGCCCGAGTGTCACGATTTCAGATATGAATCTATTATGTTTTCATGAATATATATGTGTTCTTGATCATATCTTGCAAGTTTAAGACACCTATTATGATTTATGATCCGCATCCCCCAGGGTGAAAATAACTAGGATTCTTTCCGGTGATTACCATAGTTTGAGGAGTTCATGTATTAACTAAGTGATAATGCAATGGTACGGTTCTCTATTAAAAGGAGGCCTTAATATCCCTTAGTTTCCATTAGGACCCTGCTGCCACGGGAGGGTAGGACAAAAGATGTCATGCGAGTTCTTTTCCATAAGCATGTATGACTATACATGGAATACATGCCTACATTACATTGATGAATTGGAGCTAGTTCTGTGTCACCATATGTTATAACTGTTGCATGATGAATGCCATCCGACATAATCATCCATCACGGATTCATTGCCTATGACCTTTCCACATATTGAGCTTTGCTAAGTTACTTCTCCACTGCTACTGTTACAATCACTATAAAACTTCTACTGTTACTTTTGTCATCGTTACCGTTACTTCCATACTACCTTGCTACTAAATACTTTGCTGCAGATATTAAGTCTTTCAGGTGTGGTTGAACTTATAACTCGGTTGCAAATACTCGAGAATATTCTTTGGCTCCACTTGTGTCGAATCAATAAATTTGGGTTCAATACTCTGCCCTCGAAAACTGTTAAGATCCCCTACACTTATGGGTTATCAGTATCCAGGGAAATGGTCATCTTGCTTGAGCTCCCGCTTGGAAGAAGAAAGAATCCATGAAGTAGATGAACCAACGTAGTCGAACGAATCCTCACACTTCGAAACACTTTCGGAACTCAAGCAAGGAGAAGCAAAACCGGAAAATAAAAAATGACACGGTAAACACCACAACATATTCATGACATGATCCCCAAACAAGGACGATGCATGTCAAGTTTAAATATGCAAGGCATGGCAAGCACAACAATCAACTACTACACATTACGTGAGGTTCAATATGCAACGAATTGCATATTGATGAAACTCCATGTTCGATTATTTAATTCACTTTTTTTAATGGTTCGACAAGTTTAAATGTTGTTAAACATGGCAAGAGGTGAGGCATAAATAAACTATACTATTTAAGCATTTTAAATTAGGTCGGAAACAACATATAGTATTCCAAAATGACCCCATATGCAAATTATGAATTTGGTCTAGATCTAAACTAAACATATTTAATATTTACTAAACATGGAAATAAAGTGGACCATGTGATTCTACATGTTTTTTAATCAAGTTACATATATAGATCACTCAATTCGGAGCTACGGTTATTTAGTAATGCAATAAACCGTTTGAGCATGGCATTTGTGCAAATTAATACAAACAACAAGTTAAACATTTTAAACATGTATGAAAGTTGGTTATTGTGAGTCTACACGAAATTCTAATCATTTTACATATATATAAGTTGTTTGATTCCCGGCTTGAGAGTTATTATATGCATGATCAATATGGTTTTTTCCATAAATCTGTAAATCTATGGATAATGTTGAAAATCAAAGAGGCTAAAAAGACACTAACGGACCAGATTCGGGATGAACTGGGCCGCACAGGGGATGCGTGCAATATAATATAAGATGCTTTTGGGCATAGGATATGTGGTTGCTCACCTAGAAAGCCATGGGCCCATTCAGTGGAGCAGGCCAGCTGGAGGCGGGGCGGGATGGTCTGGGCGAGGAGGCAGACTAGGCCCAAGGGAGTTGTGCGAGGTGAGGTGGTCGGCGCCTGGCTGGGCTTGCAGTTGCGACCCACTATGCTGGCAGTGTCCCATAAGCTAGGTGTGGGAGGTGGCCCACCTGCTGGCGCAATGAGCGGTCGGTTAATGAGGAACGCGCCTGGGGTTCGTGCGTTCCCGAGACAAAGAAGAGGAGCGGCAGCGCGAGACTTCAACGAGGATGATGCAGTCAAGGCCGGAGGATGTCGTGGTCTCCGGGAATGGATACATCTAGCTCCAGGGGTCTAAATCCGAGCAATGACATGATGGATGGTCGCCGGCCGGAGTAGATCAACAGCGGCGACACCATGGGCTCGGGCGAGATCCTGCAAAAAAACTAGAGGAACCGGGGGTGAGGGAGAGAGATGAAATCCACGGGCGGAACGAGAGGCGAGGTGTGCGGGGACTGATAATCCCCAAGTGCAAGGAATCATCATAGCATTTTCCAAAGATGGAAGTGATAAGTATGGAGTGTCGAACCCACAAGGAGCTAAAGGTAAGATCAATATTCTCTCAAGTCGAATCTGACACCGATACGACTCTACATACATCGAACGTTTGCTTCCATCTAGAAACAAGAAATAAAACTATGTTGTGGGAATGAAGAGAATTGATTTGCATGAAATTGGAGAACTAAAATATAAAAATAGGTGTTGTTATCATAATATTATAATATATTACAAATAGCGAGTGTGGAATAATGATGGGTCGGTGTGCAGAATTATCCTAGGCAATTGTTAACAAGATCGGAAATCATTTTTGCAATTTTGTATGAGGGAGAGGCACAAGCTAACATACTTTATCTACTTGGATCATATGCACTTATGATTGGAACTCTAGCAAGCATCCGCAACTACTAAAGATCATTAAGGTAAAACCCAACCATAGCATTAAAGCATCAAGCCCCCGTTATCCCATACACAACAATCCCCCTACTCGGGTTTATGCTTATGTCACTCAAGCAACCCACTATAAGCCAAGAAACACAGTATAAGCGAATCATGAATGTATTGCAACACCCTACAGTGGGAATCCTTCACGTGTTTGCGACACGGAAGGCACCATAGGACAGCACCAAAATAAACATACAACTCAAAGGAATCTAGATCATCAATCAACCCCAATGACAAAAGTAATCTACTCAAAACATCATAGGATGGAAACACATCATTGGATCATAATATGTGGCATAAAGCACCATGTTCAAGTAGGGGATTACAACGGGGTGCGGGAGAGTGGACCGCTAAAAGGAGATGAGGATGGTGATGAAGAAGGTGATGTTGATGAAGACGATCACCATGGCAATGGTTCCCCTGGTGGCACTCCGGCACCACCGGGAGAGAGGGGGAGAGGGTCTCCCCCTTGTGCTTCCTCCTTCATGCCCCCTCGGTGGGGAGAGGTTCTGCCTCTGGTCCTTAGCCTCCATGGTATTGATGGCCCCTCCGGGATGATGAAGATGGCCTTCGGTGACGGTGAACCCCTTCGGTAGGGTGCCGGAGAGGGCCAAGATTGGTTTTTCGTGGCTCTAGAGGTTTACGGCGGCGGAACTCCCAATCTAGGTTTATTTTTGGAGGTTTCTATATTTATAGGAATTTTTGGCGTCGATCTCACGTCAAGGGGGGGCACGAGGGAGTCACAAGCCTGTCAGGCGCAGCCACCCCCTGGCCACGCCTAGGTGGTTTTCACCTCCTCGTGGCTCTTCTGGCCCAGATCCAATGCTTCGAGGGTATCTTCTGGTCCATAAAAAATCATACTAAATTTTCAGCCCATTCCGACAACCTTTATTTCTGCACAAAAAACGACACCATGGTAGTTCTGCTAAAAACAGCGTCATTCCGGGTTAGTTCTAATAAAATCATACCAAAATCATACAGAATTATTGTAAACATGACATGAATACTTCATAAATTATAGATACGTTGGATACGTCTCAGCATCCTCAAGCTTAATTCCTGCTCGTCCTCGCATAGGTGAATGGTAAAAGAAATAATTTATGAAGTCTGAATGCTAGCAAGTGCAAAAGTTTGATCAATGATAATTCCAAACACTTTTTCTAGTGTTATTATATACTATAAAAAATATCTCATCTCATAAACCTTCTCATGATGAAATAACAAGCTATCCACATGTTAATGTATAGACTAACAAACTATGCTTTTTGTCACCAAGCAATTGCAATTCATCTAATTTTCAGGAAGGGTCTATGTAAGAGCTTTGATTTAGAAAATTCCACATACTCAACTATCATATAGTCTTCCATGATTTCTAACACTCAAAGCATATTTTTAGAACAAATAGCATTCATCAAACACAGAGAAGGACAGGGGATTAATGTTTTGCCTCCCAACTTATTTATCATATAGATATTTGTCAACAATAATAATTCATGATCAAATATATTTGAATGGCCATATATGCTTGGATCTTTCCCCACCACATGATGCTTGCCAACTAAAGAATAATTGAGGTTGAACTAAAAAGGAATACTATTGACTCTTGCATAAAAGTAAATACATGAAAGTAAAAGATAGGCTCTTCGTAGAGGGAAGCAGAGATTTGCATATGTGCCAGAGCTCGAGCTTTTAAAATAGAGATGAATTATAATTTTGAGTGGTATGCTTTCATTTTCACCATAGCAACCGAGAGATCTCGGTATCTTCCATGCTAGATACATTATAGGCGGTTCCCAAACAGAATGGTAAAGTTTTTACTCCCCCTCCACCAATCAATCACAGTCCACGGCAAGCCGAATTGTCACACCCTGTGCTTGTATCATCTTGTTATGCTTGGATTTATAAATTTTGGAACCAATTAAAAAAAATCAGTGCTTGTGCTTGTTTGGAATGTTGCTTGTTTGCTTGTTAATTGTGGTGTATGGCACTCTTAGATTCTATCCCTCTCCATATTCATCTTCCTTGACCCAAACCTCTTGCCCAATGATCATGCGATGTGAATAGTTCCCAAGACTATTTTTATCTAATATTATTTTGACCAAAACGAATTTATTCAAATTAGGTCTTCAAAAACCCCTGAATTGAGGTTTGCAGTTCAAGTCCTCAAATTGGGTGGATTCTTTCTCCCCAAAGGCTTTACTTCAAACCTGCTATATATATGACTTCCCAAAACCACAAATATTACTTTTAAAGATTAGTTTTATATTTATTTAAAGGCTTTTTCTTAAGACCAGAAATGGTTTTTCATAGGGAAAAATTATTTGAATGCTTTCAAAATATTTGAGAAAATTTAGGGAAACTCAGTGGACATATAGTATCCATATATATGAGTTTCAACACATGGTCATGTTAAAATTCATGGGCAAAACCCCTCAAAACCCTTTCTATCCAAATCAAGATTTTTAAATATTTCTATAAGAAATATTCTCAATAAATTCCAGGAAATTCCAGCAAGTCAACACTATCATAGGTGATGATCTTAAAAAGTTTCATCTCAATCCAAGTTGATTTGGTTCATCAAACTATTCCAAACCCCTCCCTACCCAGATTCAAATTTGAACAACTTTACATTGTGAAGTTTCTTCCCTTGACCCCAAACTTTGTGGACATGTTCTAATCACAAAATAATGATGCTACACTAAGTGGTGCGTCAAGGGTATTAGCTTACCATGACTAGATCTACAGAAACCAGATTTTGTTGATTTCTAGGGTTCCACAAAGTTACATTGTTAACTTTCATCAAACCATCTCAAATTTGGTGATCAGGCCTAATTTCAACCACCATTTGATCCTATAAAATCTTATGTCAAGCAAAGTCCATTTTCTTGCCCTAATCTCCATCAAACACCTTTTAGTCAATTCTAGAAACTACTATTTTCACCACTTCTACTCTTCCCCTTGCCTCCAAATTTTTACCACAACTATCTTGTATTGTATTTTACCTCCAATAATCTTGGAATGGCCACACACCAATTATTGAAAAGGTAAAACCCCCATTTTCACCCCTGGATAGCAATGGCAGCAACACTTCAACCTCTCCCCTACTCCATTTCATCACCCTTGCTTATCCCCTAGCTCCTCCTAGCTCATGAGCATCTCCAGAACCCTCAAGACACTAGAGGACACGCTGATAGGCATTGTTTATGCCATGGCACGCCAAATGGGCGCTCCAAAGCGCGCTACAGTGCACCAGAGCACTTTAGCCGCCCCTGCCCGGTGCCTCCCGACCACCTCGGGCCTCCCCAGCACGCCTGTCGGGGGACCTCGACGTCCACAACACGCCACCCTTGTCCCCCTCCTCTCTCTCCCTCCATCGTCTCCCCTCACACGCCGCAGCCGCCCGAGTCGACCAACCATGGGGCTCGCACGCATGCGCGTCCCCCTTTCCCTCTCTCCTTCCCCGGCTCGTGGACCTGCCCTAGGAAGGCAGCAGACACACCCAGGCCTCCCCCCGTGGCCCCCCTTGCCCACTCCAACCAGACCCGGCGATCGCGACCACGGTGCACCGACGCTCGGCTATAAAACGCCCTCCCCCAAGCTCCCCCTGCTCTCCTCTCGCTCCCTTCTCCCGTCAGTCACATTCCCGTGCCTAGCCCCCCTTGTTTCCGTGATCGGGAACTCGAACCCGAGCCGAAACCCCACCTCTGTGCGGGTTCCTCCTTGCCGATGATTCGCTCAACGCCGGTGACCACCTCGGCCACGCACGGAGGCGCAGGACAACCCTGAGCACGCCGGTGCCCTCCGCATGAGCCGCCGTGGCTTGGGCCCCCGCCGGTGAGCACCTCTCTGCTCCCTGCCACGAGGTGAGGGATGACAGGTGGAGCCCACCTGTCATACCCCACCCTCCCCTCTCTCGCTGCCAGGTTGGGCCCGTGGGAAGGTTTAAAAATAAACCTGCCGCACGCACCATTTCGCCGTGGGCCGGCTCGGCTGCGACGTTTTCGGCCCAAAAATCCATAATGCCATTTTTCTTTTTCCTTTTTCTCCCTGCTTTCCAACATTCTCTCGTACCAGAAAATAAATCCAATGACAATAATTTTTCCACCTAAAATCTTAGAATATTCCATAGAATTTATAGTGCATTTTGTATAAATTTTTGAAAATCTTTTATGCACTATTTTATTTTAAAACCTATTTTAGGCATCTTTTGCCTGTGTTAAATAGTTTTGAAAAATGTTTTTCATAACAAAATCATAAACAAATATTTTTAGTATAGTTTTTAGTATTTATCAGAGTAGAGTAGCATTTTAATATTAGCTTTGTGTGCTCTGTTTTTGTGTGATGCGTATTTTTATCGTTATGTATCGCGACAATAGATCGTGCTATTACCGGGGGAGTTGGACCCGAAGACTTTGAAGATCCCGAAGACTTTGTTGAGCCAGGCAAGCAGCCCTTTGACCATATTAAGAAACTATTTTCATTGCATGTCATATAGCACTTTACTTTCATTATACTTGATCATGTGGAGTAATGACCACTTCGGTGGGTTGCTTCCGACACTTTTACTATTGACACTTGCATCGTGCATGAACCTACCACCTTATGAGGGTTATGCAGGTGGGTGTGGATAGGATGCTAGTAGATGCTATGCAAGTGGGTTTAGGATTTATGCATAGTGATGGAAAGGAAGAGATGATTTAAAAGACTTTTCGAAAACCCCGTCGGGAGCCACTAATGCCCGAGGGAGACGATGATGAGTTGGGTGACCACTTGAGAAAGAAGTGGTGTATCGGAGCAAGCGAGTGTGTGTGGTTTTCGAAAACGGATTGGTGTAAGTTCCGACCATTATTCCAACATTACATGTACGACCACGGTACCCCTTATGGGACGGGGCTTTGTTGATTACTATGGTTGGTGCTAGCAGAGAGCCCACATTACTAGTGGCGAGAGTGAAGTGGTCACTCTTGAGACGGGGTCATCTCGGAAGTGGAAGGCCATGCGCTGTCTTTACAGGCATCGGGCACACTGGTGCATGCCCCCATGGATGATACGTGTGATGTATATCATGAGGGATGGCACCAACGAGTGGACTCTTTGTTTAGTATCACCATGGGAAAGGCATTGTTCGGGGTGCTTAGCTTGGGTATGTATATACCACGAGTCGTGGATGACATGGAGGTTTCCCGAGTCTTGTGGCCAAAGTGTGCAACCTCTGTAGAGTGTAAAACTATTCGAATAGCCATGTCCACGGTCAAGGACAGTTGGATGACCGCTCTTGTGCTACGTCCAAATGTTTTCACAACGGATGTGTGAGTGTGTTGGTGACAAAGATGGTACTTGAGGTATGTCTGATGACTTAGCATGACGATTGGGCTAAGTCCGATGACTTAGCATGACGATGAACATGAGATGTTCAACCCCTGCTTATGATGATAACTAGGATTTGCTCACATAAGTACCTGTTAGCAGTTGATGCATGCTTACTCAAGTTATTTGATCATGTCATTGCATTTAAAAATCAGCTTTCTACAAAAACTTGCCTACTTAGTGCAATAGCATGCATTGTTATACCTTGTTCCACAACTTGGGTTGCTTGTGTGTACATTCAAAGTACTCATTGGCTTGCCACTGGTTATTTAATTGGCCAGGCATGGAAGAACAGGAGTATGGTGAAGAGTTCGTTGGTGACGATCATGCGAACTAGGACGCTTCCCAGTCAGAATGCCTGTAGGATTAAGGCATATGTGTCGTCGTCTTCTCACGACAGATGCCATGGGTTGGCTTATTGTAGGTGGTTGGGGCCGGAGGACGCTGACGGGCTCCGGGTGCGGGATTAGGTACAAGCCGTGGTGACACACAATATACCTAGGTTCAGGGCCCTTCGTGGGAGGTAATACCCCTAGTCCTGCTTGATCTAGTTTGATGGATGGGTGTGTTTACAGGGTTGCTCCTGGAGCTAAGTCTAGAGGAGGAAGAGGGAGCAACTGGCTCGCCTTCCTCCACTACGAGGTGTAGGAAAGTGGGAAGTGTCTCGTAGGTATGTGCCTGAGAGTTGTCTATCCTTGTTGCATGGAGGGCTCGGGGGTTTTATAGGCCAACCTGCCGGCTTACAATATTCCTAAGGTACAAGAGTGGGGGGACCCAGCTGGCAGCCTCTCCGGCTGACCAGGGGGTCCCACCCTTCGAGCCATCTCGTTGCCGATAGGGTCCACTGGCTATGCAGTCCCGTCGCTTGCTGGGGCCCACCAGCCGGCTCTGCGATTGGCCCTCGCCCACCTGCCGCGGCACGGGCCGCCCGGGAGGCGTCGTCTAGCGCCAGCCGGCCGAAGTCTCCGGTACGGCTGGCTGCACTATAGCCATGCCGAGGCAGGTAATCGACTGGGCAGGGGCATGCCGGCACTGTTTCCCCGCTCGGTCGCGCTCGCCAAGGTCAGTGGCCTGGACGGCCGGACTATAGCCATGCGCACCCGTGCGTCAGCGGCCACTGTGGCTACAATGATGCCAGTTGTGGCGGTCACGTCTTGTCGCCGTACTCGCGCGCAGGGGGACGGGACGTTGCATGTCCGCCCTGCGGTCAATGGAGGAGGCGGCCCGGAGGCAGTCGGCCTAGCCGGTCGGGGGTCGAGCCGACTCCTCGACCAGCCGTCCGTGCCGCCAGCCGGTGACAGCTCGAACCGGCCGTGCTCCAACCGGTCGTGGGCAGCCGGTTGCATAGTTTTTCTTCGAAGCAGGGGGAGAACCCCATTGCTTTGGCCTACCTAGGGGTAATAACCCCGTCAGTAGTCCCCGAAGCCTACGGGGGCCCGCATCCGGCAGATGGAGGGTAACCGGCGGCTTTCCCCCAGCGGTACCCGCCACCGGTGCGAAACCGAAAAGCCAGCCGGGTCACGAGTTGGACCCGACGCCTCGGGTTCCGGCGCGTTGCCCGGGTCCCGGGCCGGCCTGCCGCACACCACGCGGCAGGTAAGGATGTGGTGGGCCCCGTGCACATGGGGAGACGGGACGTCACCCTGGGCCTATCCCGCTAGGCCTCGGGCGTAGCCTAGTAGGCCTCGGGGCGCAGTACAGGATCCTCTGTGCCCAAAAGGGGCCGTTATGGCCCGAACCGCCCACTCGTGCGCGGCGTTTCCGGGGGAGTGAGCGCAATTAATCCCCACGTCCCCTGGTCGTGGCCTCCCCATTTAAAAGGGGAGGAAGGGCAGGGGACGAATATACACGCACTCCCTTTGCCTCCTCACTTCTTTCCTCTTTGCCTTCCTCTCCCCCTCGCGCAACACCGCTCTCGAGCTCGCAAACGCGCCTGCATGGCGTCGTTCTACCACAATGGCCGACGGGCACGAAGGAAGCTGGGCCGGATCTGTCGACACCGAGGGGGACATCGCGGACCTCCGCCGCGTGCGCATGCTGCCTCCGATCGAGCGCGTGGTTGCCCGCGCGCCGGGCGATGAGGTGGTGCCGGCCCCGCAGACGGGGGAGCATGTCCTCTTCCTCTAGCATTTCTCCCGTGGTTTCGGGCTCCCGGTGAGCCTCTTCTTCCGGCTGCTCATGGACACCTTCGACCTTCAACCACACCACCTCGGCCCCAACACAATCCTTTACCTCGCCGGCTTTGTGATGATGTGCGAGGGGTACCTGGGGGTCCTCTCCTTTCTTGATTTCTTTAACGCCCTCTTCTACCTCAAGGCGCTGAAGAGTAGTGCCTACGGGGGCACGACGGTTTGCTGTCGCGGCACCGCGCGCTTCCCGCCCTTCTCTCTCATCGATTCCATCAAGGGGTGGCATCGGACGTTCTTCTACGTGAAGAATGCCGACCCAAGGCTGGACTACATCTGGCTGTCGCCATTCGTCAATGCACAATCCGCCAGGGCGAACAGGCCAGGAGCCGCCCCGCGTGGGGTGGCCCAGGCAGAGCTCGGCTGGCTCGCGCAGCTGAAGAGCGCTAAGGGGTCGACTGCCTTCGATCTGGTGGCGGCCTTCATCTCGCGCTAGGTGCTGCCTCTCCAGTTGAGGCCGCACCAGATCCGCGACATGTCCGGCCGCTGGGACCCCTGTCGGCTGACGACAGTCAACCTGATGCCGGCTCAGGTGGCGGCGCGGGTGAACGCCATCACAACATTCAAGCTGGCGCCGACGTCGTGGAATTTTGGCATGGATTCCTACGACCGCATCAATCGTCCCCCCTGGTACGTTTTCGTTGAGGTGTCTTCTCTTTCATTCGACTCTTTCCAGCCGGCGGCCGGCAATGGACCTTACTTCACCGTGTTGACCGCAGTTGCTTGTCCGACAGAACACGCCGGACGGCCCGCATCCCTAAATTTTTGAGGCGGAGCGCGACCACTCCGACTTTGAAGATTATGAGCGGGGAGGCCCACCTGAAGAGGGGATGGACTCCTCGGGAGGGGTCGAGGCGTCGGCAGACCCGCGAGCCGGCGGGCCTAGAGGGGCCGGAGAGTCCGGCGCAGCCGGGAAGCCCAGCGGAGCCAGTGAGTTCCCTATTGGCCCCACGATCAGGGACTGGATAGATGATGATGATGACGATGACGATGATGTGATGATCTTGAACACGCCTCCCCCTCAGCTCAACAGGGCCGGCGTGGACGAAGCGAGGACCAGCCGGCTCAAGCCCCGGCGGCCGGAGCCGCCAGCCGGGCGAAGAGGCCGACTCAGGAGAAGCCGGCGGCTCCACCTCTCGCCCATAAGCGGGTGAAGGTGGATGCAAGGAAGCCGCCGACGTACGCTAGGCGGACTTTGTCCGTCGTCATCTGGTAAGTCTCCCTCATTTCCTTGCATGTGTTTCCTTCCGGGTCGCGAGCCGGTGGGTGATTGACCCTTGTGCACCATAGGGACCCCATCGAGCTCCACGAGGGGGAGTTGGCGGTGGATCCGATGGATGCCGCCACTCGGCTGGCCCGCGAGCACGCGGCCACCCAACAAGAGGAGAAGAGGAGGCTCGCGGAGCTGCGAGCCTCAATGTCCGGAACACGATGCGAGGCCTCACACTCCAGGACTTCGAGCGGCGAGAAGCGGAGGAGGTCCGCGGACCCCGCGCAGGCATCGGACTCGACGGTGGAATCGACCCGTCTGTCGAGGCCCTCGTCGAGCAAGCCGCGAGGGGCGGCTATGGAGTTGCCTGCATCTCTGTCCGCGGAGGAGGCGTCCTACGCAAGGGCGGCGGCAACGGAGCCGGCCCCCGAGGCGACCCGGCCGGAGGTGCCAGTTGGGACTTCGCCCCTGGCCGAGCCACCCCGGCTCGACGTGCCGGAGGCTCCGGCGGCCCCGGAGGCGGCGTCAGAGGCAGCGCCAGAGGCGGTGACCATGGAGACGAGCCGTCCGTCGCAATCGCTGTGTCGGACCGGCAGGAGGAGGATGCGGCGCTGGTGCCGAGCGGCGGGCCGGTGAGGGCTGACTCTCGGGCCCTCGCCATCATCAATCCTCCCCCGGCTGTCGGCATCGTGGTGAGCACCGGGGTGGGTGGCAACGGCGGCCGAGTCCGGAGGTCCATGTAGGGCGTGCTCCGGGACTAGGAAGCGCCGGCGTGCATCCCGACCCTTCCGGCTCCCCCGGCCGGCGGCCCGGTTCCCACGCTCAGGGAGCTAGGGAGCGTCCTGGACCGGTGCCGCCAGGAGCTGGCCCGGTTCGCAGAGGTGGTCGACACCACCCTGCGGCACGTGGAGCTAAGCATCGTCGTCTTTAACGAATTTTTTAGTGGGGGTGCGCGAGCACACCCACTGGGTGTAGCCCCCGAGATGCGGGCCAGCTGACCGGCTGACGGGCAGCTGGGCCGGATCTCCTTGAGCGATTTTTGACCTTGGCTTCATGTGGTAGGAGGGGAACTCCCAGCGGCAGAAGCTGTTTGAGGAGGCGGTCTCCATCCACGACCGTGGCAAGCACGGCTTCTACCGGCTGGAGGAGGAGCTAGCATGGGTGCAAGGTATGGCCAGTTTTGCGGAAGGGGCCCATAGCCCCCGGGAGCCGGGCCGGCTGCCTGATAGCCAGAGCGGACATAGAAGGGCCGGCTAACACTTTCTTTGTCTTGCAAACGAGCTAACCACCCTCCGAGCGGAGAAGATCGGGGCCGTCTCCGAGCGGGACTGGCTGGCGCAAAGCGTCTAGGCGGTCATGCAGGAGAAGGACTGGTTGGCTGTGCTGCTGGCAGACAGGGAGGCGGCCCAGGACTGCCTCAAGGCCGACGTGGCGTGGGAGGTGACGGCCAAGGAAGCGCCCGTCAAGGAGGTGGCTGACGCCGCCCGGCGGACCACCGCCCTCCAAGGCGAGGTGACCCACCTCGAGAGGATGCTCGAGGAGCTTAAGCGTTCCCTCGCCGAGGCGGAGGCGGCAATGGCATCAGAGAAGGATTCGTCACTCCACTTTTCCATCGAGGTGGACGACTCCATCGAACGTATGTGTCCGTTTGTCTTTTTTCCAGGCGGTTGCCTTTTTCCTTGCTAGTTCTTGTTCTTGATTTGACTCTCTTTCCTTCTTCCCTTTCTTCTCTTAGGGCGCTTCCTGGAAACTCAGCCTCATGTTGAGCGTGCCGCCGAGGAGCACCAGGAGAACCTCCGGGCACGCGGCCGTTCCATCGAGGGGGACACCGTGTGGGATATGGCGGAGCTCAGGCTCGCCATTGAAAACCGGCTGATCCACCTCGAGCGGAGCATGGAGCGGATGAAGACGGCCGGCAAGGAGATCATCACCACCTTGTGGCCGGGCCATGGAGGAGCTCCAAAGAACCGCGTGGCCTTGTGGTTGGAGCACGCCGTGGCCTAGCTCGAGGTCTGGAAGGCGTCGACGGTGTGAGCCGGAGCGCAGATGGCACTCCATTTTGTAACTTCGTGGTATCGCGGTGTGGACCTGGACTAGCTGGCCACCATGCGGGACAAGCCGGTCGAGGAGCGGGCAGCTCGTGAGCCGGCCCTTGTCCATCGTGCCGACGAGCTCGCGTTGTATGTCGACCCAGACGAGCTCCTGCCGGCCCTTGGCGAGGATGGCAAGCCGACAGCTGAAGACTCCTTTCGCATCCCCCAAGGTCCAGAGGACGAGGAGGTTGCAGAGGAGAGTACCGACTCCAGCGACGAGACGACTGGGACTATGGAGGCCACCTCGAAGGCCAAGGGAACCGACCCGAAGGCCGCCACCACCTCCGGGACGGGAGTCGAGCCGCCCAGCGACGCGTCGGCTGGAGGCGTGTCGGCTGGCGACGCGCCGGTGGCCTGAGCCCCCTGGCATTTTATCTTTCTTTCTTCTTCCTGCATGTTAGGCTTAAGTCCACCCACTAGGGGTGTAATGTAATTAACCGTGATGGCTGTGGGCCTCTTTTGTCTTAACATTCGTATTGTGAATATTTGATGTGTTTTCCTTATTGTGCGTGCTTGCTCGTCCTTACCCTTTTTTGCCCTTTTGGTTCCGTCTGTCTGGCCCCCTTTTCCCCTTTGGTTTCGGCCCCGCCAGCCCGACAGCCGGGAGCCGTTCTGTAGCTGGGTCGGAGCGTCTGCCTCGAGGGAGCTGGTTCGGAACTTAGGGACCGTGAGAGCTTTCTAGGGTAAGTAGAGTGGCAGAAGCGAGGCGATGGTCCGACTGGGCCTATCCGGCATCTCCTTTGTGATCAATCTTTCGTGTGTGCTAAGCTTTGCCACCTCGAGGCCCTGTCAGCCGGACGGCCGGGAGCCGGATCTGTAGCTGGGAGGGGTGGGAGGGCTTGCTCGGCTCACACTACTTGGTCAATTTTTGGGAGAGGCAACCTAGGTCTAGTCGGCGAGCCCCTGGGCTCGAGAGCCGGGTCAGGGAGCCAGTGAGTGAGGAGACCTTCGAGGGAAATGAAAAGGGCATGCCCCAAGAGCCGGCCTTGGGCACCCATTGTATTCCTAAGCCCAAAAGGGGAGTGATACATACATACACTGCTCTTTTCAACAGTAAAATGGACGGAGGAGCGCCGCGTTCCATGGGCGCTCGGTCTCCTCGCCGGAGGCGTCTCTTTTGCGCTTCTGCAGCTTCTAGGCGTCTATTAGGTAGTACGCATTGTTGTGCAATGCCTTGCCGACAATGAACGGGCCCTCCCATGGGGAGGACAACTTGTGTTATCCGGTTGTCCGCTGGATCCGCCTGAGCACCAGGTCCCCTTCACGAGAGGAGAGCGGCCGGATCCGCTTGCTGTGGTAGTGCTGGAGCTTCTGTTGGTAGATTGTCGTCTGGCTCAAGGCCAGCTCGCGGGCTTCTTTGAGTAAGTCGATGACGTCTTCTCTTGCCTCCTTTTGCGTCCTTCTCCGTGTATAGGGAGACCCGAGGCGAGCCGAACTCGATGTCGGTGGGGATGATCACCTCGGACCCGTACACAAGGAAGAAGGGCATGTAGCCGGTTGGTCGGTTGGGGGTGGTCCTGAGACTCCGAAGGACAGCCGGCAGCTCGTCGACCCAGCAGCCGGCTGACCTTACCAGCGGTATCACAGCTTGATGCCGAATAGGATGAGGCCGTTTGCCCTCTCGACCTGACCGTTCGACTATGGATGAGCAATGGAGGCCAGGTCGAGCCGGATTCCTTGCTTGGAGCAGAAACACGCGAGCGCGCCCTTGGCAAAGTTCGTGTCATTGTCGGTGATGATGCTATGGGGGACGCCATAGCGAACCGTGATGTCGTCGATGAATCAGACGGCCGTGGGGCCGTCCAACTTCTTGATTGGTCGTGCCTCGATCCACTTGGTGAATTTGTCGACGGCCACTAGCAAATGTGTCATGCCACCTTGTGCGGTCTTGAAGGGACCCACCATGTCCAGCCCCCAGACAGCGAAGGGCCACGAGAGTGGGATGGTCTGGAGGGTTGATGCCGGCAGGTGGCTCTGCGTGCTGAAGCGTTGGCAGCCCTCGCACTCCTCGACCAATTTCTTGTCCGGCTCGAGAGCGGTGGGCTAGTAGAATCCGTGGCGGAAGGCCTTGGCCACCAGGGTCCTGGAGGTGGCGGGATGCCCGCACTCGCCCTGGTGGATGTCGAGGAGAATCTCCAGAACCTTTTCCGGCTCGACGCATCGCTGAAAGACGCCAGTGGTGCTGTGATGTACGAGCTCATTGTTGACGATGTTGTATGCTGAGGCCCGGCGCTGAATTTACCTTGCCAAGGCCTCGTCTAGGGGGAGCTCACCACGTAGAAGGAATGCCAAGATGGGATGTGCCCAAGAGGGGGCCAAGATGGGGGCTGGCTTAGGAGCCCCTGGGCCCAGATGATCAGTCCCCGGGTCCGGCTCACCAGCCCCTGCAGCCGGCTCGCCAGCCCCCAAGACCGGCTGGTCGATTGTCATCATGACAACCGCGTCGTTGTAGTTGGCGGCCTCGGTTGCAGCCGGCTCAAATAGTGCCGGCAAGGCGGCCAAGGTTGAGGGAGCCGGTGGCGAAGATGTCGAAGGGACAGCCGGAGCCGCTGACAGGGCGGTGGCGTATGCCGGCACGAAGATGGATTCTGATTCTAGGGAAGGCTTGAACAATGGCTTGATCGATCCGCGGCAGTGCAAATGGGTCCTTGGGGCACACCTTGTTCAGGCTAGTGTAGTCAATGCACATGCGCCAGGTCTTATTCTTCTTTAGCACCAGGACTGGGTTGGCCAGCCAGTTCGGGTGGAAAACTTCGATGATGAACCCGGCTGTGAGCAGCCGGGCGATCTCTTGTCCTATAGTACGCCGCTTCTCCTCGGAGAAATAGCATAGGGGTTGCTTGACTGGCTTGACGTTCGGCCGGACATGTAGTTTGTGCTCGGCGAACTTCCTCGGAACACCCGGCATGTCCTTGGAGGACCATGCAAAGATGTCCCGATTCTCACGGAGGAAGGTGACGAGCTCGCCTTCCTATTTGTTGTCGAGGCGGGAGCCGATGGTGACGCACTAAGCGGGGTTGGCCGGGTCGAGCGGGATTTGCTTGGTGTCCTTGGACGGCTGGAAGGAGGCCTCGCTAACGAACTGTGAGGGGGGAGCTGGCACGGTCGGCTGGCTGGCGGCAAGGGCCACGATCCGGTTGAGCTGCCGCTTCTCCTCGGCGACTTCTAGAGCCTCAACCAGCCGGCTGCTGTCTCGAGCGCACTCGATCGACATCTTGTACTCACCCGTGATGGTGATGATTCCCTTGGGGCCCGGCATCTTGAGCTTGAGGTAAGCGTAATGGGCGACCGCCATGAATTTGACAAGGGTTGGTCGGCCCAACAGCGTGTGGTAGGGACTTGTGAGGTCCACGACCTCGAACAGCACCGGCTCATGGTGGAAGTGGCCGAGTCCGCCGAAGAGGACGTCAAGCGTGATCTTGCCAACAGGGGAGCAAGACTTTCCAGGCACGATGGCATGGAAGACCGTTCGGCTCGCCTATAGGTCTTCTATCTTCAGCCCCAGTTTGTGCATCGTGTCGAGGTAAAGGATGTTGATGCTGCTGCCACCATCTACCAGCACCCGTGAGAAGCGGCAGGTGCGCTTCTTGGTGGCAATGGTGGGGTCGAGGACCAGGGCGTAGCTACCGGGACTCGGCATCACAATGGGATGATCTGCATGGCTCAAGGTGACCGGCTTCTCCGACCAGTGAATGAACTGGGGAGTTGCCGGCATGGTGGCGTTCACCTCACGATGGAGCCAGCATTGAGCATGATTGATCGTCTCTTCACTGGTGAAGACGACGTAGCAACCGTCCTGGTTGGGGAACTGGTTGTGAAGACGACCGTCGTTTTGGGCCGGAGCCGGGGCCGGCACCAGGGCGGTAGCTGGGGCCGGGGCCGGCGCGCGGGCAGGCGGCGCGGGAGGAGTCAGAAGGCCGTCCCCCGGGCCAATCGCTATGAGAAGCTACACTGCCGGAGTATGTGCGTTTAGGGTTTGGCCCCTGAGTGGTTCTTGCAGGGGAGGTCGAGCATTTGCTCGAAGGTGAGCTTCGGCTACCAGGCAGCCTTTCCAGTGCGTTAATGGTGGCGACATGCCGGCTCCCGTAGCGGGGATCCGGCTGATCGTTCTTGTGTTTGTTGTTCTGCGGCTGCCGGTTGTTGGTAGCCGGCCGGGACGTTGCCGGTGTCGTCGTTGCCTTGGCGGGCAGGGTCGTCTTGACCCGGATGGCTAAATCAGCCATGGCGTACTTGTCCGCCTTGGTCATGAGCTCGGCAAGCGTGGCTGGCTTGGAGCACAGAAGCTTGTGCTTGTGGGGGTGCCGTCTCGATAGCCTTTGATGAAGTACTGTATGGCTTGCACCTCATGCACCCCCTCGCAGGAGTTGCAGAGCTTGGTCCATCGAGTGAGGTAGTCGCGGAGGGACTCGTCCGGCCCCTGAAAGCACATGGCGAGTTCATGGGGGCGGCCGGTCCGCTTGTAGGTGTCGGTGAAGTTGCAGACGAAGGCTTCTTCAAAGTCCGTCCAGGTGTTGATGCCGCCGGCTACCAGGCTGTTGAGCTAGGTGTGGGCCGAGCCGATCAGCATGAGGGGAGCATAGCGAACGGCTACGCATTTGTTCCCTCTGGCGATACCGACCGCGGTGGTGTAGTCGATCAGCCAATCTTCGGGCTTGGTGGCCCCGTTGTACTTTGGGGTGTCTCGGGGAAGTGTGAAACCTGTTGGGAACGGCTCATTGCGGATCCGAGGGTCAAAATAGACCGGGACGATCGAGCCCTCCTCCTCAAGGAGGGTAGACTGTGTGAGTTGGTCGATGCGGTAGCGGGCGTTGCTCTCGCTGCGGGGGACACGTGGCTCGATCCGGGCCGAGAGCTCGGGGCGGATGACGGGAGGAACCAATCATTCCGGCTCAAACCGCGGGGGCGGAGTGTACCTGCGGTTGCGCCGGTTGCTAGGAGCCGGTGTCTCGTGGTGGCCGCTATGAGGCAGGTTGTTGGTGTGCCGGCTGTTAACAGCCGGCTGCTCGCTCCCCGGCAGCTGAGAGGGCTAGGGATGGCCAGCCTCGACCCGGCGGCCGGAGACACGAGGGGAGCAGGACTGCTGAGCCGGCTGACAGCCAACGGTCCCCGTGCCCTCGCACATGGGTCGAGGGCCTCCGGAGGAGGCGTCACCAGCCGGGAGCAGATGTTGCTGCGCGTCGGCGGCGTCGATGAGGTCCTTGATGTGACGCTCGTGGATGGCACGTCCTTCGCCCTCCAAGGTAGCCAAATCCTCGTAGGCTACCTTGAGGGCCCGCAGGTTGGCTACGGGGGTGTCATAGACGGGCATTTTGCCGCCCAAGATCTCGGCGACCACACGACCACGGTCATGCATGGCCCCACGCCGGATGGGCTTAGTGCCAGCCGGGGAGAGACCGTAGGCGGAAGCGTATTCCCGCTGGGCGGCCTCCATGCGGCGCCGCGTGGCCGCCAGGGCGGTGGCGTCCTTGAACAGGACGCGGCGAGCCGACTCGAGCTCGGCCACGGCGGCATCGGGGTTTGCCATCGGGGCAATAGGGGTGCTCAAGCCCCGAAGGGCCACACTGAGCGGGTCGGAGGTGCCGACGCAGGCCGTGGTGGCGTTAGGCTCGGCCCGCGCACGTCCGGAAGAGGTGGAGGAGATGATGGCCATTGCCCACACGCGATCGTGGGAGCTGTTGGACGGGGTCGCAACGAGTGCGTCCACAGCCGAATGCGGACCGGCGCATACGAGCACCTGGCTGGGGTACTCATCGAGGGCTGGAGCTTCGGCGAGGCTGAGCCTGCCGAAACGCTTGGTGAGCGCGTCGATGTCGAGCACGAGGTCGATGGAGCTGCCCGTAGGGCATGCCGGAGCAAGCCCTAGGAGCCCGCAGTTTTGCCTGGGCATGCAACGATGGCGGGGAATGGTGAGGGGTCCTGCCCAGAGCATGAATCCGTCCGGCGCCGCGTATGGCCCCACGGTGGGCGCCAACTGTCGTCGTTTTCTCACGACAAATGCCATGGGTTGGCTTATCGTAGGTGGTTGGGGCCGAAGGACGCCGACGGGCTCCGGGTGTGGGATTAGGTACAAGCGATGGTGACACACGATGTACCTAGGTTCAGGGCCCTCCGTGGGAGGTAATACCCCTAGTCCTGCTTGATCTAGTTTGATGGATGGGTGTGTTTACAGGGTTGCTCCTGGAGCTGAGTCTAGAGGAGGAAGAGGGAGCAGCCGGCTTGCCTTCCTCCGCTACGAGGTGTAGGAAAGTGGGAAGTGTCTCGTAGGTATGTGCGTGAGAGTTGTCTGTCCCTGTTGCATGGGGGGCTCGGGGGGTTTTATAGGCCAACCCCCGGCTTACAATATTCCTAGGTACAAGGGTGGGGGGACCCGGCTGGCAGCCTCTTCGACTGACCAGGGGGTCCCACCCTTTGAGCCGTCTCATCGCCGGTAGGGTTCACCGGCTGTGCGGTCCCGTCACTTGCTGGGGCCCGCCAGCGGGCTCCGCGATTGGCCCTCTCCCACCTGCCGCGGCACGGGCCGCCCGGGAGGCGTCGTCTAGCGCCAGCCGGCCGAAGTCTCCGGTACGGCCGGCTGCACTGTAGCCACGCCGGGGCAGGTAATCGAGTGGGCAGGGGCGTGCTGGCACTGTTTCCCCGCCCGATCGCGCTCGCCAAGGTGAGTGGCCTGGACGGCCGGACTATAGCCATGCACATCCGCGCGTCAGCGGCCACTATGGCGACAATGATGCCCGTCGTGGTGGTCACGTGTTGTCGCCGTACTCGTGCGCAGGGGGACGGGACGTTGCATGTCTGCCCCGGGGTCAACGGAGGAGGCGGCCCGGAGGCAGCCGGCCACGCCCAGCCGGTCGAGGGTCGAGCCGGCTCCTCGACCAGCCGTCCGTGCCGCCAGTCGGTGACACCTCGAACCGGCCACGCTCCAGCCGGTCATGGGCAGCCGGTTGCATAGTTTTTCTTCGAAGTGGGGGGAGAACCCCATTGCTTTGGCCTACCTAGGGGTAATAACCCCGTCAAGATGACAATGGGTTCACGCTTTCGATCAAGATTTCCGCTGCTTGTTCTGTTTAAGTGTTTGGCCCTTGTGGACCTATCTATGTAAGACTAGACCTTCATGGTCTTTATTTGTGTAAGACGTTAAATGTGGATGTAAGACTCTTGTTATTCAGCTTCTGTGTGTTCAGTGAGCATTGATCTCTGGGATCACTGTACACGTGCATTCGGTGATCATGACTTATGAGTCGGGGTCCCCACAGAGTTGGTATCAGAGCCATCCTGACTATAGGAAGCCCTTAGTTAGCATGGACGTTAGTTAGGATAAAAACCACTTTCAAAACTACACCTAGCACCTATACTTAGGAAGTCTGTACTATTTACCTCTTCTATTCATCACACAACACTCTACTAACTCTTCTTCCTTCAAAGCTTTGTAGATGGCCGTCGTACCCAAACAACCACCCATTTTCCTCTACCACGAGCACTGGGTTGATGCTGTCACGAAGGATTACCAAGTGAATGTGGTCATGAAGGCAAATGACCCCCCGACCAATTGGTTCTTTGAAGGACCACTGATGGAGACCATGATGCTCGTAGCCGAGTTAGCTACACGCAAGGCACTTTTGCACCTTCGGGATATCATTCCTGAGATGGCTGACGAGCCGGCTACTCGCTACCTTCCTTTCAAGAAGGATGATCTAGGCGAGAGTTGGACGTTGATTCCATCCAAGGAGGATGGCACACCACTCAGGTTCTAGACCTACTTTAGCCTCTTCGCCGATAGTCTGGTTCACAACCTGATTAAGGAGTCCGTGAAGCTCCACGAGGAACTTCACACACCCGAGATCTACTACGGCAAGCCAAGACAAAGCCAGATAAGATCAAGAAGGATGGAGCCCTCGAGGGACGACCAGTTGACGCTTATCGAGGAGGAGTACACCCAGCTAGAGATACACCTACACATCGTCATCGCATGAGTGTGAAGGAGTACCGTGAGCTTTTCACCGACCAGCCGACGAAGCGTCGTCAGGATGGACATCCTCGTTCGCCAACCCCTTCGACCGGGAATGACACCCGTTCAAATGATGAATAGGAGGAAGACCCAGAGGAGCGTGACTACGAGACCGAGCACTCCACCACCTGAGTCCGAGAATCCCTAGGGTAGGATCAGTCATGTACCCCTCATGCAAAGTCGAGTCTGTGTAATGGTTCATATGAACCAATGTGTGCTTGTTGATTATTTTGTTGTTTGTGTTCCGATGCAAGTCGCGCTTTTGCCTTAGGCAACATGTAAGCGACCCCATCGTCTATCTTAATATATGTTGGTCTTTCGAACTTTTGTTTTACCACATTTGCACTCGACCAACCCCCTTAGGCGCACTTTTCCATTGTTGCTTTTCCTCTCATCTATCCCAGTTGTTTGACTTGGCTACTCCAAACAGGATGGTGACTGCTACTCGCAACAGCTCCTTCGCCAACCCTGAAGCCGACAACTCAAGCCAGCAATAGGGAGCTGGCGAGACTGCTCACGCTGGAGGACACCAGGAGCAGCCACAAGGCGACATTCCCCTGCCACCATGTCCACGAGGGAACATGAGCATAGCTCAGTTTCTCCAAGTTCTCCACGAGGAACGCCAAGCCAACAATGCTGCTATTCAGTAGATGGCTTAGGCCCTTGTGAACAACCAGTAGCAAGGCAGGAACGGCAATGGCCGCTCCACTCTGTCTGAGTTCATGAGGAATTCGCCCCCAACCTTCACCGAGACTGCTGAACCCTTGGATGCTGATGACTGGATCCGCACCATCGAGGACCTCCTTGCACTGGTGAATTGCAATGAGGACCGTGAGAAGGTACTTTATGCCTCTCATTGCCTCGGAGGTACTGCCCGAGCTTGGTGGGATGGGTTCAAGGTCATGCAAGGTGAGCGTGTGATCACTTGGAATGACTTAAAGGAAGGTTTCTGCACCGCCCACATTCCTTCTGGGATCATGGCTATCAAGAAAAGAGAATTCTGAGCACTAAAGCAAGGAAGTGGCTCTAAGGAGTACCTGCAGAAGTTCAACCTGTTGTCAAGGTATGCACCTGAAGATGTCAACACGGAGGCTGCCAAGAAGGAACGCTTCATGGAAGGACTTCAACAGACCCCACAGTATCAGCTCATCGTCTGCGACTGTCGTACCTTCTTCGACCTAGTGAACAAGGCCCTCATGCTGGAAGACAAGCATCATGCCATAGATGACACTCGCAAGCACAAGATGATCAGCCAGGGTAGCTCCAGCAACCAGAAGCCTCGCCCCTGGCAGCCAGCCCCAGCCAAGCAAACCTATCAACCACAGCAGGCTAGACGTCTTGCGCCTCGTCCGAGCTACCAGCCTCATTAGTATGCCAATCCTAGGCCATCTTACAACAACCCCAATAACAACAATGGAGGCAGGAACTACAGCAACAACCCTGGGAAAGTTACCTGTTTTGGATGTGGTCACTCTGGACACATCTCTAAGCTATGCCCCAACAAGAACCCAGATGCCCCGCGCCCCAATGCGCTGAACCAAGGTCAAGCCCGTGGAGCACCACCAAGGAACCTAGCTCCACGCAACCATCCCAACAATGCAAGGGTCGTGTGAATCATGTCACCGCAGAGGAAGCCTAGGAAGACCCGGACGTCATACTGGGTACGTTCCTCGTCAACTCAACCCCAGCAACAGTATTGTTTGATTGTGGAGCTTCGCATTCTTTTGTCACCCAAAAGTTTGCATTAGAGAGTGGCATCAAACCTACACCCATGGGTAGTCGTATGTTGATACAAACCCCGGGATCAGTTATGAAGTCTGGGATAGGTTGTAAAGGAGTGGAGATTAACATCAACGGGGTAGACTTCCTAGCAGACCTTATAGTTTTGGATTCACCAGGATTGGGCGTCATCCTTGGCATGAATTGGTTGACCAAGCACCAAGGCTTGTTAGACTGTGCCAAGAGGATTGTCACCATGACCAATAGCCAAGGAGTGGAAGTCAAGTATGTTCCCAACCCTACCTCCACTCAAGCCCCTCGGGCTAACTATATATTGGGAATTGAGTTGGATCAAGTGTCAGTGGTATGTGAATACCCGGATGTATTTCCTAATGAGCTGCCCGGAATGCCTCCTGACCGCGACATTGAGTTCATCATTGAGCTAATGCCCGGATCCAGGCCCATCTATAAGAAGCCCTATAGGATGGGGTCCGAAGAGTTGGCTGAATTGAAGAAGCAACTGGCAGAGCAGCTCAGAAAAGAATTTATTCGCCTGAGTGCCTCTCCTTGGGGATCGCCTGTTCTATTTGTGTCAAAGAGGGACGGGACTATTAGACTCTGTGTCGATAACCGTTCTCTCAATGAAGTCACAATAAAGAACAAGTACCCGCTCCCGAAGATTGAAGACCTGTTCGATTAGTTGAACAGGGCCAAGGTGTTCTCCAAGATCGACCTTGGGTTTGGGTACTATTAGCTGAAGATCAGACCCCAAGACATTCCGAAGACGGCATTTGTAACCTCAGGTCATGTCATTCAGGTTAAGCAATGCCCCTGCCTACTTCATGTGCCTCATGAATAAAGTCTCCATGGATTACCTGCACAAGTTTGTTGTCGTCTTCATTGATGACATACTCGTCTTCTCCAAGTCAGAAGAAGAGCATGAGCAACAACTTAGATTGGTCCTAGATAAGCTTTGAGAGCACTGGCTTTATGCCAAGTTCAGCAAGTGTGAATTTTGGCTACATGAAGTTGGATTCTTAGGTCATGTGTTGACCGTAGAAGGATTGTCAGTGGATCCTGCCAAGATTGAAACCATGACTGAATGGCAATCCCCAACCACCGTGAAGGAAGTCAGGAACTTCCTCGGACTCGCGAGATATTACCGCAAGTTCGTGGAAGGGTTCTCGAGCATTGCCCGACCTATGACCCAGCTTTTGAAGAAGGACAAGAAGTTCGAATGGACAGCTAAGTGCGAGGAAAGCTTCCAGGATCTCAAGAAGAGATTGACCACAGCCCCAGTTTTGGCCACCCCCGATATTCACAAGGAGTTTGTGATATATTGTGATGCATTGAGAACCGGGCTTGGAGGTGTTCTGGTGCAAGAAGGCAGAGTTGTAGCATATCTATCCAGGCAGCTACATCCTCATGAAGAGAACTACACTACTCATGATCTTGAGTTGGCAACCGTGGTTCATGCCTTGAAGACATGGAGACATTACCTTCTGGGGAAGCGATGTGAGATATACACAGACCACAAGAGTTTGAAGTATATTTTCACTTAGAGGGAATTGAACATGAGGCACCAAAGATGGATGGAGTTGATCAAGGATTACGACCTCAGTGTTCAATACCACCCCGAAAAGGCCAACGTGGTAGCAGACGCCTTAAGTAGAAAGGTTTGTTACTTGAATGCCATGATTAAGGAAAGGCTACCCGCCCTATATGAAGAGCTTGAAAGCTTCGGCTTGGAACTAGTTGCACCCGGATTCCTCGCCAACCTCGAGGCAAGGCCTACCTTGATGGGTGATATCAAAGAAGCTCAGGAGGGACACGAGAGCATTGAAGGCATCAAGAGGAATATCAAGGCAGGAAAGGCCCAGGATTCTCAATGGATGAACAGGGAGTTGTATGGTTCGGGAATCGCATTTGCGTACCCAACAAAGATGAGCTCAAGAACTTGATCTGGCAAGAATCTCATGACACTCCATACTCCATCCATCCTGGAGGAACCAAGATGTATCAAGACCTCAAGGCAAGATTCTAGTGGCATGGCATGAAACGGGAGATAGGCACGTTCATTGCTAAGTGTGACATATGCCAGAGAGTCAAAGCTAAGCACCAGCGACCCGCTGGGCTATTGCAGCCTCTCAAAGTGCCTTAATGGAAGTGGGACAAAGTCGGAGTGGACTTCATCACTGGTTTACCAAGGTCAAGCAAAGGACATGATTCTATTTGGGTCATTGTCGACCACCTGACCAAGGTAGCCCATTTCATTCCTGTCAGGACAACCTACAATGAGAACCAATTGGCCAACCTTTACATCAACCGGATTGTGAGCCTCCACGGAGTTCCTAAGGAGATTGTATTGGACCGAGGAACCCATTTCACCTCAAGGTTCTGGAATAGGTTCCAAGAAGCCTTGGGAACCAAGCTCTCTTTTAGCACTGCTTTTCACCCCCAGACCGGTGGGCAAACAGAACGAGTAAATCAGATACTCGAAGATATGCTCCGCGCTTGTGTCTTGGTTTATGGAGCCAAGTGGGAAGATTGCCTGCCGTTTGCTGAGTTCTCCTACAACAATAGCTACCAGACGAGTCTTCAGATGACACCATTTGAGGTGTTGTATGGACGCAAGTGTAATACTCCCCTCAACTGGTCGAAGACCGGAGAAGGGCTAGTCTTTGGCCCAGATATCCTCCGTGAAGCAGAAGAACAAGTTTAACTTGTCTGAGAGTGACTCGAGACCACCAAGACTAGGCAGAAGAGCTATGCCGACTCTCACCATCGGGACATGAGTTTCCGTGTTGGAGACCATGTTTACCTCCGTGTCACACCTCTCAAAGGAACCAAGTGATTCCATGTCAAGGGAAAACTTGCACGAAGGTTCATCATCTCCTTCAAGATCACCGACAAGCGAGAAGAAGTTGCCTATCACCTAGAGCTACCTTCCGAGCTATCGGATGTGCACAACTTCTTTCATGTGTCACAACTCCGGAAGTGTCTGCAAGTTCCCAACCGCCCCGACCTCTACAAGGACATCGACCATCAAGCCATCGATCTTTAGCCAGACCTCACTTATCGTTAGAGGCCACTTCGCATTCTGGATGAGGCAGAACGTTGCACCTGAAGCCGCACCATCAAGTAATTCAAGGTCCAATGGAGCAACCACTCTGAAGCTGAAACAACCAGGGAGCGTGAAGACTATCTTAGATGTGAGTTCCCTTATCTTTTTAGCGCTTAGCCTAGGAATCTCGAGAACGAGATTATTGTAAGGGGGGGTAGGTCTGTTACACTCTATGTTTGTATCATCTTGTTATGCTTGGATTTATAAAATTTGAAACCAATTAAACTTTTTCAGTGCTTGTGCTTGTTTGGAATGTTGCTTCTTTGCTTGTTGATTGTGGTATATGGCACTCTTAGATTCTATCCCTCTCCATATTCATCTTCCTTGACCCAAACCTCTTGCCCAATGATCATGCCATGTGAATAGAGCCCAAGACTATTTTTATCCAATATTATTGTGACCAAAAATTATTTATTCAAATTAGGTCTTCAAAAAACCCTAAATCGAGGTTTGCACTACAAGTCCTCAAATTGGGTGGATTCTTTCTCCCCAAAGGCTTTAATTCAAACCTACTATATATATATGACTTCCCAAAACCACCAAATATTAATTTTAAAGATTATTTTTATATTTTATTTAAAGGTTTTTTCTTAAGACCAGAAATGGTTTTTCATAGGGAAAAATTATTTGAATGCTTTGAAAATATTTGAGAAAATTTAGGGAAACTCAGTGGACATATATTTTCCATATATGTGAGTTTCAATGCATGGTCATGCTCAAATTCATGGGCCAAATCCCTCAAAACCCTTTTTGTCCAAATCAAGCTTTTGAAATATTTCTATAAGAAATATTCTCAATAAATTCCAGGAAAATTCCATCAAGTCAACACTATCATAGGTGATGATCTTGCAAAGTTTCATCTTAATCCAAGTTGATTTGGTTCATCAAACTATTCCAAACCCCTCCCTATCCAGATTCAAATTTGAACAACTTTACATTGTGGAGTTTCTTCCCTTGACCCCAAACTTTGTGGACATGTTCTAATCACCAAATAATGATGCTACACTAAGTGGTGCATCAAGGGTGTTAGCTTAGCATGACTAGATCTACAGAAACCAGATTTTGTTGATTTCTAGGGTTCCACAAAGTTGCATTGTGAACTTTCATCAAACCATCTCAAACTTGGTGATCAGGCCTAATTTCAACCACCATTTGATCCTGTCAAATCTCATGTCAAGCAAAGTCCATTTGCTTGCCCTAATCTCCATCAAACACCTTTTGGTCAATTCCAGAAACTACTATTTCCACCACTTCTACTCTTCCCCTTGCCTCCAAATTTTTACCACAACTACCTAGTATTGTATTTTACCTCCAATAATCTTGGCATGGCCACAGACCAATTATTGACATGGTAAAACCCACATTTTCACCCCTGGACAACAATGGCAACAACACTTCAACCTCTCCCCTACTCCATTTCTTCACCCTTGCCTATCCCCTAGCTCCTCATAGCTCATGAGCATCTCTAGAACCCCCAAGACACTAGAGGATGCGCTGGTAGGCATTGTTTATGCCATGGCATGCCAAATGGGCGCTCTGGAGCACGCTACAGTGCACCAGAGCATTCTAGCTGCCCCTGCCCGGTGCCTCCCGACCACCTCAAGCCTCCCCAACACGCCTGCTAGGGGACCTCCGCGTCCGCAACACGCCACCCTTGTCCCCCCCTCCTCTCTCTCCCTCCATCGGCTCCCCTCACATGCGTTGCGGCCGCCCGAGTTGGCCAACCATGGGGCTCGCACGTGTGTGTGTCCCCTCTCCCTCTCTCCTTCCCCGGCTCGTGGACCTGCCCCAGGAAGGCGGCACACACACCCATTCCAACTAGCCCCGGCGATCGCGACCATGGTGCACTAGCACCCGGCTATAAAACGCCCTCCCTCGAGCTTCTCCTGCTCTCCTCTCGATCCCTCCTCCCCTCAGTCGCACTCCCGTGCCCAGCCCCCCTCATTTCTGTGTTCGGGAGCTCAAACCCGAGCCAAAACCCCACCGTTGTGCGGGTTCCTCCTTGTCGGCAATTCCCTCAACACCGGTGACCACCTCGACCATGCACGAAGGCGCGGGACGACCCTGAGATGCCGGTGCCCTTCGCTTGAGCCACCGTGGCTTGGGGCCCCGCCGGTGAGCTCCTCTCCGCTCCCTGTCGCGAGGTGAGGGATGACAGGTGGAGCCCACCTGCCATACCCTCACCCTCCCCTCTCTTGCTGCTAGGTTGGGCCTGCGGGCAGGTTTAAAAATAAATCTGCCGCGTGCACCGTTTTGCCCAGGGTCGGTTCCCCTTTGGGCTGGCTCGGCTCTGACGTTTTCGGCCCAAAAAGGCAGAGTGCCATTTTTCTTTTTCCTTTTCCTCCCTGCTTTCCAAAAATCTCTCAGACTAAAAAATAAATCCAATGACAATAATTTTTCCACCTAAAATCTTAGAATATTCCAGAGAATTTAATAGTGCCTTTTGTATAAATTTTTGAAAATCTTTTATGCATTGTTTTATTTTAAAACCTATTTTAGGCATCTTTTGCCTTTATTAAATAGTTTTCAAAAATGTTTTTCATAACGAAATCATAAACAAATATTGTTAGTATAGTTTTTAGTATTTATCATAGTAGAGTAGCATTTTAATATTAGCTTTGTGTTCTCTGTTTTTGTGTGATGCTTATTTTTATCTCTATTTATCGCGACGATGGATTGCGCTATTAACGAGGGAGTTGGACCGGAAGACTTTGAAGACCCCGAAGACTTTGTTGAGCTAGGCAAGCGGCCCTTTGACCATATTAAGAAACCATTTTCATTGCATGTCATATAGCACTTTACTTTCGTTATACTTGATCATGTGGAGTAATGACCACTTCGGTGGGTTGCTTCCGACACTTTTACCGTTGACACTTGCATCGTGCATGTCCCTATCACCTTATGAGGGTTATGCGGGTGGGTCTAGATAGGATGCTAGTAGATGCTATGCAAGTAGGTTTTGGATTTATGCATAGTGATGGAAAGGAAGAGATGATTTCAAAGACTTTTCGAAAACCCCGTCGGGTGCCACTAATGCCCGAGGGAGATGATGATGAGTTGGCTGACCACTTGAGAAAGAAGTGGTGTACCGGAGCAAGTGAGTGTGTGTGGATTTCGAAAACGGATTGGTGTAAGTTGCGACCATTATTCCAACCTTACATGTACGACCACGATACCCCTTATGGGACGGGGCTTTGTTGATTACTATGGTTGGTGCTAGCAAGGAGCCCGCATTACTAGTGGCGAGAGTGAAGTGGTCACTCTTGAGACGGGGTCGTCCCGGAAGTGGTAGGCCATGCGCTGTCTTTACAAGCACCGGGCACACCATTGTGTGCCCTCATGGATGATACGTGTGATGTATATCATGAGGGATGGCACCAACGAGTGGACTCTTTGTTTAGTATCACCATGAGAAAGGCATTGTTCGGGTGCTTACCTCGGGTATGTATATACCGCAAGTCGTGGATGATACGGAGGTTTCCCGAGTCTTGTGGGCAAAGTGTGCAACCTCTACAGAGTGTAAAACTATTCAAATAGTCGTGTCCGCGGTCAAGGACAGTTGGATGACCGCTCTTGTGCTACGTCCAAATGTTTTCACAATGGGTGTGTGAGTGTGTCGGTGACAAAGATGGTACTTGAGCTAAGTCCAATGACTTAGCATGACGATTGGGCTAAGTCCGATGACTTAGCATGATGATGAACATGAGATGTTCAACCCCTGCTTATGATGATAACTGGGATTTGCTCACATAAGTACCTGTTAGCAGTTGATGCATGCTTACTCAAGTTATTTGATCATGGCATTGCATTTAAAAATCAGCTTTCTGCAAAAAATTACCTACTTAGTGCTATAGCATGCATTGTTATACCTTGTTCCACAACTTGGGTTGCTTGCGAGTACATTCAAAGTACTCATTGGCTTGCCACTGGTTACTTAATTGGCCAGGCATGGAAGAACAGGAGTATGGTGAAGAGTTCGTTGGTGATGACCATGCGAACTAGGATGCTTCCCAGTCAGAATGCTTGTAGGTCTAAGGCAGATGACAATGGGTTCACGCTTTCGATCAAGATTTTCGCTGCTTGTTCTGTTTAAGTGTTTGGACCTTGTGGCCCTATCTATGTAAGACTAGACCTTCATGGCCTTTATTTGTTTAAAATGTTAAATGTGGATGTAAGACTCTTGTTATTCAGCTTCTGTGTGTTCAGTGAGCATTGATCTTTGGGATCACTATGCACATGCATTCGGTGATCACGACTTATGAGTCAGGGTCCACACCGAATCCACGGGTACCATCCATACCAACAATATTCCTTGGGGAGTTTTTTTAATTATTTGCATTTTTATTCTTTGATTTTGGGACTGGGAATCCCTATTACTAGCCACTTTCTCGTGAATGATAGTGGATCAACACATACCGTGAGAATAATCCACCTAGCACGGAAGATACTAACAACCCCTAGTTACTATATGAGCGATTCGGACATACAAAACAAAATATTATTTGAAGGCTTAGAGTTTGGCACATGCAAACTTATTTGGAACGGTAGGTAAATACTGCATATAGGTAGGTATGGTGGACTCATATGGAACAACTTTGGGTTTGAGGGTGTTTGGATGCACAAGTAGTATTTCTACTTGGTGTAGAAGTTTTGGCTAGTATGAGGTGGAAGCAAGCAGCACATGTTGGAGGATCCATAACAATATAACTTCTATACAAATATACCCAAGCATAACTCATTATGTTGTCTTCCTTGTCCAACTTCAACTAATTTACTCAAGTTTGAAAATAATTAATGGGTATTCATAATCATAGAAGATGTCCAAGATACTATATTTATATGTGCGATCTCTTTTCCTTCAATATTCTTTCATGAATGGTTCAAGTGACCAATGCGGTGGTTGCTAACTTTCAATAAATTTTACCACCTATCTTCTAATATGTGAAGTCATTATTCCCCATGGGATAAGCGTATAAAACGTATATAATTTCAGATTTATGATATTCAATTCATTCAACCATTTACTCATAGGATACAAATGAAGCACGAGAGTGAATGACAAACTACTCCAAAAAGATATAAGTGAAGATCAATGCGTAGTCAATTAGTTAAATAGCCATGTGAGGACTCTCTCTTATTCAAAAATTCAGATCCAAAGATTTTATTGAAACATCAAACAAAATTAAAATGGCACTCCAAGAATAGCACGCATCATGTGAACAAATAAAATTTTAGGCTCAACATAGGCTAACCGGCAATTGTTGATGAAGAGAGGTGGGATGCATAGCATCCCCAAGCTTTGTACTTGAGACTTCTTGAAACATTTGCTTGCGGTGCCTTGGGCATACCCAATCTTGAGATTTTGTATCTTTTTCAATCCTCTCATATCCCGGTTTCACCTATTCTCAAAAACTTCATCCATACAAAACTCAGAAAGAACTCGTGAGATAGGTTAGTACACATAAGAACAAATAAACGCTTCATGTACTGCCAAGACAAGTTGCACAATAATTTTCAAACAATAGGTACTTTATACTATCATTTCCACAATTTATATCTTCCAATATAGGCTATGGAAACTATAGGATGAGTAGATAACAAAACTATGACAGCAATCTGTCTAAACAGAACAGTCTGTAGCAATTTATTAAACCAGTGTACCTCTATAACTTTAAAAATTATGAAACTTTTGGAAACGCTATGGAATTTTTATTACAACACTGTGTAAAAATTTCAGAAACTTTCCACGTACCAGTAAAATATGAAAATTCAAACATTACAGCAAAAGTTTATGTTTTTTACACAACACACATCAAACATGCAATGCAAGCATCCTAAGGAATTTCTTGGAACTTTTTATTGAAAAACAAGATTATAAATAACACCTAACAGGTAACAACAAAATAAAATGATGATCCAAGAAAAACTCATATTATGTGACGAATAAAAATATAGCTCCAAGTAAGATATACCGATAGTGTTGAAGACGAAAGAGGGGATTCCTTCCGGGGCATCCCCAAGCTTAGACGCTTGAGTATTCCTTGAATATTACCTTGGGGCACCTTGGGCATCCCCAAGCTTTGGTTCTTGTCACTCCTTATTCCCCTCATATCGATATCTCACCCAAAACTTGAAAACTTCAATCACACAAAACTTAACGGAACTTCGTGAGAAGGGTTAGTGTAATAAGGATAAATCATTCACTTAGGTACTGTCAATACAAGATTAATAATTGTTACCACATAATACCTATTGTATTCTATCATTCACATAATTTATATTACTCAATATAAGCTATAGGAACACTTGAAACAAGCAGACTATGCATACAAAACAGAATCTGTCAAAAACAGAACAGTCTGTAAAGATCTGAATGATCACCAAACTTCCCTAACTCTAAAAAATATGAAAAAATGTTACATATCACATAATTTGCATAGCAATGTTGTGTAAAACATCCAGATTTTTTGACTCTATAGTAAAATCAGATAATTCATATACTGGACGCAAAACTTTCTATTTTTGCGCAGAATCAAACAAGCAAGTATCCACACTATCACAAAGGCTTTACTTGGCACTTTATTGACATAAAAGTCACAAAACATGATTACTACAGTATCTTAATCATGTGAACACATCAAAAAAGAAAGTAAAAGTGTTGGGTTGCCTCCCAACAAGCATTTTTTGTAATGCCTTTTTAGCTAGGCATGACATGTTAATGATACTCTTCCAAGCCAAACTCCGATGATCATTTTATTCATACTCTAAAATATATAAGTGAATTTCATATACCATTCTACAATTAATATGGATTAACCAATATCCAAGCTCAAAATATATAAGTGAAGCACACGAAGCATTCTATAAAGCCATACTCAATAGATTCAAGTGAAGCACAAAGAGCACTCTACAAAGCCATACTCAAAAGATTTAAGTGAAGCGCATGAAGAATTTTACAAATCAATGAAGTATTATCTCATAATATAAGGGTGCATAAAAGAAAATAAAAACATTAAAGATGCATATCATGTGAACTAAATAAAAACTGAGTTATACCGATAATTGTTGAAGAATAAAGATGGGATGCTTTCCGGGGCATCCCCAAGCTTAGATGCTTGAGTCTACTTGAAATATTTACGTGGGGTGGCTTGGGCATCCCCAAGATTGAACTATTTTATCTCTATATTCTTCTTATATTGATACCTCCTCGATCTTCGAACACTTCATTCACACTAACCTTAACAAAACCCTCGTGAGATTTGTTAGTATAATAAAGCAAAATACTACTTTAAGTACTATTGTGAACTAACTCCAATTCATATTAGCACCATATATACTGTAGTCCAACTTCACCATGGTTCATACCCCCCGATACAACCCATAGATTCATCAAAATAAGAGAACAATGCATAGAAAACAGAATCTGACAAAAAACAGGACAGTCTGTAGTAATCTTGGAACTTTGTATACTTATGTAACTAAAAAGAATCTTAAATTTTAGGAAAAGTACAAAAATTGCATAGCAGTACTATGTAAAAAAATTCAGAAACTTTTGATGTTCCACTGAAAAAATGTAAATTCACACACTACAGCCAAAGTTTCTGTTTTTGCACAGCACACACCAAACAAGCATTCTAATCATCCTAAAAGCAAATCTTGGCGCATTATTTTTATAGTACAATGGACATATACAAGGGGATAATTATTTATCAGAAGCTTCCATGAAAAGTTCTACATTGTTTCCATGAGCATGAACACAAGTGTTCAAGGTCAACCCTCACTTCTCCAATGCACAACCTTCTAATCACTTCTCTTTTTGAAAAACTTCTTAGGCATAAGTGGCAAGTAACTCTTTTTGTATTTTTCATTATTTAATTTTTTTGTTTGTTTCACCCACAACTAAAGAAATTAAAAAGGTAAAACAAAATCAACTTAGTGAAGAAAGCAAACAAGCACAAACGAGAATATCAACCCCACACTATTGCTCCTCGACAACGGCGCCAGAAAAGAGCTTGACAATCCCCAAGTGCAAGGAATCATCATAGCAATTTCCAAAGGTGGAAGTGATAAGTATGGAGTGTCGGACACACAAGGAGCTAAAGGTAAGATCAATATTCTCTCAAGTCCTATCTGCCACCGATACGACTCTACGTACACCGAACGTTTGCTTCCATCTAGAAATGAGAAATAAAACTACATTATGGGAATGAAGAGAATAGCTTTGCATGAAATCGGAGAACTGAAATATAAAAATAGGTGATGTTATCATAATATTACAATATACTACAAATAGTGAGTGTGGAATAATGATGGGTCGGTGTGCGGAATTATCCTAGGCAATTGTTAACCAGATCGGAAATCATTATTGTGATTTTATATGAGGGAGAGGCATAAGCTAACATGCTTTATCTACTTGGATCATATGCACTTATGATTGGAACTCTAGCAAGCATCCGCAACTACTAAAGATCATTTAGGTAAAACTCAACCATAGCATTAAAGCATCAAGTCCCCTTTATCCCATACACAACAATCCCCTTACTCAGGTTTATGCTTCTGTCACTCAAGCAATCCACTATAAGCGAATCATGAACGTATTGCAACACCCTACAGCGGGAATCCTTCATGTGTGCGTGGCACAGAAGGCACCATAGGACAGCACCAAAATAAACATACAACTCAAACGAATCTAGACCATCAATCAACCCAAAGGACAAAAGTAATCTACTCAAAACATCATAGGATGGCAACACATCATTGGATCATAATATGTGGCTTAAAGCACCATTTTCAAGTAGGGGATTACAGGGGGGTGCGGGAGAGTGGACCGCTAAAAGGAGATGAGGATGGTTATGAAGAAGGTGATGTTTATGAAGATGATCACCGTGGCAATGGTTCCCCCGGTGGCACTCCGGCACCATCGGGAGAGAGGGGAGAGGGTCTCCCCCTTCTGCTTCCTCCTCTGTGCCCCCCCCCCTCGGTGGGGAGAGGTTCTCCATCTGGTCCTTAGCCTCCATGGTATTGATGGCCCCTCCGGGATAACGAAGATGGCCTCCGGTGATGGTAACCCCCTCCGGCAGGGTGCCGGAGAGGGCCAAGATTGTTTTTTCGTGGCTCTAGAGGTTTGCGGAGGCGGAACTCCCGATCTAGGTTTCTTTTCGGAGGTTTCTATATTTATAGGAATTTTTGTGTTGATCTCACATCAAGGGAGGCCACGAGAGAGTCACAAGCCTCCCAGGTGCGGCCACCCCTGGCCGCGCTTAGGTAGCTTATCACCTCCTTGTGGCTCTTCTGGCCCAGCTCCAATGCTTCGGGGGTCTCTTTTGGTCCACACAAAATCATACTAAATTTCCAGCCCATTCCGAGAACTTTTATTTCTGCACAAGAAACGACACCATGGTAGTTCTGCTGAAAACAATGTCAGTATGGGTTAGTTATAATAAAATCATACCAAAATCATATAGAATTATTGTAAACATGGCATGAATACTTCATAAATTATAGATACGTTGGAGACGTATCAAGCACCTGCTCTGGCGACGACCGGGGCAAGGTACAGCGGGTGCGAGCGGCTCGGGGACGAGACACTCTCAGGCAACGACGGTGACGTGCATGCTCACATTGGGCCTGGCGGGACCACGAGTTGGGTAGCGATGCGGCTGGTCTGCTGGCTGGCAAGTGGTGGTGGTTGACTCGGCCAGCGCAGGAAACGACGGGAAGGTGGGTGGTGCCGGCTGGTTGTATGGATGGGTTCGTTGGTGGATCGGAGGTTGTGGTTTAGGGCTGGCTAGGGCTAGGGTTTGCACCGATTAGGTAAGGGTTCATCTGCTATTTATAGCAGGTAGGATTAGGAGGGGGTTTTGGTCCATTTTCGGACCATTCGATCTCGATCAGATGGTCCGGAAGCGGAGGGGTTTTGGGTTAGGACATGGTGGGGTAGTGGGCTGTGTTTAGATGTGTTATTGGCTGAGGTGAGAGGGAAGTTGTGGCCCGTGATAGTTTTTAAATACCGATAACGTATGCGGTTTTACTGGCTATAGTGCCGCTATAGGGTTATCATTTCGGGTATCAAACGATCTTCGGATGCACCAAAATTTGGCACGCAGTCTACCTATAATATTACAAGACCGCACCCAACTTTCAACCCATTCGAAAAACATTTATATGCACTTTTAGAAACAATATTTCAATAAAGCTGCAGACGCGTATGGGTGTGGTTGGTCTCAAAACGGTCAACGACAAGAATGGGAAGAACCGACAACTAGGAATGGATGCAAGTTTTGGGAAACAATGGCGATGGAGTGCCTATGCTATGCAGATGATGCAATGATGAATGCGACAACCAAATAAATCACACGGTGAAACTCGAAATAATTGGAAGGCATCTCAAGTGTCGGTCTCAGGCTGTTACACGAAGATTTGTAACTCCGATTGGGCTGGAATTTTGAGGGGTTTTCCTTCCAGAAAATAGCTTTCTTGCGGCGAATGAAGAGCTGCAGCTGACTTAAGCACTACCCACACATGCCCATGGTGTGACCAAGGGTGGTTGTCGGTGTCAGAACCGGCGAATCTCGGGTAGGGTGTCTCGAGCTGTGGATCTAGAATCGATGGGTAACAGGGGACAAAGGAGACGATGTTTACCCAGGTTCAGGCGCTCCTATGAAGGCAAAACCCTACATCCTGCTTGGTTGTATTAATGGGTATGAAGATTACAGAGTTGATCTACCTCGAGATCAAATAGCTAAAACTCTAGATGAGTTCTTCTGCCTCTACGAACTAAACCCTCTGGCTTATATAGATACCAGGGGTCCCTAGGGTTACACATAGTCGGTTGCTTACCGAAGGAATAAACATGCCTATTCTATCATCTAAAGCTTGAAGGGCATGCCACGTCTCCTGGGGTTTCTCCCCTAGTCATGGGTTATCAGGTCAATCCAATCCTCCAACGAGTGGCCCACGAGTCCGGTCCATAAGGAATAGGCCAGTAGTCCGAGGTCCCCTTAATCCCGGACTCCCTCAATAGCCCCCGAACTAGCCTCCAATGCCGACCTATGTAGTCTGGACGGTCCTGCGCTCCCAAAGTCTTCGGCTTGTGAGCCAAGTTCTTCTCCTCCTCTTTGTTCGATAAAAAATAATCCGGTCCTTAGTGAGATCTCGATCACCGAGACATCGCGGGGCCCACAACATTAGCTTCGCCGTCCAGAATTAACGATGCCCCTTGATCCCTGTGTGACAATGGGAGATGGGCGGCCCAACAGCCTTTTACAGGACTGCCCTTCATGTAGGCGAAGGGGAGGAATCGCCCATTTAAGCAGGCTAAATTGTGGCTTAGGCAACCCCTTCCTCTTCCTTACCATCGAAAAGCCTCAAGTGAGAGAACTTGAAAATATGACGAGCATCTCTGGCTCCTCCTCATGTCCTCACGGCCCCCTTCCCAGGGATTGGGCAAGTTGTTCAGTATCTCTCCTCCGACTGCGCAACCTTGAAACCCAGGGTTATCTTCCCGTCTCAGATCTAGCATTTACCCATGCCGGGTTGACTTCTTCGAATGGCGAGGCCTTTCAGAGAATTTCCCTGTTCCACGCAATCAAGAGCAGGTATGTTTCATGCCCTTCCTCTTACGGGGCCTAGGATTCCCCATTCATCGCTTCTTGAGGGGACTATTGGAATTTTATGGGATCCAACTCCATCATCTCACCCCTGGATCCATCCTGTACATTTCGAGCTTTGTCGCCCTCTTCAAGATGGTCTTGGTCTGCGATACTCATTTTGGTTTATGGAGGAAGTACGTCTACCTTGTCCCCCGTACTCGAGGTGGGACAATCTGGGAAGTATGTGGAGTCAAAGTATGGCGCATAGCCGGGACGGGATATCCCATGGGGACTACGAAGAATGGACCTCGGAATGGTTCTATATTGAGGACGTTCCACTGTTCGACCCAGCTCGGAGGGGTCTGCCCGAATACTCCGACGCTCCCTTGAGGAAAAGGTTCAACTGGCGACCGAAGAGTGCAACCCAAGAGGAAAGTGCCGAAGTAAAATGCCTAGCTGCCCAAGTAAGGCTACTAGTTCATAGTAAGTTAACCATCATCGACGTGATGGCAACCGTCATTGCTCGATGCGTTCAACCCCTTCAGCAAAGGATAGACCCCTTGTGGTGTTACAACGGAATAAATGACACCACCCGTTCCAACGGCAAGGTCCTGCCAATCAGGCGGCAATGGCGGCCATACTGGTCGATCTTTTCAAAGGAGAAAAAGAAGATTTTGCTCGACTGACGGCCAAGGCTGGCTATTCGAGTCATAACCCCATCGAATGGGTAAGCCCTTGGATTTGTTTTCTGGATTCGGATATTTATGTATAATCCTTCTGGTCAAAACTTTCAATCTGTCCGAACAGAGTTGGAGGCGCTGGGTCGAGACAGTCAGCTGTCCAGCGCCTCAACCAGAGAGTTATTCTCACGACGATGATCCCAGACTCCATGACGATCCGGAGCTATCAATTAAATATGAGGATGGTGTCTTTTACCAGGAGATCCTTGACGGCTCCAAGGTGTCTCTTCTAGCCGATCACCCCGGACCACTTCCTTCTTCCACTAATGGTAAAAGGAAAGTCTCTTCCCGTAAAGGGCAAGCGACCCCTGCCAACTCGAGTGTGCCGACCTCTACTCCCAAGGGGTGTCAGTTCACGCGTCGAACATCGTCTACGGCAGCAGGGCCTGTATCGAGTAACAGTGGGAATCCACCTCATGAGCCAACTACGGGGACCGCCTCGATTGTGTACTCAACCAACAGGTACTTTATTTAACTGTTTAGTTCGGCCATTGTCATGATTGCGATAAGTACTCATAAAATCTTGTATCAAAATACTCAGGAGACGAGTACATCCACCTTCTTCTAGGAACGTCGCTGAGGAGCCAGGCAACCATAATGAATTAAGGTCCTTTGCTCACGCCAAACTTGATGCGGAGGCCCCTATGACGGATCAGCCCCCTGAAGATTCTGGGGGCGTCTCGATCACCAACTCTGAGGTAGAGAGTGCGATGAATCACCGGCAATGAAAGGAAGCCCTGCACCACCAACCATTTTCCAAACAAGAGTTTAATGCCCTAAGTTTGGTGGATGCATACATCAGAGCTACCCAAGCTGGGATTGGGGGAGCCGCCAAACTAATATCGTCCAGCCTGGAGGTGAGTAATCAGTTTTAACAACCGAACACAAACATTAATCCAATAGCCCTGGAGGCTTGATTTGGTCAGAACGACCGAGTTAAGGATCTGAATATTGTTTTATTTATAATGTAGCCCTTAAGGCAACAAAATGAGAAGTTGTCCAAGGAACTCGAGGTGAGCCGAACACAGGTACAAACCGCGAAGCCGAGCTTGAGCAAGTGAAGGATTTCACCCGAGAGGCGCACGACGAGTATGTCAATTTGCCGAATTATTCGATGTTCCCATACTGATGAGGGAGTACTGTATAATAGCCGAGTCTATAGGGCAGTTGCAAAAAGATTTGGATACATCCCGAGAATCTTAGAGGTATGCCGACTCCTAGCATGAGGCTAGCCACGGTATGTTGAGACGAAGTCTTGAGGAAAAGAACCAGCTTAAGGTGGAAAACGAGCGACAAGCCGAAGAACTTGAGAGTTTGAAAACTCAATTGGCTCAATCCCAAGAAGAGAACCAGAGGTTACAAAGGGGAATGTTTTGTAAGTGCACTTATATCTTCGTAATTCTGAAAAGTACCTTTATTATATCAAGTTTAAGGGACATGCTTCGTCTGGTGTCTAGGTCTCCTGACCGGGCGTCCCGAGGAAGAAATCGGATCATTCCGAGGGAATCTACTAAAGGAACTGTCTGTCGTGCATGAGCGGGCTCGGAGAGCCACGAGGAGCATGACCAAAGCGCTCTGGCCTGTAGAGACGCCTCTAGAAAGGATGTGCGAACTAGCTGATCGGTTTAAAGGAGCCCGGTGTCGTTTGACATCCTGTTGTCGACATGGAGCACACGAGGCATGGGCGATGGTTAAGACCCGCTTTACCAAACTTAACCCAAAGCATATGGCTCGGGTTGGGCCAGCAGGGCCGGATAGGCAAGAAATGCCACTTCATTTGGTTTACAACCAAGTGATGCCCGACGCTCATCTTTCGCAACAAGATTGCACCCTGGATACCTTAATAGATAATCTTGACCAGCAGCCAAATGTTTGATTCTATGTAACTATGTACTTTAAATCAAAAACTGCTCCATCTATGTTGTAAACATTGTCTTAACCGCCCATCGGCTTTGACCTCCCTCGTTAAGATCTTGGGAGTGTTCCGTATCGAATGTCCTCCAATAACAGGAACTTATTTTGGGGAACCATGCAATCTGACCATTCAGTGCGAACATACAGAACGCGCACATGGAGATATGTTATATTACTTCTTAACGTAAGAAACATCTTCCAAAGAAAATAGTTGCTCTACCGGTACCTTCCTTCAGGTTGGTACGTAGATCGTAGGTGTCATGGCCATATACTACTAGTATGCGGATAATGGCTTTTTTGGGAAAATAATCCCAGGTAATGGTGATAACCACCACAAGTTTTTCTTCCGTCGTAGCCGACTAATTTTCTTCTTAAGATAGCTAGCTTTAGACTTCACTCGTCTGAGGTACGTATTCGGATGATCCGGTCGTAACAATCGCAAAGGTGATCCCTTTACCCTCTAGCCAAACAATCAGGAATGTAGAGGGTAAGCACATGAGCGAGGTGATACGTCTCCAACTTATCTATAATTTTTTATGATGGCATGCTATTATATTATCTGTTTTGGATGTTTTATATGCATTAATATGCTATTTTATATTATTTTTCCGACTAGCCTATTAATCTAGAGCCTAGTGCCAGTTTCTGTTTTTCCTTGTTTTTGAGCTTTGTAGATATGGAATATTAAACGGAGTCCAAACGGAATAAAACCTTTGAAAGGATTTTTTTTGGAAGGAAACAAATCAATCAAGCTTCGAGTGCACGGCACGGGAGGTGCCAAGGAGCCACAAGCCTGCTAGGCGCGGGGCCCCCTGACCACGCCTAGCAGGCTTGTCGCCTCCCGACAGGCCTCCTAACCGTAATTCTTGGCCTATAAATTCCCAAATATTCCCCCAACATCAAAAAGATCCACACAAATACTTTTTCGCCGCCAGAAGCCTCCGTTCCCAAGAGATCCAATCTTGGAGCCTTTTCTGGTAATCTGTCGGAGGGGGTTTCAATCACGGAGGGCATCTACATCAACTCCATTGACCCTCCGATGATGCGTGAGTAGCCCACCACAGACCTATGGGTCCATAGCTAGTAGCTAGATGGTTTCTTCTCTCTCTTTGATCTTCAATACCATGTTATTCATGATCTTCATGGAGATCTATCCGATGTAATCCTCTTTTGTGGTGTGTTTGTCAAGATCCAATGAATTGTGTGTTTATGTTCAGATTATACATGAATCTTACTTGAATCTCCTCTGAATTCTTATTTGCATGATTTCATATCCTTGCAAGTCTCTTCGAGTTATTGGTTTTGTTTGGCCAACTAGATTGGTAATTCTTGCAATGGGAGAAGTGCTTGGTTTTGGGTTCAATTTTGCGGTGTCCTCACCCAGTGACATAGTAGGGGTAGCGAGGCATGTATTGTATTGTTGCCATCAAGGGTAACAAGATGGGGTTTTCATCATATTGCTTGAGTTTATCCCTCTACACCATGTCATGTTTCTTAATGCGTTACTCTGTTCTTCATGAACATAATATTCTAGATGCAGGCAGGAGTCGGTCGATGTGTGGAGTAATAGTAGTAGATGCAGAATCGTTTCGGTCTACTTGACACAGACGTGATGCCTATATGCATGATCATTGCCTTGGATAAGTACATGATTATTCACTTTTCTATCAATTGCTTGACAATAATTTGTTTACCCACCATGATATTTGCCTTCAAGAGAGAAGCCTCTAGTGAAACATATGGCCCCCGGTCTACTTTCCATAATATATTTTCAGATCTATATACCAAAAATACCAAAAATACTTTTCTGCAATTTATTTATCTTTTACTTTTCGTTCTTGTTTACATCTATATCTATCGGATCTAATCCTTGCAAATAATCGTGAAGGGATTGACAACCCCTTTATAGCGTTGGGTGCAAGAGTTTGATTGTTTGTGTAGGTGCAACCACTGGTGACTTGCTTGTTCCTCCTACTGGACTGATACCTTGGTTCTCAACAACTAAGGGAAATACTTATCTACTTCGCTGCATCACCCTTTCCTCTTCAAGGGAGAACCAACACACGCTCAAGAGGTAGCATGAGGCAACCCAGCTTGGCCAAAGTCTTAGGTCCAATTGATGCATATACTGGCTTAAAATGATAAGGGAAGTGTGCATGCACAATACGTGTGAATCGGTGCACCGAATACATAATAATTGGCTTCGATAAGAAGCCCCCAGGTGCTTTTTGTTCGGATAGGACATTTCAAGATGTATGCCAAAAAACTTTAACACAAGCTCAGTTTAGCCGAACACATGTTGGGGAATGATATCCAATCTCGTAAAGCTAAAATGGAAGGGAAATAATATGAAAATAATAAAAAATGTAGAAAAAAATGACGACACCGGTTTGGCCGTAAAAATGCCGGAGATGAGCTGCGTTCCATGGGTTTGGTTTGAGGCGATTGTCCGGCGAGTTGCGGACGCGATAAGCCCCTCGTGTAAGTACTTCGTCAATGATCAAAGGGCCCTCCCAGTCAGGATTGAGTTTATGCTTCTACTTCTCTGGGAGTCGTAAGACGAGTTCGCCCACATTATATGCCTTCTCTCTAACCTCCCTACTTTGGTAGCACCGAGCCTGCTGTTGATAGAAAGTAGAGCGGCCCAAGCTATATCACATTCTCCTTCCAAGGCATCTAAGTCATCCTGCCGATCTAACTCGACCTCCTTTTCTTCGTACATGCGCACCCTAGGTGCGCCGTGAATGATATCACACAGAAGGACTGCTTCTGCCCCGTAGAACATAAAAATGCAGTGTATCCTGTTGATCTATTCGGGGTGGTACGCAGATGATACGTCTCCAACGTATCTATAATTTTTTATTGTTCCATGCTATTATATTATCTGTTTGGATGTTTTATATGCATTAATATGCTATTTTATATTAGGGATAATTGTATCTGAGCCCTTAGTTGTGTCACCGTCGACAGGAATACCCCTAGTTTTGGAAAACACACGGTCATGCCCACATCACTTTGCTCGTCTTGTGCTTTTGCCCTTTCACCGTTTGACTTTCATTTTGAAAAATTCATAACTATTTCATACTAACTCAGAAAAAATCAAATAAGATATCAAAATATTCAGAAACACATCACCTATATGTGTATGACATTTGCATTCATGAGAAAATTCTTGGGAAGTCCCCATATCAGTTTTTGCTCATATAGGTGATGGGGACTTTCCAACACTTTTTTCATGAATGCAAATGATGTGCACATATAGGTGATGTTTTTCCGAACATTTTGATATCTTATTTGCATTTTTCCAAGTTAGTATGAAATAGTTATGAAGTTTTCAAAATGACAGTCAAACGGTCAAATGGCAAAAGCACAAGACAAACAAAGTGATGTGGGCATGACCACATGTTTTCCAAAACTAGGGGTATTCCTGTCAACGGTGACACAATTAAGGGCACAAATACAATTATTCCTTTATATTATTTTGGGGACTAACTTATTTGTAACAGCCCAAGTGCACCCCTTGCCATATTTGTTATGTATCTCATGTGGACCTTCCATGTTTTGTGATAATTATTTTGCTTCATGTCATTCTTGCATCATGGCATCATAATCATTCGTCATCATATTGTTTTGTGTGCACCAAGGTTATGGTGATGTGGTTGTGGTATGGTTGAAGTATCATGTGTGTTTTAGGATCATGGATGTGTTGGTGTGTGCTTAAGGTTCTGATACGTCTCCAATGTATCTATAATTTCTGCTTGTTCCATGCTATTATATTATCATTCTTGGATGTTTTACAATCATTTTACTACAACTTTATATTATTTTTGGGACTAACCTATTAACCTAGAGCCCAATGTCAGTTCTTGTTTTCTCCGTGTTTTGGGGTTTTACACGAAAGGAATATCAAACGGAGTCCAAACGTAATAAACAATTACGGTGATTTTTTTTGGACTAGAAGAGACCCACAGAGCATCGGAGTTGGGTGAGAAGACCCACGAGGCAGTCACAAGCCTTAGGGGCACATCCACCCCCTTGGGTGCGCCCTGTAGGCTTGTGACTCCCTCGTGGCCCATCCTGACTTATTTCCACCGCCATAAATTCCTATAAATACCAAAAAACCAACACAAAACCTAGATCGAGAGTTCCTCCGCCGCAAACTTCCAGAGCCACAAAAAACCAATCGGGAGCCTGTTCTGGCACCCTGTTGGAGGGGGAAACCATCGCCGGAGGTCATCTTCATCATCCCAACGCTCTCCATGACGAGGAGGGAGTAGTTCACCCTCGGGGCTGAGGGTATGTACCAGTAGCTATGTGTTTGATCTCTCTCTCGTGTTCTTGAGATGGCACGATCTTAATGTACAACGAGCTTTGTTGATATAGATTGAATCATATGGAGCTTTCCCCTCTCTATCTTGTTGTGATGAATTGAGTTTTCTCTTTGAAGTTTTCTCATCGGATTGAGTCTTTAAGGATTTGAGAACACTTGATGTATGTCTTGTAATGGGATATCTGTGGTGACAATGGGATGTTCTATTGATACACTTGATATATGTTTGGTGATCAACTTGCGGGTTCCGTGACCTTGGGAATCTATGCATTGGGGTTGGCACATGTTCTTATCTTGACGTTCTAGTAGAAACTTTGGGGCACTCTTTGAAGTTCTTTGTGTTGGATTGAACATGATGAATCTGAAATTATGTGATGCACATCGTATAATCAAGCCCACGGGTACTTGTGCTGACATTGGAGTATCTAGGTGATATTAGGGTTTTGGTTGATGTGTATCTTAAGGTGTTATCTTAGTACGAACTCTAGGTCTGCTCGTGACACTTATAGGGATAGCTCATAAGATTGATCAGAAAAGATAACTTTGAGGTGGTTTCGTACCCTGCAATAATTTCTACGTTTGTTCTCCACTATTTATGACTTTGGAGTGAACTCTTTGTCGCACGAGAGGTACTTACATATGATTCAACTATGACAATAATGTTGAGAGAAATTGCACTAGTGAAAGTATGGACCCTAGGCCTTGTTTCCAAGCATTTATACAATGTTTTGCTCGCTGTTTACTATTTATTACCTTGCTGTTTTTATAATTTCAGATTACAAAACCTTATATCTACCATCCATATTGCGCTTGTGTCACCATCTCTTCACGAACTAGTGCACCATACAATTTACCATTGTATTGGGTGTGTTGGGGACACATAAGACTCTTCGTTATTTGGTTGCAGGGTTGTTCGAGAGAGACCATCTTCATCCTACACCTCCCACGGATTGATAAACCTTAGGTCATCCACTTGAGGGAAAATTGCAATCAAATATTTTAGTTTCTTGTTTTTCACTAGTTTGGTTTTATAAAAGAAAACTACTAAAAATAGAATTGAGGTTGCCACATATGCTTCATCTTTTTAATGTTTTTCGTGAAAATGATGGAAAGGAAAATTGTGCTCAAGTGTTAGAAGAAGAAGTTATTAAAATGTTTGGCACTAAATATTTGAATGATGAGCATGATAGTGATATTTTTAGCATGAATTCTCTTAATATTCATGGTGCTAATGATATGCAAAGCCACAAGCTTGGGGATGCTATGTTTGATGAAGAAGATATTTTTAGTCCCCCAAGTTTTGATTAGCAAAACTATTATGATTATGACATGCCTCCTATATATGATGATTATTGTGATGAAACGTATGCTATGAATAGTAATGATAACCATGAAACATATTATCATGATTTTAATATTCAATGTGGTTATGTCAATCAAGTGTCACATGATAGTTATTTTGTTTAGTTTGCTCCCACTACCATGAATGAGAAGAAATTTGCTTATGTGGAGAGTGATAAAAATTCTATGCTTGTAGATCATGAAAAGAATGCTTTATGTTCTGGTTATATTGTTTAATTCCTTCATGATGCTACTGAAAATTATTATGAGGGAGGAACATATGCTTGTAGGAATTGCAATAATATCAAGTTTCCTCTCTATGTGTTCAAGGTTTTGAAGTTATGCTTGTTTTGCCTTCCTATGCTAGTTGATTCTTGCTCCCGTAAATTGTTTGCTCACAAAATACCTATGCATATGAACTGGGTTAGACTTAAATTTGCTTGTCATGTGATTCATGATGCTCTCTTGCATGTTTCATCTATTATTCCTATACGAGCATCATTGAAATCATCATGCCTAGCTAAAAGGCATTAAAGAAAAGCGCTTGTTGGGAGATAACCCAACACTTTTACCTTCTGTTTTCATGTGTTAACATGATTAATCTACTGTATTAATCATGTTTTGTGTCTTTTATTTCAATAAAGTGCCAAGTAAAGCCTTTGGGATAGTGTGGTTACTTGCTTGTTTAATTTTGTGCAAAAACAGAAAGTTTTGCATCCAGTATATGAATTATCTTATTTTACTAGAGATTCAAAAAATTCTGAAATTTCTAAAAAACATTTATATGCAAATTCCTTGATTTTTTTCCTAATTTTTCCTAATTTTTAGAGTCAAGGAAGTATGGTGATCATTCAGATCTTTACAGACTGTTCTGTTTTTGACAGATTCTGTTTTGCATGCATAGTTTGCTTGTTTCAAGTGTTCCTATAGCTTATATTGAGTAATATAAATTGTGGGATTGATGTAATATAGTAGTTATCATGTGGGAAAAATTATGAATCTTGTATTGACAGCGCCAAAGTGAATGATCTTTGTGTATTATACGAACCCATCTCATGAAGTTCCGTTAAGTTTTGTGTGATTGAAGTATTCAAGTTTTGGGTGAGACACCAATATGAGAAGAATAAAGAGTGACAAGAACCTAAGATTGGGGATGCCCAAGGAACCCCCAAGGTAATAGTCAAGGAAGACCCAAGCGTCTAAGCTTGGGGATGCCCCGGAAGGCATCCCCTCTTTCGTCTTCAACACTATCAGTATATCTTACTTGGAGCTATATTTTTATTCGTCACACAATATGTGTTTTGCTTGGAGCGTCATTATATTTTGTTATTTTATGTTAGGTTTTATTTATAATCTTGTTTTTCAATAAAAATTTCCAAGAATTGCCTTAGGATGCTTGCATTGCATGTTTTGATATGTGCTCGGTAAAAACAGAAACTTCTGTTGTAGTGTTTGAATTTTCATATTTTACCGGAACGTGAAAAGTTTCTGAAATTTTTATACAGTGTTTTCATATAAGTTTTATAGCATGTACTAAATGTTAATAATTTTTTGAGTTACACAAGTACACTGTTTTCATAAATGGCTACAGATTGTTCTGTTTAGACAGATTGCTGTCATATTTTCGTTATCTACTTATCCTATAATTTCCATACCCTATATTGGTAGATATAAATTGTGGAAATGATAGTATACAGTACCTAATGTTTTAAAATTATTATGAAACTTGTATTGGTAGTATATAAAGAGTTTATTTATTATTATGTGTACTAACCTATCTCATGAGTTCTTTTTGAGTTTTGTGTGGATGAAGTTTTTGAGAATAGGTGAAACTGTGGTATGAGAGGATTGAACGAGATACAAAAGATCAAGCTTGCGGATACCCAAGGCACCCCAAGTAAATATTTCAAGAAGTATCGAGCATCTAAGCATGGGGATGCTACGCATCCCACCTCTCTTCATCAACAATTATCGGTTAGCCTATGTTGAGCCTAAATTTTTATTCGTTCACATGATGCATGCTATTCTTGGAGTGCGAATTTTCTTTTACTTGCTGTTTGAATAAAGTACTTAAGATCTAAAAATATTTATTGAGGGAGATAGAGTCCTCACATAGCTCCTTAATTGTTTGACTACTCATATCCTTTGAGAGTAGCTTGTCATTTGCTTATGTGCTTCACTTATATATTTTGAGCTAGGTAATGTTGCTCTAGTGCTTGACTTATATCTTTTTAGAGCATGGTCGTGTTATATTTTATAGAAATTATCGAACTCTCGTATCTCACTTATATTATATTGAGAGTTTCTTAAAACAGCATGGTAATTTGTTTAAGTTATGAATTTAGTCCTAATATAATGGGCATCCAAGAGGGATATAATAAAAACTTTCATATTAAGTGCATTAAAAACTATGAGAAGTTTGATTCATTGCATATAGTTTTGAGATAATAGAGATGGTAATATGAGAGTCATTCTAGTGATTAGTTGTGAATTGGAAGAGATACTTGTGTTAAAGCTTGTGATTCACGTATCATGCATGTATGGTGAACTGTTATGTGACGAAGTCGGAGCATGATTTGTTTAATGATTGTCGACCTTTGTGTGAGGGTCGGGAGCGCGCGATGGTTAACTCCTACCAACCTCTCCCCTAAGAGCATGTGTCTAATGATTGGTTTGATAACTAATAGACTTTTGCAATAAGTATGTGAGTTCTTTATGACTAATGATGAGTCCATGGATTATACACACTCTCACCCTTCCATCTTTGCTAACCTCTCTAGTACCGAGCAACTTTCGTCGGTACACCAAACCCTCCTTACTCAAAACAACCACCATATATTCCTCAAAACAACCACCATACCTACCTATTATCGCATTTTCATAGCCATTCCGAGATATATTGCCATGCAACATCCACCATGTAGTTTTTTATGACTTGCATCATCACTTCATATTGCATATAGAGTCATATTTTGTCATAGGAATCGAGTTGTAATTTCTTTTTGTTTGAGTTATAAGTAAATAAAAATGTGATGATTTTTCATTAATAGAGCATTGTCCCATGGCAGAAAAGGATGATGGAAGCCATGACTCCCTCACAAGTTGGGATGAGTATCTGGACTTTACAAAAAATAAAAGAGGCCAGCGAAGCCCAAACAAAAAAAAAATAAAAGAGGCCAAAGAAGCCCACCCAAAAAATGGAAAAAGAAAATAAAAAATGTGAGAGAAATAGAGAAGGGACAATTGCTACTACCTTTTTCCACACTTGTGCTTCAAAGTAGCACCATGATCTTCATGATAGAGAGTCTCCGATTTTGTCACTTTCATATAACTAGTGGATATTCATTATGCATGACCACTTAGTTTTATTTTTGAGCTTTCATACACTTATATCTCTAAGTGCGTTTGTTGCATGGCAATCACTCACATTGATATCTATTGACGGGCATCTCCATAGCCCGTTGATACGCCTAGTTGATGTGAGACTACCTTCTCCTTTTTCCCTTTGCACCTCCTCCATATTCTATTCCACCTATAATGCTATATCCATGGCTCACGCTCATGTATTGCGTGAGAGTTGAAAAGTTTTGAGAACACCAACAGTGTGAAACAATTGCTTGACTTGTTCATCGGGGTTGTGCATGATTTAGATACTTTGTGTGGGGAAGATGGAGCATAGCCAGACCATATGATTTTGTAGGGATAACTTTCTAAGGCCATGTTGTTTCGAAAGGACACGACTACCTTGTTGGTGTGCTCGAAGTATTACTGTTTTTATGTCAATATTAGACTATTGTTTTGAATCTTACGGATCTGAATATTCATGCCACAATAAAGAATATTACATGGATAAATATGATAGGTAGCATTCCACATCAAAAATTCCGTTTTTATCATTTACCTACTCGAGGACGAGCAGGAATTAAGCTTGGGGATGCTGATACATCTCCAATGTATCTATAATTTTTGCTTGTTCCATGCTGTTATATTATCATTCTTGGATGTTTTACAATCATTTTACTACAACTTTATATTATTTTTGGGACTAACCTATTAACCTAGAGCCCAGTGCGAGTTCTTGTTTTCTCCGTGTTTTGGGGTTTTACAGGAAAGGAATATCAAACGGAGTCCAAACGGAATAAAAATTTACGGCGGTTTTTTTGGACCAGAAGAGACCCACAGAGCATCAGACTTGGGCCAGAAGACCCACGAGGCAGTCACAAGCCTCACGGGCGTGACCCCCCCTAGGCGTGCCCTGCAGGCTTATGACTCCCTCGTGGCCCATCTCCACTTATTTCCACCGCCATAAATTCCTATAAATAAACCAACGCAGAACCTAGATCGGGAGTTCTGCCGCCGCAAACCTCCAAAGTCACGAAAACCAATCGGGAGCCCATTCCGGCACCTTGCTGGAGGGGGAAACCATCACCGGAGGCCATCTTCATCATCCCGGCGCCCTCCATGATGAGGAGGGAGTAGTTCACCCTCGGGGCTGAGGGTATGTACCAGTAGCTATGTGCTTGATCTCTCTCTCTGTCGTCTTCTTGAGATGGCACGATCCTGATGTACCGCGAGCTTTGTTGATATAGATTGAATCATATGGATCTTTCCCCTCTCTATCTTATTGTGATGAATTGAGTTTTCCCTTTGAAGTTTTCTTATCAGATTGAGTCTTTAAGGATTTGAGAACACTTGATGTATGTCTTGGGATGGGATATTTCTGGTGATAATGGGATGTTCTATTGATACACTTGATGTATGTTTGGTGATCAACTTGCGGGTTTTGTGACCTTGGGAATCTATTCATAGGGGTTGGCACACGTTCTTATCTTGATGTTCCGGTAGAAACTTTGGGGCACTCTTTGAAGTTCTTTGTGTTGGATTGAACATGATGAATCTGAAATTATGTGATGCACATCGTATAATCAAGCCCACGGGTACTTGTGGTGACATTGGAGTATCTAGGTGACATTACGGTTTTGGTTGATGTGTATCTTAAGGTGTTATCTTCGTATGAACTCTAGGGCTGCTCGTGACACTTATAGGGATAGCTCATAAAATTGATCAGAAAAGATAACTTTGAGGTTGTTTCGTACCCTACAATAATTTCTATGTTTGTTCTCCGCTATTTGTGATTTTGGAGTGAACTCTTTGTCGCACGAGAAGTACTTACATATAATTCAACTATGTCAATAATGTTGAGAGAAATTGCACTAGTGAAATTATGAAGCCTAGGCCTTGTTTCCAATCATTTATACAACGTTTTGCTCGCTGTTTACTATTTGTTACCTTGCTGTTTTTATAATTTCAGATTACAAAAACCTATATCTACCATCCATATTGCACTTGTATCACCATCTCTTCGCCGAACTAGTGCACCTATACAATTTACCATTGTATTGGGTGTGTTGGGGACACAAGAGACTCTTCGTTATTTGGTTGCAAGGTTGTTCGAGAGAGACCATCTTCATCCTTCGCCTCCCACGCATTGATAAATTTTAGGTCATCCACTTTAGGGGAAATTGCCATTGTCCTACAAAACTCTGTGCTTGGAGGCCCAACACGAGTCTACAGGAAGAAGGTTGTGTAGTAGACATCAGGTTCTACACCTCATTTTATATAAACTCTATAACATGCCCAACTCTCTCTCTCTTTATTAACATATGCAACTTGTGATGATTTTACTAGCTGGTTCACCTCTTGAAAAATGTTGATCCCCTTCAAAATATTCTGCTATTATTTGTTAGTCTGCTCTAAACCATGTTTTGCCTTGTCATTTTTTTTGCAAATCTTACAAACAGGTTCTGTTTTACATTATAAGTGAATTAATTTGTTTGCCCTAAAAATGCCAAGTCCATTTTTGTTAAATAGGGCATTATTTAGTGAGTCCCAATCTATTTTTGTTTTCACAATATCTCTTTCCTAGCTCTTTGGGTTTTGTTTGTTTTACTGTTGTTTTAAAAATAAATAAACTCCTATTTTGGAGAGAGAGAGAGAGAGAGCCAGGGGCGAGAGGGTCCCATTTTCCCTCGCGGCCCAACTCTCCCCCAATAGCCCGAGCACAGCAGCGTAGCCCAGCAGAGCCCCCCAACGATCGCTTCATCCACCTCCTGTACGGCAGCAGATCGGCAGCATCCACGTCAACCTCTAGTTCAATTTGACGGCCGGTGTAGCTCCGAGCGCCCTATAAATCATGTCTCCGGTGCCCTAGCATCTCCCCTCTCCCCATTCCTTCCTTTCCCTCACCTCACCTCTGCCAGGTAAGGTAGCTACGCCTCATGCCGTCGCCGCGCCCGCCGTGCTCCGGCCAAGCAACAGCTCATGCCCGGAGATAGCCTCCTCGCATGTCTCCATCAATCTGGTGCGTGGGAAGGGTGCCCCGGTTGCTCCATATTCGTCCCCATCGACCGAGGAAGTGCCAAGGCCGAGAGATTCAACGTCCTCGACCTCTTCTTCTCCTTCAATTCGGACCAGAGACGCACCGGGTTTTGTCTGCTCGCCTCCATCACCTCGTCATGCCCTGCTCTGCCACTTCATGCCCTAGGTAGGGTGGTATGATCCCTCCTTCCTTTCTCCTTGCCCGTTGCATCGTTAGCGTCTTGTGCGCGTAGATCTGGTCGTGGCTTAGTCGTGCACCCCGCACTCTCATTTTCGTCTCTAAAGATGTTCTTCACTAAAGAAAGCTCGGGCCTTCTTGTTAGGACCCCGCTATGCTTAGGTCCCGTGCTAGCCCCCCGCGCTCGTCGTGCTACTGCATCGCATCCTGCCACGCGTTACCTGCCGCACCACAGCCCTGCACCCTGCTCGTATCCGCCATGGAGAGCCTAGCATGAGCTCGTGCTCGAGCTCCCCTACCGCAGCCGTAGGCCCTCCGTTAGGTCCCGGGAATGGAACCATAGGGCTTCCTGCAGCCCCCACTGGTGGTCGTACTCGCCGGAGATGGCTGGAGTTGGTCGTCGTTGCCGCTGTTGTTCCCCGTAGCATGGTAGAAGAAGGGAGCGAGACGCATGGGATTAGGTCAAAAGACTTGCGCCCACCTTCTAGCAGAGTTTCCCCACCTAGCGCAGTGGTTTCCCTCGCTCGGTTGACCAGGGGATCGTGGGATCAAATCCCCCTCGCCCCCTTTTAATTTGTGGGGGGGGTTGTGGGGATCCGGTGTGGCCACGTGGGGATCCCCGTGTGCCTGTGTATGTGTGTATGTGGTTCTATGTGTGTGAGAGTGTGTGAGTGTGTGTATGACAGTGGGCCTGGCCCACTTGCCATACCCACCAGGGGCCCCTGGCTCACTGCCAGGTGGGACCCCCCTCCTTTTATTTTCTTTATTCTATTTTCCATCTATTTTAGTATTAATACCATTTCTGGTATATGTACATTTGTGGATATGGACATTTTTGGCAATGTTCAATTAGGGTAATTTTTGAGTTATAAGTGTTGGCATGTAAATTTCGAGCTAGGGTTTGGCAGTTTTTCAAAAGCAAAGATATGAGTGTGGTATATGATTTTGGGGTAGAAATTCCCAAGGAATGAAACAGTGTTGTTTTTTGGCCATTTGAGCAAGTTTTGCAAAATGCCATTTGGTTCCAGTATCCCATTTTGTCATTTTTGTATGAATAAATCCATGCATGCTATGATATTTGTGTCAACATGTAAGTGGTAGAGTTTTGTGAGTATTGTGCCTTGGTATTTTATTTTGACATGATAAGCTTGTATGTAAGCGGGTTTCTTGCTCCAAAGTAGCTAAGTAAATGTTGTTGTTTTCAACATGCTAAATATTTCTAAGTCTGAGATGTTGTAATTATTTTTATGCCATGTTCAGGGGATGCTACCAAGTGTTCTGTTGAGTTTTAGCTCAAGCTCGGTGCTAGTGTTTCGTAGTAGATATTGTCCTCTACCATCCTGTTAATTTTCATGCCATGAGGTGGTCTCTAGCATCATTGTTTTGTGCTATGAAATTGCTATCAGGATAACTCAGATTCCAGAAAACTATGATTTCTCTAAGTCCCTAGAAACGGTTTCACCATGCCTTCCTATGAGATTCATTGCTAGTGATTCTCGCCTCCTTTGAAGTTTGTGTAGTTGGATGATTTGTTAAGCATGTTAGGTAGTTTCTCTACATACTTTGTTTGTGGTTGGAGACATCCTGTAGCTCTAGTTATTTGCTGCGCAAGTTGCTATCTTATTGTTTTGGAATGGATGTGTGTAGTGTTGGGTTGTGGCTTGTGGGAGCTATGCTCCATTTTTTTGCTTGATCTTTGGCTCTATTGTGGTTAGTTTTTCATTTCCTAACCAGTGGCATCCTTGGAATACCAAGGAATAGCCCATGGCCTTCCTTGTCTTGTATTTTGTCTTCGTACCTTGCCGTGAGCATAGCGTGAGAACCGTTACTCCGATTACTATGTTTTACATATGCATTTGCATAGATTTTGCATTAAGCATCCATTTTTTCCATGATCATGCATGTTCAAACAACTTAACATGAGGTTCTGTCCAGAATTCTAATAACTTAACTATTGCATGAGAAACATGACTAGCTTAGGATTGCCATGTTAAATTCTTCAGAGGAATCATGCATCATCTTGTTTTTGCATTGCACCTTGGTTTTTTGTTTATTTGGTGTTGTTTCTCTTTGGGTAGACGCAAGTGTTGAACCTGAGTACAAGGATCTAGGAGAGTACAACTACGAGGACCCAGTGTGACAGCCCTAGTGCTGCCCCTGCCATTTATGGCCATGCAACCTATGTGAAACTTGTTGTCATGTGTTTAATGATATGATGTCACTCTTTGTCATTGTCTCATGCATCATGCATCATGCATCTCATCTTCTTGTCATGCATTATATATTCTGTGGTGTGTTTCCATGTGACCTTGTTGTGATGTTGTGAGTGGTCTTGTGGATGAGTGTGCTTGTGTGGGCATTAACTCCTCCCCTCTCCCTTTGTTTTCAAAACAAAAACCTAAACCTTTTATTCCTTTTGTCTTTCTTCAACAGAATTAACTTGCTCAAAAAATCTGTTAAAAATGTTCAAGATGTAGGGAATATTATTTTGAGTTTATGTGTGTTGCTCTCTGTGATGTTTGGGCTTTGGGCTCATGGGGTTTCGTTAATAATAGGGGATGTTTATATTTAAAAGTATTTAATTTATTTGTTCCAAAAATCATCTCTTCATTTTATTTAAATGGGGCATATTATTTTCGAAGTCAAGGTATTTTTTTTTTACACAAAACCCTTTTATTTTTCTCTGAGGGCCTTTTCTTGTTTTAATCTTTTTATTAAAATAAATATGTTTTTCTGTGAGTGAGAGAGAGGACGAGCTAGGGCTATTTCCTTCCCCGCGCGGCCCAGCCCAGGTAGGCAATGCCTACCTCCTCTCGTCGTCCTTCGTCAGGTTCAGTGCGCTCGTCAGTGAGAGAGAGCACGTCGCGTCGCCATGAGAGGCTCACGGACGCCGAGGCCGGCGCCGTTTCGCCCCCCCCCCCCCCTTAAGCGTGCGGATCCCTAGGATTCTTTCTCTCCCTCCTCATCTCTGCCGCTCCCCTACTCCCTCTTCTTCCCCTTCTCCTTCGTCTCTGTCAGGTAAGATTTCGGAGAGGTGAGGTTCAGAGAGCAGAGTCCCATCGGTCTTCGGTCGCCGTCGTCGCCTTCGGTGTCCACCTCGTCCTCATCGGAGATGGCCTAGTGCTCGAGGGTGATGTCCGCGCACCGTTCCCGGCTCTAGGGTGCGGAGTGAGGCCCTGTGGTGTCGTCTTCGTCCTCGTCTTCCGCACATCGCCAAAGCCCATGTCGTCTTCTTCCTTTGCTCCACCCTGCTCCGTGCGCAGTCGTCGCCCCCCCCCCCCCCCCCGTGAGCATCTGTGCATCCCTCCTCTCTGCTTCCCTCTCCTCGTAGCGCAGTGTAGCGAAGCGTAGTGTTCGTCACCATAGTGTTCGCCGTCGCCGCCGACCAGAAAAGGCGTGGCCTTGAGGGCTCGCCTCCGTCCCCCTCGTCGCGAGACGAACGGGGGAATGGACACCCCATATGTGTCGTAGCTCCCGTAGTAGTTTTTCCCTTGTCTAAGAGGCCCGTAGTCATCAGAATCGCCGTCGTCGTGCCACTATCGCCGGTGGTCGCTTAAGTTCAGTTTCGTCAGTAGCGTTTGGCCTGTTAGCACTAGTGATGTGGTCGCCCCCTTCTGTTAAGTGTTGAAGCGGTAGCATAGTGGTGATCGACTCGGGGATCGACTGAGAGGTCATGGGTTTGATCCCAGCTCCCCTTTTTTTGCTTCCTTTTATTTCATTGGCTTGGTGTGTTGTGTGTGTTCGGATCCGGTGTGCAGCGCCGGATCCCATGTGTTGTGCTACGTGTGTTAGATCTGGTGTGGCTATGTGTTGTGAGTGTGTGTGCCTACGTGTGGTATGTGTGTGTGTGGATCTGGTGTGCCTGGCTGGTCTATTGTGTGTGTGCGTGTGGCATATGTGTAGGTGTGTGTGTGTTGTGTGTGTGTGTTGTGTGTGTGTGACAAGTGGGCCTGGCCCCACTTGTCATCCACTAAGGCGACCCTAGTGAGTATGCCAGGTGGGTCCCCTCCGATTAGAGGTTTTTATTTTGTGTTGTTTAGTGTTTTTATTGTTTTATAATAGATATTTCTATTTCTGGTATATTTCCAAATCTGGTTATGCATTTGTGAACATGGGCATTTTTAGTAACTTTTCACTTATAGGAATGATAGGCATTTTGCTATCTATTGTTTTGCCATGTTGCTCCATACAAACATAGGGGTGTGATATATGATTTTGGGTTAGAATCACCCAAGAAATTCATTGGTTCAACTTGTTTAGTCATTTGAGCAAGTTTGTCAAAATGTCATTTTGTCTCAAAGTGCCATTTCGTCATTTTAGTTATATTTAATCCATGCATGCTATGATATTTGTGCCAACATGGAAGTGGTAGCCTTTGATGAGTACTATGACATGGTATTTATTTTTGTCATGTTAAACTTGCATATAAGTGGGAACCATGCTCTAAAGTAGCTACTAAAATGTTGCTGTTTTTAACATGCTAAATATTTGTCAGAGAATCTGTTAATATTTTTATGCCATGAAGAGTGATGCTACCAAGTGATATGTTGAGAATTAGCTCAAGCTCAGTGCTAGTGTTTTGAAGTAGATGTTGCCCTCTACCATCCTATTAATTTTCATGCCATGAGGTGGTCTCTATCACCATTCGTTTCTGCTGTCAACTTGCTATCAGCTTAACTCAGATTCCAGAAAACTCTTATTTTCTCTAAGTCCCTAAACTCTGTTTCATCATGCCAACTTGTGAGCTTCATGCTTATTGATGTGTGCCTCCTTTCCAGTTTGTGTAGTTGGATGATTTGATAAGCATGCCATTTAGTTTCTGTAAATGCCTTGTTTGTGGTTGGAGAATTCCTGTAGCTCTAGATAATTGCTGTGGAAGTTGCTATGTTGCTGTTTTGTGGCAGATTGTTTGTTTTAGTGTTTTTTGACTTGTGAGAGCTATGCTCCATGGAATTGTTTGATCTTTGATTCTATTGTGGTTGGTTTTTCATTTCCTAACCAGTGGCTACCTTCGAATGGCAACGAATATCCCATGGCCTTCTTTGTCTTGTGTTTTGCCTTCGTAACTTGCCATGAGCGTAGCTTGAGAACCGTAACTCCGTTTCCTACGTTCTACATATGCATTTGTATCGATTTTGCATGAAGCATCCATATTTTCCATGATCATGCATGTTTAAATAACTTAACATGAGGTTCTGTCCAGAATTGTAAATAACTAAACTATTGCATGTGAAACATGACTAGTTTAGGATTGTCATGTTAAATACTTCAAATGAATCATGCATAATCTTGTTTGTGCATTGCACCTTGGTTGGTTGTTTATTCTTGATGTTTATATTGGGTAGACGCGAGTGTTGAACCTGAGTACAAGGATCCCGGAGAGTACCACTACGAGGACCCCGCTCTTTGTCCCTTTGAAGAACCAACAGGCAAGATGATCGTACCCAGATCCCGACACTATTTTTGCTTTGCTAGATGTATCGCTCTTATTGTTACATATGCGTTACCTACCACTTGAATGTCAAGCCTCCTACATTGTCATGATAGCCTCTAACCCCTCCACATCCTAGCAAACCTTGTTTGGCTAAGTTACCGCTGCTCAGTCCCTCTTATAGCGTTCTTAGTTGAAGGTGCAGGTCGTTTCCATGTGATAACATGGATTTCTGGCATATCACAATATTATCTACTATTTAATTTAATGCACATATATATCTTGGTATGGTGGAAGGCTTGGCCTTTTGCTTAGTGTTTTGTTCCACTTTTACCGCCATAGTTTCTTGTTACCAGTGTTATGTTTCCATATTTTGCGCTCCTAACATGCTCGGGGTTGTTATGGGGACCCCCTTGATTATTCGGTTGAGATTAAAACTTGTCTGGCAAGACCCAACATTGGTACTATTTACTTAAACAACTTAATAAAACTGCATAGGGCTTTGCAACCCTATGGATTAATCAACAACCCGGGCCAGTGCTCCTCATGAGTGTTGGTCCAACCCAGAGCAGCTTATTAATGCCGCCCGGGGCAACTCGGTGATTGGCGTGGTAACCATCGCTCATCCGTCGTGTCCTGAGAACGAGATACACGGCTCTTATAGGGTTCATCGACACGTCGGGTGATCTTGCTGGACTTGTTTTACCTTTCTTGAGTGGCTTGCGTGTGGAACTCTGATTTTCTTTGGGCTATCTCGAGGTGTTGGAATTCCTTTGGAGTTTCCTAGGATGATCACGAGATCCGTGGTCGAGGTTATTCCCGTGGAGTGTGGTTAATTTATGATGGACTAGTTGGAGCACCCCTGCAGGGTTAAAACTTTTGGAAAGCCGTGCCCGCGGTTATGTGGCAACTTGGATATTTGTTTAACACCCGGTTATAGTTAACTTGATGTAAACTCTAATAAAATACACCAACCGTGTGAGTAACCGTGATCGTCTCTGCTTGTGAACATGAACCGAGAGAGAACATGGTGGGGTTATGATTGACGTAAGTAGGTGTTCAGGATCTCTTAGAGTTCATTCTAGTTCTCAATCGTTTATCGTAGACCACATATTTACCTTCATGTTCTCGTAAGATTAGCCACCATAAATGCTTAGTGCTGCTGCAAACTAAACACATACCCTCCTTCCAACCTATAAGCTTGAATAGTCTCGGTACCCGGGCGCGAGATTGTCGAGTCCTCGTGGCTCACAGATTACTACTACAATCCAGCTGCGGGTACAGATGAGGTCGTGCCAGATGATGTGACGCAGCTCCAATGGGAGTATGACGAGGAGCGTGGCAGGATGTACGTCACTTATCTGGACAAGTAGAGTGGCCATGGTCGAGAACTTTGGGCCAGCAAGCTAGTGTCATTGCATCATTTTATCATTTGATTTCGTCCGTAGCCGGACCCTACCTTTGTATTGATGTTTGAATAAGTTGAGTGGAATTATAATTTAGCATGTGGCGAGTGTAAGCCAACTCATATACTCTTCTCTTCCTAAATGTATGTAATGATACTGTACTTTCGAACGGCAAGATGCGCCTCTATCCCCACCGAGGCCCCCGTGCCTTAATATGGATAGGCGCGCATCTTGGGCGTGACAAGTTGGTATTCAGAGCCATACGACCATAGGAGCCCTTTGCTTGATCGAACTTGGCCGAGTCGAGTCTAGTAAAACTATTTTGAGTCTAGTTAAATCGGAGAGTGGGTTTCTTTTTACTCCTCTTCTATGCTCTGGTGAGGTATTCGACTTAGGAATTTTGATTCTACTCCTCTTCTTGCTCGAAAAAAATTATAGGATCACGCGGGTATTTTGGAGTCTATATGATACTGATGTGACGGAGTTCTGTCTTGGTGCCTCGTGTCTGACTTGATTTCTTCCGGAGAGTCGAGCTCCAGTGAATTCTTGGCACATCGTTATCATTCAGCTTCCTTAGTATCTCAGGACGGAGAGTGTTCGGAATTACTTCAATACTTGTCATGGTGAGATAAGGTCAGAGTCACCTAGTACTGGGGAGGCGTCCGGGGTACCACCATGATTAGTATCGTTGTGCTTTCGAGGATTCGAGTTAGATGGATTTGCGAAAGCCTCTGGTTATGTGTTGAAGGATGGATACAGTTGGGGTGTAGGTTTGCTAGTTTTGTGAGATATTTCCTCCTTGTATCCCCCACACCGGATTGCATAACCAGAAAGTTTTCGGAAGTTCTTAGGTGGGAACTCTTGTAGTTATCTAGGATCATCTTTTCCAGATGTATGAGGGCATATACATTTGTTCCGAGTAACATTAGCTCAATACTTTTGTGTTATTGCAAGTGGCCTCTAATATCTGATGTTGTTATCGCAAACCGAAGAAGGCATTCTTACTAATTTTTCAGTAGGAAGGTTGTTTGTGTTATTCGTTCAATTTCTTTCAAGCATCTGATTCAACTTTTGAATTCATCTTATCAATGAGGTGCTGATGTTATTGTCCATCTCTAGGATGGCTCCAACAACTCGCATGACTGCGGGTCGTGGTGAGGAGCAATCTGATGTTCCACCACCCCCGCCACCGCCTCCTCCTCCAGAAGCTTGGCAAGCTGTGATAGCCACAACCAATGCAAATACTCAGATGTTGCTCAGGCTGTTGCAAGAAAGAGATCAGGGTCAGCAAGGCTTTCAATGGAATTTTGAGAATCAACCTTAGTTTGCGATGCTCAACCAGTTCCTTGACAACCAGCCCAAGTCTTTCACCTGTTGTGAGCAGCCTTTTGATGCGGATGATTGGCTCCGTGACATGAGTAAGCATTTTGAGTGCAGCAATGTCAGACTAGAGGACTTTGTCAGATTCGCGTCGTTCCAGCTCAAGGGTCAGGCAGCTGATTGGTGGCAGTAGTACAAGGATTCCAGGGCGATCGTGTTGTTACTTGGGACGATTTCTGTCATGACTTCAGGGCCCATTACATTCCGACAAGCTTTGTCGAGGAGATGCGTGAGAAGTTCAGGCACCTGAAGCAGGGGAGCAAGTCTGTCTATTAGTACAACATCGAGTTCCAGAATCTAGCCCGCTATGCTAAGCAAGATGTTCCAGATGAAAAGGCCATGATTTATCAGTTCAGAGGTGGTCTCAAGGATGAGCTTCTGCCGGATCTAGTCCTTCAAGAGCCTCGTGAGTTTGATCAGTTCTACAATATGGCCTTGAAGGTCGAGGCAACTCAGCTCAAGTTGGAGAACTCAAGGAAGCATTCAAGGGATTCCTATTCTTCTTCTTCCAGCTCTCAGATGGTCCCTAAGCAGCAGAAATATTGGGTGCGTAATCCTCCTCTATTTCGTCGTCCTTAGCAGTAGAAGCAGTTCGGTGGTCGTGGTTCTTCCCACCCACCCAACCCAGGATATCAGCAGAGACTCCAAGCGCCGAAGTCAGCTTTTGTTCCTCCTCTAGGCAAATTTTGTCCGCTGTCTGAGGTTACTTGTCACAAGTGTGGTCAGAAAGGTCATTACTCAAGCAAGTGCAACCAGCGGTGTCTTTCGCCTCCTCCTCCAGTCAGGCCTCCAGGAAATGCAATGGTGAAGCATAATCCCAAGTCACCAAGGGTGAACATGGTGAATGCAGCTGAAGCAGAGCAGTCTCATGATGTGATTATGGGTAATCTCTCAGTTAATTCTATTCCTGCTAAAGTTTTGTTTGATACTGATGCATCGCACTCATTCATATCTAGGCCTTTTGTCGCTATACATGAGTTATCAGTGGAACATTTAGCAAGTTCTTTTCATGTCGTCTCTTCGGGCATGCGCATGAGTTCTTATATGGTTGTTCCGGATGTTTCTATCAAGATGGGCAATTATTCTTTTCTGGCTTCTCCAATTGTTCTCGGTAATTCCGACATTGATCTCATTTTGGGCATGGACTTCCTGGCTATGAACAAGGCATATCTTGATTGTCAAGCTAAAGAAGTCAAGCTGACTCATCCTTTAGAAGATGTGATTATTTTCGCAGCTCGCGATGACACAATCCGTCTCTTTGCTCTTAATGAGAAGGGTGAAATCTTGGCTATTTCTCAAATTCCGGTGGTTTGTGAGTATGAAGATGTCTTTCCAGAAGAATTGTCAAGAATGCCTCCACACCGGCCAGTCGAGTTCGTGATTGACCTCGAGCCCGGAACTGAACCGGTTTGCAAGCGCCCTTATAAACTTGGCCCCGAAGAGCTGAAAGAGTTGAAGAAGCAGCTAGATGAACAAGAACGTCTGGGTCTGATCAGACCAAGTTCTTCTCCATGGGGTCGTGGTTTTTTTTGTCAAGAAGAAGCATGGCACAGAACGACTTTGTGTTGATTACCGTCCATTGAACAAGAAGACAATCAGAAACAAGTACCCACTTCCCAACATCAATGAGTTGTTTGAACAACTGAAAGGTGCCAAGGTTTTCTCGAAGCTTGATCTTTGCATGGGCTATCATCAGATTCGCATTCGCAAAGAAGACATCCCAAAGACGCTTTCAGGATGAGTTTTGGCTCTTATGAGTACACCGCCATGTCGTTTGGTCCCGTCAATGCTCCTCCAACCTTCTCAAGAATTATGAACTTCGTATTCTCTCCTCTCAAGAATGAGTTCGTCTTGGTCTATTTGGATGATATCCTTGTGTTCTCAGAGACATAAGAAGAGCATGCAGAGCATCTCCGACTTGTGCTTGACAAGTTAAGAGAGCATCGATTCTATGCCAAGTTTTCCAAGTGTGTGTTTTGGCTCAATGAAGTGGTGTACCTTGGGCATGTGATCTCTGCCGAGGGCATTAAAGTGCACCCTGAGAAAGTTGAGGCAATCTTGAAGTGGGAGACTCCTCAGAATGTGAAGCAGCTTCATAGCTTCCTCAGGCTTGCTAGCTATTGCAGAAGATTTGTGGAGAACTTCTCTCAAATTGCTAAGCCTCTGTCTAATCTCCTCCAGAAGAATGTCAAGTATGTTTGGTCTCCTGAGTGTGATGTGGCGTTCAATACGCTCAAGCACAGACTGACTTCAGCTCCAGCTCTTGTTCCTCCCGAGCAGTCAAAGCCTTTTCAAGTTTTCTGTGATGCTTCTCTCCAAGGTCTTGGTGGTGTTCTCATGCAAGATAAGAAGATAGTTGCTTATACCTCGCGTCGGTAGAAGCCTGCCGAGAAGAACTACCCCACTCATGATCTCGAGTTGGCGGCAGTTGTGCATGCTCTGATGACTTGGAGGCATTTGTTGTTGGGTAGACCAGTTGAGGTGTACACCGATCACAAGAGCTTGAAGTACATTTTCACTCAACCCAATCTTAATCTTCGGCAGTCTCGTTGGGTGGAAATGCTTGAGGACTTCAATCCAAGCATTGAGTATACTCCTGGGAAAGCAAATGTCATTGCAGACGCACTCAGACGAAAGGCATATTGCAACAGTCTCATCCTGAAACCTCTTCAACCTGAGCTTTGTGAAGCCTTCCACAAGCTCAACCTTCAAATGATTCCGCAAGGATTTCTTGCCAATCTTCAAGTCTCTTCGACTCTGGAAGATCAGGTTCACCAAGCTCAACTTCTTGACGCAATGGTGAAGAAAGTGAAGAAAGGTGTGGCCAAGGGCATTCCGAAGTATAAGTGCTTTCGCGTTGATGACAAAGATACCTTGTTCTTTGAGGACCGTCTGGTGGTTCCAAAAGGTGATCTCGGGAAGGTTATCATGGACTAAGCACACAATTCCCTTCTATCCATTCATCCAGGCAGTTCCAAGATGTATCAGGATCTCAAGCAAACCTTCTGGTGGACTCGCATGAAACGTGAAATTGGTCAGTTCGTGAATGAGTGTGATGTTTGTCGCGGAGTGAAGGCGGAACATCAACGTCCAGCAGGTCTCCTTCAGCCTTTGCCTATCCCAGAGTGGAAATTCGATCATGTGGAGATGGATTTCATCACTGGGTTTCCCAAGTCCAAGAGAGCCAACGATGCCATCTTTGTGGTTATCGACAAGCTGACCAAAGTTTCTCATTTCCTTCTGGTCAAAGAATCTATCTCGGTATCTCAGCTTGCAGAGTTGTATACGTCAAGGATAGTTTCTTTGCACGGTATTCCTCAGCTCATCTCATCTGACCGTGGAAGCCTCTTTACTTCCAAGTTTTGGGAGTCCTTCCACACTACTATGGGTACCAAGATCTGTTTCAGCACTACATTCCATCCGCAGACAAGTGGTCAAGTTGAGAGTGTCAATCAGATCCTTGAAGACATGCTCAGAGCCTGTGTGATTTTGTTCGGCCTGAAATGGGAAGACTGCCTTCCATACACTGAATTCTCATACAACAATAGCTTTCAGGCTAGCTCAGGCAAGGCCCCTTTCGAGATTCTCTACGGCAGGAAGTGTCGTACCTCGCTTAACTGGTCTGAAACCGGTGAGCGTCAAATTTTGGGCAATGACATGATCACCGAAGCAGAAGAGATGTGTCATGTTATTCATGAGAACCTCAAAGCAGCTCAATCCCGAGAGAAGAGTTATTATGATAACAAACATCGGGATGTTTCCTTTCAAGTTGATGATCTAGTCTATCTCAAAGTCTCTCACATGAAGGGCACTCAGCGGTTTGGAATTAAAGGGAAGCTAGCTCCTCGCTTTGTTGGGCCTTTCAGAGTTGTTGGCAAGAGAGGTGAACTTGCATATCAACTAGAGCTTCCTCCAAACTTCGCAAATGTGCACGATGTCTTCCATGTCTCCCGGCTCCGGAGGTGCTTCAAGACTCCCGAGTGTAGCATTGACCTCCAAGACATTGATCTCCAAGAAGACCTCTCTTATCATGAGCATCCAGTGGCTATTCTCGAAGAAACTGAGAGTAAGACTCGCAACAAATAAATCAAGTTTCTCAAGGTGAAGTGGTCTCATCATTCTGACAAAGAAGCTACTTGGGAACATGAGGATCTTCTCCCTTCCTAATATCCAGAGTTCTTTCGTTCCTAGATCTCGGGTTGAGATCCTCTTGTAGTGTGGGAGAGTTGTGACACCCCAAGTGTTGCCCCTGCCATTTATGGCCATGTAACCTATGTGAACCTTGTTGTCATGTGTTTAATGATATGATGTCACTCTTTGTCATTGTCTCATGCATCTCATCTTCTTGTCATGCATTATATATTCTGTGGTGTGTTTCCGTGTGACCTTGTTGTGATGTTGTGAGTGGTCTTGTGGATGAGTGTGCATGTGTGGGCATTAACTCCTCCCCTCTCCCTTTGTTTTCAAAACAAAAACCTATACCTTTTATTCCTTTTGTATTTCTTCAACAGAATTAACTTGCTCAATAAATCTGTTAAAAAAATTCAAGATGTAGGGAATATTATTTTGAGTTTATGTGTGTTGCTCTTTGTGATGTTTGGGCTTTGGGCTCATGGGGTTTTGTTAATAACAGGGGTTGTTTATATTTAAAAGTATTTAATTTCTTTGTTCCAAAAATCATCTCTTCATTTTATTTAAATGGTGCATATTATTTTCAAAGTCAAGGTATTTTTGTTTTACACAAAACCCTTTTCTTTTTCTCTGAGGGCCTTTTCTTGTTTTAATCTTTTTCTTAAAATAAATATGTTTTTCTATGAGTGAGAGAGAGGCCGAGCTAGGCCTATTTCCTTCCCCGCGCGGCCCAGCCCAGGTAGGCAACGCCTACCTGCTCCCGTCGTCCTTCGTCAGGTTCAGTGCTCAAGAGAGAGAGCGTGTCGCGTCGCCGTGAGAGGCTCACGGACGCCGAGGCCGACGCCGTTTCGCCCCCTGTTTTAAGCACACGGATCCCTAGGGTTCTTTCTCTCCCTCCTCGCCGCCGTTGCTCCCCTTCTCCCTCTTCTTCCCCTTCTCCTTCGTCTTTGTTAGGTAAGATTTCAGAGAGGTGAGGTTCAGAGAGCAGAGTCCCGTCGGTCTTCGGTCGTCGTCGTCGCCTCCGGTGTCCCCCTCGTCCTCGTAGGAGATGGCTTGGTGCTCGAGGGTGATGTCCGCGCCACGTTCCTGGCGCTAGGGCGTGGAGTGAGGACCTACGTCGTCGTCTTCATCCTCGTCTTCCGCGCGTCGCCGGAGCCCGTGTCGTCTTCTTCCTCTGCTCCGCCCTGCTCTGTGCGCAGTCATCACCCCCTGTGAGCATCTGCGCATCCCTCCTCTCTGCTTCCCTCTCCTCGTAGCGCAGCGTAGCGAAGCGTAGTGTTCGTCGCCGTGGTGTTCGCCGTTGCCGCCGGCCGGAAAAGGTGTGGCCTTGAGGGCTCACCTCCATCCCCCTCGTCGCGAGACGAATGGGGGAATGGACACCTCGTAGGTGCCACAGCTCCCGCAGCAGTTTTTCCGTCGTCGAAGAGGCCCATAGTCGTCGGAATCGCCGCCGCCGTGCCGCTGTCGCCGGTGGTCGCTTAAGTTCAGTTTCGTTAGTAGCGTTTGGCCTGTTAGCACTAGTGGTGTGGATGCCCCCTTCTGTTAAGTGTCGAAGGAGTAGCGTAGGGGTGATCGACTCGGGATCGACCGAGAGGTCGTGGGTTCAATCCCAGCTCCCCCTTTTTTGCTTCCTTTTATTTCATTGGCTTGGTGTGCTGTGTGTGTTCGGATCCGGTGTGCAGCGCAGGATCCCGTGTGCTGTGTTGCGTGTGTTAGATCTGGTGTGGCTATGTGTTGTGAGTGTGTGTGCCTGTGTGTGGTATGTGCGTCCGTGGATCTGGTGTGCCTGGTTGATCTATTGTGTGTGTGTGTGTGTGTGTGGCATATGTGTAGGCGTGTTGTGTGTGTGTGTGACAAGTGGGCCTGGTCCCACTTGTCATCCACTAAGGGGACCCTCGTGAGTATGCCAGGTGGGTCCCCTCCTATTAGATGTTTTTCTTTTATGTTATTTAGTGTTTTTTGTGTTATAATAGATATTTCTATTTCTGGTATATTTCCAAATCTGGTTATGTGCATTTATGAACATGGGCATTTTTAGTAACTTTTCACTTATAGGAATGATGGGCATTTTGTTATCTGTTGTTTTGCCATGTTGCTCCATACAAACATAGGGGTGTGATATATGATTTTGGGGTAGAATCACCCAAGGAATTCATTGGTGCAACTTGTTTGGTCATTTGAGCAAGTTTGTAAAAATGTCATTTTGTCTCAAAGTGCCATTTTGTCATTTTAGTTATATTTAATCCATGCATGCTATGATATTTGTGCCAACATGGAAGTGGTAGCCTTTGATGAGTATTATGCCATGGTATTTATTTTTGTCATGTTAAACTTGCATATAAGTGGGAACCATGCTCTAAAGTAGCTACTAAAATGTTGTTGTTTTCAACATGCTAAATATTTCCAAGTCTGAGAATCTGTTAATATTTTTATGCCATGACGAGTGGATGCTACCAAGTGATATGTTGAGAATTAGCTCAAGCTCAGTGCTAGTGTTTTGAAGTAGATGTTGCCCTCTACCATCCTGTTAACTTTCATGCCATGAGGTTGTCTTTATCACCATTATTTTCTGCTGTCCACTTGCTATCAGCTTAACTCAGATTCCAGAAAACCGTTATTTTCTCTAAGTCCCTAAAATCTGTTTCATCATGCCAACTTGTGAGCTTCATGCTTATTGATGCGTGCCTCCTTTCCAGTTTTTGTAGTTGGATGATTTTATAAGAATGTCATGTAGTTTCTGTAAATGCCTTGTTTGTGGTTGGAGACTTCCTGTAGCTCTAGATAATTGTTGTGGAAGTTGTTATGTTGCAATTTTGTGGCAGATTGTTTGTTTTAGTGTTTTGTGATTTGTGAGAGCTATGCTCCATGGAATTGTTTGATATTTGATTCTATTGTGGTTGGTATTTCATTTCCTAACCAGTGGCTACCTTGGAATGCCAAGGAATAGCCCATAGCCTTCTTTGTCTTGTGTTTTGCCTTCGTAACTTGCCGTGACAGTAGCGTGAGAACCGTAACTCCGTTTCCTACGTTCTACATATGCATTAGTATCAATTTTGCATGAAGAATCCATATTTTCCATGACAATGCATGTTTAAATAACTTAACATGAGGTTCTATCCAAAATTATAAATAACTAAACTATTGCATGTGAAACATGACTAGTTTAGGATTGTCATGTTAAATACTTCAAATGAATCATGCATCATCTTGTTTGTGCATTGCACCTTGCTTGGTTGTTTATTCTTGATGTTTCTCTTGGGTAGACGCGAGTGTTGAACCTGAGTACGAGGATCCAGGAGAGTACCACTATGAGGACCCCGCTCTTTGTCCCTCTGAAGAACCAACAAGCAAGATGATCGTACCCGGATCCCGACACTATTTTTGCTTTGTTAGATGTCTCGCTCTTATCGTTACATATGCGTTACCTACCACTTGAATTTCAAGCCTCCTACATTGCCATGATAGCCTCTAACCCCTCCACATCCTAGCAAACCTTGTTTGGCTAAGTTACCGCTGCTCAGCCCCTCTTATAGCGTTCTTAGTTGCAGGTGAGCTTGTTTCCATGTGATAACATGGATTTCTGGCATATCACAATACTATCTACTATTTAATTTAATGCACATATATATCTTGGTATGGTGGAAGGCTTGGCCTTTTGCTCAGTGTTTTGTTCCACTTTTACCACCATAGTTTCTTGTTACCGGTGTTATGTTTCCATATTTTGCGCTCCTAACATGCTCAGGGTTGTTATGGGGACCCCCTTGATTATTCGGTTTAGATTAAAACTTGTCTGGCAAGACCCAACATTGGTACTATTTACTTAAACAACTTAATAAAACTGCATAGGGCTTTGCAACCCCGTGGATTAATCAACAACCCGGGCCAGTGCTCCTCATGAGTGTTGGTCCAACCCAGAGCAGCTTATTAACGCCGCCCGGGGCAACTTGGTGATTGGCGTGGTAACCATCGCTCATCTGTCGTGTCCTGAGAACGAGATATGTGGCTCTTATCGGGTTTGTCGACACGTCGGGTGGTCTTGCTGGACTTGTTTTACCTTTCTCGAGTGGCTTATGTGTGGAACTCTGATTTTCTTTGGGCTATCTTGAGGTGTCAGAATTCCTTTGGAGTTTCCTAGGATGATCATGAGATTCGTGGTCGAGGTTATTCCCGCGGAGTGTGGTTAATTTATGATGGACTAGTTGGAGCACCCCTGCAGGGTTAAAACTTTCGAGAAGTCGTGCCCACGGTTATGTGGCAACTTGGATATTTGTTTAACACCCGGTTAGTTAACTTGAAGTAAACTCTAATAAAATACACCAACTGTGTGAGTAACCGTGATCGTCTCTGCTCGTGAACATGAACCGAGAGAGAACATAGTGGGGTTATGATTGACGTAAGTAGGTGTTCAGGATCTCTTAGAGGTCATTCTAGTTCTCGATTGTTTATCGTAGACCACATATTTACCTTCATGTTCTCGTAAGATTAGCCACCATAAATGCTTAGTATTGCTGCAAACTAAACACATACCCCCTTCCAACCTATAAGCTTGAATAGTCTCGGTACCCGGGCGCGAGATTGGTGAGTCCCCGTGGCTCACAGATTACTGCAACAATCCAGGTGCAGGTACAGATGAGGTCGTGCCAGATGATGTGACACAGCTCCAGTGGGAGTATGACGAGGAGCATGGCAGGATGTACGTCACTTATACGGACGAGTAGAGTAGCCGTGGTCGAGATCTTTGGCTAGCAAGCCAGTGTCATTGCATCATTTTATCGTTTGATTTCATCCGTAGCCGGACCCTGCCTTTGTATTGATGTTTGAATAAGTTGAGTGGAATTGTAATTTAGCATGTGGCGAGTGTAAGCCAGCTCATATACTTTCTCTTCCTAAATGTATGTAATGATATTGTACTTGCGAACGGCAAGATGCGTCTCTATCCCCGTCGAGGCCCCCGTGCCTTAATATGGATAGGCGCGCATCTTGGGCGTGACACACAGCTCTTTGTCCCTGTGAAGAACCCACAGGCAAGATGATCGTACCCGAATCCCGACACTATTTTTTCTTTGCTAGATGTCTCACTCTTATCGTTTCACTTGTGTTACCTACCACTTGCATGTCAAGCCTCCTACATTGCCATGATAGCCTCTAACCCCTCCACTTCCTAGCAAACCTTGTTTGGCTAAGTTATCGCTGCTCAACCCCTCTTATAGCGTTCTTAGATGCAGGTGTAGGTTGTTTCCATGTGATAACATGGATATCTGGAGATATCACAATATTATTTCTATTTAATTTAATGCACATATATATATATATATATGTTGGTAAGGTGGAAGGCTTGGCCTTTTGCTTGGTTTTTTGTTCCACTTTTACCGCCATAGTTACTTGTTACCGGTGTTATGTTCCATATTTTGCGCTCCTAACATGCTTGGGGTTGTTATGGGGACCCCCTTGATTATTCGTTTGAGATTAAAGCTTGTCTGGCAAGGCCCAACATTGGTACTATTTGCTTAACAACTTAATTAAAAAATGCATAGGGCTTTGCAACCTCGTGGATAATTAATCAACAACCGGGCCAGTGCTCCTCATGAGTGTTGGTCCAACCCAGAGCCACTTGTGGGGCCACCTCGGGGCAACTCGAGGGATCTCTATCAGGCCGCCGTACGTAGTGTTCATTCGATCGTGTCCTGAGAACGAGATACGCGGCTCTTATCGGGTTTGTCAACACGTCGGGCGGTCTTGCTGGACTTGTTTTACCTTTCTCGAATGTCTTGCATGAGGAACTCCGATTTTCTTCGGGCTATCTCGAGGTGTCGGATTTCCTTTGGAATTGCCTAGGATGATCACGAGATCTATAGTCGAGGTTATTCCCGCGGCGTGTGGTTAATTTGTGATGGATTAGTTGGAGCACCCCTGCAGGGTTAAATCTTTTGGAAAGTCGTGCCCACGGTTATGTGGCAACTTGGATATTTTGTTTAACACCCGGTTATAGCCAACTTGAATTAAATTGTAATAAAATACACCAACTGTGTGCGTAACCATGACGGTCTCTGCTCTAGAACATGTACCGTGAGAGAACATGGTGGGGTTATGTTTGACGTAAGTAGGTGTCACTTAGTGATCATGGTAGTTCTCGATCGTCTTCCATAGACCACCATATTTACATTCATGTTCTTGTAAGATAGCCACCAAATACATGCTTAGTGCTTGCTGCAACCTCAACACTTACCCCTTCCAAACCCAAAAGCTTACATAGTTTTGGTACCCGGGTTACATGATTGCTGAGTCCCTATGGCTCACGGATTACAACAATACAGGTGCGGGTGTTGATGAGTATGTGTCAGAAGATGTGACTCAGCTCCAATGGGAGTACGATGAAGAACGTGGCCGGATGTATGTCACGTACCCCGATGAGTAGAGAGGCCATGGTCGTGATCCTTGGGATAGCAAGGCAGCTTTATATTGCTTCTTTCCTTCATTTGTTTCCGTCCGTAGATGGACTCTATCTTCTGTATGATGCTTGAATAATTGTGTGAACTTGTAATTTAGCTTGTGGTGAGTGTAAGCCAACTCATATACTCATCTCTTCATACATGTAGGCAACGTTTACTGCACTTGCGAAACGATGAGATGCGCCTCTATCCCTGTCAAGGCCCCTGTGCCCAAATAAGGATAGGAGCGCATCATGGACGTTACATTATTAATGTAGAGCTTAGTGCCACTTTTTGTTTTTTCCTTAGTTTTGAGAATTGCAGATAAGGAATATTAAACGGAGTCCAAACGGAATAAAATCTTTGGAATAATTTTTCTTGGACCATAAGAAACCCAGAAGACTTGGAGATGAAGTCGAGAGAGCCGTCGTGTGGCCACAAGCCACAGGGCCGTGCCCAGGGGGGTCCGGCGTGCCTCCCAGGCTTGTGGGCCCACGGCAGCTCTCCTAACCCTATTTCTCGGCCTATAAATTCACAAATATTCCCTGTATACCAAAGGGAGACACTAAAACACTTTTCCGCCGCCGGAAGCCTCCGTTCCCGAGAGATCCAGTCTTGGAGCCTTTTCCGATAATCTGTCGGAGGGGGATTCGATCATGGAGGGCATCTACATCAACTCCATTGCCCCTCCGATGATGCGTGAGTAGTTCACCACAGACTTACGGGTCCATAGCTAGTAGCTAGATGGCTTCTTCTCTCTCTTTGCTCTTCAATACCATGTTCTTCATGATCTTCATGGAGATCTATCCGATGTAATACTCTTTTGCGATGTGTTTGTCGAGATCTGATGAATTGTGGGTTTATGTTCAGATTATCTATGAATATTATTTGAGTCTTTTCTTAATTCTTATATGCATGATTTCATATCTTGCAAGTCTCTTCGAGCTATTGGTTTGCTTTGGCCAACTAGATTGGTAATTCTTGCAATGGGAGAAGTGCTTGGTTTTGGGTTCAATTTTGCGGTGTCCTCACCCAGTGACATAGTAGGGGTAGCGAGGCATGTATTGTATTGTTGCCATCAAGGATAAAGACATGGGGTTTTCATCATATTGCTTGAGTTTATCCCTCTACATCATGTCATCTTACCTAATGTGTTACTCTGTTCTTTATGAACTTAATACTCTAGATGCAGGTAGGACTCAGTCGATGTGTGGAGTAATAGTAGTAGATGCAGAATCGTTTCGGTCTACTTGACACGAACGTGATGCCTATATGCATAATCATTGCCTTGGATATCTTCATATTTATTCGCTTTTCTATCAATTGCTCGACAGTAATTTGTTCACCCGCCATAATACTTGCCATCATGAGAGAAGCCTCTAGTGAAACCTATGGCCCCCGGGCCTACTTTCCATAATTTATTTTTAGATCTATAAACCAAAAATACCAAAAATACTTTGTTGCAATTTATTTACCTTTTACTTTCCGTTCTCGTTTACATCTATCTCTATCGGATCTAATCCTTGCAAATAACTGTGAAGGGATTGACAACCCCTTTATAGCGTTGGGTGCAAGAGTTTGATTATTTGTGTAGGTACATCCATTGGTAACTTGCTTGTTCCTCCTACTGGATTGATACCTTGGTTCTCAACAACTGAGGGAAATACTTATCTACTTCGCTACATCACCCTTTCCTCTTCAAGGGAAAACCAACGCATGCTCAAGAGGTAGCAGCAGACCCCATAGAACGGAGTCAAGCTCCTCTACCCATTTGCAATCAGATTCATGGAGAGATCGGACCAGACACGGTTTGATGCCACTCATGATTAGGCCGTGTTGGCCTGTTCGACTTGTCCATTGGTCTGCGGGTGATACACCGAGGCGTAATCGAGCTTGATGCCCATGTTTGCGCACCGGTCCTTTACCTTCTGGGCGGTGAAATTGGATCCATTTGTCCGTTATTATGTTGTGCAGGACACCATAAGGGTGTACCACACCGGATATAAAGTCGATTATCGGTCCAGACTTAGCTAATTTTACTGGTTTTTCTTCGATCCATTTGGTGAACTTGTTGACCATGACCAGTAGATATTTATTTTTCTTGGTCCCCCTTTAAGTTGTCCGACCATATCGAGCCCCCAGACCGCGAAAGGCCAGGTGATCAGAATAGTCCAAAGAGCTATCGGGGGCATGTGGCTTTGATTTGCGAATAGTTGACATCCTACACAATGTTGGACAAGTGCTTGGGCGTCCGCTCGAGCGGTGGGCCAAAAGAATCCGGCTCTAAAGGCTTTGCTTACTAAGGCCCGTGCTGCGGCATGGTGGCCGCCCATGCCTGCGTGGACTTCGGTCAAGAGCTGCCTTCCTTCTTCCTCAGATATGCACCGTTGGAGTATCCCGGTAGTGCTTTTCTTATATAACTCACCCTCGTGGACCTTATAGGCCTTGGATCGCCGAATTATGCATCTCGCCTCCGCCTGATCGTTGGGGAGTTCTTGGCAGAGAAGGTAGGCAAGGAAGGGCTTGGTCCATGGTGCGATTACTGCCATGACCTCATGAGTCGAAGGCGTTTCTTCAATTGTGGAATCGCCGATGATTTGCTCATCTGGTTCATTTATAGGAGGGACAATCTCTTCCATACTGATGGCTCCAGCGCCCTTATTCTCATCATGCCATACCATCGATGGCTTGAAAAGCCGTTCAAGGAAGGTGTCTTTCGGGACGGGGTCGCGCTTGGCCCCTATATGGGCAAGTATGTCGGCAGCCTGATTGTTGTCTCTAGCGACATGGTGGAATTCTAGCCCCTCGAACCATGCGGATATTGTAAGAACGGCATTTCTGTATGTTGCCGTCTTTGTGTTTTTAGCATCGAATTCACCGTTGATTTGAGAGATGGCGAGATTAGAATCTCCCCGTACTTCAAGCTGTTGTATGCCCATCGATGCTGCCATCCAAAGCCCATGCAATAGTGCTTCGTATCCGGCCGCATTGTTGAAATCGGTGTACATGATCTACAACACGTACTGGACGTTGTCTCCCGTGGGAGATGTGAGGATAACTCCAGCCCCCAGTTCGGCCAGTGTCTTGGATCCGTCGAAGTACATCATCTAATGGGAGTATGTACTATATTCTCTGGGGAGCTCGGGCTCTATCTATTCGGCAGGGAAATCGGCCAACACCCAAGATTTAATAGCTTGTCGTGGCTTATAGGCGATTTCGAAAGGAATGAGCTCGATGGCCCATTTAGCTATGCGGCTGGTGGCATCCCTATTGTTGATTATATAGTTCAGGGGTACTTCTAATGCCACCATGACCGAACATTCTTGAAAGTAGTGTCTGAGCTTTCGTGATGCCATAAACATTGTATAGGCTATCTTCTGGTAGTGCGGATATCTGGACTTGCATGGCGTTAGCACTTCAGACACAATAGTAGATTGGATTTTGCACCCGTAATTTGTGCTTGTCCTCTCGTTCGACGAGGAGCACCACGCTAACCACTTGATTGGTGGCCGAGATGTACAGTAACATTGGTTCACCGGCGCTTGGCACCGTGAGTATGGGGTTGCTAGCCAGTGGTGTTTTAAATTCCTCTAGTGCAGCCGCTGCTTCATCGGTCCACTCGAAGTTTTTGGTTCGCTTCAACAGCCTATAGAGCAGTAAAGCCTTTTCACCAAGGTGGGAGATAAAGCGGCTCAAAGCCGCCACGCAGCCCGCTAGCCTTTGGACGTGCTTTAGCTCTGTGGGAATCGCAAGTTGAGATAGGGTGCGCATCTTTGCAGGATTCGCTTCTATTCCTCTATGGGAAACAATGAATCCGAGTAGCTTACCAGCAAGAACTCTGAAGACACATTTGTCCGGATTGAGTCGTATATCATATTCCCGTAGACTATCAAAAGTTTGCCTAAGGTCGTCTATCAGCTGGCTGACGTGTTTGGTCTTAATGACCACATCATCCACGTGTGCCTCGACTATTTTACCGACTTGTTTTTCGAGACATGTCTGAATCATATGCTGGTATGTACCACCTGCGTTTTTTTAGCCCAAAAGGCATTGTGTTAAAGCTGAATGGCCCGTAGGAGGTGATGAATGCAGTTGCAGCTTGGTCGGATTCCTTCATTTTGATCTGATGGTACCCGAATAAGCGTCGAGGAAGCACAAGGAGTCGTTTCTTGCTGTGGAGTCAATAATCTGGTCTATGCGTGGTAAGGGGAAAGGGTCCTTGGGGCAAGCTTTATTAAGGTCTTTGAAATCAACACACAACCGCCAGGATTTATCTTTCTTCGGTACCATCACCAGGTTTGCCAACTACTCGAGGTGTTTGATTTCTCTTATGAATCCGGCCTCCAGCAATTTTGCTAGTTCTTCGCCCATAGCTTGTCACTTGGGTTCGAAAAATCGGCGTAGAGCCTGTTTGATGGGCTTGAAGCCTGTGATTATGTTCAGATTGTGTTCTGCTAGTCGTCGTGGGATTCCTAGCATATCTGAACGATGCCAGTCAAAGATATCCTAGTTTGCTCGGAAAAATGTTCATAGTGCTTCGTCCACCATGGGTCCAGCTGAGCTCCGATGGACGCTGTTTTATTAGGGTTCGTTGGATGTACCTGAAATTTGACGATTTCGTCTGCAAGTTTAGAGGACGTGGGTTTGGGCCTCTTTCTAAGGACCACATCATCCTTGTCCACAGTTGACCGGAGTGCGGTCAATTCCTCTGCTACAAAGGTCTCAGCTAGTGCCTCAAGGGTGAGCGATGTTGTTCTGTTTTTGGCTTGAAGGGCTCTATTCGGGTCACCTATGATTATGATCACCCCATTTGGGCCCGACATTTTCAGCTTCATATACCCGTAATGTGGTATAGCCTGAAATTTTGTGAAAGCGTCACTCCCCAACAGAGCTTGGTAACCACTGGGAAAGGGCATGATATGAAAGAGGAGTTCTTTGGATCTATAGTTCTCGGGCGTGCCAAATACCACATCGAGGGTAACGCGGCCAGAACAACGTGCATCTTTCCTATGGATGATCCCATGAAAGGTTGTGTTGATGTGTTTGATGAGGGATCGATCGAACTGCATTTTTTCCAAGGTATCCTCGTAAATGAGGTTTAAACCACTACCGTCGTCCATTAGCACCTTTTCCAGTATGAAACCATCGATGATGGGGTTGAGGACCAGTGCTGCAGGTGTTCGGCCGAGGCAGGTGATTGGTTGATTAGCTTCTCTGAAGGTGATAGGTGTGTCTGTCCATGAATCCGTTACTGCCACCTGATAGATTTGTTCGAGTTCTCGAAGAGCTCTCTTCCTCTTATTCCTGGAGGAAAACGTTTTGTAGATCGTTAGGATGTCGGCGTTGCATTCTGGTGGCGCTGTTGAACGTCTGCCTAGGGGTAGGGACTCAAGGATGGCCTCTCCGCTTTTTGCGACCTGCCTTACGACCCAACAAGCTCTAGGGCTGTGAGTCGGGCTTCTGTTCAATAATACATAGTGTATAGGGAATGGCTTATCTAATAGTCCATTAACGACAGTTCTGACTCCCGTGGGGGGTCTAATCTTTTTCTCAGCGGGTTCGTGTTCGCTGACCGTTTTGGAGGTATTCGCTTTTTCCGAGCTCCTCAAAGGTGTTCGACAGGGACCGGCTCCGAAAACAAACGTTAGGATTGCCAGGAGCTTTCCATGGCGCAATATTTTTGTACCAGGTCCAATAGCTCGGTGAAGTCATGAATGTGACGACGTGCTATGGCATTGAGGATTCCTCCATTGTGGCAATTTTGCATGAAGGTCGATATTATCTCCTGGCCACTAGAGTCTGGTACTCTGTCTTTAATAAGGAGGAGTCTAGCCCAAAAATGATGGACTGATTCCCCTAGCTATTGTTTAACTTCTCATAAGCCCGGTAACTTGGGCTCTCCTGCACTACTTGAGGAGTGCTCGAATTGGGTGGTGGACGGGGAAAATTTTAGTTTCTCGCCAGGATGTGAGTCCGGGATCACGACGTTTGCCTCCTGTGTCATCGCGGGATCTAGCGTGACGGGTTCGGAGTCCATATTATCAACAGGAGCCCTTTGCGCGGGTTCTAGGTCACGCGCTAGATCGCCGGCCGATCCCAAACTATCTCCGGTGTGGGTTCCGAAATCCGGATGGTAGGAGAGATCCTGATGGTCGAAAACCAGGATGTAAATTGTTTTTAATTCCGGTTGTTGAGAGGACGAGCCTCTAGTCGGACACTCGATGGCTGTGACTAAGTGAGTTATCTGTGGGGTATGAATCTCCCTCTCATCGGGTTTAAACCCGATCCGGTCGTAGACTAAGGTTTGGCCATCGGTCACGCCCATGGTTTGAATCCGACCAAGTAACTCGTTTAATGATGAGATGTCAGCGGGGTCCATGTCGTTGGAGCGCATGGGGTCGATCCGCAACGCCGTTGTCCCAAGGTCGGTCAACGATGCGCCCGGCTTGTATTCGGCTGCGGAAGATCCGGGCATATCAGCTGGGTTGGGCGTTATGGCCGACCTAGGGATAGAGGCCACCTCAGCGGTGGGACCGGCTGCCTCCGGCATTAAGGCGTCGGGGCCTGCGGGCTCCTCCATGAGAGTCGAGAGCTTTGTTAAAACGAGATCTCCCCGGGAGTCGACGATGAACTCAAGGTTCCCGAATCTGACTTCCTAATCGGGGATGAAACTTCCGACCTCGCCAAGATGGCCGGCCGGATCGACATGTAACACGATGCTGCCGAACGCAAAAATCTGACCAGGAACAAAAATGTCCTTGTTGTAAATTTCATCGCTGATGATAAGGCGAGCCATCGATTCCTCTAGCGATCACGTAGCGGAACTCTCAATGAAAGCACCAATGTCAGTGTCAAAACCGGCGGATCTTGGGTAGGGGGTCCCGAGGTGTGGATCCTGATGTTGTTTACCCAGGTTCGGGCCCTCCTATGGAGGTAAAACCCTACGTCCTGCTTGGTTGTATTAATGGGTATGAAGATTACAGAGTTGATTTACCTTGAGATCAAATAGCTAAAATCCTAGATGAGTTCTTCTGCCTCTACGAACTAAACCCTCTGGCTTATATAGATACCAGGGGTCCCTAGGGTTACGCATAGTCGGTTGCTTACTGAAGGAATAAACATGCCTATTCTATCATCTAAAGCTTGAAGGGCACGCCACGGCTCCTGAGGTTTCTCCCCTGGTCACGGGGTATCCGATCAATCCAATCCTCCAACGAGTGGCCCACAAGTCTGGCCCATAAGGAATAGGCCGGTAGTTCGAGGACCCCTTAATCCCGAACTCCCTCAGTGGTCGTGCCCCATCCCGTGTGGGGCCCTCAGACATCATTTTGCCCTGATTCCTTTGCCAGAAAAGTCACATATATTTCACAAAAAATCATGTTAATCGTTAGGGTATTTTGACCTTCCTAGATACTGATTTTCCTTAAACCTAAAAATAAACAAAAAATAAGACTAACACTGGGCACTAGATTAATAGGTTAGTCCAGGAAAAATAATATAAAAGTGCACCAAAAACAATCACACTACGTAAATATATCACGAATAATTCAAAAATTATAGATCTGCTAGAGACGTATCAATCTCCATGTAGATGGCTTCTTTCTCCTATTGCAGGATGCGGTGCCTCCATCGCTTGCGACGGATGTTGCGAGCGGCACAGTACAAGAGCAACACCTCCTTCTCGTCGCATCCGCCACAATGCTTGTGCTGGCGAGTTGTTCCTCCACGCACTTATGCCCGTGTCATCGAGTTGTTCTTTCAGCGGCCACGATAGCTGGATCCTCCATGTGGCAGCCACGGTGAAAAAGAGTGGGAATTGGGGTGGAGAGCGATGTGATGGTAGAGGAGAGGGTTGAGGAAGGGGGATTTTCCCATGGAAACAATATGGTAAACTCCGCCTCGGTTTTGTGTGGGCCAACATGTGGTTGGATGGTTAGAAGGACAATAATATCCCCAACCCAATAGGGTTTGAGTCCTGATGCTCACATTATTCCTAGATTTTCAGCGATGAACATTCAATGGGATGAGACATCCCCGTCGGCTACGAAGCGCATGTGGTGATTTCATTAATCACAAGATGATATGTCCACTCAGTCTCTCGAAGGTGCTCATGGGATAGGGTCTGCGTGTGTGTTCATATGGATGAGTGTATGCACGTGTATATGAACGTCTGCGTCTTTAAAGTGTTCTACAAAATTATTAACATCTCCAACAACGAACTTCTGGGCGGACGCTTGGCGCATCCACGTCGGATCGACGATTTATGTGCGAGAAAAAAAATACAATAAATAAACGCAACGATTATTTGGTTTCCTTCTCAACGAAGGCACGCGGGCGTCTTCGTCTCCACCTCTCCCCACACGCCACATCCTGCGCTCCCTCAGCGTCGCGAGCCGCAGCCGCTGCCTGCTCTTCCTCCTCTCTCTGCTTCCTTATCCACCTCGCCGCTCAAGAAGGCGCACATGAGTGGCGGCGGCAACAGATCTGCGAGAAACATGGGAATGCATGAAGTTTCGTGTCCGCGCTGGTCGGAGGCATGGCTCCCCCTCTCTCGTGCAACCACATCTCCAACGGCATCGCGCGGTGCTCCATCGACCTGAGCTGCTCCGAGGTTCTTCTCCGGCGACGACGCGGCAGAGTTCGGCTGTCAACAAGGTCCTCTCACACCCCTCTTCTTCTCCCTTTTGTTTGATTAATATGGTTAGAAAATGTTCCAGAACATTTGCTTCCCATCCCAATCAACCTCCCCTCTCCCTCGCTCTTTCCACTCTCAAGTGGCGGCTAGGGTTGTGGCTGTTAGAAGAGCCAATGCGGGCATCTCGCTGGTGGTGGTGATGGGTGCAGGCGGAGCTGGAGCATTACACCACGCACACATACATGATGTCGTAGTACCACCCTGTCCACGATTTATTTTGCTGCTTTGCGCAGTTGTTGTGGCGTGAGTGGGATTCGGTTCCACGCCAAATCAAGGAAGCTGCTCCGACTGAGTAGGCTCACAGATTATTTTCTCAATAGTTCAAGCTCCTATTCTCTGAATCTGACTAGTACCCAGTCTTGATTTGATTAAATATTTGCCATACAACATTACCTCATAGAAACCGCTCTTCTCTCACTTCAATTGATGGTCTGATGGATATCATGTCTGTGTCTATTTGTTACATTTTGAGATGCTTATTCTCTTAGCTCAGAATACTTCCAGTGCTCCAGTTGCTAAGATATGCTCATGCTCTTTTCAGGTTTGTGACCTTGATTTTGCCATAGAGATAGTAGGATTAGATATAGTGCAAAATGTCGATGGTCTTGTCATGAGCACTCGTAATGCACGCCTGTTGCCTGAAGAAAGGGAGAAGGTTTGTCTTCTGTAAAAACTAAAACTGTTTTCACACGCTTGTAAAAGATATTCCATTGAATTTATGGTTTGGACATACTTATGATTATTTTCTTCTAGCTGCACTAGAGTGATAGCATGTGTGATTAGGAATTGGGTACAAACAAGCATACTACTAGCTTGTTGCATGTAGTTCACAATATATAGATGCCTTTGATACCATACTTGATTTGTATATATAAGGGCTACTTGTTGGATAATAATCATCTTTCATACATCATCCACTGTGCGCTTGTTATAAGGGTCATTTTTATTATCTACTCTCCCCGTCCCATAATGTAAGACATTTTTGTTATCTAAGGGTATTTTTGTTAACCTGTATTCCTAGAGGTATATCTTCTTCCTGAACGAATTTCAACCGTGCGCTTTATTTACTTATTATTTTTCTTGTGGGCTTTCACATCCAGGTTCAACTATCATCAATATAAACATGGCAATGTTAGAAGATGGTACATGAAATGTTCAAGCCGCTCTCAAGTTATTTGCATTCAAAACTATTATTAGTAGTTACACAAGCTCGCACTTACAAAGGTGTTCACCTTCTATGATGGATACTTTCGGTGTAGAACTTATCCTACGTGGATGCTAGAAGATTCTTAACTATTAATTTGATTTTTAGAATTTTACATGTTGATCTTTCGGGATCACGTCAGTGCCTTCTAAAGATTCAGTTCATGTTTAATCCATAGATGGTGTAAACCTATGAGTTGCTAGATTGAATGTGTTGTTTGGTTCTGACATATGAGATCTCTATTGAAACATTGTGGTGCTTTGTTGACTGATGGTGGTTCTTTATACTTGTTAAGAAAAACCTGATGGTAATAATCGTTGGTTTATTTTTACTGGAAAGCAAATATGTGTGAACTCGTGAAAATAACCGCACAGAAGGTGTAATGAGGCGTTTAAACAAGGCAAATGCACCATAAGCACGCCCAGGAGGCCCGTCATTGGCGGCCCCAACCACTAGTACTACATTTATAGGGCAAGTTGAGGAATTAAGCATACATACAAACATTTGTGTTAACTTTGACCCAAAAGAAATAAGTTGCTGAAAACATGCCTCGGCAACTTTTGTGTAAATAACACGGTATGTTATGCATTGCAGACTTGATAACTTACATGAAAACACCGCGGTAACTTTCACCTGAAAAGAAAATTATTGTGGAACATATCCGTGTAAATAGTATGGTACTTTACACATCATATCCTAACAGTTACGTACAAACATTGTGATAACTTCGACCCTGAAAGAAAGTTTTAGAAGCATACATCTGCAACTTTCGTGTAAATAGCATAAAATGTCGTGTCGGCCCGCAAGCCTCACCTCGACAAACGATCACGGCGCATGATGGCGCGGCCAGGCATGACTCCTTCAGTTGTGTGTCGGGCTAGACCCGGTACAACACGCGTGCTTGTTCGACGTCCCGTGAAAAAGACCCATGAGCCTAGGGGAGAGGGAGTTGTTGAAACAACCCTCGATAACTTCTACGTAAATAGCATTGTAATTTTACACATGGCAAAGCTGATAACTCATGAACGAAAACAACACGGTAACCTTGGACCCAGAAATATGTTAACTAGCATGGTCCCGGCAAAAAACTAGCATGATAATTTATGCATCACTATAACTTACATATAAAACACCATGATAATTTTGATCTAGTGAGAAAAAAGTTTGTTAAAACACTCCAATAACATCAATGTAAATAGCATGATAATTTACACAATGTAGATCCAATAACTTACGTACAAACGTTGCCGTAATCTTTTTATGCAGAAAAAAGTTATTGAAAAACCCATTCCAATATTTATATAAATAGTATGATAATTTACACACCTCAAAGCTGATAACGTACCCCAATATTCATGCATGGGACTAGATTCCTAACTATTGCTTAAAAACGTAACGTCCGACGTATATCATTGTCCAAATTTAAATAAATTTAGTTTAGAAAAACAGATCTAAAAATATAACTAATTTAGAACCTAGAGAGTAAGAACTGCAAGTATACTTGACCAAAACTCGGAGTCGGGTCGGGTCTAAAAAAACCCATAGGACAAAACTCTGGTCTAGGCCCGACCTGGACCGATCGTCGGACCTAGTTTCTGGACCCAAGACCGGCTCGACACGACAGGTCCGGCCAGACGTAAACGTAAAAACTGATTACTGCAGGCCCGAGCCTGTCCGGTCAACCTTCGGACTTGATTCTCATGCCTGAGCCCGGTCCGGAAATTTTGAGTCAGGCCGGTCAGGCCGGGTTTCACATGGCGAGGTCTAAGAGCATATCCAACCGTTGGCCCTCCAGGGCCGATTTTAGTGCCGCCTGGGGGGCAGCCGACGCTAAAATCGGCCTGGGGGCGGCTCGGCTTCCCAGCCGCGCCCTCGGGGTCGCCCCCGAACCACCGCTTTCAGCCCATTATGGGCGTAGAATCGGCCCAAGAACGTTTAAAAGGTTCGATTTTTTATTAAAATATAATACAAAAGCTAAAATAAAAAAAGACTACTCCGTCCTGCCGCCGTCGTCCCGTCGCCGCTGTCCCGTGGCCGCCGTCCCGTGGCCGCGCGCCGCATTCTACATGCCGAGGAGCTTGTAGAAGTTGGTGTAGTCGCCGCCGTCGTCCCCGTCCCCGTCGCTGCCATCGCCGTCCGGCGCGCCGCGGTCGCCGTCCCCGCTGCAACCCTGCCCTGCGTCGCCGAGACGGTGCAGGTCGGGGTTGGAGGGCCCGAGCGCCTCCCTGTCGCTGTCGTCGTCGAGGATGATGAGGCCGGCGATCTCCTCCTCGCGGCAGGTGCGGTGGCGAGCCTCGATCTCCTCGAGGGCCCGGCGCTGCCGCTCCACCTTCTTCCAGACGTAGTCGTCCCGTGCCCACTTCAGGGCGGCCTCGTCGTCGGTGGTGGCCATGGCCAGGTGCTCCTGCTTGACCACCGCCGACGTGCCAGGCTCCATCTTCGGCCTGACAAGGCGGAGGTGGCCTCGGGGAGGCGAGGGCTCGCGGCAACGGCCCTCGTTGATGGTGATGCCGCCGTTGCTGCATCCGCTGCGGCCGCTACGTCGGAGCGGCGACAACAAGCCGGGCTCGGCCTTAACGGCGACGAGCGGCGTGCGCGTTGCGCTAGAGGAGTGGGAGGACTGGGAGCCGGAGGAGTACGAGGACGACGACGACGACGCCTCCATACGCCGAGGCTGCCACGACGAGCCCCTCTGGCGGGAGACGGACGTCGCCTCTGGGTACCCGAGGCGCGGCTCGTTGCCGCCCTCGATGTGCTCGAGGACGGCCTCGAGAGTGCGTCCGGGGACGCCCCACCAAAGACGGCGACCATCGCTGTTGTTGCGGCCGAGCGCGGGGCCGCCGTTGGTGGAGGCGAGCTGCTCCTCGCGACGGCGCTCGAAGTAGGCCGTCCAGAGGGAGGTGCTGTCCGGGGCGTACCTCGGCTGCCGGCGATGCTCCTCGGACAGGGTGGACCGGATCCGGGCGATTTCGGAGCGCCGCTCGGCTCCGGTGGGCATCGGTGGCACGGGGATGCCGCCCGCGCTAAGCCTCCAAGCGTCGGGCGTCCGCATGTCCGGCGACGCCGGGTACTCCGCCTCGAACAGCAGGCGGGCCTCGTCCTCGTGGAGGTGCCGGCGGCCAAAGCCGTTGCGGGCCGCGCCGTCGTCAGGGTAGCGCTCGGCCATTGCGGGGGGAGAGGGAGAGAGAAGATCGCCGGGGAGAGAGGACATCGCTGGTGGGATTGGGGGCAGGCGACGAGGTGTGGCGAACACCGGCGAGGTCGCCTTTATAGCGGCGAGCGGGCGACACGGTGTGAACGCGTGGGAGGCGAGGTGTGGACGCGCGTCGCCGTACTGACTGCGCCGCCCGTGAACGCCGGCCTGTGAAGGCGCGATATCAATGGAAGCCTGATCGGTGGCAGCCTTGCATTGATTCAATTCTCCGCGGGAAAACCGAGGCAATGAGGACGACGACACGCGCTCGGGATCGCTGACTCGGCGGACCCACCCTCGTTTTCGCGCCAAATCGTTTCGCCCGGCGCCCCCAAGCGCCCCCAGCGCGCCGGGTTCGGCCTGGGTACGCCGGCACTAAATTAGGCCCTAACCGACGAAAAATGGGCTCAGGGACGCGACTGGACCGATTTTCGACCGCCAGCGCAAAAAACGGCCTTCGGGGCCTCTTGGGGGTGGATGAAGATGCTCTAATTGCTAGTCTGCAAGTGAGACCCAAAGCCCGAAAACAAATAAACAAAATCTTCGCTCAAATGCAGGACCAATACGTGAATACAGTAATGTACGAAGGAGCTACCTCAAACATTGACCGCTCCACTCGTGTTGGTTGAAGTTGGAGGTGGAGGCTGCCGTCTCCCATTATCCACGCCGAGAGTCCAAAGCTCCAAAACCAAACCAAAACCAGAACCGGTTGATCCGTCAATAGCCGCGGCCGCCGGCGATGGAGAAGGGCAAGGGCCTCGCCCGCCGCTGGGCAGTGGAGCTCCACGACGCATCTTCCTCCTCCTCGCCTGCCTTCCCCGATCCTCCCGGTTTCACCAGATCCGCCCCGGAAGCGGTACCCCCCGCCCTCTCTTCTGGAACTATTCGTTCGCTCGCTCGGATTAGAATTTACGTGCTGTTTTTCTTGGCTCTCAGGACGACGCCGCCAGCGCGCGGCAGCGCAAGGAGACCGAAGCCGTCTGGAAGGGGCAGGTTCGCTCGATTCCCCGATGCTCGTCGTACTAGTCTCCTAGCGAGATAGATCCAGGGTTTAGATACTCCCAGAACTGTATCAATTCAGTGCGAATTGGCTAACTTATCTAGGTCTAGCATAGAAGCAATTGAGGATGAACCGGATCTCAGTGCTTCCTTCTGGGCTGAGTCCCCCGAGTTCACTTGCTTGATAATCTCTAGGGTTCGGGCAGTCTTAATTGAAGTTTATGCGGTCTTGCTCTGAGCAGAAAGCCTGGGAGGTGGCGCAGGCGCCCTTCAAGAACCTGATGATGATGGGTTTTATGATGTGGATGGCCGGGAGCACAGTCCACCTGTTCAGCATTGGTATTGTCTTCTCTGCACTCTGGCAGCCCTTCAACGCACTCCGATCTGTCGGGAAAGGTACTGTCTTGAGTTAACTGAATTTTTAGTATAGGTTGCTAGTTCAGCCGAAGAGATAGCTAACTCTACTACTTTAAGACCATCTGTTCAGACATTTCTGATTTATTTTCTTTGCCTTAGTATGGTGTGTAGGTTAATGTTAGGAAGACTATTGGGTAATGCTTGTGATTAGTGAACAGTTATACCTGCTCTGGCTGGATACATATTTGATTTCATGTTCTGATATAGTATATTCGATTGGCCCTGACACCCGATTGAGCAAAAGAATATCTAATGGCTGATCACTGGGTGTTTACTCATCTAAAAATATTCTGTGTGCAAGTAAATTTTAGTTCCTTGAATTATGAAAGAAGAATAGGTATTTTGCTATGTTAATAAGTTATATCCCTCATGCCACAGATGGTAGCTTAGGTTGCAATTCTTACTTTTACATTTTGAATCCTATATATACCTAAGAGAGTCGTCCCCACTAACTTATTTATCTCAACATGCAAGCATGCCACCCCACCATACAATTATGAATGGGATAAGGCCCACCTGAACATGCAATCATGCATGGGAAAAGACTGACTACAACATTCAACCATGCATGGGAAAATGTTTTCTATTCGATTATTCTACTTATATTCGATAAATACTAGTAGAACGGCCATGCGTTGCTATGAGCTAAAATAAAATAATTACTACTTAAAAGTGGACATAAACTTTGACCATTGATATTTTTAGGTGAGGTCTCGTCGGATGTTATTTGAGGCTGAAAATTTGCAAGAACTTCGAATGTTTAATCATGTTTGTTTGATGTTTCAAAGTTTCAGATTTTATTTATTTGAATTTACTCTTCATAGAGGGTGCAGGGGCACCCGAGTGTCGAAAGTCCTGTCTCATAAATGAATCAAACAAATAATTTTCGAAACTCACTTCTTCCTCATACGCTCGGGCATTCTTGGATATCAAATGGGTGCCCAACAAGCTCACCACCCCACGATGCAACCTTACCTTTTTCTATCGGACCCTTCCCTTCCTGCCTGGTTTCCCGTCGTAGCGGGACATTTCTCGCTCGAGCTCTCTCTTTAAAACTGGATAACGCCCACCTCACATTCGCCATGGCACCGTATCTTCTTTACACCATACCTACCCATGAACCGCCAATGAGGAATCCCCTGCCAATTGCCCATGTTTGTGTCGATCCACCACCACCATCAAGGGATAGTAGGCGTGAGCCACCCATGATGCCCCTCTAGCAAAGATTGCATATCCCATATCTCCTAAGCCATTGACATGTTCTAACATACAGTTGAATGTCGCTCATTACCATGAAAAATATTTGATGGCCGTTGTTGGGCTTGCAACTAAGATGCCACTGTCATCGTTATTAACTCTTGAAACAACCAACGGTGAATTTGCCCTTCTATCCTAACTGGAAAATGTACAAGAATGTCGTGCATTACCATGAAACAAAAAAAATATGATGTTTGTTGTTGTCAGTTGTATAATTGATGATTGTATATGGCAGTGAATGGTAATAAGAAAGGAAATATCTCATCAATGGTTGATTGGTTATGATTTATTTTTTACTATATGGTAATCAATCTCTGATGAGACAACACCCGAGTGAAGAATTAATAGGAAAGTTAGGATTTGAAATCAATTTCTACGAAACTAGATTTCATTGTTTGGTAACGCTCCCGTTTGTAACATGGCTGGTTAGGAAAGTTCAGAAAGGTTAGGGAAGTTTTTTTTTGAGAGGGTGAAAAAACCAATATGAAGGGGTGGTGGTGGGATATGAGACGAAATAAAACCACAGGGGAGGCTACCAAGTCCCCCTTTAGGAGTAGCGATATATGTATATACAATAAGATTACTTTGTCATGGTTTACTTGTTAATTTTCTTAAATTCCGTTATTTGTTTTCTGAAAAACTATGATTTTTTCCTAAAATAAATTGCATTAATTAGAGAGATAACTTGATTTGGATAAGTTATGAAAATTAGATCTGTGATCTTTTGTACGTTAGGGAAGTGTTGATTTGAGAGAAAAGAGTGGAGAGAAAAATAAATCGATGGATAAGAAAACCAGTGGGAGGTGGGACGAAACTATTCCTGAAAACTTCTAAGTCCGAAAATCATCTCCACAATTGATCTGTGGAGCAATTCATAAACTGCAGTCAGTAGAATATTTAGTTAGATTGTGCATGCATGAGACGATAAATTGTGTAGATGATCCTTAATTAAGTTGTGGAATGGTACAACCAGAAAAAATAGCAGCCAAGAGACGAATTAGCTAGCTAGATTGTGGATGCATGCATGAGTCAGCTGACACGAAGGAAGCTGCGCGGAGCGCCATGACGAGCTCTGGGTACATGTCCGAGCCGTTGTGCCTTCGTAGATAGATGTTCATTGCTTGGTAGATGCCGCAGCGAACAGCGGCCAACACGACTGTCGGGTCGTTAGTGCCCACCACGCTGCCAAATCGACCGTCGATTGTAATCGTTGCATCCAAGGTTCGTGCCACCATGATGTGTACTCAGCAAGGACGGCACAAGGCGGCAAAGTCGTGTAGATTTGGCGATGGGACCGAACGGCAAGGTGAGGTGACCGGTGGCGAGCGGGCAGGGCATGCGGCGTCAGTTTCGATCTCCCGCAACACACAGAGAATTGGAGAGAGAGGAGGGAGATAATATAAGAAACTAAGGAAGTAGAGTCAGGACGGAGGGAGAGGAGAGGGCGTAGAGGAGCATACTGGTGCCCGTGGCGAGGCCTCCATTGTCCCTTCCACCATCAGACCTCCATGGCTAAGGCGCACCTATCCACCAGCATGACCTGATGGTGAATGGGCTCGCGTGACGAGCGTGGGGACAATGTGCACACGATTTGTAAGGCATGTACGCACGATCCCCGCGTGATGTATTTGCGGTTGGCTGTCATGTATGATTGATGATTGTTTAAGGCAGTGAATCGTTATAAGAAAGGAAATATCTCATCAATGCTTGATTTATTGTGATTTATTTTTTACTATATGGTAATCAATCTCTGATGAGATAACACCTGAGTGAAAAATTAATAGGAAAATTAGGATTTGAAATCAATTGCTACGAAATTGGATTTCATTGTTTGGTAACGTTCCCGTTTGTAACATGGCTGGCTAGGAAAGTTTAGAAAGGTTAGGAAAGTTTTTCTTGAGAGGGTGAAAAACAACAACATGAAGGGGTGGTGGTGGGATATGAGACAATCTACAATTTGTTTAGAGAGTTTTTTTTTTAAATTCCATTATTTGTTTCCTGAAAAACTATTTTTTTTCCTAAATAAATTGCATTAATTAGAGAGATAATTTGATTTGGACAAGTTAGGAAAGTTAGATCTGTGATCTTTTGTATGTTAGGAAAGTGTTGATTTGAAAGAAAAGAGTGGAGAGAAAAATAGATCGATGGATAAGAAAACCAGTGGGAGGGGATGGTGGGAGGTGGGACGAAATAAAACCGGACGAAATAAAACCAGATGAAATAAAACCCGCGTACCGGACGAACCTACCATCATGACAGCACACTGCCCCTTTAGGAGTAGAGATTGTTACAACTATACATAATAAAATATAGTAAGTCATGTATTTTAAATTTTGGTTCCCATGTTATCAAACCAAATTTTCGTCAACCAATTCCCACAGCGACGCGCAGGGTATCCTCTAGTTATTACGATACACTGGGCATAGACGATGAATAGCAGAGATAGTGTGCTGCCCTGTGCTGAAGTTGCTACTATACCTCTGTTCTCCATCATCTTGCACCCTCCCAGTCTCGTAGAGGTGTATCACACGCCCTATTCTAGGAGAGAACATGCACATATTTCTCTTGTGGAAGAAGAGGTGAAGAGCACTTAAAGCACAACTATAATGCTTTTCGCCGACTTAGCCCTTTCTTGCTCTTGCTATTTATTCCCTCTAAACAAATGGGTCACAAGGATGGATTTATACAGGACACACACAACATTAATTCACTGCTTTCATGAACACTTGCATGTTCCATCTAAGTTCATGCGTTCTCCCAGTGACTCATGGATGCACACTGTGCCATTGCATGCAAGCAACTAATCTACTCAACGAGCGACGGTTACACTTCGAAGGAAGCTAAATATCCAGGGTGCTATGCCCATATGCGTGCACATCTCGAGTCAAGTTAATTCCAACAGTCGACTGTCAATGTTTTTGATTTCTGTAGTAAAAGTGGGTGGTAACTGATGTTACTATGAACTCTGTAAAGCGTTAACATATAGGCTAGACATGTATGTAGATACCGGGATTGGGATTGACGTTGTCAACGATGGTCTGGGTCATTCGTTGGTCGGTCTAGGTTTGCCTTCAGGATGGCACCATGTCAGCGATCCAGGTCAATAGGGACAAGAAGCGGTGATAGGGAGAGATAATATAAGCCTTGTTGCAAGTGATGTGTGAGCAGTTCTGGCTTACAATAGCAACACCAATGACTAGATGCGGTGGTAGTTAGGGACAGTGGAATGTAACGGTTCAGCTAATCTGAAGCGCCCTCTTATCCATCTCCACCTGGATCGATGACCTGGTGCTATCCCAGCATCGAATCTGCCATGAACTTGATTGTGGATATCTTTAGCTGTTTGAATAATATGTGATATTGAAACACATTTTTTGACAGGGAGGATACGTTTCATTATGTGTTGACTAAAGCCATTTATTTGGGTATGTTCTAGTAGCCTAGTAATATGTTTGCTCCATGGTAAAATTGAACTCAAATTTCTAAGTTATCATTGAAACTAGATAACCATACTGGTTTCTCTTGATATAATAAGTGGAAAGAACTTAAAACAACAACTGGAAAGAACAATATTTGTTTTGTAACACTGCATGACTCGACCCAGTCTGATTCTCTTGGGTACTAGAAATATGTGCTTCTATCGTCTATTACTCCCTCCGTCCCATAATATAAGAGCGTTTTTGACACTAGTGCTAACGAGCCTTTTGGGCATCATGTACCAAAATATGATTACCTCGTTGTCCACGTGATTCAGGATTGTGTTAACGAGCTATTTCTTTTCTTTTTTAATTCTGTATCTTTGCAGTTTTTGAACCATTTAAGGACCCAAGGGTGGATACACTTGCACCTAAGTTGCTCTTCACTGCTCTCAACTTGGCCGCTATGGGTTTGGGTGTTTGGAAGGTTAGTATAATAACAGGTTAAGCCAGAATCTGCATGTATTTCTGTAAGCACTTCAGACACGTGATTATTTTTGTTCTACAGCTCAATACATTGGGTCTTCTTCCAACAAATGCATCAGACTGGGTATCTTCACTGTCTCCTGCTCGGGTATGTTGCTAATACCACCTAAATATTTGTTGCATCTCAGTGCCATATTCTCATTGTGTTTGACTTGTGACTAAGTATGCATATTAGGCATTACTTTTTCATTGGCTTTTGGCTGGTGCTCACTAGTGTTTAAAAACTATTTGCTGATAGTAGCTTGTATTGGGCTGAGTTATGTATGTATCATAGCCAGATGGAATATCGTCTATCTATTCAGGGTGCTTCACCCTTGCAGTTGTTAGATATTCCTATCACGTCTGACTTGGGCGGAGATAAATGATTGGGAGAAATGTGGGGACTGAGACTTGAACCCCTTCAGCTCTGATACAATGTTCAGATATAGTCATCTAACATGGTATCAGACCTGAGGTCTTGGTTTCATGTCTCCTCTTCCTAACAGATTGGTCTTTTGGAATAGTTGGTTCATAGGAATATCTAACATGGTATCAGAACTGAGGTCTTGGTTTCATGTCTCAGTCCCCGCATTTCTCCCAACCATGTATTTCCGCCCAAGTCGGGTGTGAGGGCAGGTGTTGATCATTCCATATCCATGTCAGGTGTGAAGGTGGAGGTGTGTGTTTATATATATTATACAGATTGGTCTTTTGGAGTATATCTTAACAGCTATGGGGCTTGTGAACTGGGTCAAAACATCTATCTCCCTTTTGGGCATGGTGTACTGAAAAACAATCTGAACTGAGTTGGGATGTGTTTAGAATTTTTGGGTTGAGAACGGTTTCAAGTTCAACTCATGGGTAGAGGTTGTTTGTCCTATGGTTTTGAGCAGCCCACATGTTTGCCTCCTTGCCTGTGGTCGAAAACAATGTTAGCTGCCATGACATCCGTCCTCCTCCAGCCTGAACCTTCTCCATATATGAGATATTACATTAAGCTTACACAACATTAAGATCTCTTTCAGAACTGCCTTATCTGCGAAATAATGGTCATTCCCAGTAAAACATGCTATTGGGCACTGGTAGATCTTTGCGCTTCTGTTTATAACTATGTTGAATAAACAGTTTCTTAAATTACATGTGCAAGATAGACACTACTGCTGCCTTGGGCCCAGCAAAATTCATCTCAAATGCATCAAAACATCTTTTGACTGGTTGCAGTACTCTATGGCTCTTACCATTTCCTGTTTTACATGATAAAAATCGTAGTTGAAGAACTGCTAGGCGTTATTTGTGCATTTTGCCACCGCCTTGTGCTTTTCTGACCAAAGTGCAGGCTTAAGCGCAATTGTGAGCTAGGTGTTTTGCTATCACCTAGAGCCTAGGCATGCCTTTTTTAACTATGGTAAAAATCCATGCTGCAATGTGGCCCCACTTGAGGTTTAATCATGGCTTACCTGGATAATGATATCTGCGTTCTAGTTGTCCCAACATGTCAACTAATTAACTGTAATGAAGGTTCTATCAGAACCCATAATGTGTACTGAAAAATCTCCCATTTACTGCTGTAACTTGTTAAGACTGCTTTCAAGTTGTGCTAAATTAATCAATTCCCACAAATTCTTATACCTTTTTGCCTCTGGGTGCAACACGATGCCTAGTCAATAACATGCAAATCTGATAACATGTTGATTTGCAATAGGGAAACGTCGGAAGCCAGCGCCGGATGTTGATTTGCAATAGGGAAACGTCGGAAGCCAGCGCCGGTCGCACGAGCGTTGTGGGATAAAGACTAATCCCATGGCTCCTATTGGTTGACCCCCATCCACGGAAGCATCTCTATCCTTTCCCCTCTAGAAACAGTCTTGGCCATTCGTTCTCTTTCTATCCCTGCGCTTCGCTTTTGCTCGTCAGCACGCAGCCTCCTCTCTCCAAGCAGGACGCCGGCGCCTCCATCCCTTGTTCACGCTGACGCCCTGCATGGCCATGCTCTCATGTCCTTTTTTTAGCATAGCCGGAGCTGCAACAGCAGCATATCCCATGCCGCGACCCGGGCCACGACCTGCCGTTTTTGAGACTCAGCGAGATGCAACCTGCGGTGGCCGGTGGTCTGCGTTGTTGGAACCATGGGTCTATGGTGGCACAACCGGATGTCTGTTTTGCAGCAATCAGCGGGAGACGATGGTGCCAAATCATGGTGTCACGGCAGAGAACGGCGATGCCGGAGAGGGCTGCAACCGTCGGTCTTAGAAGCTGGAACTTCAGAGTTTTCTGTTGCAACCGGAATGGGTGTGGTTCTGCGACGACGACTGATTTTGCTACAACCGGCAACTGCAGAGCTTCAACCCGCGTTGAGAAAAGCTTCTTCCGGCAAAGTAAAAAGCTGGAACCGGCGAATCAAGCTGCTGCGACGAAGGAAATTTGCTAGAACCCGTGACATAAAAAGCTGGAACTGCCATTGAGAAAAGCTGCAAGGGCGTGTGACGATGACGGTGACTGGCCACACGCCGACGTGCATCGAATTGCAACCGGTGGCCGGTGGCCGGCGAAGTTGCGTGAGGCGGCTGGCCATGTTGGCGAACCAGTTCGCGGCAAGAGTGGCCGGCCATTCTCGGAACCGGTTTGCGGCAGGGGCGGCCGGCTACGCCTAGAGAAGAGAAGATGCTGTGACGGGAATTCTTCGAGGCCCAGGGAAGGGAGTTTTGGGACGAAGGATATCTGGTACAGACGTATGAGAGAAGGAAGGATGAGTGGACGAGGGTATAGATGCTAATCTAACGGCTGCATGGGAAGTCATCTAATGACCCACGATGGACTGGCCCAAGGCTCTCATCGGCCGACCGACGCATTGGGCTTTCCAATATTGTAACAATATACTCCCTCCGTTCCTAAATACTGTTAGGAAGTATTAGTATTGGTCTAGGAGTCCTTATTAGTCTATGTTTACTTTCCTTGCACCTCAAGTCTTGTGTAATATATATATGTCCCTTGGGCCTTCAATATAGATAAGTTGCTTTTCTAACATGGTATTAGAGCTTAGGTATTTTTTTCGGGCGCCGCAACTCGCCCTCCCGATCCAATCTTGCCGCTGCCTCACAGCCCAGGTCGCCGCTGCAAATCAACTGCCCTGCTGCAGATCGCCTCGCAGGTCCGGCCGCTGCAAGACAATCATCCCGTTGCAGATGGATCTCGGTCCCGCTGTAGATATCGACGTGCATGCAGCAGGTCTCCCATCCGGATCTATGTGCCTGCCAGATGGTTGGCTCCCGTCGGTGTACCCTTGCTTCCATCTGTTTTGGGCCGCCTCGCGATTTTTGTCCAGATCGGGCAGAGCCACCGAAGGTCAAGGTCTTCAGATCGGGCATGCTGCTGTTTGTCCGTCCGCATCGTCTCGACCCCAACTTGTGCAGCTCATGCCAGCTGCTCCGTGCTGCTAACAGTAGCTGGGCGCTCCTCTCTATACGTGCTTGCATGATGCTGCTCTGCCACTCCTCTAAGCTAGCTTGTGTGTTGCATCTCGTGCTCCCCATGTCCGTCTTCTACTGCTAGTGTGCTGCTGCTGTGCGTGCGTACTCTGTCTACCGCCGCTTGGCCTGCTGCTACTCTGCTGTTTTGGCTTCTGATTTTCTTCCGTTGCTATCGCATCTAGTCTCGAGTTTAGTCTATGCTTCTAGCTTTCTAAATTTTTCGCTGCGTCCATCAAATCCGTTGATATTGTGTGTTTCTCATGCCATGCGAGTCCACCAAACTTTTGTCCGTCACCCTTTTTCCGGTCATTGTCCTCTCAATAGGATTTCTGTGGCCTTTCTTTGCATTGTTGATCTAAGCCCATTCTCTTGCCGCCGAGCTTCTTTCGCTGTCGGTTTTCATGGGCCATGATTCTTTAAGCAATGCTTCATTCTCTTGATGTGTCATTTTCTCTTGACAACTCATCTTCTCTTGATACTTTTCTTGTATCTTCTATTGATGCGGTGTCTTCCTCTGATGTGCCATCTCTTTATTACCCCCTTTGGCGACTCGACAAGTTTTGAAGACTCTTCATGCTACGACGACACTTTCAAGACGCGGATTTGGGTTATCATTTTTTTTGGTATTACACTTCTTCAAATGCAATGCTATTGCATACGCTTTGCATTTGAGGGGGGTGTTAGGAAGTATTAGTATTGGTCTAGGAGTCCTTATTAGTCTATTTTTTTTTTTACTTTCCTTGCACCTCAAGTCTTGTGTTATATATATATACCCCTTGGGCCTTCAATATAGATAAGTTGCTTTTCTAACAAATACTTCCTCGGTTCCTAAATATTTGTCTTTTTAGAGATTCAACCATGGACTACATACGGAGCAAAATGAGTGAATCTATACTATAAAATATGTCTATATACATTTGTATGTAGCCCCCTAATGAAACTTCTAAAAAGACTTGTATTTAGAAACGAAGGGAGTAGTTTGTATGGATTTGTGAATGTGTATTTGCATATGTAGGTTGCTTGAACTTACTGAATTATTTTTGGCAGGAGGTTGAATATGCTGGTGGAGGGATCCCCTTGATGTAATGCCCCTTATGATCTTCAATTGGTAAAACTCTTTCGTTTTACTACTTGGAGGATGGTATCTGTACTAAAGCAAAATTTACCCTGCTGAAGGGAGAAGTTTTATTCGGGTTTGTTGTATTTTTCGTTTGACGTGTACCAAATTCGGATTGATATCTATAGACGAATTACAGGCTTAGCTAAAGATAGCTTGCTCATTTTTTTTATCTCCTCTGCTTACCATGTCTGATTCAATAGAGAGGTTATTGCTAACTCTCCCATTAAATGTAGTAGACGAACTGCTTTTGTTGTGTTCGATTAATAGCTGTGAGATTTTTGTTCGGTTTAGCTGGTTGAAATTGACATTTGAACTTATGGTTTATTCTGTACGCAAGAATGTGGTGTTTTTGAGTGGCTACCCTACACTATTCTATGCACGAGATGGTCAGAAAATGGAAAAAAATAGACCAGTCAACAAAAAAAAAGGCCAGTCAACATTCCTCAAATTCTGTGTTGCGCAGCTGCATGATTTTGGCGTGGCGAGCGCACACCTTGCGCTGCTGCTCAATCATAAGATCTTTTTCTTTAAGGGAAAGCATATTGGCACTTATTCCTCAGTACATGCATTAACAGAAAATCGGGAGGCTCATTCTCCCAAGACAAAAACAATTGTGTGCCAAATTATTTGCTTCACTGAGGCAATGTTGCAAGGTTATTTATGATGTGCCATGTGTGCAAGCTGAAAACAGTCTGGTATGCTAGCTGGCTGAGTGTTTTTTTATTTGAAACGGAGGCAAAAGCTTTGCCTCATCTCATTAATAAAGAAATTAATAAAGAAGAAGATCACTGATTGGTTAATTGTGCATCTTATTAATAAAGAAGAAGAGAATTGCTGAAGAAGAGAATTGTTCGGTTAATTATGTAAAACTGGATAAAAACAGCTACAACCCATGAAGGGGCAACACCGGTCAACTTGACTATCCACACAAGACTCACACGCGCCATTGAGAGAGGAGCATCTTCGAGTCGGACTACAGGTATCATCGTCATCACTTCTTCGCGAGCCAGCGACTCTGACTTCATTGTAAATCCCCATCGAAGAGGCCCACACCGTAACAACTTGCATGAAGTCTACATCGACCTATGCCAAATAGGAGCATTGACGAGACAACTCCGACTTTGAGGACGACCAAATGCAGAAGAAATATGCAGGACTCGTGCCGACGAAGACCTCCCCAGAGACCACCGAACATCCGTCACCGTTGCCACCTAGGCTCTTCAGAGGCAACTTCGACTCCACGACGCCATAGCGAGACCAAGAGGAAACCAGTCGGACACGTCGGAAAGAGCTGACTACCGAAGCCTTGTCGCGACTCTGCACTGCACACCATCATCATCGTTGCCAATCAGGTCATCACCTCAAACCTCCACATCACCAATTGATCACTACCAATCATGATGTTGTGTATGTCCAGCCGTGGGAAAGCACATAGGGAATCATCATTTTCAAGACGACGCCCTCGGGAGAGGAAGCGACGTGGATCAACGCCGTCGACCGACCTTGCACCGCAGGGCCAAGGCCTTCACCCGAAGATGAGATCCAAAGCTGGGGAGAGAGGAGAGCTCCATGATGACCCCCCAAGGGGGCAAGCGATGTCCACGAACGCGGCGTCAGGCTTTCACCCGAAGCAACCCAGACTTCGCACCCCACACAATCCAACAACAACGTCGTCAACCTACAAACTCGCTGGCCCAAACACCTCCAACGTGGAAGTGGCGCCACCACCATGCCAGAGCCACCTACCTCACCGCCAACACAACCAAAGAGGGGGGCTGCCACGTCAGGAGGGGGGCTGCCACCCCACCCCGACGCACCGAGCAAGGGAGACTCGTCGATGCCATCGGACCGGTCGAACAACCAAAGAAGCCGCCAACTATGGATGCGCTGCAGGGGCTGGCGGCAGAGAGCACAGGGTGAAGCAGAGGACCGGCGGGAGCGCCGAAGGCCGAGCCTCCCTCACTGGTGCCCGTGCCGCCGAGATTGACACCACACGCGCGAGACGGGAAGCCCCCCCGTCGCCGTCTGTCGTGCGGGCTTCGCCCGACGGTTTCCTCCAACGGCGATACGGCGGCTGGAGCCGGAGGAAGGGGTGTCGGCGTGGCTGGTTAGGGTTCCCTCGAAGCGGATGAGAGGCGGGCATGTGCGCGGTCGTTCGCTGTTCGTGTGGACGCAAACCAAGAGCAAGTTTGCTTCAGAAATGGAACGGGCCAGATGTGAAATGGACATTTTTTGCTGGCCAGATGTGAAATGGACATTTTTTACGGATAATATCGCGTGTTGGGCTGTGTCATCTGTCCATTGGGCCCAAATGGACACACCCTGACCAGATGGGGTCGTGTGTTGAAGACTTGAAGTTGCCTTTAAATGCCCGTTGATGAATAGTAAAATTGATTTAAATTTTTATAAAGAACCTGACTTTTTTGTGATAAACTTTGACAAATATTTTACGCGTTTGCAAAATTTATCATGAAAGTACATTCGTGGAAGTCATAAAAAACACCGATGCTTCAAAAATCCTATTTTCAAAACATTTCGTAGTGCTGATTTTGTTTTTTTGCCATGACTTTCACTAATGTCATTTCGTGATGAAATTTGTCGAGCATACAAACATTTGTCAAAGTTTTCCACAGAACAATTTTAGAATTATTTTTACTATTCACCCCGAGGTCATTTGAGCTCGGAAGTAGAAGAGGACATTTACTTTTTTCGCTTCTCTTCTTTCCCATCATATATGTCATGCACAGACGACAACTGTTTCCTACAAATCGAGCTATCCAAGAACTGGAGACTTACCTCGCAAAAAAAAAAGAACTGGAGACTTTTGTTTGTTCCATGTTAGAACTTCCTCACTACAGAACCCGAACGAACAATGACCAAAGCCTGATCAATGAGACGGTAGGATACCCAATGCGTCCCAGAGTCTCTGCGCACAAGAACAAGTGAAAAGTAGGTTTCGTATAGCGTCAGCGCCACTATTATTCGTGCATATTCCATTTCTTTATATTTATACTGTATTATACACCTTTATACATATTTGTATACGGTAGCGTTGAAGAGATTGTGAAAGAAACACGAATTATAATAGATCTGGTCGCCGCAGTCACTTCAATCATTACAAGTGGCAGGGGCGCGCCTACTGCGGGGTCCTTTGCGCACCTGCCTTGCTGGTGCCGCTGTGTACGTGCATATGCGTGCGAGAGTAGCTCAGTTGTTAAAATTTGAATAGAGTTAACAAAAGTTTAGCAGAGAAGTGTAATTTCATAGATACTAGCAGGTATGTATTAACAGAGAATGGTCAGCTTTCCAAGGTGAATGTAAGCTTATTCTTGCTCTTTTGGATGTATCCATATAAAATATTCATTACAACCATTTTGATGGATCAATAAGAAAAAAGAAATGTGAATAAGCTTACAACAAAATCAATTTCAGTGTGTATGTATGGTAGTTTGCTCTGCCATCTACAAAACAAAGACGGAAAAGGGAATGGGAGCTTCCATTAGATGGAAACATCTAAAAGAGAGAGGGGGGAAGACCTAGCAGTGGGGTGAGCCGCTGCTTCTTGTCGTCGAGCTGCTACTGCTTGCTGATATCGTTCTCGTCTATCTCTACGTCTACTCATTCCACACCACCTCTGTCAGTGACCTTTTTAGAGAACAGATTTGTAGCATTGAGATGAAATCTAGTTGACCTAAGATGTTGAACAAAAAAAAAACATCAGTGACATTTTCAAAAAAGAGATGTACATCAAAGTAAGCAGACCTTCCAACAAAAACATCATAGACAAGAGACATGATGATCACATAGTTGGGAGTCTTATACGAGAATGGAACTTGGCAAACTATATCAAAAAGATATCTTAACTGGAAATTTAAGCAACAAGAATATTACACTTGAGTTGTTATAATTACTTAGGAATTGAGATTCTTACTAATCTTGTAGAGGCCCAATATCCTTAATCACTGTGAAAATTTAACCTAAATTAAATATCTGAGACTAGCTCTGGTTGATGTATTTTACAAAAGTTCAGTTCAGCGAAACTATGGAAGAAAATGTTTTGAAGCATTTATAGCATTCTAAAGGCCTTACGAATCGCACAAAACTTACACAACTACAGGAACAATGTAACCGCAAACCAATGGCGGAGCCAGCCCGGCTAGAGATCCGGGGCAAAGTACACTACGCCCTAGTATATCAGCTGCTTGCCCCTCCAAAATGATGGTTAGCTGTATGTTTACTGCTATTGATCATGCTATAGTCCATGGCAGAGCCCGGGCTGCCGTCCCGGGTAGCCGGGAGGTGGCTCCACTACTGTCGCAAATCAACAAGACATACAAAGTAACAAAGGCATGATTTTTAAGGCATTCATATTCTAAAGCATTAAAACTCGAATTTCAATGCTTTGATTCTGTAAAGCATCAGATCGAGCGCTCGATAGTTCTATTAGCGCCGCAAAGATTCTGAGTGTGCAATGTTGTGTATGTAGCTGAAACTCACCCATCAAAGACAATCTAAATAATAAGCAATGGTTAAAACAAGCAATTGTTGAAGTTAAAGGTAGGTACATAGGAAGTCACATTTGATTCATGACCATCAAGCTAAAAGTGATACCGATAAAGTTGAGTCACCATGAAGAGAAACAACTAATGTGAACGTGCGGTTGTAAAACAAATAGGATGAGTTGTGTGCTCATTGCATAAATTTAAACTTCTAACCAAATGACCATGCTTCATGAATAGATGGCAATATAGTACCATGAGAAATGTTAGAAAAGGGAGTAAAATAATGTTATCCAAATCAACATCCATAAAATTTATAGAACCAATGAAGCAAAGATGAACAATAAATTTAATCTGCAAAATTCATGTTGAAACACCTATGCTTCCCATGAGAGGCAGGAAAGCTAGAGTGCACACACATTCAAGCAAGCAAATTACTTCAATTGAATCCATTCTTTTGCATATATGGCATAAAGGCATCTGGTGAGAAAACACTTATGATGATGTTAGTTTACCTTGCCAAGCTCATCAAATCCATCTAACTGATTAATAAGCTCCATGAGTGTCTGCTGGATCTCACGGTCGTCACTTGTTCCCTCACTAAACCTTCTCTCACCAATTGCATTAATTTCATCAACGAAGACAATACATGTCTAGAAATAACATCGATAGTCATCATCTATTCGAGTGTATTTCTTTGTAATGAAGTTCCTAGCGAGGACACATATTTTGCAGATTAACCCTAGGACCAAAGGCTATCTTTCTTACAAGCAGACATGCTGCCACCCAAAATTCACGATTTCTTCCTTTTTTGTTCTCGTAAAGCTTACAAAAAGTTAGATGTCCCAATTTAGGTGATATTGACAAACTACAACACATTAATTTCATAAGGAAAATGGAACTAATTGTAGGAACCAAATTGCAGGACACATGAGAAAAATCACAAGAAAAATTTAGACCACGACATCAACAAAATTTCGTATCAATAGAGCCTACACTTATATATATCATGAAAACAGAAGCAAATCACCCGAGACCATCTTCTTCTTATAGGTAGGTGTAGACTCGTACTCTTCGTTGTCTCCTTCTCAATTTTATAGCAGACCCTGCTCATCAAATAGAGGCCACACCTTTGATTTCGTCAACTAACGATCTATAGCAGATACAAATAAATTAAAAGTACACCGTTACCTGATTTGTCCCTCAAGATCACTGGCACGCACGGCAGCAGTGTCACCATGGGAGATCATGCCACCATCATTGTGCCCCCAACCATGTTAGCCGGCACGAAAGCTGCTTCCATGGATTGGTGACCTATAAATTCAACCTGAGATGTATGGATAGAAATTACTATCGCGAGAGAAAGAGGGATGCGATGTCAACAATGATGAAGTTCCCAAACTTGTACAGAATACAAGCAAATTCAGAAGCCTAAGACTATCTCGAGGCAAAGTTCGCATATTTTCTAGCAGCAATATTCCCCCAAAGTTCTGCATGTATGTAGGCTTTGCTACTCCACCTTCATTTGATGATTACAATATAGCAAATGGAAAGTTCATGATTAAATTAGGAGTGATCACAAACACACAGATTTGACAGGGGGGAAATCTTTACCTAGGTTCAAAATTATTTTAAACAAGATGTCATCAAAATGTAAGAGTTATAATCAAAGATTTGTGACCATGGAACCTTCGATCAAGCAACCCTTATGTATAAGATATGCATTTTAAATCCTAGATTTCTTATGTGGAAGAAAATAATGCAATCATTAGATTAAACTTACACACTTAATATACCACTATAAAAGAATGCCAAGCATCCTCCACAAATCAATTGAGAACTATTAAGTCCTCTTAATATATCTGCTGCATTTTAAATATCACCTACACCACGACATCTCATACTTGTCAGCCTTTGGATCCTCCTGGGCAAGTCATGACCAATATAATTGGCTAGAGAGCTTTTTGTTCTACGCACATAACCATTTAGAACAAACCCAATCCAATGTAATCTCACGCAAGGAGGCTACAATCCAAGAGAAAGAACTCACATTATTCTTTCTTGCGAGGTTCCAGATCCCCCATGGACCGTTCCCGTTCCTTTCCAGTGAATTTCACATTGCATTTGCTCGCGACACATCTAGCATATCGGTCAACAGATCTGAAGCAAACCAGAGAAACCAAAAGTATGGGATTTGTGCGTCTGTGTAGACCACGTACTTGGAGCCATGTATTGTAGAGGTCTATCTCGTCGTATCCAGTGATGACTTCCTCGATGAAGTAGACTGCCGAGAAGAAGTAGCCATGGTCGTGGAGAAGGGTGCATCTCTCGATGGAAGCGCCATGCTCCGCCTCCTGACGATAACCATTAATGGAGAGGACAAGATCATGGTGGATCTAGGAGGCAGAGATGCAACACGGGGTGAAGCATAAGCAGCGCTGTGGGCGTGCCAGACCTGAGCCTGCATCAGATCTGGACCATCTTCTTGATCTGGGGTGAGGAGGCGGCGAGAAGATCACCAATTGTGGGGAGAGCGTGGGGGTAGGGGAGTAGGGGCGGGGGCGCCGGTGGTGGCGACGGCCATGGGGGAGCGCGCTGGTGAGTGGTGGCCGGTGCGTCGCGGTGGCAGACGAGGGAGAGGGAGAGGAAATGTGGGATGAGGATAGGGGAATGGGGGCATGGGGATTGACCTCGCCAATGGGGTGGAGGCAACCAGGTGATTTCCTTCTCTCTTTCTTCTTGACGAAGCAAACGACCAGTGGTGTGGCACCGAAGGAAGAAAATGAGGCCAATGTTTTTGTCTCCAGCTAGTACGATGTGGAAAGCGCGAGCGCTAGCCCAGTGCTTTGCTCTTGAAGAGTGTAATAATGGATACAATAGTAATGAAGAGGTTACGGAAGAAACACTGTTTCAACATTATATCTTCCTACTAATCTAATTTGGTCATTTGGATCCATCCACTTTAATCCAATCTGCGTTTCTTCAACCCAATGATATAACAACTCATCATTATCATAATGATAAAAAAACTCATCATCATCATAGTTGATGAGGTCACCTACCCAAGGTAGGGCCACAGACTAGACATCTAGGGCCCACCTGTGGTCCCACATGACCACGGAAGTCACTGGGCTACTTTAGCATTGAGACGATTCTTATGGATCCACTCGTATCCTTGCAGGTCACTCGGATGCCATTCAGCCAGTCGGCCAAGCTTCGGCACTCGGATGGGAGGAAGTAGAGGCGACGCAGGAGCTACAACGTTCGAGGGACTTAACTCACATAAAGTGTTGTGAAGACGACGTTACCAGTAAACTCCCTAGTTAAAGCAACAATTTCTAGTAACTCCAGTAGTTACTGGCATTAATTGCCTTGTAATGGCGCTCGGCGGGTCCTGGTGCACTCTATATAAGCCACCCCCGAGCACCTGGACAAGGGTTCCAAACTCTCTGTAATCAGACACTCCCTATTAGCAAACACTAAGCCCCAGGCTCGAGACGTAGGGTCTATACCACTTCCGAGTGGGTCCTGAACTCGTACATCCGAGTGTTACACCTGTGTCGTAGCTAGGCTCCGCCCCTTCTCATTCGTACCCCTAGTATTATTGTCAGACTCACGTCTAGCAAACTCCAGCGCAGGCAGAGATCTAGTTTTTCCACTCATCATGATGGCACTCGGCAGCGAGATCTTCTTCGGTACCCTTCGCTTCATCGCCGACAGCTCAACATGGTTGCATGAGGCGCCGCTAGACCCGGATGCGCTCCCCGCATGCGGTGCGACGCATTTCAGTGCGGCGGCTTACAGAGTCGTACTTCGGCAGCCGTCGGAGCCCTACGGCTCCACACCCGTTCACCCCTGTTGCGGGTCGCCGCAAGCGGTCTGGACGCTCGCGGCTGCAGCGATGGATCAAGCGCATCATGGCACGTCAATTTGCGATTGGGCAGGTGGTCGTGCTCGATTCAAACGAGCCCTCCTTCGGCTTGTTCCCCTCTTCGTGTGATAAGTTGTCTGATGGGTCTGAGTGCGAGAGCAGCAAAAATGGTGTAGAGATATTGATGGCTCAGATCACCAACCATGGACCTCCCGGGTACTCCGCGGATGGTTCCCGTGGCCGAGATGGTGGCTGCAACGACAACAATATCGACGGCTACATTCCCCAGCCTCTCACCCGGGAGCAGCGGGAGGAGAGGAGGAGGAGAGATGATGAAGTCTTGCTCACTCCCATCACGGGAACTACCCCAGAGGAAGTAGCCTTGGAGGCCATGCGCCAAGCCACTTTGGTTGAGCGCGAGCGGGAGCGGCTCGAGCGACTCCAGCAGTCGCTCGATGACCACGCAGCCAGAGAGAACCCAGCTCCAACCACATTGGGCGTCCGTTATTTCCGAATGACAAACCACCTAAAATCTCGGTGATGCATACGTCGATGTAGAACCTGACAAGGACCACTCGGATGGCTGAATCTATTCAGCCGTCCGGTTCCACAGCTGGAGAGGGAATTCGACATATCCAGACTCTGCTGAAGACCGCACTGAGACAGAATGCAAAGGTATCGCAATCACACCAGCACATACACAGCAAATCCGTTTGAGCTGATACAATCCATTTTGCACACATCCCACATGAATACGAAAAGCGCTGACATTCTCCTCCTCCGAGAGGCCCGCATGGAGGAAACTGGCGCGATGGCCATGACGTCAGTCGGACGCCCCCCTCTAAGGGGCGGTTCGTATGGTAAGTGACCTTACGACAACGATCGACCTCACCGAGAAGACCGCGATCGGAGTCCCGTTCGGCCCAGGGGCTATGAAGAAGGTGGCCGTCGACCCCTAGTGCTCGATGCCAGGTCCATCATTACGCAGAATGTGGTGGACAAGAACAGACTGATCAGAGAATGGGTGAGTGGATGGGGGACTTCAGGTCTCGAGTGCTTCAGTAGGTACATCCGAGAGACCAAAATTCCCTCCAACTACAGGTTGACAATGGGGATCGGGAATTTTAATAGAGAGTCCAAGCCGGAAACCTGGCTCAAAGACTATCGACCGGATGTCCAAATTGGTGGCGGCGATGACTTTGTCGCGTAAGCATCTTCCTCTCATGCTAGAGGGATCCACACGGGCCTAGCTGAACCAGTTGCCCCCTAACAGCATTTACTGCTGGGAGGACCAGACGCAGGTGTTCATCAAGACATTTGAGGGCACGTATAAGCGTTTGAATGGATTTACGCAGTTATAGCATTGTGTACAAAAAATCAATGAAACTCTCTAAGAGTACATTCAACGCTGGACCGCGCTGCATAATACCTTTGAGAACATTACTGAACATCAAGCCGTCTACACCTTCAAGGCAGACACTCGGTACCGGGAGCTCATCTTGAAGTTTGGTTGATCGGGGGATCTGCCCCTCAATCGGACCATGGAAATCGCCAATCGGTATGCTAATGGCGAAGAAGAAGGCTACCTCCAAAGCGGCAAAGGGCGAGCCAGGGATACACCTTAGTCGGCGGGAAACGCCGATAAAAAGCAAAAACGGAAAGTTGATCCTCCGGGAAAGGCAGAAGTTGCGGTGATTCCCAGCTAGGGGAAACCCAAGCCAAAGAAAAAGAAGGAATGGGCTAACAAGAAGAAGCCCGAGTACAAATCCGAGGTATTGGACCAGCCCTGCATTGTCCATACCAAAAAGACGAGGAGGGCAATGTGATATACCCAAAGCACACCACTTGGGAGTGCCGAATGCTCAAGAAAGAGATGGGTAAAGAGCCCTCTGGTGAGAAGGACGATGAAGAAGAAGGTGAGGATGCTCCCGAGTATCCAAACGTCGACAAGGTCCTCAATATGATTTTTGCTGACGTTGAAAGCAAGAGCCGGTTGAAGGTCGTCAATCTGGAGGTCAACATGGCAACTCCGACTGTTGTCAAGTTCCTAAATTGGGAGAAGACCTCCGTTAACTTTGACCAGTCAGATCACCCAGCTCATATAGCCATCCTCGGGAGGCAGGCGCTAGTGGTTGACCCAGCCAACAATGGAGTCTGACTGCGCAAAGTCCTGATGGATGTAGGCAATGGGCTCAACATAATCTACGTTGACACGCTCAGGGCATTGGACATTTGTATGTCCCGACTAAGCAAGATCAACATGCATTTCCATGGCGTCATCCCTGGGAAGAAGGCTAAGTCACTCAGTCAAATCGCCCTGGATGTTGTGTTCAGAAGCGAGAAGAAATTCCAAAAGGAGCGCCTGACGTTCGAAGTGGTAGACTTTTGAAGTGCCTATCACACCATCCTGGGTAGGCCCGCCTATGCACGTTTCATGGCCCGTCCATGTTATGTGTATCTTAAGCTTAAGATGCCTAGGCCGAAAGGAGTGATCACGGTGACTGGTGATCAGATTGTCACTGAGGAGTTCCTCCAGCAGGGCTTCCGGATTGCTAACGAACAAGTCTCGCAGTCTGACTCGATGGGTACAAGAAGATAGTGGACGCTGTAGATTTGCTCAAGTCCAAGCGTCCAGCTATGGAATCAGATTTCTAGTCGGCTGGTGAGACCAAGGAAGTTGACATTCATCCGAACGATCTGAGTGCCGCTCCAACGAACATCTCGATGACACTCGGCGAGAAATTGGAAGCCGAGCTTGTCCGGTTCCTCCGTGAGAACTAGGAGATCTTCACATGGAAGCCATCTGACATGCCGAGGGTTCCTAGAGAAATGGCCGAGCATAGACTCCGAGTCGCCCGAAGATCAAGCCAGTCAAAGAGCACTTGTGTCGGTCCTTTGTCGATAAGCGCAAGGCGATTGGTGAAGAAATTGCTCGGCTCCTAGCTGCTGAGTTTATCCGCGAGGTGTATCATTCCGAGTGGCTAGCCAACTCTGTATTGGTGCCCAAGAAGGAAACATCCCTCTAGATGTGCATCGACTTCAAGCAATTCATTTGGGCATGCCGAAAAGACCATTTTCCTCTTCTCGGCATAGAACAGATAGTAGATTCTACTCCCGGATGTAAACATTTCTCGTTCCTGGATGTGTACTCCGGGTACCACCAGATCCAAATGTATGGGCCAGATGAAATAAAAACAACCTTCATCACCCCATTTGGGTGTTTTTGCTGCATCACTATGCCATTCGGTCTCAAGAATGTCGAGTCGACCTTTATGCTCATGATCATACAAAAACAAATTAGTCAGAACATGGAGACATACATGGATGACATCGTGGTGAAGTCCAAGATAGGTTCCGATCTCCTGGTAGACCTCGCCAAAACATTCACAAACCTGCGAGGCTTTCAGATAAAGCTTAATCTTGCAAAATGCACATTCGAAGTGCTATCAGCAAGCTACTCATTTTCCAAGTTTCCGAACATGGAATCAACGCTAATCCTGACAAAATTGGCGCCATTGTCCGAATGAAGAAACCAGTATGTTTGCATGACGTGCAAAAGCTCATGGGGTGCCTTGCAACCCTGAGTAGATCCATCTCTAGACTTGGTGAGAAGAATTGCCTCTTTATCGATTGATGAAGAAGTCAGATAGCTTTGAATGGACACCTAAGGCGCAAGTAGCATTCGAATAGATCAAGACCTTGCTTTCCACCTAGCCGGTGTTAGCTGCTCCAAGCTGTCGAGAGCCTTTGCTCTTGTACATCATGGCTACCAGCCAATTGGTCAACACTATCCTCACCGTGGAGCGTGAGGAATCAGGAAGAGCATTCAAAGTGCAAAGACCCGTCTATTACATCTCAAAAGTCTTGACCCCTTCCAAGCAAAGGTATCCACACTACCAAAAGCTGGTCTATGGTATCTACCTCACTGTTAAGAAGGTGGCTCATTACTTTCAAGAGCACTAGGTCACAGTTATCTCTGATGCCCCCTGTCGGAAATCCTACATAACACAGATGCCACAAGCCGAGTGAAAAAATGGGCAATTGAGATCCTCCCATTGGAGATCAAGTTTGAAGCCAAGAAGACAATCAAGTCTCAAGCGCTAGTGGACTTTTTGGCCCAGTGGATTGAACAAGAACAACCAGCCCCAAGTATCCCCGAACATTGGACCATGTTCTTTGATGGGTCCAAGATGCTCCAAGGATCTAGTGCCGGGGTGGTTCTCGTCTCCCACACAGGAGAAAAATTAAGCTACGTCCTTCAAATCCACTTTGATTCATCTAACAACGAAGCCGAGTACGAAGCCTACTGTACAGGCTCTGAATGGCCATCTCACTCGAAATCCAACATTTGATGATATTGGGCGATTCAGACTTCGTTGTCAATCAAGTGATGAAAGAATGAGATATACGGAGTCAGGCCATGACTAGGTATTGCAATGCGGTCAGGAAACTGGAGAAGAACTTCGAGGGTTTAGAGTTGCATCACTAATACGTCTCCAACATATCTCTAATTTTTGATTGTTCCATGCTAATATATTATTATTCTAGGATACTTTTTGGTATTTATTTACCAATTTATAATATTTTTTAGCACTAACCTATTGACCCAGTGCCCAATGCTAGTTGCAGTTTTCTGCATGTTTTTGGCTTTTCATGTTTACAGTACCAAACGAAGTCCAATTACCACGAAACATTTTTATGATTTTTTCTAGACCAAAAGAAAACATGTAAGCTTCGGAGGGAGGCCAGAGGAGCCATGAGGGACACACAAGCCACTAGGGCGTGCCACCAGGGGCGCACCCTGATAGCTTGTGGCCCCTTCGGGCGCCTCTCGATGCCCCTCTCTGGCCTATGAATTCACAAATATCCTAAAAACTCTGAGAGCGCTCCCGAAACACTTTTTCCACCTCCACAAGTCTCTGTTCCGACAGGAGGCCATCTACACCTCCGTTCGGGCACCCTGGCAGAGGGGAGATTGATCACGGAGGCTTCTTCATCAACCTTGCTGCTCTCACCATGATGTGTGAGTAGTTCACCACAGACCTACGGGTCCGTAGGTAGTACCTAGATGGCAATCTCTCTCTCTCTCTCAATCTTCAATACAATCTTCATCGCATCTTTCCCTTGATCTATCCGATGTAATCCCTTTGTATGGTGTGTTTGTTGGAATCCGAGGAATTGTGAGTTTATGTTCAGATTATTCATGAAAAGTATTTGAGTCAAATCTGAATACTAAGATTCTTATTTGCATGATCATCATAGCTTCGTAATGCTCTCCGATCTATTGAGATAGTTTGGCCAACTAGACTGATATTTGTTCGGTGGGAGTGGTGCATTGTAGTAGGTTCAACCTGGCGAGTTTTTATATCCCAGTGACAAAAGGGGACAAGTTGCGTCTTTTTGTTGCTGCTACTAAGGATAAAACGATGGATTTTATTCATATTGATTGAGTTTACTTTGTCTACATCATGTCAATGATCTCCAAGCATTACTCTGTTTTACTTAATACTCTAGATGCATGCTGGATAGAGGTCGATGGGTGGAGTAATAGTAATAGGTGCTGGCAGGAGTTGACCTATTTGCTTATGGACATGATGCCTATATACACATGATCATTGACATTAAAATCGCATTACTATTCATTTTTTTATCAATTGCCCAACAGTAATTTGTTTACCCACCGCATGTTATGCTTATGACAAATGCCACTAGAGAACTCTACGCCCCCGGGGTCTATTCACTTACATATTCACAAATTCTATCATTACCTTGCTGTTATTTATTTGCTTTTATTTTATTTTGAAATTTTCAATTATCTACAACTATCTACAAAACTCACTTGCTTGCAAATAACGAGATCAAGGGGATTGACAACCCTCTTGCCGGCGTTGGGTGCAAGTTGTTTGTTCTTTTGTGTGCAGCCACTGAAGAAGGTTCAGGATTGGTATTCCTATTGGTTTGATAAACCTTGGTTTCATAATCGAGGGAAATACTTACCCACTTTGTGCGGCTATAACCCATTCCTCTTCATAGGAAACCCAACGCAGATCACGAGTATCAATCACATAACCCGAGCGAAGAACAAAGCAGCAAACGACCTGGCAAAGATCGGTTCCACTTGGCGAATCATGCCGAAAGGCATATTCCTTGAGCACCTATGCTCTCCCTCAGTCAAAGAAGATCCTTTCACCGAGGGTCCCCCGCAAGCAGTCAGACCTTCCAATCCGACCGAGGTTGACATTCCAGCCGTGGTGGACGTTGTTCATGAGATGTTGGTAATCACTCCCAAGTGGATCCAACCATACTTAGCATACTTTCTCCGATAAGAATTCCCTGAAGATGAAGAGGGAGATCAGACAAGGAGGTGACGGACCACACGAACGCACTTCCCCAACTCTACTTCTGTTGCACGGCACTGTGCGTCTAGTGGTAATGATGTGTGATCCATCTCCGTAGCATGTTCTTGGATGTTCTGCGCGTAGGAAAATTTCAATTTGCATGCGATGCACCTAATGTAGAACCCAACAATGGTATGAGAGCCTCTACTATAGGTTTTAGTTTCAGATGGGATGCATATTTGATATGTGGAGGCGGCGGATGAGATCCGTCATCGTTCATGAGATTGGCTATGTGCACGGTTGATATGATCAACTACACATCGGGATCGTTGAGCCTATGTTTTCTGTCCATCGTAATCGATGAGGTCGTGATGCAACCTACCCCTACCGGTCGGTTTCCGCCATCGGGGTTAACTATGAAACGTAAATCCGAATTGGGTTCGCGATGATCGATGAGATCGGTCAGATCAGAGAATTCGGTGTGATCGGAGTACATATTTGATCCATGATTTCTGAAAATGTCTTCTTCTTTGTACCCGATCATACAAACCGGTAGAATGCGATTCTATGCACAACTTTGTTTTGCAAGTTTGATGTGAATAGTATGGCTCATGTGTATGTGATGCATGTGTGTAACTAAACATGACCTGCGTGTCATGATTGTCAGCCGACAGGAGCCAAAGTGTTGTCATTATATCGTATAACGACCTGCATGTCGACTTGTGATTATCTATAAATTCAATACTAGTTGTAGTAGTTGGAGGACAGAGATCAAGTTCCAGGCCTTGGCGTCCTGGCGTTATGGACAATCTGGAGTTCCACCTTGGTCATCAGAGTAGGAGCCGACCATGGAAGGATGCCCATGAAGGAGCCATACTATTTCACATATTTATGTTTATATGTGATCAATATTGCTTCTTGTTTCTATGCATGTTATAATGGTAGAAAGATCCCTTGTAAATATCAAGCACATTGCCATTCCGGATGTTGCACCTTCGCACGTCAAGTACGTCTAGTCGTGGGCTCATAAAATTGGGGTGCTACTAGGTGTCCTTGAACTGGAGGGTTCGTGTCGGACATGGACATGCACTACATCAAGTTAACTTGACAAGGCTATCCAAACGGTTTTGGGCGTTGTGGCAAAGAAGGTCGGGAGACGGGGTATAAGATACCTACCCGACCGACAGGAGTCATATAGAGATACGATTAGCTAGCAGTTGCTTACCGAATAGGCAAGTTGGCTAGCAGTTATGCTAAAGCTCACTATTTGCTCGCGCTAGACGGGTCCTGAATCACTCAGAGTTTGTGGAGGGATGCCGACTTCAGTGGGAGTAGTTCTGTTTAAGGCTTGAATTACTCTACATAAATACATTGCTTAGTGATTGCATATTTTCCGTTGTAGATCAATGGCACCACCTTCTCAACCCAACTTTGCATTGAAATCAATTCTGGAAAAGGATAAACTGAATGGAACAAACTTTACCACCTTGTATAGAAATTTGAGAATTATTCTCAAGCACGATAAAAAGGAACATGTTCTAGAGGATTCACTTCCAAAGGAACCTCCCGATAATGCTAATGCCACAACCAAGAATGCCCACTAGAAACTCGTTGATGAGTCAAACGAGATCAGTTGCCTCATGCTGGCTCGTATGAAGCCTGATTTGCAACAACATTTCGAAAACACTCAGGCTTTTGATACGATCGAGAGTCTGAAGAGCATGTTTCAGGTATAGGCTAGGACCGAAAGGTTCAACGTCTGGCAATCCTTGCCGGATTGTAAGCTGAAAGAGGGTGATCCACTAAGCCCGCATGTGCTCAAGATGATCGGGTATGTGCAAGCTTTTGATCGGCTAGGCTTCTCACTTGGGGACGAGCTGTCCATGGATGCAATTTTGGGTTCTCTTCCACCTAGCTATGGGACGTTCGTCTCGAGCTATCATATGCCTGACATGGATAAGAAGCTCACTGAATTACATGGGATGCTCAAGGTGGTAGAGCAGGATATTAAGAAAGGCACGCATCAAGTGTTGATGGTGCATAAGTCAGCTAAGTTCAAGAAGAGTTGGTCCAAGAAAAAGGGTAAGGCAAAGGGCACGGAGAAGGCTGTCTCTGCCGGTGAGCCAAAGTATGGACCGAACTCAAAGACCATTTGCTTTCATTACAAGGAGGCTGGTCACTGGAAGAGGAATTGTAGCAAGTGGCTTGCTGTGATAGCCCGGGACTGACGCTCCAGAAGATTCTAGAAGATTCCCCTTTAGTTTCCATTTTCAGCATGTGTGCATCTGCTTATTGCATTCATCATATGCATTGCATCAAACCCCGTTTTCGAAAACTTGCATCCGTTCGTAGTCGTCGGTTCTCGTCGTTCTTGCCGTTGCCCATTTCGAGACCAGCCACACACGCACGTGCCCGCGACACCGTTAAATAAAATCGTTTTTAAGCGCGCGCAAAAATATTCTCGGATCGAGTTGAAACTTGTCGTGCGGTCTTGTTATAGCATAGGTAGACCGCCCGTCGAATTTCGTCGCGTTCTGAGTTTGTTAGATACCTTGTCGGTCAGTCGTAGCAGTTAGGTTATCAGTATTTCGTCGGACATTTCTCGGTGTTTTAAACTCAGTGCCACAGGTCACCGTCCTCCCTCTCATCTCTCCTTAGCCCCTCTGCACAGTCGTCGTAACCCCTCCGCTTCCGGATGTCGTGTCAACACCCGACAGTCCGAAAACGGACAGTGCCGTAACCCTAGCCCCTACCCTATAAATAGCCCCTCGGTTCCCGTGCCCCCAACCCTAGCTAGCCAGCCCCTTCTCCCAGCCTCCAAGCCCGCTCGAGTCCATCTGGGCCCGTTCGAGCCCATCCGGGCCCGAATCGGCGTCCCGGAGCTGCCCCGAGCTCATCCATGGCTTCCTCCTGGCTCACCTCTCCTCCTCGCCGGAGCCACCGCCGCCCCTGGCCACAGCTCGCCGCCGCCGGACCCCCCCTTGCCGGCCGTCACCTCTCCTTCCCTCTCCTTCCTCTCCTCTCTCTTCCTCACCTCCGGTCTCTCCTTCTCCCGCGGTGCCATGGCGCCGCCTCCCCAAGCCGCCGCCGACCGCCGCCGTTGCCGGGATCCGCTCCGCCGCCCTCGGATCCGCCGGATACCATCGTCCCCGCCTCTCCTTGCGCCCCTCGCCGCTGGTGGAGTCCGCCACCGCCGCCGGCTTGGCTCCTCTCGGGAGCAGGAGCTCGGGGACGAGCGCTCGATCCCGCAGCGTTGACCGCTGCCTCCTCCCGAGTGGGCCGGCCCAGCGCGTCCCCTGTGCCGCCTCCCACCGGCCCAGCCAACCAGCCGCTCCTCTGCCTCAGGCCCAGCCGGCCAGTTCGGCCCATTGGTGAGCCCAGTTCCCCCTGCGTTTTCTTCTTCTTTCTTTTGTTTTTTATTTTAAGTGCAGATTTATTAATCGCATTCGATAAATAACCGTCCATCGGATGTAAATATTTTCAACATGTCATATGTTCAGAAAAATGTGTAGGATATTAAACATGCCAATTGCACCCATGTCAAAATAAATTAACATGCCATTTGCATTTATTTCGCATTAATTGCATTTCCATAAATTAATAACCATGCATTGAATTAATAAAAGCTCATAATAAAAAAATGTCCATATCATTTGCATCGCATTTTCATGCACGGGATAATTGTCGGTATCTTGTTTGCATTTATTTTGCATTGTTGCATTGCTTTACCGTGAATAGGCCTAATGCCCGAATAATTAATTGTGACTAAGTTTCTACATGAACATATGCATATTATATACGTTTCCGGGGTAGAAAAATCCATAGGATTTATCGGTGCAATTAGTTTTGTCATTTCAGCATTTTTGCATGCATGTCATTTATGCCATGATGTCCTTTTGTCATTTTCGTAGTAATTAATCCGTGCATTATATGAAATTATTTTCAACATGAAACTTGCTCTTTGATATGTGTCCTAGCCCATGGACATTTTGCTTGTCATAGATATGCATGTTTAGGTGTTGTTGTGTTGTTGTCAACTTACTATAAAAAACTGTTATTTTGAGGGCCCAAAATATTTCGAAGTCTGAATCTGTTATATTTTGTTGCTGCCTTGCCATGTGATTTGCTAGTGATCTAGAACTCTTTTGTGGTAGGTGTAATGGAGTTATTTGTTATTGATATTGCCCTCTAGTATGCTGTTAAGTTTCATCCCATTCCATGACATGTAGCTTATGTTTTCACTGCTGTCAATATGCCTTCGAGATAAAAACTGCACTGTCAAAACTGCTATTTTCACTGAGTCTGAATCTGTTTTCAAGTAGCCTTCTTGTGAGCTTCCTACTAAGTGATCCATGCATGTTTTGAATATGTTTTGTGAAGATGAAATGAAGTGGATGTTGTATGCTATTGCCCCATGCTTAGTTTGTGCATTTTAGATTATTGTAACTTGTTGTTTTCATATGTTCAAAATGCTATCTTGCTGTTTTTGGCAGATTTTAACAAAAACTTGTTTTGTTGATTGTGGTTGAACCGTAGCTCCGTTTTGAGCATTCCATATATGAAACTTGCTTAGAATCTCATGTAGTTTCATAATAACTTATTGTATTCATGAATTGAGATGTTTGTGATTGCATTCTCATGCATTTGCATTCATGACATGTGCATCTTGCGTTGCTCATATCTTTTAGACCGTAGCTCCGTTTGAGATGTTCTATATATGTAAATCGACTAGAATGACGTGTAGAATAACATGGTGATATTTATTTTGCTGATTAACAAATATAAAATATGATTAGTTCAGATCTGGACCAATTTCATAATTAACACATGCGGTCATTTCGGAAATACTATAAGTTGTTTCCGGCCTCATTTAAGATGCCTAGTTAGTTAGTTTACTTATGCTTCACCTCTTGCCATGTTTAACAACATTTAATATTGTGGTTTACCTAACGAGAGTGAACTAAATAATTCGAACATGGAGTTTCGTCAATATGCAACTCGTTGCATATTGAGCTTCACTTTAATGTGTAGTATTTGATTGTGGTGATTTGTCATGCATTGCCTATTTAAACTGGACATGCATCATATTGTTGTGCATCGTGTCTTGCATATGTTATGGTGTATCTTGTGTTGATTGTTTGTTCGGATTGCTTTTTCTCGATAGAGTTCCGAAAGCGTTCGGAGTGTGAGGATTCGTTCGACTACGTTGGTTCTTCTTCTTCATGGACTCAGTCTTCTACCGAGCGGGATCTCAGGCAAGACGACACATTTACCTGGATACCATTACTATCATTGCCATGCTAGTTGTCTCGTCTTTTAACGTTATGTCTCGCTACCTACCACTTGTTTGATAAGCCTCCCAACATTGCCATGATAAGCCTCTAACCTCTCCACATCCCAGCAAAACATTGTTTGGCTATGTTACCGCTTGCTCAGCCCTTCTTATAGCTTTGCTAGTTGCAGGTGCTATTGCTTCCATGTGTCAGCATGGGCCTTCCTTTTGTTATATCACAATATTGTTGCTATTTAATTTAATGCACATATATACATGGTAAAGGGTGGAAGGCTTGGCCTTTTGCTTGGTGTTTTGTTCCAATCTTGCCGCCCTTAGTTACTTGTGAACCGGTGTTATGTTCCAGAAATGAGCGCTCCTAACATGCTCGGGGTTGTTATGGGGACCCCTTGATTTTTGGGTTAGATTAAAACTTGTCTGGCAAGGCCCAACATTGGTACTACATTTGCCTAATAATTAATGAACTTGCATAGGGGATATTTTTCCGGACCCCGTGGATAATTTAATCAACCCCCGGGCCAGTGCTCCTCATGAGTGTTGGTCCAAAATGGTCTGCCTGCGGGGCCGCCTCGAGGCAACTTGAGGATTGGTTTTCCCTGTAGCTAGTTCCATCCGGTCGTGTCCTGAGAACGAGATACGCGGCTCCTATCGGGTTCGTCGACACGTCGGGAGGCCTTGCTGGATTTGTTCTACCTTTCTCGAACGTCTCGAGTGAGGAACTCTGATTTTCTTCGGGTTATCTCGAGGTGTTGGACTTCCTTTGGAATTGCCTAGGAAGATCACGAGATCCGTGGTTGAGGTTCTTCCCGCTGAGTGTGGTTAATTTGTGATGGATGAGTTGGAGTACCCCTGCAGGGTTAAATCTTTTCGAGAAGCCGTGCCCACGGTTATGTGGCAAACTTGGATAATTTGTTTAACACCCGGTCATAGCAAACTTGAAGTAAACTCTAATAAAATACACCAACTGTGTGCGTAACCGTGACTGTCTCTTCTCGTGAGTTCTTATCCGTAAGAGAACACGGTGGGGTTATGTTTGACGTAAGTAGGTGTTCAGGATCAGTTAGTGATCATTACTAGTTCACATCCGTTATGCGTAGACCACCATACTTTACTTTCTGTACTCGTAAGTTAGCCACTCAAATAAATGCTTAGTCGCTTGCTGCAGCCTCACCACTTAACCATGCCTTACCTATTAAGCTTTAATAGTCTTGATACCCTTGGAAATGAGATTGCTGAGTCCCTGTGGCTCACAGATTACTACAACAACAGTTGCAGGTGCAGGTAATGTGATGATTTGACGTGAGCGCGTTGCTTGATTTGACTTGGAGTTCTTCTTCTACTTCTTCTTCAATCTTGGATGGGCTCTAGGCGGCAGCCTGGGATAGCAAGGGTGGATGTCATTTTATCATTTGATTTCGTCCGTAGTCGGACCCTGCTCTTATGTATGATGTATGAGATGTTATTGTATTGCTGTGACTCTGATGTAGCTTGTGGCGAGTGTAAGCCAATTCCATATACTCATCTCTTCTGTACATGTACTTGTAATGATATCCATTCTTGCGAACGCATCGAGATGCGCTTCTATCCCTGTCCAGGCCCTCGTGCCCAAATAAGGATAGGATCGCATCTTGGGCGTGACACTTGCTGAGCATGGCAAGAAGGCCGGAGATGCTTCTTCAGGCAAAGGTACACTTGTTACATATGTTATAGACATTTACCTTGCCGACATACCTAGTACCTCTTCGGTATTTGATACCGGATCGATTGTTCATATTTTCAACTCGATGCAGGGGCTGGTAAGAACTAGACGTGTGGCACAAGGGGAGATTGACATCAGGGTCAGCAACAAAGCAAGAGTTGCTGCGTTCGAGGTCGGCACGATGCAGCTCCAGCTTCCTTCTGGATTTATTTTGGAATTGAATAATTGTTATTACATTCGTGCACTTAGTCGGAACATTATTTATGCCTCATGCTTGATGAGTCAAGGTTATCAATTCAATTTAAAGGACAATGGTTGTTCATTTTATTTGAATGGAATGTTCCATGACTATGCACCAATTGTAGATGGGCTATTTATTTTAAATCTAGAAACGAAACCGGTCTATAATGTGAATGTCAAGAGGCATAAGCCTAATGAGATAAATCCGACATACTTTTGGCATTGCCGGCTGTTGGAAATATGCCCTAGAGGCAATAATAAATTAGTTATTATCATATTTACTTGTTCATGATAATCGTTTATTATCCATGCTATAATTGTATTGATCAGAGACTTAGATGCATGTGTGGATACATAGACAAAACCATGTCCCTAGTATGCCTCTAATAGACTAGCTCGCTGATCAAAAGATGGTTAAGGTTTCCTAGCCATGGACATGAGATGTCATTTGATAACGGGGTCACATCATTAGGAGAATGATGTGATGGACAAGACCCAAACTGCAAACGTAGCATATGATCGTGTCAGTTTATTGCTACTGTTTTCCGCATGTCAAGTATGTGTTCCTATGACCATGAGATCATGCAACTCACAGATATCGGAGGAGTGCCTTGTGTGTATCAAACGTCGCAACGTAACTTGGTGACTATAAAGGTGCTCTACAGGTATCTCCGATGGTGTCTGTTGAGTTGGCATGGATCGAGACTGGGATTTGTTACTCCGTGTGACGGAGAGGTATCTCGGGGCCCACTCGGTAATGCAACATCACAATAAGCCTTGCAAGCAATGTGACTAATTGTTAGTTGCGGGATCTTGTATTACGGAACGAGTAAAGAGACTTGCTGGTAACGAGGTTGAACTAGGTATGGAGATACCGACGATCGAATCTCGGGCAAGTAACATACCGAAGAACAAAGGGAATGTTATACGGGATTAACTGAATCCTTGACATAGAGGTTCGACCGATAAAGATCTTCGTAGAATATGTAGGAACCAATGTGGACGTCCAGGTCCCACCATTGGTTATTGACCGTAGAGGTGTCTCGGTCATGTCTACATAGTTCTCGAACCCGCAGGGTCTGCACACTTAAGGTTCGGTGACGTTTCGATAGTGTAGAGTTATGTATGGTGGTGACCGAAGTTTGTTTGGAGTCCCGGATGAGATCCCGGACATCACGAGGAGCTCCGGAATGGTCCGGAGGTAAAGATTCATATATAGGAAGTCCCAGTTTGGTTTCCGGAAAAGTTTCGGGCTCATCGGTAGTGTACCGGGAGGGGTATTTCGACCCCAAGAGGTCCATGGGCTGTGGGAGAATAATAACCAGCCTTTAGTGGGCTGGGAAAACAGACACAAAGGCCCATGGCGTAGGAGAGAAAGTCCTAAAGCAAAAAGTGGAAAATCAGCCAATAGGAGGCAATCCTACTCCAACTAGGATTGGAGGTGAAGTAGGATTGCTTCCCACCTCCTATTTCGGCCGACCCAAAGGCCTTGGATGCCTCTCCTCTCCTCTCCTCCTATATATACTAGTGGATTGGGTGGTTTTTGGACAGAATTTCCGGCCACGTGCTACCCGTTCCACCGGTGCATAGTTTCTCCTCTAAATCGGTTTTCTGCAGCGCTTAGGCGAAGCCCTGCCGGAATTGCTCCACCACCATCACCGGAGCGCCATCACGCTGCCGGTGAACTCTCTCTCCTCTCCACCTCCCCTTGCTGGATCGAGATGGTGGAGATCATCATCAAGCTGCACGTGTGCTGAACGCGGAGGTGCCGTCCGTTCGGCGCTAGATCGGAAGGACCGTGATCGAGATCGCGAGACGGTTCGTGATGTGATCACGGAACGGATCGTGATGAGTTAGCGGGATAGATCGTGATCAAGATCGTGAGACGGATCGTGATGAGTTCGCGGGACGGATCATGATGTGTTCGCGGGACGGTTCGTGATTGGATCGCGGGACGCTCGGCGATTTGGATCGCGAAGATGTTCGACTACACCAACCGCGTTTCTTAACGCTTCCCGCTTAGCGATCTACAAGGGTACGTAGATCCACTCTCCCTCTCGTAGATGCTCATCACCATGGATAGGTTTGCGTGTGCGTAGGAAATTTTTTGTTTCCCATGTGACGTTCCCCAACAGTGGCATCATGAGCTAGGTTGATGGTTCGATGAGATCTCGAGTAGAACACAAAAGGTTTGTGGGCGTTGATGCTTAGATTGCTTCCTCCCTTGGTCATATTTTGGTTCAGCGGGATTGTGAGATGAAGCGGCCCGGACCAAAATTACTCGTACGCTTACGAGAGACCGGTTCGCTCGACGCAACTTGTTGCCTAGATGGCTTGCGGGTGACAGTTTCTCTCACTTTAGTTGGATCGGATTCGACAAAGGCGGTCCTTGAGAAGGTTGAAAAGCAACTAGTGTATCACCGTTGTGGTTTTTGCGTAGGTGAGAATTGTTCTTACTAGATACCCGTAGCAGCCACATAAAACATGCAACAACAATTAGAGGACGTCTAACTTGTTTTTGCAGGGTATGTTGTGATATGATATGGCCAATTACATGATGTGATATATGTGATGTATGAGATGATCATGTGATGTATAGATTATCACGACTTGCATGTCGATGAATACGGCAACCGGCAGGAGCCATAGGGTTGTCTTTAATTATTGTATGACCTGCGTGTCAATCATTAAGCGCTATGTAATGCTTTACTTTATCGCTAGACGGTAGCAATAGTAGTAGAAGCATGCAGGGCGTGACAACCCCGATGGTGACACGTTGATGGAGATCAAGATGGTGGAGATCATGGTGTCATGCCGGTGACGATGGAGATCATGCCGATGCTTTCTAGATGGAGATCAAAAGCACAAGTTCATGGCCATATCATGTCACTTATGATTTGCATGTGATGTTAATCCTTTTTATGCACCTTGTTTTGCTTAGGTCGACGGTAGCATTATAAGGTGATCCCTCACTTGAATTTCAAGATGAACTGTGTTCTCCCCGAGTGTGCACCGTTGCGAAAGTTCGTCGTGTTGAGACACCACGTGATGATCGGGTGTGATAGACTCTACGTTCACATACAACGGGTGCAAGCCAGATTTGCACGCGCAGAACACTCGGGTTAAACTTGACGAGCCTAGCATGTACAGACATGGCCTCGGAACACAAGAGACCGAAAGGTCGAACATGAGTTATATAGTAGATATGATCAACATAATGATGTTCACCATTGCAGCCACCTCAACTCACGTGATGATCGGACTTGAGTTGGTGAATTTGGATCATGTATCACTCGAATGATCGGAGGGATGTCAATTTGAGTGGGAGTTCTTAGGTAATATGATTAATTGAACTCATTATCATGAACATAGTCAAAGTGTCTTTGCAAATTATGTTGTAGATTACTAGCTCACGCTGTAGCTCCCTTGTAGTTTTATATGTTCCTAGAGAAATAGTATTGAAAGATGATGGTAGCAATATTGCGGACTGGGTCTGTGATCTGAGGATTGTCCTCTTTGCTGCACAGAAGGCTTATGTCCTTAATGCACCGCTCGGTGCGCCACCCCCTCTAGCGTCGTCTGTAGATGTTGTGAATATCTGACAGGCACGTTTCGATGACTACTTGATAGTTTAGTGCGTCATGCATTACAGCTTAGAATTGAGGCTCCAAAACGTTTTGAACGTCATGGAACATATGAGATGTTCTAGGAGCTGAGATTGTGATCTCAGGCTCGTGCCCGTGTTGCGAGATATGAGATCTCCAAGATTCTTTGCCTGTAAGATGAAGGAGAATAGTTCAATCGTTGAGCATGTATTCAGATTGTCTGGGTACTACAATCGCTTGAATCAAGTGGGAGTTGATCTTCCAGATAAGATAGTGATTGATATAGTTCTCCAAGTCACTGTCACTAACCTACTAGAACTTGGTGATGAACTATAAGTTGCCAGGGATAGAAATAATGATTCCTGAGCTGTTCGCGATGTTTGACACCGCGGAGGTAGAAATCAAGAAGGAGCTTCAAGTGTTGATGGTTAATCAAACCACTAGTTTTGAGAAGGGCAAGAGCAAGGAGGGAAACTTCATGGATAGCAAGTCAGTTGCTGCTCCAGTGAAGCAACCCAAAGTTGAACTCAAACCCGAGACTCAGTGCTTCTGTTATGAGGTGAGCGGTCGCTAAAGCGGAACAACCCTAGATACTTTGTAGATAAGAAGGCTGGCAACATTGATAGAAGTATATTTGATATACGAGTTATTAATGTGTACCTTGCTAGTACTCTTAGTAGCACCTGGGTATTGGATACCGGTTCGGTTGCTAAATGTTAGTAACTCGAAATATAAGCTACGGAATAAACGGAGAACTAGCTAAGGGTGAGGTGAAGATATGTGTTGGAAGTGTTTCCAAGGTTGATGTGATCAACATCGCACACTCTCTCTACCTTCAGGATTAGTGACGAACCTAAATAAATGTTATTTGGTGTTTTGCGTTGAGCATGAACATGATTAGATCATGTTTATTGCAATACGGTTATTCATTTAAGTTAGAGAATAATGGTTATTCTGTTTACATGAATAATACCTTCAATGGTCATGCACCCAGTGAGAATGGTTTGTTGAAATCTTGATCGTAGTAGTACACACGTTCATAACATTGATGTCAAAAGATACAAAGTTAATAATGATAGTACCACATACTTGTGGCACTGCCGCTAAATGTCATATTGGTATAAAGCGCATGAAGAAACTCCATGCTGATGGATATTTGGACTCATTCGATTTCGAATCGGTTGAGACGTGCGAACCATGACTCTTGGGCAAGATGACTAAAGGACCCCGTTGGATGGAGCGGGCAAGTGATTCATTGGAAATGATACATGTTGATGTATGCAATCTAGTGAGTCTTGTAGCGTGCAGTGGATATCGTTATTTTCTTACCTTCACTGATGATTTGAGTAGATATAGTGTATATTTACTTAATGAAACACAAGTCTGAATCGTTTGAAAGGTTCAAGAAAATTCAGAGTGAAGTTTAAAGATCATCGTGACAAGAAGATAAAAGTGACCGCGATATGATCGTGGAGGTGAATATCTGAGTTACGAGTTTGGCATAAAACTTAAGACAATGTGAAATTTGTTTCACAACTAACGCCACCTGGAACACCATAGTGTGATGGTGTGTATGAACATCATAGTCATGCCCTGTTGATATAGTGCATACTGTGATGTCTCTTATCGTTTTACTACTATAATTTTTGGGGTTATGCATTAGAGACAACTACATTCACTTTAAATAGGGCATCATCTAAATCCATTGAGATGACACCGTGTGAATTATGGTTTAATAGAAATCTAAGCTATCATTTCTTAATATTTGGGGCTGTGACACTTGTGTGGAAAATGTTTTCACCTAATGAGGTCGAACCCAAGGCGGACAAATGCATCTTCATAGAATACCCTAAGATCAGTTGGGTGAACCTTCAATCTCAGATCCTAGTGCAAAGTGTTTGTTGCTTAAACGGATCCTTTCTCGAGGAAATGTTTCTCGCGAAAGAATTGAGTGGGAGGAAGAGAGAACTTGATGAGGTTGTTAAACCTTTGTTCAACCAGAGAGTAGCGCAGCGCAGAAAGATGTTTCTGTGAAGCCTACGTTAGTTGAAGAGGAAGTTAATGATGATGATCATGAAGCTTCAGGATCAAGTTACTATCAAACTTCGTAGGTCGACAAGGATGTGTACTGCTCCTAAGTGGTACGACAACTCTATCATGGAGATCATGTTGTTGGACAACGATGAACCTACGAGCTATGGAGAAGCGTTGATGGGCCCGGATTCCGACAAATGGTTGGAGGCCATGAAATCCGAGATAGGATCCATGTATGAAAACCAAGTGTAGACTTTGGTAGACTTGCTCGTTGGACGGCAGGTCGTTGAGTACAAATGGATCTTTAAAATGAAGACAAACACTGATGGTGAATGTCACTATTTGTAAAGCTCGACTTGTTGCAAAGATGTTTGTGACAAGTTCAAGGAGTTGACTACGATGAGACTTTCTCACTCGTAGTGGTGCTAAAGTCTGTTGGAATTATGTTAGCAGTTGTTGTGTTTTCAATTATGAAATCTGGAAGATGGATGTCAAAACATCGTTTCCTTAACGGTTTACTTGAGGAAAGGTTGTATGTGATACAACCAGAAGGTTTTGTCAGGCCTAAGGATGCTAAAAGGTGTGCAAGCTTCGGTGATCCTTCCATGGACTGAAGCAAGCATCTCGGAGTTGGAATATACACTTTGATGAGGTGATCAAAGTTTTGATGTTTATACAAAGTTTACGAGAAACTTGTATTTGCAATAAAGTGAGTGGGAGCACTATAGAATTTCTGATAAGTATATGTGGATGACATATTGTTGATCAGAAATAATGTAGAGTTTCTGGAAAGCATAAAACGTTTATTTGGAAAGTGATTTTCAAAGGAAGACCTGGATGAAGCTACCTAATTGTTGAGCATCAAAATCTATGGAGATAGATCAAGATGCTCGATGAGACTTTCAATGAGTGCATACCTTGACAAGATTTTGAAAGAGTTCAAAATGGATCAGTCAGAGAAAGAGTTCTCGCCTGATTTGTAAGGTGTGAAAGTCAAGTGAGACTCAAAGCTCGACAATGGCAGAAGAAAGAGAAAGGACGAACGTCATCCCCTATGCCTTAGCCATAGGCTCTATATTATGCCATGCTGTGTACCGCACCTGTGTGTGCCTTGGCATGAGTCCGTCAGGGGGTACAAGAGTGAACCAGGAGTGGATCATTGGACAACGGTCAAGATTATCCTCAGTAACTAAGAGACCGAGGAGATGTTTCTCGATTATGGAGGTGATAAAGAGTTCGTCGTAAGGAGTTACGTCGATACAAGCTTTAACACTAATCCGGATGACTCGTAGTAGCAATCTGGATACGTATAGTGGAGCAGCCATTTGGAATAGTACCGAGCGGAGTGTGGTAGCAGTGTTTACAGTTTGACATAGGTATTTGCAAAGTGCACACAAATCTGAATGTTACAGACCCGTTGACTATAAGACCTCTCTCACATGCAAAGCATGATCGAGCCCCAGAACTCGTTGGGTGTTAGATTCATAACAATGCGAATCACATGGTGATGTGAACTAGATTATTGACTCTAGTGCAAGTGGGAGACTGTTGGAAATATGACCTAGAGGCAATAATAAATTAGTTATTATCATATTTGCTTGTTCATGATAATCGTTTATTATCCATGCTATAATTGTATTGATCAGAGACTTAGATGCATGTGTGGATACATAGACAAAACCATGTCCCTAGTATGCCTCTAATAGACTAGCTCGCTGATCAAAAGATGGTTAAGGTTTCCTAGCCATGGACATGAGATGTCATTTGATAGCGAGGTCACATCATTAGGAGAATGATGTGATGGACAAGACCCAAACTGCAAATGTAGCATATGATCGTGTCAGTTTATTGCTACTGTTTTCCGCATGTCAAGTATGTGTTCCTATGACCATGAGATCATGCAACTCATAGATATTGGAGGAGTGCCTTGTGTGTATCAAACGTCGCAACGTAACTGGGTGACTATAAAGGTGCTCTACAGGTATCTCCGATGGTGTATGTTGAGTTGGCATGGATCGAGACTGGGATTTGTTACTCCGTGTGACGGAGAGGTATCTCGGGGCCCACTCGGTAATGCAACATCACAATAAGCCTTGCAAGCAATGTGAATAATTGTTAGTTGCGGGATCTTGTATTACGGAACGAGTAAAGAGACTTGCCGGTAACGAGGTTGAACTAGGTATGGAGATACCGACGATCGAATCTCGGGCAAGTAACATACCGAAGAACAAAGGGAACGTTATACGGGATTAACTGAATCCTTGACATAGAGGTTCGACCGATAAAGATCTTCGTAGAATATGTAGGAACCAATGTGGACGTCCAGGTCCCTCCGTTGGTTATTGACCGTAGAGGTATCTCGGTCATGTCTACATAGTTCTCGAACCCGCAGGGTCTCCACACTTAAGGTTCGGTGACGTTTCGGTAGTGTAGAGTTATGTATGGTGGTGACCGAAGTTTGTTTGGAGTCCCAGATGAGATCCCAGACGTCACGAGGAGCTCCGGAATGGTCCGGAGGTAAAGATTCATATATAGGAAGTCCCAGTTTGGTTTCCGGAAAAGTTTCGGGCTCATCGGTAGTGTACCGGGAGTGCCGGTAGTGTACCGGGAGGCCTCCGGGAGGGGTATTTCGACCCCAAGAGGTCCATGGGCTGTGGGAGAATAATAACCAGCCCTTAGTGGTCTGGGAAAACAGACACAAAGGCCCATGGCACAGGAGAGAAAGTCCTAAAGCAAAAAGTGGAAAATCAGCCAATAGGAGGCAGTCCTACTCCAACTAGGATTGCAGGTGAAGTAGGATTGCTTCCCACCTCCTATTTCGGCCGACCCAAAGGCCTTGGATGCCTCTCCTCTCCTCTCCTCCTATATATACTAGTGGATTGGGTGGTTTTTGGACAGAATTTCCGGCCACATGCTACCCGTTCCACCGGTGCATAGTTTCTCCTCTAGATCGGTTTTCTGCAGCGCTTAGGCGAAGCCCTGTCGGAATTGCTCCACCACCATCACCGGAGCGCCGTCACGCTGCCAGTGAACTCTCTCTCCTCTCCACCTCCCCTTGCTGGATCGAGACGGTGGAGATTGTCATCAAGCTGTACGTGTGCTGAACGCGGAGGTGCCGTCCGTTCGGCGCTAGATCGGAAGGACCGTGATCGAGATCGCGAGACGGTTCGTGATGTGATCATGGAACGGATCGTGATGAGTTTGCGGGACAGATCGTGATCAAGATCGTGAGACGGATCGTGATGAGTTCGCGGGACGGATCATGATGTGTTTGCGGGACGGTTCGTGATTGGATCGCGGGACGCTCGGCGATTTGGATCGCGAAGATGTTCGACTACACCAACCGCATTTCTTAACGCTTCCCACTTAGCGATCTACAAGGGTACATAGATCCACTCTCCCTCTCGTAGATGCTCATCACCATGGATAGGTTTGCGTGTGCGTAGGAATTTTTTTTGTTTCCCATGCGACGTTCCCCAACACCGGCTTGGACACATTAGTTTGAAACGCATGAAGAAGCTCCATGACGATGGACTCCTAACTTCGCCTGACTTCGGGTCATTCGAGACGTGCGAATCCTGCTTGCTAAGCAATATGACTAAGTCTCCTTTTGCAAAGAGTTGCGAGAGGGCATTTGAGCTGTTGGAACTTATACACAGTGATGTGTGTGGTCCAATGAGCACCACGGCCAGAGTGGCTATCAGTACTTTGCGACTTTTACCGACGACTTGAGTAGGTATGGATATATCTATTCGATGAGGCACAAGTCAGAAACTTTTGAAAAGTTCAAAGAGTTTCAGAACGAGGTTGAAAATCAGCTCGGCAAGATGATAAAACTTCTATGATCATATCGTGGAGGTGAGTACATGAGCCAGGAGTTTGATAATCATCTGAAAAGCCGAGGTATAGTACCTCAGCTCACACCTATGGGTACGCCACAGAGAAAAGGTGTGTCAGAACGGAGAAATCGAACCTTGTTGGACATGGTTCGATCTATGATGAGCAAATCGGATTTACCCTTCTCATTCCGGGGATATGCTCTAGAATTTACAGCTTTCACACTTAACAGGGTACCATCAAAATCCGTAGAGAAGACACCACATGCGATGTGGACTAGGAAGAGTCTTTGTTTGTCTTTTCTAAAGATTTGGGGTTGGAAGCATTTATCAAGTGACTCATGTCAGACAAGCTTACACCCAAGTCGGATAAATGCATATTCGTGGGATATCCAAGGGAAACCTTGGGATATAGCTTCTACAACCGAGAAGAGAACAAAGTGTTTGTTGCTCGGAACGGGGTTTTCCTAGGGAAAGAGTTTCTCAGTCAGGAGGCAGTGTGAGAATAGTGTGACTTGAAGAAATTAGAGAGCCACTCGGGGACAACTCGGTTGGTGATGATATCACACCGGAGTCGGTCAGAGAACCCATAGTGGAGTCAGCACTGGAGGCACGGAGGTCGGAAAGATTGCGCAGGGTGCGTGATGTGTTTTTGCTAGAAAGCGACGAGCCAACAACATATGCGGAGGCGATGGTGAGCCCAGATTCCGAGGCATGGATAAAGGTCGTGAGATCTGAGTTAAAGTCCATGGATGACAATCAAGTCTGGGACTTGGTTGATCCGCCACCTGGCGTAGTTGCCATTGGTTGTAAATGAGTCTTTAAGAAGAAAACCGATGTGGATGGAAATGTTCAGATCCATAATGCTTGGCTTTTCGCTAAAGGTTATGGACAAGTTTAAGGATTTGACTACGACGAGACCTACTCGCCGGTAGTGATGCTAAAATCGGTAAGGATCATACTAGCTATAGTTGCATATTTCAATTACGAGATATGGCAGAGAATGTCAAAACGGCTTTCCTTCATGAAAATTTGAAAGAAGATGTATACATGATACAACCCGAAGGTTTTGTGGATCCAACTAACGCTGGGAAAGTATGCAAGCTGAAAAGATCCATTTATGGATTGAAGCAAGCTGCTCGGAGTTGGAACATTCATTTTGATGAAGTCATCGTTGACCTTGGTTACATCAAGAACGAAGAGGACTATTGTTTATACGAGAAGTCTAGTGGGAGATCGACAATATTTTTGATCTTGTATGTGGATGACATACTGCTGATCAGAAATGATGTTTCGATGCTAAACTCAGTCAAGGAATCATTGAATGGCAAGTTTTCGATGAAAGACCTTGGAGAGGCAGTGTACATTTTAGGCATCAAGATCTATAGAGATATATCAAGGAGGCTTCTCGGCTTGAGCCAGAGCACGTACATAGACCAAGTGTTGAAGAGGTTCAACATGAGTGAGGCCAAGAAGGGGTTCTTGCCCATCTCAAATGGTATAAGGCTAAGTAGGAGTCAAAGTCCTACAACTTCTGATCAGCGAAACCGGATGAGTAGGATTCCATATGCCTCGGCAATTGGATCCATCATGTATGCCATGCTATGAACACGGCCTGATGATGCCTATGCAATAAGCTTAACAAGCAGATACCAGGCCGACCTAGGTGAGAGTCACTGTGCAGTGGTGAAAACTACCTTGAAGTAACTGAAAAGGACTAAAGAGATGTTCCTAGTTTATGGAGGTGAGGAGGAGCTTTGCATAAAGGGTTACACTGATGCTAGTTTTCAAACCGACAGGGATGATTGTCGATCGCAAACTGGATTCATGTATGCCATGAATGGAGAAGCAGCGAGCTGGACGAGTTCCAAGCAGGATACGATGGCCGACTCTACAATAGAGGCCGAATACATTGCAACTTGTGAAGCCGCAAAGGAAGGTGTTTGGATTCGGAAGTTCCTGGAGGATCTTGGTGTGTTCCTAGGGTGTTCAAAACTGTTGGACCTTTATTGCGATAATTTAGGTGCCATCGTCAAGGAGCTGAGACAACACCACAAGACCAGGCACATAGACCGAAAATATCACTTGATACGGAAGCTCGTAGAGAAGGGTGATACTAATTTATGCAAGATTCACACAGATGCAAATGTTGCAGATCTGTTGACTAAGCCACTTCCACAACCCAAGCATGAGGGGCACATTAGAGCTATGGGCATTCTATGTCTATTTGATTGACTCTAGTGCAAGTGGGATATTGTTGGATATATGCCCTAGAGGCAATCATGTATGATGATATTTCCTATGTGTTTATGAATAAAGATAATCCTTGGACATTATCACTGATGTGTATTAACAAGTATGTGACTTGTTTGTGAGACTATGCCTTGTATGATGACTGTCCTAAATGGTCCCTAGTCGGAAGGGTTGTGTGGACACGCAGCCTGTTAGAGTAGCATATGACACGGTGGATGGTCCGGTCTCACTAACCATGTAGCATTCGATGCTAGACGGATAATATGGACTCAGAAAGATCCGATCAGATTTGACATAGTCGGATCCGAGTCGAGATAGGGTCTGAGTTGGACATACCCAACTATGAGACACAGTGATAGGTCATCTATGAGTCTCTAGTAAAACATACGTTCTATGTCCTAAGATCTGAGATGGCGCATGTACTCGGGATGGTGACAAACTTGCTTTGGGCCAACCAAACGCTACTCCGTTACTGGATAGTTACAAAGGTAGGTTTCGGGTTTGTCCAGATCCATGCTACGAGACATGGTCGAGCAAGATGGGATTTGCCCCTCCGATAAGGAGAGATATACTCTGGGCCTCTCGGGTGATCCGACCTGGATAAGGATGGCCATGCGATGAGGATTACGAGATAATCTGAAGTGTTGGTCGGATTCACCGGAACAAGAAAGAGATCGTGCTACAACAAGGATGACCATGTCGCCTTGAGCACGACAACATATATTGTGTGGCAAAGGGAATAGAAGTGTGAAGTACAAGTTTGCCTAACTAGCTTCATCAGACACTTGGAGTTGGCACGCTTTGCTAGAGGCCGCTACCGACTGGTCGAGCCGGATGTGATCTGACTTGCAACCAAGTGAATGAGAACCTAATGGGTCACACACTTAAGGGAAGGAACATGTGGGCTTTAGGATCCGTGCGAGGCCCAAGAGTTGAGCCCGCGCCGGATGCCTATATATAGTGGAAGTGCAGCACACCCATCTGGTTGATCGCTTCGGCGCCGTCATTAGGGCTTTGCATGAGTTGCAACTAGCCACCTCCAGTCACCATCGCCGACTGTGTCATCGGACCTAGCAGTCCGCCGCACGGTGTTCCTCCTGCATGCGCGGATACAGTTGGAGGCGGTGCACTTGCGCTGCTCCCGCAAACCTGTACGTGGGATCCGGCGACCGACTATTCGAGGGAGATCGGACAAGAAGGAGACGAACCACACGAACGCACTGCCCCAACCCTACTTCCACTACACGGCACTACACGTCTAGTGGTAACGATCTGTGATCCATCTCCGTAGCATGTTCTTGGATGATCTGTGCGTAGGAAAATTTTAATTTGCATGCGATGCACCTATGGTAGAACCCAACAGGAGCAACACTCGTGAAGGAAACATGGCGTCAACAAGGTTGATTTGGAGCGCCTTAGTGCTCTGCGTCGGTAGGTCCCAATCCCGCGCATACCTCGACCGCTGTTAGGGTGCCTAGATCTACAGGACGAGACCAAGGGGCAAGGGGCTACATGCTCAGTGAGGCCCCTGAGTCACGATGCTCAGGGGTCCCCCTTGACGTGCGAGCAGTGCTCGTGCGGTGAATTCGTACCTTTCCTTGCCAGCTTTTGCTTGCGAGGGATGCGAGAAGACCAGGTACCAGAACCTGGTGAGGTGGCTCACGCCAGGCCTGACCTGAGCATATCCCCTGGCTAGCCCCCTCGCGCGTGGATCCCAGGCTAACGCTGCGTGACGGGGATGTGCAAAGAGTCGGGAGGCCATCCTGAGGTTGGTGCAACCGCTAGGGCGCCCTACTTGTTTATCCCCCAGCGCGGAGCATGGGGCTTCCACTAGGTGTGGGCATAGCCGCCGAGCGACAGTGTCGTCTGCCAGCACAGAGTATGGGGCTTCCACTTGGGCGTGGGAAGGGAGCTCTATGTTAGAGTCTCCGGGCATGTACAACCCAATTCGTTCGTACACGTGACTAGCACGACAGAACTGGAGGAGGTGTATCTGGGCACCCGTGAGCCAGCGCGGGACTCATGAGGCCCTACCTCAAAGGCGGGCTACGCCTAAATTTTTATAGCGCAAGGCGCGCTTGCAAAACCTACGAGATGTGGGTAACCTGCGCCGAATGAATCTCCGGAGGCCATCGCATGAGAAGGCCAAACACCAACGACCCCAGGAGGTGACATGTACGGGGCCAAGCTGCCAGACAGAGGTCAACAGTTGGGTTTATCAATGCTGCAGGGACAGACCCTAGCATAGATGCCATGCCCAGTCTTCTCATGCGACAACCCGGGGAAAGACACCCGACGCGTGCCTCCCGCGACACCAAAACGCTGGACAACGGTTATACGAACCGGGTAGCGTGCCCTGAGTCACCCACTCTTGATTATCTCACGGGAGGACAAGCACCAAGGACCTTGTGGAGGTGACGTGCATGGGACTGGCCCATGAGACAAAGCTCGACCGCAAGGATTTATCAACGCTGTAGGGACGGACCCGAGCACTGACGCCATGCGAGCCCTTAATCATGAGGTGGTGGAGGGCGGGGGTGTTAGGGTGCAGCGACATTCATGGTGACAAAGTACTGGACATGCAGTTGGAATACTTAGGAAATTCATAAAATGCAGAATCAGTCTGACTCATGCGCAAAATGATCCAGCTGCGGGGGCAGGCCCTAATAGATTGAGGATGATGCAGCCCGAGCGGCGCCGTCAATTGAACAAACCAAAAAGTCACCTGGCAACAATGCTGCTAAAGCATTGGGGTAGTTCTCGAAGCTTGATACTCACGAGCTTGAGCGCTCTAGAGGTTCGAGGGGCCCGCGATGCCCAGGGGGCTCACGGGGGTCCGGGGCGTCCTAAAGAATCACGCGGCATCGGGACACATGAGACGTGTGGACGGTCTGCATGATGCGCTGGTGCCCAGTGCCCATGTTCACGAGGCCAAAGGGCATGTGAACGTAGCTGCAGGGGTAGCCCCCACTACATCTAACATGGGATGGACACAAGAGGCCCTATGATGCGGCCCTGTTGGGGCCCGAGATGTTGATGCAGATGCGCAGCCTACCATTGAGGCGGCAACCGCACTGGATGGCGCAGGGTGACACTCGCTGCGCATGGCTTGCGCCTCCTGAAGCTCCTCGATCGCGTTGGTGATGGACTCCCGTGCTCTTGGCGCCTCGTGCCTTGCTCCTTGCTTGTGGGGGCGTGCATCGAAGCACGCCTCCAAGCTGTGCCTGAGCACCTCTCTCGTCGCACTGGTCAGGTCTAAAGCTCTCCAGGTGGGAGCTCCTGAGCCCGCCCCAAGGGAGGCATCGGGCGTGACTTCCTATGCAAGAGGGAGAGGCGCCCCAGCAATGGAGGCAGGGCCTGAGACGCCAGCCATGGGGGTCCCAGCCCCCTGGTGGCTGTTGGGGAGGAGCTGCTTCTGCTTCTTGCGGGTGTCCTCGGGAGGCAAGATGTCGCCCTCGTCGTCAGAGTTTTCGGCCGCCGCGGCCTGGTAGGTGCATTCGAGGAAGCAGACTACATCCTTCTCCGCAGGTGACCGTGATGATGTCGTTGCACCCTGGCATCTTGAGGACGTTGTAGCCATGGTGAGTTGCCACCATGAACTTGGCGAGGGTAGGGTACCCGAGGATGGCGTTGTACGGGAGGCCGATGTGAGCAACGTCAAAGTCGATGAGCTTGATGTGGTAGCTATCATGCTTGCCGAAGGTGACCGGGAGGCGCACCTGCCCGAGGGGTATGGTAGAGCCATCGGTCACTCCTGAGAAGGGCTTGGTTGGCATGAGCTGATCATAAGGCACCTGAAGCGTCTCGAATGTCTCGACAAAGAGTACATTGAGTCCAGCGCCACCGTCGATGAGGGTCTTGGTGTGCAAAGCAAGGGGAGCGCGCCTACGGAGGCCGAGCACTTGAGGTGATCCTTGGAGTCGAAGGCAATGGCACACTTCAAACACTTGAGGGGACGCGTGGCCTCGAGCCTCGGGAGGGCTGCGTTCAGCTCAGGAGAGAACTGCTTGAAGATGCAGTTGGAGGCTAGGGCCTCAGCACTGCCCAGGATGCAGGCAATTGCATGGATATCCTGGAAGCCCCCAACCCCATCATCCTGCTAGTTATCATCATTTCTCCTTGGTGGCACGGTAGGAGAGGAAGGCCGACCCTTCCCTAAGGACGGGCCTCCCGGTGCTGGTCGCGCCAGGGTCCGTCACGAGGTTCGTCATGCCAGCGGTCCTCGCGAGGCTGGTCGCGCCAGTCCTAACTTGGGTCGTGGTTGTCCCGGCGGCCCCCACTAGGCCCCCCTCCACGGTTGTAGCTAGATCCTCCATGCTCAGGGTGCGACCGAGGCGCTTGTCGCAGAGCTCCTTGAGCTCTTGACAGTCGCTGGTGTTGTGGGTGTTTGTGTAGTGGAAGATGCAGAACGTGCGGTTGTTCCAGGGGGGCTCTTCCTGGTCACGACCACACTTCATCTCGGGCTCGGCTGCCAGCACGGCGGGGCCCTTGCGTTTCACCTCCTTAGCCTTGGCCTTCTTGTCTTCAGGGTCTACCTCCGGAAGCTCACGGAGGGAGAGGCGGCCCGCCTCGGCCTTCACACACTTGTTCGCCAGGTTGAACATCTCCAGGGCTGAGCACATATTGTCATGGATGGCGATCTCCTCTCTCATGCTAAGGTCCCTGACGCCATCGGTGAATGCCGAGATCATGGCCTCATCCGACGCCTTCGGAATCTTGAGGCGGATGCTCGTGAATGAAAGCAAATTTGCTCCCTTGGTGGTTTTGGTAATTAATAATAACATATATATCATTGAACTAATATTTCCACTAAGCATGTTTCAGGAAAAGTTCAATGATAGTCACCAAAAACACCCACAAATCTCCCACATATTATGTCTAAGCCACTCATGCAAATCGGTGCAACCAACTTTTTTCCACTCGGTCCCACCGATTCCCAGAACCCTGCCAAACCCGAGCACATCGGTGCAACTAATCCCACTTCGGTGCCACCGAGTTCAGCTTGCCAACCTTGTGTTACCTCGATTCACAAAATCGGAAGCTCAAAGTTTTTGGATCGCCGTCACCGAGATTTGGATTCTGACCGTTGGACACCTCATCGGTACCGTCGAGATTTCTATATCGGCCTCACCGAGATTCAAACGTTTCTATCTTTGGAGCAACTCAGTACCATCGAGATAAACACTTTGGTGTCACCGAGTTGGTCACTTTAGGTGTAACGGTTGGATTTTTGGAGATGCCTATATATACCCCTCCACTACCACTCACTCTGTCAGATTTCGGGCTCCGCAAAACCCCAAGAAGTTCGAACACAGGGGCGTGTGCGAAGCCCAACCTAGCTCGCTACTCGATGATTTCTATGACGAACTCGCACAATGACGAGGGAGCAGATGCACATGATGATTTAGCCAGGTTTGGGCCATCGCGAAGCATAATACCCTACTCCTACTTTGGTGGATTGCCTCACGAGTAAGCTTGTGGATGAACTAGTACAGTGGTGCTTTGCCTCGCGAGGGGGATCTAGTGGTGTTGCCTCTCTTTGGTTGCCTCTCTGTTGTGTTGTCCCCCCTATGGTGCGGCCTATCCTCTATATATAATGCCCCGAGTCCTCTTCCCTTAGCGCAATGGAGGGAAGGGATCCCACATCGGCCAAATTTAAAGGGGGACAGGAGTACATCTTTATCTTGACGAAAGGCGGTCTTTGCCTGCAAAGTTGCTGTCGATGATGCGGAGGTGGGCTCGGCGATGACATCCTTTGTGCTGAGCCCGCAGTCATGGTCTTGTTGCACCAGAATGGAAACCTTGGGGGGGGGGGGCTTTAGGAACCCACATACGTCCTTGCCTCCTTTGCACCAAAGAGGAAACTGTCCGTCTGGCACGCTCGCGCCCGCCTGTCCTTCCTTGCGTCATTCTCGACCTCACGAGGCTAAGCGCTTCATAGAGATCTCCGCCGCTCTGGAGGCTGCCTGAGGAGGCCCGTCCTTCTCTGATCTTGGTGATGTTATTCCTCGTGAGCTTAGGGCCCTCGCGAGGGTCTTGTCTTGGGTGCGGTCTCGCTAGGCCGTGCCTGGCTGACAAAGTGGACCATGCCCTGGGCCGTAGGCAGGCAGTTCTGGGTACCCCCGTTCCCAGAACGTCGACAGTAGCCCCTGGGCCCAAGGCACGCACGAGCTAGCTTCCGGGAAAAGCCGTCGAGGACGGTCCCAAGCTCCATGGGCCCATCATGCCTGCGAGCCAGGCCTGACACGTGTTGCACGCCCGAGCACCGCCGCCTCCGATCCCCGAGGGCGTCAGGAACTGCCCCAAGTCAAACCAACACGATGGCCATGCGCTACGCCAGCCATCATTACCCTTCCTTGAATGCTGCCACTTCCTTGGGCCTGCACCTCTCGGGCCACGCATATGTGACCCGACAGTGGAAGGTGAGGCGACGTGAAGCAGGGTTGCGTGCCGATCGAGCCAACCTTTCGACGCCCGAGGGGCACACATCACATGTTCTCCCACGACGCCTCACGGCCTCGGCCACACCTATAAATCCGCCCTCCCCAGGGGGCCTTGCTATCTCAAAGCACCCGTCTGCTCCCGTAGCTTCAGAGAAAACCATCTTCCTCTTCTCAGCTTCTCCCTCTTCCCATGGCGTCTCAAGGAAGCGTCGCTTCACGGGGAAGCGCGCAAGGTCGTTAGCTCCTTCGCCCTCTTCCGGAGGTAGTGGTGGGGGCCCCTCAAGGTCGACGCAGGTTCGCCGGCGCTGGGCCATGGTGGATGAGTGAGTGCTCCACTGCCTCCCCTTTCTTAGTTGTCGTGTCCGGTGCTCCGGACCTGATCCTATTCTTTTTCCAGGGCGCCTTTGGCCAAGAAAAACAAGCTCGGCGAACTCCAGGAGGAGGTGTCCGTGTTGCGGGCCCAACTGACGACCTCCTATGCCGCCTTCCAAGCCGCCCTCAGGGGCGAAGCGGAGGCCAGGGCGGAGCTGGCGTTTCTCCAGGCCCAGGTTCAGGAGGCAGCTGACGCTGAGCAGGCCACCCAGGACGAGGTGGCGCATGCCAAGATGTTGGAATCCCAACGGGCCAAGCACTATCTTGACATCGCCCAGCGCGCGGCTGGCGCGATGAGCCGATTCGTCGGGGAAGCCCCCGTGCTATGCAGCGCGCAAGGCAATGGTGGCTACCTCGACTTCTTCCACCTGGTGGTGGAGGCGCTGGAGACCAGCGTATCCCGCATGAATGCGGACAACGAGGATGACGCGCGCGACCTCCTAGAGCTTGTCTTGATGCACATATTCTCCAACTTGCACCGCCTCGCCTCGGAGCTCGACCTCTAGCGTGTTGTGGAGTGGGTGCCTAAGGGGCTCCAGAGGCCCCTCCGAGTTGAGGTGCGCCCGCATGTAGAGTCCCTGGTGTAGCGGTTCATCCAGGTGCCCGTCCCTGGCGGAGAGGGCGGCTCCGGCACCGGGGCGGCCAGGAACTCGGGCGACGACAATGAATCCTCCACCTAGGCCTTCCCTGTCTTCTTTTCCTGGTACCTGTAATGCCTTAAGAAAAACTCGGCCCCTGTGGGCATCAGTATTTTGTGTTTTACCTTTGTCTCCGTCCTTCCTTTCCTTAATTCACCGCTCGCCTGCTTGCCATTACATGAATTAGTTTCTCTACTCGGGGCCCGGTGTCGTTGCCGATGCGGCTTGGTGATGGCGGCTGGCAGGGCCCTTGTGAGGCGCTCCCTCCTGAGGGGAAATTCGCGGCTTCCACTCCCCGGGTTCATGGCCTTGCTGCTTGTTGTGCAGGGCCCCTCTCCTCGTGCTGTTTCTCCTCGCGCCTAAGCCCTCGGGGGTCTCGGTAGTCGTGCGTAGTGGCCCGCAGTACCTGCATCCTCACATTAGTGCATGAAACTGTTATCCCGCCCCGGGCTGTCATTAGATCAGGAGGCTCTTGCTTGGTTTGGTAGTGTACTTACCTTGTAGGGCGGTGTCGGTCTTGCACGTCGTGAGGTGTGGCCGGGTTGTCCAAGTAGTTTGCGATTCCGTCCGGGGCGCTTCTTCCTTGTTTGTGGAGCGTTTTGGGGCCCCATTTTGGTACTCTATGTCTGCGGGACTCAACCATGAGCAGACCTCACCCACCATTCGGGCGTTCAGATCACCTGGACAAGACCAAAGGGGGCGAGGTCTCGGCCGCCGCTGGAGCGACCAGATCACCAGGACGCGTCCAGGGGGCACGAAGCCACGAGATGGATGAGGTTTCCGGGGTGTAGTGCCCATGAAACCCCTCTTGACACTCAAGCATTGCTTTACGTTGATAGGAACCGGTCCTACACATTCCCTGACCACCATTGGGGCGTCCGGATCACCAGGACAACACCAATGGGGCGGGGGCCTCGACACCCCTGATACCGACCGGATCGCCAGGACGACATCAATGGGTGAGGGGCTATATGCCCGGTAAGGCTCCTGAGACGCGTTGCTCAGGAGCCCCCCTTGACGCTCGAGCGACCTCCATACCGTCCGGTCGGCTACTGCCATGGGAGGCAACAGAGCCTCCCGAGGCTCCATGCCGCGGTGCTGCGCTGCGGTTGGAGCCCCCGAGCGGGGGTTGACCGCCAAGAGATGCAAGTCATTGAGGTGACAGGGCCTTGCTATACTGCTCCGAGGCGCCTCGGGGAGGGCCGGAGCACACGTGCCCTTGCGAAACACCAATTCAAAGAAAGATACTCCAAGACCGGACAAAAACGAGAGGATGATGAGAGAAAAGTCCCTGCCCCTTTTTCTTTTAAAAATAGACTTCCAAAATTCTCAATCTTCATTCCCAATTCAAAAACCAAAAAGAAGCAAGCAACTGCCGCATCCGACACCTAGGATAGTCTTTGTCTTCCTCTTCCCCCAGCGCCAAGCGTAGGGCATCAACGTTGCATGGGCATAGCCATTGGCGGGCAGTGTTGTGTGCCAGCGCGGAACATGGGGCTTCCACTTGGGCGTGCGATGGAATCCGTCCGTGTCCTCGGGGGGCTCTGTTGGGGAACATTGCATGGGAAACAAAAAAATTCCTACGCACACGCAGATCTATCCATGGTGATGAGCATCTACGAGAGGGAGAGTGGATCTACATACCCTTGTAGATCGCTAAGCGGGAAGCGTTAAGAAACGCGGTTGGTGTAGTCGAACGTCTATGAGATCCAAATCGCCGTGCGTCCCGCGATCCAATCATGATCCGTCCTGCGATCCAATCACGACCCGTCCCGCGATCCGATCACAATCTGTCCCACGAACTTGATCACGATCCATCCCACGAACTTGATCACGATCCTTCCGATCTAGCGCCGAACGGACGACACCTCCGTGTTCAGCACATGTACAGCTTGATGACGATCTCCACCGTCTTGATCCAGCAAGAAGGAGTGGAGAGGAAGAAGAGTTCTACGGCACTCCGACGATGGTGGTGGAGCAATTCCGGCAGGGCTTTGCCTAAGCACTGCAGAAATCCGATCTAGAGGAGAAACTATGCACTGAAGGAACGGGTAGCACGTGGCTGAAATTCTAGTGCAAAAACCCTCAATACCACCAGTATATATAGGAGGAAGAGAGGAGAGGAGGCAGCCTTGGCTTCCCAAGCCAAGGGCTTCGGCCGAACCAAGGGTGGAGGTGGAGTCCACCTCCAATCCTAGTAGGACTAGGATTCACCCTCTTTTTTTGCCCTTTTCCACTTTTTCTCTTAGGACTCTTTTCTTCCAGCCGCATGGGCCTCTTTTGGTTGTTCCACCAGCCCACTAAGGGATGGTTTCCACTCTCCCACAGCCCATGTAGCCTCTTGGGTCGAAATACTCCTCCCGGAGGCCTCCCGGCACTCCCGGTACAATACCGATGAGCCCGAAACTTTTCCCGCGACCAAAACATGACTTCCTATATATGAATCTTTAACTCCGGACCATTCCGGAGCTCCTCGTAACGTCCGGGATCTCATCCGGGACTCCGAACAAACTTCGGTCACCACCATACATAACTCTATACTACCGAAACGTCACCAAACCTTAAGTGTGCAGACCCCGCGGGTTCGAGAACTATGTAGACATGACCGAGACACGTCTACGGTCAATAACCAATGGCGAGACCTGGATGTCCACATTGGTTCCTACATATTCTATGAAGAACTTTATCGGTTGAACCTCTATGTCAAGGATTCGATTAATCTCGTATGATGTTCCCTTTGTTCTTAGGTATGTTACTTGCCCGAGATTCGATCGTCGGTATCTCCATACCTAGTTCTACCTCATTACTGGCAAGTCTCTTTACTCATTCCATAAGACAAGATCCCGTAACTAACATTTAGTCACATTGCTTGCAAGGCTTATTGTGATGTTGTATTACCGAGTGGGCCCTGAGATACCTCTCCGTCACACGGAGTAACAAATCCCAGTATTGATCCATGCCAACTCAATAGAAACCCTCAGAGATACCTGTAGAGCACCTTTATAGTCACCCAGTTACGTTGCGACGTTTGATACACACAAGGCACTCCTCCGGTATCCGTGAGTTGCATGATCTCATGGTCATAGGAACATATACTTGACATGCAGAAAACAGTAGCAATAAACTAACACGATCATATGATACGTTTGTAGTTTGGGTCTTGTCCATCACATCATTCTCCTAATGATGTGATCCCATAATCAAATGACATCACATGTCAATGGCTAGGAAACCTTGACCATCTTTGATCAACGAGCTAGTTCACTAGAGGCATACTAGGGACAATGTGTTGTCTATTTACCCACACATGTAATGTGTTTCCAATCAATACAATTATAGCATGGATAATAAACGATTATCATGAACAAGGAAATATAATAATAAACACTTTATTTATTGCCTCTAGTACTAGAGTCAATAATCTAGTTCACATCATTATGTGATTCACATTGTAATGAATCGAACACCCATGGAGTTCTGGTGTTGATCATGTTTAGCCCTTGGAAGAGGTTTAGTCAACGGGTCTGCAACATTCAAATCCATGTGCACTTTGCAAATATTTATGTCCTTCTCCTCGATGTAATCACGGATGGAGTTGAAGCGTCGCTGAAATGTGTCTAGTCCTCTTGTGAAACCTTGGTTCCTTGGCCAGAGCAATGGCACCAGTGTTGTCACAGAACAAGTTCATTGGATTCAGTGCGCTGGGCACTACTCCAAGATCTGTCATGAACTGCTTCATCCAGAGACCTTCCTTCGCCGCCTCCGAGGCAGCGATGTACTCCGCTTCGCACGTAGAATCGGCAACCCCGCTTTGCTTGGAACTGCACCAGCTTACCGCTCCCCCGTTGAGAATAAATACGTATCCGGTTTGCGACTTAGAGTCCTCCGGATCAGTGTCAAAGCTTGCATCAACGTAACCCTTTACGACGAGCTCTTCATCACCTCCATAAACAAGAAACATTTCCTTAGTCCTTTTTAGGTACTTAATGTTATTCTTGACCGCTTGCCAGTGCTCCATTCCAGGATCACTTTGAAACCTTCCGGCCATACTTATGGCAAGGCTGACATCGGGTCTTGTGCACAGCATTGCATACATGATAGAGCCTATGGCTAAAGCATAGGGGATGACACTCATCTTTTCTCTATCTTCTGCAGTTACTGGGCATTGAGTCTTACTCAACTTCACACCTTGTAACACAGGCAAGAACCCCTTCTTGGACTGATCCATTTTGAACTTCTTCAAAACTTTATCAAGGTATGTGCTCCATGAAAGTGCTATTAAGCGTTTCGATCTATCTCCGTAGATCTTAACGCCTAATATGAAAGCAGCTTCTCCTTGGTCCTTCATTGAAAAACTCTTGTTCAAATATTCCTTCACGCTTTCCAGTCTTTCTATATTGTTTCCAATTAGCAATATGTCATCCACATATAATACTAGAAACGCTATAGAGCTCCCACTCACTTTCTTGTAAATACAAGCTTCTCCATAAACTTGTATAAACTCGAACGATTTGATCACCTTATCAAAGCGCTTATTCCAACTCCGAGATGCTTGCACCAGTCCATAAATGGATCGCTAGAGTTTGCAAACTTTGTCAGCATTCTCTGGATCGATAAAACATTCGGGTTGCATCATATACAACTCTTCCTCAAGGAAACCGTTGAGGAACGCTGTTTTGACATCCATCTGGCAAATTTCATAGTCGAAATAAGCAACTATTGCTAATATGATTCTGACAGACTTAAACATCGCTACGGGTGAGAAAGTCTCATCATAGTCAACTCCTTGAACTTGTGAAAAACCCTTTGCCACAAGTCGAGCTTTATAGATGGTGACATTACCGTCCGCGTTTGTCTTCTTCTTAAAGATCCATTTGTTCTGAATGGCCTTTCGCCCTTCAGGTAATACTTCCAAAGTCCATACTTTGTTTTCATACATGGATCCCATCTCGGATTTCATGGCCTCTAACCATTTCTCGGAATCCGGGCCCATCACTGCTCCTCCATAGCTCGTAGGTTCATTGTTGTCCAACAACATGACGTCCAAGACAAGGTTGCCATACCACTCAGGGGTAGTACGCGGCGTTGTCAACCTACGAGGTTCAATAGCAGCTTGATCCGAAGCTTCATTATCATCATCATTAACTTCCTCTTCTACCGTTGTAGGTTCCACAGAAACATCTTTCTGCGCTGCGCTACTTTCTGGTTGAAGTAAAGGTTCAATAACCTCATCAAGATCTATTTTCCTCCCACTCAATTCTTTCGAGAGAAACTCCTTCTCAAGAAATGTTCCGTTCTTAGCGACAAACACTTTGCCTTCGGATCTGAGATAGAAGGTATACCCGACCGTCTCTTTCGGGTATCCTATGAAGATGCATTTCTCCGCTTTGGTTCCAGCTTTTCAGGCTGAACCTTTTTGACATAAGCATCATATCCCCAAACTTTAAGAAACGACAACTTTGGCTTCTTGACAAACCACAGTTCATATGGCGTCGTCTCAACGGATTTTGATGGTGCCCTATTTAAAATGAATGCAACTGTCTCTAATGCATAACCCCAAAACGATAGTGGCAAATCAGCAAGAGACATCATAGAACGCACCATATCTAATAAGGTTCGATTACGATGTTCGGACACACCATTACGATGTGGTGTTCCGGGCGGTGTCAACTGTGAAACAATTCCACACTGTCTTAAGTGACTGCCAAACTCATAAATTAGATATTCACCTCCTCGATCAGATCGCAGGAACTTAATCTTCTTGTTACGATGATTCTCAACTTCACTCTGAAATTGCTTGAACTTTTCAAACGTTTCAGACTTGTGTTTCATTAAGTAAATATACCCATATCTACTTAAGTCATCAGTGAAGGTGAGAAAATAATGATATCCACCACGCACTGTAACATTCATTGGACCGCACACATCAGTATGTATGATTTCCAATAAGTCACTCGCCCGTTCCATTGTACCAGAGAACGGCGTTTTAGTCATCTTGCCCATGAGGCATGGTTCACATGTGTCAAGTGATTCAAAATCAAGTGACTCCAAAAGTCCATCAGCATGGAGCTTCCTCATGCGTTTTACACCAATATGACCTAAACGGCAGTGCCACAAGAAAGTGGTACTATCATTATCAACTCTACATCTTTTGGCATCAATGTTATGAACATGTGTGTCATCACTATCAAGATTCAATATGAATCAACCCCTAACATTGGGTGCATGACCATAAAAGATATTACTCATATAAATAGAACAACCTTTATTCTTTGATTTAAATGAGTAACCGTCTCGCAATAAACAAGATCCAAATATAATGTTCATGCTTAACGCAGACACTAAATAACAATTATTCAGGTTCATCACTAATCCCGATGGTAATCGAAGAGAGAGCGTGCCGACGGCGATCACATCAACCTTGGAACCATTTCCCACGCGCATCGTCACTTCGTCCTTTGCCAGCCTTCGTTTATTCCGTAGTTCCTGCTTTGAGTTGCAAATGGAGCAACCGAACCGGTATCAAATACCCACACACTACTACGAGAGCTAGTAAGGTACACATCGATAACATGTATATCATATATACCTTGTTTGTCGTTGTCCGCCTTCTTGTCAGCCAGGTACTTGGGGCAGTTCCGCTTCCAGTGATCAGTTCCCTTGCAATGAAAGCACTCAGTTTCTGGCTTGGGTCCATGCTTGGGCTTCTTTACAGGAGTAGCAACTGCTTTGCCATCCTTATTGGTTTTACCCTTCTTGCCCTTGCCCTTGACCTTGCCATTTTTCTTGAAACTAGTCGTTTTATTGACCATCAACACTTGATGTTCTTTCTGGATTTCAGACTCAATGACTTTTAGCATCACAAACATCTCGGCGACTGACTTGTTCATCCCGTGCATGTTATAGTTCGTCACAAAGCTCTTGTAACTAGGTGGCAGTGATTGAAGAACTCTGTCAGTGATCGCCTCTGGCGGAAGGGCAATTCCCAACTCTGCTAGACGAGTTGAATACCCAGACATTCTGAGTATATGTTCACTGATAGACCCATTCTCCTCCATCTTGCAAGCATAGAACTTATCGGAGGTTTCATACCTCTCGATCCGAGCGTTCTTCTGAAAGACAAATTTCAACTCCTGGAACATCTCATATGCTCCATGACGTTCAAACGTCTTTGAAGTCCCGGTTCTAAGCCATACAATATTGCACACTGAACTATTGAGTAATCTCCAGTACGTGCCTCCCAAACATTCTTAACATCTTCGGAGGTCATGTCTTCTGGTTGGTCACCAAGCGGTGCATCAAGGACGTATGATTTCTGGGAAGCCGTGAGGATAATCCTCAGATTACGGGCCCAGTCAACAAAGTTACTTCCATCATCTTTCAACTTAGCTTTCTCTAGGAACACATTAAAATTCAGGGGTGCTACTGCGCGAGCCATTGATCTACAACATAAATATGCAAAGTTTACTTAGACTATTGTTCAAGATAATGCGTTTAGTTAATCAAATTACTAAAGCTCCCACTCAAATTGACATCCCTCAGGTCATCTGAGTGTCACATGCTCCAAATCCACCAACTCAAGTCCGATCATCACATGAGTTGAGGTGGCTTCAATGGTGAACATCATTATGTTGATCATATCTACTATATGACTCATGCTCGACCTTTCGGTCTCTTGTGTTCCGAGGCCATGTATGTACATGCTAGGCTCGTCAAGTTTAACCCGAGTGTTCTGCGTGTGCAACACTGGCTTGCACCCGTTGTATGTGAACGTAGAATCTATCACACCCGATCATCACGTGGTGTCTCGACACGACGAACTTTCACAACGGTGCACACTCGGGGAGAACACAATTCATCTTGAAATTTAAGTGAGGGATCACCTTATAATGCTACCGTCGTACTAAGCAAAACAAGGTGCATAAAAGGATTAACATCACATGCAATTCATAAGTGACATGATATGGCCATGAACTTGTGCTTTAGATCTCCATCTTGAAAGCACCGGCATGATCTCCATCGTCATCGGCAAGACACCATGATCTCCATCATCTTGATCTCCATCAACGTGTCTCCATCGGGGTTGTCGCGCCCAACATGCTTCTACTACTATTGCTACCGTTTAGCGATAAAGCAAAGCATTACATAGCGCTTAATGATTGACACGCAGGTCATACAATAATTAAAGACAACCCTATGGCTCCTGCCGGTTGTCATACTCATCGACATGCAAGTCGTGATAATCTTTACATCACATGATCATCTCATACATCACATATATCACATCATGTAATTGGCCATATCACATCACAACATACCCTGCAAAAACAAGTTAGACGTCCTCTAATTGTTGTTGCATGTTTTACGTGGCTGCTACGGGTATCTAGCAAGAACAATTCTCATCTACGCAAAAACCACAACGGTGATACACTAGTTGCTTTTCAACCTTCTCAAGGACCGCCTTTGTCGAATCGGATCCAACTAAAGTGAGAGAAAGTGGCACCCGCAAGCCATCTATGCAACAAGTTGCAGTCGAGGGAACCGGTCTCTCGTAAGCATATGAGTAATGTTGGTCCGGGCCGCTTCATCTCACAATACTGCTGAACAAAATCCGACCAAGGGAGGAAGCAATCTAAGCATCAATGCCCACAAACCTTTTGTGTTCTACTCGAGATCTCATCTACACATAGACCTAGCTCATGATGCCACTATTGGGGAACGTTGCATGGGAAACAAAAATTTTGCTATGCACACGCAGATCTATCCATGGTGATGAGCATCTACGAGAGGGAGAGTGGATCTACATACCCTTGTAGATCGCTAAGCGGGAAGCGTTATGAAACGCGGTTGGTGTAGTCGAACATCTTCGCGATCCAAATTGTCGTGCGTCCTATGATCCAATCACGATCCGTCCCGCGATCCAATCACGGTCCGTCCCACGATCCGATCATGATCCGTCCCATGAACTTGATCACGATCCATCCCACGAACTTGATCATGATCCTTTCGATCTAGCGCCGAACGGACGACACCTCCGCGTTCAGCACACGTACAACTTGATGACGATCTCCACCGTCTTGATCCAGCAAGAAGGAGTGGAGAGGAAGAAGAGTTCTTCGGAAGCCTGACGGCACTACGGCGATGGTGGTGGAGCAATTCCGGCAGGGCTTCGCCTAAGCACTGCAGAAATCCGATCTAGAGGAGAAACTATGCACTGGAGGAACGGGTAGCACGTGGCTGAAATTCTAGTGCAAAAACCCTCAATACCACCAGTATATATAGGAGGAAGAGAGGAGAGGAGGCAGCCTTGGCTTCCCAAGCCAAGGGCTTCGGCCGAACCAAGGGTGGAGGTGGAGTCCACCTCCAATCCTAGTAGGACTAGGATTCACCCTCTTTTTTTTGTGCCTTTTTCCACTTTTTCTCTTAGGACTCTTTTCTTCCAGCCGCATGGTCCTCTTTTGGTTGTTCCACCAGCCCAGTAAGGGCTGATTTCCACTCTCTCACAGCCCATGTAGCCTCTTGGGTCGAAATACTCCTCCCGGAGGCCTCCCGGTACACTACCGGCACTCCCGGCACACTACCGATGAGCCCGGAACTTTTCCGCGACCAAAACAGGACTTCCTATATATGAATCTTTAACTCCGGACCATTCCGGAGCTCCTCGTAACGTCCGGGATCTCATCCGGGACTCCGAACAAACTTCGGTGACCACCATACATAACTCTATACTACCGAAACGTCACCAAACCTTAAGTGTGCAGACCCCGCGGGTTCGAGAACTATGTAGACATGACCGAGACACGTCTACGGTCAATAACCAATGGCGAGACCTGGATGTCCACATTGGTTCCTACATATTCTATGAAGAACTTTATCGGTTGAACCTCTATGTCAAGGATTCAATTAATCTCGTATGATGTTCCCTTTGTTCTTAGGTATGTTACTTGCCCGAGATTCGATCGTCGGTATCTCCATACCTAGTTCTACCTCATTATTGGCAAGTCTCTTTACTCATTCCATAAGACAAGATCCCGTAACTAACACTTAGTCACATTGCTTGCAAGGCTTATTGTGATGTTGTATTACCGAGTGGGCCCTGAGATACCTCTCCGTCACACGGAGTAACAAATCCCAGTATTGATCCATGCCAACTCAACAGACACCCTCGGAGATACCTGTAGAGCACCTTTATAGTCACCCAGTTATGTTGCGACGTTTGATACACACAAGGCACTCCTCCGGTATCCGTGAGTTGCATGATCTCATGGTCATAGGAACATATACTTGACATGCAGAAAACAGTAGCAATAAACTGACACGATCATATGCTACGTTTGTAGTTTGGGTCTTGTTCATCACATCATTCTCCTAATGATGTGATCCCGTAATCAAATGACATCACATGTCAATGGCTAGGAAACCTTGACCATCTTTGATCAACGAGCTAGTTCACTAGAGGCATACTAGGGACAATGTGTTGTCTATTTACCCACACATGTAATGTGTTTCCAATAAATACAATTATAGCATGGATAATAAACGATTATCATGAACAAGGAAATATAATAATAAAACTTTATTTATTGCCTCTAGGGCATATTTCCAACAGGCTCCAGGCGTATACAACCCACTCATTATTACGTGAGAGTTTCACGACCGTAGATAGTTGGGCAAGCCCCCAAGCGCATGGCCTGGTTGCTCCCAACTCCACCAAGAGCCACCCGTGCATTTCTGCTTGGTTGCGCACCTCTATGACTCAAACCTGAATGCATTGTTCCCCACATAGCCACGAGATTGCACTCCCATGGCTCAAACATGAGCACAACGCACCCGGCGCAGCCATAGAGGTGTTTTGTCGATGAAGCCGCCCCGCGAAGTGCCGGGGCACTGCCCGGACAGGGTCTTGAGGGCCTCGTGAGGCCTAGCCTCCCAAGGCTGCACCGACGCTCCAGTTGCCACGGGTGGCCCGTGCTGCTTGTGTCTTGCTGCCCCTCCTCCCAGGCCGTTACCCCTGAGGCCACAGGGTCTGGCTCGATGTTACTTGCTCGTGAGGGCGAAGGCTCACGCCGTGCCTTGCGGGCCCGGGGGAATTCTCCCCCTTTCTCCCACTCTCGTTGTCCAGACCAGGTGCTCCATCATTGGGAGCCCCCAGGCCCGGCTTGGGAAGGATGCCCATGGTACTCCCTACTCATGGGGGGTGTTGGCGCATGCGGTAGGCGCCTGATCCATCTCTCTGTCCGGAGGCATGACGTAGTTTGGTACGTAGGGCTCTACATAAGGGGCCGGTTCTCCTCCTGGGCCGTCCGATGGGGCGCCAGGGATGGCCACTTCGGGAGGTGGCGGGGTGCCGCCCTGTGTGCGCAGCCTGCAGACCCTCCCGCGGTGAGCCTCAGCCTGAAGTTGCTTACCTCTGCCACCACCGTTGGGTGGGCCGCGTGTTTGCTGACGTGGGTTGTTTCCTTGGCGATCCAATGTGCCTTCGCCATGGTTGCTTGCTTGTTTGGATGCTTGCGCCGCCTGCTCCCCGCGCAGGATAGCGCACTCCCGCCTGGTCAACCTAGGCTGTTGATGGTCCACAGGGTCACGAGGGCACATGTCAGAGCGCGCGTGGGGCACCTCATTGTTCCTTCCGTAGGCTCCATCGTCGGGGCCGGGCTGCGCCCAAAAACCAGTGAATGGAATTCGGAGGAGAAGGAGCACGACGTGCGGCAGGCCTTGCTCAGGTTCGTCCGGGGCCCGAGGGGGCATGCCGTCGGTGGGCTGGGTGACAGGCGCGACAAACGAGCCCCTGGTGCCTGACGTCTGCGGCCGCATAGAGGGGCAAGGAGCCCTGGCCCTCCACGCGACGACGACCAGCTTAGCGATGTTGTCGGCCCATGCATCGAAGCCCCCATGCGTCTGGCGGTGGCCCAACATCTCGCTTGCCATCAGCATCGCATCATGCGTATCGAGGTCTCCCACATAGGTGCAACGTGATGCCGATGCTGAGGGCGCCGCCCGTCCACCGTGTGCTTGGACAATGCGAGAGGCTACGACGGTGCCAACGACACTGGCGGCTTGATACTAACCGCCCAACATGATGTCGCTGGGGCGTGGGCCTCGGTCAGGAGTGATGGGGTTGGTGAAGACGGGTCCGCCGTGGCTGGAGGAAGCTTGTTAGGCGCAGGCCATCGGGACGTTGAAGCGCCAGAAGAGGGAGGCTTAAGGAAGACTTTGACACACCCCTACCTTGCATGCCAAATATCAAATTTCGGGCTCTGTAAAACCCCAAGAAGTTCGAACACAGGGGCGTGTGCAAAGATCCCCTGCAGCGTCGCCCAACCTAGCTCACTACTCAATGATTTGTACGACGAACTCGCATGATGATGAGGGAGCAGATGCACACGATGATTTACCCAGGTTCGAGCCGCCACAAAGTGTAATACCCGACTCCTGCTTTGGTGGATTGCGTCACGAGGAGGTTTGTGGATGAACTAGTACAATGGGACTTTGCCTCGCGAGGGGGCTCTGATGGTGTTGCCTCTCTTTGGTTGCCTCTTTGTTGTGTTATCCCCCCTACAGTGCGGCCTATCCTCTCTATATAGTGCCCCAGGTCCTGTTCCCTTAGCGCAATGGCGGGAACAGATCCCACATCGGCCAAATTTAAAGGTGACAGGAGTACATATTTATCCTGATGAAAGGCGGTCCTTTCCTGCAAAGTTGTTGTCCATTATGCAGAGGTGCGCTCGGCGATGACATCCTTCCCGCTGAGCCCGCGGTTGTGGTCTTGTTGCACCAGAATGGAAACCTTGGGGGGGGGGTGCTTTGGGAGCCCGCCTACGTCCTTGCCTCCTTTGCACCAAAGAGGAAACTGTCCATCTGGTGCGCTGGCGCCCGCCTGTCCTTCCTTATGTCATCCTCGACCTCCTGAGGCTAAGCGCTACATAGAGATCTCCGCCGCTCCGGAGGCGTCCTGAGGAGGCCCATCCTTCGCTAATCTTGGTGATGTTATTCCTCGCGAGCTTAGGGCCCTCGTGAGGGCCTCATCTTGGGTGTGGCCTCGCCAGACCGAGCCTGGCTGGCAAAGTGGACCATGCCCTGGGCTGCAGGCATGCAGTTCTAGGTAGCTGATACGTCTTCGTCGTATCTATACTTTTTGATAGTTTCATGCCAATATTATACAACTTTCATATACTCTTGGAAACTTTTTATACTATTTTGGTACTAACTTATTGATCCAGTGCCAAGTGCTAGTTCCTGTTTGTTGCATTTTTTATGTTTTGTAGAATATCCATGCTGCAATAAAAACTTACGGAGATTTTTTTGGAATATATGTGTTTTTTGGGAAAAAGAATCAACGCGAGACGATGCCCGAGAAGGTGGCAAGCGTGCTAGGTGCGGCCCACCCCCTGTCCGTGCCTGGCAGGCTTGTGGCCACAACTTAGGTCGGTTGGAGCTGTCCTTTGGCCGCAAGAAAGCTAATTTTTTGATAAAGATTCCCTCAAAATTTCAGCCCGATCGGAGAGACGGATCTCCGAATATTTAAGAAACGGTGAAAGGCTAGAATCTAGTAGCGTAGAAACATAAGGAAACACAGAGAGAGATCCAATCTCGGAGGGGCTCTCGCCCCTCTGCCGCCATGGAGGCCAAGGACTAGAGGGGAAACCCTTCTACCATCTAGGGGGAAGGTCAAGGAAGAATAAGAAGGAGGGGATCTATCTCCCCCTCTCTCCCAGTGGCATCGGTATGCCGCTGGGGCCATCATCGTGACAACGATCTACTCCAACAACTCCGTCATCTTCACCAACACCTCCATCACCTTCCCCCATCTATCTACAACGGTCCACTCTCCCGCAACCTGATGTACCCTCTGCTTGAAAATGGTGCTCTATGCTTCATATTATTATCCAATGATGTGTTGCCATCCTATGATGTCTGAGTATATTTTTTTGTCCTATGGGTTGATTGATGGTCATGATTGGTTTGAGTTGCATGTTTTATTATTGGTGCTATCCTATGGTGCTCTTTGTGTTGTGCAAGCGTGAGGGATCCTCGCTGTAGGGTGATGCAATGTGTTCATGATTCGCCTATGGTGGGTTGCTTGAGTGACAGAAGCATAAATCCGAGTAGGTGGGTTGTTGCATATGGGAGTAAAGAGGACTTGATACCTTATAATGCTATGGTTGGGTTTTACCTTAATGATCTTTAGTAGTTGCGGATGCTTACTAGAGTTCCAATCATAAGTGCATATGATCCAAGTAGATAAAGGATGTTAGCTTCTGCCTCTTCCTCATATAAAATTGCAATAATGATGACCGATCTAGTTATCGATTGCCTAGGGACAATTCCGCAACTCCTATCACCACTTTTCCACACTCGTTAAACTAACTTAGTTTTTCTTTATCTTAGCTGCCCCTAGTTTTTATTTACGTGTTCTTTATTATCTTGCAAACCTATCCCGTCACACCTACAAAGTACTTCTAGTTTCATACTTGTTCTAGGTAAAGCGAACGTTAAGCGTGCATAGAGTTGTATCGGTGGTCGATAGAACTTGAGGGAATATTTGTTCTACCTTTAGATCCTCGTTGGGTTCAACACTCTTACTTATCGAAAGAGGCTATAATAGATACCCTACACTTGTGGGTTATCAAGAACTTTTTATGGCGCCGTTGCCGGGGAGCAATAGCGTGGGGTGAATATTCTCGTGTGTGCTTGCTTGCTTTATCACTAAGTAATTTTTATTTTTCTGTTATTCACTTTTTTCTATCTTTAGATATGGGTAGTAAACGCAAAATACCAAGAAAATTAGATGAACTTGCCGCTCCAAAAGTTGAGGAACCACTAGTGTTCTGTACCACCGAAGAATATTACTTGGGTCATCTTCGATCCACTTGTGCTCGTGCTGAAAACCCAACTAGCTTAGTTGAGGGAAAATCATTAAATGATCATGCTCATTATGTGCGACACCGCATCTCTCAAAAAGGGAAACTCTTGTGGCATCAAATTAATACTTTGTGTTGCTATGCTTGGAATCTATGTGAAATTCATGATTTTACTTGTTGTTCTAAAGAAGCTAAACAACACCTTCCCTACCAATGTGTGTTTAATGATAATGAAATATTATCCTCTTATGCCAAGGAGGCCTATTGCTATAATGATGTTGAACAAACTGAAGAATTTGTTGCTTTTAAGGGTGCCTATGAAATTGCTTCTTTCATTGAAAAGTATGATTCTACTCTTTACAATTCTGAAATTTTTGCCATACTTAAATATTGCTTTGAAAACTATGCTTCTAATGCTTATATTAAACAGTTTATTGAAAGAATGACCGCTGCCTTGGAAGAGACTAATATTTTGTAGGAATCTATGAAAGAGGAAGTTGATGAAATAGTAAGCTCATCAGATGAAAAAGATGAGGAGGAGAACAAAGAACAAAAGGACGAAGAGCGGATTAGCTACCCGTGCTCACCTTCTAATGAGAGTAACTCTTCAACTCATACATTGTCTAATTTCCCTTCATGCTTACCGAAGGATGAATGCTATGTTGATTGCTATGATCCCTTGGATTCGTTTGAAATATCCCTTTTTTGATGAACTTGATGCTTGCTATTCTTGTGGCTATGATGCCAACATGAATTATGCTTATGAAGATGAACTTGATATAGTTACTTATGTTAAGCATGAAATTGTTGCCATTCACACAAACATGATAGTCTTATTATATTTTTGAATTCTCCAAACCACACTATATTGGAGAAGTTTTCACTTACTAAGGATTATATTGATGGGTTGCTATCACACCCTGTGTTTGTATCACCTTGATATATTTGGGTTTATAAAATTTAGGGCCAACTAAAACTTTTTTTGAGTGTATGTGCTTGTTTGAAATAATGTTTGCTTGATGATTGTGTTATATAGCACTCCTAGATTCTATTCCACTTCATATTCATATCCCTTGTCCCAACACTCTTGCCCAATGATCATGCCATGTGAATAGTGCCCAAAAATATTTTTATCAAATTTTGTTTTAACCAAAAATGATTTATTCAAATTTGGTTTTAAAAAACCCTGAAATGAGGTTTGCACTGCAAGTCCTCAAATTGGGTGAATTCTTCTTCCCCAAAAGTTTTACTTCAAACCTACTATATATAAGACTTTCCAAAACCACCAAATATTAATTTTAAAGATTATTATTATATTTTATTTAAAGGCCTTTTGTTCAGACCAGAAATGGTTTTTCTTAGGGAAAAATTATTTAAGTGTTTTGAAAATATTTGAGAAAATTTAGGGAAACTCAGTGGACATATATTTTCCATATATATGAGTTTCAACACAAGGGCATGTTCAAATCATGGGCAAAACCCCTCAAAACCCCTTTTGTTCAAATCAAACTTTTGGAATATTTCTATAAGAAATATTCTCAATAAAATCGAGGGAAAATTCTAGCAAGTCAACACCATCATAGGTGATGATCTTGCAAAGTTTCACCTCAATCCAAGTTGATTTGGTTCATCAAACCATCCCAAAACCCTCCCTATCCAAAGTCAAATTTGAGCAACTTTACATTGTGAAGTTTCTCCCCTTGACCTCAAACGTTGTGGGCATGCTCTAATAACCAAATAGTGATGCTACACTAAGTGGTGCATTCAAGGGTTAAAGCCTAGCATCACTAGATCTACAGAAACCTGATTCTGTTAGTTTCTAGAGTTTACCAAGTCTCCATTATCAACTTCTCTCACTTGAGCTCAAACTTGGTGAATCATCTCATTTTTACCTAACCCTTGACCCTGGTAAATATCTCAGTAAGTTGGTAGATTCTTCTTGCCCAAAACCTTATCAAACACCTTCTGGTAAAATAGTAAAGGCACTATTTCTACCCCTTCCTCTTTTACCCTTGCACCCAAATTTTTACCATAGCCTCTGGTAAGTACCTTGCACCTCCAGTAACTCTCCCTGGTCAAGACTCCTTAGATTAGTGGGGGTAAAATCCTCATTTTACCCCCTGTATAGGAGTTTTCCCTCTCTCCCACTCAACTTTTGTTCTCTCCTAAGCTTGCTAGGGCATCCAATGCTAAAATACCCTATCCTAGCCCCCTAGAGCCCCTGGACACAAGTGGCCACGCCCAAAACGCCAATGGCATGCCATGGCATGCCATTTGGGCGCTCTGGAGCGCGCTACAGTGCACTCCCGCACTGTAGCTGCCCCCATCCCGATGCTCCCTGCCGGTTGTCTCCCCCTCCTCTCTCCCTCTCCAGCGGCCTCCCCGCATGCGCGACACGGCCGCCCCTCTCGTCCAGTGCCTGGGCTTGCACGCGCGACGCCCTCGTCCCCCCTCTACTTGTCCGCACCCCTCAGAGCATCTCCTGTGGACCCCCAACGCCGCCTGCGCCCCCTCCTTGACTGTCGTGGCTCAATGGTGAGCGCTCGAGCCCTCCCACGCTTGCCACCTCCCCTGCCTCCGCCCTTGCCTATATATAGCCCCCGGATCTCCCTCTCCTCCTTTGTCTCCTCTCTTCGCACCCAGACAAGCACCCGCTCCACCCTTGCGAGCCCCGAGGGCCCCTGCACCCGGATCAGACCCAAGCTCCACAGTCAAGGACAACCGTCGATCTCATGGTATGCGGCGTCCCCGGTGCTCATTCTTCTTCCTCTGTGCCTCCCTCTCCACCCTAGAGTGATCCCTCCTCCCCTCCGCTTCATTTGCAGCTCAGGGCGGCCGGACCGTCCACTTCCCGAAGCCCTCCACTGCGGATTCACGTCGCCGGCGAACCCCGATTCTCCGGCAACCACCACCGTGCCCAAGCGAATGGCAGAACCTCCTTGAGCCTCCCTGTGCCTTCCTCATGGCGAACAGCCGCCGGAGTCACCGCCGGTGAGCCTCCCCGAGCCCCTGATCGTGACGTAGGAGATGACAGGCGGGCCCCACCTGTCATACTCACCTACCCCCCTGTGCCACCGACAGGTAGGGCCCGCCTATCGGGTTCGAACCCGTCGGCTACCGCGCGCATCATCTCAGCCAGGCTGGCTCCCCTTTGGGCCGGCTCTGCCTCGCTGCTTCTGGCCCGAGGGGCACAATGCGCTTTCCTTTTTTTTCTTTTCCTGTTTGATTCCAAAAAATTCCACAGGGCACAAATTAAATCTAATTCCAATTATTTCTCCACCTAAATTCTTATAATATTCCATAGAGTTTATAGGTTCCACTTGTAAAAACATTTAAAAAACTTTTATATACTGTTTTATTTTAGAACCCCTATTTGGCAATATCACCCCCTGTTTTAAATATTTTTGAAAATCCTTTTTATTTCAAAACCTTAAAGAAACATTTTTTACTATAGTCTCTAGTATTTATCAGTATAGGTTAGCATTTTTATTAGTAGCTTGAGTGCTCTGTTTTTGTGCAAATCTTATTTTTATCACTTTTATACGCGATGATAGATTGCGCTGTTGACGAAGAAGTTGGACCCGAAGACTTCGAAGACCCTGGAGACTTTGTTGAGCAAGGCAAGCAGCCCTTTGGCCATGTTAAGAAACTTTTCATGCATGACATATAGCACTTGTTGTATCAATGTTCGATCATGATGTGGTATTCCCCCTTCGGTGAGTTGCCTCTGATACTCTTACCATTGACACTTGCATCATGCATGACCCTACCACCTTATGAGGGTTATGCGGGTGGGTGTAGTTAGGATGCTAGTAGATGCTACGCAAATGGTTCGGGTTTGTGCATGGTGATGGAAAGAAAAGAAATGATTTCAAAGACTTTTCAAAAACCCTGTCGGGTGCCACTAATGCCCCAGGGAGATGATGAGGAGATGGGTGACCACTTGAGAAAGAAGTGGTGTTCCGGAGCAAGTTGAGGGTGTTTTCGAAAACGGATTAGATTTAAGATTTGTCGACCGTCCCAACCTTACATGCGCAACCACGATACCCCTTATGGGACGGGGCTTTGTTGATTACCTTGGTGGGTACTGGCAAGGAGCCCGCATTACTAGTGGCGGGAGTGGCGTGGTCACTCTCGATACGGGGTCGTACCGGTATGTACGATCATGCACTGTCTTCACAGGCACCAGGCACACCGTTGGTCCCCTCATGGATGGTACGATCTGGAGCGAGGCTCGTGTGATGTACATCGTGAGGGCTAGGTACCAAACGAGTGGACTCTTTGTTTAGTATCGCTAGGGGAAAGGCATTGTTCGGGTGCTTACCTCGGGTATGCTATGTACCACGAGTCGTGGATGACAGGGAAGGTCCCCGAGTCTTGTGGGTAAAGTGTGCAACCTTTGCGGAGTGTAAAACTATTCGAATAGCCGTGTCCACAGTCATGGACAGTTGGGTGCTGATGCTTAGACTATGCCCGGGTGTTTTCATGAAACTTGGTGTGAGTATGTATGTGATGGTGACAAAGAGGTCACATGAGCTAAGTATGATGACTTAGCATGGGAATTAAGCTAAGTCCGATGACTTAGTATAATGAATGAACATGAGGTGTTCTACCCTTACTTATGAAGATATCTGTAACTTGTTCATATGGATATCTGCCAATTGTTGATGCATGCTTACTAGTTACTTGATCATGTCATTTGCATTCAAAATTAGCTTTCCGCAAAATTACCTACTTAGTACTATATCATGCTTCATTGTTACCTTGTACCACAACTTGGGTTGCTTGCGAGTACATTCAAAGTACTCATTGGCTTGCCATTGGTTATTTAATTGGCAGGCATGGAAGAACAGGAGTATGTTGAAGAGTTCGTTGGTGATGAACATGCGAACTAGGACGCTTCCCAGTCAGAATGCCTGTAGGTTAAGGTAGATGGCATGGGTTCACGCTTTCGATCAGGATTTCTGCTGCTTGTTCTATTTAAGTGTTTGGCCCTTGTGGCCCTATCTATGTAAGACTAGACCCTCATGGTCTTTATTTGTGTAAGACGCTAAATGTGGATGTAAGACTCTTGTTATTCAACTTCTGTGTGTTCAGTGAGCATTGATCTCTGGGATCACTATGCACATGCATTCGGTGATCACGACTTATGAGTCGGGGTCCCCACAGAGCTGGTATCAGAGCCATCCTGATAGTAGGAAGCCCTTAGTTAGCATGGACGTTAGTCAGGATAAAACCGTTTCCAACACTGCACCTAGCACCTATACTTAGGGAATTCTGCACTATTTATCTCTTCTATTCTTCACACAACACTTTGCCGACTTTCCTCCTGTCAAACCGGTGTAGATGGCCATCGTACCCAAAGCCTTCCTGACATCCGGCTTTCCCTTACTCCTTGGGGATAGCCTGGAGAAGTGCCAGTTTCGCCAACCACCCATTTTCCTCTACCACGAGCATTGGGTCGATGTCGTCACGAAGGAGTACCACGTGGATGTGGTCGTGTAGGCAAATGACTCTCCGACCAGTTGGTTCTTTGAAGTACCATGAATGGAGACTATGATACTTGCGGTCGAGACAGCTGCACGCAAGGCACTCCTACACCTTCGAGACATCATTCCAGAGATGGCTGACGAGCCAGCTACTCGCTACCTTCCCTTCAGGAAGGACGATCTTGGTGAGAGTTGGATGCTGATTCCGACCAAGGAGGATGGCACACCACTCACGTTTCAGACCTACTTCAGCCTCTCCGCTGATAGTTTGGTTCATAACCTGATGAAGGAGTCCGTGAAGCTCCGTGAGGAACTTCACAACACCCGAGAGCTACTTCGGCAAGCCAAGACGAAGCCAGACAAGATCAAGAAGGATGGAGCCCTCGAGGGATGACCAGCTATCGCTTATCGAGGAGGAGTACCCCTAGCTAGTGATGCACCTACACGTCGTCATTGCATGAGTGCAAAGGAGTACCGTGAGCTCTTCACTGACCCGCGTGCAAAGCGTCGTCGGGATGAACCTCCTTGTTCCCCCACCCCTTCGACCGGGAATGACGCCCGTTCGGATGATGAATAGGAGGAAGACCCAGTGGAGCGTGACTACGAGACTGAGCACTCCACCACTTGAGTCCGAGAACCCCTAGGGTAGGATCAGTCATGTATCTCTCATGCAAAGTCGAGTCCGTGTAATGGTTCATATGAAACCATGTGTGCTTGTTGTTTGTTTTGTTGTTTGTGTTCCGATGCAAGTCGCGCTTTTGCCTTAGGCAACATGTAAGCGACTCCATCGTCTATCTTAATATGTATGTTGGTCTTTTGACCTTTGTTTTAACACGCTTGCACTCGACCAACCCCCTTAGGCGCGCTTTCCCATTGTTGCTTTTCCTCTCATCTATTCCAGTTGTTTGACTTGGCTGCTTCAAACAGGATGGTGACTGCTACCTGTAATAGCTCTTTCGCCAACCCTAAAGCCGACAACTCAAGCTAGCAACAGGGAGCTGGTGGGGCTGCTCACGCTAGAGGACACCAGGAGCAGCCACAAGGCGACATTCCCCCCCCACCACCTCCACCGGAGAACATGACCATAGCTCCGTTTCTCCAAGTTCTCCGAGAGGAACGCCAAGCCAACAATGCTGCTATCCAGCAGATGGCACAGGCCCTTATGAACAACCAACAACAAGGCAGGAACAACAATGGCCGCTCCACTCTGTCTGAGTTCATGAGGAATTCGTCCCCAACCTTCACCGAGACTACTGAACCCTTGGATGCTGATGACTGGCTCCGCACCATCGAGGACCTCCTTGCACTGGTCAATTAAAATGAGAACCGTGAGAAGGTGTTGTATTCCTCTCACTGCCTTGGAGGTACCACCCGAGCTTGGTGGGATGGATTCAAGGTCATGCAAGGTGAGCATGTGATCACTTGGAATGACTTCAAGGAAGCATTCCGCACCACCCACATTCCTTCTGGGATTATGGCTATCAAGAAGAGAGAATTCCGAGCGGTGAAGCAAGGAAGTGGCTCTGTCAAGGAGTAGATGCAGAAGTTCAACCTGCTGTCAAGGTATGCACCTGAAGATGTCAACACGGAGGCTGCCAAGAAGGAACGCTTCATGGAAGGACGTCAACAAACCCTGCAGTATCAGCTCGTCGTCTGCGACTGTCGCACCTTCTTTGACCTGGTGAACAAGGCCCTCATGCTGGAGGACAAGCGTCGTGCCATAGATGACACTCGCAAGCACAAGATGATTAGCAAGAGCAGCTCGAGCAACCAGAAGCCTCGCCCCTGGCAGCCAACCCTTGCCAAGCCAACCTATCAGCCATAGTAGGCTAGACCTCCTGCGCCTCGTCTGAGCTACCAGCCTCAGCAGTATGCCAACCCTAGGCCAGCTTAGAACAACAACCCCAATAACAACAACGGTGGCAGAAGCTTCAACAATAACCCTGGACAAGTCGCTTGCTTTGGATGTGGTCATCCAGGACACATCTCTAGGGTATGTCCCAACAAGAAGCCAGATGCACCGCGCCCCAATGCACCCGCTCAAGGTCAGGCCCGTGGAGCACCACCAAGGAACCCCGCTCCCCACAACCAGCCCAACAATGGCAAGGGCCGTGTGAACCACATCACCGTAGAGGAAGCCCAGGAAGACCCGAACATCATACTGGGTACGTTCCTCGTCAACTCAACCCTAGCAATATTATTGTTTGATTGTGGAGCTTCGCATTCTTTTCTCACCCAATGGTTTACACTAGAGAGTGGCATGAAGCCTACACCCCTAGGTAGTCGTATGTTGATACAAACCCCGGGAACAGTTATGAAATCTGGGGTAGGTTGTAAGGGAGTCGGGATTAACATCAACGGGGTAGACTTCCTAGTAGATCTTATCATCCTGAAGTCAGAAGGCTTGGATGTGATCCTAGGCATGGACTTGTTAACTAAGCACCAAGGCTTGTTAGACTGTGCCAAGAGGATGGTCACCATGACCAATAGCCAAGGAGTGTAAGTCAAGTATGTCCCCAACCCTGCCTCCACTTAATCCCCTCAGGCTAATTGTCTATCGGGAGTTGAGTTGGAGCAAGTGCTAGTGGTATGTGAATACCCGGATGTGTTTCCTCATGAGCTGCCCAGGATGCCTCCTGACCGCGACATTGAGTTCATCATCAAGCTTATGCCCGGATCAAGGCCCATCTATAAGAAGGCCTACAATATGGGAGCCGAAGAGTTGGCCGAGTTGAAGAAGCAATTGGCAGAGCAACTCAGAAATGGATTTATTCGCCCGAGTGCCTCTTCTTGGGGATCACCTGTTCTATTTGTGTCAAAGAGGGACGGAACTATCAGACTCTGTGTCGATTACCGTTCTCTCAATGAAGTCACAATAAAGAACAAGTACCCACTCACCAAGATTGAAGACCTGTTTGATCAGTTGAACGAAGCCAATGTGTTCTCCAAGATCGACCTCAGGTCTGGGTACTATCAGCTGAAGATCAGACCCCAAGACATTCCGAAGGCGACGTTTGTAACCCGGTATGGCCTGTATGAATACACGGTCATGTCATTTGGGTTAACTAATGCCCCTGCCTACTTCATGTACCTCATGGATAAGGTCTTCATGGAGTACTTGGACAAGTTCGTTAACATCTTCATTGATGACATACTTGTTTTCTCCAAGTCTGAAGAAGAACATGAGGAACACTCGAGATTGGTCCTAGAAAAGCTTCGAGAGCACCAACTTTATGCCAAGTATAGCAAGTGTGAATTCTGGCTGCATGAAGTTGGATTCTTGGGTCATGTGTTGACTTCAGAAGGATTATCAGTGGGTCCTGCCAAGATTGAAGCCGTGACTGAATGGCAAACCCTAACCACCGTGAAGGATGTCAGGAGCTTCCTCAGACTCGCGAGATATTATCAAAAGTTCATGGAAGGGTTCTCAAGCATTGCCCGACCCATGACCCAGCTTCTGAAGAAGGACAAGAAGTTCGAGTGGACAACTAAGTGCGAGGAAAGCTTCTAGGAGCTCAAGAAGAGATTGACCACAACCCCAGTTTTGGCCACCCTCGATATTCACAAGGAGTTTGTGATATATTGTGATGCATCAAGAACCGGGCTTGGAGGTGTTCTGATGCAAGAAGGTAGAGTGGTAGCCTATCTATATAGACAGCTACGACTTCATGAAGAGAACTACGCAACTCATGATCTTGAGTTGGCAACCGTGGTTCATGCCTTGAAGACATGGCGACATTACCTTCTAGGGAAGCGATGTGAGATATTTACAGACCACAAGAGTTTGAAGTATATCTTCACTCAAAAGGAATTGAAGATGAGGCAACAAAGATGGTTGGAGTTGATCAAGGATTACGACCTCAGTGTCCAATACCACCCCGGGAAGGCCAACATGGTAGCAGACGCCTTAAGCAGAAAGGCTTGTTCCTTGAATGCTATGATTAGGGAAAGGCTACCCGCCCTATATGAAGAACTTGAAAGCTTCGGCTTTGAACTGGTTGCACCCGGATTCCTCGCCAACCTCGAAGCAAAGCCTACCCTGATGGATGATATCAAAGAAGCTCAGAAGGGACACGAGAGCATCGAAGGCATCAAGAGGAAGATCAAGGCAAGCAAGGCCCCAGGATTCTCAGTGGATGGACAAGGAGTTGTATGGTTTGGGAGTCGCATTTGCGTACCCAACAAGGAGGAGCTCAAGAGCTTCATCTTGCAAGAAGCTCATGACACTCTATACTCCATCCATCCTGGAGGAACCAAGATGTATCAAGACCTCAAGGCAAGATTCTAGTTGCATGGCATGAAACGGGAGATAGGCACATTCGTTGCTAAGTGTGACATATGCCAGAGAGTCAAGGCTGAGCATCAGCGACCCGCTGGGCTATTGCAGCCTCTCAAAGTGCCTGAATGGAAGTGGGACAAAGTCGGGATGGATTTCATCACCGGTTTACCAAAGTCGAGTAAGGGACATGATTCCATTTGGGTCATCGTCGATCACCTGACCAAGGTAGCCCACTTCATTCCCGTCAGAACCACCTATGATGGAAGCCAGCTTGTGAGCCTCTACATCAACCACATCGTGAGTCTTCACGGAGTTCCAAAGGAGTTTGTGTCCGATCGAGGAACCCAATTCACCTCAAGATTCTGGAAGAAGTTTCAAGACGCTATGGGAACCAAGCTCTCCTTCAACACTGCTTTTCATCCCCAGACCGGTGGGCAAACAGAACGAGTAAATCAGATACTCGAAGATATGCTCCACGCTTGTGTTTTGGCGTACGGAGCCAAGTGGGAAGATAGCCTACGATTCGCCGAGTTCTCCTACAACAACAACTATCAGTCGAGTCTTCAGATGGCACCATTTGAGGTGTTATATGGACACAAGTGCCGTACTCCCCTCAATTGGTCAGAGACAGGAGAAGGATTAGTTTTTAGACCAGACATCCTCTACGAGGCAGAAGAACAAGTACAACTCGTCCAAGAACTCCTGTAGACTTCCAAGTCAAGACAGAAGAGTTGCGCCAACTCTCACTGCCGAGATCTGAGCTTCAACAACGGAGATCACGTCTATCTTCTAGTCACACCTCTTAAAGGAACCAAGCGTTTTCACGTCAAAGGGAAGCTCGCACCCAGATACATCGTCCCCTTCGATATCCGCACAAGACGAGGAGAAGTTGCCTACCATCTAGAGCTACCTCCCGAGCTGTCGGATGTGCACAACGTCTTTCACGTGTCACAACTCAGGAAGTGTGTGCAAGTTCCCAACCGCCCCGACCTCTACAAGGACATCGACCATCAAGCCATCAACCTTTAGCCAAACCATACTTATCGTCGATCGATGGCTTGATGGTCGATGTCCCTGTAGAGGTCGGGGCGGTTGGGAACTTGGAGACACTTCCGGAGTTGTGACACGTGAAAGACCTTGTGCACATCTGATAGCTCGGAAGGTAGATCTAGTTGATAGGAAACTTCTCCTTGTCTTGCAGTGACTTTGAAGGGGCTGATGTACCTGGGTGCAAGCTTTCCTTTGACATGGAAATGCTTGGTTCCTTTAAGAGGTGTGACTCAAAGATAGACATGATCTCCGTTGTCGAAGCTCACTTCTTGGTGGCGAGAGTCGGCATGGCTCTTCTGTCTTGCCTTGGCGGTCTCAAGTCACTCTCAGACGAGTTGAACTTGCTCTTCTGCCTCGCGGATGATGTCTGGTCCAAAGACTAACCCTTCTCTGGTCTCTGACCAGTTAAGGGGAGTACGACACTTGCGTCCATACAACACCTCAAATGGTGCCAACTGAAGACTCGATTGATAGCTGTTGTTGTAGGAAAACTCGGTGAACGGTAGGCAATCTTCCGACTTGGATCCATACGCCAAAACACAAGCACGGAGCATATCTTCAAGTATCTGATTTACTCGTTCTATTTGCCCACCGGTTTGGGGTGAAAAACAGTGTTGAAGGAGAGCTTAGTTCCCATAGCTTCTTGAAACTTCTTCCAGAATCTTAAGGTGAACTGGGTGCCTCGGTCCGACACAATTTCCTTTGGAACTCCGTGAAGACTTACGATGCAGTTGATGTAGAGGTTTGCGAGCTGGCTCCCATCATAGGTGGTATTGACGGGGATGAAATGGGCTACCTTGGTCAGGTGGTCGACAATGACCCAAATAGAATCATGTCCTTTGCTTGACCTTTGTAATCCCGTGATGAAATCCATCCCGACTTTGTCCCACTTCCATACAGGCACTTTGAGAGGTTGCAATAGCCCAGCGGGTTGCTGGTGCTCAGCTTTGACTCTCTGGCATATATCTAACCTGGAAACAAAGGTGCCTATCTCCCGTTTCATGCCATGCCACCAGAATCTTGCCTTGAGGTCTTGATACATCTTGGTTCCTCTAGGATGGATGGAGTATGGAGTGTCATGAGCTTCTTGCAATATCATGTTCTTGAGCTCCTCTTTTTTGGGTGCGTAGATGCGATTCCCGAACCATACAATTCCTTGTTCATCCACTAAGAATCTTGGGGCCTTGCCTGGCTTGATCTTCATCTTGATGCCTTCAATGCTCTCGTGTCCCGTCTGAGCTTCTTTGATATCATCCATCAAGGTAGGCCTTGCTTCGAGGTTGGCGAGGAATCCAGGTGCAACTAGTTCCAAGCTGAAGCTTTCAAGCTCTTCATATAGGGCGGGTAGCCTTTCCTTAATCATGGCATTCAAGGAACAAGCCTTTCTGCTTAAGGTGTCCGCTACCACGTTGGCCTTTCCGGGGTGGTATTGGACACTGAGGTCATAATCCTTGATCAATTCCAACCATCTTCGCTGCCTCATGTTCAATTCCCTATGAGTGAATATATACTTCAAACTCTTGTGGTCTGCGTATATCTCACATTGCTTCCCCAGAAGGTAATGTCGCCATGTTTTCAAGGCATGAACCACGGCTGCCAACTCAAGATCATGAGTAGCGTAGTTCTCTTCATGAGGACGTAGCTGTCTGGATAGATATGCTACAACTTTGCCTTCTTGCATCAGAGCACCTCCAAGCCTGGTTCTCGATGCATCACAATATATCACAAACTCCTTGTGAATATCGGGGGTGGCCAAAACTGGGGCTGTGGTCAATCTCTTCTTGAGCTCCTGGAAACTTTCCTCGCACTTGGCTGTCCATTCGAACTTCTTGTACTTCTTCAAAAGCTGGGTCATGGGTCAGGCAATGCTTGAGAACGCTTCCACGAACTTGTGGTAATATCATGCAAGTCCGAGGAAGCACCTGACTTCCTTCACGGTGGTTGGGGATTGCCATTCAGTCACTGCTTCAATCTTGGAAGGATCCACTGGCAATCCTTCTGCAGTCAACACATGACCCAAGAATCCAACTTCATGCAACCAGAATTCACACTTGTTGAATTTGGCATAAAGCTGGTTCTCTCGAAGCTTGTCTAGGACCAATCTCAAGTGTTGCTCATGCTCTTCTTCAGACTTGGAGACGACGAGAATGTCATCAATGAACACGACAACACACTTGTCTAGGTACTCCATGAAGACTTTATTCATGAGGTACATGAAGTAAGCAGGGGCATTGGTTAACCCAAATGACATGACCATGTATTCATACAGGCCATACCGGGTTACAAATTCGTCTTCGGAATGTCTTGGGGTCTGATCTTCAGCTGATAGTACCCTGACCCGAGGTCGATCTTGGAAAACACCTTGGCTCCGTTCAACTGATCGAACAGGTCTTCAATCTTGGGGAGTGGGTACTTGTTCTTTATTGTGACTTCATTGAGAGAATGGTAATCGACACAGAGTGTGATAGTTCCGTCCCTCTTTGACACAAATAGAACAAGTGATCCCCAAGGAGAGGCACTAGGGCGAATGAATCCTTTTCTGAGCTGCTCGGCTAGTTGCTTCTTCAATTCATCCAACTCTTCGGATCCCATCCTATAGGGCTTCTTCTAGATGGGCCTGGATTCGGGCATTAGCTCAATGATGAACTCAATGTCGCGGTCAGGAAGCATTCCGGGCAGCTCACCAGGAAATACATCCGGGTATTCACATACCACTGGCACTTGATCCAGCTCAACTCCCGATGGACAGTTAGCCTGAGGGGCTTGAGTGGAGGCAGGGTTGGGAACATACTTGACTTCCACTCCTTCCCTATTGGTCATGGTAACAATCCTCTTGGCATAGTCTAACAAGCCTTGGTGCTTGGTTAACTAGTCCATGCCTAGGATCACATACAAGCCTTGTGACTTCAGGATGATAAGGTCTACTAAGAAATCTACCCAATTGATGTTAATCTCAACTCCCTTACAACCTATCCCAAACTTCATAACTGATCCCGGGGTTTGAATCAACATGCGACTACCCAGGGGTGTAGGTTTCATGCCACTTCCTAGTGCAAAATTTTGGGTGACAAAACAATGCGAAGCTCCACAATCAAACTAAAAGTGCGTTATATCGACTAGAGGGGGGGGGGTGAATAGGCGATTTTCACAAATTCATCACTTGAGGAATTTCAACTTGAGGAATTTGAAATGTGATGAATAACTAGCAGCGGAATAAGTAATCAAGTGCATGAGGAACATAGCAACAACATAGTCATCATGATGAAATGAAACATGCACAAATTACAAGTAGCGTGATGCAAGATAAAAAGTGATGAACAAGGTAACTTCAAGAATTTGAGGTGAGGAAATTGAGAAAGTCTTCAGTCAAATTCTTCAAACAGTAACGATCAATTTCATCAACAAGTCTACGAGGAATAGAGGGGTTGAGGAAATAGAACCAGGTAGCTCGATGAAGACAATGGTTTGATGACCCAGTTCCAACTTCTCTGACAGTCATACGTCTGGTTTGGAGCGGCCTGGTATTTAAAGCAGAGGACACACAGTCCCAGGACACACAGTCCTTACCGTATTCTCCTTGAGCTAAGGTCACACAGTCCTCGCCCAACACTCATGGTAAGTCTTCAGGGTAGACTTCCAAAACCCTCACAAACTGGTCACCCGGTGATCCACAATTTACTGCTGGATGCTCTAGACCAAGGTCACTTCATGATCCCCAATTGACTGCAGGATGCACTAGACCATGTTGCCTAACCGTCTGGAGGATGCACAATCCTCAAAGGTAACAAGCATCGGTTCCACACAGGAATTTCTTCAGTGATGCTCAATCACTTGGGTTTGGTGGCTTGGTTGTGGGTTTTTTCTCACTGATGATTTTCTCTCAAAGTCCTCGGAGGATGGGTTGCTCTCAAATGACAAGTGTTAGTTCTCTCTCGGAGCAGCCAACCATCTAGTGGTTGTGGGGGGTGGCTATTTATAGCCAGGGTGCAACCTGACATGATAAGACATAAATGCCCCTAATGATATGACTGTTATGTGGATGTTATGATTGGGGATAGCTGGCGCTAAGCACATCAACGGTCGGAATTTCAAACTATGAAAGTCCTCAGGCTTATCATGTTCCTCACTTGTAGGCAATTCGCACTGGCGAAATCCTAACTCCTCAGTCAGATCATTTCCTCAGAGACCAGAAGAACTTCGTCTCTGTCACTGAAGAACTTGTCTGAACCGTAAGAGATTTCCAAAGGCTTCACTCGAAGGATTGGTCAGGTTGAGGATTTTGAGTTGAGTATCAGTTGGAAATTTTCCTTAGTATCACATCGGCCCCCTTTAACAGTACAATGTTTCCTATGACTCAAAGAAAGGAAATGAAACTACAAAAACAAAAGTCTTCATGCTTCATAGTCCTCATTCATATCTTCAAGGTCACACTGACTTCTTCATTTTCAAGATGTTCAGCAAAATCTTCACCAAAGCCTTCAGTTGAAGACATACATTTTTAGGGGTCGGTAATCTCCGGATGTATCAAACTCCTCACTGACTTATAGAGCTTGTGTACACTCACAAACACATTAGTTCCTTAACTGATAAGTCTTCAATACACCAAAATCACTAAGGGGCACTAGATGCACTAACAATCTCCCCCTTTTTGGCGATTGATGACAAATAGGTTAAGTTTTCAACGGGGATAATAATATGTAGTGTAATTAGTGAGTTTGAGGAATTTGATTGCAAGATATAGAAGAACTCCCCCTGAAGATGTGTATATTTGAGGAATTTGCTTTGGACTGCAAATGCACATAGCAGGTTAAAAACATGGAGAACTCCCCCTATATCTTGTAATTCATACACACATTTGATCATATGATATGATGAATTTGAAATGCATGATGAAAATGGTGTCTGAGGAAATTCAGCATGTGTGCATTAAGGTACTTGAGGAAATAAGCATGCGAGGAAATAGTTCAAAAGAGTCAGACCACCATCGGACTTAAGTTTACAACTCAATCAACAAAAGCTTTAGAAGAGCGAGAGTTGTAACTTAAACAAAAATAGCCCATATATAGAGACCCGCTTGAAGACTAACTCAAATCCCCCCTTTGTCATCGAAGACCAAAAGGGACGAAAAAGTGAGGTCTAACGCCCCTTGAAGAATTTAATCGTGTTGGTGAGGAAGGAGCACCAACGTTGTCAGGGTCATTTGTCAATGCAGGGCCTGCCGTAGTGTCGTTAATGTCCTCAGCTTCATCCGTCTCACGCGATGAAGAATATGAACTTGTGACCACCAGAGGAACTTGAACTTTCTTGAATTTCTTCCTTGGTTGACGAGCCCAGTCGAGATGTTCCTCATGGTCCAGCTCCCCCAGTTCTTCAGGAGTCTTGAGGTGAGATAGAATAGCCCAAGTGCGGTTGAGGGTTTCATGCGCATAGTAGTGATTCTTCTTCACAGAGTTCTGCGTCACAGTCATGTTTTGCACAATGTAACCAAGTTGACGCTTCACCCACTTGTGATTGCGATTGACCTTCTGATGAAGACTTATGAGAAGCTCATGATCAGTCATCACACGAGGGGCAGACTCTTGAGGTTTTTGAGAGGAGGCCTTTTCTTCTGAGTCCTGAGTTGCTGTGTCATCATTCGTGGAGAAGGATGCAGCTTTGCGAAACTGTCCATCCAATGGACGAGTGCCTTCATCAATGACAGCCTTGCCTTTTCCTTCCACTGAGGCAATTGTGCTATTGAGGACTTCGATCGGAGGCAGGAAGCCAAAATGATTCTGGAAGTCCGCCTTGAAGGGAACCGAAGATTTTCTCTGATGAACTTCATGATCCAAGGTGCATAAGGCTTCTATTCAAATGGGGCTAGAGCAGCATTAGCCAATGTCCTCATGAAGAAATCGTGGAAGTTGATGGGAATCCCATGAATGATGTTGAACAACATATTCTTCATGACTCCGTCCACTTCCTCTATTTCAGAGTTGTGGCCCTTCTAAGGACATAGAGTATTTGTGAGAATGCGGTAGACCGTCCTGGGCACATAGATCAAATCCTTCACAAGGAAGGTTTTCCGTTGAGGCTTTCCAGGAGCCAATGGCTTCATCAGCACATGCATCGGTTGATTTGGAAGAGCAGGTTCATCAAATAGACGACGAGCTTCTTCTGAAGGAATTGGCACTAGGACAGATTGAAGTAATTTAGATGCTTGAGCAGTGAGATGTGTTGATCCAGTCATCCAGTCCAAAACCCAGGAGTTGATGTGAGAAGCATTTCCTCTGATGTGTAGAGTGGCATAGAATTGAAGAATGAGTTCTTCATTCCAATCGCAGATATCTACGCAGAAGGGAAGAATTCTTGCATCGTGAAGAACTTGGAGCACTGGCGTGAATGATGGAAGTGTTTCCATATCAGCATGAGGAATTTGATGGTGCTCGAAGACTTTCTTCTTGTCAAACAGAACTGATGCATAGTAATTCATCCGAGTGGCAGTCCAGAATCTGCTTCGACCGGCCCTTGCTGAGTCATACAGACTGGGACCAGTGAAGAAAATGTGCTCGTTGAAGAAATTTCTTTTGAGGAATTTGGGGTGCGTTGAGCCTTTGAATGGCAATCTGGGCTTCGGCTGAAGATTTGGCTTGAAGCGGCCCTTCATTTCCTTCGACATGGGAGGAATTTCTTCAGACTGAGGAATTTGTGGAGCTGTTTCCTCAGTGGTAGGTGGAGCAACAAGATCATCAGCTGATGCAGCTGGAATATCTTTAGTGACTTTGGTGGTCAAGTCATCAGATCCTTCATGAATTTCTTCAGTTTGGGTTGGGGACTGAGGAATGTGTGACAGAGGAGTAGTCATTGGTGAATTTGGGTGAGTTGTTTCCCAATATTCATCGTTAATGACAGGAGTTGTATTTCCAATGTCTACATCCTCATCAATTTCTTCAATCCCGGCCTCTTCAGCAGTGAACTGAGGCTGGGGCGATGATACCTGAGGAGTTGAAGAATTTTCTTCAGCTTCAGTGTCTTCATCAATCTGCTCTATCGAAGCAGCAGAATGATCTTCTTCATTTTCTTCATCTGGGATGACATAGTCAACACCAAATGGAATGATCTCATAGGCGGGTGCTGAGGAGAGTGGAGTGGCATCAAATGGTTCAGTCGAGGACTTTGGCAAAGTCTTCAACTTCTTCACAGCTAAGGAATCTGAAGTTGAAGCTTTCCTTTTCAGTGCCTTCTTCTCAACAGCCTTAGTTTTCTTCACTTCTGATGCAGAAGGAAGGTTGATTGTCTTCACCTTTGATGATTTGTCTGATTCAACTAAAGGTGAGGGAGGTACATTTTCTTCAGGCACGACTGATGCAGTCATCCTTGTGGGTTCAGATTCATCAGGCGCACCAATGGAGGGTGCCCTGGCAGGTTCATCAGCGGTCTGACTTTCTTCAGCAGTGCTGGCAGTTTCCTCAGTAGGCTGAGCAGTTTCCTCAGCCTAAGGTATTTTTTGCTAGGATCGAGATGCAACTCTTGAGTTGTGGTCAGTGATGACTTTCTCAGCAATGTTGACGAAATGAACTTTGGCTCCTTGCCAATCAGCATAGTATGAACTGAATTCCTCACTGAGGCTTTGGATCTCAGACCGCACCCTCACAAGTTCCTCAAGAGACAAATTCAAAACATTCTTCTTCAAGTAATGCTCTTTCTTGTACTGATCCTTCTTGGTTTGTCTGGCCTTCTCATATTTCCATTTTTCTTTAGCTATGAAAGCTGCGAGGACATGATCAGGACCAGGAGGCAGTTTCAAGTCATCAATGGGCGTCTTGGGATCCTTGTGCCAGATGTCAATGAAGTTAAGCACTTGTTTAGGATCAAGCAGAAGAGGAATTTGAGATCCTTTTGCTTCAGCCACTCGTTGTTGCTTGTTTCTGATGATAGCTTCCAGTTCCTCATCATTAGCTTCATCTGAGGATTCTGAAGGTATTGTGAAGCCACCTTCTTGGTTTGAGGACTTGGTCAAATGCCTCGTCCAGTAGTTGCTTTCTTTTTCCTCAGAGAAGGACCGCTTGAGGAATGAGTTTGGGCTGAAGAACTTGCTGATGCCCCTAAAGCAATTGAAAATCTCCCAGTCCGTTGGCTTGAGGCAAGGTGCACAGGAGTTGAGGACTTAGCAGTAGCAGCCAAGGACTGATCAGCAACTGTACCAGCAGCTGAGGCCTTTGAGAGCTGAGGCCTTTGAGCTTGAGGAATCTGCTATGATGACTTTGAAGATGAAGAATATGGCTTCACAGCAGATTTCTTCATCATAGATTTCTTCGGAGCACTAGCAGAGGCTCCGGCAGTGGCAGCAGCAGCAAAGTCTTCATTGAATTTCTTCATGGCAGCTTCAGTAGCTCTCTATAGTTTGAGTTGACGCTTTGCCCACTCAGCGGGATAGTCTTCACCGCGAGAAACACTGGTGGGATCAACCACTTGATCATTAGCTGGAGGATCCCTAATGCAAGGGGGTTTGCGTGCGAATTTCTTCATGTACTTGGGAGTAACATAGCGATACTCCTTCCATTCCCTCACCCACCTCCATTCAATCCTCTAAATTCTGATCTTTCTTTGTTCTTTCGTCTCTTTGCCATGTATGGATTCATCTGGTGTACAGTAACCAGCATATAGATGGTCAGGAATCTCAAAGACAGTATTCTGTTCAACCTTCTTTCCACCTTTCGATGGCTTCTTCCCATCAGCCATTTTCTTCAGCTGAGGATTTTGAACTCCCGAGGACTCTGAAGAGGTGCATAGTTTTTCCTCAAGAAATGCTGCAAATGAGTTAAGTTGATGTGACAGCCCAAGTACCGTCCCTACCTTTTATGGCATGTAATCTCTTGTATGAACCTTGTGTCATGAGTTATGAAATGATATTGCACCTTGTCATGCCATGTCTTGTCTTGCATTCATGCATCATGCATCCATCATGCCATGTCTTGCTTTTGGGTAGTGACCTTGTTTGTGAGTGTGGCTTGTGTTGTGTGTGCTGTTGGTTTATTGGTGGTGCACCTCCTTCTCTTCCCCTCTCTTTTCTTTGCAACAAAACCCCCACCCAATGCCTTTGTTTTCCCATGTCTTTTTTAGCAATAGTTTTAAGTTGTTAATTATATTGTTTAAAAATGTTCAAGTGCTAGCCAAAAATGTTTTGAGCATGTGAGTGTTGGTCTTTTGTGGTTTTGAGCTTTTATGTATTGGGGTATTTAAATAACAGGGGCTGCTATTTTTAAAATTATTTAAATTACTTGTCCAAAAATTCTTCTTGATATTTTTAGTAAATAGTTTATTTTATTTTCATTACAAAAGTATTTTTTGTTCTGCACCAAAAATCCTTTATATTTTCTCTAGGTTTTTTCTTGTGTTGTTGTGTTTTGAAAAAGAATAAAACTTCTCGGTTTAATTGTTTTGTGAGAGAGCGCCTGAGTGGGCCTGGACTTCCCCGTGGCCCAGCCCGCACGAGGGAACGGTTACCTGTTCTGTTCGTCTTCGCCGTCAGGTTTAGAGAGTGAGTGCGCCTCCGCCGTCTCCTTTTCCGTCGCCCGTCGCCGTCAGCCCAAGGGTATTTAGACCCCCCTCGGCGTGCGTGCTGTTGGAAATATGCCCCAGAGGCAATAAATAAAGTGTTTATTATTGTATTTCCTTGTTCATGATAATCGTTTATTATCCATGCTATAATTGTGTTAATTGGAAACATGGATACATGTGTGGATACATAGACAAACACAATGTCCCTAGTATGCCTCTAGTGAACTAGTTCGTTGATTGAAAGATGGTTAAGGTTTCCTAGCCATGGACATGAGATGTCATTTGATAACGGGATCACATCATTAGGAGAATGATGTGATGGACAAGACCCAAACTACAAACGTAGCTTATGATCGTGTCAGTTTATTGCTACTGTTTTTTGCATGTCAAGTATATGTTCCTATGACCATGAGATCATGTAACTCACAAATATCGGAGGAGTACCTTGTGTGTATCAAACGTCACAACGTAACTGGGTGACTATAAAGGTGCTCTACAAGTATCTCCGAGGGTGTCTGTTGAGTTGGCATGGATCAAGACTGGGATTTGTTACTCCGTGTAACGGAGAGGTATCTCAGGGCCCACTCGGTAATACACCATCACAATAAGCCTTGCAAGCAATGTGACTAAGTGTTGGTCACAGGATCTTGTATTAAAGAACGAGTAAAGAGACTTGCCAGTAACGAGGTTGAACTAGGTATGGAGATACCGGCGATCGAATCTCGGACAAGTAACATACCGAAGAACAAAGGGAACATCATACGGGATTAACTGAATCCTTGACATAGAGGTTCGACCGATAAAGATCTTCGTAGAATATGTAGGAACCAATGTGGACATCCAGTTCCCGCCATTGGTTATTGACCGTAGAGGTGTCTCGGTCATGTCTATATAGTTCTCGAACCCGCAGGGTCTGCACACTTAAGGTTTGGTGACGTTTCGGTAGTATAGAGTTATGTATGGTGGTGACTGAAGTTTGTTCGGAGTCCCAGATGAAATCCTGTATGTCACGAGGAGTTCCGGAATGGTCCGGAGGTAAAGATTCATATATAGTAAGTCCTGTTTTGGTCGCCGGAAAAGTTCCGGGCTTATCGGTAGTGTACCATGAGTGCCGGTAGTGTACCGGGAGACCTCCGGGAGGGGTATTTCGACCCAAGTAGCTTCATGGGCTGTGGGAGAGTATTAACCAGCCCTTACTGGGCTGGTGGAATAGCCACAACAGGCCCATGTGGCTGGGGGAAGAGTCCCCAAGGAAAAAGGGTGGAAAAAGGCAAAAAAGGGAGAGTCCTACTCCTACTAGGAGTGGAGGAGGAGTAGGACTCCTCCCCCTTGGCTTCGGCCGACTCCAAGAGGGGCTCAGCCCTGCGCCAGCCCTCCTCCTCCTCTCCTCCTATATATACTGGTGGAATAGAAGGGTTTTGCACAAGATTTTCAGCCACGTGCTACCCATTCCTCCAGTGCATAGTTTCTCCTCTAGATCGGTTTTCTGCAGTGCTTAGGCGAAGCCCTGCTGGAATTACTCCACCACCATCGCCGGAGCGCCGTCAGGCTTCCGGAGAACTCTTCTTCCTCTCCACTCCTTGCTGGATCAAGACGGTGGAGATCGCCATCAAGCTGTACGTGTGCTGAACGCGGAGGTGCCGTCCGTTCGGTGCTAGATCGGAAGGATCGTGATCAAGTTCGTGAGACGGGTCGTGATCAAGATTCGTGGGACAGATCGTGATCAGATCGCGGGATGGATCGTGATTGGATCACGGGACGGATCATGATTGGATCGCGGGACGCACGGCGATTTGGATCGCGAAGACGTTCGACTACACCAACCGCGTTTCTTAACGCTTCCCGCTTAGCGATCTACAAGGGTATGTAGATCCACTCTCCCTCTCGTAGATGCTCATCACCATGGATAGATCTTCGTGTGCGTAGGAAATTTTTTGTTTCGCATGCAACGTTCCCCAACACGTGCCTCCTCCTCTAGGTTTCCTCTCTCCCCTCGCGCCGCCGCAGCTCCCATCTCCCTCCTCTCTTCTTCCCGCCTGCCAGGTAAGCTTCAGAGAGTTTTAGAGAGAGAGAGGCAAAGTAGTTCACCGGCGTCCGCTCGTCGTCCCCGTCGGCCTCGTCATCGATCATGGCGTCCAGGAGCTCGGGGATCCTCCCCGCGTTCAATTCCCGCTGCTAGGGGCCCCGGAGAGGCTCCGCAGTGACGGTCCCGTCTTCGTCTTCGCCGGAGACATCCGCTCCGTCGTCTTCTTCCCCTGCTTCGACTCTGGCGCGTCTCCGACCCCCCCTCCGTCATCGTCTTTGACTTTGTCAGCCCCGTGGTGAGCAGCTGGTCCTCCGTCGTGCCCCCCTCTGTCCCGATGCGTGAGGGAGCTCATCGTGACCGACGAGCCCGTGCTCGTGTCCACCGTAGCTCCGCCATAGTTGCAGGTAGTGTTGCTGTGCGTTCTCGTCGGCGTTAGAGGTAGGGATGTGACCCCCGTAGGTGCAGCTTCTCCCTGCTCCTTTTCCCCTAGCCGGTGAGGCCGTGGTTCGCTGGAATTGCCCGCGCTGCGCTCTGTCGCCGGAGGTGTTCTGTTTTCAGTTTCGTCAGTTTCGCGCTGTGTGTGTATTAGTGAGCAGATGCCCCTCTCCTGTTAACTACTGCGTCGATAGCCTAGTGGCAACCGGCTTGGGAAACGACCAAGAGGTCGAGGGTTTGAACCCAAACCCCTCCCTTTTTGTTGTTGTTTTTCTTTCCTTTTGTTTTTCTTCCTTTCTTTTGTGATGTGGTATCTATGTGTGTGTGTAGATGAAAATACCTGCATGTTTGTTTTTCTTTTCTGTTTATATGTAGTGTGTGTGTAGGTGGTGTATGTGTAGGTGTGTAGCATGTATATGTGCATGTGTATGTGAGAGTGTGTGTAGTGCATGTGTGTGTGCACTTATGCATGTGTGTAGTGAGAGTGTGTGTGAGTGTGTAGTCATATGCATATGCATATGCATATATGCCTTGTGCATATATGTGTGCATATGTGTCTGGATGAACACCCACACACACATGAGCATGTGTGTGAGTGTGAGTGGCCATGTGCACTTGTTCATGTGAGGTGGTGTGTGTGTGCCTATATGCATTATGCATATATGGGCATGTGAGTGTGTGTGTGGATGAACACCCCCTCTTGGGTGGTATGTTCATGGGAGGCTTGTGCTCATATGCCCTTAGGCATATGGAGCATGTGTGTGTATGCTTTTGTAGTGTGTGTGAGTAGAGTGTATGTGTGTGTGGGGACTAGTGGGATTCCCCCACTTGACATACCCCCCCCATTTTTGTTGTAGATATACATGTTTTGTGAATTGTTAGCTCATTTCCAATTCTAGCTAGGTTGCCAAATCTGCTTATGTCCATTTATGCTCATGTCCATTTAGAGTAAGTTTTAACTTATAAGAGTAGGTGGTAGTTTTGCTAGTTTAGTTGTGCCATGATGCTTCACATGAACATATGAGTATGACATGAGTTTTTGGGTAGAAAGAGCCAATGAATCCATTGGAGCTTTCAGATTTCACTTTTGAGCAAGTTTATAAAACTGTCATTTTCAGCTGTGATGCTACTTTGTCATTTTTGCACGATTTAATCCATGCTTGCTTTGGGGCATGTGCCAACATGGAAGTGCTAGTGTTTTATGTCTATTATGCCATGGTATTTTTGTTTAACATGATAATAACCCATATAAGTGGGAAACATGCTGCAAAGTAGCTAACTTGATGTTTCTGTTTTCACCATGCTAAATATTTCTAAGTCTGAGAATCTGCTGTTATTTTTATGCCATGAAGAGTGGTTGACATCTAGTGATATGTTGAGAATTATCTCATGCTCAGTGCTAGTATTTTGGAGATGTTGTCTACTACCATCCTGTTAATTTTCATGCCAAGAGGTGGTTTCTAACACCTTTAAATTCTGCTGTCAACATGCTACCAGATTAACTCAGATTCCAGAAAACTGTTATTTTCACTAAGTCCCAGAAAACTGTTTCATCATGCCAACTTGATAACTTCATGCTTATTGATGTGTGCCTCCTTTCCAGATTGTGTAGTTGGATAATTTGATAATAATGTGATTTAGTTTCTGTAAATACCTTGTTTGTGGCTGTAGCATTCCTGTAGCTCAAGTTGTGAGCTGTGTAAGTTGCTATGTTGCTGTTTTGTGGCAGATTGTTTGTTTTATTGTTTTGTGACTTGTGGGAGCTATACTCCATGGATTTGCTTGATCTTTGGGTCTATTGTTGTTGGTTTTTCATTACCTAACCAGTGGATACCTTGAAATGCCAAGAATTAGCCCATGGCCTTGCTGTCTTGTGTTTTGCCTTCGTTCCTTGTCGTGAGCGTATCATGAGAACCGTAGCTCTGTTTCTTACGTTCTTCATATGCATTTTCATTGTTTTCACATGATGCATTCATATTTTCCATGTTCATGCATGTCCAAATAACTTAACATAAGGTTCTGTCCAGATTCATTAATATCCAATTCTTGCATGTGAAACCTGACTAGTTAGGATTGCCATGTTAAAACTCTTCACCTAAGCATGCATCATTCTTGTTTGTGCATTGCACCATGGTTGTTTGTTTATTCTTGCTGTTTATTTTGGGTAGACGCGAGCATTGAACCTGAGTGCTAAGAGCCAGGCGAGTACAACTACGAGGATCCCGCTACTTGTTACACTGAAGAACCAACAGACAAGATGATTGTACCCGGATCATGATACTATTTTCGCTTGCTACTTACTCTCTCTTATCATTAAAATTGCGCTGTCTACCACTTGAATATCAGCCTCCTAATTGCCATGATAGCCTCTAACCCTCTACCTCCTAGCAAACCTTTGATTGGCTAAGTTACCGCTGCTCAACCCCTCTTATAGCGTTCTTAGTTGCAGGTTCAGGTTGTTCCATGTGATAACATGGATTTAGCATATCACAATATTAACTGTTATTTAATTTAATGCGCGCACACACACACACACACACACATATATATATATATCTTGGTATTGGTGGAAGGCTTGGCCTTTTGCTAGGTGTTTTGTTTTGCTGGTACCGCCATAGTTCTTGTTACCGGTGTTATGTTTTCCATATTTTGCGCTCCTAACACGCTCGGGGTTGTTATGGGGACCCCCTTGTTTATTTCGTTGAGATTAAAAATTGTCTGGCAAGACCCAACATTGGTAGTACATTTTCTTAATAACTTAATAAATTTGCATAGGGCTTTGCAACCCCGTGGATAATTAATCAACCCCCAGGCCAGTGCTCCTCATGAGTGTTGGTCCAACCCAGAGCAGCTTATTGATGCTGCCCGGGGAACTCGGTGATTGGCGTGGTAACCATCACTCATCCGTCGTGTCCTGAGAATGAGATACACGTCTCTTATCGGGTTCGTCGAACGTTGGGAGGTCTTGCTGGATTTGTTTTACCTTTATCGAGTGTCTTGCCTACGGAGTCTGAATTTCTTCGGGTTATCTCGAGGTGTTGGAATTCCTTTGGAGTTACCTATGATGATCACGAGATCCGTGGTTGAGGCTATTCCTGCGGAGTGTGGTTATTTGTGATGGACTAGTTGGAGCACCCCTGCAGGGTTAAATCTTTTCAAGAAGCCGTGCCCGCGGTTATGTGGCAACTTGGATATTAATTTAACACCCGGTTATAGTTAACTTGAAGTAAACTCTAATTAAAAAACACCAACTGTGTGAGTAACCGTGATCATCTCTGCTCGTGAACATGATCTGAGAGAGAACATGGTGGGGTTATGATTGACGTAAGTAAGTGTTCAGGATCTCATAGAGATCATACTAGATTCGATCGTTCATCGTAGGCCACTCATATTTATTTTGATATTGCGTAAGTGTAGCCACAATATATGCTTAGTGCTGCTCCAAACTAAACACATACCCCTTTCCAACCTTAAGCTTGAATAGTCTCGATACCTGGGCGCATGATTGCTGAGTCCTTGTGGCTCACAGATTACTACAACACTCCAGGTACAGGTACAGATGAGTTCATGCAGGATGATCTGACCTAGCTCCAGTGGGAATATGATGAGGAAAGAGGCATGATGTACGTGACTTATCCAGACGAGTAGGGGTCCATGGTCGTGATCTTTGGGATAGCGAGATAGTATCATTTGCATCTGTTTTATTGTTTGATTTCGTCCATAGACGGACCCTGTCTTCATCTTGATGATTTGAACTCTGTGTGGAATTGTAATTTAGTATGTGGAGAGTGTAAGCCAACCGGTATTCTCATCTCTTCTGTAATGTATGATGCAATGATTCTATACTTGCGAACGGCAAGATGCGCCTCTATCCCTTGCAAGGCCCCCGTGCCTTAAAATGGATAGGCATGCATCTTGGGCATGACAGTTGATGAGAACCTAGTGATTCATAAGCGGACATGTTTGTACCTGTGAACAGAGTATAGGTGCGAGGAATTTGAAGAGGTCATATGCGTTCTCAGAAAATTTTCAATAAAAATAGGTGTGAGGAATTTGACCATTTGTGTCTTGAGGAATTTCACTAAGTGTTATTTGTCTTAGGTTCCAGAGTTATGCAAATTTGAGGATTCACACAATTGAGGAATCTTGAAGAAAATCATAACTTAGAGAAAGTCATCAAGTGAATGAACATGTAAGGTGCTTTAGAATGAGTTTCTTGAAGAATAAACACCTTTCTAAAGATTTAGGAAAACTTGAAGATCAAATAAGGGAAGTAAAAATAAATTTTATTTACCCAGATGAAGAACACGACGAACTATGAGATGAGATTGAGGAAGTTCGTCAGTCCAGATCTTCCACGCCCTAGCTCGACACAGGGAGACAGCTACAGCGGCGGCAGGGTCAAGACTTCCATGGCCGATGCGAGTATGGCGATGGCGAGGTCGAGGCAGTGAAGCTCTTCCACACCGGCAACGATGATTTTAGCGGCGACGCTAGGTCGGAGCTTGGGAGAGAGTAGAAGTGAGGAGTAACCTAGCACAATGAAAAGGGAGGGTTTTTTATAGTGGAGGTGAAAACCAATTTGTCCGAAGATTTTGGACCAGATTGCCCCTGACCCTTGCTCTCCTTGCGACAGGTGTCACCCACTTTCTGAGTCATGGCAATAGTGGGGGATCGTGGGTTATCCAGTCATGGGAATCAGAACCGATTGAGCGGGAAACGCCGAAAATTTTGATAGTGAAATTTTTAAAGTTTCCGTTCGCAAATTCTTCAGCTGTCAAGGACACAGTGAAGAGTTTGAACGAGTTTCAAAGTAGAATGCATATGAATAATTTGTGAACAGACTGGGTTGAGTTTAGCATAGAGGGAAAAGGGTCTGATCACATTCACTTAGATGAAAATTAACTTGAAGAATTAGCAATAAGTGAATGCTGTTGAGGACATTGAAAACTCAAATATATATTTATATATATAGTCAATGAAGAACATGAGTTTCATAGTTTGAAGAATTTGGAAAGTTGAATAATTTGCAAAATGACGAAAAACTCAACTTTGAAGAATTTCAACTATGGTTGGTGGCGTGACCCACCTTATAAGAATGATGACTTCAGACACCGCGTACAATTGTCGTAGGGCTCTGAGAATCAAATTGTTCATTAATTTCTTCACACTCAGAGAGTTATTCTTCATTGATTGAAGAAAAATGTTACTTCGTGCGTTGCACATCCAAGACATCAATTTTGCATAAGTGTTAGGATGTGTGTCCTTTTTCAAAGAACATCCGAAGATTCTAAGATATTAAGCTCACATCGCAACTTGCAAAATCTCTTTTCATCCAATAGCTTTGTGAAGATATCGGCCAGTTGTTCTTCAGTGGGAATGTGGTCGATGGAGATGTTGCCCTTGAGTACATGATCTCGAAGAAAGTGATGACGAATCTGGATGTGCTTGGTCTTGGAATGCTAAACTGGGTTGTAAGCAATCTTGATGGCACTCTCATTGTCACAGTAGAGAGGCACATTCTTCAACTTGATGCCATAGTCCTTGAGGGTTTGCTTCATCCACAGTAACTGAGCGCAGTATGAACCAGCAGCAATGTACTCAGCTTCAGTAGTAGACAGTTAAACGCAGTTCTGCTTCTTCGAGGACCAACAGACTAAGGATTGTCCGAGGAAATGACATGTGCCTGAGGTTGACTTGCGATCCACACGATCTCTAGCATAGTCAGCATCAGAGTATCCGACGAGGTGAAGAGTTGAGCCCTTGGGATACCATAGTCCAAGCATTGGTGTGTGAGCTAAGTATCGAAGAATATGTTTCACAGCCTTATGGTGTGATTCCTTCGGTGTTGCTTGGAATCGGGCACACATGCAAACACTCAGCATAATATCAGGCCTAGATGCACATAGATACAATAATGAGCCAATCATGGAGCGATATACCTTCTGATCGAAATCTTTACCATTTTCTTCAGCGCAGAGGTGGCCTTTTGAAGCCATTGGAGTTTTGACGCCTTTGCAATCTTGCATGTCGAATTTCCTCAGAACATCCTTGAGGTATTTCTCTTGTGAGATGAAGATGCCGTTGTCCTGCTGACGAATTTGAAGACCTAAGAGTAATTTCAACTCTCCCATCATAGAGATTTGATATTCTTCATTCATCATATAGGCAAATGCATCACTATAACGTTTGTCAGTACAGCCAAAGATAATATCATCTACATATATTTGGCATATGAACAATTCATTGTCATAGGACTTTGTGAAAAGAGTTGGGTCGAGTGAACCGGGTTTGAAGCCTTTCTTCATGAGAAATACCTTTAGAGTGTCGTACCATGCCCGAGGGGCCTACTTGAGGCCATAGAGGGCCTTGTTGAGTCTAAATACTTTGTCAGGATGCTTAGGGTCTTCAAAACCTGGGGGTTGAGCAACATATACTTCTTCCTCAAGCTTACCATTGAGGAATGCACTTTTCACATCCATTTGATATAAGATGATATCATGATGGTTAGCATAAGCAAGCAATATGCGAATAGCTTCAAGTCTAGCAATAGGTGCAAAAGTTTCATCAAAGTCAATTCCCTTAACCTGTGTGTAGCCTTGAGCTACAAGACGAGCCTTATTCCTTACCACAAGGCCATTTTCATCTTGCTTGTTGCGGTAGATCCACTTGGTACCTATGATGTTATGCTTGCGAGGATCTGGCTGCTTGACAAGTTCCCACACATTGTTGAGCTTGAATTGATGCAATTCCTCTTGCATAGCTTGAATCCACTCAGGCTCCTTGAATGCTTCATCAACTTTGGTGGGATCTATGATAGAGACAAAGGCAAAGTTCCCACAAAAGTTAGTCAAATGTGAAGCTTTTGACCGAGTGAGAGGACCTGGTGCATTGATGTCATCGATGATTTTGTCAATCTGCACTTCATTTGCAACTCTTGGATGAGCAGGTTGATGTGGCTGAGGATTTTCTTCAGCATCATTTTCTTCAGGTGTATCAGCATGAATGTCTTCATTTGTTGGAATGACTTCCTCAGTGGGTATGATGTCTTCAAAATCCTTCAGCTTAATGGATTCCTCAGGAGACTATTCATCTAACACAGAAGGCAGGTGCTCTCTTTGCGAGCCATCAGTTTTGTCGAACCGCACATCTACAGTTTCAACAACCTTGTGGTGGTAGGTGTTGAAGACTCTATAGGTGTGCGAGTCCTTTCCGTAACCAAGCATAAAACCTTCATGTGCTTTCGGTGCAAATTTAGAACTGTGGTGAGGATCTCTAAGCCAACATTTTGCACCGAAGACTTTGAGATAACTTACATTGGGTTTCTTGCCAGTCATAAGTTCATACGAAGTCTTCTTGAAGAATTTGTGAAGATATACCCTGTTGATGATGTGGCATGCAGTACCAATTGCTTCAGGCCAGAAGCGACGAGGAGTCTTGTATTCATCAAGCATGGTGCGAGCCGTCTCAACAAGAGTCCTGTTCTTGCGCTCCACGATGCCATTTTGTTGAGGAGTATAAGGGGCAGATAACTCATGAGTAATACCAAGTTCATGAAGATATTCATCAAGATTGGTGTTCTTGAACTCAGTCCCATTATCACTCGTGATATGCTTGATCTTGACGCCGAAGTTGGTGGAGGCCCTTGAAGCAAATCGTCTGAAGACATCCTGCACTTCAGACTTGTACAGAATAATATGCACCCAAGTGTAATGAGAGTAATCATCAACAATGACAAAGCCATACAAACTTGAAGAATTTGTTAGTGTGGAGTAATGAGTGGGGCCAAAGAGATCCATGTGAAGCAATTCAAAGGGTCGAGTCGTGGTCATGATTGTCTTCGAGGGATGCTTGGATCTGGTCATCTTCCCAAACACACATGCACCATAGAGGTGGTCCTTGAGTAATTTGACACCTTCAATGCCAATGACGTGCTTTTTATTCACGAGCATGTGCAAGTTCCTCATACCAGCATGTCCAAGTCATCGATGCCACAACCAGCCTTCTGAGGACTTTGCAAGTAAGCATGTGGCAGGCTGAGGACCTGTAGAGAAATCAACAATATACAAGTCTCCTCTCCTAAAGCCTTCGAAGACTTTGGAGTTGTCAGATTCCATGATGACAACACGGCGATATTTTCCAAATACGACAATCATATCAAGATCACAAAGCATTGAGACAGACATAAGGTTGAACCCCAGGGATTTGACAAGCATCACCTTATCCATGGTTCGGTCCTTTGAGATTGCAACCTTACCTAGACCCAATACCTTTCTTTTTTCCTTTGTGTGCATAGGTGATATGCTTCAGATGAGATGGAGCAAGTGGCAAATTCATCAGAAGACTCTTGTCACTAGTCATGTGGTTTGTGCATCCACTGTCGAGGACCCACTCAGTAGCTTTTGGAGTATCATCCTGCAGATGAATTAGTACAACTTACAAACTCATATGCTTCAGAGTGAATAATATGACATCAATTTCATCAAACAAAATTTCATCACACAAGATAATAAGCAAGTAGTGTGAGGACGTGAGAAATGAGGAGTTCATTTCTACAAGGTTAGCTTGCGTCCTTTCAAGCATTTCCTCAGGTCTCCAGCAAATTCATCAGATGTTTAAGTCCATCTGGAGACCTGACCCTGCATAAGAGATTAGTTCAATTTCTTCACCACCCACATCTAAAGGGGTGGTAAAGAGTTCATTATTTTGCGAGCACCATATGAGAAGGGAGGCATTGAAGCAAGTGCGCTTCGTTTCACAGGGCGAGGGTTAGAGTATTCATATGAATAAGCAGAGAAATTCTTCGAGGACTTATGAACATAATGTTTTGAAGAACAATGCACATATTCATGACTCTTAGATTTTCCTTGCGAAAGAGAGGCATTAGCAAGAGAATGATATTTTTGTCCATTTGAGGAATTTGGTCCAAGTGAAGACTTTGGTCCATATGAGGAATTTGATGTGGGGTTCCTGTTCTTCATGAGAGGTGTCATGAGGACATTCACTTGAAGATTTTGTAGGTAGCTCTTGGGAACCCAGATTTTCTTCAAAGGTGAACCGTTCCTGCAGTTAGTTCCAACAAATCTAGCAAATACTTCACCTTTCTGATTTTTGAAGAATTTGTAGTTGGACTCAAGTGACTCATCAGAGGAATGTGAAGTTTCACAAGTAAAGCCAAATAAAATGGATGGATCTACAGGAGGTCCTTTCGTAGCAAGCCATGAGGTTTTGGGGTATTACTCAGGTGTCCAGTAGGATCCATCAGCGTTGAGTTTCCTCACAAAGGCAATACCCTCTTTCCTAGGGTTCCTGTTTAGAATCTGCTTTTTGAGGACATCGCAAAGGGTTTAATGCCCTTTGATACCTTTGTACATGCCTATCACATACAATTCCTTCAACCCTGCATTTTCGTCAGTGATACTTGTGGTATCCCCAGATGAGGAATTTGAGACCACTGGAATAGTTGAAGAATTTGCAGCAATAGAAGCATTTGAAAATTTAGGTGAAGAATTAGCAGTTTCACGTTCGATGCATTTCAAACAAGGTGAAACAAATTCTTCCTGAGCGGTACTGATCTGTTGAGCCAGTAAGGAATCGTTTTTCCTTTGGAGATCCTCATGTGACACCCTTAGTTTCTCAAGATCTTGCTTTCTTTGAAGAACTTCATAAGAGAGCTTCTCATGATCGGCTAAGAGGTCATTATGATGACTCTGAAGGTTATCATACTTTGTGTGAAGACTTTTGAGTTCATCAGACAGAGTTTGAGTCTGATCCACTTCATTGTTCAACAGATCAACACTTTTGTGTAGCATTTTCTGAAGCTTTTCAAGTGCACTTTGTTGCTTAGTGGCAAGTTTAACAAGTTTAGCATAGCTAGGTTTCACATATTCATCAGATTCACCTTCACTTGATTCAGAAGAGGAATGGTGTTTGTGTACCTTTGAGCCTTTTGCCATGAAGCAATAGGTGGGAGCATAATCATCATTGCTGACGCCAGAGTCGTTGGAGTAGTCATATTCTTCATCATTGAAGATGGACTTGCCGACGAAAGTAGTAGCGAGAGCAAGGCTAGCGACACTAGATTCAGATTCCACCTCAGATTCTTCCTCTTCTTCATATTCTTCAGATTCTTCTTCAGAATCCATTTCCTTGCCAATGAATGCTCGAGCCTTTCTGGAACCATTCTTCTTGTGCTTTGAGGACTTTGAAGATGAGCACTTTGCAGATGAGGACTTTGAAGATTTCTTCTTTTTCTTTGAGTCATCAGAACTATCATCCTTGTATTTCTTCTTCTTCTTTGAATCTTTTCCCAGAGAGGACAGTCAGAGATAAAGTGACGAGGCTTTTTGCAATGATGACAGGTTCTTTTCTTGTAGTCATCTGAGGAATCTGATTTCCTCAAACCACTTTTTGATGACTTTCCAAATCCACCTCTCCTTGAGAACTTCTAGAATTTCCCCACGAGCATTGCTAGCTCCTGACTTAGTTCTTTAGGATCACCAAGGCTGCTGTCAGAATCTTCTTCTTAGGATTAGGAAATTGCTTTTGCCTTCAGAGCACGAGATCTTCCATAGCTTGGCCCATAGAGGTCTCTCTTCTCAGCTTGTTGGAATTCATGAGTATTGAGTCTCTTAAGAATATCAGCAGGATCAAGTGACTTGTAGTCTCCATGTTCTTGGATCATCAAGGCCATAGTATTGAATGAGGAGTTAAGAGATCTTAGCAGTTTCTTCACCACTTCATGGTCAGTGATATCGGTGGCACCCAGTGCTTGAAGCTCATTCGAGATATCAGTAAGACGATCAAAAGTTTGCTGAACATTTTCATTGTCAAGTCTCTTGAAGCGGTTGAAGAGATTGCAAAGAACATCAACACGAGAGTGACGTTGAGTGGAAACACCTTCATTGACTTTGGACACCATATCCCAGATAAGCTTAGCAGACTCCAAAGCACTCACTCTGCCATACTGACCTTTGCTCAGATGGCCATAGATGATATTCTTCGCTTGAGAATCGAGTTGCTTGAATCGCTTCACATCAGCAACGTTGATCATGGGAGTAACAGAGGGAACACCATTTTCCACAACGTACCAGAGATCGTTGTCAATAGCTTCAAGGTGCATGCACATCTTGTTCTTCCAGTAGGGGTAGTCTGTCCCATCAAAGGTAGGACATCTCGCGGAAACCTTGATCATATCTGCAGTCGACATAACTAGAACTCTAGGTGTAAACCAAAATCACACAGAACAAGGGAGTACCTTGCTCTGATACCAAGTGAAAGTGCGTTATATCGACTAGAGGGAGGGGGGGTGAATAGGCAATTTTTACAAATTCATCACTTGAGGAATTTCAACTTGAGGAATTTGAAATGTGATGAATAACTAGCAGCGGAATAAGTACTCAAGTGCATGAGGAACATAGCAACAACATAGTCATCATGATGAAATGAAACATGCACAAATTACAAGTAGCGTGATACAAGATAAGCAGTGATGAACAAGGTAACTTCAAGAATTTGAGGTGAGGGAATTGAGAAAGTCTTTTGTCAAATTCTTCAAACAGTAACGATCAATTTCATCAACAAGTATACGAGGAATAGAGGGGTTGAGGAAATAGAACCAGGTAGCTCGATGAAGACAATGGTTTGATGACCCAGTTCCAACTGCTGTGATAGTCGTACGTCTGGTGTGGAGCGGCCTGGTATTTAAACCAGAGGACACATAGTCCTAGGACACGGAGTCCTTACCGTATTCTCATTGAGCTAAGGTCAGAAAGTCCTCGCCCAACACTCGTGGTAAGTCTTCAGGGTAGACTTCCAAAACCCTCACAAACTGGTCACCGGGTGATCCACAATTTACTACTGGATGCTCTAGACCAAGGTCACTTCGTGATCCCCAATTGACTCCAGGATGCACTAGACCATGACGCCTAACCGTCTGGAGGATGCACAATCCTCAAAGTTAACAAGCATTGGTTCCACATAGGAATTTATTTAGTGATGCTCAATCACTTGGGTTTGGTGGTTTGGTTGTGGGTTTTTTCTCACTGATGATTTTCTCTCAAAGTCCTCGGAGGATGGGTTGCTCTCAAATGAAAAGTGTTAGTTCTCTCTCGGAGCATCCAACCATCTAGTGGTTATGGGGGTGGTTATTTATAGCTAGGGTGCAACCTAACATGATAAGACATAAATGCCCCCAATGATATGACCGTTATGTGGATGTTATGATTGGGGACAGCTGGCGCTAAGCACAACAATGGTTAGAATTTCAAACTAGGAAAGTCCTCAGGCTTATCATGTTCCTCACTTGTAGGCAATTCGCACTGGCAAAATCCTAACTCCCGAGTTAGATCAATTTCGTCAGAGACCATAAGTACTTCGTCTCTGTCACTGAAGAACTTGACTGAACCATAAGAGATTTCCAAAGGCTTTACTCGAAGGATTGGTCAGGTTGAGGATTTTGAGTTGAGAATCAGTTGGAAATTTTCCTTAGTATTACCTCGGCCCCCTTTAATAGTACGGTGTTTCCTATGACTCAAGGAGAGGAAATGATACTATGAAAACAAAAGTCTTCACGCTTCATAGTCCTTGTTCATATCTTCAAGGTCACACCGACTTCTTCATTTTCAAAGTCTTCAGGGAATACCAAAGTCTTCAGCAAAATCTTCACCAAAGTCTTTAGTTGAAGACATACATTTTTAGGGGTCGGTAATCTCCGGATGTATCATACTCCTCATCGACTTATAGAGCCTGTGTACACTCACAAACACATTATTTCCTTAACCTATAAGTCTTCAATACACCAAAATCACTAAGGGGCACTAGATGCACTAACACAAACAGTACTGTTGCTGGGGTTGATTTGACGAGGAACGTACCCAGTATGACGTCCTGGTCTTCCTGGGCTTCCTCTGTAGTGACATGATTCACACGACCCTTGCCATTGTTGGTATGGTTGCGGGGAGCTAGGTTCCTTGGTGGTGCTCCATGGGCTTGACCTTGGTTCGGTGCATTGGGGCGCGGGGCATCTAGCTTCTTGTTGGGGCATAGCTTAGAGATGTGTCTAGACTGACCACATCCAAAACAAGTGACTTGCCCATGGTTGTTGTTGTAGTTCCTGCCACCTATGTTGTTATTGGGGTTGTTACAAGCTGGTCTAGGATTGGCATACTGGTGAGGCTGGTAGCTCGGACGAGGCGCAGGAGGTCTAGCCTGATGTGGCTGATAGGTTGGCTTGGCTGTGGCTGGCTGCCAGGAGCGAGGCTTCTAGTTGCTGGAGCTACCCTTGCTGATCATCTTGCGCTTGTGAGTGTCGTCTATGGCATGATGCTTGTCTTCGAGCATGAGGGGCTTGTTCACCAGGTCAAAGAAGGTACGACAGTCGCAGACGATGAGCTGATACTAGAGGGTCTGTTGAAGTCCTTCCATGAAGGGTTCCTTCTTGGCAGCCTCCGTGTTGACATCTTCACGTGCATACCTTGACAACAGGTTGAACTTCTGCAGGTACTCCTTGATAGAGCCACTTCCTTTCTTCAGCGCTCGGAATTCTCTCTGCTTGATAGCCATGATCCGAGAAGGAATGTGGGTGGTGCGGAATCCTTCCTTGAAGTCATTCCAAGTGATCACACACTCACCTTGCATGACCTTGAATCCATCCCACCAAGCTTGGGCGGTACCGCCGAGGCAGTGAGAGGCATAAAGCACCTTTTCACGGTCCTCATTGCAATTGACCAGTGCAAGGAGGTCCTCTATGGTGCGTATCCAGTCGTCAGCATCCAAGGACTTGGCAGTCTCGATGAAGGTTGGGGGTGAATTCCTTATGAACTCAAATAGAGTGGAGCGGCCATTGTCGTTCCTGCCTTGCTGCTGGTTGTTCACTAGGGCCCGAGCCATCTACTGAATAGCAGCATTGTTGGCTTGGCGTTCCTCCCGGAGAACTTGGAGAAACTGAGCTATGGTCATGTTCTCCGGTAGAGGTGGTGGCAGGGAATGTCGCCTTGTGGCTGCTCCTGGTGTCCTCCAGCGTGAGCAGTCCCACCAACTCCCTGTTGCTGGCTTGAGGCTTCAGGGTTGGTGAAGGAGCTGTTGCGGGTAGCAGTCACCATCTCGTTTGGAGCAGCCATGTCAAAAAACTGGGATAGACGAGAGGAAAAGCAAAAATGGAAAAGCGTGCCTATGGGGGTTAGTCGAGTCCAAGTGTGTGGAAACAAAGGTCGAAGGACCAACACATACACTAAGATAAGATAGACGATGGAGTCGCTTACATGTTGCCTAAGGCAAAAGTGCGACTTGCATCGGAACACAAACATCAAAACAGTCAACAAGCACACATGGCTTCATATGAACCATTACACGGACTCGAGTTCGCATGAGGGGTACATGATTGATCCTACCCTAGGGGGTTCTCGGACTCAGGTGGTGGACTGCTCGGTCTCATAGTCACGCTCCTCTGGGTCTTCCTCCTATTCATCATCTGAACGGGCATCATTCCCGGTCGAAGGGGTCGGGGAACGAGGAGGTCCATCCCGATGACGCTTCGTCGGAGGGTCGGTGAAGAGCTCACGGTACTCCTTCGCACTCATGCGATGACGACGTTTAGGTGCATCTCTAGCTAGGGGTACTCCTCCTCTATAAGTGACAGCTGGTCGTCCCTCAGGGGCTCCATCCTTCTTGCTCCTGTCTGGCTTCGTCTTGGATTGTTGAAGTAGCTCTCGGGTGCGGTGAAGTTCCTCACGGAGCTTCTCGGACTCCTCAATCAGGTTGTGCACCAGACTATCGGCGGAGAGGCTGAAGTAGGTCTGGAAACTGAGTGGTGTGCCATCCTCCTTAGACGGAACCAACGTCCAACTCTCGCCAAGATCATCCTTCTTGAAGGGAAAGTAACGAGTACCGGCTCGTCAGCCCTCTCTGGAATTATATCCTGAAGGTGTAGGAGTGCCTTGCGTGTAGCTGACTCGACTACGAGTACCATGGTCTCCATCTGTGGTCCTTCAAAGAACCAACTGGTTGGGGAATCGTTTGCCTTCACGACCACATCCACGTGGTACTCCTTCGTGACGACATCGACCCAATGCTCGTGGTAGAGGAAAACATGTGGTTGTCAAAACTAGCACTTCTCCAGGCTATCCCCAATGAGTAAGGGAAAGCCGGATGTCGGGAAGGCTTCGGGTACGACGACCATCTATAAAGGTTTGAAGGGAGGAGAGTCAGTAGAGTGTTGTGGTGAAGAATAGAAGAGGTAAATAGTACAGAATTCCTAAGTATAGGTGCTAGGTGTATTTTTGAAAGCGGTTTTATCCTAACTAACGTCCATGCTAACAAAGGGATTCATATAGTAAGGAAGGCTCTGATACCAACTCTGTGGGGACCCCGACTCATAAGACGTGATCACCGAATGCACATGTACAATGATCCCAGAGATCAGTGCTCACTAAACACACAGAAGCTGAATAACAAGAGTCTTACATCCATATTTAGCGTCTTACACAAATAAAGACCATGAAGATCTAGTCTTACATAGATAGGGCCACAAGGACCAAATACTTAAACAGAACAAACATCGGAAATCTTGGTCGAAAGGGTGAACCCATTGCCATCTGCCTTAACCTACAGGCATTCTGACTGGGAAGCGTCGTAGTTCACATGTTCATCACCAACAAACTCTTCACTATACTCCTATTCTTCCATGCCTGACCAATTAAATAACCAGTGGCAAGCCAATGAGTACTTTGAATGTACTCGCAAGCAACCCTTGTTGTGGAACAAGGTATAACAATGCATGATATAGCACTAATAGGTATTTTGCAGAAAGCTAATTTTCAATGCAATGACATGATCAAGTAACTAGATAAGCATGCATTATCAGTTGGTAGATATCCATATGAACAAGTTATAGATATCTTCATGATCAGGGGGTTGAACATCTCATGCTCAATCATCCCGTCAGGTCATCTGACTTATCTCAAGTGTCATCTCTGTGTCATCCATACACACACATATCAAGTTTGCGAAAACATCTGGACATAGTCTAAGCAACACCACCCAACTGTCCTTGACCATGGACACGGATATTCGAATAGTTTTACACTCTGCAGAGGTTGCACACTTATACCCAAGACTCGGGGAACTTCCGTGTCATCCACGACTCGCAATATTTGACATTCCCGAGGTAAGCACCCGAACATTGCCTTTCCCCTAGGGATACTAAACAAAGAGTCCACTTGTTGGTGCCATCCCTCATGATATAGATCACACATATCATCCATGAGGGCACGCAACGGTGTGCCTGGTGCCTATGAAGACAGCGCATGATCATCCATACCGGCACGACCCCGTATCGAGAGTGACCACGCCACTCCCACCACTAGTCATGTGGGCTCCTTACCAGTACCTACCAAGGTAATCAACAATGCCTCGTCCCATAAGGGGTATCGTGGTTGCACATGTAAGGTTGGAAAACACCCTCAACTTGCTCCGGCACACCACTTCTTTCTCAAGTGGTCACCCAGCTCGTCATCATCTCCCTCAGGCATTAGTGGCACCCGATGAGGTTTTCAAAAAGTCTTTGAAATCACCTCTTTATTTCCATCACCATGCATAATCCCGAACCCACTTGCTTAGCATCTACTAGCATCCTATCTACACCCACCCGCATAACCCTCATAAGGTGGTAGGGTCATGCACAATGCAAGTGTCACCGGCAAAAGTATTGAAAGCAACCCACCGAAGTGGTCACTACTCCATATGATCAAATATAACGAAAGTAAAGTGGTATATGCCATGCAAATAAAAATGGGTTCTTAACATGGTCAAAGGGCTGTTTGCCTGGCTCAACAAAGTCTTCGGGGTCTTCAAAGTCTTCGGGTCCAACTCCCTCGTCAACAGCGCAATCTATCGTCGCGATAAATAGCGATAAAAATAAGCATCACACAAAAACAGAGCACACAAATCTACTATTAAAATGCTACCCTATTCTGATAAATACTAAAAACTATAATAAAAATATTTGTCTAAGGTTCTGTTGTGATTTTTTTGAAAACTAATAAACAGAGGCAAAAAGAAGCCAAAACTAGTTTTTAAAATAAAATAGTGTATAAAAAGTTTACAACATTTTTCACAAATGGCACTATTAAATTCTATAGAATATTCTAGGATTTTAGGTGGAAAAATAATTGTCATAGGATTTATTTTTTGGTCTGTGGGATTTTTGGAAAACAGAGAGGAAAAGGAAAAAGAAAATGGCACTGTGCCCTAGGCTAGAGCCAGCCAGCTGCTGGGCTGGCCCAGTGGCCAACCAGGCCAGGCGCGTTGGCGCCCCCGCGCGCGTTAGGATTCAGACCTAACGGGCGGGGCCCAGTGGCCAGGGAGAGAGAGAGCATGAGAGGGGTGAGGTGAGAGGACGACAGGTGGGCCCCCCTGTCGGATCCTTCTCCCACCTCGAGACAGAGAGGTGAGGCCCTCACCAGTGGCGGTGTGGGGCACAGCAACGACGGGCGAGCATGGGGTTGGGCTAGGGGTCGAGCCGTCGATCCCCTGGAGGTCGAAGGAGCGTCGGAGGTGGCCGGAGTCGCCGGCGGCGAGCACCCGTGGCAGAGGGGCTTCGGGTGGAGGACGCGCCGGTCACCCTGTGCATCAAACGGAGGGGAAGAAGGAGGGGAGCCGGTCAGGGCATTGAGGGGAACCCAATGGGACAGAAATGGGGGCCGGAGAGGGGATGTACCCAGAGATCGACAGTGGTGTCATCGTGGCGGATCTTCGGTTGATCTCTCACGGGCCTCGAGGGGGACAAGCTGGTGGTGCAAGGCTGGTTTGGTGGAGAATGGGGGTCAGTAGAGGGGAGGAGAGGTCTCGGGGGTGGCTTAAATAGCCAGCCCCCGGTCCACCGTGAGCGTGTGCGCTGGCGACGATGCAGGTGAGGCTACAGGCCATGGGGCTTGCGGGGATCGGTCAAGGGTGCTCCTAGGTGTTGCCTAGGACCGGTGGAAGGGAGAGAGGGAGTGGAGGAGGACCCTAGAGCCCGCGTGTGTGAGCTCAACCATTGGCCGACTCGGGCGGCGTCGGGCATGCGCGACCAGGGGGTGAGAGAGAGAGAGCCAGGGAGGAGGGGGCCGACACCTTGGAGGCTTGCAGACGTCGAGGGCATCTCGGGGGAAAGCTTCCCCCATCCCAAGGCTGTCGAGGGCCCTAGGGATGCTCCTGCTACAGTGTGGGCATGCACTATAGCATGCTCGAGAGCATGCCATTGGCATGCCATGTCATGCTTGTGTGCTCTGGACGTGCCCCTGCATGTCTACTAGCTCCTGGACGATCTGAAGATGCTCTAGGAGCTAGGGGGAGCTAGGGAGAAAAGAAATGGAGTTGGGGAAGAGGGTAGAAATGCTCCTGCCATGGTGAAACAGAGGGTAAAATGGGGGTTTTACCCCACCCTTTATTGAGTTGAGGCCTCATAAGTTTTACTGGAAGTAGCTGGTAAGGCTGAGAGGTTGTGGTAAAAATTTGAGAGCAAGGAAAAGAGTAGAAGTGGTGAAAAAAGTAGTTTTTAGAAATGGCCAGAAAGTGTTTGATGGAGATTAGGGCAATCAAAAGGACTTTGCTTGCCATAGGAATTGACAGAGTCAAATGGTGGTTAGAAATCGGCCTGGTCACCAAGTTTGAGCTTGATTGATGAAAGTTCACATTGTAACTTTGTGGAACCCTAGAAATCAACAGAATCTGGTTTCTGTAGATCTAGTCATGTTAAGATAATACCCTTGATGCACCACTCAGTGTAGCACCATTATTAGGTGATTAAAACATGTCCACAAAGTTTGGGGTCAAGGGAAGAAACTTCACAATGAAAAGTTGTTCAAATATGAATCTGGACATGGAGGGGTTTGGAGTAGTTTGATGAATCAAATCAACTTGGATTGAGATGAAACTTTGCAAGATCATCACCTATGATAGTGTTGACTTGCTGGAATTTTCTTGGAATTTATTGAGAATATTCTTACAGAAATATTCCAAAAGCTTGATTTGGACAGAAAGGGTTTTGAGGGGGTTTGCCCATTATTTTGAACATGACCATGTGTTGAAACTCATATATATGTAAAATATATGTCCACTGAGTTTCCCTAAATTTTCTCAAATTTTTGAAAGCATTTAAATAATTTTTCCCTATGAAAGACCATTTCTAGCCTTAAGAAAAAGCCTTTAAATAAAATATTAGAATAATCTTTAAAATTAATATTTGGTGGTTTTGGAAAGTAATATATATATAGTAGGTTTTAAGTAAAGCCTTTGGGGAAAATGATCCACCCAATTTGAGGAATTGCAGTGCAAACCTCAACTCAGGGATTGTTGAAAACCTAATTTGAATAAATCCTTGTTGGTCAAAATAATATTGGATAAAAATAGTATTGAGCACTATTCACATGGCATGATCATTGGGGAATAGGTTTGGGTCAAGGAATATGAAAATGGAGAGGGATAGAATCTAAGAGTGCCATACACCACGACCAAACAAGCAAACAAGAAACAATTCAAACATGCCCAAGCACTAAAAAAGTTTTAATTGGTTCCAAATTTTATAAATCCAAGCATAACAAGGTGATACAAACACATGGTGTGACATTGTACATGTAAGGTTGGGACAGTCGACAAATCTTAAATCTAATCCGTTTTCGAAAACACACACACTCAACTTGCCTCGGTACACCATTTCTTTATCAAGTAGTTACCTATCTCAACATCACCCCCTCGGGCATTAGTGGCACCAAACGTTTTTTTTTGAAAAGTATTTGAAATCATTTATTTTCCGACACCATGCATTTTCCCATCCCACTTGCGTAGCATCTACTTAGCATCCTAAGTACTTCCCACCCGTACAACTATCCTAAGGAGGTAGGCTCATGCTCAGTGCAAGTATCAACAAGAAAGTAATGGACCATGATGGTCACTGATTCATCATGATTCGATGCAAGGGAACAAGTGCTATATGACATACAATAAAATGGTTTCTTAGACATGGTCAAAGGGCTGCTTGCCTGGCTCAGCAAAGTCTTCGAGGTCTTCACACGCTTCTCGTCCAACTCCGAGCACTCCGTCTATTTCGTCAACTACCGTTGGAAACAACCATAATAGGGAACACAACAAGCAAAGAAATAAAAGTGCTCTATAAATAGGAGTTTGATTTTTCTAGGACATCTTTGGCCATAAGAAAAGTACCTAAAATGGCTGTACTGGAGTTGGATCAATGAGGCTCTTTGAGTGGTGGAAATAGGGGAATTGGTGATCCTATAAGAAGTCTTCAGAAAATATTTTTATAAAAATGGGTGAATGCACCAAAGAAATAGGGCTTGATTTCATAAGATTTTGGAAAGTGGTTTCACTAGATTTGGAGTTGGGATGAATTTCCTAGGGGTTTTCTAATATGGAATAAATGGAAATGGGGCTATTCATTAGATCCAGCAGAAACATGGTATGGGATTTTTTTAACCATGGTAGATAAATAGTTCATGGTCTTATAGTCATCTAGTAATTTGAATCACTCCATTTGGAGTTAATTTGGATGCTCTAGGGATTTTTCAAAGTGGGGTTTTGATAGTTGAAATTTGACTTTAAATTTGAACACATATGTAGGGATCGAAAGTAGGTCTAGAGGGGGGGGGGTGATTAGACTACTTGACCAAATAAAAACCTAACCTTTTCTCAAGTTAATTGGTTGGTAGATTTTAGCAATTCTAGTATATCAAGTACACCCTACACATGCATGTCTATGAGTATTGCAGCGGAAAGTAAAGAGAAGCATATATAAGAGGATAAGGGTTGGAATCTCAAACAGAATAGTAGACATGAAGATATTTCCCGTGGTTCCGATAGGTGGCGCTATCGTACATCCACGTTTATGGAGACTTCAACCAAGAGAGGGTAACGGTCGCGAGAGTCCACAGAAGGCTCCGCCCACGAAGGGTTCCACAAAGAAGAAAACTTATCTATAGCATGATGGCCTACGTACATGGAGGACTAGCCTAACTCGGGGTAGATCTTCACGAAGTAGGCGATCTCCTTGCCCTTACAAATTTCTAGGTTCAACTCCACAACATGAAGTAGGAGGCTCCCAAGTGACACCTAACCAATCTAGGAGGCACCACCCTCAAAAGGTAATAGGTTCGATAGTAACAATGAACTCCTTGCTCTTGTGATTCAAATGATAGTCTCCTCAAAATCACTCTCTCACAGATATGTCTTGGTTAGAAGAGATTGAATGGATGTAAATCAACTTGGGGAGGCTAGAAACCAAGATCCGTATGGTTGGAGTGGAAGATCTTGACCTCAACACAAGGGTAGGTGGTTCTCTGTGAGAAAGTTGGATATGGGAAGCGTGGGTCTATTCTGAGTGCTTCTCATATGAGTGGGATGTTGTGGAGGAGTATATATAGGCATCTCCAATACTCCAACTGCTACAACATTATTTCCCAACTCGATGAAACCAAAGTGAAAACTCGGTTGTACCGACTAGCGCAAAATGTGTCAGCTTTGGCGTTTCAGTGAGACCGGTATATAATTCTCGGTGGTACAGATATGGGTGACCTAAGTTAGTTACACAACTTGGTGTGACTGATTCACAAAACTCGAAAAATCCGATTTTTGTAAAACAGGCAACATGAAGTTAGTCACTGAAACTCGGTTGCACCAAAATGAATGTCGGTAGTACCGAGAAGTGGATTTTGGCTAGGGTTTCTGTCTAGGGTTTTGACTCGGTGTAGCCGATATGGAATTGTTGGTGGTACCAATTTTGAGTAGTAGGTTCTAGGACAGAATATTTTTGGGAGAGCTTGTGGGTGTTTTTGGTGACTAAGACTTGATCATTTAGATCAATTCATTCACCATTAATACCTCATCCCCTGTCGGTGCACTAGGACATGGGTACCCAGTGCCCCTGACTTATGCACAGGCAGTAGCAACTGAACCCTTCAAACACCGATACAAACCCGACAAATACTCAAGATAGACTCCAACAAGCTCGACATGACAACCCAAACTTGTACTACTGGGCGCCAAGCACACCCCCGGCGCTTTCCGGGAACCTGGACGTGTGCCCCTTCTTGAAGACCCGGCAAGCCATCCCCCGGCAGGCACGAGCCAATCTATCACCGTTCCAACTCATCGCAAGGCCAGTCACTTGGCGATGCGGTGTCGAGCCCCCAAGTGGCTAAGTGGCTCTTGCTAAGCACGTGGCGACACACGGGAAAACAAATTATGCCTCCTTAACACCCGTCCGTAGAGTGTCATGCTGAGATGCACTAGTTAGCTAAAGCGGCGGTATAAGCTTGCCAGGGATGCGCCCCGCACTCCACCTAGACTATCAAGGATGGTATTTTGTCTTTAATGCCAGAGGTAGGTATGATAAGCTCTGCTAGCTATCTAATCGTTAGACAATGTCTGGTTTGCCACTATGGTTGCCCCTTGTGCTATAAATGGAGGCCCAAGGCAACCTAGCTCAGGATTTAGATTTTTGAACACTTGTACATGTGTAGTAACTCCACTGAAGGCAACCCTTGCTGGGCTGGAGTGCTGCACACTCTTCGTGTTCCTGTGATCAATCCACCCACAAAGCAGGAGTAGGATTTTACGCTTCATAGCGGCCCGAACATGGGTAAATCGCCGTGCCGTCTCACTGTCTCTGCTCTTTGTGCTTATTTCCACGCCCCCGCCGAAACACAAAGGGGCTGATGGCCCCATAGTTGATCATGTGCATCTAGCCCCAACATATTTGGCACGCCAGGTAGGGGACGCTGCATTGGTGCGAAGCTGAGATTGTGATTGACACGTCGATCTTCATCATCATCTTCTCCAACAATGTGTAATAGCCCAAGTGCATCCCTTGCCCTATTTGTAATATTAGTCATGTGTGAACCTTCATGCTTGTGTCCTTGAGATTTGAGTAATATATTTTGCTTCATGAGATTCCTCATTTTGCATCATGGCATCATATTCATCATGTCATAAGTGCATCATGCTTGCTTGTTATGCTTGTGCTTGTTGTGAGTGTGTGTTTTGTGGTGTGGTGTGGTGAGAGCTACTTGTGATGTCTTGGTTAAAAGACTGCTCCACAATTCCTATAGAAACTATGACCAACTCTCTCTCTCTTTTCAAATTATTGCAACATGTGGAATTTTGCTTGCTAAATAAATCCTTCATAAATGTTGCACTTCTTCAATATATTATGTTATGAATTTTAAAAATCTCTTGTCCTTGCTTGGAAATTATTCCTCTCTTTTCCATGCAAAATAGATTCATATAGTAATATTAAGTGAATTAACTATTTGCTTTAAAAATGTCTAGACCATTTTTTATAAAATAGTGCTTATTTTTATGAGTGTTGAGGTGTTTTCTTTTGTCTCATAATCCCTTTCTAAATCCTGGCATTTAGTTGCTACTTCTGTATTTTAATTATAAGGAAATAGCCTTTTTCTTCGGTGAGAGAGAGAGGATAGTGCCACTTGGCCTCTCCTGGCCCAACTAGCTCAGCCACAGCCCAGCTTGCTCCCTCCCCCGCTCGGGTCATTGTTCTCCTGCACGGCAACGCATCCAGCAACGCCACGTCACCTCCCGATCGATTTGACGACCGTCCGATGCTCTAGGCTTCTATATATCACGTCTCCGGTGCCCTAGGAACCTCCCTTGACCCATTATGTTCCTCTCCTCCCCTCTCCGCCGCCGGTAAATCTCTCCCACGTCGCGTCAACGTCGTGCCCGCCATGCTCCAGCCGAGCATGAGCTCGAGCTCGGGGTAGCTCCTCTGCTTCGTCTCCGACCTCCCTGGCGCCATGGATCGATGTTCTAGAGTCCCTGCAGTCTGCTACATCTACGCACGCAACACCAACAACCCAGGAGCTCCCTCACCATCGTCATCCTCTTCTTCCCTTTCGAATCAGGACACCGCCGGATTTCTATCGGCCATTGAATCACCTCCATCGCTCCTACGGCTCTACCTTCTTGTCCTAGGTGAGCTAGGTACCGCCCTCTCCTTCTCTAATTTGTCTTGGAGCTATTCGATCTGCATAGGCGATGCTCGAATCATGCCATTCTCGCGCCCTCCATGCTCTGGTCATAAGTGCAGTGTACGCGTACCATTTTTTTGCGCTCTTGTTCTTGCACACATGCCGCCGCACCCCAAGCTAGAGCACCCACGAGTGCCCCCAAGACCCCAGGCAAGCCACATTTTGCCTCCGACGATCTCCTTCACAAGCACAAGTGTCATGGGAACGAGCCTGATAGTAGATGGTGGGGATACGAAAGGAGAGGGCAGAGTCCTAGCTACGGCGAGGATGTACACACAGATGTATGAGTTTAGGCCCCTCTCATGGAGGTAACAGCCCTACGTGTCAGTGCTCGGGAGCTTATGTCATGTGGAATATAGAGATTACAATGGTTGCGAACCCCTGTGCAGGAGGGGAGGGGTGGCTTATATAGAGTTCGCTGCCCCTCATAATTACCCAGCATCTAAGGGTCCGATCGTGGGGTTAAAGTCTGCCATTACTGGTAATGTACGCAATAAAAGCTACTAATGACAATTGAACCAATGTCTGCCCGTTGGGATCTTGATGATGGCTCCTGGTCTTCTGGTGTCGAGGGAAAGTGAGGTCTTCCGAGTGACACGCGACTGCCGAGTGAAAGAAGGAGTCTCTGAGTGGATATCTTTCGAGTGGCTTTGAACGTCTCCAGGAATCCACTCGGAACTTCATGCTTGATCTTCAAGTCCTCCCATGTAGTGTCCTTAGGTAGGGTATGTAGGCCTTGTCTAGGACCCTACCCTAGGTACATATCCTCGTCATTAGCCCCCGAATGGATCGGGGTTCGAGCGGTGAAATGAGGTATCAATGTCCTCCGAATGATATTTGGGGTTTCAATGGAACTTGCATCGACTGAACTCTGGGTATTAACGTCCATTCAGGATCGGCACGCAAAATCTTCCGAATGATATTCGGGACTTCAACGAAACTTGCGTCGATTGAATTCTTCTCCGTTCGCCCGGATCCATTCAGACTTAAAAGCGCCCGAGTGGATGTCCAACGCCTATTTTGCTCCGAGTGAACTGAAAGTATCTTGGAGGCGACGGATCGGTCTGACAGACCCGGATTTTGAGGGATACGAAAATTTGGGAAGCGCGCACGCACGATGATGACGCCACGATCATGGCAAGTGGAGGCACGACACCTCGATTCTTGCGCCGGCCATACCGCCACGTACTGGGCGCCGTCAGTGGTTGGCGTGCACGGTGATCTCGCGGGTCCACTGATCAGTGGGACACTCGGCGGAGTATAAAGCCTCATGTACCGTGGATGGCATAGTAGTTCCGCCCATTCTTCCTCTCTTTTCCTCCACCTCCTATGCCCCCAACGCCACACTCTGTTCCTCCTCGCCGATGACGAAGAACGCGACAGAGAAGCTGGAGCGGGCTAAGAAGGGTGTGACGAAGCTCAATGGCAAGAAGCCCTTGACCGCTTGGTTCACCACGCCGGCGGGATGGATGCAGGGGGATTTTCTCCCCTCTGTAGTCACTCGCACGGACATGGAGGCCCTTGTCGCCGACGGGCTAGTGGCGGACGGCGCCTGGAGGCTGTCGGGGGAAGAGCGCGAGCCGGAACCGTGTGATTGGAAGTGAATCCTCCTTCTCTCCACGTTGAAAGAGGTTTCTCCATGCCACCCCACCCGTTCTTTAGGGGATTCCTGAATTTCTTCGGCACCCAACTGCATCACCTCTCGCTGAATACCATTGCATATTTGTCTTCTTTCGTCACTTTGTGCGAGTGTTTTCTGGGTTGCTCTCCCCATTGGGGGCTGTTCAAGCACCTCTTTACGGTCAGATCCCAGACCGTGAAGAAAGCTCTCCCCGCCGATGGGAAGACTCATGTGCTTCAGCTGTGTGGAGGGTTTGGAGTTCAGAAAAGAGCCCGTAGTTCCTTCCATGCCATGACCTTTCCTGAGTCTGTCAGAGGCTGGCAGTCGACCTGGTTCTACTGCAAAGATGCAGCATCGCCCAATATGTCGACTGGCCTTCCCCCCTATACACCTAACCATCGAGCTGTCCCCAAGTCTCTAAGGGTGATCGAAGAGGAGCATGTCCAAGTGGGTATCTTAGTTGAAGCGGTGGTGCAGCTGATCCAGGGTGGAGTGACTGGTATGGATCTGTTGGAGACGTTTCTCGGTCGACGTATTTAGCCGCTCCAAGACAGAGACCACACCATGTGGCACTACGCGGGCCCTGAGGACTCGACCAGGATGCATCCAGAAGAGGTTCCACAGAAAACTGTCGAGCAGTGGCTTCGTAGCATCACTGGAGCTTGCGACAATCCTTTGGGAGCCAAGAGGATCCGACCTTACTTGGCCGAAAACCCGCCGAAGAATCTGGTGAGTTACGTGGTTTCGAATGATGTGTTTGTACTTTCGAGTGATACATTGACTTATAAAGTGACTTCCTCATTTGAATCATGCAGGAGTGGATGAACATGCACTCACCTGTTCCCAACGGGAACCACGCCGAGGACGGCATGGTGAGCAAGGGCGACAGCATGGACGGCGACGGTCCCTCTAACTCCAAAGATGAGTATGCAGACTCCAACGAAGAGGAAGAAGTCGAGTCACCTCCCCGGCACAAAGGCCGCACCAAGTCCTGTCAGGATCCGGCAGCTGTTGAGGACAGGGTTCCAGGCCCTAGCGAGAAAAACCCGAAGCGGAGTTGCCCTTCAACTATTGAGTCGAGTGAGAGGCTGGCCAAACGGCCCAAGCAAGTCACGACCAAACCTCGCAAGGCTTTGCCTCGCATGAGGATGACCGTACCTGTCGTCTCCACGTAAGTATTTATTTTTGAATTCTTTCTGTCAACTATGGACTTGAGTTGTAGCTGACCGAGTGCTATTCAATCCGTCAGAGCTGCTACGTCTGTAACCTCGCCTCATCGAGACGGAGGGGAGGCGATGGACATTGACAGTGCTGACGCTGCCACTTCTCATAGAGGTTAGCAAGTTGTTGATTCGTCCGAATGGGACTCGACACATGCAAATGCTAACATTGTCGGTTGTTGTTGCAGAGGTCATTCAAGTGGAGGATGAAGAGGAGCACCTGGACACTTCGCGCACTCGTATCCGAAGAGCTTCATCCGCGCAGGTGCCTCAGCGCTCGACTACAGAGTCCTCCCAGGGGATAGGCGACTCGACACAACTCAGAACTGAACCCGCAGCGCCTCTGTCGCATGCTCCTCTAGCTGTCTTGACCGTTGTGACGTCAACTCCAACTGGACCCACTTAGACTGCCTCAGATGCCCCAGCAACCATGCCGATCATGCCTATGACGGCCTTCTCTCTGCATCGCGTTCCGGAAGATCAGACCGGAGCTGCGAAGGAGGCCATGATCTAGGCGGAGTAGATCATGCTGAGAACCAAGGAGGCGTACGAGGCCAGCAAGCTGGCTTACGACGTCAGTGCAACCCTCCGCACCAATGTCCAAGTAAGTTCGCTTGTAAGTAATTTTCCGATTGAATTCCTGTCTGGCTGCTGTACACCCACTGCGTGCTTCTCCCCTCGAACAGGTCGGATCGTAGTTGAGTAGGATTGGGGTGAATAGTACATGAGGTACTAAATTCACTCGACATGTCGAGTGTTTTTTTTCTAACGAGTTACTCGACGGATCGAGAGTTAACCGTCTCACTGGGGGCACTCTTAGTGCACCCACTGGGTGTAGTCCCCGAGACCACTATCGAGTGCTTGCATCGGCAGGTGTCTTAGAGCTTGTGGTACCCACCACTCCGCAGTTACTCTGTAGGTTTCATGAATGTTATTTACAAACCATGATATGATGCTGCATAAGGATAGAATGCACTTCTCAGAGTGATGGATATTCCAATGATGGATGTTTCTGCCGCTCGACTGATCGAGAATCAACAGATCCAGTGGGGACACGCTAAGTGCACCCACTGGGTGTAGTCCCTGAGACCGCTATCGAGTGCTTGCACCGACAGGGGGTCTTAGAGTTTATTGTATACAGGATACATTTCGCCTTGGATCCCGCCACTCCATAGCTACATTGCAGGTTTCATGGATATTATTAACAAACCATGATATGACGCTACATAAGGATAGATTGAACTTCATAGAGCAGGGAGGCGCGTCACTCGACGGGTCGAGTGTTCTGACAGGGCTGGCCTTGTCAAATGTTTTAATAACCAGTGGGGGCATGCTAAGTGCACCCATCGGGTGTAGTCCCCGAGGCTACTGTTAATCGTAGACGATAAGCAGTAGTCTTGAAAACTTGTCGTACGCGTGGTACTAGACTCACTCGACATGTCGAGTGTTTTTTTCTCTGACGAGTTACCCGATGGATCGAGAGTTAACCGTCTTAGTGGGGGCACTCTTAGTGCACCCACTGGGTGTAGTCCCCGAGACCGTTGTCGAGTGCTTGCACTGGCAGGGGTCTTAATAGAGACAACCTTGAATTTGTTTACGGCGCGCGGAGCGCCAGGGCCACTCGACATGTCGAGTGGACTTTTTGCTTGAATTCTTCTTAGGTTGTTCCAAGGTTGTAAGATAGTCATTTGCCGGTGTTCATAACTCAGTCGACTATCACAGGCGCCACTTGCCGATTGAATTCCTGTCTTTCGTTGGTTCCAGAGGGCTTGTGAACTTGGGACGCAGTACAAGGACGCGGAGGATGAAAGGAACCGGCTGCGAGTGGATCTGTCGGTCTCCAATAATGCTCTGGAGCGAGCACGTGCCGAGATGAAGTCTTTGGGAGGCAATTACTGCTGACTCTCCGCATTCCCCTCTTCATTCTTCATGTTTTGAACCGAGTGCTCTCACTCAAACAGACGTACGCAATGAAAACCGTCGACTCCAAGCGCGACTCAGCAATGTTGTTTCTTTAGATTCCATGAAGAAGGCACTGGAGGATAAGGACAAGGCACTTGCTGACGCCCAACGAGTGGCCAGGGACAAGACTGAAGCTGCAGATCGGAAGCTGGCAGCCGCCAAGAAGCTGGAGGAGGGGAACACCAAGCTGACGCATGAGCGTGCGGACCTCGTCAAAAGGAGCAATGGCCTGGACAAGCCTTTTGGCGAATTCTCGAGGAAGATGTATATTCTGCTCAATGGTGAGTGTTTCTTCTTGGCTGAAGTTTGTAAATTTTTTGAGGGTTGTAGTTCACTGATTCTCCTCCCATTCTCCATTCTTCAACAGAATTCTGCCAAGACTTTGAGAAGGAGATAGAAGAGGTTGAGCCCAATCTGGATCCCACCAAGTCACTAGTTGCCGATGTAGTGGCCATGAACATGCTAAGACTCAACTTCCGGCTCCAAGGCGTCCAGACATATATTGCCCGACTGAAATCTGCAATGGAGAGAATCGACAAGGAGCTATGTCCTGAGGACACTCTTCAGCTCGACCTCAACTCTATAATGGTTCTACTGAGTGAACTTCCTAGTCGAGTGCAAGCCTGGAAGAAATCTGCTGCACGCTGCGGGGCCGACGTGGCATTATCACTTGTCAAGGTCCATTGCAGGGACGTGAGGGAGGAGAAACTGAAGGAGCTCGAGGTGGTAAACACGAAGAAACTCTAGTTTGAGGACTTCATGGAAACCTTCAATGAGGCAGCCACCAGAATCGCCGACGGCATCGACTTGGACACTTTTGTCGATCCTGCTAGCCCATCACCCTTTTTAAAAACTTTGTCTTTGGAAGAAACACTTATATTTGCCTCGGTATGCCGAGTGGAATTGTATCCCTTAAAACTTTATTCAGGCCTTAGGCCTAAGCACATTTTCTTCCGTACGAAACGTCTATCCGCGGTTTACCCTTTGGATTTTATTCGTATTTGGCTTTGAATTGTCTGTTCGACTGAGTGTTTTTAACTTAGGCAAAATGTGTTTTGCAGCTAAGCCCTCGAGTGTGAGGATTGCTCATCACTCGGAGTATTTTTGAACTTAGGCGAATGTCGATTCGCAGCTAAGTTGTCGAGTGAATGGATTACTATCCACCCGACGAGGTTTTTAACTTAGGCTAAACATGTTTCGCAGCTAAGCCCTCGAGTGTGAGGATTGCTCATCACTCGGAGTATTTTTGAACTTACGCGAATTTCTGTTTGCAGCTAAGTTGTCGAGTGAATGGATTACTATCCACCGAGGAGGTTTTTAACTTAGGCGAAACATGTTTCGCAACTAAGCCCCTGCTCATTACTCGGAGTATTCTTGAACCTAAGAGAAGATGGATTCGCAAATAGGCCATCAAGTGAATGGACTGCTATCCACCTGACAGGGTTTTTAACTTAGGCGAAACATATTCACAGCTAAGCTCCCGAGCGTGAGGATTTCTCATCACTAGGAGTACCTCCGAACCTAAGCGAAGACGGATTCACAAATAGGCCGTCGAGTGAATGGACTGCTATCCACCCGACAGGGTTTTTAACTTAGGCGAAACATGTTCACAGCTAAGCCCCCAAGTGTGAGGATTGCTCATCACTCGGAGTATTTCTGAACCTAAGTGAAGACGGATTCGCAAATAGGCCATCGAGTGAATGGACTGCAATCCACCCGACAGGGTTTTTAACTTAGGTAAACATGTTCAAAGCTAAGCCCCCGAGTGTGAGGATTGCTCATCACTCGGAGTATCCCCAAGAATGTGACTGTACGATTGGAACCGATGATATATATTGCAGAAATGTGAATTACATTGATGAAGTATTCTTATTACATCAGAAGATCCCTGTCTCAAGTATAAAAACGCCGGTGCAGATATGCATTCCAGGCTCGTGGCTCGTCTATCTGCTTCATGAGATTGTATAGGTGATAGGCTCCATTGTTTAGCACCTTAGTGATGACGAAAGGACCTTTCCAAGCAGGAGCAAGCTTGTGTGGTCGGTGTTGATTCACTCGAAGCACTTGTTGGTCTTGAATTCTTTCGAGTCAAAATTAGTGCCGTTGTCCGTGACGATGCTGTGTGGGATGCCGTATCGACAAATTATCTCTCTCATGAATGTGATCGTCCTACGGGAGTTCAGCTTCTTGATTGGCTTGGCTTCTATGCACTTGGTGAATTTATCGACTGCTACCAACAAGTGAGTGAATCCTCCTTTTCCGGGTCGGAACGGGCCAACCATGTCGAGTCCCCAAACTGCAAACGGCCAAGCAAGAGGAATTGTCTTCAGAGCAGACGCCGGCTTGTGTCACAGGTTCGCATAGAACTGACAACCATCGCAATGATCAACGATGTCTTTAGCCATCTCATTAGCTCATGGCCAGTAAAAACTAGCTCGGTATGCTTTAGCGACAATCGTCCTTGAAGACGCATGGTGGCTGCATGTTCCCGAGTGAATCCCGTCTAGAATCATTCGACCTTCCTCGGGGGAAATGCAGCGCTGGGTGACACCAGTCGCACTCTCTCTGAACAGCTGATCTCCCATCACAGTGAAAGCCTTGGACCTGCGCACAATCTGCCGAGCCTCTGTTTCATCTTCAGGGAGCTCTTGTCTGAGGATATAAGCAATGTAAGGCATAGTACAATGGGGAATGATCACCAAAATCTCCATGACCAGGTCAATCACTGCGGGGACATCGACTTCTGTCGAGTCAGTGGAACTCCAAGCCTGTGGGGGCTCTTCGGTGAAAGGATCTTCTTGAACCGAAGGAGTGTGTAAGTGCTCCAAGAACACATCGCTGGGGACATGCCGTCGAGTGGAACCAATCTTGTATAGTTCATCGGCCGCCTGATTTTTTAGTCGGGGAATATGATGAAGTTCCAGGCCTTCAAACTTCTTCTCCAACTTTCGGACTGCATTGCAGTATCCAGTCATAGCGGGGTTTCGAACATCCCACTCTTTCATCACTTGATTCACCACTACATCTGAGTCGCCATAAACCATCAGGCGCTTGACGCCGAGTGAGATAGCCATGCGCAACCCATACAACAGTGCTTCATACTCTGCGTCATTGTTGGAGGAATCGAAGTGAATTTGCAAGACATAGCTGAGCTTGTCGCCCCTAGGAGATATCAGGACAACCCTAGCACCAAACCCATTCAACATTTTGGAGCCGTCAAAGAACATTGTGCAATGCGCCGAGTGAACTTGGATAGGCTGTTGTTGTTCGATCCACTCGGCCATGAAATCCGCCAATGCTTGGGACATGATTGCTTTTTTGGCTTCGAATCTGATGTCAAAGTGTCCAAGCTCGATTGCCTATTTAGCCACTCGACCTGATGCGTCTCGATTATTGAAAATTTCGGACAATGGAGCATCACTGATGACTGAAATCGAGTGGTCCTGCAAAATAATGCGCCACCTTCTTCGTCGATAGGTAAATACCATAAACCAGCTTCTGATAGTGTGGATATCTTTGCTTTGAGGGGGACAAAACTTCTGAGACATAATAAACTGACCACTAGACTTTATAAGCTTTACCCTCCTCATCTCGCTCGACAGTCAGTACTATACTGACGACCTGATTTGTGGCTGCGATGTACGGGAGCAAGGGCTCTTTGCTGGCAGGAGCGACAAGCACTGGCTGGGTGGAGAGCAGGGCTTTGAGCTCAACAAATGCTGCTTCGGCTTCGGGAGTCTAGTCAAACGTGTCGAACTTCTTCATCAATTGATACAAGGGCAAAGCCTTCTCACCAAGACGAGAAATTAATCGACTCAATGCTGCCAAGCAGCCTATGAGCTTCTGAACATTGTGCACTCACACGGGAGTCTTCATACGGGTAATGGCGGTGATTTTCTTGGGGTTGACATCGATTCTTTGCTCGGAAACAAGAAAACCGAGTAACTTGCTGCCAGGGATGCCAAAAGTACACTTGGCCGGATTCAACTTTATGTCGAATCGCCTCAAATTGGTGAACGTCTCGGCCAAGTCAGCCAGTAGGTCGGAACCTTTGCGGGACTTGACCACTATATCATCCATGTACACCTTGACATTCCGAGGGATCTGGTCGAGTAAACATTTTTGAATCATGCGCATAAAAGTAGCGCCAAGATTCTTGAGACCAAAAGGAATGGTGATGTTACAAAAACACCCGAATGGGGTGATGAAGGCTGTCCTTATTTTGTCCAGGCCATACAAACAGATCTTATGGTACCCATAATAAGCATCCAAAAATGATAAATGCTCACACCCCGCTGTCGAGTCAACAATTTGATCTATGCGGGGGAGCGAAAAATGATCTTTTGGGCACACCTTGTTGAGATGTTTGAAGTCAATGCACATGCGCAACGACTTATCTTTCTTTGGCACCATCACAACATTCGAGAGCCACTCGGAGTGATAAATCTCCCGAATGAACTTGGCTTGCAAGAGATGGGCCACTTCTTCTCCGATTGCCTTCCGCTTCTCCACCGCTGAACGATGCAAATGCTCTCTGACGGGTTTGGCTTTTGGATCCACTCATAGACGGTGCTCAACCAGCTCCCCGGGAATCCCCGGCATGTCGGCAGGTTTCCATGCAAAGATATCCCAGTTCTCACAGAGGAAGCGGATGAGCTCGGCTTCCTATTTGCTATCGAGTGTTGATGAGATATTTGTTGGGGCAGCAGTAGGATCCGTCGGATGGATGTGTACCTTCTTCACCTCCCCTGCCGACTGAAATGCCGACTCGGAAGCCGGCTTCTATGCACGGAGCAAGTCGGCAGGATCGGCGGTTTTCTTGTACTCCTCCAACTCAACCATGGCCATCTGGTGATCGGCAATCTTGGAGCCTTGCTGGAGACACTCTTCGGCCCGCTGTCGATTGCTAGTGACCGTGATCACGCCCTTAGGGCCTGGCATTTTCAACTTGATATACACATAACATGGTCAGGCCATGAAACGTGCATACACAGGTCGACCCAGAATGGCGTGGTAAGCACTCTTGAAATCCACGACTTCAAATGTCAACTTTTCTTTTCGGAAAATTTTGTCATTCTCGAATGCCACATCCAATGCTATCTGGCCGAGTGACTTGGCCTTCTTTCCTGGGATGACCCGTGAAACTGTATGATGCTCTCACTCAGACGGGACATCGGAATGCCCATCCCTTTTAGGGTATCCGCATAGAGAATATCCAGGCCACTGCCGCCGTCGATGAGGACCTTTCTAAGTCGAGTCCCCCCCCCACTGGATCAACTACCAGAGCCTGTCGACCGGGAGTGGCCACATGAGCAGGATGGTCTGTCTGGTCAAATGTGATAGCATATTGGGACCATTTGAGGTAGGTGGGGGTGTCTGGTACAACTATGTTGATTTCTCTGTTGATGACTTTCAGACAGCTCTTGCTCTCGACATCAGCAAATATCACCAGTGTAGCAGTGACATCCGGGAATGTTTCCTTTTCCTCATCTTCATCTCCCTTCTCAGGAGATTTATCACTCGACTGGTCTCCCTTGAATTGCTGAATAAGGGTCCGACACTATCGAGTGGTGTGCGTGGGCAAAATCAGATTGCCTTCCGCATCTTTCCTCGTGTGTATTACACATGGCTGATCCATAATATCAATTCCTGATGGATTTTTCCCTTTCTTGGGGCATACTGTGTCTTATCTTTTCCCTTGTTCTTTGACTAAGTCACCAGTGCTGCCGCTTCTGCCTGAACCGGATCTTCAGGCTTTCGTTTCTGTTTCCGATTGTTGCTGTCGCCAGCCTCATTGATGACTGCCTTTCCTTTGCCGCTACGGAGACGGTCTTCTTCCTCACCATTGGCATACTGTAACGCCCCGGACACACCCACTGGTAGTCGTTACTCCTGGCGGGATCTAGACTGGCCTCACAGATCAATACTAGTCTTTTCTGCGCACTTTGCCCTCACTCTTGCGCACCCGGGACCAACTTCCCGATTGGTCACCCATCCTAGAACTAGTCCAAGCCAAGCACGCTTAACCTAAAAGTTCTGTTTGAATGGGGTCTCAGAAAAGAAGGAATTCCTTATTGATATGAGTAGTCTATCATCCCTAATAAGCCAGGCTATCACACATACCGAGTGGCGATTTCCATCATCTTACCGAGTGAAATATGACCCGTTCGCCCAAACTTCATATAAAGTTCTCTGTATCTCACACCGGCCTTGATTGCACAAACAACCTGATGTTCCGACACATTCTCCACTGTATGATGCAGAGTGGACCATCGCTGAATATAATCCCTTAAAGTTTCATTGGGCTTCTGGACACAGTGTTGTAAGTCAACCAGACCTGCCGGACGCTTGCAAGTGCCTTCAAAGGTTCGGACAAACACTCAGGAAAGATCCTCCCAGCAATGTATACTGGAAGGAGCCAGGCGATTCAGCCAAGCGCGAGCTGAACCATCCAACATCAGGGACTGGTGCTTCATTGCCACATTGTCATTTCCGCCACCAATTTGCACAGCAAACTTGGTAATCATCTAACCAAGTCTCCGACTTTGATTTGCCATAAAACTTCCCAATTCCCGCCGTCAACCTGAAGCTGGGGGGAATCTCCACAGAACGTATGGCTATGCTGAAACATTCAGGACCAGAAAACACTGCCGAGCTACCACTCGGAAAATCTCTATCGTATCCTTCCCTGTGGGCTCTGCTCCTATCTATCCGCTTCTGAACAAGGAGGGCACGGGCGTCAAAGCCCGCATTCTGCTCATGATCGATGGAGCGCCTGTCGTCCTAGCATCGGGGCACGTGCGGACCACTCCGCGGAGGAGTGGGCACTCGATGGTGGTCTTCACGGTGAAACTGATCTTTGTCTTGCCCTTCACGGAAACCGCCGCCCCGACGGCGCAGGGGCGATCTAGGGCTGTGTGCCGACTGAACGGTCTCTGCCCTGGGTGAATTGTTGTGTATCTTGTTGCGGGACTGAGAAACTACTGAATTCTGACGCTGTGCTGCATCTAACAGTGCTCTGATCTACATCAACCCTCTTCCAGCTTCTGACTGGGACGGCTGAATGGAATCTGCTATCCTAGCAGCAGCAGCTACATTTAACACAGGAGTTCGATATACCTCAACGTTGTCGCGAGATCCAGTCGGAAACAGTTGTCGCTGACGTTGACTAGGGCGTGGCGAGCGCTAGCGAGCGCGCTCGTCAAGCTCTGCCTGGAGTTCTTCTAAACGAATGCGCGAGGCCTCCAAAGCTTGGGCCTCGGCAGTCGCGCTGACGATGAGAGTATGAAGAACCTCACCCTCACGACACGGCTACTCTTTTGACGAACCTCCAGCCTCGCGCCTGCCATGGCCAAAGCCAGGCGGTGACCTCTAATGGGAGCCCGCCATCAAGACCTCTGCTGCAGGATCGCAACTTTCGCACTCGGAAGGCATGTCGGACGGATCGGAATCCAACTCGAACACACCGTGAAGGGACTTGGCAGGCTCACGTGCTGCAATCTGCGGAGATGTTTGACGCACCACTGCGTGTTCGACCCAACGCTGAAGTCGTGAGCGGCCGGACCACTTGCGACCGTGAACAGCGATGGAAGACAATGAATAAGGAGTCGAAGGCTAACGCAGCAACATGCCACAGGAACACGCACGGAAGTGCACGGCCCCGCGGACCGGGAGCGCCTTGACATCGAGAGGCGCTTCCTGGAGCCATGTCAAATCATCGGCGATGAAGGTGAGCACTCCGAAACGGATCTCGTGGCCCAGGACAAAAACTCCGCCGGAAGACATGTCGAGTTTGCTGCCCCTCATAATTACCCTGCATCTAAGGGTCCGATCGTGGGGATAAAGTCTGCCATTACTGGTAACATACACAATAAAAGCTACTAATGACAATTGAACCATCGTCTGCCCGTTGGGCTCTTGATGATGGCTCCTGGTCTTCTGGCGTCGAGTGAAAGTGAGGTCTTCCAAGTGACACGCGACTGCTGAGTGAAATAAGGAGTCTCCGAGTGGATATCTTCCGAGTGGCTTTGAACGTCTCCAGAAATCCACTCGGAACTTCATGCTTGATCTTCAAGTCCTCCCATGTAGTGTCCTTAGATAGGGTATGTAGGCCTTGTCTAGGACCCTACCGTAGGTACATATCCTCATCAACAAGGGAGGATTTTTTTCTTTTTCTTGTTCAGATTTGTCATCTGCTATGCCTCATGTCGATTATCCCTACATTTTGTTCACGTTCAAAGTGTAGGATCGAAAGTACGTCTAGAGGGGGGGGGGTGATTAGAATACTTGACCAATTAAAAATCTACTTCTTCCCAATTTTAAGTGTTGGCAGATTTTAGCATTCATAACAAGTCAAGTACACACTACACATGCATGTCTACGATTATAGCAGCGGAAAGTAAAGACAAGCATGTAAGTAAAGGAAGGGTAGGAAGATCAAACACAATTTGAAGACACGATGATTTCTCCTGTGGTTCCGATAGGTGGTACTATCATACATCCATGTTTATGGAGTCTTCAACCCACGTAGGGTAACGGTTATGAGAGTCCATAGAGGGCTCTACCCACGGAGGTTTCCACGAAGAAACAACCTTGACTATACCATGATGGCCTACGCCCACGGAGGACTAGCCTAGCTCGGGGTAGATCTTTGCAAAGTAGGCGATCTCTTTGCCCTTAGAAACTTCTTGGTTCACTCCACAACACGAAGTAGGAGGCTCCCGAACGACACCTAACCAATCTAGGAGGCACCACCCTCCAAAAGGCAATAGGCTCGATAATGTCGATGAACTCCTTGCTCTTTTGCTTCAAGATGATAGACTCCACAACACACAATCACTCTCTCATAGATTTGGCTTTGGTGGAAGAGATTGATTGGGTGGAAATCCACTTGGGGAGGCTAGAGATCAAGATTCATATGGTTGGAATGTAATGGCATGATCTCAACTCATAGTAGGTGAGCTCTCTCTCAGAAAATCAGTTGGTATGAGTGGGGGTATGGTCTGAGTGCTTCTCTTGCGAGCAGGTGGTGGCGGAGGGGTATATATAAGCATCTCCAAAAAATCCAACCGTTACACCTAATAAGTCAGACTCGGTGACACCAATGTGTTAATCTTGGTGGTACCAAGATGCATCAAAGGTAGCAACTTTTGAATCTCGGTGGGACCGATACATAAAACTCGGTTACACCAATAAGGTGACCAACGGCTAGATTGCCAAACTCGGTGATGCCGATTCAACAAACTCAGTGGTACCAATTTTGTGCATTTGCGTAATAGGAAGTTGCAACCCAAACTCAGTGGCACCAAAGCAGAATCGGTAGCACCGAAGGGCTAGGGTTTGGCTGAGTCTGTCTGAGGCTGAGAATCGGTGGCACCGAGTGGAAAGTGTTGGTTGCATCGATTTTGGATATTTGGCTTTGGACAGACTTTTGTGGAAGAGCTTGTGGGTGTATGTGGTGACTATCACTTGTGCACGTATGAGCATTTTGTTCACCAATAGTACCTTACCCCCTTTTGATAGTATTGGCTTTCCTATGGACTCAAAGTGATTTCTCACAAAGTAAAATGTAAAGTCCTCTTGCTTGAAGCTTTCCAATCTATTTACTTGCATCTTGGGGTATTCCACCATCCTTGTTCCAACCCATCATTGAACTTTTCCTGAAACATGCTTAGTGGAAACATTAGTTAATGAAATATATGTTGTTATTAATTACCAAAACCACCAAGGGAGCAAATGTGCTTTCAATCTCCCTATTTTTGGCAACTGATGACAACATATAAATCAAAGCTTCGATATATGATATAATCAATGAATATTATCTTCGCTTTGAGAAGTATGTGATAAGCAAGAGGTCCCCCAAAATTGTGCATTCTTTTTAAATTTGCGTTTGAATGCAAATGCACAATCGATTAGGTACATGGGGCTCTTATTCCATGTCACATACAACTTGGTGGTGTGCGAGAGTAATAAGAGTTAATATCATAGCACAACACATCAAGCAAAGTGAATGATCATCTCATAAACCATCAAAAGGACAGGAAATAGTAGCAGCACACATTAAAGCGTATGATCAAACACGAATAAACTTTTGTTCGTGTAAAACAAGAAACAACCAAAATACCAAATGTTTTTAACACAACAATAAAAACAAACACTCTCTCACTCGAAGCCTAAAGATCTATATACATCTTCTCCCCCTTTGGCAACAAGTTACCAAAAAGATCAAAGAGATATAGCTAATCGTCCTTCTGTGGCTGATCTCCTCCGGCGGTCGACGTGGGAGTCGAGAGAACTGTGTTGGTGAAGACCTCTACAGATGTCCTGGACGGAGTTGGAGTAGCAAATGGTGGCACTGGAGGAGCTGATGGAGCTAAAGTGACAGTAGCTAGTGCAGATGATGAAGGTCTCATCTCTAGAGCTGGCACTGTAGGTGCCCTGGCCTGAGTCCTATACTGGGCAGTCGTCCTAACAGGTGCACAATCCTCATCCTCACCAGAATCAGACTCTGAAGAGGTGCGACGGATAGGAGCTTCATGTACTTCCTTCTTGAGCTCATTCACGATCTTGGTCAGCCCATCCACCTTGTCATTGAGGGTCTTCACTCTATCCTCAAAGATGTTCACAGGACTTTTCTGATTGTCCAGTATGCCTTTGATATCCTTCTTCACGTCCATGACTGTAGAGATCAAGAGATCTATCTGCTCATTCCTGGATCTAGGAACTTGAGCAGTAGTGGCGCTAGATGCCTCTGCCTCTACCTCTTCTTGAGCTGCAGCTGATGTGGGATGGTCTAGGTTCATCACCACAACATTGTCCTTGAAGTCTGGGTATAGGGGCAAGTGGGGTCTATCCAGAGCAAAGATGTGCTTCTCTAGCTTGGAGGTGATGAGCATATGAAAGTAGGGTGCATAGCAGCATGAGCGCTTCTGATCAAGAACAACCCTCTTCATAGTGTCCACTATTAGTGTAACGCCCAATATGCAATCCTATCCTTATTTTGGCTCGAGGGCCTCAGGAGGGATAGAAGTACATCTCGTCATTTTGCAAGAATGGATATCATTACAAGTACATGTACATACGAGGTGAGTATATGGAATTGGCTTACACTCGCCACAAGCTACGTCAAGATCATATCAATACAACAACATATTCAAACATCATACATAAGAGCAGGGTCCGACTACGGACGAAATCAAACGATAAAATGACATCCATCCTTGCTATCCCAGTCTGCCGCCTGGAACCCATCCTAGATTGATGATGAAGAAGAAGAACTTCACATCAAACAAAGCATCGCTCTCATTTCAAAGCATCACATTACCTGTACCTGCGACTGTTGTTATAATCTTTGAGCCACAGGGACTCAACAATCTCATTTCCAAGGGTATCAATACTATCAATGCTTAATGGGTGAGGTATGGTTAAGTGGTGAGGCTGTAGCAAGCACTAAGCATTTATTTGAGTGGCTAACTTACGAGTACAGAAAATAAATATGGTGGTGTATGCATAACGGACGAGAACTAATAATGATCACTAAGTGACCCTGAACAACTACTTACGTAAAACATAACCCCATCGTGTTCTCTCTCGGATAAGGACTCACGAGAAGAGACATTCACAGTTACACAGACAATTGGTGTATTTTACTAGAGTTTACTTCAAGTTTTCTACGACCGGATGTTAAACAAAGTTTCCAAGTTACCACATAACCGCGGGCACGGCTTTCCGAACGATTTATCCCTACAGGGTTGCTCCAACTCATCCATCACAAATTAACCACATGCCGCGGGAATAACCTCGACCAGGAATCTCGTCATTTTTAGGCAATTCCATTGGAAAACAACAACCTCAAGATAGCCCAAAGTATTTTTGGAATTCCTCGCGCAAGACATTCGAGAAAGGTAAAACAAATCCTGTAAGGCCGCCCGGCGTACCAACAACCCCGATAGGATCCGCACATCTCATTCTCAGGGCATGACCAGATGGGCAAGACGTCGGGTTGGCTGAGACCCGGGTGACTAGGGGTGCCGGACAGCGCCTGGTTTGGGCCAACACTCATGTGGAGGACTGGCCCAGGTTGTTGATTAAAGATCCTCGGGTTAATTACTCCCTATGCAGGTTTATTAGTTATTAGGCAAATGTAGTACCAATGTTGGGCCTTGCCAGACAAGCTTTATCCTAAAACGAAAATAAAGGGGGTCCCCATAACAACCCCGAGCATGTTAGGAGCGCTTAATATGGAACATAACACCGGCACACAAGTAACTAGGGGCAGCAAAAGTGGAATAAAACACCGAGCAAAAGGCCAAGCCTTCCACCTTTTACCAAGTATATATGTGCATTAAATTAAATAGCAATAATATTGTGATATAACAAAGAATGTCCATGTTGTCACATGGAAGCAATGGCACCTGCACCTAGAAACACTATAAGAAGGGCTGAGAAAGCAGTAACATAGCCAAACAAAGGTTTGCTGGGATCTGGAGGGGTTAGAGGCTTATGATGGAATTTGGGAGGCTTGACAAACAAGTGGTAGGTAGCGAGACATAGCGTTAGAAAACAAGACAACTAGCATGGAAATGATAGTAGTGGTATCTAGGGAAATGATCATCTTGCCTGAGGTCCCGCTTGGAAGAAGAACGAATCCGTGAAGTAGACGACCCGTGAAGTAGACGAATGAATCCTCACACTCCGAACGCTTTAGGAACTCTATCGAGAAGAAGCAATCCGGAAACAACAATCAACACTTGAAGTACACCACAATATATGCATGACATGATGCACAAACAAATATGATGCATGTCCATACGAGTATGCGAGGCATGACAAGCACAACAATGAATACTACATATTAATTGAAGTTCAATATGCAACGAGTTGCATATTGACGAAACTCCACATTGAATTACTTAGTTCATTCCTGATTAGGTACATGACAATATTAAATGTTGTTAAACATGGAAAGAGGTGACACATAAATAAACTACTCTATCTAGGCATCTTAAATGAGGTCGGAAGCAACATATAGTATTTCCGAAATGACCTCATATGAAATTTATAATTTTGGTCCAAATCTGTCCTAAGCATATTTATTAAACATGAAAATAAGTTTACCAAGAGATTGTACACGTTTTTGTAGTCAAGTTACATATGTGGAACATTTTAAATGGAGCTACGGTTATTTAGTTATGAGACAAACCATTTTGGCATGGCATTTATGAAAATTACATGAAAACAGCAAGATAAACATTTTTAACCCCACTGAAATTTGGATACTATGAAAGTAGACACAAAACTGAGCAAAATTCATATATAGAATGTCCTCATATGATGCACGGTTGAATTTATATGAATTTTGCAAAACTCTAAATGATTCTTTAAAACGTGCAATGTTAAATTAATTAAAAAAGCAATAACCCAAATAGACACCCGGTTGTGCTGGCTACTGACAATGATAAGTGGGGATAGGAGGAGGTCAAACCGAGTCAACGGAAAGATCAACAGGGGGTTGGGTCCTAGCTGTCATTGAGGGATGACGAAAAAAATAGGCATAAATTGTTAGGTCTGGGATTTGATCCGAGGATCTCTCGCATGATATATGTGGAGCTAGCCACCAAGTTAGGTATAGGGGTTGTGGAACAAATAGGCTCGGCTATGTAAAAAACAGGGCAAGAGTTGATCCTCTCGCCAAGCGGGAAAATGCAAAATAAAAGTGCAGTTGTGGGGATTTGATCCCAGGGGTGAGGTAACCAGAAGGGCTAACTAATCTTTGTGATAAAAACACAGATTTGCATTCTATGAAGTACTCCTTTGGACGAAACTATAGGGGATTAGGAAAAGACAAGGCACGACCTATAGTGGCTGGGCGCGATGCAGGGGTTCAGTTCATTGGGGACTTACGGAGCACCGATGGGACCTGCCAGATCCGGCGAGGATTCACAGGAGGAGGTCGGGGATGAGGCATCCGGGCCAGATTTGGTTCAAGGAAAGTCGCGAGCGAGGAACTGGTGACGAAGGGGCTTCCGAGGGCGCCATGGCTATAGCTCCTGTGTGGGCACGAGAAGGAGAATAGAGAGATGGGGAGAGGGAGAGATCGACAGAGAAGGGGAGAAGGGAAGCAGAAGGGCAGAGGCATGGCACTAGTCCTAGAGCTTTGGTGGCCAGCGACGAGAGGCCGACCTGGCTTGGCTTGTGGTTGGCGCTGCAATGCACGCAGTCAACACACGAGCGGATGCTCATCCATGCGATAGAGAAGGCAGTTGGGTTGAAAGCACATTTGCTCCCTTGGTGGTTTTAGTAAATAATAACAACATATATGTCATTGAACTAATGTTTCCACTAAGTATGTTTCAGGAAAAGTTCAATGATGGGTTAGCAAAAGGATTGTGGAATACCCCAAGATGCAAGGAATAGAATTGTCTAAGCTTAAATCAAAGAACTCTACATTTTACATTTGTGAGAAATCACTTTGAGCCCATAGGAAATCCAATACTATTAAAAGGGGGTAAGGTTTTGTTGGTGAACCAAAATGCTCATACGTGCACAAGTTATAGTCACCACATGCACCCACAAGCTCTTCCACAAAAGTTTGTCCAGAGACAAATACTCAAAATCGGTGCAACCAACATTCTACACTCGGTGCCATCGATTCCAAACCTAGACAGACTCAGCCAAACCCGACCTTTTCGGTGCATCCGATTCTGCAATCGGTGCCACCGAGTCCAGCTGCCAACTTTTTGTTACTCAAGTTCACAATTTCGGTCCCTTTGAGATTTTTGGATCGGAGTCACCGAGATTGGACATTCTGACCGTTGGTCACCTTATCGGGGCAACCGAGATTCCTATATCGGTCTCACCAAGATTCAAAAGTTGCCACCTTTTGTTCACTTCGATACCATTTAGATTAACACATCGGTGTCACCGAGTTGGTCATTTTGTGTGTAATGGTTGGATTTTTTGAGATGCCTGTATATACCCCTCCACCACCACTCACTCGCAAGAGAACCACTCAGAATAGTTCCCCACTCATACCTACTAATTTTCTGAGAGAGAACCACCTACCCTTGTGTTGAGGTGAAGATCTTCCAATCCAACCATATGGATCCTGATTTCTAGCCTACCCAAGTTGTTTTCCACCCAATCAATCTCTTTTACCAAGCCAAATCTGTGAGAGAGTGATTTTGTGTTGAGGAGTCTATCATCTTGAAGCACGAGAGCAAGGAGTTCATCGACATTACCGAGCCTATTACCTTTTGGACGGTGGTGCCTCCTAGATTGGTTAGGTGTCGCTTGGGAGCCTCCTACTTCGTGTTGTGGAGTGAACCAAGAAGTTTGTAAGGGCAAGGAGATCGCCTACTTCGTGAAGATCTATCTCGTGTAAGGCTAGTCCTTCGTGGACGTAGGCCGTCATGGTATAGTCAAGGTTGCTTCTTCGTGGAACCCTCCGTGGGTAGAGCCCTCCGTGGACTATCGTGACCGTTATCCTTTGTGGGTCGAAGACTCCATGAACGTGGATGTCATGGGAACGAGCCTGACAATAGATGGTAGGAATATGTAAGGAGAGGGCAGAGTCCTAGCTACGGCAAGGGTGTACACACAGATGTATGAGTTCAAGCACCTCTCGTGGAGGTAACAGCCCTACGCCTCAGTGCCAGGAGCTTATGTCGTGTGGAATATAGTGATTACAATGGTTGTGAACCCTTGTGCAGGAGGGGAGGGGCGACTTATATAGAGTTCGCTGCCCCTCATAATTACCCAACATCTAAGGGTCCGATCATGGGGTTAAAGTCTGTCGTTACTGGTAACATACGTAATAAAAAGCTATTAATGATGATTGAACCAATGTCTGCCCATTGGGCTCTTGGTGGTGACTCGTGGTCTTCTGGCGTCGAGTGAGAACAAGGTCTTCCAAGTGACATGCGACTGCTGAGTGGAGGAAGGAGTCTCCGAGTGGATAGCCTGTCGAGTGACTTGAACGTATCATGGAATTCAGTCGGAAGTTTATGCTCGATCTCCAAGTCCTCCAATGTAGTGTCCTTAGGTAGGGTATGTAGGCCTTGCCTAGGTTCCTACTCTAGGTACATATCCTCATCATTAGCCCCCGAATGGACCGGGTTCGAGTGGTGAAATGGGGGTATCAGTGCGAATATCGAATTAGGGTATCAAATCTTCCGAATGATATTCAGGGTTTCAATGAAACTTGCGTCGACTGAACTCTGAGTATTGACGTCAATTCAGGATCAACATGCCAAATCTTCCGAATGATATTCGGGGCTTCAACGAAACTTGTGTCGATTGAATTCTTCTCCATTTGCCCAGATCCATTCAGCCTTCAAAGTGTCCGAGTGGATGTTCCATGCCTATTTTGATCCGAGTGAACTGAAAGCATCTTTGGAGGTGACGAGTCAGTCTGTCCGACCCGGATTTTGCGGGATACGAAAATTTGGGAAGCGCACGTGCATGCGATGATGATGCCACGATCAGGGCAAGTGGAGGCACGATGCCTCAATTCTCACGCCGGTCATATCGCCAAGTACTGGGCGCCGTCAGCGGTTGGCGTGTGCGGTGATCTCGTGGGCCCACTAGTCAGCGGGACACTCGGCGGAGTATAAAGCTCCACGCGTCGCGATTTGCACAGTACCTCCGCCCATTCTTTTTTCCTTTCCTCCGCCTCCTGTGCCTCCAATGCCCCACTCTATTCCTCCCTGACAAGAGGCACCGCACCAATGACGAAGAACGTGACGGAGAAGCTGGAGCGAGCCAAGAAGGGGGTGACGAAGATCAAGGGCAAAAAGCCCTTGATCGCCCGGTTCACCGTGTCGATGGGATGGATGTAGGGTGACTTCCTCCCTTCGATGGTCACCCGCGAGGACATCGACGGCTTGGTTTCCGACGGGCTCGTGGCAGAAGGAGCTTGGAGGCTGCTGGGGGGAGAGCGCGAGCCGGAGCCGTGCGAGGGGGAGCGGGTTCTCCTCCTCTCCCATGCCGAAAGAGGTTTCTCCATGCCCCCTCATCCGTTCTTTAGAGGGTTCTTGAATTTCTTTGGCGTTCAGGTGCATCATCTCCCACTGAATACCATTGCGTACTTGTCATCGTTCGTAACTTTGTGCGAGTGCTTCCTGGGGCGTCCTCCTCACTGGGGACTCTTTAAGCACATTTTTACGGTTAGATCTCAGACGGTGAAGAAAGCAAACCTGTCGGATGGAAAAACCCATGTGCTACAACTGTGTGGGGGTTTGGGGATTTAGAAGAGAGCACAACGTTCTTTCCCTGCCATGACTTTCCCTGAATCCATTAGAGGCTGGTAGTCGACTTGGTTCTATTGCAAGGACGCAACTTCACCCAACATTTTGACTAGCCTCCCCCTACACATCTGCCCGCCCAGCTGCCCCCAAGTCCCTAAAGGCAACCGAAGAGGAACAAGATCAGGTTGCGAGCCTGGTGGATGCCATGGTGAAATTGGTCCGGGGTGGAGTGACTGGCCTAGATCTGTTGGAGACTTTTCTTAGTCAATGGATTCAGTCTCTCCAAGCCAGAGATCACACCATGTGGCATTATGCGTGCCCAGAGGACTCGACCAGGACGCATCCAGAGGAGGCTCCGCAAAAGACCATCGAGCAGTGGCTTCGCAACATCACCGGGGCATGCGACAACCCCGTGGGAGCCAAGAGGATTCTACCTTACTCAGCCAAAAACCCGCCGAAGAATCTTGTAAGTTGCACTTTGTCGACCGAAGTACTTGTATTGTCGAGTGATATACATTGATTTTTGAACTGACTTCCTTGTTGGAATTATGCAGGAATGGATAAACTTGCACTCGCTAGTTCCCAATGGGAACCAACCTGAAGATGGCGTAGTGAGCGAGGGTGGCAGCATGGACAGTGACAGCCCCTCTGACTCTAAGGATGAATACAAGGACTCCGGCGAAGAGGAAGAAGTCGAGTCACCTCCCAGCGCGAAGGCCGCACCAAGTCCTGCCAGGATCTGGCAGCTGTTGAGGACAGGGCTCCGTGCCCTAGTGAGAAGAACCCGAAGCGGAGTCGCCCTTCAACCGTTGAGTCGAGTGAGAGGCTGGCCAAGCAGCCCAAGCAAATCATGACCAAACCTCGCAAGGCTCTGCCTCGCGTGAGGATGGCTGTACCTATCGTCTCCACATAAGTATTTATTTTTGAATTCTTTTTGTCGACTGTGACCTTGAGTTGTAGCTAACCGAGTGTTGTTCGATCCGTTAGAGCTGCTACGTCTGTAACCTCGCCTCATCAAGATGGAGGGCAGGCGATGGACATTGACACAGCTGACGCTGCCACTTCTCATAGAGGTTAATAAGTTCTTGATTCATCCGAATGGGATTCGTCACTTGCAGAAGTTAACACTGTCAGTTGATGTTGCAGAGATCATCCAGCTGGAAGACAACGAGGAACACCTAGAGACTTCGTGCACCCGCACCCGAAGAGCTTCATTAGCGCAGACGCTTTAGCGTTTGACTGTAGAGTCCTCCCAAGGGATAGGTGACTCGACACAAATCAGAGCCGAACCTGCAGTACCTCTCTCGAATGCCCCTCCAGCTGTCTCGACCATCATGACATCGACTCCAGCCGGACCTGCTGAGACTGCTTTAGATGCCCCAACAACTATGCCGATCCCGCCTACAATGGCTTTCTCTCTGCATCGCGTCCCGGAAGATCATACCGGAGATGCGAAGGAGGCTATGTTCCAGGTAGAGCAGATAATGCTCCAAACCAAGTAGGCGTACGAGGCCAGCAAGCTGGCTTACGATGTCAGCGCAGCCCTCCGCACCAATGTACGAGTAAGTTTGATTGTCAGTACATTTCTGATTGAATTCCTGTCTTTTCTTGACTGTACACCCAGTGGGTGATTATTGTCCACTCGTAGAATGTTTGAAATTTCTCCACTCGAATAGGTCGTGTCGTAGGCGAGTAGGATTTGGATCGATAGTACGTGTGGTACTAGAGTCACTCGTCATGTCGAGTGCATTTGTTTTCTGACGAGTTACTCGACGGATCGAGTGTTAACCGTCTCAATGGGGGCACTCTGAGTGCACCCACTGGATGTAGTCCTCGAGACCACTATCGAGTGCTTGCATTGGCAGGGGTCTTAAAGCTTGTCGTATGCTTGATACGTTTACCTTTGGTCACACCACTCCGCAGTTATGCTGTAGGTTTCATGGAAATCATTGATAAACCATGATATGATGCTACATAAGGATAGAATGCACTTCTCAGAGTGATAGATATTCCAATGATGGATGTTTCTGCCACTCGACTGATCGAGAGTTGGCAGAACCAGTGAGGGCACGCTAAGTGCACCCACTGGGTGTAGTCCCCGAGACCGCTGTCGAGTGCTTGCACCAGCATGGGTCTTAGAGTTTATTGTATACGGGATACATTTTGCCTTGGATCACACCACTCTGAAGCTACCTTGTAGGTTTCATGGATATTATTGACATGATATGACGCTACATAAGGATAGATTGAACTTCACAGAGCAGGGAGGCGCGTCACTCAACGGGTCGAGTGATGGGTGAATGTTTTGACAGGGCTGACCTTGTCAAACGTTTTAATAATTAGTGAGGGCATGCTAAGTGAACCCACTGGGTGTAGTCCTCGAGGCTACTGTTAATCACAGACGATAAGCAATAGTCTTGAAAACTTGTCGTACGCGGAGTACTAGAGTCACTCGACATGTCGAGTGCATTTTTTTCCCGATGAGTTACTCGACAGGTTGAGTGTTAACCGTCTCAATGGGGGCACTCTAAGTGCACCCACTGGGTGTAGTCCCCGAGACCGCTGTCGAGTGCTTGCACTGACAGGGGTCTTAATAGAGACAACTTTGAGTTTGTTTATGGTGCGTAGAGCGCCAGGGCCACTCGACATGTCGGGTGGACTTTTTGCTTGAATTCTTCTTCCCCTGGACATGGACTTCATGGACATCATAGGTCAACCAATATATGACATTGTTCCAACGTTGTAATACAATCATTCGACGATACTCATAGCCCAGTCGACCGTCCTTGGCATTGCTTGCGATTGAATTTCTTTATTTTGTTGGTTTAGAGGGCTTGCGGACATGGGACGCAGTACAAGGATCTGGAGGATGAGAGGAACCAGCTGTGTGTGGATCTAGAAGCCTCCAACAATGCTCTGGAGTGAGCGCGTCCTGAGCTGAAGTCTCTGGGAGGTAATTACTGTTGACTTTCTGCATTCCCATCTTCACTTTTCGTGTTTTGAACCGAGTGCTCTCACTCGAACAAACGTGCGCAATGAAAATTGTCGACTCCAAGCGCGACTCAACAATGTTTTTTTTAGATTCCATGAAGAAGGCGCCGGAGGAGAAGGACAAAACACTCGCCGACACCCAACGGGTGGCCAGGGACAAGACCGAAGCTGCAGATCGGAAGATGGCGGCCTCCAAGAAACTGGGGGAGGAGAACGCAAAGCTAAAGCAGGAGTGCGGGGACCTCGTCAAAAGGGTCGAGTAGCTGAACAAAAGGAGTAATAGCCTGGACAAGCACTTGAGTGAATTCTCGAGGAAGATGTATATCCTGCTCAACGGTGAGTGTTTCTTGTCGACTAAAGTTTGTAAAATCTTTGAAGGTCATAGCTCACCGATTCCCCTCCCATTCGAACTCTTCAACAAAATTCTGCCAAGACTTCGAGAAGGAGACAGAGGAGGTTGAGCCCAATCTGGATCCCACGAAGTCACCTGTCGTGGACGCAGTGGCCATGAACATGCTCAGACTCAATTTCCGCTCCAGGGTGTCCAGGCATATCTTGTCCGAATGAAATCTACAATGGAGAGAATTGACAAGGAGCTATGGACCGAGGACACCCTTTAGCTCAACCTCAACTCGATGATGGCTCGCCCGAACGAACTTCCAAGTCTAGTGCAGGCCTGGAAGAAATCTGCTACTCGCTGTGGGGCTAACGTGGCGTTATCACTCATCATGGTCCATTGCAGGGACATGAGGGAAGAGAAGCTGAAGGAGCTCTGGGTGGTTAACACGAAGAAACTCCAGTTTGAGGACTTCATGGAAACCTTCATTGAAGCAGCCACCAGAATCGCTGACGGCATCGACTTGGACACTTTTGTCGAGCCGGCCAACCCGTCAGATGCTTCAAAAACTTGGTCTTTGGAAGAAAAACTTTTATTCGCCTCGGTATGCCGAGTGGAATTGTATCCCTTAAAACTTCATTCAAGCCTTAGGCCTGAGCACATTTGCTTCTTTATGAAATGTTCATCCACGATTTAACCTTTGGATTTTATTTGTATTTGGCTTTCACTCGTCTGTTCGACTGAGTTTGTTTTTAGGCTTAGGCGAAAACATGTTCATAGCTAAGCCCTCGAGTGTGAGGACTGCTCACCACTCGGGATATTTTTAACTTAGGAAAAACGTGTTCGCAGCTAAGCCCTTGAGTGTGCGGATTGCTCATCACTCGGAATAGTTTAGAACTTAGGCGAATGTCGATTCGTAGCTAAGCTATCGAGTGAATGAACTTCTATCCACCCGACAAGGTTTTTAACCTCGGCGAAACATGTTCGCAGTTAAGCCCCCCCGAGTGTGAGGATTGCTCATCATTCGAAGTAGTTTAGAACTTAGGCAAATGTCGATTCGTAGCTAAGCTATCGAGTGAACGAACTGCTATCCACCCGACAAGGTTTTTAACTTAGGCGAAACATGCTTGCAGCTAAGCCCCCGAGTGTGAGGATTTCTCATCATTCGGAGTAGTTTAGAACTTAGGCGAATGCCGATTTGCAGCTAAGCTGTCGAGTGAATGGACTGCTATCCACGTGACAAGGTTTTTAACTTAGGCGAAACATGTTCACAGCTAATCCCCCGAGTGTGATGATTGCTCATCACTCGGAGCATCTTTGAACCTAAGCGAATACGGATTCACAAATAGGCCGTCTAGTGAATGGACTGCTATCCACCCGACATGGTTTTTAACTTAGGCGAAAGCATGTTCGCAGCTAAGCCCCCGAGTGTGAGGATTGCTCATCACTCGGAGTATTCCCAAGAATGAAACTGGACGATTGGAATCGACAATATATATTGCAGAAATGTGAATTGCATTGATGAAGTATTCTTATTACATTAGAGGATTCTTCTGTCTCAAGTATAACAATGCCAAAGCAGATCTGCATTCCAGGCTCGTGGCTCGTCTATCCGCTTCATGAGATTGTACAGATGATAGGCTCCGTTGTTTAGCACCTTAGTGACAACGAAAGGACCTTCCCATGCAGGAGCAAGCTTGTGAGGTCAGTGTTGATTCACTCGAAGCACCAAGTCTCCCTCATGAAACGACCGAGACATTCTTCGCATGGAAGCGCCGCAGGTCCTGCTGATAGGCAGTAGTCCGGATCAAAGCCATCTCTCGTTCCTCCTCCAGAAGATCTACACCGTCCTGTCTGGCCTGTTCAGCTTTAGTCTCAGAATACAACTCCACTCGAGGAGAATTGTGGAACAAGTGACTCGACAATACGACTTTAGCACCATAGACCTGGAAGAAAGGAGTCCGTCCAGTCGACCGAGTTGGAGTAGTTCTCAGGCCCCATAACACAGATGACAACTCAGTTACCCAGGCACCAGCAGCATGATCCAGGTCACGCATGAGACGAGGCTTAAGACCTTGCAATATGAGGCCATTGGCTCGCTCGACTTGCCCATTGGTTTGCGGGTGAGCGACAGATGCATAATCTACCCGAGTGCCATGGGAGTTGCAGAAGTTCCTGAATTCTTCTGAGTCAAAATTAGTGTCGTTGTCTGTGATGATGTTGTGTGGAATGCCGTATTGATAAATTATCTCCCTCATGAATGTGACCGCCATGCGGGAGTTCAGCCTCTTGATTGGCTTGGCTTCTATCCACTTGGTGAATTTGTCGACTACTACCAGCAAGTGAGTGAATCCTCCTTTTCTGGGTCGAAAGGGGCCAACCATGTCGAGTCCCCAAACAGCAAACGGCCAGGCAAGAGGAATTGTCTTCAGAGCAGATGTCGTCTTGTGTGACAAGTTTGCATACAACTGGCAACCATCACAATGATCAATGATGTCTTTAGCCATGTCATTAGCTCGTGGCTAGTAAAAACCAGCTCGGTATGCTTTAGCGACAATCGTCCTTGAGGACGCATGGTGGCCGCAAGTTCCCGAGTGAATCTCGTCTAGAATCATTCTACCTTCCTCGAGGGAAATGCAGCATTGTGTAACACCAGTCGCACTCTCTCTGAACAGCTAATCTCCCATCACAGTGAAAGCCTTGGACCTGCGCACAATCTGTCGAGCCTCTATTTCATCTTCAGGGACCTCTTGCCTGAGGATATAGGCAATGTAAGGCCCAGTCCAATCGGGAGTGATAACCAGAATCTACATGACCAGGTCAATCACTACAGGGACATCGAATTCTGTTGGGTCAGTAGAACTCAACTCTTGTGGGGGCTCTTTGGTGAAAGGATCTTCTTGAACCGAAGGAGTGTGCAAGTGCTCCAAGAACACACTGCTGGGGACAGGCCGTCGAGTGGAACCAATCTTGGATAGCTCATCGGCCGCTTGATTTTTCAGTCGGGGAACACGATGAAGTTCCAGCCCTTCGAATTTCTTCTCCAACTTTCGGATTGCATTGCAGTATCCAGTCATAGCGGGATTTCGAACATCCCACTCTTTCATCACTTGATTCAAAACCAGATCTGAGTCGCCATAAACCATCAACCGCTTGACACCGAGTAAGATAGCCACGCGCAACCCGTACAAAAGTGCTTCATACTCTGGCTCATTGTTAGAGGAATCGAAGTCAATTTGCAAGACATAGCTGAGCTTGTCGGCCCTGGGAGATATCAAGACAACACCAGGACCGGACCCATTCAACATTTTGGAGCCGTCAAAGAACATTGTCCAATGCGCCGAGTGAACTTGGATAGGTTGTTGCTATTCAATCCACTCGGCCATGAAATCTGCCAATGCTTGGGACTTGATTGCTTTTTTGGCTTCGAACTGATGTTAAAGTGTCCAAGCTCGATTGCCCATTTAGCCACTCGACCTGATGCGTCTGATTATTGAAAATCTTGGACAAAGGAGCATCACTGACGACTAAAATCGAGTGGTCTTGGAAATAATGCGCCACCTTTTTCATCGATAGGTAAATACCATAAACCAGCTTCTGATAGTGTGGATATCTTTGCTTTGAGGGCGACAATACTTCCGAGACATAATAAACTGGCCGCTGGACTTCATAAGCTTTACCTCCTCTTCCCGCTCTACAGTTAGCACTGTACTAATGACCTGATTTGTGGCTGCGATGTACAGGAGCAAGGGCTCTTTGCTGGCAGGAGCGACAAGCACCGGCAGAGTGGAGAGCAGGGCTTTGAGCTCAACAAACGCTGCTTCGGCTTTGGGAGTCCACTCGAACGTGTCGAACTTCTTCATCAATTGATATAAAGGCAGAGCCTTCTCACCAAGACGAGAAATGAATCGACTCAATGCTGCCAAGCAACCTGTGAGCTTCTGAACGTCGTGCACTCGCACGTGAGTCTTCATATGGGTAATGGCGCTGATTTTCTTAGGAAACAAGAAAACCAAGTAACTTGCTGCCAGGGACGTCGAAAGTACACTTGGCCGGATTTAGCTTTATGTTGAATCGCCTCAGATTGGCAAATGTCTCGGCCAAGTCAGCCAGTATGTCGGAACCTTTGCGGGACTTGACCACTATATCGTCCATGTACGCCTCGACATTCTGAGGAATCTGGTCGAGTAAACATTTCTGAATCATGTGCATAAAAGTAGCACCGGCATTCTTGAGACCAAAAGGCATAGTGATGTAACAAAAACACCCGAATGAGGTGATGAAGGCTGTCTTTATTTTGTCTGGGCCATACAGACGGATCTGATGGTACCCAGAGTAAGCATCCAAAAACGATAAACGCTCCCACCCTGCAGTCGAGTCGACAATCTGATCTATGTGGGGAGCGGAAAATGATCTTTTGGGTACACCTTATTGAGATGTTTGAAGTCAATGCACATGTGCAAAGACTTATCTTTCTTTGGCACCATCACAACATTCGAGAGCCACTCGGAATGGTAAATCTCCCAAATGAACTTGGCTTGCAAGAGACGGGCCACTTCTTCTCCGATTGCCTTGCGCTTCTCCGCCGCTGAGCGATGCAAATGCTCCCTGACAGGTTTGGCTTTCAGATTCACTCACAGACGGTGCTCAGCCAGCTCCCTGGGAATCCCCGGCATGTCAGCAGGCTTCCATGCGAAGATATCCTAGTTCTCATGGAGGAACTGGATGAGCTCGGCTTCCTATTTACTGTCGAGTGTTGATGAGATATTCGTCGGGGTAGCAGTAGGATCCATCGGGTGGATGTGTACCTTCTTCAGTTCCCCTGCCGACTAAAATTGCCGACTCGGAATCCGGCTTCTTTACGCGGAGCAAATCGGCAGGGTCAGCGGTCTTCTTTTACTCCTCCAACTCAACCATGGCCATCTGGTGATCGGCGATCTTGAAGCCTTGCTGGAGGCATTCTTTGGCCCACTGTCAATTACCAGTGATCGTGATCACACCCTTAGGGCCTGTCATCTTCAACTTGAGATACACATAACATGGTCGGGCCATGAAACGTGCATACGCGGGTCGACCCAAAATACCATGGTAGGCACTCTGAAAATCCACGACTTCAAACGTCAACTTTTGTTTTCAGAAATTTTGGTCATTCCCGAATGTCACATCCAATGCTATCTGTCCGAGTGACTTGGCCTTCTTTCCTGGGATGACCCCGTGAAACTGCATGTTGCTTTGACTCAGACGAGACATCGGAATGCCCATCCCTTTCAGGGTATCAACATAGAGAATGTTCATGCCGCTGCCACTGTCCATGAGGACCTTTCTAAGTCGAGTCCCCCCCGGATCAACTATTAGAGCCTGCCGACTGGGAGTGGCCACATGAGCAGGATGGTCTGTCTGGTCAAATGCGATAGCATATTGGGACCACTTGAGGTAGGTGGGGGTATCTGGTACAACCATGTTGATTTCTCTATTGATGACTTTCACACGACTCTTGCTCTCGACATCAACAAAGATCACCAGTGTAGCAGTGACAACCGGGAATGTTTCTTTATCTTCATCTTAATCTCCCTTCTCAGGAGATTTATCACTCGGCGAGTCCCCCTTGTATTTCTGGATAAGGGTCCGAAACTGTCGAGTCGTGTGCTTGGGCAAAATCTGATTGCCTTCCGCATCTTTCCTCGTGTGAATTACACACGGCTGATCCATGATATCAGTTCCTGACTGATTTTTCCCTTTCTTGGGGGCATACTGTGCTTTAGCTTTGCCCTTGTTCTTTGACTGAGTTGCAGTGCTGCCGCTTCTGCTTGAACCGGATCTTTAGCTTTTCGCTTCTATTTCTTATTGTTACTGCCACCAACCTCATTGATGACTGTCTTTCCTTTACCGCTACGGAGGCAGTTTTCTTCCTCGCCATTGGCGTACCGAGTGGCAATTTCCATCATCTTGCCAAGTGAAATATCACCCGTTCGCCCAAACTTCAGATATAGCTCTCTGTATCTCACACCGGCCTTGAACGCACAAACAACCTGATGTTCCGTCACATTCTCTACTGTATGATGCAGAGTGGACCATTGTTGAATATAATCTCTCAAAGTTTCATTGGGTTTCTGGACACAGTGTTGTAAGTCGACCAGACCCGCCAGACGCTTGCAGGTGCCCTCAAAGGTTCGGACAAACACTTGGGCAAGATCCTCCCAGCAATGTATACTAGAAGGAGCCAAATGATTCAGGCAAGCTCGAGCCGAACCATCTAACATCAAGGACAGGTGCTTCATTGCAACATTGTCATTTCTGCCACTAATTTGCACAGCCACTCGGTAATCATCTAACCAAGTCTCTGGCTTTGTTTCGCCAGTAAAATTTCCGATCCCGGCTGCCAACCTGAAGTTGGGGGGAATCTCTACAGAACGTATGGTTGTGCTGAAACACTCAGGACCAAAAACCATAGCTGAGATACCACTCGGAAAATCTCTGTCGTGTCCTTCCTTGTGGGCTCTGCCCCTATCAATCTGCTTCTGAATGAGGAGATCACGGGTGTCAAAACCCGCATTTCGCTCATCACCGAAGGAGTGCCTATCGTCCTGGCGCCATGGCGCGTACGGACCACTCCGCGGAGGAGTGGGTACTCGATGGTGGTCTTCGCGGTGAAACTGATCTCTGACCTGCTCTTCACGGAAACCTCCACCCTGACGGCGCAAGGGCGATCTAGGGCTATTTGCCGACTGAACAGTCTCCACCCTCGGTGAATTGCGATGTATCCTGTTGCGAGACTGAGAAACTACTGAATTCTGACACTATGCTGCATCTAACAGTGCTCTGATCTGCATCAACGCTCTTCCAGCCTCTAACCGGGACGGCTGAATGGAATCTGCTATCCTAGCAGCAGCAACAACATTTAATACAGGAGTTCGATATACCTCAACGTCATCGTGAGATCCATTCAGAAACAGCTGTCGCTAACGTCGACTGGGGCGTGGCGGGCGCTGGTGAGCGCGCTCATCAAGTTCCACCTGGAGCTCTTCCAGACGAATGCACGCGGCCTCCAAGGCTTGAGCCTCGGCAGTCATGTCGATGATGGGAGTATGAAGAACCTCCTCCTCGCAGCGTGGCTGCTCATTCGACGGACTGCCAGCCTCGTGCCTGCCACAACCAAAGCCAGGCGGTGAACTTTGATGAGAGCCCGCCATCAAGACCTCCGCTGCGGGATCGCAACTTTCACACTTAGAAGGCACGTCGGATGGATCGGAATCCGATTCGAACACGTCATGAAGGGACTCGGCGAGCTCAAGTGCTGCAACCTGCGGAGAAGAAGTTTGATGCGTCACTATGCGTTTGACCCAGCACTGAAGTCGTGAGCAGCCAGACCTCTTGAGATCGCAAACAATGAGGGGAGCCGACGTGTAAGGAGTCTAAGTCTGACGCAGCAACACGCCGCAGGAACTCGCGTGGAAGTGCACGGCCCCACGAATCGGGAGCGCCTTGACATCGAGAGGCGCTTCCTGGAGCCATGCCGAATCATTGGCAATAAGGTGAGTGCTCTGAAACGGATCTCGTGGCCCAGAGCAAAAACACCGCCGGAAGACATGTCAAAGGATGGAAAATGCAACCTCGCCGGAAGTCGCTTAGACGCGTGCCCCATGGTGGGTGCTAACTATCGTGGGAACGAACCTGACAGTAGATGGTAGGGGTACGTAAGGAGAGGGCAGAGTCCTAGCAACGGCGAGGGTGTACACACGGATGTATGAGTTTAGGCCCCTCTCGTGGAGGTAACAGCCCTACGTCTCAGTGCTTAGGAGCTTATGTCGTGTGGAATACAGAGATTATAATGGTTGTGAACCCTTGTGCAGGAGGGGAGGGGCGTCTTATATAGAGTTCACTGCCCCTCATAATTACCCAGCATCTAAGGGTCCGATCGTGGGGTTAAAGTCTGCCGTTACTGGTAACATATGTAATAAAAGCTATTAATGATGATTGAACCAACGTCTGCCCGTTGGGCTCTTGACGGTGACTCCTTGTCTTCTGGCGTCGAGTGAGAACGAGGTCTTTCGAGTGACACGCGACTTCCGAGTGGAGGAAGGAGTCTCCAAGTGGATAGCCTGTCGAGTGACTTGAATGTCTCATGGAATTCAATCGGAAGTTTATGCTCGATCTTCAAGTCCTCCAATGTAGTGTCCTTAGATAGGGTATGTAGGCCTTGCCTAGGACCCTACCCTAGGTAGATATCCTCGTCAGTGGATGTATGATAGCACCACCTATCAGAACCATGGGAAAAATCATCGTGTCACCAATTGCGTTTGATCTTCCTACCATCTCTTTACCTACATGCTTGTCTTTACTTTCCACTACTATACTCTTAGACATGCATCTGTAGGGTGTACTTGACATACTATGAATGCTAAAATCTGCCAAGAATTAAAATTGGGAAAAATTAGAATTTTATTTGGTCAAGTAGTCTAATCACCCCCTCTAGCACTACTTTTGATCTACATGGGTGTGCGTAGGGCGTTACTGCTGGCAGAGCTCCATGGAAGGCTTCAGAACGAGGCCGACGTCGGGGCTGGAAGAGCTTGAGCCAGCAGTGAGCTCGATCGGACACTTCCGAGGTTGAAGAAGAAGAGGGATACACAGGAGTGCTCCCCACGTAAGAAGGAGGCCGGGTTGAGCGGATCAAGTTTAAGAGGAGCTTGGCCTCCTCTCGGCCATGGTGATGGCTATGGCATGGAGGAAGCTTACCAGGGGCGGCGACAAGAGAAGTAGGAGGGGGAAATGGAGCGAGGGGAGGCTAGGGCTAGTCATGGAGTGATGACCCACAAGTATAGGGGATCTATCGTAGTCCTTTCGATAAGTAAGAGTGTCGAACCCAACGAGGAGCAGAAGGAAATGATAAGCGGTTTCCAGTAAGGTATTCTCTGCAAGCACTGAAATTATCGGTAACAGATAGTTTTGTAATAAGATAATTTGTAACGAGTAACAAGTAACAAATGTAGCAAAGGTGCAGCAAGGTAACCCAATCCTTTTTGTAGCAAAGGACGGGCCTGGACAAACTCTTATATAAAGCAAAGCGCTCCCGAGGACACGTGGGAATTTCTGTCAAGCTAGTTTTCATCATGCTCATTTGATTCGCGTTCGTTACGTTGATAATTTGATATGTGGGACCGGTGCTTGGGTGCTTCCCTTACTTGGACAAACCTCCCACTTATTATTAACCCCTCTCGCAAGCATTCGGAACTACGAAAGAAGAATTAAGGTAAGCCTAACCATAGCATGAAACATGTGGATCCAAATCAGCCCCTTACGAAGCAACACATAAACTAGGGTTTAAGCTTCTGTCACTCTAGCAACCCATCATCTACTTAATACTTCCCAATGCCTTCCCCTAGGCCCAAATATTTGTGAAGGGTTATGTAGTCGGCGTTCAATAACACCACTAGAGGAGAGACAACATACATCTCATCAAAATATCGAACAAATACCAAATCCACATGATTACTTATAACAAGACTTATCCCATGTCCTCAGGAACAAACATAACTACTCACAAAACATGTTCATGTTTATAATCAGAGGAGTATTAATTATCATAATGGATCTGAACATATGATCTTCCACCAAGTAAACCAACTACCATCAACTACCAGGAGTAATCAACACTACTAGCAACCCACAGGTACCAATCTGAGGTGTTGTGACAAAGATCGGATAAAAGAGATGAACTAGGGTTTGGAGAGGAGATGGTGCAGGTGAAGATGTTGATGGATATTGACCCCCTCTCGATGAGAGGATCGTTGGTGATGAAGATGGCTTTGATTTCCCCCTCCGGGGGAAGTTTCCCTGGCAGAACAGCCCTGCCGGAGCTCTAGATTGGTTTTGCCCAAGTTCCGCCTCGAGACGGCGGCGCTTCGTCCCGAAAGCTCTCTTCTGATTTTTCTAGGTCAAAACCCAACATATAGGAGAAGATGGGAGTCGGGGGGCCAGCTAGGTGGGCCACAAGCCTGCTAGGCACGGCAAGGGGGGAGGGTGGCTGCGCCTGGCAGGCTTGTCACCTCCGGGTGGCACACCTCTGGCATCTGTTTCGCCCAATATTTTTTATATATTCCAAAATAATTCTGCGGAAATTTTCAGAACTTTTGGAGTTGTGCAGAATAGATATGTCAGATTTGCTCCTTTCCCAGTCCAGAATTCCAGCTGCCGACATTCTCCCTCTTCATGTAAACCTTGTAAAGTAAGAGAGAAAAGGCACAAGGATTGTACCATAATGTGTAATAACAGCCCATAGTGCAATAAATATCAATATAAAAGCATGATGCAAAATGGACGTATCAACTCCCCCAAGCTTAGACCTCGCTTGCCCTCAAGCGAAAGCCAAGATCGATAAATATGTCCACATATTTAGAGATAGAGGTGTCGATAAAATAAAATACAGACATGAGGGCATCATGAACATCTTTAGAACAACAATAATTATTGTGTAAGATCTCTTATGCTAGAGTAACAATTCATTCACAAGATAAAGTATGAACCAACAACTCTATTGACAACCAACAAACTATGATCTTAGTCATTGAAGCAATTGGCAATTTATCATAACATCGGAAAGAGTCAATATAAGAGCTTGTAAAGCAAATCCACATACTCAATCATCTTCTAGTCTTTCACCATTGCTAACACTCACGTGGTGCCCACGAGATCAAAGCTTCAATTAGACACAGAGAAAGATAGGGGCTTATAGTTTTGCCTCCCAACTATTCACCTCAAGGGTGATGTCAACAATAATAACTCATCATCACCCACATCTGAATGGATATATGCGTCTAGATCATTCCCCAACACATAATGCTTGCCAAGAAAGAGACAGAATAGAGGAAGTGGTGAGGATCACCATGACTCTTGCATAAAGGTAAGTACTTAAAAAGTAGAAGTAACAGATAGGCCCTTTGCAGAGGGAAGCAGAGGTTGTCATGCACTTATTGTTTTTAGATGCACAAACCCTTAGTGCAGGGGAATGCTACATTGTATTGCCCTTTGTGATAGAAACCTTTATTTTGCAGTTTGTCAATTTAATTTGTTTACTATCACAAGTTCGTACAACGCTTATTTCCCTTACAATAAAATATCACACATATTTAGGAAAAAAATTATTGCCTTTTGCACCGATGACAACTTACTTGAAGGATCTTATTCAATCCATAGGTAGGTATGGTGGACTCTCATGGCAAAACTGGGTTGAGGTGTTTGGATGCACAAGTAGTATCTCTACTTGGTGCGGAAGTTTTGGCTATTATGAGGGGGAAGTGGGCACTACATGTTAAAGGATCTAAAACCATATAACTTCTATCCGGAGCCAAGGAAACATAACCCATTATGTTGTCTTCCTTGTCTAACATCAACTTCTTGGCATGTCCAAGATAATGTATTTATATGCAAATCTCTCTTTCTTTATCACTTCCTTTCCAATTGCACCAATGACCAATTACTATGTTTGTTAGCTCCCAACAAATTTCAATCGACATACTTTTTATATGTGAAGTCATCACTCCCCATAAGATCATTATGCATGCTCTTTGATTTTATTATATTATTCTTTTCCCATCACTCTCAAGAGCATAGTAATCTAGCAAAGCCCTCTCATCAAAACTACTTTTTGTTATGTAACTCTCGGACTTGCTTACATAAGGTGTTGGGGATATATCCCGAGGGTGAGACCCCCCCAGGTGGGACCGGGTCATGCGGTTGGCGGTTGGTGGCTTACGGTAACTCCAGGAGGAAGCATAACCAATGGGCCGAAGGGCCCAGGGCCAGAAGGCCGGATATAACCCTGTAGACATGGGCCACTAGGAGTGACTTGTTAGATAAGGCATGTTTGGTTAGAGGTGAGGTCGGTTGTTAAGTTTAACCCGACCCGGACTCTTGTAAGCCTAGGGCCTTGACCCGTGTATATAAGGGCGGCTTACCTGGGTGGCTTAGACCATGAAACAATTGATCGAGAGCTAGGTCAAGCGAACTCGGTCCCTTGTAATCGATACCCAATCAATACAACACAAAGCAGGACGTAGGCTTTTACCTCTTTCCAACGGGCCGAACCTGGGTAAACCCTTGTCTCTCGATTCCGATGAACCCCTTCGAGATCACCGCCTTAGCGATGGCCTCGAACCTAAGTCTGTTGACTCGGACATCTACCGTGACAAATCCACGACATTTGGCCCCCACCGTGGGGCCTGTGCCCGGTGGTGTAAGTTTCTCAAAGGGATCTCTCCCAAGGATTGAGGGATGCGCCGTTGGCAAAATGACCAAGAGCCGCCACAGCAAGATCTATATCGACGACGCCGATCGGGGCCCTGAGGCTGACTCTATCGAGTACGTGCACCGGGTTACCTTTGGCGGAATTCACATCTTCATCGGCAAGATTGGCGGATCAGAATCTGGACCAGACATCTTCACCAACCTCGTCGAGCTGGCCCGACGTGCGCAACCCGCCCATGTTAACCCGGCAGGAAGCATGTCTTCGTTGCCTTTACCCAAGGCAGGGAGCTTGAAGGTTCCATGTCAGGGGAAGGAACTCTCATCTACTCAAAGGACGGTTCCTCGAGCAGAGAGACAACATCAATCTACCAGCTTCACAATGGCGGGCTTGGCGACTATGAGGAGCATTATCTTGAGTAGGAGTATCATGAGCCGGAGGAGTATGAGCCGCCAAACCACGCCGCCGTTTTCATGGCGGGGTCAGCACCGGCTCATAATAGCACAACTGCTGGTGCGACCAGATCTGGAGCGGACAAGCCGCTGGCTCAAGTTCTTCTGGATTCGATGGACAAGCTCACAACCCTGATGGAAACAGAGGTAACTGCTGAAAACAAAGTGGCCCGAAACGCAGGGATCACAAGGTTGAAGGACCAGATGGAAGGAGTCCAATAGGAGATCAATGCGACGAAGGCTCAGATGGATGCTGACTCAGAGCGCCTTAGGGAAGAGGCTTTTCGCTTAGAGCTAGAGTAGTAGTGTACAGTGGCAATTCACCGGATGAGGCACCAGTCTCGTTTGCCGGATCAATACGACGCCAGAAATCTTTTTAATACGCCAGGGACGGGACAAAATATGCCTTTGACCGTAACCCGGACATCGGAAGTACCTGGAAGCCGGGCAGCGGTTCAGCGTCAGCAGCCAGACCCGTCCCTTCACAACGAGACCCCACTGAATCCTTTTTTGACCCCACTGGGTCATTATTCTAACCCGACGGAGAACATGGTGGCAGCAGCGACCAGGCTTGGTACAATCCCTATCCCTGATGAGGCAACTTTTGCAGAGGAAGTACGGAACGCCATTGGATACTTGCAGATGGCGGTGGCCCAGCAAGAGAAATATACTTACAGTCGAAGTCACGTGCATTCAAGCCTCATCCCAAGCCGCAGATACAGCCGGCGTTATGAGTCGCCAGGGGTTTCTAGTAGTGATCGACATCGAAACCCGCCGAGGGACGAGCAGCCGGTTCGTGATGCTCAGGCGTTGGTGGATCGGGCAAGAGCCCAGCGAGAGGCGGCGACTCTGGCAGCTTTGACGGCTTATCAGGAAGCCACAGTCGTGCCCTTCGTCTTAGTATGAGTTGTCTTAACCTCTAGAGTTGTGGGAGTGCCATGCTTAGCGCCGACTTTGTGAAACGAGCGCCTGTCGAAAGACTTCAAAGGTCCTCGCAAGGTGCCCAATTATACTGCTGACCTGCCTCCAGAGGCTTGGATTGAAAGTTATGAATTAGCCATGAAGATGTTGGATGTTAGTGAAGAAGTGTGTGCCAAGTATTTCATCATGATGCTGGAGCGGACGGCTCGTACATGATTGAAAGGGTTGCCGCCCAACACCATTAACACCTAGGCCGAGTTAAAGACGAGGTTCATCAAAAATTTTTAGGGAACATGCAAGCAACCCATGACAATTATGGATTTGGATCATTGCGTTCAGCGTGAGGATGAGTCGGCTCATCATTGGGTTTGGCGGGTCTCGACCATCATCCATTCTTATGATAATATCACGTCGTCTCAAGCAGTCCTGATCCTGGAGAAAAAATGCCACTTCATGCCTTTGAAACAGAAGCTTGGCCGGCTCAAGCGCACATGTCAGACATGGGGGAACTCATGATGGCTTTCACTATGTATGCGGACTCTGACAACATGAAGGACCCTCGCTCCGATGATGAGAAATCGGCCAAGGGCAAGAAGAAGAACAATGGCAAGGGTCAGTCATAGAATGGGGGAGGAGACAATAGTAATGGCAATGGCGGAAATCAGAAAAACCAGGATGGAGGGTCAGAGTTGGTGTCCAATGCCAACACTGGGAATAACCGCGGAAAGGGTAATGGCAAGCCGCTATTTAAATGCAAGACACCCAGTTTGGAGGCAATGTTGAATGATCCCTGCCCGAAACATAGCCGTCTGGATCAGCCATCAACTCATGCTTGGAAGAATTGTTGGATCATGCGAGAGTATCAAAATTACGGCAGTAACCAGCATCCAAGTGGTGGCGGAGAACCATCCAGTGCATTAGGTCCTTCTGGGTCTGGCTTCGGTCCGGGAAGCTCAGGCTCAGGCCATCAGGGCCAAGGAAACCATGGGGGGAATAATCAGCAATCTGGCGTTGGAGGCCAGCAACAAAATAACTAGTCGGGTTTCAGAGTAATCCCAAACAGCTTAACTCTAGGCAGTACCACGTCTTTACAACTAGTCTTGACAAGCGAGACCGGAAGTTACGCAAGGTGGAGATTAACGCATCTATGTCATCTCTCCTGCAGTATTTAAAGTGGTCTGAGTATGACATAACTTGGACCAGGGAGGATCACCCGCCGTGTGTGGATAACCCGGGGTAGTTGGCTCTAGTGGTCGCCCCCCAAGTGGGAGGATATGTGTTGACCAAAGTTCTTATGGATGGAGGCAGCAACATAAACATTCTTTATTGTGACACTTTCCGCCGGATGAATTTGCTTGACAAAGAGGTCAAGCCTTCATCAACAGTTTTTCATGGCGTGGTGCCTGGAAAGTCAGCTTATCTAGTGGGAAATATTTCATTGGAAGTCGCCTTTGGTGATGAATTCAATTACAGGGTGGAGTCTCTGTGGTTTGAAGTGGTCAAGATTAAGTGCCCGTATCACGCTCTGTTTGGGCGACTCGCTTATGCTAAATTCATGGATAGGCCTTGCTTTGTTTACCCGGGTTAAATGGGACAATCACGGTACATGGAGGCCAGAAGACGGCTGTTGAGTCTGAGGAAGGGGATGCAACCTATGCAGAATCAAGTTGTGCAGAGGCACAACTCAAGTTTTACAAAGAGAATGTCGACCTGGCGGACATGACCCCGTTGAAAAAGCCTAACACAGAATCTGAGCCACCGCTTAAGTTTATGGCAGATGATACCAAGTTGGTGGAATTCGTGCCCGAAGACTCATCGCAGCAGTTTACTATTGGGGCTAATATGGATCCCAAATAGGAAAGCGCGCTCATCGAGTTCATCCGTGAGAATCGGGATATCTTTGCATGGAAGCCTTCTGACATGCCGGGTGTATCAAGAGAACTCGCTGAGCACCATCTTAATGTGGATCCTAAGTTTAAGCCAGTCAAGCAATTCCTGCGTTGATTCAATGAGGAGAGGAGAAAAGCAATTGGCGAAGAGGTGGCCCGACTCTTGGCAGCAGGGTTCATCGTTGAAGTTTTTCACCCGGAGTGGCTCGCTAACCCGGTGCTGGTGCTCAAGAAGAATGAGATATGGCATATGTGCGTGGATTACATGTACCTTAACAAGGCATGTCCGGTTGACCCGTTTGCTCTCCCCCATATTGATCAAATCATTGACGCGACGACGGGTTGTGAGAGTATGTGTTTCCTGGATGCTTATTCAGGTTATCACCAGATCAATATGGCTGTTAAATACCAAGAGAAGACGACTTTTATTACGCCTTTTGGTGCTTTCTGCTATGTGTCTTTGCCTTTTGGGCTTAAGAGTGCCCATGCGACTTACCAGCATTGGGTGCAGAACTGTCTTCATGGTCAGATCAGGCGCAATGTTCACACTTATGTGGATGATATTGTGGTCAAATCAAGGAAAAAGGAGACTCTACTGGATGATCTAAAATAAACCTTTGACAATTTGCAGCTCTACAAGATGATGCTTAACCCGACAAAGTGTGTTTTCGGTGTACCTGCAGGCAAGCTCTTCAGGTTTTTAGTTTCAGAGTGTGGCATTGAAGCTAACCCGGACAAAATAAAGGCTATTACTTATTTGTCTAAGCCAGCATGCATTAATGATGTTCAGTGCCTAGCGGGTCGTATTGCTGCATTAAGCCGGTCATAAGCCGCCTGGGCGAGAAAACTATTCCTCTATACCAGATGATGAAAAAGATAGATGACTTTGTTTGGAGCAAGGTTGCGGATGAGGCACTTGAGGCACTCAAGAAGCAGTTGGCTGAGCTACCGGTCTTGGCTACTCCGGCTAAGAAAGAGCCGTTGCTCTTGTACATGGCGACTAATAACAGGGCAGTCAGCACTGCGATTGTTGTGGAGCATAAGGAGGCAGGGAAAGGGTATCCCGTCCAGCAGCCGGTTTATTATGTCAGCAAGGTCTTGATAGAGTCCGAGCAAAGGTATCCGCATTGGCAGAAGCTAATATATGGGGTGTTCATTGAAAACCGCAAGTTGAAGCATTACTTCCTTGGACATCAGATAACAGTGGTTAGCTTTGGTCCGTTGGAAGATATTATCCAAAATAGAGAAGCCACTAGCAGGATTGCTAAGTGGACACTCGAGCTTGGGCCCCTCAACTTGAAATATGCGCCTCGTACGACTGTCAAGTCCCAAGCATTGGTTGTAACATCCCAAAATTCCATTTTGGAATGTTATGAAATATAGCTATGCATCATCATCATCATTGCTTGAATATATGAAATAGTTGAAATGCTCCTTCTAAATTTCTGAAAGCCCTTTCTACTTTCAATGTGCTTCTTTCACCTAATTGAAATTCTTGGTAAAAAGTTCAAATAAGAGAGGAGTAACATGACACACCACACCAGGACCTAATTGGTGTTTTATTTGAACAATAAAAACAACCAGGGGTTGTTTTGAAAATATTTGCAAAAGGATTTAAAAGCAAATAGGCTATTTCTGAAAATAATATTTTTTTCAAAGTGTTCAAATGACAGAATAAAAATGTTCAATAAATGGCATTTATTATTTCGTTAATTTTGATATATAATACTCCTATATTTGAAAACGTGTTGAATGCTTTTAAAGAGGTTTTACTGCTCTGAATATTAAAAAGAGTAACGGATTTGCATTTAAACGGGCCGGCCCACGGGCATTTATTCGCGAATTAACTACGAGCCGGTCGACCGACGCGCCTTCGCCGCTCCCTCTCTCTCACATCTGGACCCACCCGACCGACCGTTCGCACCGCGCGGTCGCCCTCTTCCCCGCGCGCGCGTCGCCGTCGCCGAGATTCCCTCGCCCCGGATCTCCCTCCTCTCTCCTCCCCGCACCCACCCGAGCACCCTATAAGTAGCCCCTGCCCCTCCTCTCTCCATTCCCCCCGAATCCCCTCTCTCCCTCGCCGAGACGCTGCCCAAACACCTCGCCGGAGCTGCTCCGACCACCGAAGCTCTCTCCACTCGTGCCCGTAGCCTCGGACGTCCCCTCGCCCCTCCGACCCCACCACTCGACGCCCGACGTTCGCCGTCATCGTCTGGACCACTCAACTGCTGTGGAAGACCACCGGAGACGCGCCCCGACGACCACGTCGCCTCGGCCTCACCGGAGAAGCCCTCGCCGGCGACCCACCTCACGGTGAGCACCTCATCCATTTGATCTGGATCTGAGGATCCAGATTATAACATATTAACTCCGCGAACCGTTTTCTTTTTGGTTCGGTCGACCGCCCGAAATCACTCAGCGCTCGCCCTCTCCGCCAATAGGATCTTGCCACGTAGCACTGACCGGTCGGTAGTTTATTTTTTCCTTTTCTGTTTAATTTTAGTTAACAGATTGTTTTCTAAATTTGTTTTGCTTATATCTTTTAAAATATTTAATGTTTTGAGTTGATTCTTTTTGCATAAGATCACATTTGTCATGTAGTTTCACCCTGTAGTCTTAGATTTTCAAATAGAACTCTAAATTTTGAATCTGTCAAATTTCCTCAAATCACTCAAATCTGAATAACTAGAGTTTAAAAATAGATTTTGATATGAATCTTTTTGCTACTTCTTGGTATTAGTTAGGACTATCAGATTGCTTAGTTTGAGGATTTTTAGGATATATTTGTTTAGTGTTTTAGCTATAAACAGATTCTGCCTATTAGTTAGTATAGTTTTATTTATTTAGTTTTAGTTAGTTTCAATTAGATTTAGTTTTATTTTGTTTAGTAGGTTCTGTTGCTTGAACATTTAGTGTTTTACTTACTGTTAATAAAAAAAATGTAAATTTGCTTAGTTTGTTTCTTTATTAACATAGGAATCACAACTTCTTTTCAAATAGGTTTAATTTGATTAAAACAACTAGTTAGTAATAGTTTTTCTTTAAACAAAGTTTTAAATGATTTAATTCTGTTTTCTAAGACAAGTTTATTTGTAAATTCTTTTCTGTTAAGAACATGTTTTGTTAATAAATAATAAGTTTAGTTTCATTCTTTTGTTAGTAAAACTATAGTTGATTCATATAGTGTTTATCAAAACTTTAAAAAAAACTTTACTAAGATTTTTCTTAACAAAACTTTAAATTGATTTTTATTCTGTTTATTAATAAAATATTTTATTTTATTGTTTTCTTTCTGTCAACTATTGTTTGGTTAATACAAGTAGTTTTATTATGTTAGTAGAGGTTTACCCATCACCTTTTAGAAAACAAAAACTTTGTGTGTTTTCTTGCTTGTGATTTGTGCATTGTTTTGTCTTGATTGTTTACTAGTTCAATGTTGATGATGTGAGTACATTATTTTGTTGTATGCTTATTTGAGTGCTCTTGTTTGCTTCGTTATATTATCCGGAGTGCGAAGCTTGTTACCTAGAGTCACTCACGTACGAAGATCATCAATCAGGCAAGTCACTTTGATCATCTTTACCCATGTTTTTATTGCATTAGTTCTACCATTTCCCCCAGTTGCATGCAAAGTAGGTAATTGGAAACTTGGTTACTGTTGTAGTATCATGTGGTAGGTACCCCCTCAACACTTTGACACATTGGCCCCGGGAAACGTTGTTTTACATTTTGCTATGCTACTAGTAGACGGGGTTGGATGTGTGATTCATGAGAGTTGTGAGGTAATAACTTCAAGACCTACATAATGATCAAGACTTCAAGACTCCGAGTTTTCAACTTACCTCTGGGTGGATGATGGTTGAATGGCACCCTCGAGAAACCAGTGGATTTGCCTAGGTGTTGCTGGAGATGGCCAGTATTCACGCGGAAAGATCCACCCAGGCACAAAGAGATGGATGGATGCTTCAAGACCCAAGGCTTACCTGCACAACGACAAGTCATTATGGGCTCTGGCTTGGTTGGATATCATGGTGACCCTGGACAGGCGGTGCTACGAGATGTAGAAGAACGGTAGGAAAGGATGGGCACCGACAGAGTCGCAGGGAAACACTTTGGAAGACCATGTTTTGGTCATCCGTTTCTCAAACACCCTGAAGTGCGAGAAATCAAACGGAGGCGACCAAATCTTGTGGGGAACGTGTGCAAAACTCTGCAGAGTACTCAACCTAATCGATTAGCTGTGTCCATGGTCATGGACGACTTGAGCCAAAGGAACTGAAACTTCCGGAACCCTCAACACAATTAATTTGATTACGTGGGTATTAATGACTTGGGTATGAGAATTGGTTGGTGGAACCATCTCATTAAGCAACCAACTTAGTAATATTTTTTGCGTAGCCCTCTCTTGATGTAGGAAAAATTGGCTTTTTCGCAAAAACTTACCACCCCACCTGCCATATATGCATATAGATTAGATGATTATCTTTTCACCCCTCTCTTGTGACTTTGCCGGCATATTCCATATGCTGACCTACACGGCTGCAACGTATCATGTTGCAGAGTACTTTTCCGACCAGGAGTGAGGACACGTTCTACGCTTGGTAAGATGCCCTTGGAGTCAGATGGACTCATCTACCTTCGACGCTTCCGCAAGATTTAGACATTCTCATGAGTTGGCCTTCAGCCACTTTATTGTAATCTTCATTGCAATAAAGGACTCGATATGAGATTTCGACTAATATAATGCTGTGTGATTTCCCTTTGATATATACATTGATGTACCGTGAGTGTACCAGCATGATCTTGGGATGGTACGGAAACACCGGAGATTCGACCTTTCAGGTCGGGTCACTACATTGGTGGACTTCATACATGATTGGACAGAAAGTAAGTCGCCTGAGGAGAAGCCGGACAACACATACTGGACGATTCTCTTTGACGGATCCAGGCAATTGGAACGCTCGGGGGCTAGAGTTGTATTAACTTCCCCACAAGGTGACAAATTCTGTTATGTTTTAAGGCTAATGTTTCCTTGTACTAATAATGCAGCAGAATATGAGGCTTTGCTTCGTGGGCTCCGGGTGGCCAAGGATATGAAGTTGAGCCGGGTCAAATGTCTTGGCGACTCAGACCTAGTGGCTCGGCAAGTCTCTGGCACATGGGACTCAAGGGACCATCGTATGGTGGCTTATCGCCAGGTGGTTGATGTTGTTGCTGGTCACTTCAAGGGTTATCAGGTGGATCATATTGACCGGCGCAAGAATGAGGCGGCGCAAGAATGAGGCGGATGGTGCATTATCCAGGCTGGGGTCTCAGCGTAAGCCGGTGCCGCCTAATGTGTTCTTGGACGTATTGCATCACCCGTCAGTCAAGTTACCGTTGAAGGAAGACTTGGCTATACATGAACCGGAGGGGAAATTGGTGGCGGCTCTCCATGCCACCCCTGATTGGACATTGCCTTACCTAGCATACTTAACTCGCGGCGAGTTACCCCAAGATTAGACCCTGGAGCGACAAATCAGCAGGCGGTCTAAGTCTATGATTGTCAAGGACGGGGAGTTACATCGGCATAGTGTAACCGACATTTTCAGCGTCGTGTCTCTCCTGATGAGGGTCATGAAGTCTTACAAGAAATCCATGCTGGCGATTGTGGTCATCACGCCGGGTCAAATTCATTGGTGGCCCAGGCTTCCCGCCATGGTTTTTACTGGTTAACGACTTGTAAAGACGCAGAGGACTTAGTTAGTAAGTGTGGCGGGTGTGAGAAATTTGGATGCCGTGCTCACATGCCGGCTCAAGAACTACGGATGATTTCAATCACCTGGCCGTTTACGGTCTGGGGTCTTGATATGGTAGGACCTTTCAAAAGGTCCAAGGATAAAATGACCCACCTCCTGGTGGCAGTTGACAAGTTTACTAAGTGGGTTGAGGCTGAGCCGGTCAATAAATGTGATGCAGCAACAACTGTTCAGTTCTTCAAAAAGTTGATCTTTCGTTTTGGTTATCCACATAGTATCATCACTGATAATGGCACAAATCTGTCCAAGGGGTCTATGAAGGACTTCTGTGATGAAGAGCATATACGCCTTGATGTGTCTTCGGTAGCTCACCCCCAATCTAATGGTCAAGCTGAGCGTGGTAACCACGAAATTTTAAGAGGTATTAAACCCCAGCTTATGGTTCCTTTGGAGCGCACACCAGGTTGTTGGGTGGAGGAGTTGTCGTCTGTTCTTTGGAGCATAAGAATTACCCCTAACAGGTCTACATGGTTTATGCCTTTCTTCATGGTCTATGGTGCAGAGGCTGTTCTCCCTAGTGATACTCGTCATGTCTCGCCTAGAATGGTGGCTTACGTGGAAACTAACAATGAGGCGGCGTGTCAGGATGCTTTGGATGCCTTGGATGAAGAACGGGATCTTGTAGCAGCTCGTTCAGCTATTTATCAGCAAAACCTATGTCGTTATCATAGCCGTAGGGTCAAGACCTGGACGTTCCAAGAGGGCGACTTAGTACTCCGTTTGATTCAAGACCAGTCAGATATGCACAAGTTATCACCTCCCTAGGAAGGACCGTCTGTGATCAGTAGAAATCTGAATAGCGGGTCTTATTACCTCATAGATATACGGGAGAGGGACAAGTCTCACACTTCTGGTGAAGAGACGAAGATGCCGTGGAATATTGCTCACCTTCAGCCATACTATACTTAAGCCGCAAGACAGCTCTCGTCAATGTACATATCTCTGCCATTGTATAGACCATCTTTTATGATATAATAAAGTGGGCATCCCCATGATTAGGGGCCTTTGCCGTGTTCCTCACACTGAGTGTCATACAAAGGAGTTAATCCTTCATCAGGTCACTTGGGGGCTTTTAAACCCCCTCTGGCCAGGATTTCTATGCCATCAGGAGTCGACCCTTAATCTGGTACCATAAGGAGGGCTTTTAAACCCTCTTGGCCAGATTTAAACTAGAAAAGGAGTTGATCCTTTAAATTGGTCACTTGGGGGGAGCTTTCGGCCCTATGGGTTAAGCTTATTACCTCTTGACCTGGCTTTCTGCCATCTCCGAGTTATACCTGCTTGTTTGCAACTTGCAAGTGTACCATGTGACCCGCCCAACTCTTGACAGTTAATCTTGATAAGAGACCCTGAACTTTTTTCAAAGTTAATCTCGCACAAAGACACTGAACTTGTCAAGGTTTAAATGGCGGCTTTTGTCACGAGAGAGCTGGCTTATAGTGAGCAAGGACAAACACGTGTTGTCTACCATATCCCTTCCACTATGTGGCCTATTCGTATTCTTAGCAATGTCAATCTTTGAAAGACCCTGAACTTGCTAAGGTTTAAATGACAGATTTATGTCACGTGAGGCCTGGTTTACAAGTTCTTAGGCTTTCCGCCTTGTTTCTTCGGAAACAAAAATGTTTTTATTAAAAAAGGGGTACAAGAGTTGTCTTATCCTATCGTGCCTTTAAAGCTGGCTTATAGGATGAGGCGTACAATTGTTTGTTCTGGCAGGTACTTTCATGGAAAGGTTCTAGGTCTTGGTAATTTTCCGCCTTGGCCCATGGAGTATAAGTCGCCTGGCGAGTCAAAACATCTAAAGTGCTCTGATGTTAACAATTGAGTTGGCTGAGTCGCCAGCAGAGCTTTCAAGCATAACCATCAAAAGTGCAGGAACATGCTGTCAAGAGCTTTCTACAACTATTACAAGGCTATTCAACAGCCCCAAGACTTAAAGTTTTTGATGATGGAGGAATAATAAAGCCGGGTTACATGATGCGGATTTCTCTCATTGACTCGACGCCAGGTCATCCTACGCCGGGTCTTCGTGGTCCTTGATCTGGAGATTGTCCACATCCCAATTGCAATCGGTCAAAGATTCAAACATAGCTTCATCATGCATGATTGGAGAAGGGTCAACATCAAGAGCTAAGTGGTGCTTACGACATTGTGGGATCAGGTTCTTCGCTTCAAAAGTGGGTCCTTTGATCAGCGTGTTGTCTTCAGAGTAAGCCGCCTGGTACACTGATAGGTCAGCTTTTGTAGCTAGATGACTTCCAAGAACCCGGGATGCTTTATGGCAGCGGGAGTAGTTTGCTTCTATGAATTCCGAGCCGTCATCCTTTAATTCAGGAAAGCCGTTCATCATTTCATCCGTATTGAGCTCTTCGGCATAGCCTAGAGACCGGCTTAAAGCGGCCATGGCACCCGTGCGGGTGGATGATCTCTTCAGTTCCTCCACTTGCATAGGAATGGTGGAAAGGGTCTCGATCACGCCCTTCATGAATTTCGAAACACCATTTGTAGACATGAATACCTTGATAGTGACTAGAGACCCGGCGTATAACTGTTTCATTAAGGTGTATATGGCCTTGAGCGCCATCAGGCTATTGCTAGACAGCTGGCGATTCCGCTCGCCTACAATCAAGGCAGAAAGTTTTATGAGTCGCCGGGCAGGATTTTCAACAAAGTTTGACAAGGAATACTTACCACAGATAGCTCCAGCCATGCAAGATATGTGGCCTTTCAAAGTGTTTAGCTCTTCTACGATTGCTTTAAGCCGCCCCTTTGCTTCTTCATCGTGTTTGGTCAGGGCAGCTTGGCTAGACTCAGCAGTTTGCTTAAAGGTTTCAAATTCTGTTTTGAGCTTTTCAAGCTCAATGGAGCAGAGCTGCCATTTTTCTTCCGTCTCTGCTCGGCCACATTGTTGCAAAGCCAGGTTCTTCTTGAGGTCTGCCGCTACCGATTCAACGCTAGTCAAGGATTCCTGCACAAAGAAGGATTATCAAAATTTAAGCTGCTGGTCCGGCTCATATAGTTTACATCAAAATTTGGTGCAAAATTCAAGTATCAAGCAGATTGCAAGAAATCTAATTGACACTAGGGGGCTAATGTATCTCAGCTTCCTCTTAAGTTATACTTAAGTGCCAGCTCATTACTTAGGTAATGACTTGACCCTTGAGGGCTACTTTTGGCGCTTAAGTTATACTTAAGTGCCGGCTCATTACTTAGGTAATGATCCAACCCTTGGGGGCTACATTTGGCGCTTAAGTTAGACTTAAGTGCTGGCTCATTACTTAGGTAATGACCCGTCCCTTGGGGGCTACATTTAGCACTTCAGTTATACTTAAGTGCCGGCTCATTACTTAGGTAATGACCTGGCCCTTGGGGGCTACATGTACAAAGAGGCAAGATAAGTTTAGTACCTCATATTTTTCTTCATTGTGGCAATCAGGCTAGCCTCCATGTCCCGGCTGGCAAACACGCGGCTCAAGTAGCCACTGTGCAATTCATCAGCGGTGAGCTTATCCAGATTTGAAAGGTCAGATGGAGTTTTCTCTTCCTTCAAGGGAGCCGCCTCGTCTTCTTTGACATGTTTTGATAATGCATGTGAGGGAGGTGTAGGTTCATAGGCCGTCCCGGTGACAACTACTTCTTCATAAGAAGCCTCGTGTTCATTTGATGGCCGGGGCTGGGCGACTTAGGAGCAGAATCGGGGTGAACTTCAGGAGCTTCAACATCCATAGCAGCCGACTTAGCATGCGAAGGAACTTCTTCAAGAGCATCTTTGGTTGCCTCGGAAGGCTCAGTATGAGACTCAGGGATGTTGGGTGTGGGAAGCTCCGGGTCTTGAACATCAGGAGTGGCAAATGACCCGACCCCTTTTCTGCGTTTAGCTTGAGCCCTATGGGTAAACACAATTTTGGATATACCATGGTAAAGTAGGACATATTAAATGCTTTTTGGAGCATAGAAATACTTACCCTGGATTAATAGTAAAGGGAGGCAACTTCAAGGCAGTTGAATCACTAGAAGAAGGAGGCGAATCCTGGAAAAGTTAGCATTGATAAACCAAATAGTCAATCGCAATAATAGTATCAGACAAAATAAGCTCAAGACAAAGAGGTACCTCGGTGCACTGATTTCGAGGAGCCGGCTCATTGGGTAAGCCAGATAAAAGATCTCCAGAGCCGGTGCTCCGGGTCTGACATCTGCTATCATCTTGTTGTTTCTTCAAAAGAAAGTTATGACTCAAGTAAGCAAAAGGACGGGAGCTCTTTACCTTTCGTACATCTCGCCGTGTTTTCTTTATTGGTGAAAAGTACGACTCAGAAGAGACAATGATTACCTCGGCAACATTGGCATGGCTGGTTTCAGCTTCTTCCTGTGAGTGATCATTATCAATAAGTCGCATGAATAGAAGGCCAAGGGAGTCAAGTTCTACCTATGAATCATCTAAGTCAAATAGCTCTTCAGTTGACTGTTTCCATTTGCGGGACCGCGCCTTAGGTTTTGAGGCCTTAGGGACCTTGCTCTTCTTTTTTGAGGACAACAGTTTTTTGTAGAAGGAAGAGACGGCCTACAAGAGATAAAGCAGATCAACAAGAAGGGTTATTAAGATATGGAGTTAAAAGAATGGATGAAGGTTAGAGTGAAAAGACTTACATCCGGAGCCGGGTTAAGAGCATAGAAGGTGCTCAAGATAGTCTTGCTATAGGCGGCTAATGTTTGCCCTAGCAGAGGCTTGACAATGGTGTTGAGGTCTTGATCTGTTAAGGGAGTCTGATTGCAGTGTTGAGGGTCATCCACGTTACCAGAATACTGGCACATCAAGGCGTTTCGGCGGCTTAGCGGTAGAATCCTCCAGAAGACCCAGCAGTGGGTTAGATCAACACCTGTCAGCCCATTCGCCAACAAGGCCCTGACTTTGGAAAAGTAAGTGGCATATTGAGCACGTTCTACGGTTGACATCTAATCTGGAAGCTCTGTATCTGTGCTGAGCCGGTAAGGACGATAACCCGACAGTGGATTCTCCCCCTCTGGTGAAGTGTCTTGGTAATAGAACCAAGTCTCATTCCACTCTTTGGGATGACTCGGCAGGATTGCTGCTGGAAAGAGTATGTCCCTCCGCCTCTGAAGGGTTACGCCTCCGAGCTCAAGACTTATTCCGTCTGCCATTTTCGTTTGGCGGTTGACATAAAAGTATTCTTTGAGTAAATCAACAGATGATTCTTCTTGGAGGTAGGCTTCACAAAAGGTTTGGAATTGAAACATATTGGTGACAGAGTTTGGACAAAGATCTTGGGGGTGCAAGTTGAAAGCGTGTAAGATGTCCCGAAAGTTTTTTGATTCGGGTGGAGACAAACCCCGAAGGAGATGGTCCGTGAAGACGATGACCTCCCCATCTTTGGGCTTAGTGGTGGTCTCGCTGCCTGGAACCCGCCAATGGATAGCGTCCTAAGCCGGGAGAAGTCCCATGGTGACGAACTGATTGAGATTTTCCTTGGTCACTCCAGACCGTACCTAGTTGCAAGTAGACGAAGTCCTCTACATGGTGGCAGTTTAGGAAGCCGCGGAAAGGCATGAATGTTTGGCGGCTCAAAAATACATTTTGACTAAGGTTGCTACAATAATAAAGGGTAGCTGCACTTGCCGGGTCAATAAAAATTATGAGCCGCCAAAATGGCTTGCGATAAAACACAGTTAGCCAGCAGAATGTTGGCGGGTCAACTTATCTATGCAGGTCGGAAAGCTGCCAAGTGTTGACAAACCATTTCCACAACTACAACCATGGATTTAGGATCTACAGGCAAAGAAAAATGAAAAATATTCTAGCCCAAAAAATCCTGGTGGAAGAACAGATGGCCAATACTTGAATTATTGCGAGGCTGCAGATTTAGAAACAAGCGCGTCTGAGTGCAGAGCAAGCAGCCGCGTGATTTCTGTGGTATCATCAAGTTTTGAAGATGTTTTCAAACTAATGGATAAAGAATGCTTCTGCGAAGAACGATGAACTCGACGAATTCCATGAATGCGAGAAAACCCTAATGCAGATCTGATGGGGAGGAATGTTCAAACCTGGAGAGTGCGGTGAACGTGTGGGAGCTCTGGTTTGTCTTAGGTTGATGTAGCGGCCAATGTTGTTGAAGACGGTGAATACCGGCGGTGCGGTTGGTTCCGGCGGCACATGTGTTCGGAGGAAGAAGAAGAAGATATTGGCGAGGAAAAAAATGAAAGTGATAACCCCCGTGTCTATTTATAAGGGCATGATGGTCTTTCGAATGGTTTGGTGCGGGAATCGAGGGAGCACATTGATGATTATACTAAGCAGACGCCTCGATTTTCGGGCTGGTCATATTAATGATGAAAGATCCACTCTGACGTCAAAGGAATCTTTTTTGTTTTTGCCAAATGACTTCATGGCGGGTCATGACGGCATGTAAGATGCAAGGATTGCCCATTTTTTGGCGGGTTAGGAAGACTTCAAGAGAAGGCAAGACTCGACAAGCAGAATACTTGAAGATTGACATGAACTGGTTCAAATCAATCTAGGGCATAATGTTGGGGATATATCTCGAGGGTGAGACCTGCCCAGGTGGGGCCGGGTCATGCAGTTGGCGGCTTAAGGTAACTCCAGGAGGAAGCATAACCAAAGGGCCAGAGAGCCTAGAGCCAGAAGTCCAGATATAACCCGGTGGACTTGAGCCGCCGGTAGTGACTTGTTAGATAAGGCATGATTAGGTAGAGGTGAGGTCAGTTGTTAAGTTTAACCCGACCCGGACTCTTGTAAGCCCAGGGCCTTGACCCGTGTATATAAGGGCGGCTTAGACCACGATTTTTTTTATCAAGAGCTAGGTCAAGCAAACTCGCTCCCTTGTAATCGACACCCAATCAATACAACACAAAGCATGACATAGGCTTTTACCTCTTTCCGAGGGGCCGAACCTGGGTAAACCCTTGTACCTTGATTCCGATCAACCCCTTCAAGTTCACCGCCTTAGCGACGGCCTTGAACCTAAGCCTCTTGACCAGGACACCCGTCGTGACAAATCGACGACATAAGGGGAGCTAAAGGAAATACTAAAAGGTAGCTCATACTAAAACATTTATTCTACTAGACCAAAACAAAATCAAAAAGGATCAAACTAAGAAAAACAAGAAAAACAAAAAGGAAGAAAGGTGTGATGGTGATACCTTACTAGGGCACCTCCCCCAAGCTTGGCACAAGCCAAGGGGAGTGCCCATACCCATGTGCTCAGGTGTCCTTCTTCGGAGGTGATGGTGGTGGAGTTGTTGATGAGGATTGTTGGGGATATAACCCCGTGGTGAGACCCTCCCAAGTGGGGTTGGGTAATACCTGGCGACTCATAAGCCAGACCAATGCAGATGGGCCTTGAGATGTAATCTTAGGCATAAGGCGGATTACCAAGACGGGCCTAGGAGAGGCCAGGCAAAGAAGGCATGAAGACCTGAGCGGTTAAGCCGCCCGGAGATGGCTTGCCCAGGAAGGCAAGATGACATAGAGATAGAGTCGGATACATTGTAAGAGTCGGTATGAGACTTGTAACCTGTGGTCTTGGCCTCCTATATAAAGGCAAAGACCTGGGGCAACTTAGATAGAGACGAATCAATCTAGAACTAGGTCAAGCGAATCTGCTCCCTTGTAATCTATACGCTAATCAATACAACACAAGCATGACATAGGCTTTTACCTTATCTCGAGGGGCCGAACCTGGGTAAATTCATGTCCTTCGTCCCAACCAACCCCTTTGAGTCCATCACCTTAGCGATGGCCTCGAACATAAGTCCTTGGACATCTGCCGTGATAAAACCATGACAGTTGGCGCCCACCATAGGGCTAACGCTCGGTGGTGTTGAGTTCTCAAAGGGCTCTCTTCCAAGGATCGAGGGATACGTTGTCGGTAGGATGAACAAAAGTTGCTGCGGCCGGCTCTACATCGATGACGCCGGCTGGGGCCGTGAGGCCGACTTTGTTGACTATGGCTTCCGAGTCCCCTTCGGTGGGATCCACATTTTCATCGGCTAGGTCAGCGAATCTACACCCGGGCCGGACGTCTGCACCAACATCATCGAGCCAGCTCGGCACACACAACCCGCTCGGTGCATGCAACCTGCCCGTGTTAACCCGGGCAGGAAGCATGTCTTCGTCGATTTTACTCAAGGCGTGGATCTAGAGGGGTCCATGTCACAGGAAACTCTCGTCTGTTTGGAGGATGAATCTTTGAGCGGAGAGACGGAATCAATATACCCGCTTCACAATGGTAGGCTTGGGGGCTACGATGTGCTTTACCCCGGGTCGGAGTGTCATGAGTCAGAGGACCATGGGCCGCTGATGCATGCGGCCGTCTTCATGGTGGGTTCAGCACCGGGCACGAGCAGTACATCCGCTGGGGCAGCAGGGTCGGGGCTGACCCGCCGCCGGCTCAGGTTCTCCTAGATCTGATTAACGAGGTCACATCCCTGATGGCAACTAAGGTCACATGAGAGAATCAAGTCGCCCGGAACGCAGAGATCGCAAGGATGAAGGACCAGATGACTGAAGTCCAGCAAGGGATCAGCGTACTGAAGGCCCAGATGGAGGCAAAGGCAGAACGCCTTAAGGCAAACGCTTTCCGCCTTGAGCTGGAGCAGCAATCCACGGCGGCGGTTCAGCGGATGAGACACTAGTCCCGCTTGCCAGAACTGTTCTAGGCCAGGAATCTTTTTAACATGCTAAGGGCGGGACGGACTGCGGAAGCACCAGAGAGTCGGCCAGCGGCTCGACAGCAGCACCCTAACCCGCCCCGACGGAACCAGCCCTCACCAATGGCTTTTCCAATGCCAGCGGGTCACTATTCAAACCCGACGGAGAACATGGTGGTGGCGGTGACCTAGCTCGGTATGATTCCTATCCCGATGGAGGCGCCCTTCGCAGAAGAGGTGAGGAATGCTATTGGATACCCGCAGACGGCGATGGCCCAACAGGAGAAATACACCTACAGCCGGAGTCGCGTACACTCAACTCCCATCCCCAACCACAGCTTCAGGCGGCATTATGAGTCACTGATGGTTTCTAGAAGTGATCGACAACGGAATTCACCACAAGACGATCAGGTGGTTCTGGATGCTCAGGCTCTGGTGAACTGGGCAAGGGCACGACACGAGGAAGCGGCTCTGGCGACGGTGGCGGCTCATCAAGAACCGGCACGTTCTATCTCGGTGCGAGCAGGAGTAACCACCAGGGCCGTGCGAGTGCCATGCTTGGCGCCGGCTTTACGAAACGAACGACTGCCGAAGGATTTCAAGGGCCCTCACAAGGTCCCAAAATATACTGCTAATCTCCCTCCGGAAGCATGGATTGAGAGCTATGAGCTGACGATGGAGATGTTAGACGTCAGCGACGCAGTGTGTGCCAAGTATTTTATCATGATGCTAGAAGGACCGGATTGCATGTGGTTGAAGGGCTTGCCACCCAACACCATTAATTCCTTGGCCGAGTTAAAGGCGAAGTTCATCAAAAATTTCTAGGGCACGTGCAAGCAACCCATGACGATTGTGGATTTGGATCATTGCGTGCAGCAGGAAAATGAGTCGGCTCATCATTGGGTCCGATGGGTCTCAACCATCATCCACTTGTCTGAACAGATTACAGGGGCCAAGCAGTTTCGATTCTGGAGAAGAATTGCCACTTCACGCCTCTGAAGCAGAAGCTTGGCCGGCTCAAGCGCTCGTGTTAGGATATGGGCGAGCTCTTGGCGGCTCTCACGAAGTACACTGACTCTGACAATACGAAGGATCCAGGTTCTGACGAGGAGAAGCCTGGTCAGAGAAAGAAGAGTAGCAATGGCAAGGGTCCGGCAAGCAATGGCAACCAAGGCAAGAGGAAGAATCCGGACAGCGGGTCAGAATTGGTGGCCAACGCCAGCACCGAGAACAATCATGCTAAGGGCAATGGGAACCTCAGACAACCCTTTAATAAGCGTAAAAATCCTTTTAATTTGGAGGAGATGCTCAATAAACCCTTCCCGGAGCACAACCAGCTCGATAAGGTGGCAAATCACTCATGGAGGAACTGCCACATTATGCACAAGTTTTGGGATTACACTGTGCGGCAGCATAATAACAATGGCGGAGGCCCGCCAGGCGACTCAGGGCCAGGCGGGTCAGGTGCCGTATTGGGGTCTGGCGGTTCAGGATCCGGCTACCAGGGCCAGGGCAGCCAAGGAGGGCATCATCAGCAAACCAATGGCAATAATTAGCAGCAAAATAACCAGTCTGGGTATCAGAGTAATCCGAAGCAACTCAGCTCAGGTCAGTATCATGTTTTTACAACCAGCCTTAACAGGCAGGACCAGAAGTTGCGCAAGCGGGCGATCAATGCCATCACACAGGCTCTCCCTCAGTACTTGAAGTGGTTAGAGTATGACATAACCTGCAGCAGAGAGGATCACCCGCCGTGTGTTGATGACCCCGGACGGCTGGCGTTGGTAGTTGCCTCCCAAGTTGGAGGTTACGTGTTTACCAAGGTGCTTATGGATGGTGGTAGCAACATCAATATTTTGTACTATGACACTTTCCGCCGGATGAAGTTGCTTGATAAGGATCTTAAGCCTTCCTCAACAGTTTTTCATGGTGTGGTGCCTGGCAAATCAGCCTATCCAGTGGGGAGGATTTCTTTGGAAGTCGCCTTCGGTGATGAATACAACTACAGGGTAGAGACCTTGTGTTTTGAGGTGGTCAAGATCAAAAGTCCGTATCATGCTCTGTTTGGACGTCCGGCTTACGCCAAGTTCATGGCTAGGCCTTGTTATGTGTACTTGCAGCTCAAGATGCCGGGCCTAAAGGGAATGATTACGGTGCATGGTGATCGAGAGACGACTATTGAGTGTGAGGAAGGAGATGCAGCTTATCCAGAGCCAAGTTGCGCAGAAGCAGAGCTCAAGTTCTATAAGGAAAATGTTGACCCGGAGTACATGACTCCGCTCAAAAAACCCACCACGGAATCTGAACCGCCCCTCAAGTTCTCGGCGGATGACACCAAGCTAGTGGATTCACTCCAGGCGATTCATCGCAATAGTTTACTATTCGGTCCAATATGGATCCCACATAGGAAAGCGCGCTCATCAAATTCATCCGTGAGAATCGGGACATCTTTGCATGGAAGCCTTCTGACATGCCGGGTGTACCGAGAGAGTTCACTAAGCACCACCTTAATGTGGATCCTAAGTTTAAACCAGTCAAATAGTTTCTACAGCGGTTCAATGAAGAGAGGTGCAAGGCCATTGGGGAAGAGGTGGCCCGGCTCCTGGCAAAGGGTTTCATCGTTGAAGTGTTTCACCTAGAGTGGCTTGCTAACCCGGTGCTAGTTCTTAAGAAGAACGACATGTGGCGTATGTGTGTGGATTAGACGGATCTTAATAAAGCCTATCCGGCTGACCTGTTTGCTCTCTCCGTATCGACCAGATCATCGATGCAACAGCGGGTTGTGAGCATTTATGTTTCTTGGATGCTTATTTTGGCTATCATCAGATCAAAATGGCAGTAAAGGACCAAGAGAATATGACTTTCATCACGCCTTTTGGTGCCTTCTACTATGTGTCTATGCCTTTCGGGCTCAAGAGTGCCCAGGCAACTTGCCAGCGTTGTGTGCAAAATTGTCTTCACAACCAAATTGGGCGCAACGTTCATGCATACGTAGATGACATTGTGATTAAGTCCAGAAAGAAGGAGACTCTGCTTGATGACCTGAAGGAGACCTTTGACAACTTACGAGTCTACAAGATGATGCTTAACCTGGCTAAGTGTGTTTTTGGTGTTCCTGTAGGCAAGCTCTTGGGATTCCTAGTCTTTGAGCGTGGCATTGAGGCTAATCCAGATAGGATCAAGGCTATCACTTCCTTGTCTGAGCTGGCATGCATCAATGATGTTCAGCGCCTAGCGGGACGGATCGCTGCATTAAGCCGGTTCATAAGCCGCCTTGGTGAGAAGGCCACCCCTTTGTACCAGATGAAGAAGAAGACAAACAACTTTTTCTGGAGTACGACGACGGGTGAAGCATTTGAGGCCCTCAAGAGGCAGCACACAGCCGCCAGTCTTAGCAGCTCCGACGGAGAAGGAACCTTTGCTCTTATACGTGGCGGCTAATAACAGGGCGGTTAGCGCCGCGATTGTCGTTGAGTGTAAGGAGTCAAGAAAGGATATCCGGTTCAAAGGCCGGTTAATTATATCAGTGATGTCCTGACAGAGTCCAAGTAGAGGTATCCACATTGGCAGAAGCTGGTATACGGGGTGTTCATGGCCAATCGTAAGATGAAGCATTACTTCCTAGGGCACCAGATCATAGTGGTTAGCTCTGCCCCGTTGGGAGATATAATTCAAAACAGAGAGGCCACTGGTAGAATTGCTAAGTGGGCGTTGGAGCTTGGGCCTCTTAATCTGAAGTACGTGCCCCGCACGGCGGTCAAGTCTCAAGCCCTGGTGGATTTCATAAACGACTGGACAGAGTGTCAGGCTCCTGAGGAAAATCCGGATAACACATATTGGACAATCCACTTTGATGGATCAATTGGAAGGATCAGGGGAAGGAGTTGTCTTAACTTCCCCAAAAGGTGACAAGTTTTGTTATGTGTTAAGGTTGATGTTTCCTTGTACTAATAATGCAACTGAGTATGAAGCTCTGCTTCATGTCCTCCGAGTGGCTAAGGAGATGAACCCGAGCCGGGTTAGGTGTCTCGGCGACTCAAACCTTGTGGCCCAGCAAGTTTTAGGCACTTGGGATTCCAAGGACCCACAGATGGCGGCTTATCGTCAGGCGGTGGATGTCATGGCTGGTCATTTCAAGGGTTATTAGGTGGATCATATTGATCGTCGCAGGAACGAGGCGGCTGACACCCTGTCAAGCTAGGGTCTCAGCATAAGCCGGTACCGCCTAACGTTTTCTTAGATGTATTGCATCACCCGTCGGTTAAATTACCTTCGGAGGAAGACTTGGCCATACCTGACCCGGAGGGACAGCTGGTGGCGGATCTACATGCTATTCCCGACTGGACCGTGCCTTACTTGTCGTACTTTACTCGCGGCGAGTTACCTGATGATGAAAATCTGGCTGGACAGGTCACCAGGAGGTCTAAGTCTATGACCATAATCAATGGTGAGTTACATAAGTGCAGCATCACTGGCGTCTTCCAACGCTGTGTTTCACCTCAAGAGGGCAAGGAAATCTTAAATGAAATTCATGCTTGCGATTGTGGACATTATGCCGGCTCAAAATCTCTGGTGGACAAGGCTTTTCGACATGGTTTCGTCTGGCTGACGGCTTATAAAGATGCAGAGGACTTGGTTCGCAAGTGCGATGGCTGTCAGAAGTTCGGCCAACATGCTCACGTCCCAGCTCAGGAGTTGCGCATGATTCCAATTACTTGGCCGTTTGCAGTCTGGGGGCTTGATATGGTCGGGGATATAACCCCATGGGGAGACCCGCCCAGGTGGGGCCGAGTTATACCTGGCGACTCATAAGCCAGACCAATGCAGATGGGCCTGGAGATGTAAGCTTAGGCATATGGCGGTTTACCAAGACGGGCCCAGGAGAGGCCCAGGAGGAAGGCAAGGCGACATAGAGATAGAGTCGGATACATTGTAAGAGTCGGTATGAGACTTGTAACCCGTGGTATTGGCCTCCTATATAAAGCCAGAGACCCGGGGCGACTTAGACAGAGACAATTTGATCGAGAACTAGGTCTAGCAATTTTTCTCCCTTGTAATCGATATGCCAATCAATGCAACACAAGCAGTACATAGGCTTTTACCTCATCTCGGGGGCTGAACCCAGGTAAATTCGTGTCCTTCGTCCCAACCAACCCCTTTGAGTCCATCACCTTAGTGATGGCCTCGAACATAAGTCCTCGGACATCTGCCGTGATAAAACAATGACAAGGATGGAAATTTGTCCCCCGTCTTCCAAGGCATTGGCTCGCCATCATAAAAAGATGAACGAGTCTCCGGAATCCACAAATCTGCAGCCAAACTCATTCTCTTAAATATGTATTCATACTCACAGTTTTGGTTTTGTAGATCATAGATCTGGGCTTGGAGATGCTCAATTTTCTCAAAAATCTTGAAAATGTGCTCCCCGATGTCCTTGGTCTCCAGCTTGTGTTTATGGGTAAACTCCGAGATCATCATATGATTGGCATTGAGTCCATGTTCCACCATCTCTTGGCACTTGAATACTCGTTGCTCCATTGCTTCGAGCCTTGTTTCCATGCTTCCGGTCTTCTTTGTCCCCTCAACGTCACGGATGTGCATCACCCCCTCACGCATCTCAATGGTTTGAGGGTGTTGCAGCACCTCTGCAAGATAAGGGTTGATGACCTTCTTGAAAAACTTGTCCTTCGGAGCACCGGGGGATGCCATGATGATCTAAATCTGCTACAGAAACAGCTCAAAATGAAAACATGAGGTATTGTCGTGATACGAAAGTCGAAACCTTGAGGAGATTATATAATGAATTTTTGCCAACCCGAAGGGGTGTTCCACAAGAAAACGAGTCCCGGGGCGCACAGGGTGGTGACAAGCCCCCTAGGCGCGGCCAGGGGGTGGCCGCGCCTAGTAGGCTTGTCGCCTCCCCGTGCGTCCTTTGGACTACTTTTTATTTTCCTAATTTTTTAAATATTCCAAAACTGAGTAAACTTGCTATTGAGAAAGTTTGGGAGTCGGTTTACTTACCATACCACGTACCTATTCCTTTTTAGAGTCTGAAACGTTCTAGTAGGTCTCCCTAATATGCTCTTCTGGAGTTATGGTATTGACAACATTGGTTTCAACATTAATGGGAGTACCTGAGATATAATGTTTGATTCTTTGCCCATTTACCACCTTTGGATTTGTGCCTTCGGCATTGTTGATCTTGATGGCACCAAAACGATATACTTCCTCAACGATGTAAGGCCCTTCCCATTTGGAGATAAGTTTACCTACAAAAATTCTTAAACGAGAATTGTATAGCAAGACATGGTCACCTACATTGAATTCACACTTTTGTATCCTTTTATCATGCCATCTCTTAACCTTCTCTATAAACAACTTGTCATTCTCATAGGCCTGGGTTCTCGATTCATCAAGTGAGCTAATGTCAAATAACCTCTTCTCACCAGCAAGTTTGAAATCATAGTTGAGCTCTTTGATTGCCCAATAAGCTTTGTGCTCTAGCTCTAGAGGTAAGTGACATGCTTTACCATAAACCATTTTATATGGAGACTGTTGGAAATATGCCCTAGAGGCAATAATAAAATGGTTATTATTGCATTTACTTGTTCATGATAATTGTCTATTGTTCATGCTATAATCGTTTTAATCGGAAACCATAATGCATGTGTGAATACATAGACCACAACCTGTCCCTAGTGAGCCTCTAGTTGGCTAGCTCGTTGATCAATAGATGGTCACAATTTCATGACCATGGACATTGGATGTCATTGATAATGGGATCACATCACTAGGAAAATGATGTGATGGACAAGACCCAATCCTAAGCATATCACAAGATCGTGTAGTTCGTTTGCTAAAGATTTTACAATGTCAAGTATCGTTTCCTTAGACCATGAGATTGTGCAACTCCCGGATACCGTAGGAATGCTTTGGGTGTGCCAAACGTCACAACGTAACTGGGTGGCTATAATGGTGCACTATGGGTATCTCCGAAAGTATCTGTTGGGTTGGCACGAATCAAGACTGGGATTTGTCACTCCGTATGACGGAAAGGTATCTCTGGGCCCACCCGGTAAGACATCATCATAATGAGCTCAATGTGACTAAGGAATTAGCCACGAGATGATGTGTTACAGAATGAGTAAAGAGACTTGCCAGTAACGAGATTGAACAAGGTATAGGGATACCGACGATCGAATCTCAGGCAAGTATCATATCGGTAGACAAAGGGAATTGTATACGGGATTGATTGAATCCCCGACATCGTGGTTCATCCGATGAGATCATCGTGGAGCATGTGGGAGCCAACATGGGTATCCAGATCCCGCTGTTGGTTATTGACCGGAGAGGTGTCTCGGTCATGTCTACGTGTCTCCCGAACCCGTAGGGTCTACACACTTAAGGTTCGATGATGCTATGGTTATAGGGAAATAGTGGACATGGTTACCGAAGGTTGTTTAGAGTCCCGAATGAGATCCCAGACGTCATGAGGAGTTCCAGAGTGGTCCAGAGACAAAGATTGATATATAGGAAGTGAGGTTTTGGTTATCGGAAATGTTTCGGGCGTCACCGGTAATGTACCGGGACCACCGGAAGGGTTCCGGGGGTCCACCGGGAGGGGCCACCGTCCCCGGAGGGCTGCATGGGCCGAAGGTGGAGGGAACGAGCCCCTAGGTGGGCTGGTGCGCCCCTCCCACCTGGCCCAAGGCGCAGCAAGGAGAGAGGGGGGCAAACCCTAGGCCCAGATGGGCCCTAGGCCCACCCTAGGGTTGTTAGGGCTACGGCACCACCTCTCCCTCCCTTGGCCGCCGCCCAAGTCCCATCTAGGGCCACAGCCGGCCACTAGGGTGGGAACCCTAGGGTGCAGCCCTCCCTCCTCCTCCTCCTATATATAGTGGTGCCCATGGGGCTGTTTGAGACACGCATCTCTCTCTCCCAGGCTCAGCCCTACTCCTCCCTCTCCTCGTTCTCCATAGTGCTTTGCGAAGCCTGCTGGAGACCACGCAGCTCCACCGTCACCACGCCATCGTGCTGCCGGAGGTCTCCCTCAACCTCTCCTTCCTCCTTGCTGGATCAAGGCGTAGGAGACGTAAACAGGTTGCACGTGTGTTGAACACGGAGGCGCCGTTGTTCGGCGCTAAGATCGGAATCCACCGCGATCTGAATCACTACGAGTACAACTCCACCAACCGCATTCTTGTATTGCTTCCGCTTAGCGATCGTCAAAGGTACGAAGATCCACTCTCCCCTTACTCGTTGCTGATTTCTCCATGGATAGATCTTGGTGAACACGTAGAATTTTTTTGATTTACTACTACGTCTCCCAACAGTGGCATCATGTGCTAGGTCTATGCATAGAATTTATGCACAAGTAGAACACAAAGTTGTTGTGGGCGTCGATCTTGTTAATTTTCTTACCACTACTAGTCTTATCTTGATTCAGCAGTATTGTGGGATGAAGCGGCCCGGACCAACTTTACACGTACGCTTACGTGAGACCGGTTCCACCGCCTGACATGCACTTGTTGCATAAGGTGGCTAGCAGGTGTCTGTCTCTCCCACCTTAGTCGTATTGGATTCAATGAAAAGGGTCCTTATGAAGGGTAAATAGCAATTGGCATATCACATTGTGGTTTTGGCGTAGGTAAGAAACGTTCTTGCTAGAAACCTGTAGTAGCCACGTAAAAAACTTGCAACTACAAATTAGAGGACGTCTAACTTGTTTTTGCAGCATATGCCTTGTGATGTGACATGGCCAATAGGATGTGATGTGATGCATTGTGATGTATGAGATTGATCATGTTGTTGTAATAGGATTCACGACTTGCATGTCGATGAGTATGACAACCAGCAGGAGCCATAGGAGTTGTCCTATTTTATTGTATGACCTGCATGTCAATCATAAATGCCATGTAATTACTTTATTGCTAAACGTTAGCCATAGTAGTAGAAGTAATAGTTGGCGAGACAACTTCATGAAGACACGATGATGGAGATCATGATGATGGAGATCATGGTGTCATGCCGGTGATAGTGATGATCATGGTGCCCCGAAGATGGAGATGAAAGGAGCAAGATGATATTGGCCATATCATGTCACTATATTGATTGCATGTGATGTTTATCATGTTTACATATTATTTGCTTAGAACGACGGTAGTAAATAAGATGATCTCTCAATAAAATTTCAAGAAATGTGTTCACCCTAACTATGCACCGTTGCTAAGGATTGTTGTTCCGAAGCACCACGTGATGATCGGGTGTGATAGGTTCTAACGTTCGCATACAATGGGTGTAAGACAGATTTACACACATGAAACACTTAGGTTGACTTGACGAGCCTAGCATGTACAGACATGGCCTCAAAACACGGAAGACCGAAAGGTCGAACATGAGTCGTATAGAAGATACGATCAACATGGAGATGTTCACCATGGATGACTAGTCTGTCTCACGTGATGATCGGACACGGGCTAGTTGACATGGATCATGTATCACTTGGATGACTTGAGAGATGTCTATCTAAGTGGGAGTTCATTAAATAATTTTATTATGTGAACTTAATTATCATGAACTTAGTCTAAAATTGTCTTTACAATTTATATTGTAGATCCAATGGCCAACGCTAATGTCACCCTCAATTTCAACGCGTTCCTAGAGAAAACCAAGCTGAAAGATGATGGAAGCAACTATGCGGACTGGGTCCGTGGCTTGAGGATCACCCTCATAGCTTCCAGGAGATTGTATGTCCTTGATGAACCGCTAGGTAACCCAACCATTTTCTCAATGGACCAAGACGTTACGAATGCTTGGCAGTCACGTTGTGATGATTACTCCATGGTTTAGTGCGGCATGCTTTACAGTTTAGAACCGGGCCTCCAAAAGCGTTTTGAGCAAAACAGAGCATATGAGATGTTCCAAGAGGTGAAACAGGTTTTCCAAGCTCATGCCCGGGTTGAGAGATATGACGTCACTAACAAGTTCTTCAGCTGTAAGATGGAGGAGAATAGTTCTGTCAGTGAGCACATACTCAAAATGTCTGGGTTGCACAACCGCTTGACTCAGCTGGGAGTTAATATCCCAGATGACTCGGTCATTGATAGAATCCTCAAGTCGCTCCCACCTAGCTACAAGAGCTTTGTGATGAACTACAACATGCAGGGTATGGAGAAGTCCATTCCTGAGTTGTACTCAATGCTGAAATCTGCGGAGGTCGAGATCAAAAAGGGGCATCAAGTGTTGATGGTGAATAAAACCACTAGTTTCAAGAAAGGCAAGGGTAAGAAGAAGTTCAAGAAGGATGGCAATGTTGTTGCCGTGCCCGATAAACAAGTTGCCAGGAAGAAGAACAAGAATGGACCCAAGCCTGAGACTGACTGCTTTTATTGCAAGGGTACCGATCACTGGAAGCGGAACTACCCAGAGTACTTAGCGGATAAGAAGACCGGCAACGTTAAAGGTATATGTGATATACTTGTTATTGATGTGTACCTAACCAGCGCTCATAGTAGCTCCTGGGTATTTAATACCGATGCAGTTGCTCACATTTGTAACTCCAAGCAGGAGCTGCGGAATAAGCGGAGGCTGGCAAAGGACGAGGTGATGATGCGCGTCGGGAATGGTTCCAAGGTTGATGTGATCGCCGTAGGCACGCTACCTTCGGGATTAGTATTAAACCTCAATAATTGTTATTTAGTACCAGCTTTGAGCATGAACATTGTATCTGGATCTCGCTTGATGCCAGATGGCTACTCATTTAAATCTGAGAATAATGGTTGTTCTATTTATATGAGAGAAATGTTTTATGGTCATGCTCCGCTGGTCAATGGTTTATTTTTGATGAATCTCGAATGTGATGTTACACATATTCATAGTGTGAGTACCAAAAAGTGTAAGGTTGATAACGATAGTCCCACTTACATGTGGCACTGCCGCCTTGGTCATATTGGTGTCAAACGCATGAAGAAGCTCCATGGTGATGGACTTTTGGAGTCTCTTGATTTTGAATCATTTGACACGTGCGAACCATGCCACATGGGTAAGATGACCAAGACTCCGTTCTTCGGAACAATGGATCGAGCAACTAACTTGTCGGAAATAATACATACTGATGTATGCGGTCCAATGAGCGTCGAGGCTCGCGGTGGCTACCGTTATGTTCTCACCCTCACTGATGACTTGAGTAGATATGGGTATGTCTACTTAATGAAACACAAGTCTGAAACCTTTGAAAGGTTCAAGGAATTTCAGAGCGAGGTAGAGAATCAACGTGACAGGAAAATAAAGTGCCTACGATTTGATCGTGGCGGAGAATATTTGAGTCACGAGTTTGGCACACACCTAAGGAAATGTGGAATTGTTTCACAACTCACGCCGCCTGGCACACCTTAGCGAAATGGTGTGTCTGAACGTCGTAATCGCACTCTAGTGGATATGGTGCGATCTATGATGTCTCTTACCGACTTACCGCTATCATTTTGGGGATATGCATTAGAGACTATCGCATTCGCTTTAAATAGGGCACCGTCAAAGCCCGTTGAGACGACACCGTATGAATTATGGTTTGGAAACAAACCTAAGTTGTCGTTTCTAAAAGTTTGGGGATGCGATGCTTATGTGAAGAAACTTCAACCTGAGAAGCTCGAACCCAAAGCAGAAATGTGCATCTTCATAGGATACACCAAAGAGACTATTGGGTATACCTTCTACCTCAGATCCAAAAGCAAAGTCTTTGTTGCCAAGAATGGATCCTTTCTCGAGAAAGAGTTTCTCTTGAAAGAAGTAAGTGGGAGGAAAATAGAACTTGATGAGGTAATTGTACCTCCACTCGAACCGGAGAGTAACACAGCACAGGAAAGCCTACACCGGCTGGAGAGGAAGTTAATGCTGATGATCATGAAACTTCGGATCAAGTTACTATTGAACGTCGAAGGTCCACTAGGACACGTTCCGCACCAGAGTGGTATGACAACCCTGTCGTGGAGATCATGTTGTTGGACAACGGTGAACCTTCGAACTATGAAGAAGCGATGGCGGGCCCGGATTCCAACAAATGGCTTGAAGCCATGAAATCCGAGATAGGATCCATGTATGAGAACAAAGTGTGGACTTTGGTGGACTTGCCTGGTGATAAGCGAGCCATTGAAAATACATGGATCTTTAAGAAGAATACTAACGCTGATGGTAATGTGACCGTCTATAAGGCTCGGCTTGTCGCTAAGGGTTATTGACAAGTTGAAGGAGTTGACTACAATGAGACTTTCTCACCCGTAGCGATGCTGAAGTCTGTCTGAATCATGTTAGCAATTGCCGCATTTTATGATTATGAGATCTGGCAAATGGATGTCAAGACGACATTCCTTAATGGCTTCCTTAAGGAAGAACTGTATATGATGCAATCGGAAGGTTTTGTCGATCCTAAAGATGCTAACAAGGTATGCAAGCTCCAGCGCTCCATCTATGGGCTGGTGCAAGCGTCTCGGAGTTGGAACATTCGCTTTAATGAGGTGATTAAAGCGTTTGGATTTATATAGGTTTATGTAGAACCCTGTATTTACAAGAAAGTTAGTGGGAGCTCTGTAGCATTTCTCATATTATATGTGGATATAGAACTTTTGGAAAGTGTAAAGGCCTACTTGAATAAATGTTTTTCAATGAAGGACCTTGGAGAAGCTGCTTACATATTAGGTATTAAGATCTATAGAGATAGATCGAAACGCCTCATAGGTCTTTCACAAAGCACATATCTTGAAAAGATATTGAAGAAGTTCAATATGGATCAGTCCAAGAAGGGGTTCTTGCCTGTGTTATAGGGCGTGAGATTGAGTATGACTCAATGCCCGACCACGGCAAAGGATAGAGAAGAGATGAGTGTCATCCCCTATGCTTTAGCCATAGGCTCTATTATGTATGCCATGCTGTGTACCAGACCGGATGTGAACCTTGCCATAAGTTTGGTAGGGAGGTACCAAAGTGATCCCGAAGTGGAACACTGGACATCGATCAAGAATATCCTGAAGTACCTGGAAAGGACAAAGGACATGTTTCTCGTATATGGAGGTGCCGACGAGCTCGTCGTAAAGGGTTACATCAATGCTAGCTTCGACACAGATCCGGACGAGTCCAAGTCGCAAACCGGATACGTGTATATTATGAACGGAGGGGCAGTCAGCTGGTGTAGCAACAAGCAAAGCATCATGGCGGCATCTACATGTGAAGCGGAGTACATAGCTGCTTCGGAAGTAGCAAAGGAAGGAGTCTCGATGAAGGAGTTCATCACCGACCTAGGAGTGATTCCCAATGCGTCGGGCCCGATGACTCTATTCTTTGATAACACTGGAGCTATTGCCCTTGTGAAGGAGCCCAGGTTTCACAAGAAGACAAGACACATCAAGCGCCGCTTCAACTCCATCCGTGATTACATTCAGGAGGGAGATATAGATATTTGTAAAGTGCATACGGATCTGAATGTCACAGATTCGTTGACTCAACCTCTCTCACGAGCAAAACATGATCAACACCAGAATGCAATGGGTGTTTGATTCATCACAATGTAACTAGATTATTGACTCTAGTGCAAGTGAGACTGTTGGAAATATGCCCTAGAGGCAATAATAAAATGGTTATTATTGTATTTCCTTGTTCATGATAATTGTCTATTGTTCATGCTATAATTGTGTTAACCGGAAACCGTAATGCATGTGTGAATACATAGACCACAACCTGTCCCTAGTGAGCCTCTAGATGGGCTGCTAGGGCTGCTAGGGCTGCCGCACCACCTCTCCCTCCCTTGGCCGCCGCCCAAGTCCCATCTAGGGCTTCCGCCGGCCCCTAGGGTGGGAACCCTAGGGTGCAGCCCTCCCTCCTCCTCCTATATATAGTGGTGCCCTTGGGGCTGTTTGAGACACACATCTCTCTCTCCCACGGCACATCCCTACTCCTTCCTCTCCTCGTTCTCCGTAGTGCTTGGCGAAGCCCTACCGGAGACCACACAGCTCCACCGTCACCATGCCATCGTGCTGCCGGAGCTCTCCCTCAACCTCTCCTTCCTCCTTGCTGGATCAAGGCTAGGAGACGTCACTGGGCTGCACATGTGTTGAACGAGGAGGCGCCATTGTTCGGCGCTAAGATCGGAGTCCACCACGATCTGAATAGCTACGAGTACGACTCCACCAACGCGTTCTTGTAACACTTCCGCTTAGCGATCATCAAAGGTATGAAGATCCACTCTCCCCTTACTCGTTGCTGGTTTCTCCATGGATAGATCTTGGTGAACACGTAGGAATTTTTTTGATTTACTACTACGTCTCCCAACAGAGACATACCCATAGGATTCTTGTAAGCAGTTCTATAAGCCCATAATGCATCGTCAAGTTTCTTAGAACAATTCTTCCTAGATCTATTAACCATCTTTTGCAAGATCAATTTAATTTCTCTATTGCTTAATTGTACTTGACCACTAGACCGAGGATGATAAGGGGATGCAATTCTATGGTTAACATCATACTTAGCAAGCAATTTACGAAAAGCACCATGAATAAAATGTGAACCACCATCAGTCATTAAATATCTAGGTACTCCAAATCTAGGGAAAATAACTTCTTTAAGCATCTTAATAAAGGTGTTATGATGAGCACTACTAGTTGGAATAGCTTCTACCCACTTGGTAACATAATCAAAAGCAACTAAAATTTGAGTATACCCATTGGACGTTGGAAAAGGTCCCATATAATCAAAACGCCAAAACATCGAATGGTTCAATAACAAGAGAGTAATTCATAGGCATTTATCGACGTCTACTAATATTGCCAATTCTTTGACATTCATCACATGACAAGACAAACTTACGAGCATCCTTGAAGAGTGTAGGCCAATAAAAACCAGATTGTAATACCTTATGAGCAGTTCTGTCTCCAGCGTGGTGTCCTCCGTAGGCCTCAGAATGACACTTCCGTAGGATCTGTTCATGTTCATGCTTCGGTACACAACATCTAATAACACCATATACTCCTTCTTTATAAAGGTGTGGGTCATCCCAGAAGTAATGTCTTAAATAATAGAAGAACTTTTTATTTTGTTGGTATGTGAAACTAGGTGGTATAAATTTAGCAACGATGTCATTAGCACAATCAGCATACCAAGGAGCAATACGTGAAGTATTTATGACAACCAATTGTTCATCAGGAAAGCTATCATCAATAGGTAGTGGGTCATCAAGAACATTCTCTAACCTAGACAAGTTATCTGCTACGGGGTTATCAGCACCCTTTCTATCAACAATATGCAAATCAAATTCTTGTAGCAGAAGAACCCATCTGATAAGTCTAGGTTTAGCATCCTTCTTTTCCATAAGATATTTAATAGAAGCATAATAAAATGTGAAGAGTTACTTTAGAATCAACAATGTAAGGTCTAAACTTATCACAAGCGAACACAACTGCTAAAAATTCCTTTTCAGTGGTAGCATAGTTTCTTTGAGGACTGTCTAGATTTTTTCTAGCATAATGAATAACATTTAATTTCTTATCAACTCTTTTCCCAAGAACATCACCAACGGCATAATCACTAGCATCACACATAATTTCAAAGGGCAGGTTCCAATCAGGCGGTTGAACAACAGGTGCAGAAATCAAAGCATTCTTAAGAATTTCGAAAGCTTCTACAAAATCATCATAAAAAATGATGGAACATCTTCTTGAAAATATTAGTGAGAGTCCTAGAAATTTTAGAGAAGTCTTTAATAAATCTCCTATAGAAACCAGCATGACGAAGGAAACTTCTTATACCTCTAATATCCGTAGGACAAGGCATTTTTTCAATAGCATCAACTTTAGCCTTGTCAACTTCAATACAACTTTCGAATTTTTTTTGTCCCAAGACAATGCTTTCATCCACCATAAATTGGAACTTCTTCCAATTCAAGTCAATTTTAGTTTCTTCACATCTCTGCAAAACTCAATCAAGGTTGCTCAAACAATCATCAAAAGAAGTTCCATAAATGGAAAAATCATCCATGAAAATCTCAACAATCCTTTCACAAAAATCAGAGAATATAGCAGTCATACATCTTTGAAAGGTAGCGGGTGTGTTACTGTTAGTGCATCTAGTGCCCCTTAGTGATTTTGGTGTATTGAAGACTTATAGGTTAAGGCACTAATGTGTTTGTGAGTGTACACATGCTCTATAAGTCGATGAGGAGTTTAATATATCCGGAGATTATCGACACCTAAAAATGTATGACCTCAACTGAAGACTTTGGTGAAGACTTTGTGAAGACTTTGTAAAGACTTTGTGAAGACTTTGTGAAGACTTTGTGAATACTTTGAAAATGAAGAAGTTGGTGTGACCTTGAAGATATGAACAAGGAATATTAAGCGTGAAGACTTTTGTTTTAGTAGTTTCATTTCCTTTATTTGAGTCATAGGAAACACCATACTGTTAAAGGGGGCCGAGGTAATACTCAGGAAAGATTCCAACTGATGCTCAACTCCAAAATCCTCAACCCATACAATCCTTCGAGTGAAGCCTTTGGAAATCTCTTACGGTTCAGACAAGTTCTTCAGTGATAGAGACAAAGTTCTTCTGGTCTCTAAGGAAATTGATCTGACTGAGGAGTTAGGATTTCGCAAGTGCGAATTGCCTACAAGTGAGGAACATGATAAGCCTGAGGACTTTCATAGTTCGAAATTCCGACCATTGATGCGCTTAGCGCCAGCTGTCCCCAATCATAACATCCACATAATGGTCATATCATTGGGGGCATTTATGTCTTATCATGTCAGGTTGCACCCTGGCTACAAATAGCCACCCCCACAACCACTAGTTGGTTGGCTACTCCGAGAGAGAACTAACACTTGTCATTTGAGAGCAACCCATCCTCCGAGGACTTTGAGAGAAAATCATCAGTGAGGAAAAACCCACAACCAAACCACCAAACTCGTAGTGATTGAGCATCACTGAAGAAATTCCTGTGTGGATCCGACACTTGTTACCCTTGAGGAGTGTGCATCCTCAAGACGGTTAGGCGTCATGGTCTAGTGCTCCTGCAGTCAATTGGGGATCATGAAGTGAGCTTGGTCTAGAGCATCCAACAGTAAATTATGGATCGCCGGGTGACCAGTTTGTGAGGGTTTTGGAAGTCTACCCTGAAGACTTACCACGAGTGTTGGGCGAGGACTGTGTAACCTTAGCTCAAGGAGAATATGGTAAGTACTGTGTATCCTGGGACTGTGTGTCCTCTGGTTTAAATACCAAGCCGCTCCAAACCAGACATACGACTGTCACAGCAGTTGGAACTGGGTCATCAAATCATTGTCTTCATCAAGCTACCTGGTTCTATTTCCTCACCCTTTCATTTCCTCGTATAACTATTGATGAAATTTTACTTTACTATTTAAAGAATTTGACTGAAGACTTTCACAATTTCCTCACCTCAAATTCTTCAAATTACCTTGTTCCTCACCTGCTTATCCTGTATCACGCTACTTGTAATTTGTGCATGTTTCATTTCATCATGATGACTATGTTGTCGCTATGTTCCTCATGCACTTGAGTACTTATTCCGCTGCTAGTTATTCATCACATTTCAAATTCCTCAAAGTTGAAATTCCTCAAGTGATGAATTTGTAAAAATCGCTTAATCACCCCCCACTAGTCGATATAACGCACTTTCAATTGGTATCAGAGCAGGTACTCCCTCGCTCTGTGTGATTTTGGTTTAACCACCCGGAATTCTAGTTATGTCGACTGCAGGTATGATCAAGGTTTCCGTGGGGTGTCCTACCTTCGATGGGACAGACTACCCCTACCGGAAGAACAAGATGCGTATGCACCTTGAAGCTATTGACAACAATCTCTGGTACGTTGTGGAAAATGGTGTGTCCTCTGTCACTCCCATTGTTACTACCCCTGATGTGAAGAGATTCAAGCAACTCGATTCTCAAGCGAAGAATATCATCTGTGGACATCTGAGCAAAGGTCAGTATGGTAGAGTGAGTGCTTTGGAGTCTGCTAAGCTTATCTGGGATAGGCTGTGCAAAGTCAACGAAGGTGTTTCCACTCAACGTGACTCTCGTGTTGATGTTCTTCGCAATCTCTTCAATCGCTTCATGGGACTTGACAATGAAAATGTTCAGCAAACTTTTGATCGTCTCATTGATATCTCCAATGAGCTTCAAGCACTGGGTGCCACTGATGTCAATGACCATGAAGTAGTGAAGAAACTGCTAAGATCTCTTGACTCCTCATTCGATAATCTGGCTTTGATGATTCAAAAATGTGGAGACTACAAGTCACTTGATCCTGCTGATATTCTTGAGATACTCAATACTCATGAATTCCAACAAGCTGAGAAGAGAGACCTCTACGGGCCAAGCTATGGAAGATCTCGTGCTTTGAAAACAAAAGCAATTTCCTCATCCGAAGAAGAAGATTCAGCCAACAACCTTTGTGATCCTGAAGAAGTAAGTCAGGAACTGGCAATGCTCGTGAGGAAATTCCAGAAGTTCTCAAGGAGGGGTGGATTTGGAATGTCATCAAAAAGTAGTTGAGGAAATCAGATTCCTCAGAAGACTACAAGAAAAGAACCTTTCATCGTCGCAAGAAGCCCGGTCACTTTATCTCTGACTATCCTCTCTAGGGAAAAGATTCAAAGAAGAAGAAGAAATACAAGGAGGATAGTTCTGATGACTCGAAGAAAAAGAATAAATCTTCACCCGAATGTTCAAATGCTTCTATTGCTGCAAATTCTTCAACTATTCCCGTGGTCTCAAATTCCTCATCTGAGGATACCACAAGTAACACTGATGACAATGCCGGGTTGAAGGAATTGTATGTGACAGGCATGTACAAAAGTCTCAAAGGGCATCAAACCCTTTGCGATGTCCTCAAAAAGAAGATTCTGAACAGGAACCCTAGGAAAGAGGGTATTGCCTTTGTGAGGAAACTCAACGCTGATGGATCCTACTAGACACTTGAGCAGTACCGCAAAACCTCATGGGTTGCTGTGAAAGGACCTCATGTAGATCCATCCACTTTATCTGGCTTTACGTGTGAAACTTCATATTCCTCTGAAGAGTCACTTGACTCCAACTACAAATTCTTCAAAAATCATAAAGGTGAAGTATTTGCTAGATTTGTTGGAACTAACTGCAGGAATGGCTCTCATATGAAGAAAATCTGGGTTCCCAAGAGCTACCTTGAAAATCTTCAAGTGAATGTCCTCACGACACCACTCATGAAGAATAGGAACCCCAGATCAAATTCCTCATATGGACCAAAGTCCTCACTTGGACCAAATTCCTCAAATGGTCAAAATTATCATTCTCGTACTGATGCCTATGTTTTGTAGGGAAAACCTAAGAGTTATGAATATGTGCATTATTCTTCAAACCATTATGTTCATAAGTCCTCGAAGAATTACTTGCTTATTCATTTGAGTACTCTAACCCTCGCCCTGTGAAACGAAGCGCACTTGCTTCTATGCCTCCCTTCTCATATGGTGCTCGCAGAATGATGAACTCTTTGCCCCCCTCCAGATGTGGGTGGTGAAGAAATTGAACTAACATCTTATGCAGGGTCATGTCTCCAGATGAACATCTGATGAATTTGCTGGAGACCTAAGGAAATGCTTGAAAGTACGCAAGCTAACTATGCAGAAATGAATTCCTCATTTCTCTCGTCCTCACACTACTTGCTTACTATCTTGTGTGATGAAATTATGTCTGATGAAATTGATGTCATATTCTTCACTTTGAAGCATATCAGTTCATAAGTTGTACTAATTCATCTGTAGGATGATACTCCAAAAGCTACTGAGTGGGTCCTCGATAGTGGATGCACAAACCACATGACTGGTGAAAAGAATCTACTGATGAATTTGCCACTCACTCCATCTCCTCTAAATCATATCACTTATGCAGATAAAGGAAAAAAGCAAGGTATTGGGACTTGGTAAGGTTGCTATCTCAAAGGACCGAACCATGGAAAAGGCGATGCTTGTTGAATCCCTTGGGTTCAACCTTATGTCTGTCTCAATGCTTTGTGATCTTGATATGATCGTCGTATTTGGAAAATATCATTGTGTTGTCATCATGCAATCTGACAATTCCAAAGTCTTCGAAGGCTTTAGGAGAGGACACTTGTATATTGTTGATTTCTCAACAGGTCCTCAACCTGCCACATGCCTACTTACAAAGTCCTTAGAAGGCTGGTTGTGGCATCGATGACTTGCACATGTGGGTATGAGGAACTTGCACACGCTCATGAAGAAAAAGCACGTCATTGGCATCGAGGGTGTCAAATTCCTCAAGGACCACCTATGTGGTGCATGTGAATCTGGAAAGATGACCAGATCCAAGGATCCCTCAAAGACAATCATGACCATGACTCGACCCTTTGAATTGCTTCACATGGATTCTTCAAGTTTGTATTACTTTGTCATTGTTGATGATTACTATCGTTACACTTGGGTGCATATTATTCTGTACAAAAATGAAGTGCAAGATGTCTTCAGACGATTTGCTTCAAGGGCCTCCACCAACTTCGGTGTCAAGATCAAGCATATTAGGAGTGATAATGGGACCGAGTTCAAGAACACTAATCTTCATGAATACCTTGATGAACTTGGTATTACTCATGAGTTATCTGCCCCTTATACTCCTCAGCAGAATGGCATTGTGGAGCGCAAGAACAGGACTCTTGTTAAGATGGCTCGCACCATGCTTGATGAATACAACACTCCTCATCGCTTCTGGCCTCACGCAATTGATACAATTGATACTGCATGCCACATCATCAACAGGGTATATCTTCACAAATTCTTCAAGAAGACTTCATATGAACTTATGACTGGCAAGAAACCCAATGTAAGTTATCTCAAAGTCTTCGGTGCAAAATGCTAGATCAGAGATCCTCACCACAGTTCTAAGTTTGCACCGAAAGCACATGAAGGTTTTAAGCTTGGTTATGGAAAGGACTCGCACACCTACAGAGTCTTCAACACCTACCATCACAAGGTTGTTGAAACTATAGATGTGCGGTTCGATGAAACTGATGGCTCGCAAAGAGAGCACCTGCCTTCTATGTTAGATGAACGGTCCCCTGAAGAATCCATTAAGCTGAAGGAAACTAAAGATATCATACCCACTGAGGAAGTCATTCCAACAAATGAAGACTTTCAAGCTGATACACCTAAAGAAAATGGTGTTGTTGGAAATCCTCAACCACGTCAACCTGCTCATCCAAGAGTTGCGAATGAAGTGCAAATTGACAAGATCATCGATGACATCAATGCACCAGGTCCTCTCACACGCTCAAAAGCTTCACATTTAACTAACTTTTGTGGGAACTTTGCCTTTGTCTCTATATTAGAGCCTAGACAAAGTTGATGAAGCATTCAAGGAGCCCGAGTGGATTCAAGCTATGCAAGAGGAATTGCATCAGTGCAAGCTCAACAACGTGTGGGAACTTGTCAAGCGGCCAGATCCTCGCAAGCATAACATCATAGGTACCAAGTGGATCTACCGCAACAAGCAAGATGAAAATGGCCTTGTGGTGAAGAATAAGGCTCGTCTTGTAGGACAAGGCTACACACAGGTTGAAGGAATAGAATTTGATGAAATGTTTGCACCTATTGCTAGACTTGAAGCTATTCGCATATTGCTTGCTTATGCTAACCATCATAATATCATCTTATATCAAATGGATGTGAAAAGTGCATTCCTAAATGGTAAGCTTGAGGAAGAAGTATATGTTGCTCAACCCCCAGGTTTGGAAGACCCTAAGCATCCTGACAAAGTCTTCAGACTCAACAAGGCCCTCTATGGCGTCAAGCAGGCCCCTCGGGCGTGGTATGACACTCTGAAGGAATTCCTCATGAAGAAAGGCTTCAAACCCGGTTCACTCGACCCCACTCTTTTCACAAAATCCTATGAAAATGAACTGTTCATATGCCAAATATATGTGGATGATACTATGTTTGGCTGTACTGACAAATGTTATAGTGATGAATTTGCCTATATGATGAGTGAAGAATATCAAATGTCTATAATGAGAGAGTTGAAATTCTTCTTAGGTCTTCAAATTCGTCAGCAAGACAATGTCATCTTCATCTCCTAAGAGAAGTACCTCATGGATGTTCTGAGGAAATTCAACATGCAAGATTGCAAAGGCGTCAAAACTCCAAGGCCTTCAAAAGGACACCTCTACACTGATGAAAATGGTAAAGATTTCGATCAGAAGGTATATCGCTCCATGATTAGCTCTTTATTGTATCTATGTGCATCTAGGCTTGACATTATGCTAAGTGCTTGCATGTGTGCCCGATTCCAAGCAACACTGAAGGAATCACACCATAAGGTTGTGAAACATATGCTTCAATAGTTAGCTCACACACCAACACTTGGATTATGGTATCCCAAGGGCTCAAATATTCACCTCGTCGGATACTCTGATGCTGACTCTGCTGGAGATCGCGTGGATCGCAAGTCAAACTCAGGCACATGTCATTTCCTCGGACGATCCTTAGTATTTTGGTCCTCGAAGAAGCAGAACTGCATCTCACTCTCTACTACTGAAGCTGAGTACATTGATGCTGGCTCATGTTGTGCTCAGTTACTATGGATGAAGCAAACCCTTAAGGACTACGGCGTCAAGTTGAAGAATGTGCCTCTCTAGTACGACAACGAGAGTGCCATCAAGATTGTTTACAACCCAGTTCAACACTCCAAGACCAAGCACATCTAGATTCGTCATCACTTTCTTCGAGATCATGTACTCAAGGGCGACATCTCCATCGACCACATCCCCACTAAATAACAACTGGCCGATATGTTCACAAAGCCCTTGGATGAAAAGAGATTTTCAAGTTGCGGTGTGAGCTAAATATCTTAGAATCTTCGAATGTTCTTTGAAAAAGGACACACATCCTAACACTTATGCAAAATTGATGACTTAGCTATGCAACACACGAAGTAACGTTTTTCTTCAATCAATGAAGAATAACCATCTAAGAGTGAAGAAATTAACGAAGAATTTTATTCGCAAAACACTACGACAATTGTACGCGGTGTCTGAAATCATCATTCTTATACGGTGGGTCACGCCACCAACCAAAAGCTGAAATTCTTCAAAATTGAGTTATTCATCATTTTTGCAAATTCCTCAACTTTTCAAATTCCTCAACTTTCCAAATTCTTCAAACTTTGAAACTCATGTTCTTCATTGACTATACATATGTATATTTGAGTTTTCAATGTCCTCAACATTGTCCACTTATTGCTAATTCTTCAAGTTGATTTTCATCTAAGTGAATGTGATCGGACCCTTTCCCCCTCTATGCTATACTCAACCCAGTCTGTTCACAAATTCTTCATATGCGTTCTACTTTGAACTCGTTCGAAGCCTTCACTGTGTCCTTGACAACTGAAGAATTTGCAAACGAAAGATTTGAAATTTTCACTATCAATTTTTTTAGCGGTTCCCGCTCAAATGATTCTGATTCCCATGCCTGGATAACCCACGATCCCCCACTATCACCACCTCTAAGTACATGGGTGACACCTGTCGCGTGGAGAGCAAGGGTCAGGAGCAATCTTGTCCAAAATCTTCGGGCAGATTGGTTTTCACTCCCTCTATAAATACCCCCTCCCCTTCAACTATGCTCGGTTACTCCTCATCTCATCCCTCTCCCGAGAACCAACCTAGCGCCCCTCTAAAGTCATCGTCACCGGTGAGGAAGAGCTTCACTGCCTCGACCTCGTTGTCGCCATACTTGCATCGACCGCGGAAGTCCTCACCCTGCTGCCGCTATAGCTGTATCCCTCTGCCAAGCTAGGGCATGAGAGATCTGAACGGACAAACTTCCCAATCTCATCTCTTGTTCGTCGTGTTCTTCACTAGGGTAAATAAAATTAATTTTTACTGCCCTTGTTTGATCCTCAAATGCTCTTCATATTCCTCAAAAGGTGTTTATTCTTGATGAACCTTATTCTAGAAGCACCTTACATCTTCACATACTTGATGTTTATCCCTAAGTAATGATTTTCTTCAAGATTCCTCAATTGTGTGAATCCTCAAAATTTGCATAACTCTGGAACCTGAGACAAAGAACACTTAGTGAAATTCCCCAAGACACCCATGGTCAAATTCCACTCACCTATTTTATTTCGAAAAATTTCTGAGAACGCATATGACCTCTTCAAATTCCTCGCACCTATACTCTGTTCACAGGTACAACATGTCCGCTGATGAATCACTAGTTTCTCATAAACTTAACTCATTTGTAGCGCTCCTTGAGGAAAAATTGTGTACTTCTTCAGAGTCCTCAAGAGTTCAAATTACTCAAGTGAAGAAAATGGCTGACGGAAAGAAACCTTAGAAAGGTGGAAAGAAGCCAGATGTGCACACTGCCTTTGAGATTCCAGATGACGTGTATGAGGAATACTGCACACCCGATGAAGAAACTCATGGCAAAGAAACGACCAAGCAGAGAAAAATTCGTCTACAGAAAATTGAGAGGAGATGGGCAAGGGAATGGAAGGAATATCGTTATGTAACTCCAAAATACATGATGAAATTTGTAGTGAAACCTCCTTGCAGCAGGCCTCCCCTTGCTCCAAATCAAATTGCTGATCCCACTAGCCTCAAGACTGGTGAGGACTTTCCTCACATGTGGGAGAAGCATCAAGCCAAGCTGGCAAGGAAACCCAAAGAGGTAGTGAAGAAATTCAATGAAGATTCTGCTGCTGCTGCCTCTGTCGGTGCCTCTGCAAGTGCTCCGAAGAAAATCATGATGAAGAAAGATGCTGTGAAGATAAGTTCTTCAACCTCAAAACCTTCACAATAGATTCCTCAAGTTTAAAGGCGTCGACCTACAAGGGCCTCAGATGCTGGTACTGTTGCTGCTCAGTCCTCAGCTGCAGCTGCAAAGTCTTCAACCCCAGTGCATCTGGCATCATGTAAGAGGACTGAGGGTTTCAGAAAAGTTCCAAAGATCCCGGCAAGCCCCTCTACTATAGCAAAGTCTTCAAGTAGCCCTACAATGCTGAAGCTGAAGAAAACTGCCGGACGAGGCCAAAGACCAAGTCCTCACACAAGCAAAGCTGTGGTAACCAAACCCTCAGGATCTGAGGATGATGATGATGAAGCTGATGATGAGGAATTGGAAGAAATCATCAGGCAAAGTCATCAGAGGCCTGCTATAGCAAAGGGCAGCTCTGTTCCTGTCATGCTAGATCCCAAGATGATTCTCAACTTAGATATATGGCATGAAGATCCAAACACTCCACTTTCTTCACTAAATCTGCCTCTTGGAGTGGATCATGTCCTCACCCACTTCATCTCTGAAGAATAATGGAAGAGAGACAAGCTCTGAGAGCCAAGAGGAATATGGTTCGGAAAGAAAAGTTTCTGAGAGACAATGTGATGAATTTGACCCCAAATCAACTCATCACTGTTCAGTCTGAAATTCACACTCTCTGAGGATCAAGAGAGATATGGTGCTCAATGGAAGGGCACCAAGGTGAGATTGTCAGGGCTGATCTAGTTGCAGTGAAGGATCACAACACTAGGGTTGCAGCTCGATCGCAACCACAAAATCCTCAGTCTGATGAAATTGCTCAACCTAATGAGACTGCTGATGGTAATGCTTCTGCACCAGAAGCAATAGTCAGTGCTGCTGAGGAATCCCAGACCACTGATGACCGTGCCAGGACAACCACCATTGTCGTGCCTGAAGAAACTGAAAGGCTAGCTGATGCTTTTGCTGCGCCTGAAGAAACTGAACCCATCAGGGCGACTGCATCAGTCGTACCTGAGGTAGCTGAAACTCCAGAGGAAAAGACTCTCAAGAGAAAAGCTTCAGATTCAGAAACCTCAGCCGTGAAGAAGTTGAAGACTATGCCAAGTTCTTCAACTAGACCCATTGATGCTACACCCATTTCCTCAGCACCTGCCTATGAACTTGTACCATTTGGGGTGGAATATGTCATCCTAGAAGAAGATGAAGATCATTCTGCTGCTTCGACAGAGCAGATTGATGAAGAAATTGAAGTTGAAGACATTGCTTCAACTCCAAAGGTATCATCACCCCAGCCTCAATTCACTGCTGAAGATGCTGGAGTTGAAGAAATTGATGAGGACGTAGACATTGTATACCTCAATTCACTGCTGAAGATGCTGGAGTTGAAGAAATTGATGAGGACGTAGACATTGGCAATACAACGCCTGTCATCAATGATGAATATTGGGAATCAGCACACCCAAATTCACCAATGACTACTCCTCTAACACAGATTCCTCAATCGCCTGCTCCAACTGAAGAAATACATGAAGAATCTGCAAATTTGAACACCCAAGTCACTGAAGAAATTTCAGCTGGAACAACTCATGATCTTAATGCTCCCACCGCAATTGAGGAACCATCTCTCCAAATCGTCCAGTCTGAAGGTGTTCCTCCCAAACCAAAGGAGATTAAGGGGCGCTTCAAGCCAAATCTTCAACCAAAGCCAAGAATGCCATTCAAAGGCTCAGTACGCCCCAAATTCCTAAAGAGCAATTTCTTCAATAAACGCATGTTCTTCATAGGTCCAAATCCCTAAAACTTTGTGAGGGTTGGACACAACAGATTCTGGACGGCAACACAGCTCATCTACTATGCATCAGTCCTTTTTGAGAAGAAGAAAGTCTTTGAGCACCACCAAATTCCTCATGCGGACATGGAAACACTTCCATCGTTCACACCAGTGCTCCAAGTTCTTCATGATGCAGGCATTCTTCCATTCTGCGTCGACATCTGCGATTGGAATGAAGAACTCATTGTTCAGTTCTATGCCACATTGCATATCAGTGGAAATGCTTCAGACATCAACTCCTGGGTTTTGGACTGGATGACAGGATCAGCACACTTCACTGCTCAAGCCTCTGAATTGCTTTAGTGTGTACCAGTTCCAATTCCCTCAGATGAAGCTCGCAAACTGTTTGATGAGCCTGCACTTCCAAATCAGCTGATGCAAGTCTTGATGAAGACATTGCCTCCTAGAAAGCCTTAACGAAAAACCTTCCTTGTGAAGGATCTGCTATATGTGCCCAGGACTGTCTACTGTATACTCACAAATACACTATGTCCCAGAAGGGCCACAATTCCAAAGAAGAAGAAGTGGAAGGAGTCATGAAGAATATGCTCTTTGACATCATTCATGGGATTCGCATTGACTTGCACGACTTTTTCATGAGGACTTTGGCCAGTGCTGCTTTAGCTCCATTTGAACAGAAGCCCTATGCGCCTTGGATAATGAAATTCATCAGGGCAAAGTCCTTAGTTCCCTTCAAGGCTGATTTCCAGAACCACTTTGGCTTCGTGCCTCCAATTGAAGTCATCAAGAGAACAATTGCCTCAGTTGAAGGAAAACGTAAGGCTGTCATTGATGAAGGCAATCGTCCATTGGATGGACAGTTTCGCAAAGCCACTTCCTTCTCCACCAATGATGACACTACCACTCAAGACTCAGATGCAAAGGCCTCAGCTCACAAAACTCAAGAGTCTGCCCCTCGTGTGGTGACTGATCGTGAGCTTCTAATAAGTCTTCATCAGAAGGTCGATCGCAATCACAAGCGGGTGAAGCGTCAACTAGGATACATTGTGCAGAACATGACTATGACGCAGAACACCGTGAAGAGGAATCACTACTATGTGCATGAAAACCTCAATTGCACTTGGGCCGTACTATCTCACCTCATGTCTTCTGAATAACTGAATGAGCTGGATCTTGAGGAACATCCTGACTGGGCTCGTCGACCTCAGAAGAAATTCAAGAAAGTTCAAGTTCCTCTGATAGTCACAAGTTCATTTTCTTCATCTCGAGAGCGCGATGACGATGAAGACATTGACGACACTGTGGTAGGCCCTGCATCGACAAACAACCCCAACAACGCTGGCGCTCCTTCCTCACCAACACCATGAAAATCTTCAAAGGGGCGTTAGTCCTCACTTTTTCGTCCCTTTTGGTCTTCGATGAAAAAGGGGGAGAAAATTTGAGTTAGTCTTCAAGCGGGTCTCTATATATGGTCTATTTTGGTTAAGTTACAACTCTTGCTCTTCTGAAGCTTTTGTTTATTGAGTTGTAAACTTAAGTCCGATGGTGGTCTAACACTTTTGAACTATTTCCTCGCATGTCTATTTCCTCAAGTACGTTAATGCATACATGCTGAATTTAGTCAGACCCCATTTTCCTCACGCATTTCAAATTCTTCATATCATATGTTCAAATGCGTGTATGAATTACAAGATATAGGGGGAGTTCTCCATGTTTTAACCTGCCATGTGCATTTGTAGTCCAAAGCAAATTCCTCAAATATGCACATCTTCAGGGGGAGTTCTTCTATATCTTCCAATCAAATTCCTCAAACTAAGTACTTTCACTTCATATGTTTATCCATGTTGAGAACTTAACCTATTTGTCATCAATCACCAAAAATGGGGAGATTGTTAGTGCATCTAGTGCCCCTTAGTGATTTTGGTGTATTGAAGACTTATAGGTTAAGGCACTAATGTGTTTGTGAGTGTACACAGGCTCTATAAGTCGATGAGGATTTTAATATATTCGGAGATTATCGACCCCTAAAACTGTATGTCTTCAACTGAAGACTTTGGTGAAGACTTTGGTGAAGACTTTGTGAAGACTTTGTGCAGACTTTGAAAATGAAGAAGTTGGTGTGACCTTGAAGATATGAACGAGGAATATGAAGCGTGAAGACTTTTGTTTTAGTAGTTTTATTCCTTTATTTGAGTCATAGGAAACACCGTACTGTTAAAGGGAGCCGAGGTAATACTAAGGAAAAATTCCAACTGATGCTCAACTCCAAAATCCTCAACCCATACAATCCTTTGAGTGAATCCTTTGGAAATCTCTTAAGGTTTACACAAGTTCTTCAGTGACAGAGACAAAGTTCTTCTGGTCTCTGAGGAAATTGATCTGACTGAGGAGTTAGGATTTCGCCAGTGCGAATTGCCTACAAGTGAGGAACATGATAAGCCTGAGGACTTTCATAGTTTGAAATTTCGACGTTGTTGTGCTTAGCGCCAGCTGTCCCCAATCATAACATCCACATAACGGTCATATCATTGGGGGCATTTATGTCTTATCATGTCAGGTTGCACCCTGGCTATAAATAGCCACCCTCACAACCACTAGTTGGTTGGCTGCTCCGTGAGAGAACTGACACTTGTCATTTGAGAGAACATCCTTCGAGACTTTGAGTGAAAATCATAAGTGAGGAAAAACCCACAACCAAACCACCAAACCCATCGTGATTGAGCATCACTGAAGAAATTGCTGTGTGGATCTGATGCTTGTTACCTTTGAGGATTATGCATCCTCCAGACGGTTAGGCGTCATGGTCTAATGCTCCTGCAGTCAATTGGGAATCACGAAGTGACCTTGGTCTAGAGCATCTAGCAGTAAATTGTGGATCACCGGGTGACCAGTTTGTGAGGGTTTTGGAATTCTACCCTGAAGACTTACCACAGGTGTTGGGCGAGGACTGTGTGACCTTAGCTCAAGGAGAATACGGTAAGGACTGTGTGTCCTAGGACTATGTGTCGTCTGGTTTAAATACCAGGCTACTCCAAAGCAGACGTACGACTATCACAGCAGTTGGAACTAGATCATCAAATCATTGTCTTCATCAAGCTACCTGGTTCTATTTCCTCAACCCTTTCATTTCCTCGTATAACTATTGATGAAATTGAACTTTACTGTTTGAAGAATTTGACTGAAGACTTCCACAATTTCCTCACCTCAAATTGTTCAAGTTACCTTGTTCCTCACCTGCTTATCCTGTATCACGCTACTTGTAATCTATGCATGTTTCATTTCATCATGGTGACTATGTTGTCGCTATGTTCCTCATGCACTTGAGTGCTTATTCCGCTGCTAGTTATTCATCACATTTCAAATTCCTCAAAGTTGAAATTCCTCAAGTGATGAATTTGTAAAAATCGCCTATTCACCCCCCACTAGTCGATATAACGCACTTTTAGTTACATAAAACAAAAGGCATACATCTATAAGAAAAGAAGCCAAAAGGGCAGGTATAGGTGGTCTTCTCTTGGTCCTCTTTTGACACAGGTATTTGAGAGAAACCAGAATAACCATATAGAAAGTAGAAATGTGTGTGTTTAGATAATGTTTCTAGCATTTTATCAATACAACATAGAGGGTAATGATCTTTTTTAGTAGCTTTATTCAATTTTCTAAAATCAATTACCATTCTATATCTTGTAACAATTCTCTGCGGAATCAATTGATATTTATCGTGAGGAACTACGATAATACCTTCTTTCTTAGGGACACAATGAAAACAGGACTAACCCATCTACTATGGGCAATAGGGTAAATGATACCTACCTCTAGAAGCTTTAATATTTCATTTCTTACCACTTCCTTCATTTTAGGATTCAACCGTCATTGGTGATCAACACCTGGTTTAGCATCATGCTCCAGTTTAATTTTGTGTTGACATAGAGTGGGACTAATGCCCTTAAGATCATCAAGAGTATATCCAATAGCAGCACGGTGCTTCCTTAGAGTTTTCAATAATCTCTGTTCTTCATGCTCTGAAAGGTTAGCACTAATAATAACACGATATATCTTCTTTTCATCAAGATAAGCATATTTCAAAGTATCCGGTAATTGTTTAAGCTCAAACACGGGATCACCCTTGGGTGGAGGAGGATCTGAAGTATTTCAGCAGGCAAGTTGTGTTTCAGAATAGGATGTTGATCAAAGGAAATCCTATCTATTTCATTCCTTTCATTCATATGCATGTCATTTTCATGGTATAGTAAATATTGTTCTAAAGGATTAGTAGGAGGCACAGAAATAGAAGCAAGACAAATAATTTCATACTTACAAGGCAATTCTTTATCATGGGGCTCTCTACGAAATTTAGAGAAATTAAACTCATGAGACGTATCCCCAAAACTTACGATAACCGTTTACTTCTCACAACCTATCCTGGAATTAATGGTATTCAAGAAGGGTCTACCAAATATAATGGGACAAAAATCATCTTGTGGGGATACAAGAACAAGAAAATTAGTAGGATATTTATTTTCCCACACAAGACTTCAACATCTCTAATAATCCCAACTGGTGATATAGTGTCTCTATTAGCAAGCTTAATTGTAACATCAATTTCCTCTAACTCAACTGGTGCAATATCATTCATAATCTCTTTATATAAGGTAAAGGGAATTGCACTCACACTAGCACCCATATCACATAAGCCATGATAACAATGATCTCCTATTTTAACGGAAACAACATGCATGCCAACAATGGGTCTATGTTTATCTTTAGCATCACGTTTAGCAATTCTAGCGGCTTCTTCACAAAATTGAATAACATGCCCATCAATATTCTCAGCCAAGAGATCTTTAACCATACAAATACTAGGTTCAACTTTACTTTTTTCAGGGGGTGTAGGTTTTCTAGCACAACTCCTATGAACCACATTTTAAGATTTAGCATGTTCCTTTATTCTAACAGGGAAAGGTGGTATTTCGATGTAAGCGACATGAATAATAGGATCAACATTATAAGTAATAGTTTTCTCTTCAACTTTAATAGGTTCAACTACTTTCACTTCAATGGGAGGATGATATTTAAACCACTTCTCCTTAGGGAGATCAACATGAGCAGCAAAAGATTCGCAAAAAGAAGCTACTATCTCAGAGTCAAGTCCATATTTAGTGCTAAATTCACGAAAAAGCATCGGTATCTACGAAGGATTTAACACAATCAAACTTAAGGTTCATACCAGACTCCTTAGCTTCATCGAGTTCCCAATCTTTGGAGTTGCGTTTAATTCTTTCCAATAAGTCCCATTTGAATTCAATATCCTTCTTCATATAGGAACCAACATAAGAAGTATCGATCATGAATTAATCATTACGAGAAAGTCGAGCATAAAAATTCTGAATAATAAATTCTCTCGAGATCTCATGATTGGGGCACAAATATAACATTGAATTAAGACTCCCCCAAGCTTGAGCAATTCTTTCTCCTTCACGAGGCCAAAAATTATAAATATAATTCTGATCACGATGAACTATATGCATAGGATAGAACTTCTAATGAAATTCCATTTTCAGTCAGTTGTAGCTCCATGATCCTATATCATCACATAGCCTATACCATGTCAATGTGTTCTCCTCAAAAGATAAAGGACATACCTTCTTCTTCACGTGATCCTCGGGCAGACCCAGACCTGCAAGCTTAAATAATCCACAAGCTTCATCAACATAGATTAGATGCAAATGAGGATGTAGTGTTCCATCTCCCGCATAAGGATTAGCCAGCAGTTTCACTATCATACCCGAAGGAATTTCATAATAAATATTATTAGTAGGTTGAGAGACAACTCTTTGTGTTTCTAGTCGGGGTGAAGATACCCCGAACAAGCCCCTCAAATTATTACTCTCCATAGTGACAAGTGACAGTAAATTTTAGCACACTGTATAAGTTTTTCCTTACCAGATTCCACTTACCAAAGGCGCTTCACTCCCCGGTAACGATGCCAAAAAAGAGTCTTGATGACCCACAAGTATAGGGTATCTATCGTAGTCCTTTTGATAAGTAAGAGTGTCGAACCCAACGAGGAGCAGTAGGAAATGACAAGCGGTTTCCAGTAAGGTATTCTCTGCAAGCACTAAAATTATCGGTAACACATAGTTTTGTGATAAGATATTTCGTAATGAGTAACAAGTGACAAGTGTAGCAAAGGTGCAGCAAGGTAGACCAATCCTTTTTGTAGCAAATGATAGGCCTGGACAAACTCTTATATAAAGCAAAGCTCTCTCGAGGATACATGGGAATTTCTGTCAAGCTAGTTTTCATAATGCTCATTTGATTCGCGTTCCTTACTTTGATAATTTGATATGTGGGTCGACCGGTGCTTGGGTGCTTACCTTACTTGGACAAACCTCCCACTTATGGTTAACCTCTCTCACAAGCATCTGCAACTACGAAAGAAGAATTAAGGTAAACCTAACCATAGCATGAAACATGTGGATCCAAATAAACCCCTTACGAAGCAACGCATAAACTAGGGTTTAAGCTTCTGTCACTCTAGCAACCCATCATCTACTTATTACTTCCCAATTCCTTCCCCTAGGCCCAAATATTGGTGAAGTGTTATGTAGTCGAGGTTCACATAACACCACTAGAGGAGAGACAACATACATCTCATCAAAATACCAAATTCACATGATTACTTATAACAAGACTTATCCCATGTCCTCAGGAACAAACATAACTACTAACAAAACATGTTCATGTTCATAATCATAGGAGTATTAATTATCATAAAGGATCTGAACATATGATCTTCCACCAAGTAAACCAACTAGCATCAACTCCAAGGAGTAATCAACACTACTAGCAGCCCACAGGTACCAATTTGAGGTGTTGAGACAAAAATCGAATACAAGAGATGAACTAGGGTTTGGAGAGGAGATGGTGCTCATGAAGATGTTGATGGAGATTGACCCCCCGATGAGAGGATCGTTGGTGATGACGATGGCTTTGATTTCCCCCTCCGGGAGGGAAGTTTCCCCGGCAAAACAGCCCTGCCGGACCTCTAGATTGGTTCTGCCCAAGTTCCGCCTCGAGACGGTGGCGCTTGTCCCGAAAGCTCTTTTCTAATTTTTTCTGGGTCAAAACCCAACATATAGGAGAAGATAGGCATTGGGGGCCAACCAGGTGGGCCACAAGCCTGCTAGGCGCGACTAGGGGGTGGCCGCGCTTGGCAGGCTTGTCACCTCCTACTGGTCCACCTCTGGCATCTGTTTCGCCCAATATTTTATATATATTCCAAAATAATTCTCCGTAAATTTTCAGGACTTTTGAAGTTGTGCAGAATAGGTATATCAGATTTGCTCCATTCTGAGTCCAGAATTCCAGCTGCCGACATTCTCCCTCTTCATGTAAACCTTGTAAAATAAGAGAGAAAAGGCATAAGGATTGTACCATAACGTGTAATAACATCCCATAGTGCAATAAATTTCAATATAAAAGAATGATGGAAAATGGACGTATCATGGGGCTATATAGAGCGAACAAGGCTGTCCCGGCCATCAAATTGACCAAGCTGCCGACGTGGTGGTGGTGGATGGAGTGCGGCACAGGAGGTTGAAGATGAACAATGGTTGATCGTCCTTGGTGGGCTCAGTGGGCTGATTTGAACATGTAAGAGAGGTGGGCTGGATAGACACACTCTCTCCCTCCTGAAGCCTTTGCAAATTTAAACCAGCAACCAAAGAAAAACAAAATACACATGGAGTTTTTACAAAGAATTTGAGATATATTCAAACTATTTTAGAAAGCCGGTGAAACGAACTATTTTTATAAAATTGGTTGGCCATATTTCGGAGGACAAAATAAAAATGGGTTTTGGAATGTTTTCAAATCTGTTTAAATATTAGAACCATACGCCACCAATTTATACAAGCCTGAAAATGATTTTTCAATTCTATACAACAAATAAGATGATTTAAGGACATTTTTGAATAAGCCTTAGACAAAGTAAAAAACCAAACATTTGCATGCCATGGAATAAATAACAAGATGGAAGGTAGGCTTTGGTTTCTTGAAACTTGGATGAAACCAAGTTGGAGCTTGATGTGGAAAGGATTTGAACTACAAGTGTGTTTTTTGGTTAATTCCAAATTAATGGAATATTTTATAATAGGTCCCTAATTATTGGGAGGATATGTTTTAAAGAGAAATCATCATACGAATTCCCACAATTTAAATAGATCAAAAGATCTATGCAATTTACTTATTTGAGTTGCAAAAAATTAATGACATGATGACATGATGTAATGATGCAATGCCAAACCAAATGGAACACACGACAAAACTCGAAATACGTGGGAATATTCTGGAGTGTCGGTCTCGGGCTGCTACAATCAGATCCATCGCTCTGAATCTCTGATGCTGGTCAAGTAGAAGCAGTAGCTTGATGGAGTGTTCTCGGATCATCTTCTTGTGGCCTAACTTGGGCATCAAGGTATGCCTCAAAATAGTGTTGATGGTGCGGAGACCTGTGTGGAGGTGATAGATAGATCCTAGCTTGTGGGAATGAAGCTATGCAGCAGGAATGGCATTGTACATGTCCTTCATGGCATTGTGGCTTGCCTTGGACTCTGAGTATATGCATATATCTCCATCCTATGCCTCTGGTACTCCTAAGTTAGCAGCCCATTCATCAACAATAGACTCATATCTTGATCCTTCTATCATCCACACAATCCTACCGTCTCCATAGAAGTGAGAAGTGGAGTAGAATTGCATGATCATCTCGTCGTTCCATGCAGTGAATTCTTTGCCAACAAACTTGTCTAGGCCAATGCGGTGGAAATTGTCTTGCACACTCGGGAAGTAGTCTTCATTCGGCTTGATGTACTTCCAATTGACATATCTCATATCACTCATAGCTGGAATCTTGTCAAACAACACATTCTCATAGAAATCCTGTTGCTCCTTGGTGTAGAACCTGTAGTCCACATCTGTCTTCCTCCTCTGAGAGTAAGGATCAATGGCTCTACACTCTCCCAAACATGCATCCTTCTTCCTCTTCATGTCAACAGCGAGTGGATGACTGGCATTGTGCTCTGGAAGGTGAGGTTTGAGCTTCATCAAAGCAGACATAGCATCCTTATCAACTTCTCTAAAGGTAGATCCCTTGTTGTTCTCAGACGATGGAATGTCGCTGGTAGTCCTCTTGGACTTCTCAGCAGCAGCCTTCTTGGGGGCAGACTTGGTGCTCTTGAAGGGACCTTGATTTGGCATAGCATCTACCAAAAGATTCTTCTGCTTCTTCTTGGGAGGGGCCTTGACAACATGCTCTTCCTCCTCCTCCTCCTCCTCCTCAACAACACCAATAGCCTCCTAAGGGTCCTCAAACATTGAGGTAGGCCTGCCAACAACACGGATAATCCTTTTCCTGGCCTTCTTCTCTCCTGCCTTCTTAGGCAATGACTTCCTTGGGGGCTCAATGGTCTTGGTAGCCCTAGAACTCTCAGTTGCTCTCATAGACTCTGGAGGGGAATATACCTTGCTGACTACCCTCCTGGAAGAGATGGCCTCATTTGCTGACTTCTTGCCAGCCTTGTCTTGCTTCTTAACAAGAACTTCCTCTGGCCCAATGTCTGAACCCTCCTCATCTGAATTCTGCTTCTTCCTGGTCCTAGTAGCAGCCTTGGGCAACCCATGAGAACTACGGTTCCTGGATCTGAAAATGAGTTGGACCCAGGGCTAGTGCCTAAACTCATGTCAACATTCTGCTCCTGCAAATTCTGGCTGTCCTCAGCATCTGACATATCTGACCCTGTGAATAGAGCATAGAAGAGTGGACTAGGATAAGTCATCACAAAATGCAGCTGGTTTTTCAAAATTTTAACAAAAGATTCTCAAGGTTTGCATTCTGTCACATGAAAATCGGTATAGCTAAAGCAAAATTTTCGGTACTACCGAGACTAACTTTCTCTTTAACAAAAACTTGGCACTCCTTTCGGTGAGACGGAAAAAGAGTACTTGGTTTCATCGAGATCATTCTCAACAGGATAGAAGGAAAATCGGTGACAATGATTTGTTTGCCTCGGTTCCACCGAATTTCATCGGGCAGATGGCAAAACCTAGAAAATCGATCGTTCGCTATTCTAAAGGAATTTCTCGTGGACAAATTGATCTCACACGGTGGCCTATGGATGGAAAAACCTGAATGTGCAAGAATCGGAGAGGGGAGCGCTCGAAATCGTACCCTAGCTTGGTGAAGACTTCGCTACGGTGGTGACCGGGGTGAAGATTCCGTCGACGACATGGACTTCCAACTGCGGAGGCGTTCGGGAAGACAACAACAATGACCAGGGGGTACTTTTCGAAAGCTTAGGGTTTTGGGGGTACGATGGTCTGAGGATTGAATTTCAAAGCGCCAGGTCCACATCATATATACCCCTCGCTATCGGTGACACTGATTCTAAATTTTCGGTGTCACCGAGTTTCTCAACTGTCAACTGATAGGGAAACTCGGTGTAACCAAGAATATGGAATCGGTAGTACCGATGTTGCAAACCAGATCAACTCTAAGCAATCGGTGAGACCGAGATTTTTGTGTTGGTTCCACCGAGATGCACTTGGGAGGTTTCAATGGTCAGCCCTTTGTCGATATGGAACTCCGAGTGCTCCTCACAGAAAGGGATCAAAAAGTACTTATTCAAATTTTGTGCTGCAGTATGAATGGAATATGAGGTGAGAAAGCATAAATAGCTTGAGGAGTTGTCATAGGCATTATTGTACATCCAATTTGCAAATGAAAAAATGAAAGCCAAATAGCAACAATTGGATGTCGTCAAATTAGTAAATAAATGCATACCAACATGCTCACACAATAAGATGTCAAACGAAAACATGGCTGTTAGTGCATCTAGTGCCCCATAGTGATTTTGGTATATTGAAGACTTATAGGTTAAGGCACTAATGTGTTTGTGAGTGTGCATAGGCTCTCTAAGTCGATGAGGAGTTTGATATATTTGGAGATTATCGACCCCTAAAAATGTATGTCTTCGACTGAAGACTTTGGTGAAGACTTTGTGAAGACTTTGAAAATGAAGAAGTCGGTGTGACCTTGAAGATATGAACGAGGAATATGAAGAGTGAAGACTTTTGTTTTCGTAGTTTCATTTCCTTATTTGAGTTATACGAAACATCGTATTGTTACAGGGGGCCGAGGTAATACTAAGGAAAACTTTCAACTGATGCTCAACTCCAAAATCCTCAACCTATACAATCCTTCGAGTGAAGCCTTTGGAAATCTCTTACGGTTCAGACAAGTTCTTAAGTGACAGAGACGAAGTTCTTCTGGTCTCTGAGGAAATTGATCTGACTGAGGAGTTAGGATTTCGCCAGTGCGAATTGACTACAAGTGAGGAACATGATAAGCCGGAGGACTTTCATAGTTCGAAATTCTGACTGTTCCTGTGCTTAGCGCCAGCTGTCCCCAATCATTCTTATCCACATAACGGTCATATCATTGGGGGCATTTATGTCTTATCATGTCAGGTTGCACCCTGGCTATAAATAGCCACCCCCCACAACCACTAGTTGGTTGGCATCTCCGAGAGAGAAGTGACACTTGTCATTTGAGAGCAACCCATCATCCGAGGCCTTTGAGAGAAAATCATCAGTGAGGAAAAAGCCACAACCAAACCACCAAACCCATAGTGATTGAGAATCACTGAAGAAATTCCTGTGTGGATCCGACGCTTGTTACCTTTGAGGACTGTGTATCCTCCAGATGGTTAGGCATCATGGTCTAGTGCTTGTGCAGTCAATTCGGGATCACGAAGTGACCTTGGTCTAGAGCATCCAGCAATAAATTGTGGATCGCCGGATGACCAGTTTGTGATGGTTTTGGAAGTCTACCCTGAAGACTTACCACGAGTGTTGGGCGAGGACTGTGTGACCTTAGCACAAGGAGAATACGGTAAGGACCGTGTGTCCTTGGACTATGTGTCCTCTAGTTTAAATACCAGGCCGCTCCAAACCAGACGTACGATTGTCACAGCAGTTGGAACTGGGTCATCAAACCGTTGTCTTCATCGAGCTATCTGGTTCTATTTCCTCCACCCCTCTATTCCTCATATACCTATTGATGAAATTGATTGTTACTATTTGAAGAATTTGACCGAAGACTTTCACAAATTCCTCACCTCAAATTCTTCAAGTTACCTTGTTCATCACTGCTTATTCTGTATCACACTACTTATTATTCGTGCATGTTTCATTTCATCATGAAGACTATGTTGTTACTATGTTCCTCATGCACTTGAGTACTTATTCCGCTGCTAGTTATTCATCACATTTCAAATTCCTCAAAGTTGAAATCCTCAAGTGATGAATTTGTAAAAATTGCCTATTCACCCCCCTCTAGTCGATATAACGCACTTTCAATTGGTATTAGAGCAGGTACTCCCTCGCTCTGTCTGATTTTGGTTTAACCACCTAGAGTTCTAGTTATGTCGATTGCAGGTATGATCAAGGTTTCCGCGAGGTGTCCGACCTTCGATGGGACAGACTACCCCTAATGGAAGAACAAGATGCGTATGCACCTTGAAGCTATTGACAACGATCTTTGGTATGTTGTGGAAAATGGTGTGCCCTCTATCACTCCCACTGTTACTACTGCCGAAGTGAAGAGATTGAAGCAACTTGACTCTCAAGCGAAGAATATCATTTGTGGCCATCTGAGCAAATGTCAGTATGGCAGAGTGAGTGCTTTGGAGACTGCTAAGCTTATCTGGGATAGGTTGTCCAAAGTCAACGAATGTGTTTTCACTCAACGTGACTCTCGTGTTGATGTTCTTTGCAATCTCTTCAACCGCTTCAAGAGACTTGCCAATGAATATATTCAGCAAACTTTTGATCGTCTCACTGATATCTCCAATGAGCTTCAAGCACTTGGTGCCACTGATATCACTGACCATGAAGTGGTGAAGAAACTACTAAGATCTCTTGACTCCTCATTCGATACTCTGGTTTTGATGATTCAAGAACGTGGAGACTACAAGTCACTTGATCCTGATGATATTCTTGAGAGACTCAATACTCATGAATTCCAGCAAGCTGAGAAGAGAGACCTCTACGGGCCAAGTTATGGAAGATCTCGTGCTCTGAAGGTGAAAGAAATTTCCTCATCCAAAGAAGAAGATTCTGACAGCAGCCTTGGTGATCCTGAAGAACTAAGTCAGGAACTAGCAATGCTCGTAAGGAAATTGCAGAAGTTCTCAAGGAGAGGTGGATTTGGAAAGTCATCAAAAAGTGGTTTGAGGAAATCAGATTCCTCAGAAGACTACAAGAAAAGAACCTGTCATCGTTGCAAAAAGCCTGGTCACTTTATCTGTGACTGTCCTCTCTGGGAAAAAGATTCAAAGAAGAAGAAGTAAAAGGAGGATAGTTCTGATGACTCGGAGAAAAATTAGAAATCTTCAATGTCCTCATCTACAAAGTCCTCATCTGCAAAGTCCTCAAAGCACAAGAAGAATGGTTCCAGAAGGGCTCATGCATTCATCGACAAGGAAACGGATTTTGAGGAAGAATCTGAAGAATATGAAGAAAGGAAGACTCTGAGGAGGAATCAGAATTTGGTGTCACTAGCCTTGCTCTCGCTACTACTTTTGTCAGCAAGTCCATCTTCAACGATGAAGAATATGACTACTCCAACGACTCTGACGTCAACAATGATGATTATGCTCCCACCTATTGCTTCATGGCAAAAGGATCAAAGGTACACAAACATCATTCCTCTTCTGAATCAAGTGAAGGTGAATCTGATGAATATGTGAAACCTAGCTATGCTAAACTTGTTAAACTTGCCACTAAGCAACAAAGTGCACTTGAAAAGCTTCAGAAAATGCTAGACAAAAGCGATGATCTATTGAACCATGAAGTGGATCGGACTCAAACTCTGTCTAATGATATCAAAAGTCTTCAGACAAAGTATGATAACCTTCAGAGTCATCATAACGACCTCTTAGCTGATCCTGAGAAGCTTTCTTATGAATTTCTTCAAAGAAAGCAAGATCTTGAGAAACTGAGGGTGTCACATGAGGATCTCCAAAGGGAAAACGATTCCTTACTGGCTCAACAGATCAGTACCGCTCAGGAAAATTTTGTTCCACCTTGTTTGAAATGCATCAAACATGAAACTGCTAATTCTTCACCTAAATGTTCAAATGCTTCTATTGCTGCAAATTCTTCAACTACTCCTATGGTCTCAAATTCCTCATCTGAGGATACCACAAGTATCACTAACGAAATGAAGGGTTGAAGGAACTGTATGTGACAGGCATGGACAAAAGTCTCAAAGGGCATCAAACCCTTTGCGATGTCCTCAAAAAGCAAATTCTGAACAGGAACCCTAGGAAAGAGGGTATTGCCTTTGTGAGGAAACTCAATGCTAATGGATCCTACTGGACTCCTGAGCAGTACCCCGAAGCCTCAAGGGTTGCTACGAAAGGATCTCCTGCAGATCCATCCACTTTATCTGGCTTTACTTGTGAAACTTCATATTCCTCTGATGCGTCACTTGACTCCAACTACAAATTCTTCAAAAATCATAAAGGTGAAGTATTTGCTAGATTTGTTGGAACTAACTGCAAGAACGGTTCTCCTATGAAGAAAATTTGGGTTCCCAAGAGCTACCTACAAAATCTTCAAGTGAATGTCCTCACGACACCACTCATGAAAAATAGGAACCCCAGATCAAATTCCTCATATGGACCAAAGTCCTCACTTGGATCAAATTCCTCAAATGGTAAAAAATATCATTTCGCGCTAATGCTTCTGTTTCGCAGCGAAAACCTAAGAGTTATGAATATGTTCATTATTCTTCAAACCATTATGTTCATAAGTCCTCAAAGAATTTCTCTGCCTATTCATTTGAGTACTCTAATCCTCGCCCTATGAAACGAAACACACTTGCTTCAATGCCTCCTTTCTCACATGGTGCTCACAGAATGGTGAACTCTTTGCCACCCCTCCAGATGTGGGTGGTGAAGAAATTGAACTAATTTCTTATGTAGGGTTAGGTCTCCAGATGAAACTGAACATCTGATGAACTTACTGGAGACCTGAGGAAATGCTTGAAAGGACGCAAGCTAACCATGATGAAATGAATTCCTCATTTCTCATGTCCTCACACTACTTGCTTACTATCTTGTGTGATGAAATCCTATCTGATGAAATTGATGTCATATTCTTCACTCTGAAGCATATGAGTTTGTAAGTTGTACTAATTCATCTCCAGGATGATACTCGAAAAAGCTACTGAGTGGGTCCTCGATAGTGGATGCACAAACCACATGACTGGTGACAAGAATATACTGATGAATTTGCCACTCACTCCATCTCCTCTGAAGCATATCACCTACGTAGACAAAGAAAAAAAGCAAGGTATTGGTACTTGGTAAGGTTGCTATCTCAAAGGACCGAACCATGGATAAGGTGATGCTTGTTGAATCCCTTGGGTTCAACCTTATGTCTGTCTCAATGCTTTCCGATCTTCGTATGATCATCTTATTTGGAAAATATCATTGTGTTGTCATCATGGAATCTTACAATTCCAAAGTCTTCGAAGGCTTTAGGACAGGAGACTTGTATATTGTTGATTTCTCTACAGGTCCTCAACCTGCCACATGCTTACTTGCAAAGTCTTCAGAAGGCTGGCTGTGGCATCGACGACTTGGACATGCGGGTATGAGGAACTTGCACACACTCGTGAAGAAAAAGCACATCATTGGCATCAAGGGTGTCAAATTCCTTAAGGACCACCTCTGCGGTGCATGTGAATCTGGAAATATGACCAGATCCAAGCATCCCTCGAAGACAATCATGACCACGACTCGACCCTTTGAATTGCTTCACATGGATCTCTTTGGCCCCACTCATTACTCCATACTAACAAATTCTTCAAATTTGTATGGCTTTATCATTGTTCATGATTAATCTCGTTATACTTGGGTGCATATTATTCTGTACAAGAATGAAGTGCAGGATGTCTTCAGACGATTTGCTTCAAGGGCTTCCACCAACTTCGGCGTCAAGATCAAGCATATTAGGAGTGATAATGGGATTTAGTTCAAGAACACTAATCTTGATGAATACCTTGATGAAGTTGATATTACTCATGAGTTATCTTCTCCTTATACTCCTTAGCAGAATGGCGTTGTGGAGCGCAAAAACAGGACTCTAGTTGAGATGGCTCGCACCATGCTTGATGAATACAAGACTCCTCGTCGCTTCTGGCCTGAGGCAATTGATACTGCATGCCACATCATCAACAAGGTATATCTTCACAAATTCTTCTAGAAGACTTCATATGAACTTATGACTGGCAAGAAACCCAATGTAAGTTATCTCAAAGTCTTCGGTGCAAAATGCTGGATTAGAGATCCTCACCACAGTTTTAAGTTTGCACCAAAAGCACATGCAGGTTTTATGCTTGGTTACGGAAAGGACTCGCACACCTACAGAGTCTTCAACACCTACCATCACAAGGTTGTTGAAACTATAGATGTGTGGTTCGATGAAACTGACGGCTCGCAAAGAGAGCACCCACCTTCTGTGTTTGATGAACAGTCTCCTGAGGAATCCATTAAGCTGAAGGAAACTGAAGATATCATACCCATTGAGGAAGTCATTCCAACGAATGAAGACTTTCATGTTGATACACCTGAAGAAAATGGTGCTAAAGGAAGTCCTCAACCACGTCAACCTGCTCATCCTAGAGTTTCAAATGAAGTACAGATTGACAAAATCATCGATGACATCAATGCACCAGGTCCCCTCTCTCACTCAAAAGCTTCACATTTAACTAACTTTTGTGGGCACTTTTCCTTTGTCTCTATCATAGAGCCCACCAAAGTTGATGAATCATTCAAGGAGCCTGAGTGGATTCAAGCTATGCAAGAGGAATTGCATCAGTTCAAGCTCAAAACGTGTGGGAACTTGTCAAGCGGCGAGACCTCGCAAACATAACATCATAGGTACCAAGTGGATCTACCGCAACAAGCAAGATGAAAATGGCCTTGTGGTGAGGAATAAGCCTCGTCTTGTAGCTCAAGGCTACACACAGGTTGAAGGAAGTGACTTTGATGAAACATTTGCACTTGTTGCTAGACTTGAAGCTATTCGCATATTGCTTGCTTATGCTAACCATCATAATATCGTCTTATATCAAATGAATGTGAAAAGTGCATTCCTCAATGGTAAGCTTGAGGAAGAAGTATATCTTGCTCAACCCCCAGGTTTTGAAGACCCTAAGCATCCAGACAAAGTCTTCAGACTCAACAAGGCCCTCTATGGCCTCAAGCAGGCCCCTCGGGCGTGGTACGACACTCTGAAGGAATTCCTCATGAAGAAAGGCTTCAAACCCGGTTCACTCAACCCATCTCTTTTCACAAAATCCTATGACAATGAACTGTTCATATGCCAAATATACGTAGACGATATTATCTTTGGATGTACCGACAAACGTTACAGTGATGAATTTGCCTATATGATGAGTGAAGAATATCAAATGTCTATGATGGGAGAGTTGAAATTCTTCTTAGGTCTTCAAATTCGTTAGCAAGACAATGGCATCTTCATATCCCAAGAGAAGTACCTCAAGGATGTTCTGAGGAAATTCGACATGCAAGATTGCAAAGGTGTCAACTCCAATGCCTTCAAAAGGCCACCTCTGCACTGATGAAAATGGTAAAGATTTCAATCAGATGGTATACTGCTCCATGATTGGTTCATTATTGTATCTATGTGCATCTAGGCCTAATATTATGCTGAGTGTTTGCATGTGTGCCCAATTCCAAGCAACACCAAAGGAATCACACCATAAGGTTGCAAAACATATTCTTCGATACTTAGGTCACAAACCAACACTTTGATTATGGTATCCCAAGGGCTCAAATCTTCACCTCGTCGGATACTCTGATGTTGTCTATGCTGGAGATCGTGTGGATCACAAGTCAACCTCAGGCACATGTCATTTCCTCGGACGATCCTTAGTCTGTTGGTCCTCAAAGGAGCAGAACTTCGTCTCACTCTCTACTGCTGAAGCTGAGTACATTGCTGCTGGCTCATGTTGTGCTTAGTTACTATGGATGAAGAAAACCCTCAAGGACTACGTCATCAAGTTGAAGAATGTGCCTCTCTACTACGACAACAAAAGTGCCATCAAGATTGCTTACAACCCAGTTCAGCACTCCAAGACCAAGCACATCCAGATTCGTCATCACTTTCTTCGAGATCATGTACTCAAGGGCGACATCTCCATCGACCACATCCCCACTGAAGAACAACTGGCCGATATCTTCACAAAGCCCTTGGATGAAAAGATATTTTGCAAGTTGTGGTGTGCGCTAAATATCTTAGAATCTTCGAATGTTTCTTGAAAAAGGACACACATCCTAACACTTATGCAAAATTGATGACTTAGATGTGCCACACATGAAGTAACGTTTTTCTTCAATCAATGAAGAATAACCCTCTAACTGTGAAGAAATTAATGAAAAATTTGATTCTCAGAACCCTACGACCATTGTACGCGGTGTCTGAAATCATCATTCTTATGCGGTCGGTCACGCCACCAACCAAAGCTGAAATTCTTCAAAATTGAGTTTTTCATCATTTTTCAAATTCTTCAAGTTTTCAAATTCCTCAACTTTTCAAATTCTTCAAACTTTTAAACTCATGTTCTTCATTGAGTATATATATATATTTGAGTTTTCAATGTCCTCAACAAGATTCACTTATTGCTAAATTATTCAAGTTGATTTTCATCTAAGTGAATGTGATCGGACCCTTTCCCCTCTATGCTAAACTCAAACCAGTCTGTCCACAAATTCTTCATATGCGTTCTACTTTGAAACTCGTTCAAAGTCTTCACTGTGTCCTTGACAGCTGAAGAATTTGCAAACGAAAACTTCAAAATTTCACTATCAAAATTTTCAGCAGTTCCCGCTCAGACGGTTTTGATTCCCGCGACTGGATAACCCATGATCCCCCACTATCGCCACTTCTCAGTATGTGGGTGACACCTGTCGCATGGAGAGCAAGGGTCAGGGGCAATCCTGTCCAAAAACTTCAGGCGGATTGGTTTGCACTTCCACTATAAATACCCCCCCTTCAACAATGCTCGGTTACTCCTCATCTCTACTCTCTCCCAAGCTCCAACCTAGCGCCGCTGCTAAAGTCTTCATCCCGCCGCCGCTATAGCTGTCTCCCTCTACTAAGCTAGGGCGTGGGAGATCTGAACTGACGAACTTCCCAATCTCATCTCTCAGTTCGTCGTGTTCTTCACCAGGGTAAATAAAATTTATTTTTACTGCCCTTGTTTGATCTTCAAATGCTCTTCATATTCCTCAAAAGGTGTTTATTCTTCATGAATCTTATTCTAAAAGCACCTTACATCTTATACTTGATGATTTTCCCTAAGTAATGATTTTCTTCAAGATTCCTCAATTCTGTGAATCCTCAAAATTTGCACAACTGTGGAACCTAAAACAAAGAACACTTAGTGAAATTCCTCAAGACACCCATGGTCAAATTCCTCACCTATTTTATTTAAAATTTCTGAGAACGCATATGACCTCTTCAAATTCCTCGCACCTATACTCTGTTCATAGGTACAAACATGTCCGCTGATGAATCACTAGGTTCTCATCAACTTAACTCATTTGCAGCATTCCTTGAGGAAAAACTGTGTACTTCTTTAGAGTCCTCAAGAGTTCAAATTCCTCAGGTGAAGAAAATGGCTGTCGGAAAGAAACCTCAGAAAGGTGGAAAGAGCCAGATGTGCACACTGCTTTTGAGATTCCAGATGATTGGTATGAGGAATACTGCACACCAGATGAATAAACTTATGGAAAAGAAATGACCTAGCAGAGAAAAATTCATCTGTAGAAAATTGAGAGGAGATGGGCAAGGGAATGGAAGGGATATCATTATGTAACTCCCAAATACATGATGAAATTCGTTGTGAAACCTCCTTGCAGCAGGACTCCCCTGACACAAAATCAAATTGCTGATCCCACTAGCCTCAAGACTGCTGAGGACTTTCCTCATATGTGGGAGAAGTAGCAAGCCAAGCTGGCAAGGAAAGCCAAAGAGGCAGTGAAGAAATTCAATGAAGATTATGCTGCTGTTGCCTCTGCCGGAGCCTCTACAAGTGCTCCAAAGAAATCAATGATGAAGAAAGATGTTGTGAAGACAAGTTATTCAACCTCAAAACCATCGCAGAAGATTCCTCAAGTCCAAAGGCCTCAACCTACAAAGGCCTCAGATGTTGGTACTGTTGCTGCTGAGTCCTCAGTTGTAGCTGCAAAGTCTTCAACCCCAGTGCATCTGGCATCAGGTAAGAGGACTAAGGGATTCAGAAAAGTTCCAAAGATCCCGGCAAGCCCCTCTACTACAGCAAAGTCTTCAACTAGCCCTAAAGTGCTGAAGCTGAAGAAAACTACTAGACGAGGTCAAAAACCAAGTCCTCACACAAGCAAGGTTGTGGTAACCAAACCCTCAGGTTCTGAGGATGATGAAGCTGATGACGAAGAATTGGAGGAAATCATCAGGCAAAGTTAGCAAAGGGCTGCTATAGCCAAGGGTAGCTCTATTCCTCTCATGCTGGATCCCAAGATGATCCTCAACTTCATCGATATATGGCATGAAGATCCAAACACTCCACTTTCTTCACTGAATCGGCCTCTTGGTGTGGATCATGTCCTCACCCACTTCATCTCTGAAGAAAAATGGAAGAGAACAAGCTTTGAGAGCCAAGAGGAACATGGTTCGGTAAGAAAAGTTTCTGAGAGACAATGTGATGAACTTGACCCCGAATCAACTCATCATTGTTTAGTCTGAAATTCACACACTTTTTGAGGATCAAGAAAGGTATGATGCTAAATGGAACGACACTAAGGTGAGATTCATTAGGGCTGCTCAAGATGCTGTGAAGGATCACAACACTAGGGTTGCAGCTCGATCGCAACCACAACATCCTCAGTCTGATGAAATTCCTCAGGATGCTGATGAAACTACTTAGCCCGATGTCACTGCTGATGAGAATGCTTCTACACCAGAAGCAATGACCGGTGCTGTTGAGGAAACTCAGACCACTGATGACCTTGCCAGGACAACCATCACTGTTGTGCCTGAAGAAACTGAAAGGCCAGCTGATGTTTTTGATGTGCCTGAAGAACCTGAACCCACCAGGGCGACTGCATCAGTCGTACCTGAAAAAGCTGAAACTGCAGAGGAAACGACTCTCAAGAGAAAAGCATCAATGTCAGAATCCTCAGCTGTGAAGAAGTTGAATACTATGCCAAGTTCTTCAACTGGACCCATTGATGCTACACCAATTTCCTCTGCACGTGCCTATGAATTTGTACCATTTGGGGTTGACTATGTCATCCCAGATGAAGAAGATGGAGATCATTCTGCTGCTTTGACAGATCAGATTGATGAAGAAATTGAAGTTGAAGACATTGCTTCAACTCCGAAGGTATCATCGCCCCAGCCTCAGTTCACTGCTGAAGAGGCTGGAGTTGAAGAAACTGAGGAGGACATAGACATTGGCAATACAACGCCTGTCATCAATGGTGAATATTGGGAATCAGCACACCCAAATTCACCAATGAATACTCCTCTAACAAAGATTCCCCAGTCACCTGCTCCGACCAAAGAAATACATGAAGAATCTACCGATCAGACCCCCCAAGTCACTGAAGAAATTCCAGCTGCAACAGTTGATGACTTTGCTGCTCCACCCGTAACTGAGGAACCAGCCCTCTAGATTGTTCAAGTTCCTCCCATGCCAAAGGAGATCCAGGGCCGCTTCAAGCCAAGTCTTCAACCGAAGCCAAGGATGCCATTTAAAGGCTCAGCGTGCCCCAAATTCCTCAAGAGCAATTTCTTCAATGAGCGCATGTTCTTCACAGGTCCAAATCCTTATGACTTTGCAAGGGCTAGTCATAGCAGATTTTGGACGGCAACTCAACTCAACTACTATGCATCAGTCCTGTTCGAGAAGAAAAAAGTCTTTGATAACCACCAAATTCCTCATGCGGACATGGAAACACTTCCATCATTCACACCGGTGCTCCAAGTTCTTCACGATGCAGGCATTCTTCCCTTCTGTGTCGACATCTGCGACTGGAATGAGGAAATCATCCTTAAGTTTTATGCCACACTGCATATCAGTGGAAATGCTTCAGATATCTACTCCTAGGTTTTGGACTGGCTGACAAGATCAACACACTTCACTGCTCAAGCTTCTGAATTGCTTCAGTGTGTACGAGTTCCAATTCCCTCAGATGAAGCTCGCGGACTGTTTGATGAGCCTGCACTTCTGAATCAGCTGATGCAAGTGTTGATGAAGACATTGCCTCCTGGAAAGCCTCAACGGAAAACGTTCCTTGTGAAGGATTTGCTATATGTGCCCAGGACGATCTACCGCATACTCACAAATACTCTATGTCCTCAGAAGGCCCACAATTCTGAAGAAGAAGAAGTTGAGGAAATCATGAAGAATATGCTCTTCAATATCATTCATGGGATTCCCATAGACTTACATGATTTCTTCATGAGGACATTGGCCAATGCTGCTTTAGCTCCATTTGAACAGAAGCCTTATGTGCCTTCGATCATGAAATTCATCAAGGCAAAGTCCTCAGTTCCCTTCAAGGCTGATTTCCAGAATCACTTCGTCTTCCTGCCTCCAATCGAAGTCATCAAGAGCACAGTTGACTCAGTGGAAGGAAAAGGCAAGGCTGTCATTGATGAAGGCACTCGTCCATTGGATGGATAGTTTCGCAAAGCTGCTTCCTTCTCCACCAATGATGACACTGCAACTCAGGACTCTGAAGCAAAGGTCTCAGCTCACAAACCTCAAGAGTCTGCCCTCTATGATGACTGATCATGAGCTGCTAATTAGTCTTCATCAGAAGGTCGATCGCAATCACAAGTGGGTGAAGCATCAACTTGGTTACATTGTGCAAAACATGACTATGACGTAGAACACTGTGAATAGGAATCACTACTATGCCCATGAAAACCTCAACCGCACTTGGGCCATACTGTCTCACCTCAAGTCTTCTGAAGAACTGAATGAGCTGGATCTTGATGAACATGTTGACTGGGCTCGTCGACCATAGAAGAAATAAAAGAAAGTTCAAGTTCCTCTGATGGTCACAAGTTCATATTCTTCATCTCGAGAGTGCGATGAGGATGAAGACATTGACGACACTGCGGCAGGCCCTACATCGACAAACGACCCCGACAACGCTGGCGCTCCTTCCTCACCAACACGATGAAATTCTTCAAAGGGGCGTTAGTCCTCATTTTCTCATCCCTTTTGGTCTTCGATGACAAAGGGGGAGAAAATTTGAGTTAGTCTTCAAGCGGGTCTCTATATATGGGCTATTTTTGTTTAATTTACAACTCTCGCTCTTCTGAAACTTTTGTTGATTGAATTGTAAACTTAAGTTCGACGGTGGTCTGACACTTTTGAACCATTTCCTCGCATGTTTATTTCCTCAAGTACCGTAATGCATACATGCTGAATTTTGTCAGACACCACTTTCCTCACGCATTTCAAATTCTTCATATCATATGTTCAAATGCGTGTATGAATTACAAGATATAGGGGGAGTTCTCTGTGTTTCAACCTGCCATGTGCATTTGCAGTCCAAAGCAAAATCCTCAAATATGCACATCTTCAGGGGGGGTTCTTCTATATCTTGCAATCAAATTCCTCAAACTCAGTACTTTCACTTCATATATTTATCCCCGTTGAAAACTTAACCTATTTGTCATCAATCACCAAAAAGGGGGAGATTGTTAGTGCATCTAGTGCCCCTTAGTGATTTTGGTGTATTGAAGACTTATAGGTTAAGACACTAATGTGTTTGTGAGTGTACACAGGCTCTATAAGTCAATGAGGAGTTTGATATATTGGGAGATTATTGACCCCTAAAAATGTATGTCTTCAACTGAAGACTTTGCTGAAGACTTTGTGAAGACTTTGAAAATGAAGAAGTTGGTGTGACCTTGAAGATATGAATGAGGAATATGAAGCGTGAAGACTTTTGTTTTCGTAGTTTCATTTCCTTATTTGAGTCATAGGAAACACCATACTTTTAAAGGGGGCCGAGGTAATACTAAGGAAAATTTCCAACTGATGCTCAACTCCAAAATCCTCAACTTATACAATCCTTCGAGTGAATACTTTGGAAATCTCTTAAAGCTCAGACAAGTTCTTCAGTGATAGAGACGAAGTTCTTCTGGTCTGTGAGGAAATTGATCTGACTTAGGAGTTAGGATTTCGCCAATGCGAATTGCCTACAAGTGAGGAACATGAACAGCCCGAGGACTTTCGTAGTTCGAAATTCCGACCGTTGCTGTGCTTAGCGCCAGCTGTCCCCAATCATTCTTATCCACATAACAGTCATATCATTGGGGGCATTTATGTCTTATCATGTCAGGTTGCACCCTGGCTATAAATAGCCACCCCCCACAACCACTAGTTGGTTGGTTGCTCCGAGAGAGAACTAACACTTGTCATTTGAGAGCAGCCCATCCTCCGAGGACTTTGAGAGAAAATCATCAGTGAGGAAAAACCCACAACCAAACCACCAAACCCATAGTGATTGAGCATCACTGAAGAAATTCCTGTGTGGATCCGACGCTTGTTACCATTGAGGACTGTGTATCCTCCAAACGGTTAGGCGTCATGGTCTAGTGCTCTTGCAATCAATTGGGGATCACGAAGTGACCTTGGTCTAGAGCATCCAGCAGTAAATGTTGGATCGCTGGGTGACCAGTTTGTGAGGGTTTTGGAAGTCTACCTTGAAGACTTACCATGAGTGTTGGGCGAGGATTGTGTGACCTTATATCATGGAGAATACGGTAAGGACTGTGTGTCCTGGGACTGTGTGTCCTCTGGTTTAAATACCAGGCTGCTCCAAACCAGACGTACGACTGTCACTACAGTTGGAACTAGGTCATCAAACCATTATCTTCATCGAGCTATCTGGTTCTATTTCCTCAACCCCTCTATTCCTCATATACCTATTGATGAAATTGATTGTTACTGTTTGAAGAATTTTACTGAAGACTTTCACAAATTCCTCACCTCAAATTCTTCATGTACCTTGTTCATCACTGCTTATCATGTATCACGCTACTTACTATTTGTGCATGTTTCATTTCATCATGAAGACTATGCTGGCACTATGTTCCTCATGCACTTGAGTACTTATTCCGCTGCTAGTTATTCATCACATTTCAAATTCCTCAAAGTTGAAATTCCTCAAGTGATGAATTTGTAAAAATCGCCTATTCACCCCCCCTCTAGGCGATATAACGCACTTTCAGGCAAACATGCACAAACACACTAGCATCTAACAAGCACTTTGGGGAGATGGAGTCATCTATATATAAGTATATTGACTTAGGAGCCAAGTAAGAGTACTTGATCATAGGTCATACTCATCGTTTAAGCACAAGTGGGGTTACCACTTTTACATAAAGCATTTAATGTTGTCACATACTATGAGATGCTTTGACTCAAGTCTTAGAGTAAATCTCCCCTTTGATGTGACATCCCCCTCTAGGAGGGATAAACTAACCTTGGGTTTTGTCGATGAAGACTTCATGTAGGTGAAGTAGTGGTGGATGCTCAAAGTTGATGAAGATCACCATGAGTTGGGAGCATCCTTGTTGTTTCATTACTCTTCTAACCTACATGGGTTAGTCCCAACACACAGGAGACAAATAAAAGGATATCTATGGACATGGAGTGCAAAGCATACATGATGATGTCCATCGATTTGTTGATTACCTTGTCCCTTGCTTAACTTTGAGGGAATGTCTGACTCCTTGAACTATTGCCTGATGTTGATGCTGATTGCAACTAGTTCTTGCCAATAATGAATATGATTGGATATTGGCGGAGTCACCCCTTAAGAACTTCTCTAGTTATTCTTCTTGGGGACCCACATCAAGTTGATGGGGATCTTTGGTATTGAAGTAGCACTTGTAGAAGTTGAGCTTTTAGTAGCCTAGTAACCCACTTCACGAAAGCTTGGGATTCATCTTCATACGAGTCAATGTCCTCTTAAAGCTTGTTCTTGCCCTTGAGCTTGGGGTCTTGTGGTGGAAGGTCATCTTAAGCTTTTGTTCCCTTGGGGCGAGTATTTTCATACTTCTCCTTTCGAGGAACAAACTTGGGATTGGGGTATTGACCTTCTTCCCATTCAACTCCATTAGCGTTGAAGTAGCCAACACCACGGTTCTTCTGATATCCTCTGTGCTTGCGTACAATGTCTTCAAATTGTTTGCACCTGACAAGACTTTTGTAGATACCTTTCCCTATAATCCCTTTCAAAAGTTCATTTCCTTGCTCAAGTGTAACTTGGCTAAGAGAAGAGTTAGTGGGATCAATAGAACTACTAGAAGCAATATCATTGGATTTATCATTTTTATTGCTACTAGTTGAAGAACCTTTCTTGCCTTTGTTAATAGTTTGCTTAGTTTTAACTTGTGGCATGAACGTAGACAAGAGAAGTCATTAGCTAGACATGCGAAAGTCTTCTTTTGAAGATCATCATTGATAGCTTTAAGGAACTCATGCTCTTTCTCTAAATTGAGCTTCTCGAAGCAGAGCTTCTCATGTGTCCTTTCAAGCTCTCTACGATCTTGTAGAGTAAACTCATGAGCTAACTTAAGAGTTTTTAGTTCTTGAGTTAGTCGTTCTATTTCCAACTTATCATGATCACACGACTTATCTAGACTAGAGTGATTACTAGCAAGTTAATTTTGACTAACATTACTAGATTTGTCAAATAACAAGTCATCTTCAATTAACAAGTCATCCTCATCACTATTGAAATCAAGATACTTGGGGTATGATACCTTGGGGCCTTTAGCCATGAAGCAACATCCACTCCCCTCATTTGGTGAATCAAATATGTCATAGGAGTCGGTTGTCACTAGTGCAAGTCTGGCAACACCTTCATCTTGACTATAGTCGGAGTTAGAGTGGTAGCTTCTCTCAGAGTGGTTGTCGGATTCAGAGCCGGAAACCCATTCACCAACATGAGCTTGATGTCTTCTTATTGAGTAGCACTTGGTGTACTTGTCCTTCTTCTCCGAGTCCCTACTTGTCCTTGAGGGTCTTCGTTCATAATGGCCATCCCTACTCCTTCTCTCTTGAGATTCGTTTTTCTTGGTGACTCTTCTTTCCTTCTGTAAGGAGTCATGCACTCATTGGAGTTTTGTCCATGCTTCCCACAATTGTAGCAATTTCGGTCATGACTTGACGAATGCTTCTCTTCATATCTTGAGTTAGAGCTTCGATCTGTAGAAAATTTTGAATTTCTTGACCATGAGGCTTATCTCTTCATTTTTGACAAGGTTGTCGCTTGATGTTGTGGGAGCATCACTTGTGTCTTTATAAGCATTGCTAGACTTGTGGTGAAGCTCTTCCTTGTCCTTGAGTGTCATCTCATGAGAAACAATCCTTCCAATCACTTCCATTGCCTTGAGATCTTTGTAGTTGGGCATCATTTGGATCGATGTGCATACGGTGTCATATCGATGATCCACAGCTCGAAGTATCTTCTTGATGATGCATTTGTCAGTCATTTCTTTGCTTCCTAAGCCGGCAATCTCATTAGTGATGAGAGCTAGCCTAGAGTACATCTTAGCGACTCCTTCACCATCCTTCATCTTGAACTTGTCAAGCTGACTTTGAAGAACATCCAACTTGGATTCTCTCACGGATTCGGTACCTTCATGCATATCAACCAAATATCCCAAATCTCTTTTGCATTCTGAAGACTGCTGGTGTTGTTGAATTCTTTGGGGCATAGGCAGTAGAAGAGAATGTCGCATGCTTGAGCATGGAGTTGCAACATCTTCAATTCATCCGCAGTCGCTTCGCGATCTGGTTCCCTTCCGTACGCAAATAATTCACCTTGCAATCCAACACGAACAACAGCCTAAACGGCAAGGTTATGACCAATGAGATGCATTTTTATTTTGTGCTTCCAACTAGCAAAATTAGTTCCATCAAAGTACGGACCTCAACGGTGATAATTTACCTCACTAGACACCATAATATCCTAGGTTGTGAAAACAATGCAATGGAAATCTAGCTCTTATACCACTTGTAGGATCGAAAGTAGGTCTAGAGGGGGGGTGATTAGACTACTTGACCAATTAAAAATATAATTCTTCCCAATTTTAAGTGTTGGCAGATTTTAGCATTCATAGCAAGTCAAGTACACCCTACACATGCATGTCTACGATTATTGCAGCGGAAAGTAAAGACAAGCATGTATGGAAAGGAAGGGTAGGAATATCAAACACAATTTGAAGACACACTGATTTTTCCCGTGGTTCTGATAGGTGGTTCTGTCGTACGTCCATGTTTATGGAGTCTTCAACCCACATAGGGTAACGGTCACGAGAGTCCATGGAGGGCTCTACCCACGGGGGGTACCACAAAGAAGCAACCTTGACTATACCATGATGGCTTACGTCCACGGAGGACTAGCCTAACTCGGGGGGTAGATCTTCATGAAGTAGGCATTCTCCTTGCCCTAACAAACTTCTTGGTTCACTCCACACCACGAAGTAGGAGGCTCCCAAGCGACACGTAACAAATCTAGGAAGCACCACCCTCCAAAAGGTAATAGGCTCGATAATGTCGGTGAACTCCTTGCTCTTGTGCTTCAAGATGATAGACTCCTCAACACACAATCACTCTCTCACAGATTTGGCTTTGGTGGAAGAGATTGATTGGGTGGAAAGCAGCTTGGGGAGGCTAGAGATCAAGATTCATATGGTTGGAAGGGAATGGCATGATCTCAACAGATGAGAAGGTGGCTCTCTCTTAGAAAATCAGTTGGTATGAGTGGGGGTCTGTTCTGAGTGCTTCTCTTGCGACTAGGTGGTGGTGGAGGGGTATATACAGGCATATCTAATAATCCAATAGTTACACCTAATAACTGGGACTCGATGACACTGATGTGTTAATCTTGGTGGTATCGAGTTGCCTCAAAGGTAGCAACTTTTGAATCTCGGTAAGACCGATACATAAAACTCGGTTGCACCGATAAGCTGACCAACGGTCAGATTGCCAAACTCGGTGATGCCAATTCAACAAACTCAGTGGTACCGACTTTGTGAATTTGTGTAACTTGAGGTTGGCAACCCAAACTCGGTGGCACCAAAGCAGAATCGGTTGCACCGAAGGGCTAGGGTTTGGTTGAGTCTTTTTGAGGCTGAGAATCGGTGGCACCGAGTGGAAAGCGTTGGTTGCACCGATTTTGGATATTTGGCCCTGGATAGACTTTTGTGGAATAGCTTGTGGGTGTATCTGGTGACTATCACTTGTGCACGTATGATCATTTTGTTCACTAATTGTACCTTACCCCCTTTTGATAGTATTGGCTTTCCTATGGACTCAAAGTGATTTCTCACAAAGTAAAATGTAGATTCCTCTGGCTTGAAGCTTTTCCAATCTATTTCCTTGCATCTTGGGGTATTCGACAATCCTTTTGCCAAGCCATCATTGAACTTTACCTGAAACATGCTTAGTGGAAACATTAGTTCAATGACATATATGTTATTAATTACCAAAACGACCAAGGGAGCAAATGTGCTTTCACAATTATGTAACCGGAGTGGTAGCATTGCACCAAGTCGACCCAAGGGATCTGGGGTTCGAATCCCAGCCGCCCCTTTTCATGGTTTTTGCTGCTTCTCTGTTTAGCAAGTTGTCCCTATTTTGCATTGTTTCAGTTTTGGTCAGTCAGCGCTAGGTTATAGCTATGATCAGAAATATCGATCTTGAATCAATAATTGGAGTGGAACGAGGTGGATTGGTCCCTCGATTTCATCCACGGGGTCCTCGGTTCGATCCCATTGCACCCCCTATTTGAATTGTAATTTACCACACACGGGCACGTAGCCGAGAGACCACAAGCAGGCTCGGTTCTTTGGATTTTATTCAGTTTTGTCAGACTTTAGAGTAGCACCAGGAGTTTTCTCATTTACCACAAGTCCCTGTTTTAGTCATGAATTGGGCTGTAGCGTATTGGCTATGGCCTCTCGCATCTAGCTGGGCGACCAGAGATCGAATCCCTGCGGTAGCACCTTTTTCTTCTTTTCCATTTTTTCATCATTTTGTCAAGCGTTACCTATGGTTCATTCCAGTTCGAGCCCCAATCATGACACCAATGCCTAGCTAGCCTACTGGTCGACGCTGTGCTCACACACCAGGAAGTCTAGGGATCAAATCCCAGTATCCCTAGTTTTCCTTTTATTTTCCTTTTTTGTTTTTTCATTGCACATGTTTTATTTCAAATGCTCAGTTTGTGTTCTAATTCCTATTGGTTCGATTCCGCACCTTCTTAAATTGTTAGATAATGTTTTGCCTAGTTGAAGTGCTTCATGAGATAAATGGTAGATTATGTTTAAAAACTGTTGCAACTTTGATCATGCATGGTTTGGTACAAGCCTCCGTTGCAAATGCTTCATATATGAAACTTGACAAATTCTTTTATGTAGATTCATATTATGCCACTCTCACATATGTTTAAAATGTCCAAGCTCATGTTTGTATTTATTCTGCATCAATGCCATGTTAAATAGGTTACTTCATAACTAAATAACCATTACTCCATTTGCAACTTTCTACATACGCATTTCATCAATTTTGGATGATGCATCCATATTTGTCATGTTCATGCATTTTCAACAAACTAAACATAAGGTTCTGTCCAGAATACCAAATAACTTCAAATTAGCATGTCAAACATGACTAGCTTAGGATTGCCATGTTATTTGCATCAATATGATCATGCATCATCTTGGTTGCGCATTATACTTTGGTTGTTATGTTTATTGGTGCGGTTATATTTGGGTAGACCCGAGTGACGAGCCTGAGTACAAAGAGCCCGGAGAGAACGTCTACGAGGACCCAGCTCTGTATCCCGTTGAAGACCCATCAGGCAAGATGACTGTACTCGGATCCCGACACTATTTTTGGTTGTCTCACTCTTATAGTTATGTTTTTGTTACCTACCACTTACATGTCAATCCTCCTACATTTCTATGAAAGCCTCTAACCCCTCCACTATCTAGCAAACCTTGTTTGGCTAAGTTACCACTGCTCAGCCCCTCTTATAGCCTTCTTAGTTGCAGGTGCAGGTTGTTTCCATGTGATAACATGGATATCTAGAGATATCACAATATTATTGCTATTTAATTTAATGCACCTATATATCTTGGTTAAGGTGGAAGGCTTGGCATTTTACCCAGTGTTTTGCTCCACTTTTCCCACCATAGTTTCTTGTTACTGGTGTTCTGTTCCATATTTTGTGCTCCTAACATGCTCGGGGTTGTTATGGGGACCCCCTTGAATATTCGTTTTAGATTAAAGCTTGTTTGGAAAGACCCAACATTGGTACTATTTTCTAAACAACCGAATTAAAAATGCATAGGGCATAGCTACCCCGTGGATAATTAATCAACAACCCGGGCTAGTGCTCCTCATGAGTGTTGGTCTAACCCAGAGCCAATTGCGGGGCCACCTCGAGGAAACTCGAGGGATTTCTATCAAGGCACCGTACATACTGCTCATCTGGTAGTACCCTAAGAAAGAGATATGTGTGGCTCCTATTGGGATCTGGCCTGCCGGGTGGTCTCGCTGGACTTGTTTTACCATTCTCGAATGTCTTGCGCAAGGAATTCCGTTAATATTTCGGGCTATATCGAGGTTGAGGTTTTCCAATGGAATTGCCTAGGAAATCATGGGATTCATGGTCGAGGTTATTCCCATGGCATGTGGTTTATTTGTGATGGATGAGTTGGAGCACCCCTACAGGCTTTAATCTTTCGGAAAACCGTGCCCGTAGTTATGTGGCAACTTGGAGATTTGTTTAACACCCGATTAGAGTAAACTTGAAGTAAACTCAAATAAAATACACCAACTATGTGCGTAACCGTGATTGTCTCTGCTCGTGAACATGAACCTGGAGAGAACATGGTGGGGTTATGATTGACGTAAGTAGGTGTTCAGGATCACTTAGTGGTCATACTAGTTCAGGTTCGTTATGCGAAGGCCACCATAATTACTTCTTCATTTGTAAGTTAGCCATCCAAACATATGCTTCTGTGCTTGCGGCAACCTCACCACTTACCCTTGCTCAGCCAAAAGCTTACATAGTTTCGATACCCGAGTTACGTGATTGCCGAGTCCCCGTGGCTCACAGATTACAATACTATAGGTATAGGTACCGATGATGTCTATCCTGTTGAGGCGTCCCAGCTCCAGTGGGAGTTTGACGAAGAACGTGGTTGTATGTATGTTATGTATCCCGATGAGTAGAGAGGCACCATGGTCATGTTCCTAGGATTAGCGAGGTAGTCTCATCGTGTCTTTTATTGTTTGTTTTCGTCCGTAGCCGGACCCTGTCTTATGGATGAATGTATGGATGTTGTGTGACATTGTAATTTAGCATGTGGCGAGTGTAAGCCAATCTATTATACTCTTCTCTTCATTAAATGCATGCGATGATTCTGCACTTGCGAAACGCTTAGATGCGATTCTATCCCCTTAGAGGCCCTCGAGCCTTAGTCAGGATATAACCGCATCATGGTCATTACAAGTTGGTAATCAGAGCCATACCGACCATAGGAGCGCCTTGCTTGATCGAACATGGCTGAGTCGAGTCTAGAGAAGAACTATTTTGTGTCTAGCTATATCGGAGAGTAGGTTTCTTTTACTCCTCTTCTATACTCTAGTGAGGTATTCGACTTACGAATTTTGATTCTACTCTTCTTGTTGCAAAAAAATTTAGGATCACGCAGGTATTTTGGAAACTATATGATGCCGATGTGAAAGAATTATGTTCTTGGTGCCTCATGTTATTGAGGAGTAGAGCTCCGAGGGATTTTTCCACACTGTTATCATTCTATTTCCTTAGTATCTCAGGATGGAGTATGTTCGAAATTGCTTCAATACCAATTGTGGCGAGAGGAGTCCGGCATCCCTAGTACTGGCGGAGAGAGTTTGGATGTACTGCCATACTTAGTATTGTTGTGGTTTCGAGGGTCCAAGATAGATGAATTTCCAAACCCCTGTGGGATTGTGTTGACAGATGTGATACACGAGAGACTAGTATTACTGCTAGGAGTTGAGTGATGGATAAAAACTCCATGTATCCGTGGACCCAATTGCATAACAAAAGATTTTGGAAGTTCTTTGGTGGGAATTGAAGTAGTTACCTAGGGTCATCCTTCTGCAGATGTATGAGGGTCTATACATTTGTTCCGAGCACATCTTAGCTCAATACCTTGTTGTGATTATTCAAGTGGCTTCAAAATCTTATGATGTTATCATGCACCCGAAGAAGGCATTCTTACTAATTTTAAGTATGAATGCATTTGATGAGATTCACTGCAAATTTCTTCCAAGCCATTTGGTTCAACTTATTTCAATCATCTTTGTCAATGGTGTGCTGATGTTCTTGTCCATCTTCAGGATGGCTCCATCAACTCGTGGAAATTAGGGTCGTGATGGGGAGCAGTCTGACCCTCCACCACCACCTCCAGAAGCTTCGCAAGCCATGATGGCCACAACCAAAGCGAATACTCAGATGCTGCTCAAGCTGTTGCAAGAGAGAGATCAGGGACAACAAGGTCGTCAAGGGAATTTCCAGAATTAGCCTTAGTTCATGACTCTCAGCCAGTTCCTCGCCAACCAGCCCAAGTCATTCACTTGCTGTGATCAGCCTCTTGATGCGGATGATTGGCTCCCTGACATGAACAAGCATTTTGAGTGCAGCAATGCTAGGCATGCGGACCATGTCAGGTTTGCGACCTTCTAGCTCAAAGTTCAGGCAGCAGATTGGTGGCAGCAGTACCAGGATTCCAGGGCCGACCGTGTTATCAGTTAGGATGATTTCTGTCATACAGAGCTCATCATGTCCCGACGAGCTTTCTCAAGGAGATGCATGAGAAGTTCAGACATTTGAAGCAGGGAAGAAAGTATGTCTATCAGTATAACGTCGATTTTTCGAATTTGGCCCGCTATGCTAAGCAAGATGTTCCTAATGAGAAGTCCAAGATTTATTAGTTCAGAGGTGGGATCAAGGATGAACTTCATTTGGGTCTGGTCCTGCACGAGCCTCCTGAGTTTGATCAGTTCTACAACATGGCTCTAAAGGTCGAGGTAACTCAACTCAGGTTAGAGAACTCAAGGAAGCATTCTAGGGAATCCAACTCTTGTTCTTCTAGCTCTTAGATGGTACTTGTCGTGGATTTGTCACGGAAGATGTTTGGGTGAACGGACTTAGGTTCGGGGTGATCGCTACTATGCGGTGGCTTGAAAAGGGGTTGGTCGGAATCGAGAGACGTGAGTTTTACCCAGGTTCGGCCCCTCTAGATGAGGTAAAAGCCTACGTCCTGCTTGTCTTGTATTGATGATTAGGAAGACCTCTCGGTTACAAGGGTGCTATCTTGCTACCTCTAATCTCGAGAGGCTCTAATCTATCTATCTCTAATGACTTGTGTCTGTCTAAAATTGAAAACTTGTTTAAGACCTGTATATTCAGACGTCTAAAAACCTGCCCTCTCGGGGTGACCCGCCCCTCGTTATATAAATTGAAGGGGCGGCTTACATGTAGAGTCTAAGTCGGATTGAGACTTAACCTATTATGACTTCCCATTATGGGCTTCTCTTCATGGGCTTCTGAGTCCCGGGCGGCTTAACCAAGGCTTATCTTCAATACTCATCTTCTGAGACTCGTCTCTGGGACTTAACCTATCTGACGGGTCATAACTCTCTGCCGGCTTAGAAACTATTTGCCGGCTTAGAACTTGTCTGCCAGCTTAGAACTCTTTGCCCGCTTAGAAACTATTTGCCGACTTAGAAACTATTTGTCGTCTTAGAAGTGTCTTCGAGTCATACCACAGGGTATATTCCTGACAGTTCCTAAGCAGCAGAAATATTGGGTTCCTCCTCCACCTCCATTTTTTCCTCCACAGCAGCAGAGGAAGCATGATGGTCATGGTCCTTCCCACCCATCCAACCCAGCATTTCAGCAGAGGCCCCAGGCACCCAAGTCAGCAAATGCTCCTCATCTAGGCAACTTCCGTCCACTCTCAAAGGTTACTTGTCACAAGTGTGGTGATACGTCTCCATCGTATCTATAATTTTTTATGATGGCATGCTATTATATTGTCTTCTCTGGATGTTTATATGAATTAATATGCTATTTTATATTATTTTTGGGATAACCTATTAACCTAGAGCCTAGTGCCAGTTTCTGTTTTTTCCTTGTTTTTGAGTTTTGCAGATATGAAATATTAAACGGAGTCCAAACGGAATAAAATCTTCGGAATGATTTTTTCTGGAAGGAATCAAATCCACGAGACTTGGAGTGCATGCCATGAGATCTACCAGGAGATCACAAGCCTGGTAGGTGCGACCACCCCCTTGGCTGCGCCTGGAAGGCTTGCTGTCTCCTGGCAGGTCTCCTAACCCTATTCTTAGTACTATAAATACCCAAATATTCCCCCAACACTAGAGGGAGCCACACAAATACATTTCCGCCGCAAGAAGCCTCCGTTCCCGAGAGATCCAATCTTGGAGCCTTTTCCGGTAATCTGCCGGAGGGGGTTTCGATCACGGAGGGCATCTAGATCAACTCCATTGCCCCTCCGATGATGCGTGAGTAGTCCGCCACAGACCTATAGGTCCATAGCTAGTAGCTAGATGTCTTCTTGTCTCTCTTTGATATTCAATACCATGTTCTTCATGATCTTCATGGAGATCTATCTGATGTAATACTCTTTTGTGGTGTGTTTGTCAAGATCCGATGAATTGTGGGTTTATGTTCAGATTATCCATGAATCTTTTTTGAATGTTCTTATATGCATAATTTCATACCCTTGTAAGTCTCTTTGAGTTATTGGTTTGGTTTGGCCAACTAGATTGGTAATTCTTGCAATGGGAGAAGTGCTTGGTTTTGGGTCCAATCTTGTGGTGTCCTCACCCAATGACATAGTAGGGGTATCAAGGCATGTATTGCATTGTTGCCATCAAGGGTAACAAGATCGGGGTTTCATTATATTGCTTGAGTTTATCCCTCTACATCATGTCATCCTACTTAATGTGTTACTTTGTTCTTCATGAACTTAACACTCTATATGTAGGCAGGAGTCTGTCGATGTGTGGAGTAATAGTAGTAGATGCAGAATCGTTTCGGTCTACTTGACACGGACGTGATACCTATATGCATGATCATTTCCTTGGATAACTACATGATTATTCACTTTTCTATCAATTGCTTGACAGTAATTTGTTTACCTACCATGATATTTTCCTTCAAGAGAGAAGCCTCTAGTGAAACCTATGGCCGCCGGGTCTATTTTCCATAATATATTTTCAGATCTATAAACCAAAAATACCAAAAAAACTTTGCTGCAATTTATTTATCTTTTACTTTCCGTTCTCGTTTACATCCATCTCTATCGGATCTAATCCTTGCAAATAATCGTGAAGAGATTGACAACCCCTTTATAGCGTTGGGTGCAAGAGTTTGATTGTTTGTGTAGGTGCATCCATTTGTGACTTGCTTGTTCCTCCTACTAAACTGATACCTTGGTTCTTATCAACTGAGGAAAATACTTATCTACTTTGCTGCATCACCCTTTCCTCTTTGAGGGAAAACCAAGGCAAGCTCAAGAGGTAGCAAGAAGGATTTCTGGCACCGTTGCCGGGGAGGATACATAGCAAGTTAAGATCAAGCCTACCAAGTACCCATCACAAACTCATCTCTTGCATTTACATTATTTTCCATTTTCCTCTAGTTTTCCTCTCCCCCACTTCTAAAACGATTTTCATAAAATGCCAAAAAGATTTTCCTTTTTGTTCACCCTTCTTTCATTTTCCTTTTTCTTGCTCGTGTGTTGGGTTGCTTGAACTCATGGATAGCCTTACCACTATAGCTAATACTCCTGAGTATGAGGTTCTTAATTTTAAGCCAAATGAGGGAGAAAGCTTAAAAGAATCTTGCTATTAAACTTGCAATGCTCAAAATAGATCTATTTGTAAGAAATCCACTACCGTTCTCCTTCGCAATTTTTACGTGGGAATTACTCCATGGAATGGATATGTTCTAGATCCCATCATGGGAGGGAATTTCTTGGGAAGTCATACCTTTGACTCTTATAGTGCTATGATAAATATGGTAGGTTCACCCCCAATCATGGTTAATGGAACAAAACTGATATTGGAACATGTGATGCGAAGGCTCGATATTATTGAAAAAAGGTTGCTACGGTTGAGATTATTTAAAACTTGGATAAAAAGGTTCATAATCACATTACCCAGTATGGATCAAAAGTAGGAGTTACATTACAAAATCTAAAGTAAAAGGAACCCATAGTTAATGAAAAATTGGAACAAGATTCCTCTAGAATTAGAAAGATAGAGGACGTTATTACCAACTTGGGATCTGCTTTTGCTTTGGTTCAAACAACCCCTACTCCTCCCCCTCCTAAATCTAACAAGTTTGTTTATGTTCATAAAAATAAGGGTGAATCTTCTAGTGAAGATCTTAAGATGATAGGTATTCATAAAAATAACTATTGGCCGAAAGATTGCAAGGCTGCATCTTAAAGATTGTCCATCGCAACCAATATGGCCTCATCAACTCCAGAACTATCCAAGATTGTCTGGCATGGGCTTATGAATTTGTGCATCAATGCCAACAGTCGGGTAAGGAAATTGTGGTCCTCAAGTTGAATTTCGCTAAAGCTTTTGATACAATGGAGCACTCCTTCATACTCAAAATGCTGAGATGCAAGGGCTTTGATGACAAGTGGTGTTCTTGGGTGGAAATTATTCTAAATTCAGGAACTTCATCGATTCTACTAAATGGGGTTTCGGGTAAGGAATTTCAATGTAAAAGGGGAGTTCGATAGGGTGATCCATTCTCCCCTCTGCTGTTTGTATTAGCGGTGGATCTTCTACAATCAATGGTCAATGCAGCCTGGATGGAGGGGCACCTTTCATTGCCAATTGAACAACCTGCCTCGGAGTTGTATCCAGTGATCCAATATGCCGATGATACACTGCTCATCCTCCCGGCAAAGAGCTCGGAAATAAGGGTTATTAAACAACTGCTCGATGCATATGCTAATATCACGGGACTCAAGATAAACTACTCCAAATCACAACTAATGCCTATCAATATTGACCAAGATGCAACTCTTGAATTGGCCTCATTACTTGGATGCCACGTGGGGTCGATGCCTTTCACTTATCTTGGAGTTCCGATGGGAACTTCAAGACCGCCAGTAAGAGATCTGATGCCGCTTGTCGACATTATTGAACGTAGATTAACAAGCACTGCCATCTGGCTTTCATACGGGGAGAGGGTGTTATTCATCAACTCAGCTTTATCATCGCTCCTATCGTTTGCTATGTGCGTGTTGAGGTTGCCCATGAAAATCATTGACATATTTGATAGAGATCGCAAACATAGTCTATGGAGAAAAGTGGTGGATAGAGACGCGAAAACTCACTCCCTGACAGCATGGGATTTAGTGTGCAAACCAAAAGATAAAGGGGGCCTTGGTATCATAAACCTGAAACTACAGAACAAGGCTCTGTTACTGAAATTTCTTCACAAATTCTACCACAAGATGGACACTCCATGGGTAATGTTGATCTGGAATGCACACTACGATGTTACACCACCACATGCAGTGCCGGCTTGTGGATCGTTCTGGTGGAGGGATGTCATGTCCCTTTGTAACATCTTTAGAGGAATTACAACCTGCATCCCCAACTCAGGTGATACAATCTTACTTTGGAAAGACCAGTGGCACAATGATGATACCTTAGCAAATTCGCGTCAACACCTACTCTCCTATGCAACCAATGAGAATGTGTCTCTGGCCCAGTTCGTGATGGATGCAGACCCGACCTCCCACTTCCACTTACCATTATCACGTGAAGCATAGTTGGAATTGGAAGATATGATGTTCACAATTAACATGATGACATTAGACGCCTTGAAGGCTGATGAATGGATATACTATTGGGGATAGGTGCACTTCAGGCCAAAAAGTTTCTATAGATAGCTATTCCGACATGAACACGCCCCATCATACATAACAAACGTATGGAAAACAAAATGCATTCTCAGACACAAAGTGTTTGCCTAGCTGAAGAGAATGGATAGACTAAACACACGAGACCTGATGGTGAGAAGACACTTCAATATAGGTGGTGATCACTCTTGTATGCTACGTGATGGAGATTTGAGGGAAACTGACGACCACCTTTTCTACCAATGCCCCTTTGCAACTGCCTGCTGGGGGAAACTTGGCATCACTTGGTATACGTCTATGGGCATACAGGCGCGGTTGGATGCAATGGAACAATGATGGGCTAAACCCCTATTTAAGGAAATATGTATTTTGGCTGCATGGAATATATGGAAACAACGAAACCGAAAGATCTTTGATGGTGAGATGGCAACGCAACAGGACTGGTTCCGGATGCTAAAGACAAACATGGAAATCCTGCGTTTCAGACTAAGAGATGTTGATTCTGCCTTCCTGGATAGATTTCTACCAACTATCCCATTGTAAAAGACTCTGTACGTGTGTAACTTCCCTAGCTTAGCCTAGTTCAGCTTCTGGTTTCTAGTGGCCTACTCTACATGGCTATGTAAAACCATTTGTATCTGTACTGTTTTAATACAACAACAGTAGGAGCCTCTCCTGCTGTTTTAACCTGTCAAAAAAAAGATGATAGGTATTCACCCTAGCTTTTTCAATATTATTAAGGAACCAATTGACACCATTGAATCTCTTGACTTTTTGCCTATGAGAATTATTATTGATAAAAATAACGGACCACCTAAGTCTTGTAAGTGTGCAATTGAGGTATTGCATACCAAAGATGAAAATACCTAGATCTTTTGCGTTTTGCCTAGCTAGGGGCGTTAAACAATAGCGCTTGTTGGGAGGCAACCCAATTTTATTTTTGTGTTCTATTTTTTATGTTTTTGAGTGTTTCCCACATTATTACTTCTGTAATAATTTTGTTTTGGTCTTTTAATTAGTGTTTGAGCCAAGTAAAACCTTTGGGGTGATCTATGCTAGTTGTTGATTTGTTCTTCCTGAAAAACAGAAATTTTGCACTCAGTCCAGGAATTTTCTAAATTTTTCAGAGCGTTCATTGAGTCTGAAAGTTTTACACAAGATTGATATATAAATTTCCCAGGTTTTCTATTTTTTGAGAATTTTTAGGTACATAAGTATACAAACTTTTCAGATTGGTACAAAGTGTTCTGTTTTTGACAGATTCTGTTTTCTTTGAGCTTTTTTTTTTGCCTATTTTGATGAATCTATGGGTTGTATCATGGGGTATGAACCATGGAGAATTAGAATATAGTAGGTATAACACCAATATGAATAAAGGATGAGTTCACAATAGTACCTAAAGTGGTGATTTATTTTCTTATACTAACGGATCTCATGAGTTTTCTGTTATGTTTTGTGTTGTGAAGTTTTCATGTTTTGGGTAAAGTTTTGATGGATTATGTAATAAGGAGTGGCAAGATCCTCAGCTTGGGGATGCCCAAGGCACCCCAAGTCATATTCAAGGATGCGAAAGATCCTAATCATGGGGATTCCCCGGAAGGCATCCCCTCTGTCGTCTTCAATCCATCGGTGAATTTACTTGAGGCTATATTTTTATTCACCACATGATATGTGTTTTGCTTGGGGTGTCTCGTATGATATGAGTCTTTGCATCTTAGTTTTCCACAATCATCCTTTATGCACACATCTTTTGAGATACACACACTGAATCATGAATTTATTAGAATACTCTATGTGCTTAGGCAATTTTGCTCTATGTGCTTCACTTATATTTTTAGAGCACGGTGGTGTTTGCGTTTTATAGAAATAATTGAACTCTTTTACCTCACTTATATTATTTTGAGAGTCTCTAAACAACATGGTAATTGGTCTAGGTTATGAATTTAGTCCTAATATGATAGGCATCCAAGAGGGATATAATAAAAACTTCCATATTAAGTGCATTGAATACTATGAGAAGTTTGATTACTTGCATAAAGTTTTGAGATATAAAGATGGTAATGTTAAGAGTCATGTTAGGAAATAATTGTGATTTGGTAAAAATACTTGTGTAAAGGTTTGTGATTCCCATAGCATGCACGTATGGTGAACCGTTATGTAAGGAAGTCGGAGCATGATTTGTTTATAGATTGTCAACCTTTGTGTGAGGGTTGGGAGTGCGCGATGGTTTACTCCTACCAACCTCTCCCCCAGGAGAATGCGTTTAATACTTTGCTTCAATAACCAATAGAATTTTTCAATAAGTATGTGAGTTATTTATGACAAATATTGAGTCCATGGACTATACGCACTCTCACCCTTCCACCTATGCTAGCCTCTCTAGTACCGCACAACTTTTGCCGGTACAAAAAATCCACCTTCCTCAAAACATCCACCATATACCTTCCTCAAAACAGCCACCATATACCTTCCTCAAAACATCCACCATACCTACCTATTATGGCATTTCCATATCCATTCCGAGATATATTGCCATGCAACTTCCACTGTTTCCTTTTATGACATGCACCATCTCTTCCATATTGCATATAGAGTCATATTGTCATAGGTATCAAGTTGTAACTTCCTTTTGAGTTGTAATTAAACAAAAGTGTGATTATTATCATTATTAGAGCATGTCCCACGTGAGGAAAGCATGATGGAAGCTATGATTCCCTCACAAGTGGGGATGAGACTCCGGACTATATGAAAAATAAAAGAGCCCAACGAAGCCCAAATAAAATAATAATAAAAGCGGCCTTAGATGCCAACCGAAAAAAGAGAAAAAAAGGAAAAAATGAGAGAAAAGAGAGAAGGGACATTGCTACTATATTTTTCCACACTTGTGCTTCAAAGTAGCACCATGATCTTCATGATAGAGAGTCTCCTATTTTTCACTTTCATATACTAGTGGCAGTTTTTCTTTATATAACTTGGCTTGTATATTCCAAGATGGGCTTCCTCAAATTACCCTAGGTCTTCATGACCAAGCAAGTTGGATGCACCCCCACTTAGTTTCCTCTTGAGCTTTCATACATTTATAGCTCTAGTGCATTCGTTGCATGGCAATCCCTACTCACTCACATCGATGTCTATTAATGGGCATCTCCGTAGCCCGTTGATATGCCTAGTAGATATGAGACTGTCTTCTCCCTCTCCTTGACAACCTCCACTATATTCTATTCCACCTATAGTGATATATCCATGGCTCATGCTCATGTATTGTGTGAGTTGAAAAAGTTTGAGAAAATAAAAGTATGAAAACAATTGCTTGACTTGTCATCGGGTTTGTGCATGATATAAATACTTTGTGTGGGCCAGATGGAGCATAGCCGTAGGGTCCACGCGTGTAGCCTTGAGGAAGGCGACCTTGTCCTTAGGCGTGTTCAATCCGCCAAGTGTACCAACAAGTGGACGCCAAAGTGGGAAGGCCCTTACCGGGTAGCACGAGTCACTAGACCTGGCGCAGTCCATCTGGAGACCAAAGATGGCACCAAGGTGCTTAACTCATGGAATATTGAGTAGCTTTGTAAGTTCTAACCGTGAGGAGCGGCTGCCGGGCTCAATCCCCGACAGACACCTTTTTTACAAGCATTGTCGATGTTGCATGTAACCCTTTGTACAAAGCCAGGCGCAGACCCTATGCAACAATAATAAAGCTAGGCATTGCATCATATCATCATTTTACATGCTCATTACACATTTTTATGACTGTGGTGTTATCTCTATTAAGATATAAGATCTGCTAGAGTACTTGATGAACCTATAATCTTTGTTACTATTCTCTCCCAACACGGTGAACCGTCGGAAAGCCAGGGAAGAGAAGTGAAGAAACGAGTACAACGACCCATCAAGCTCTAAAGAAGGATACTACTTGGAAAATGTAAGTATAACCACATATCTTAAGTTTCATGCCTTTACAATGCCCCAAGGAAATCCTTAGTATATTCCTTGCTATGGGTAGTGGAGTCCTCCACATTGTTAGAACCGTTGTGAGGACGAGCCGCCCCCTTTTTTTATTTAACAACTGGGGGGGTCGCGCCAACACCGACAAAGAGCCCTGTCGGGGAATAATGCCAATCTACTACGGGGGATCGTTTCCCTCTTGGCACTCGTAGTTAAGTAATGATCCGGAAAGCATATCTATGTAGCAAGGACAAACATACCAGGACAATATAAGGTACTTGCAAGAAGGAAAATAACACTTTTCTCATTCATTTTCGATACAAAATGGGTTGAGATTACATTATGATTAGTTAAAACTTGGCAAGCGCCTACATCTTTTGACATAAAAAAACATAAGTGCCCTGTAATGCCTTTATTGTCCCTCTCCTCCTAGGGATTAGGTGGAAGAGAAATAGAGGGCAAAAGGAGCGCCTGGGTGGGATCAGGCGCCTCCCCGTCAGGACCAGAGGGACGCGTTCGCTGGAGGAGCTGAAGCACCCTGCACCCAGGTAGGCAAGATGAAGACGACTAGGAGGAAGAAGTCTGAGGCGCTGCCGAAGCACAACTGCTGATGATGGTGCTGCCGAAGTTCATACCGCCCCACGGTCATCTTTATCATCGCTGTCGCTCGAAGGGACGTCTTTGCAGCTGCCCCGATCTTCAACATCCAAGCCCTCTACACGATAGCGAAGGCAGTCACCAGGCCTCTTGAAGAGCCTCCCAGAGAGCATGGTCGCACCCGGCGGCCAATGGTGGGGAATTACACCTGCCGTAAAGAATTACACGCAGGAAAAATGTTCCCACCCATGTAGACCGTATGCAACGCCATGGGTGGAGAACTTCACCGTGATTCGTGAAGAACCTCCACTCCAACAACTCGCAAATAAATGACGACCAAGTGGACGATCTGCGCCCATCTCCTCGAAGAAGGAGCACGGGTACCACGATCCACCGTAGCACTACACCCTTACTATCGACTCAGGCGCGTTGGTAGCCGTATGGTACTCCGTTAGGACTAGGGCAGCGGGTGGCGCAACGCCAAAGAAATCATCGCGACTAACCCTAGCACGGACGCCGCACTGCCCGGTCCTCCATCCAAGGATCCCCCGAGCGGCCATCCACCCAAGACCGTCGGACTAATGTGGAGGCTGGGAATGGAAACAAGGGGATGATCCTATGCTGGCTGCCACACTCACCAAGCATCTCCCCCTGACCATCAGGGGGACATGCGTGGCTCAAGATAAGGAAGCAGAGAAGAGAGCTCTATGGATTCAGACTCAAGGAGAAGGAGAGGGTGGATGAGCATCACCTCTCGAGACCTCCCAATTTATAGGGAGGGCACGGGGGCTAGCTCTCCCCTGCTCCAAGGGTCGCCGCCCATCTCCACCTATACCACTACCCACGATCATTGGCCAATAGGTAACTGCCCCATTGCTCCAATCCATGGCGGTGCGTCTTTTGCCACGACTAGAGCTTTTAGTCAAGCGCACTCGCAGATAACCCCCCGCTATGCATGCGGAGCATGTTGTGGAAACGACCTAAGGTAGTGGGTCAGTGCTGACTAGTAAATTGGCAGTTACTCCCTCACATTGCGCGCCTATGCATGAATTTTGGGCCTGGACGAACGACACTTGGCGAGGGCATTTGGGCTAGACCCGGGGGCTCCTGTCGGTGCAGTAGGACATGGGGTACCCAGTACCCCTGACTTATGCACATGCAATAGCAACCGAACCCTTCAAACACCGAGCCAAAACAGAGCAATACTCAAGACAGAGTCCAACAAGCCCTACGCAGCAGCCCAAGCCTGGACTGCTGCACGCCAAGTGCACCACCGGCGCCTGCCGGGGACCAGAACGTGCGCCCCTTCTTGAAGACCCGACAAGCCATCCCCCGGCAGGCATGAGCCAATCTGTCACCACTCCACCTCATCCCAAGGCCATTCACGATGCGGTGTCGAGCCACCATGTGGCTAAGTGGCTCTCGCTAAGCATGTGGCGACATGCTAGAAGACAAATTACACCTCCTTGACACCCGTCCATAGACGTGTCATGCTGAGATGCAATAGTTAGCTAAAGCGATGGTATAAGTTTACTCGGGATGCACCCCCGCATGCCACCCAGACTAGCAATTATGGTATTTTGTCTTTAATACTAGAGTTAGGTATGATAAGCTCTGCTAGCGATCTAATCATCATGCAATGTCTGTTTTGCCACTATGGTTGCCCCTTGTGCTATAAAAGGAGGCCCAAGGCAACCTAGCTCAGGATTCAGACTTTTGAACACTTACAAATGTGTAGTAACTCCTCTGAAGGTAACCCTTGTTGGGCTAGAGTGCTGCACACTCTTCGTGTACCTCTTATCAATCTACCCACAAAGCAGGAGTAGGGTTTTACGCTTCACAACGGTCCGAACCTGGGTAAATCGCCCTGTCGTCTCATTGTCTCTGCTCTTTGTGCTTATGTCCACGCCCCCGCCGAACCACAAAGGGTCCTATGGTCATATAGGTGATCGTGTGTATCTATCCCTGACACCCCCTTTTGATAGTATTGGCTTTTCCATGGACTCAAAGTGATTTCTCAAAAAGTAAAATGTAGAGTCTTCATGCTTGTAGCTTGGCCAATCCTATGCTTGCATCTTGGGGTCTCCTCACAATCCTTTGCCAATCATAACATTGAACTTTTCCTAAAATATACATAGTGGAAACATTAGTCCAATGAAATATATCTTGTTATTAATTACCAAAACCACCTAGGGAGAAGTTGTGGTTTCAACATAAAGGTTTGTAGCAAAGATGTGTAGGATATATTTTTGGATAGAGAAAGATTTCAGGATCACCTATGATTTTGAATCACCGGATTTGGAGTTATAATGAATCAATGAGTTTTTGAACTTGTCTTAAAAAGAAAAAGACAAAGAAAAGATTATTACCAATTGGGCTAAATAGCGCCCAAGGCGCAGGATAACGAGCTGGGCCATCCTAGTGGCTCGTTCGGACATGAGCAGGGGCCACGTCGAAAGCGTATTCCATGTAATACGTTTTCCTTTCCGAAAAAAGCTTTCATGTAGAAGCCGTTTCCACTTAATATGACAGCAGGCCCGGGCGGACAGCTCAGAGGCAGAACCGTGGGGTTGTCAGCACCACTAGCAAAGCCGTCTCCTTCCTGGCGCCCATGTCGGCTAGAGAGGCAGGGAAGGCGGAACGGAGCACGCGCTAGTGCTCACTCTAGCGGCTCCGGCCACCTCCAGCTAAGCCCTGTACACCGGCAAGCTCAGGGGAGGGTCCCCCATCGCCCTGTATGGTTTTCATGCTCGGGGAAGGGCGAGTTGGAGTGTGGGGTCGTCCACGGTGGAAGACACTGACGATGACGAAGGCATGGCGATGCGGCTCATAGAGAGGGGAAAATGGAGCACGGGGCACAGTTTTGAGAGGTTGGTGATGCTCTGGTGCTGCTCAACGGAGGGAAGGGGCTGAGGGAAGACCGATTTTAAGCGAGGTCAAGGTGGGCATCACCGGCCGTAGGAGGAGGAGGAGAACGCGGGAGGATGAATGGGTTGGTCTAGGAGGTTCACCGGGAAGGGAGAGAGTGAAGGGAGGTAGTAGGGGCACTCTGGGCTAGCTTAAGTAGCCTGGCCGAGGCGCAACATGGACCATGTCCACGGGTGGCGCACGGGATGGGCCCAACCGTCTGGCATGTATAGGACGTCGAGGCAACCTAGGTAGATACCACCACGAGGCCCAAGGTCATCGAATGGCTTGGGATGGGAGCCACTACAGTACTTGGGCGCACTATAGCGTGTTCCCGAGCATGCCATTGGCGTCCTCCATGCGCCCAAGGATATCCACATGTCACACCCTGTGTTTGGACTCATGACTAAGTTAACATCACTAACAAATTAGGGCCAATTAAAACTTTTTGAGTGCATAGAATGCTCGACTTGTGTGTTATTTGCTTGCTTGTCTAATTTCTTGCTAGTGCTCTCTAATTCATAATACATCCTCCTACCCTCAAGAACTCTTTTCCTTGATACCAACTCTTGTCCAATGATCATGCCATGTGAATAGGACTTAAAACTTATTTTTTTATTTTGGTCAAAAATCATTTATTTAAATTAGCTTTTCAAAAACCCTTGATTTGAGATTTGCACTACAAGTCCCAAAATTGGGTGGATCCTTTTCCCCCAAATGATTTATTTGGAACCTACTATATATATAACTTCCCAAAACCACAAAATATTATTTTAAAGATTATTTTCCTATTTTATTTACAGGCTTTTTCTTAAGGCTAGAAATGGTCTTTTATAGGGAAAAATTATTCAAAAGCTTTGAAAATATTTGAGAAATTTTAGGAAAACTCAGTGGACATATATTGTCCATATATAAGAGTTTCAACACCTAGTCATGTTCAAAATATTGGACAAAACCCTTCAAAACTATTTATGCCTATTTGAAGAATTTGAAGTATTTCTATAAGAAATATTCTCAAATAAATCCAAGAAAATTCTAGAGTGTCAGACATGATATATGTGATCCTCTTGCCAAGTTTCATCTCAATCCCAATTGTTTTGGTTCACCAAAATATCCTAAAACCATTCGTGTCCAGATCCAAATTTGATCAACTTTACATTGTGAAGTTTCTCTTATTGATCCCAAACTTTGTGGATATGTTATAATCCCCAAATAATGATGTTAAACCAAGTTGTGAATCAAGGAGATTAGTTTAACCCAACTGGATCTGTAGAAACCTGATTCTGTTGAATCCTAGGGTTTACCATGTTTACATTGCAAACTTTTAGAAAATCATCTCCAAACTTGTGATCAGGACCAAATGGACTTACCATTTACCCCTGGTAAATCTCAAGGTCATAGGATTCCCCTGCCTAGCCCAATGATAACACAAACACCTTCAGCCATAAACTAGTGGACAAGCATAGTTGACCCAAACAGATTCCCCTTGCCTCCAACTTTTTACTACAGTATCTTCTAACCCCAATTTACCTCCAGTAACCTTGCCATGGCCTTTGATCAATTATGGGGGGGGGGGTAACTCTCTCTTTTCCCTCTCTTTTTACCATGGGAAGGCCTATTCGTCCCCTCCCCTACTATTCTGTTTATGCTAATGACCCCAAACTTTTCTACAACCTCACTTGCATACCTATGCATCAAACCAAACCCAAACATGGAAGGCTCTTGTGGGAAATGTGAGCTGTCCATCTAAACCTACATTATGGCAACAAATGTGGCTTTATAGTACAAGTACCTGTTATACTTGTCTCCCTGAGCTGAAACTTGGGGTGTTAGTACTCCTTCCATACCTAAGAAACCCAGACAACTCTTTACCCCCTAATCTCTTCAGTAAAACCCCTTGAGCTAGCCCCCAAGTTTTTTGCTGCAAACTTGTCCCTAGTGGAAGACCATCCCACCTAGATCCATAGGCAGTGAAACCCCACCAGTGCTCTCCTACATGCATGCCGTGCACCCAGACAAAGTTACCCGATCAAAAGCTTGCTCTAGACATGTTGTGATGTGGTGACCACGCCATTGGCATGCAAAAGACCTACTCTGCCCAACGCCTTGTCATGTAGCTTGCAACCAGCTTCTGCAGGGCACCCCCAGCACGCCAAGAACCTCTCCTCGACCTCCCATGTCCCTCCCCGACGCCAGGGTGCAGCCAGGAGAGCTCAGGCATGCGCATGCTTGGCGCCCGAGAGCATCCGAGCTCCCCTCGTCGTCCCCTATTGCTTTTACCTCTCCCCGAGCCCCCCATTTGCCTCCTCTCGTCCGCCTGCCTCCTAGAGGTCTCCCTGGAAGAGCCACTCGAGGCCTCGAGCTCAGCCCCATTATCCATGGCCGAGGCCTTGCCGTCAGCTCGCGCTCGAATTAGAGCTCCCTGGCCTCCCTTCTCTTCCCCGAGTACCGTCGGAGCGTCTCTAGCACCGCCACTAACTTCTCCCTAACTCCCTTCCTTTCCTCCCGTAGCGAGAGCGTCGTGCCCAATGCCGCCGTCTAATGACCCACAAGTATAGGGGATAGATCATAGTCCTTCCGATAAGTAAGAGTGTCGAACTCAACAAGGAGCAGAAGGTAATGACAAGCGGTTCTCAGTAAGGTATTCTCTGCAAGCACTGAAATTATCGGTATCAGATAGTTTTGTGATAAGATAATTCATAATGGCTAGCATGTAACAATTGTAACAAAGGTGCAACAAGGTGGCCCAATCCTTTTTATAGCAAAGGACAAGCCTGGAAAAACTCTTATATAAAGCAAAGCACTCCCAAGGACACATGGGAATTTATGTCAAGCTAGTTTCATCATGCTCATATGATTCACGTTCGCTACTTTGATAATTTGATATGTGGGTGGACTAGTGCTTGGGTGCTTCCCTTACTTGGACAAGACTCTCACTTATGATTAACCCCTATCGCAAGCATCCGCAACTACGAAATAAGTATTAAGATAAATCTAACCATACCATGAAACATGTGGATCCAAATCAGCCCCTTACGAAGCAACGCACAAACTAGGGTTTAAGCTTATGTCACTCTAGCAACCCATCATATACTTATTGCTTCACGATGCCTTCCTCTAGGCTCAAACAACGGTGAAGTGTTATGTAGTCGACATTCACATAACACCACTAGAGGAGAGACAACATACATCTCATCAAAATATCGAACGAATACCAAATTTACATGATTACTTATAACAAGACCTATCCCATGTCCTCAGGAACAAATGTAACTACTCACAAAGCATATTAATGTTCATAATCATAGGAGTATTAATGGTGATCAAGGATTTGAACATATGATCTTCCACCAAGTAAACCAACTAGCATCAACTACAAGCAGTAATCAACACTACTAGCAACCCACAGGTACCAATATGAGGTTTTGAGACAACGACCTGATACAAGAGATGAACTAGGGTTTGGAGAGGAGATGGTGATGATGAAGATATTGATGGAGATTTACCGCCTCTTGATGAGAGAATCGTTGGTGACGACGATGGCTTCGATTTCCCCTCCCGGAGGGAAGTTTCTCCGGCAAGATCGCCCTACCGGAGCTCTAGATTGGTTCTGCCCAAGTTCTGCCTCGAGACATCGGCGCTTCATCTCGAAAGCTCTGTTATGATTTTTTCCAGGATGAAACCCTCAATATAGAACAATATGGGCATCGGAGGGCTACCAGGTAGGCCACAAGCCCCTGGGGTGCGCCGAGGGGGGTAGGGCGTACCCAGCAGGCTTGTGGCTGCCTGGTAGGTCCCCTGTTGTATTTCTTTCGCCCAATATTTTTTACATATTCCAAAATAATTCTCCATAGATTTTCAGTACTTTTGGAGTTGTGCGGAATAGGTATCTCAAATTTGCTCCTTTTCCAGTCCAGAACTCTAGCTGCCGACATTCTCCCTCTTCATGTAAACCTTGTAAAATAAGAGAGAAAAGGCATAAGTGTTGTACCAAAATGTGTAATAACAGCCCATAATGCAATAAATATCAATATAAAATCATGATGCAAAATGGACGTATCAACTCCCCCAAGCTTAGACCTCGCTTGTCCTCAAGCAAAAGCCGAAATCGATAAATATGCCCACATGTTTAGAGATAGAGGTGTTGATAAAATAAAATAAAATATGGACATGAAGGCATAATGATCATATTTATAACAACAACATATATTGACATATAATTTCTTTTGCTAAAGTGAAAATTCCTTCACAATGGCAAAGTATGAATCAAGAACTTTATTGAGAACTAACAAACTATGATCTCAGTCATTGAAGCAATTCCAATTTGTCATAACATAGGAAAGAGTCAATATAAGAGCTTGTAAAGCAAACCCACATACTCAATAAACTTTTAGTCCTTCACAATGGCTAACACTCATGAGGTACCTATGAGTTCCAAGTTTCAATCGGGCACAGAGAAAGATAGGGGCTTATTGTCTTGCCTCCCAACTATTTACCTCAAGGGTAATGTCAATAGTAATGACTCATGCTCGTCCACTTCCGAGTGGATATATGTGCCTAGATCATTCCCCGACACGTGACATGTGACAACCCATGTCCTGTACCTACCTTTATTGGCATGTAATCTATTGTATGAACCTTGTGTCTTGAGTTATGAAATGAGTTTGCAACTTGTCATCCATGTGTTGTCTTGCATTCATGCATCACGCATCATAGCATTCATTATGCCATGCTTGTTTTTCTTGTGACCTTGTATGTGTGGTTGGTTTTGTTCTTGTGACATGTGTTGTGATGTGGTAGGTTCATGGGTGCAACCTCTACTTCTCTCCCCTCTCTTTTTCTTATCAACAAAACCCTAACTAAAGCCCTTTAGCTCCCATGGTATTTTTATAAACAGAATTAACTTGCTTTTAAATTTCTTAAAAATGTTCAAGAGGTAGCCCTACATATATTATTAATTTAGAGTTTGGTTCTTTGAATGTTTGGGGTTTGTATGCTTTTGTGTTTTAAATAAGAGGAGCTGTTATTTTTTTTTAAAGTACTAAAATTACTTGTCCTAAAAATCTTCTTAATATTTTTATTAAATAGTGCATATTATTTTCTTTGTAAAAGTATTGTTGTTTGCACAAAAAATCCTTTTATTTTACTATGGGGATTTTATCTTGTGTTGTTGTGTTTTGAAAAGGTTTAAAACTTCTCTGTTATTTGTTTTCGAGAGAGAGAGCCAGGTGGGCCTTGTCTCTCCCGCGGCCCAGCCCGCTCGAGCATTCGACCACCTGCCCCGTCCTCCTTCTCCGCCAGGTTTAAGTAAGAGAGAGAGGCTTTGCTGTCCCCCTTTTCCGTCGTTGTCGCGGTCAGCCCGTGGTATCTAGCCCCCCTCGGCGTGCGTGCCCTCTCGGCTAGGTTTCCTCTCTTCCCTGTCGCCGCCGTAGCTCCCATCGCCCCCTCCGTCTCTCTCCCTCCTCGCTTCTTCCCCCCAGGTAAGATTTCAGAGAGAGCAGTGAGGTTTAGAGAGTGTCACTAGTCGTCGTCGCCGCCGTCACCGCGTCTCCGGTGGGTCTCGTCCCCGGTGGTGATGGCGTGGAGCTCGGTGGTTCGCCCCGCGTTCCATTCCCGCCGCTAAGAGGTGAGGAGCACCTCCCTGCGGTGCCAATCGGCATTGCCGCCATCCGCAAGGAGCGGGTCGTCGTCGGCTCCTTCCTCTTCGTTGTTGCCACGTCCTCGACCCCTCCGTCGTCTTCGTTTTGACGGACAGGTCGTCGCCTTCCCCTAGGTGAGCTGCAGTGTCTTCTCGTCCTGTTGTCATTGCTAGTGCTCTCGCCATAGCTGTTCGCCGCCACCGCCCGCAAGGCAGAGCCTTCCGGGCGGCCTCCGTCCTCCTCGTCGCAAGGGGGGCAGGGGATTGGAACCCCGTAGCTCCCCGCGTGCCTCGCGTCCCTGCTGTCGCCCCGCTAGTGTCGTAGTTCGCCGGAGCCGCCCGCCGATGTTGCTCTGTCGCCGCTGTCGTGCAGAGATTCAGTTTCGTCAGATTCGTAGCGCGTGTGTGTTTATGAGAGGTAGTGCCCCTCTTCTGTTAACAATCACGCGCGTAGCAGAGTGGTTTGCACTCAGGGAGATGACCCTAAGGTCATGGGTTCGAGCCCAACCCTTCCCCCCTTTTTGTTTTGTTTTTGTTCTTTTTCCCTGCTATTGATGTATGTATGTATATATGTATGTGTAGGGGCTTGTTTTTCTTTTTGTTCTGTTGTATAGAGTATGTGTGTGTATACATAAGTGTATATATGCATGGGTATTGAGTGTGTGTGTGTGGCAGATTGCACACATGTAGTGTGAGTGCATATGTATGTGTTCTTGTGTGCATGTGTGTTTGTGGGAGTGTGTGTGTGTTACCATACATATATGCATATGCATATATGCATTGTGCATATATGTGTGCATATGTGTGTGGATGACCACCCATACACATGAGCATGTATGTGAGTGTATGTGCCTAGTGCACTTGTGAGTGTTGTGTGTGTATGTGCCATATGCTTATGCATACATGGTGCATGTGAGTGTGTGTGTGGATGAACACCCCCTCATGGGTGGTATGTTCATGGGGGTATTTATGCTCATATGCCTTGGGCATATATAGAGCATGTGTGTGCTTGCCATGTAGTGTGTGTGTAGGGTGTATGTGTGTGGGGGGGGACTAGTGGGTTTCCCCACTTGACATACCCCTTTGTTGGTTATGTTTGATAGTAGGTTTTGAGGGATTTGCCATGATATCCAAGTTACCAAATCTGTTATGTTCATGTATTGCTTATGCCCATTTAGAGAGATATCTCACTTATGAGAGTAGGTGGCATTTTGCTAGTTAGATTGTACCTTGTTTCACATGAACACATGGGTATGACACATGCTTTTGGTGTAGGAAGAGCCAATGAATCCATTGGTGCTTTCAGATTTCACTTTTGAGCAAGTTCATAAACTGTAATTTTCAGCTGTGATGCTACTTTGTCATTTTTGCATGATTTAATCCATACTTGCTTTGGGGCATGTGCCAACTAGGAAGTGCTAGTGTTTTATATCTATTATGCCATGGTATTTTTTTAACATGAGAATCACCCATATAAGTGGGAAACATGCTGCTAATTAGCCAACTTGATATTTCTGTTTCAGCATGCTAAAAATTACAAGTCTGAGAATCTGCTGTTATTTTTATGCCATGTAGAGTGGTTGGTATCTAGTTGTATGTTGAGAATTTGCTCATGCTCAGTGTTAATAATTTGGAGTAGATGTTGTGTACTACCATCCTGTTAATTTTCATGCCAAAAGGTGCTCTCTAACATATTTAACCACTGCTGTCAACATGCTACCAGATTAACTCAGATTCCAGAAACTGTTATTTTCACCAAGTCCCAGAAAACTGTTTCATCATGTTAACTTGATAGCTTCATGCTTATTGATGTGTGCCTCCTATGCAGATGGTGTAGTTGGATAAGTTGATGTATATGTTATGTAGTTTCTGTAAATATCTTGTTTGTGGCTGTAGGTTTCCTGTAGCTCAAGTTGTGGGTTGTGTAAGTTGCTATGTTGCTGTTTGTGGCAGATTGTTTGTTTTATTGATTTGTGACTTGTGGGAGCTGTACTCCATGAAACTGATTGATCTTTGAGTCTATTGTGGTTGGGTTTTCATTGCCTAACCAGTGGCTACCTTGGAATGCCAAGAATTAGCCCATGGTATTGGTTGTCTTGTGTTTTTCTTTCGTACCTTGTCGTGAGCGTATCATGATAAATGTAACTCTGTTTCTTGTGTTCTTTATATGCATTTCCATTGATTGCATGATGAATCCATATTTGCCATGTCCATGCTTGTCTAAATAGCTTAACATGAGGTTCTATACAGATTCATTAATAACCAATCCTTGCATGTAAAACATGAATAGTTTTGGATTGCCATGTTTAATTTCTTCATAAAATGAATCATTGATCATCTAGGTTGTGCATTGCCCCTTGGTTGGAGGTTTATTGTTGCTGTTTCTCTTGGGTAGACGCGAATGTTGATACTAAGAACGAGGACCCAGGAGAGTACTACTACGAGGATCCCGCTACTTGTTTCACTGAAGAACCAACAAGCAAGATGATCGTACCCGGATCCCGATACTATTTTCGCTTGCTAGTTTCTCGCTCTTATCGTTACAATTGTGCTACCTAATACTTGAATATCAGCCTCCTAATTGCCATGATAGCCTCTAACCCTCCACGTCCTAGGAAACCTTTGATTGGCTAAGTTAGCGCTGCTCAGCCCCTCTTATAGCATTCTTAGGTGCAGGTGCAGTTGTTCCATATGATAACATGGATTTGTCATATCAAAATATTTTCTGTTATTTAATTTAATGCACATATATATCTTGGTATTGGTGGAAGGCTTGGCCTTTTGCTAGGTGTTTTGTTCCGCTGTTATCGCTATAGTTCTTTTTACCGTTGTTATGTTTTCCATATTTTGCGCTCCTAACATGCTCGGGGTTGTTATGGGGACCCCCTTGTTTATTCGGTTGAGATTAAAACTCATCTAGCAAGACCCAACGTTGGCAATACATTTGCTTAATAACTCAATAAAATTTGCGTAGGGCTTTGCAACCCCGTGGATAATTAATCAACCCCTGGGCCAGTGCTCCTCATTAGTGTTGGTCCAAACTAGAGCACTGTGTGGGGCCAACCCAGGGCAACTTGGGAGATTTCTATTAGGCCACCGTACACTAGCTTATCCATCGTGTACTGAGAACAAGATACGTAACTCTTATCGGGTTCGTCGACACGTCGGGTGGTCTTTGCTGGATTTGTTTTACCTTTATCGAGTGTCTTGCGTGTGGAGTCTGACTCTCTTCGGGTTATCTCGAGGTGTTGGAAATCCTTTGGAGTTACCTATGATGATCACGAGATTCGTGGTCAAGGCTATTCCCGCGGAGTGTGGTTATTTGTGATTGACTAGTTGGAGCACCCCTGCAGGGTTAAAAATTTTCGAGAAGTCGTGCCCGGGATTATGTGGCAACTTGGATATTTTTTAACACCCGGTTATAGTAAACTTGAAGTAAACTCTAATAAAATGTACCAACTATGTGAATAACCATGCTCGTCTCTGCTCGTGAACATGATCCGAGAGAGAACACGGTGGGGTTATGATTGACGTAAGTAAGTGTTCAGGATCTCATAGAGATCATACTAGATTCGATCGTTCATCGTAGGCCACTCATAGTTATTTTCCATGTTACGTAAGTTAGCCACCATAAATGCTTAGTGCTGCTGCAAACTAAACACACACCCCATCCAAACCTTTAAGCTTGAATAGTCTCGACACCCGGGTGCTTGATTGATGAGTCATTGTGGCTCATAGATTACTACAACCCTCCAGGTACATGTACAGATGAGTACGTGCACGATTATCTTACCCAGCTCCAGTGGGAATATGATGAGGAAAGAGGCAGCATGTACGTGACTTACCCGGATGAGTGGAGGACCATGGTCATGATCTTTGGGATAGCGATATAGTATCATTTGCATCCGTTTTATTGTTTGATTTTGTCTGCAGTCGGGCCCTGTCTTCATCTTGATGATTTGAAGTCTATGTGGAATTGTAATTTAGTATGTGGCGAGTGTAAGCCAAATTTTATACTCATCTCTTCTGTAATGTATGATGCAATGATTATATACTTGTGAATGGCAAGATGCGCCTCTATCCCTTGCGAGGCCCTCGTGTGTTAAAATGGATAGGCACGCATCTTGGGCGTGACAAGTTGGTATTCAGAACCATACGACCATAGGAGCCTTTGCTTGCTCGAATTTGGCCGAGTCGAGTCTAGTAAAAACTATTTTGAGTCTAGTTATATCGGAGAGTAGGATTCTTTTTACTCCTCTTATATGCTTTGGTGAGGTATCCGACTTAGGAATTTTGATTCTACTCCTCTTCTCGCTCAAAATTTTTTAGGATCACGCGGGTATTTTGGAGTCTATATGATATCGATGTGACAGGGTTCTGTCTTGGTACCTCCTGTCTGACTTGATTTCTTCCGGGGAGTCGAGCTCCACGGAATGTTGGCACATTGTTATCATTCAGCTTCCTTGATATCTTAGGACGGAGAGTGTTCAGAATTACTTCAATACTTATCGTGGTGAGATAAGGTCGGAGTCACCTAGTACTGGGGAGGCATCCGGGGTACCACCATGGTTTAGTATCGTTTTGAGTTCGAGGATTCGAGTTAGATGAAGTTGCGAAAGCCTCTGGTTATGTGTTGAAGGATGGATACAGTTGGGGTGTAGGATTGCTAGTTATGTCAGATATTTCCTCCTTGTATCCCCCACACCGGATTGCATAACTAGAAAGTTTTTGGAAGTTCTTAGGTGGGAAATCTTGTAGTAATCTTGGATCATCTTCTTTAGATGTATGTGGGCATATATATTTGTTCTGAGCGCTTAGCTCAATACTCTTGTGTTATTGCAAGTGGCTTCTAATTTCTGATGATGTTATCATAAACCGAAGAAGCATTCTTACTAATTTTTCAGTAGGAAGGTTGTGTTGTTATTTGTTCAATTTCTTTCAAGCATTTGATTCATCCTTTCAATGAGGTGCTGATGTGTTTTGTCCATCTTCAGGATGGCTCCACCAACTCGCAACAATCCGGGTCGTGGTGAGGAGCAAACTGATGTTCCACCACCACCATGCCCGCCGCCGCCACCTCCACCTCCTCCTCCAGAAGCTTGGCAAGCTGTGATGGCCGCAACCAATGCGAACACTCAGATGTTGTTCAGGTTGTTGCAAGAAAGGGAGCAGGGCCAGCAAGTTTTCAAGGGAATTTTCAGAATCAGCCTCAGTTTTCGACGCTCAATCAGTTCCTTGCCAACCAGCCCAAGTCTTTCACCTATTGTGAGCAGCCTCTTGATGCTGATTATTGGCTTCGTGATATGAGTAAGCATTTTGAGTGCAGCAATGTCAGGTTAGAGGACTTTGTCAGATTTGCATTGTTCCAGCTCAAGGGTCAAGTAGCTGATTGGTGGCAGCAGTACCCGGATTCCAAGGGCGATCGTGTTGTTACTTGGGATGATTTCTGTCATGACTTCAGGGCTCATTACATTCTGACAAGCTTTGTCGAGGAGATGTGTGAGAAGTTCAGGCACCTGAAGCAGGGAAGCAAGTCTGTCTACCAGTACAACGCCGAGTTCCAGAATCTAGCCCGTTATGCTAAGCAAGATGTTCCAGATGACGAGGCTATGATCTATCAGTTCAGAGGTGGTCTCAAGGATGAGCTTTTTCTAGGCCTAGTTCTTCAAGAGCCTCGTGAGTTAACCAGTGCTATAACATGGCTTTGAAGGTCGAGGCAACTCAGATCAAGTTGGAGAACTCAAAGAAGCGTTCAAGGGATTCATATTCTTTATTTTCCAGCTCTCAGATGGTTCCCAAGCAACAGAAGTATTGGGTGCCAAATCCTCCTCCATTTCATCCTCCTCAGCAGCAGAAGTAGTTTGGTGGTCATGCTTCTTAGGATTTCAACAGAGACCCCAGGCGTCCAAGGAAGTTCTTGTTCCTCCTCCAGGCAATGTTCATCCGCTTTCTGAGGTGACTTGTCACAAGTGTGGCCAGAAGGGTCACTATGAAAACAAGTGCAACCAGCGGCGTCTTCCGCCTCCTCCTCCTGTCAAGCCTCCAGGCAATGCTATGGTGAAGCATAACCCCAAGACCGCAAGAGTGAATATGGTAAATGCAGCAGAGGCAAAGGATTCTTCTCAAGTGATCATGGGTAATCTCTCAGTTAATTCTATTCCTGCAAAAGTGTTATTTGATTCTGGAGCATCGCATTCATTCATGTCTAGACCTTTTGCTATGAAGAATGATTTGTATTCCGAGATGTTGAGTACACCTTTGGGTGTTGTTTCTCCGGGTGTGGCCATGAAAATCACCTCCATTGTTCCGGATGTTTCTATCAAGATGGGAAATTATTCTTTCTTGACTTCTCCTTATGTTCTCGGTAATTCCGACATTGATCTCATTTTGGGCATGGACTTCCTAGCTATGATCAAAGCTGATATTGATTGCAAAGCAAAAGAAGTCAAGCTGACTCATCCTTCATAAGATGTGATTATTTTTGCGGCTCGCGATGACACAATCCATCTCTTTGCTCTTAATGAGAAGGGTGAAATCTCGGCAATTTCTCAAATTCCGGTGGTTTGTGAGTATGAAGATGTCTTTCCAGAAGAATTGCCAGGAATGCGTCCGCACCAACCAGTCGAGTTCGTGATTGATCTCGAGCCCGGAACTGAACCGGTTTGCAAGCGCCCATATAAACTTGGCCCCGAAGAGCTGAAAGAGTTGAAGAAGCAGCTAGATGAGCAAGAACGTCTGGGTCTGATCAGACCAAGTTCTTCTCCTTGGGGTTGTGGAGTTTTTTTTGTCAAGAAGAAAAATAGCACGGATCGTCTTTGTGTTGACTACCGTCCATTGAACAAGAAGACCATTAGAAACAAGTACCCACTTCCCAATATCAATGAGTTGTTTGAACAACTGAAAGGTGCCAAGGTTTTCTCGAAGCTTGATCTTCGCATGGGTTATCATCAGATTCGCATTCGCGAAGAAGACATTCCTAAGACCGCTTTCAGGACGAGTTTTGGCTCTTATGAGTACACTGTCATGTCGTTTGGTCTTGCTAATGCTCCTCCAACCTTCTCGAGAATGATGAATTTCATTTTCTCTCCTTTCAAGAATGAATTCGTCTTCGTCTATCTGGATGACATCCTTGTGTTCTCTGAGACAAAAGAAGAGCATGCAGAGCATCTCCGCCTTGTGCTTGACAAGTTAAGGGAGCATCGATTCTATGCCAAGTTTTCCCAGTGCGAGTTTTGGCTCAATGAAGTGGTGTACCTTGGGCATGTGATCTCTGCCGAGGGAATTAAAGTGTACCCTGAGAAAGTTGAGGCAATCTTGAAGTGGGAACCTCCTCAGAATGTGAAGCGTCTTCGGAGTTTCCTCGGGCTTGCTAGTTATTGCAGAAGATTCGTGGAGAACTTCTCTCAAATTGCTAAGCCTCTGTCCAATCTCCTCCAGAAGAGTGTCAAGTATGTTTGGTCTCCTGAGTGTGATGTAGCGTTCAATACGCTCAAGCAGAGACTGACTTCAGCTCCAGTTCTTGTTCCTCCTGAGCAGTCAAAGCCTTTCCAAGTTTTTTGTGATGCTTCTCTCCAAGGCCTTGGTGGCGTTCTCATGCAAGATAAGAAGATTGTTGCTTATACCTCACGTCAGTTGAAGCCTGCCGAGAAGAACTACCCACTCATGATCTTGAGTTGGCGGCAGTTGTGCATGCTCTAATGAATTAGAGGCATTTGTTGTTGGGTAGACCAGTTGAGGTGTACACCAACCACAAGAGCTTGAAGTACATTTTCACTCAGCCCAATCTCAATCTTCGACAGTCTCGTTGGGTGGAAATGCTTGAGGACTTCAATCCAAGCATTGAGTATACTCCTGGGAAAGCAAATGTCATTGCAGACGCGCTTAGCCGTAAGGCGTACTGCAATAGTCTCATCTTGAAGCCTCTTCAACCCGAGCTTTGTGAAGCCTTCCACAAGCTCAACCTTCAGATGATTCCACAAGGATTTCTTGAAAATCTTCAAGTTTCTCTGACTCTGGAAGATCAGGTTCGCCAAGCGCAGCTTCTTGACGCTATGGTGAAGAAAGTGAAGAAAGGTGTGGCGAAGATCATTCCGAAGTATAAGTGCTTTCGCGTTGATGACAAAGATACCTTGTTCTTTGAGGACTGTCTTGTGGTTCCAAAAGGTGATCTCAGAAAGTTTATCATGGACGAAGCACATAATTCTCTTCTATCCATCTATCCAGGCAGTTCCAAGATGTATCAGGATCTCAAGCAAACCTTCTAGTGGACTCGCATGAAACGTGAAATTGCTCAGTTCGTGAACGAGTGTGATGTTTGTCACAGAGTGAAGGAGGAGCATCAACGTCCAATAGGTCTTCTTCAGCCTTTGCCTATCCCAGAGTGGAAATTCGATCATGTGGGGATGGATTTCGTCACTAGGTTTCCCAAGTCCAAGAGAGGCAACGATGCCATCTTTGTGGTTATCGACAAGCTGTCAAAAGTTGCTCATTTCCTGCCAGTCAAAGAATCTATCTCGGCAGCTCAGCTTGCAGAGTTGTATATGTCAAGGATAGTGTCTTTGCATGGTATTCCTCAGCTCATCTCTTCTGACCGTGGAAGCCTCTTTACTTCCAAGTTTTGGGAGTCCTTCCAGACTGCTATGTGTACCAAGATCCGTTTCAGCACTGCGTTCCATCCGCAGACAAGTGGTCAAGTTGAGAGAGTCAATCCGATCCTTGAAGATATGCTCAGAGCTTGTGTGATTTTGTTCGGCATGAAGTGGGAAGACTGCCTTCCATATGCTGAATTTTCATACAACAATAGCTTTCAAGCTAGCGCAGGCAAGGCCCCTTTCGAGATTCTCTATGGCAGAAATGGTCATACCCCGCTTAACTGGTCTGAAATCGATGAGCGTCAGATATTGGGCAGTCACATGATCACTAAAGCAGAAGAAATGTGCCATGTCATTCGTGAGAACTTCAAAGCAGCTCAATCTCGACATAAGAGCTATTACAATAACAAACATCGAGATGTTTCCTTCCAAGTAGATGATCTAGTCTATCTCAGAGTCTCTCCCATGAAGGGCACTCAGCGGTTTGGAATTAAAGGGAACCTAGCACCTCGTTTTGTTGGTCTTTTCAAGGTTGTTGGCAAGAGAGGTGGTCTTGCATATCAACTAGAGCTTCCTCCAAATTTCGCGAACGTGCACGATGTCTTCCATGTTTCTCAGATCCAGAGATGCTTCAAGACTCCTGAGCGAACCATTGACCTCCAAGACATCGATATCCAACAAGATCTCTCTTATCGTGAGCATCCAGTTGCTATTCTTGAAGAAACTGAGCGTAAGACTCGCAACAAGTCTATAAAATTCCTCAAGGTGAATTGGTATCATCATTCCAACAAAGAAGCTACTTGGGAACGCGAGGACATTCTCAGCTCCGAATATCCGGACTTCTTTCGTTCCTAGATCTCGGGTCGAGATCCTCTTTTAATGTGGGAGAGTTGTGATAGCCCAAGTGATGTCCCTACCTTTATTGGCATGTAATCTATTGTATGAACCTTGTGTCTTGAGTTATCAAATGAGTTTGCAACTTGTCATCCATGTGTTGTCTTGCATTCATGCATCATGCATCATAGCATTCATCATGCCATGCTTGTTTTTCTTGTGACCTTGTATGTGTGGTTGGTTTTATTCTTGTGAGATGTGTTGTGATGTGGTAGGTTCATGGGTGCAACCTCTACTTCTCTCCCCTCTCTTTTGCTTATCAACAAAACCCCAACTAAAGCCCTTTAGCTCCCATGGTATTTTTATAAACATAATTAACTTGCTTTTAAATTGCTTAAAAATGTTCAAGAGGTAGCCCTACATATATTATTAATTTAGAGTTTGGTTCTTTCAATGTTTGGGGTTTGTATGCTTTTGTGTTTTAAATAACTGGAGCTGTTATTTTTTTTAAAGTATTAAAATTACTTGTCCTAAAAATCTTCCTAATATTTTTATTAAATAGTGCATATTATTTTCTTTGTAAAAGTATTTTTGTTTGCACCAAAAATACTTTTATTTTACTCTGGGGATTTTATCTTGTGTTGTTGTGTTTTGAAAAGGTTTAAAACTTCGATGTTATTTGTTTTCGAGAGAGAGAGAGCCAGGTGGGCCTTGTCTCTCCCGCGGCCCAGCCCGCTCGAGCAGACGGCCACCTGCCCCGACCTCCTTCTCTGTCAGGTTTCAGTGAGAGAGAGAGGCTCCGCCGTCCCCCTTTTCCGTTGCCGTCGCCGCCAGCCCATGGGTATATAGCCCCCCTCGTTTAGGTTTCCTCTCTTCCCTTCCGCCGCCGTAGCTCCCATCTCCCCCTCCATCTCTCTCCCTCCTCGCTTCTTTCCCCCTGTCGGGTAAGGTTTGAAAGAGAGCAGTGAGGTTCAGAGAGTGTTCCGGTTGTCGTCGTCGCCGTCGCCGTGTCTCCTGTGGGTCTCGTCCCCAATGGTGATGGCGTGGAGCTCGGGGGTTCTCCCCGCATTCCATTCCCGCCACTAGGAGGTGAGGAGCACCTCCCCATGGTGCCAATTGGCATCGCCTCCATCCGCAAGGAGCGGGTCATCGCCGGCTCCTTCCTCTTCGTTGTCGCCGCGTCCCCGACCCCTCCGTTGTCTTCGTTTTGACCGGCTCGTCGTCGCCTTCCACTAGGTGAGCTGTCGCGTCTTCCCCTCCTATTGCCATTGCTAGCGCTGTCGCCGTAGCTGTTCGCCACCGCCGTCCGCAAGGTAGAGCCTTGAGGGCTGCCTCCGTCCTCCTCGTCGCAAGGCGAGCAGGGGATTGGAACCCCGTAGCTCCCCGCGTGCCTCACGTCCCTGCTGTCGCCCCGCTAGTGTCGTAGTTCGTCAGAGCCGCCCGCCGCCGTTGCTCTGCTGCCACTGTCATGCAGAGATTCAGTTTCGTCAGATTCGTTGCGCGTGTGTGTTTATGAGAGGCAGTTCCCCTCTTCTGTTAACAATCGCGTGCGTAGGAGAGTGGTTGGCACTAAGGGAGATGACCCTGAGGTCATGGGTTCGAGCCTAACCCTTCCCCCCTTTTTTATTTTGTTTTTTCTTTCTTCCTTGCTATTGATGTATGTATGTATATATGTATGTGTAGGGTCTTGTTTTTCTTTTTGTTCTGTTGTATAGGGTATGTGTGTGTATACATAAGTGTATATATGCATGGGTATTGAGTGTGTGTGTGGCAGATTGCACACATGTAGTGTGAGTGCATATGTATGTGTTCTTGTGTGCATGTGTGTTTGTGGGAGTGTGTGTGTGTTAACATACACATATGCATACGCATATATGCATTTTGCATATATGTGTGCATATGAGTGTGGATGACCACCCATACACATGAGCATGTATGTGAGTGTATGTGCCTAGTGCACTTGTGAGTGTTGTGTGTGTATGTGCCATATGCTTATTCATACATGGTGCATGTGAGTGTGTGTGTGTGGATGAACACCCCCTCATGGGTGGTATGTTCATGGGGGTATTTGTGCTCATATGCCTTGGGCATATATAGAGCATGTGTGTGCTTGCCATGTAGTGTGTGTGTAGGGTGAATGTGTGTGTGTGGGGACTAGTGGGCTTCCCCACTTGACATACCCCTTTGTTGGTTATGTTTGACAGTAGGTTTTGTGGGATTTTCCATGCTATCCAAGTTACCAAATCTATTATGTTCATGTATTGCTTATGCCCGTTTAGAGAGATATCTCACTTATGAGAGTAGGTGGCATTTTGCTAGTTAGATTGTACCTTGTTGTTTCACATGAACACATGGGTATGACACATTCTTTTGGGGTAGGAAGAGCCAATGAATCCATTGGTGCTTTCAGATTTAACTTTTGAGCAAGTTCATAAACTGTCATTTTAAGCTATGATGCTACTTTGTCATTTTTGCATGATTTAATCCATGCTTGCTTTGGGGCATGTGCCAACTAGGAAGTGCTAGTGTTTTATATCTATTATGCCATGGTATTTTTTTTAACATGAGAATCACCCATATAAGTGGGAAACATGCTGCTAATTAGCCAACTTGATATTTCTGTTTCAGCATGCTAAAAATTACCGAGTCTGAGAATCTGCTGTTATTGTTATGCCATGTAGAGTGGTTGGTATCTAGTTGTATGTTGAGACTTTGCTCATGCTCAGTGTTAGTAATTTGGAGTAGATGTTGTCTACTACCATCCTATTAATTTTCATGCCAAAAGGTGCTCTCTAACATATTTAGCTACTACTGTCAACAGGCTACCAGATTAACTCAGATTCCAGAAACTGTTATTTTCACGAAGTCCCAGAAAACTGTTTCATCATGTCAACTTGATAGCTTCATGCTTATTGATGTGTGCCTCCTATGAAGATGGTGTAGTTGGATAAGTTGATGTATATGTTATGTAGTTTCTGCCAATATCTTGTTTGTGGCTGTAGGATTACCGTAGCTCAAGTTGTGGGCTGTGTAAGTTGCTATGTTGCTGTTTGTGGCAGATTGTTTGTTTTATTGATTTGTGACTTGTGGGAGCTATACTCCATGGAATTGATTGATATTTGAGTCTATTCTGGTTGTTTTTTCATTGCCTAACCAGTGGCTACCTTGGAATGCCAAGAATTAGCCCATGGAATTGGTTGTCTTGTGTTTTGCCTTCGTACCTTGTCGTGAGCGTATCGTGAGAACCGTAACTCCGTTTCTTGCGTTCTTTATATGCATTTCCATCGATTCTGCATGATGCATCCATATTTTCCATGTTCATGCATGTATAAATAAATTAACATGAGGTTCTGTCCATATTCATTAATAACCAATCCTTGCATGTGAAACATGAATAGTTTTGGATTGCCATGCTTAATTTCTTCATAAAATGAATCATGCATCATCTTGGTTGTGCATTGAACCTTGGTTGGAGGTTTGTTGTTAATGTTTCTCTTGGGTAGACGCGAGTGTTGATACCGAGAACGAGGACCTAGGAGAGTACTACTACGAGGATCCCGCTACTTGTTTCACTGAAGAACCAACAGGCAAGATGATCGTACCCGGATCCCGATACTATTTTCGCTTGCTAGTTTCTCGCTCTTATCATTACAATTGCGCTACCTAACACTTGAATATCAGCCTCCTAGTTTCCATGAAAGCCTCTAACCCTCCACGTCCTAGGAAACCTTTGATTGGCTAAGTTAGCGCTGCTCAGCCCCTCTTATAGCATTCTTTGTTGTAGGTGCAGGTTGTTCCATGTGATAACATGGATTTGTCATATCACAATATTTTCTATTATTTAATTTAATGCACATATATATCTTGGTATTGGTGAAGGGCTTGGCCTTTTGCTAGGTGTTTTGTTCCGCTGTTATCGCCATAGTTCTTGTTACCGGTGTTATGTTTTCCATATTTTGCGCTCCTAACACGCTCGGGGTTGTTATGGGGACCCCCTTGTTTATTCGGTTGAGATTAAAACTCGTCTGACAAGACCCAACGTTGGTAATACATTTGCTTAATAACTCAATAAAATTTGCGTAGGGCTTTGCAACCCCGTGGATAATTAATCAACCCCTGGGCCAGTGCTCCTCATTAGTGTTGGTCCAAACTAGAGCACTGTGTGGGGCCAACCCAGGGCAACTTGGGAGATTTCTATCAGGCCACCGTACACTAGCTTATCCATCGTGTCCTGAGAACGAGATACGCAGCTCTTATCGGGTTCGTCGACACGTTGGGTGGTCTTTGCTGGATTTGTTTTACCTTTATCGAGTGTCTTGCATGTGGAGTCTGACTTTCTTCGGGTTATCTCGAGGTGTTGGAAATCCTTTGGAGTTACCTATGATGATCACAAGATCCGTGGTCAAGGCTATTCCCACGGAGTGTGGTTATTTTTGATGGACTAGTTGGAGCACCTCTGCAGGGTTAAATCTCTTCGAGAAGCCGTGCCCGCGGTTATGTGGCAACTTGGATATTTGTTTAACACCCGGTTATAGTAAACTTGAAGTAAACTCTAATAAAATACACCAACTGTGTGAGTAACCGTGATCGTCTCTGCTCGTGAACATGATCTGAGAGAGAACACGGTGGGGTTATGATTGACGTAAGTAAGTGTTCAGGATCTCATAGAGATCATACTAGATTGGATCGTTCATCGTAGGCCACTCATGTTTATTTTTCATGTTATGTAAGTAGCCACCATAAATGCTTAGTGCTACTGCAAACTAAACACACACCCCATCCCAACCTTTAAGCTTAAATAGTCTCGGTACCTAGGTGCTTGATTGTTGAGTCCTTGTGGCTCACAGATTACTACAACCCTCCAGGTACAGGTATAGATGAGGACGTGCAGGATGATCTTACCCAGCTCCAGTGGGAATATGATGAGGAAAGAGGTAGGATGTATGTGACTTACCCGAATGAGTAGAGGACCATGGTCGTGATCTTTGGGATAGCGAGCTAGTAGCATTTGCATCTGTTTTATCATTTGATTTCGTCCGTAGTCGGGCCCTGTCTTTATCTTGATGATTTGAACTCTGTGTGGAATTGTAATTTAGTATGTGGCAAGTGTAAGACAACTTCTATACTCATCTCTTCTGTAATGTATGATGCAATGATTCTATACTTGCGAATGGCAAGATGCACCTCTATCCCTTGCGAGGCCCTCGTGTCTTAAAATGGATAGGCGCGCATCTTGGGCGTGACATGACACTTGCCAGAAAATAAAGGCAAAAATAGAGAAGGTGATGGAAATCACCACGACTCTTGCATAAAGGTAAGAACTAGAAAATAAAAGTGATAGATAGACCCTTCGTAGAGGGAAGCAGAGGTTGTCATGCGCTTTTATAGTGGCATGCACAATCTCTTAATGCAAAAGAATGTCACTTTATATTGCCCCTTGTGATAGAGAACTTTATTATGCAGTCCGTCACTTTTATTTCTTCCCTATCACAAGTTCATATAAAGTTTATTTTACTCACATTAATAGATCACACATATTTTAGAGAGCAATATTTATTGCTTGCACCGATGACAACTTACTTGAAGGATCTTATTCTATCCTTAGGTAGGTATGTTGGGCTCTCATGGCAAAACTGGTTTAAGGGTGTTTGGATGCACAAGTAGTATATCTACTTGGCGCGGAAGTTTTGGCTGATATTAGGTGGAAGCAAGCGACACATGTTGAGAGATCCATAACAATATAACTTCTATTCGGAAATAAGCAAACCTAAACTATTTTGTTGTCTTCCTTGTTCGACATCAACTTCTTAACATATAATATTTTAATGAGTGGTCACAATCATAGAAGATGTCCAAGATAATATATTTATATGTGAACCTCTCTTTCTTTATTACTTGCTTTTAATTTCCCCAATGACCAACAGCTATGGTTGTCAACCCACAACAGGTTTCAATCGACATACTTCTTGTATGTGAAGTCATCACTCCCCATAAGATTGTCATATGTACTCTTTTGCTTTTATTCTATATTTCTTTCTACTTCATCTTTCTCAAGATAAAGATCATGCAAAACAAGCAAAATCCCTCAACTCAAAAGCAATTTTTATTATATAACTCATGGACTTGCTTACATAGGAGGAATCATAAAGCAAAGACTCAAAACTAGATCACACGAAAACTTTATTCTACTAGATCAAGATATAACCAAAAGGATCGAACTAAGGAAAGATGAACAAAAGTAAAAAATAAAATAAAATAAAGATAAAAATAAAGATAAAAATAAAAGATGTGATGGTGATACGATACCGGGGCACCTCCCCCAAGCTTAGCATAAGCCAAGGGGAGTGCCCATATCCATGTCTTTAGTTGTCTTGCTTTGGAGGTGGTGATGTTGGAGTGGTTTATGACGTTGGAAGCTTGTCCTCCATCTTCCAAGGCATAGGCTAACCATCGTAAAAGGATGAACGAGTCTCCGGAATCCTCAAGTATGCAGCCAAACTCATTCTCTTAAATCTGTATTCATACTCACAGTTTTGGTTTTGAAGGTCGTAGATCTGGGCTTGGAGGTGCTCAATTCTCTCGTAAAGCTTGAAGATGTGATCCACAACATCCTTGGCGTCTAGCTTATGTTTATGGGTAAACTCCACGATCATCATCTGATTAGAATTGAGTCCCCGTTCCACCATCCCTTGGCACTTGAAGACCTGCTGCTCCATTGCTTCGAGCCTTGTCTCCATGCTTCCAGTTTTCTTTGGCCCCTCCACATCACGGATGTGCAACACCCCCTCACGCACCTCAATAGTTTGAGGGTGTTGCAGCACCTCCACAAGGCTGGGGTTGATGACCTTCTCGGAGAACTTGTCCTTTGAAACACTTGGGGACGCCATGTTGATCTAAACTTCTTCAGAAATAGCTTAAAACGGAAATCGGAGATATTGTCATGATATGAGAGTCAAAACCCTTGGGACATTATACAATTATTTTTTACCGACCCGAAGGAGTATGGCACAAGAAAACGGAGTGCGGGGGGTGCACGAGGTGGCCACAAGCCCCAGGGGTGCGCCTAGGGGGTAGGGCGCGCCCTGTAGGCTTGTCGCCTCCTCATGCACTATTCGGACTACTTTAAATTTTCCTAATTTTTTAAATATTCCAAAACAGATAAAAATTTCCATTGAAAAAGTTTTGGAGTCTTTTTGCTTACCATACCACCTACCTATTCCTTCTCAGAGTCTGAAACATTCTGGTAAGTCTCCCTAGTGTACTCCTCTGGAGTTATGGTGTTGATGACATTGGTTTCAACATTTATGGGAGTGCCTGAGATATAATGTTTGATTCTTTGACCATTCACCACCTTCGGGTTTGTGCCTTCGGTGTTGTTAATCTTGATGGCACCGGAATGGTATACCTCCTCGATAACGTAAGGACCTTCCCATTTACAGAGAAGTTTCCCTGCAAAAAATCTTAAACGAGAATTGTATAGCAAGACATGATCTCCTACACTAAATTCACGCTTTTGTATCCTTTTATCATGCCATCTCTTAACCTTTCCCTTAAACTACTTGGCATTCTCATAGGCTTGGGTTCTCCATTCATCAAGTGAGCTAATGTCAAATAACCTCTTCTCACCAGCAAGTTTGAAATCATAATTGAGCTCTTTGATTGCCCAATAAGCTTTATGTTCTAGTTCCAGAGGTAGGTGACATGCTTTACCATGAACCATCTTATACGGAGACATACCCATAGGATTCGTGTAAGCAGTTCTATAAGCCCACAATGCACCGTCAAGTTTCTTAGACCAATTCTTCCTAGATCTATTAACAATCTTCTGCAAAATCAACTTAATTTCTCTATTGCTCAATTCTACTTGACCACTAGACTGAGGATGATAAGGAGATGCAATTCTATGATTAACATCATATTTAGCTAGCAATTTACGGAAAGCACCATGAATAAAGTGTGAACCACCATCAGTCATCATATATCTAGGGACTCCAAATCTAGGGACAATAACTTCTTTAAGCATTTTAATAGAAGTGTTATGATCAGCGCTACTAGTTGGAATAGCTTATACCCACTTACTAACATAATCAACCACAACTAGAATATGAGTATACCCGTTAGATTGTGGAAAAGGCCCCATATAATCAAAAACCCAAACATCAAATGGCTCGATAACAAGAGAGTAATTCATAGGCATTTCCTGATGTCTATTAATATTACCAATTCTTTGACATTCATCACAAGACAAGACAAACTTACGAGCATCCTTGAAGAGAGTAGGCCAATAAAACCTAGATTGTAGTACCTTATGTGCAGTTCTATCTCTAGCGTGGTGTCCTCCGTAGGCTTCGGAGTGACATTTGCATAAGATCTGTTCTTGTTCATGCTCAGGTACACAATGTCTAATAATAACCTCTACTCCTTCTTTATAAAGGTGTGGATCATCCCAAAACTAATGCCTTAAATCATAGAAGAACTTTTTCTTTTGTTGGTACGTGAAACTAGGAGGTATAAATTTAGCAACAAGGTAATTGGCATAATCAGGATACCAAGGAGCATTATGTGAATCATTTATGATAGCTAATTGTTCATCAGGAAAGCTATCATCAATAGGTAGTGGGTCATCAAGAACATTTTCTAATCTAGACAAGTTATCTGCCATAGGGTTATCAGCACCCTTTCTATCAATGACATGCAAATCAAATTCTTGTAGCAGAAGGACCCACCTAATAAGTCTAGGTTTAGCATCTTTATTTTCCATAAGGTACTTAATAGCAGCATGATCGGTGTGAACAGTTACTTTGGAATCAACAATATAAGGTCTAAACTTATCACAAGCAAACACGAGTGCTAAAAATTCCTTTTCACTAGTAGCATAGTTTCTTTGAGCACTGTCTAGAGTTTTACTAGCATAATGGATACCATTTAATTTCTTCTCGACTCTTTGTCCTAGAGCAGCACCAACAGCATAATCACTAGCATCACACATAATTTCAAAGGGTAGGTTCCAGTCGGGTGGTTGAACAACAGGTGCAGTAATCAGAGCATTCTTAAGAATTTCAAATGCTTCCACACAATCATCATCAAAAACAAACGGGACATATTTTTGCAAAATATTTGTGAGATGCCTAGAAATCTTAGATAAATCTTTGATAAACCTCCTATAAAAACCAGCATGAGCAAGAAAACTTCTTATACCTTTGATAGCCGTAGGGCACGACATTTTTTCAATGGCATTAACCTTAGCTTTATCAACTTCAATACCTCTTTCGAAGATCTTGTGTCCCAAGACAATACCTTCATTAACCATAAAGTGGCATTTCTCCCAGTTCTAGACAAGATTAGTTTCTTCACATCTCTGCAAAACTCGATCAAGGTTGCTCAAACAATCATCAAATGAAGTTTGGTAAATGGAAAAATCATCCATGAAAACTTCAAGAATCTATTCACAAAAGTCAGAGAATATAGCCATCATACTTCTTTGAAAGGTAGCGGGTGCATTTCATAAACCAAAAGGCATATGTCTATAAGCAAAGGTACCGAAAGGGCAAGTAAAAGTGGTTTTTTCTTGATCCTAGCTTGATATAGGTATTTGAGAGAAACTAGAGTAACCATCCACAAAGAAAAAATGAGTATGGTTTGGATAATCTTTCTAGCATTTGATCAATAAAATGTAAAGGGTATGATCTTTCTTAGTAGCTTTATTTGATTTCCTAAAATCAATTACCATTCTATAACCTATAACAATTCTTTGCGGGATCAATTCATTTTTATCATTATGAACAACAGTAATACCTCCCTTCTTAGGGACACAATGGATGGGACTAACCCATCTACTATCAGCAACATGATAAATTATACCTGCATCTAGAAGCTTTAGTATTTATTTTCTTACCACTTCTTTCATCTTAGGGTTCAATCATCATTGGTGATAATTAACTGGTTTGGCATCAGGTTCCATATTAATTTTATGATGATAGAGAGAGGGACTAATGCCCTTAAGATCATCAAGAGTATAACCAATAGCAGCATGATTCTTCCTCAGAGTTTTCAATAATCTCTTTTCTTCATGCTCTGAAAGGTTAGCACTAATAATAACAGGATATATGTCCTTTTCATTAAGATAAGCATATTTCAACGTATCAGGTAACTGCTTGAGATCAAACATGGGATCACCCTTGGGTGGAGGAGGATCCCCAAGTATTTCAACAGGTAAGTTGTGTTTCAAAATAGGATACTGTTAAAAAACTTCATGTATTTTGTTCCTCTCATCCATATGCATGTCATTTTCATGGTCTAGCAAATATTGTTCTAAAGGATCAGTAGGAGGCACAACAATAGAAGACAGACCAATAATTTCATCTTTACTAGGCAATTCTTTGTCATGGGGTTGTCTACAAAATTTAGAGAAATTAAACAGATGAGACACATCCCCAAAGCTCGCAGTAACTATTTCTTTCTCACAATCATTCCTAGCATTAACAGTTTTTAAGAAGGGTCTGCCAAATATAATGGGACAAAAATTATCTTGTGGGGAACCAAGAACAAGAAAATCAGTAGGATATTTTTTTTCCCACACAAGACTACAACATATCTATCAATCCCCATCGGTGCAATGGTGTCTCTATTAGCAAGCTTAATAGTAATATCAATTTCCTCTAGTTTAATTGGTGCAATATCATGCATGATTTCTTTGTATAAGGAATACGGGATTGCAATTACACTAGCACCCATATCACAGAAGCCATGACAAAAATGATCCCCTATTTTAATAGAAACAATAGGCACGCCAACAACTTGTCTATGTTTATGCGTAGTATCAGGCCTAGCAATTCTAGCCGCTGCATCATAGAAATGAATGACATGCTCATCAATATTATCAACCAAGAGATCTTTAACCATAGCAATACTAGGTTCAACTTTAATTTGTTCAGGGGGTGTAGGTGTTCTAATACAACTCTTACGAACCACAGTCGAAGCTTTAGCATGTTCTTTTATCCTAACAGGGAAAGGTGGTTTCTCAATGTGAGTAGTAGGGATGTCATGATCAACATTATAAGTAATAGTTTTCTCTTCAACTTTAATAGGTTCAACTACTTTCACTTCAACGGTAGGATAATATTTAAACCACTTCTCATTAGGGAGATCAACATGAGTAGTAAATGTTTCACAGAAAGAAGCTACTATCTCAGAGTCAAGTCCACATTTAGTGCTAAATTCATGAAAAGCATCAGTGTCTACGAAGGATTTAACACAATCAAACTTAAGGTTCATACCTAACTCCTTACCTTCGCCGAGTTCCCAATCTTCAGAGTTGCGTTTAATTCTTTCCAATAAATTCCATTTGAATTCAATATCTTTCTTCATAAAAGAACCATCAAAAGAAGTATGGAGCATGGATTGATCATTACGAGAAATCCAAGCATAAAAATTCTGAATAATAATTTCTCTCGAGAGCTCATGATTAGGGCACAAATATAATTAGCTACCAGATTTTCTATCATACTCGAAGGAATTTCATAATAAATATTTTCAGTAGGCTCAGTAGGTTGAGGAACAACTCTTTGTCTTTCCGGTCGAGGTGAAGATACCCCGAACAAACCCCTCAAAGGATTAATTTCTATAGTAATAAGTGACAGTAAATTTCAGCGCACTATATAAATTTTTCCTTACCAAGTTCCACTCACCAAAGGCGCTTCACTCCCAGGCAACGGTGCCAGAAAAGAGTCTTGATGAACCAGAAGTATAGGGGATCTATCGTAGTCCTTTCTATAAGTAGGAGTGTCGAACCCAATGAGGATCAGAAGGAAATGACAAGCGGTTCTCAGTAAGGTATTCTCTGCAAGCACTGAAATTATCGGTAACAGATAGTTTTGTGATAAGATAATTCGTAACGGCTAGCAAGTAACAATTGTAACGAAGGTGCAGTAAGGTGGCCCAATCCTTTTATAGCAAAGGGCAAGCCTCGACAAACTCTTTTATAAAGCAAAGCGCTCCCGAGGACACATGGGAATTTATGTCAAGCTAGTTTTCATCATGCTCATATGATTCACGTTCGCTACTTTGATAATTTGATATGTGGGTGGACCGGTGCTTGGATGCCGCCCTTACTTTGACAAGCCTCCAACTTATGATTAACCCCTCCCACAAGCATCCACAACTACGAAAGAAGAATTAAGATAAATCTAAGCATAGCATGAAACATATGGATCCAAATCAGCCCCTTACGAAGCCACACATAAACTAGGGTTTAAGCTTCTGTCACTCTAGCAACCCATCATCTACTTATTACTTCCTAATGCCTTCCTCTAGGCCCAAACAATGGTGAAGTGTTATGTACTCGAAATTCACATAACACCACTAGAGGAGAGACAACATACATCTCATCAAAATATCGAACGAATACCAAATTCACATGATTACTTATAACAAGACTTATCCCATGTCCTCGGGAACAAACATAACTACTCGCAAAGCATATTCAGGTTCATAATCAGAGGAGTATTAATGATGATCAAGGATCTGAACATATGATATTCCACCAAGTAAACCAACTAGCATCAACTATAAGGATCAACACTACTAGAAACCCATGGGTACCAAACTGAGGTTTTGAGACGACGATCGGATACAAGAGATGAACTAGGGTTTGGAGAGGAGATGGTGCTGATGAAGATGTTGATGGAGATTGACCCCCTCTTGATGAGAGGATCGTTCGTGACGATGATGGCTTTCATTTCCCCCTCCCGGAGGGAAGTTTCTCCAGCATGATCGCCCTGCCGGAGCTCCACGTTGGTTCTGCCCAAGTTCCGCCTCGAGAAGGTGGCGCTTCGTCCTGAAAGCTCTGTTATGATTTTTTCCAGGACGAAACCCTCAATATAGAAGAAGATGGGCATCATAGGGCTTCCAGGTGGGCCACAAGCCCCAGGGCGCGCCCAGGGGGTAGGGTGTGCCCAGCAGGCTTGTGGCTGCCTAGTGGGTCCCCTGATGTATTTCTTCCGCCCATTATTTTTTATATATTCCAAAATAATTCTCCGTAGATTTTCAGGACTTTTGGATTTGCGCAGAATAGGTATCTCGGATTTGCTCCTTTTCCAGTCCAGAACTCCAGTTGCCAGAATTCTCCCTATTCATGTAAACCTTGTAAAATAAGAGAGAAAAGGCCTAAGTGTTGTACCAAAATTTGTAATAACAGCCCATAATGAAATAAATATCAATATAAAATCATGATGCAAAATGGACGTATCACCGTCGGCTACCTCCACCACGACCAATGCCGGGGTCAACCCGGACATCCCCAGGACCCAAGCGGATGCGGCTCACCGTCCCGAGCGTCCCAGCAGTCGGAGCGGCACTAGGTACGGCCGGTGCCACCTGGAACAGGCACCAGAGTCGCTGGGCTCTGCCTCCCCCGCTCCCCCTCTGCTCGAGCGGGAGGAGGAAGGAGGTCCTGACAGGCGGGGCCCACGAGTCGGCGACCTAGCTGGTCGGGCCCGCCAGTTTAAGTGGAGGCGGTTCTCTGGTGGACGCCTCCCCACTGGGAAGGCGTACTCCCTAGGAATACTCTTCCAGAGCTGCCGTGCGCGTGCTGAATCAGGCAGCTGGGCCGGCACATTTGCTAACTTGCGCCCTGTGCGTAGGTTTGCCTTTTTGGTAATCCCTCTTTTTAGTTTCTTTTCCAATGGCACTACATCATAGAATATTCATTTGGCCTCCAAATTTGGTGATTCAAATTTCTACAGATTCCTAAAATCTTGACCTATCCAAATATGTGCATTGCACAATTTTTGCTTGTAATATATTCTGCTCCACCAATATGTTGGTTGTATCTTGTATTATGAACCCCCATTACAAAAATCCTTGAACCTTCATATCAACTCCAAATAGAGTGGTTCAAGTTCCTAGGTGTCAACAAAATCATAACCTATTTTTAAAGATTTGGTTAACATTTTCCCCATGCTATATTTTGGCAGGACCAAATAAATTTCCCCTTTTTCCATTATTCCATCTCATCAAAATCATAAGAAATTCATCCCAACTCCAAATTCAGTGAAACCACTTTGTAAATTCTTCTAATATCATTCCCTCTTTGATGAGTGCCTCCACTCATATTTATAAAAATATTTTATGTGGACATCTTATAGGATCATCATTTCCTTCAATTCCACCGTTCAAAAATCCCCCTTGATCCACATCCAATGAAACCTCCTTGTTTTTTAATATAACCAGAGGTGTCCAAGGAAAGTAAATATCCCATTTATAGAGCAATTTTATTTCTCTACTTGTTATGTTGCTCATTCCGGTTGTTTTTGACGATAGTTGGCAAAGTAGACGGATTGCTCGGAGTTGGACGAGAAGCGTGTGTAGACCTCGAAGTCCTTGCGAAGCCAGGCAAGCAGCCCTTTGCCCATGATAAGAAACCATTTTTATTTCATGTCATATAGCACTTTACTTTCGTTATGTTTGATCACGTGGAGTAGTGACCACTCCAGTGGGTTGCCTCTGATACTTTTGCCATTGACACTTGCATCGTGCATGACCCTACCTCCTTATGAGGGTTATACGGGTGGGTGTAGATACATTGCTTAGTAGATGCCACGCAAATGGGACGAGGATATGCATGGTGATGGATGGAAAGGATTTTTAAAGGTTTTCGAAAAACCCCATCGAGTGCCACTAATCCCGAGGGAGATGATGATGTTGAGCTAGGTAACCACTTGAGGAAGAAGTGGTGTACTGATACGTCTCCAACGTATCTATAATTTTTGATTGTTCCATGCTATTATATTGTCTGTTTTGGATATTTTATATGCATTAATATGCTATTTCATATTATTTTTGGGACTAACATATTAATTTAGAGCCTAGTGCCACTTTCTGTATTTTCCTTGTTTTTGAGTTACGCAGATAAGGAATATTAAACGATGTCCAAACGGAATAAAACCTTCGGAATGATTTTTTCTGGGACGAAAGTAAAGTACGAGACTTGAGAACCAAGGCAAAGGAGCCACTGTGGGGCACAAGCCTTAGGGGCGCGGCGAGGGGGTAGGCCATGTCGGGAAAGCTTGTGGGCCCACCGCCGCTCCCCTAACCCTAATCTTCAGCCTATAAATTCCCAGATGTTCCATCATTATCAGAACGAGCCATGAAAAAACTTTTCTGCCGCCAGAAGACTCCATTCCCGAGAGATCCAAACTTGGAGCCTTTTCCAGTAATCTGCCGGAGGGGGGTTTGATCACGGAGGGCATCTACATCAACTCCATTGCCCCTCCGATGATGCATGAGTAGTTCACCATAGACCTACGGGTCCATAGGTAGTAGCTAGATGGCTTCTTCTCTCTCTTTGCTTCTCAATACCATGTTCTTCATGATCTTCATGGAGATCTATCCGATGTAATACTCTTTTGCGGTGTGTTTATCAAGATCCAATGAATGGGTTTATGTTCAGATTATCCATGAATATTACTTGAGTCTTTCCTGAATTCTTATATGCATTATTTCATATATTTGCAAGTCTCTTCGAGTTATTTGTTTGATTTGGGCAACTAGATTGGTAATTCTTGCAATAGGAGAAGTGCTTAGTTTTTGGTTCAATTTTGTAGTGTCCTCACCTAGTGAAAAAGTAGGAGTAGCGAGGCACATATTGTATTGTTGCCGTTAAGGGTAAAAAGATGGGGGTTTCATTATATTGCTTGAGTTTATCCCTCTACATCATGCCATCTTACTTAATGCGTTACTCTGTTCTTCATGAACTTAATACTCTAGATGCAGGTAGGAGTCGGTCGATGTGTGGAGTAATAGTAGTAGATGTAGAATCGTTTCAGTCTACTTGCCATGGACGTGATGCCTATATGCATAATCATTGCATTGGATATCTTCATAATTATTCGCTTTTCTATCAGTTGCTCGACAGTAATTTGTTCACCCACCATAATACTTGCGATCATGAGAGAAGCCATCTAGTGAAACCTATGGCCCCCGGGTCTATTTTCCATATTATATTTTCAGATCTAACACCAAAAATACCAAAAATACTTGCTGCATTATTTTTACTTTTAGTTTTACTTTCCGCTCAAGCATCCTGTTATATCTATCTCTATTAGATCTCATCCTTGCAAGTAACCGTGAAGGGATTAACAACCCATTTACAGCGTTGGGTGCAAGAGTTTGATTCTTTGTGCAGGTACATCTACTGGTGACTCGCTTGTATCTCCAACTGGATTGATACGTTGGTTCTCAAAAACTAAGGGAAATACTTATCTACTTTGCTGCATCAAACCGTTCCTCTTCACGGGAAACCAACGCATGCTCGAGAAGTAGCAAGAAAGATTTCTGGCGCCATTGCCGGGGAGATACATAGAAAGTCAAGATATGAAGTACCCATCACAAACTCATCTCTTGCATTTACATTATTTGCCATTTGCCTCTCGTTTTCCTCTCCCCCACTTCTAAAAACGATTTTCAGAAAATACCAAAAAGATTTGCCTTTTTATTCGCCCTTTTTCGTTCGTCTTTTCATTTGCTTTTTGTGTTAGATCGCTCAAACTCATGGCTAGACTTGCTACTATCGCTCCCGTGTATGAAGTTCTTAAATTTAAGAAAAATGAGGGAGAAAACTTAAAATATGCTTGGTATATAATTTAGAATGCTCAAAATAGATATATTTGTAAGCAATCTACTACCGTTCTCCTTCACAATTTTTACGTGGGAATCACTCCTTGGAATAGATATGTCCTAGATACCATCATGGGAGGGAATTTTTTAGGAAGTCATACCTTTGACTCCTATATTGCTATGATAAATTTGTTTGGATCACCCCCAATCATGGTTAATGGGGCAATTTTAACTTTGGAACATGTTATGCGAACGTTAGATATCATTGAAAATAAAGTTGCTACTATAGAACTCATTGAAAACTTGGATAAAAAGATCCATAATAATATCACTCAATATGGATCTAAGGTAGGAGTTACTCTAAAAAAACTAAGGGAAAAGGAACCCATGTTTAATGAAAAATTGGATCAAGATTCCTTTAGAATAGGAAAGCTAGAGGACATTATTTCCAACTTGTGTTCCGCTTTTGCCGCTGTTCAAACCACTCCTAAATTTCCACTTTCTAAGGCTTCCAAGTTTGTTTACATTCCCAAGAATAAGGGTGAATGCTCTAGTAAATGGGACGAAGATCTTAAGATGATAAGTGTTCACCCTAATTTTATCAACATTATTCAGGAACATATTGCTACAAGAGAATTTCTTGACTTTTTGCCTAGGAGCGTGATCATTGATAAAATCAAAGAACCTCCTGGATTTGAGAAGGTCCTCACAAAAATTACCAATACCAAAGATGACAGTACCTAGATCTATTTTGTTTTGCCTAGCTAGGGGCGTTAAACAATAGCGCTTGTTGGGAGGCAACCCAATTTTATTTTTCTTTCTGATTTTTGCTTTTGTTTTGGTGTGTTTGTAACATTAATACTTCTGTACTAATTGTGTTTTTGTGTTTTGATTAGTATTTGATCCAAGTAAAACCTTTGGGCTGATCTATAGTAGTCGTTGATTTGATCATGCTGAAAAACAAAAACTTTTGCGCTCAGTACAGGAATTTTCCAAATTGTTCAAAGCGTCAAATTGATCTAAATTTTTTACACAAGATCTATATAAAAATTTACCTGATGTTCCTAATTTTTCAGAATTTTTAGAGTTCTATAATTATTCTAAGTTACAGATTTCTATAGATTGTTCTATTTTTGACAGATTCTGTTTTATTTGTGTTGTTTGCTTATTTTGATGTATCTATGGGTCGTATCGGGGGTATGAGTCATGGAAAAGTTATAATATAGTTGGTATTAGACAAATACAACTAAAGAATGAGTTCAAAATAGTACCTAAAGTGGTGATTTAGTTTTCTTATACTAACGGATCTCATGAGTTTTCTGTTGAGTTTTGTGTTGTGAAGTTTTCAAGTTATGGGTGAAGATTTGATGGACTATGGAATAAAGAGTGGCAAGAGCCTAAGATTGGGGATGACCAAGTCACCCCAAGTCATATTTAAGGATACCAAAATGCCTAAGCTTGGGGATGCCCCGGAAGACATCCCCTCTTTCGTCTTTACTCCATCGGTAAATTTACTTGATGCTATATTTTTATTCACCACATGATATGTGTTTTGCTTGGAGCGTATTGTATTATATGAGTATTTTCTTGTTAGTTTGCCACAATCATACTTTATGCACACATATTTTGAGAGAGACATGCTAAATCATGAATTTGTTATAATACTCTATGTGCTTCACTTATATCTTTTGAGCTAGGCAATGTTGCTCTAGTGCTTCACTTATATCTGTATAGAGCATGGTGGTGTTATATTTTATAGAATTTATTAAACTCTCATTCATCACTTATATTTTTTGAGAGTTTATTAAAAAAGAATGGTAATTTGTTTAGGTTATGAATTTAGTCATAATATAATGGGCATCCAAGAGGGATATAATAAGAACTTTCATATTAAGTGCATTAAAAACTATGAGAAGTTTTATTCCTTGCATATAGTTTTGAGATAATAGGGATGGTAATATGAGAGTCATGCTAGGGAGTAGTTGTGAATTGGAAGATATACGTGTGTTAAAGCTTGTGATTCCGGTAGCATGCACGTATGGTGAACCATTATGTAATGAAGTCGGAACATGATTTGTTTAATGATTGTCGACCTTTGTGTGAGGGTCGGGAGCGCGCGATTGTTAACTCCTACTAACCTATCCCCTAGGAGCATGCATCTAATGCTTTGTTTGATAACTAATAGACTTTTGCAATAAGTATGTGAGTTCTCTGTGACTAATGTCGAGTCCATGGATTATTTGCACTCTCACCCTTCCATCTTTGCTAGCCTCTCTAGTACCGCACAACTTTTATCGGTACATCAAACCCTCCTTCCTCAAAACAGCCACCATATATTCCTCAAAACATCCACCATACCTACCTATTATTGCATTTCCATAGCCATTCCGAGATATATTCCCATGCAACTTCCACCATGTAGTTTTTCTATGACTTGCATCATCACTTCATATTGCATATAGACTCATATTTTGTCATAGGACTCGAGTTGTAATTTCTTTTTCTTTGAGTTATTAGTAAATAAAAGTGTGATGATTTTTAATTAATAGGGCATTGTCCCATGAGAGAAAAGGATGATGGAGGCTATGACTCCCTCACAAGTTGGGATGAATATCCGAACTTTACCAAAAAAATAAAAGAGGCCAGCGAAGCCCAAATAAAAAAATAGAAGAGGCCAAAGAAGCCCACCATATATATATATAATGAGAGAAAGATAGAAGGGACAATTTCTACTACCTTTTTCCACACTTGTGCTTCAAAGTAGCACCATGATCTTCATGATAGAGAGTCTTCTATTTTGTCACTTTCATATAACTAGTGGATATTCATTATGAATGACCACTTAGTTTTCATTTTGAGATTTCATAGACTTATATCTCTAAGTGCATTTGTTACATGGCAATACCTACTCACTCACATTGATATCTATTGAAGGGCATCTCCATAACCCGTCGATATGCCTAGTTGATGTGAGACTATCTTCTCCTTTTTTTCCTTGCACCTCCTCCATATTCTGTTCCACCTAGAATGTATATCCATGGCTCACGCTCATGTATTGCGTGAGATTTGAAAAGGTTTGAGAACACCAAAAGTTTGAAACAATTGCTTGACTTGTTCATCGGGGTTGTGCATGATTTAGATACTTTGTGTGGGGAAGATGGTGCATAGCCAGACCATATGATTTTGTAAGGATAACTTTCTAAGGCCATGTTATTTCGAAAGGACACGACTACCTTTTTGGTTTACTCGAAGTATTACTGTTTATGTCAATATTATACTATTGTTTTGAATCTTACGGATCTGAATATTCATGCCATAATAAAGAATATTATATGGATAAATATGTTAGGTAGCATTCCACATCAAAAATTCTGTTTTTGTCACTTACCTACTCGAGGACGAGCAGGAATTAAGCTTGGGGATGCTGATACGTCTCCAACGTATCTATAATTTTTGATTGTTCCATGCTATTATATTATCTGTTTTGGATGTTTTATATGCAGGAATATGTTATTTCGTATTATTTTTGGGAATAACCTATTAATATAGAGCCTAGTGCCAGTTTCTGTTTTTTTCCTTGTTTTTGAGTTTCGCTGATAAGGAATATTAAATAGAGTCCAAATAGAATAAAACCTTCGGAATGATTTTTTCTGGAATGAAAGGAAACTACGAGACTTGAAAACCAAGGCAGAGGAGCCATCGTGAGGCCACAAGCCCTAGGGGCACAGCCAGGGGGTAGGCTGCACCGGGAAGGCTTGTGGGCCCACAGCCGCTCCACTAACCCTAATATTTGGCCTAGAAATTCCCAAATATTCCATCATTATCAGAACGAGCCACGAAAATACTTTTCCGCCGCCAGAAGCCTCCGTTCCCAAGAGATTCAATCTTGGAGCCTTTTTCGGTAATCTGCCGAAGGGGATTCGATCACAGAGGGCATCTACATCAACTCCATTGCCCCACTGGTGATGCGTGAGTAGTTCACCACAGACCTAAAGGTCCATATCTAGTAGCTAGATGGCTTCTTCTCTCTCTCTTTGCTTCTCAATACCATGTTCTTCATGATCTTCATGGAGATCTATCCGATGTAATACTCTTTTGCGGTGTGTTTGTCAAGATCTGATGAATTGTGGGTTTATGTTCAGATTATCCATGAATATTATTTGAGTCTTTCCTGAATTCTTATATGCATGATTTCATATCTTTGCAAGTCTCTTTGAGTTATTGGTTTGGTTTGGCCAACTAGATTGGTAATTCTTGCAACAGGAGAAGTGCTTAGTTTTTGGTTCAATCTTGCGTTGTCCTGACCTAGTGACAAAGTAGGGGTAGCGAGGCACGTATTGTATTGTTGCCATCAAGGGTAAAAAGATGGGTTTTTCATCATATTTCTTGAGTTTATCCCTCTACATCATGTCATCTTACTCAATGCATTACTCTGTTCTTTATGAACTTAATACTCTAGATGCAGGCAGGAGTCGGTCAATGTGTGGAGTAATAGTAGTGGATGCAGAATCGTTTCGGTCTACTTGTCACAGACGTGATGCCTATATGCATAATCATTGCCTTGCATATCTTCATAATTATTCGCTTTTCTATCAATTACTTGACAATAATTTGTTCACCCACAGTAATACTTGCCATCATGAGAGAAGCCATCTAGTGAAACCTATGGCTCCCGGGTCTATTTTCCACATTATATTTTCAGATATAAAACCAAAAGTACCAAAAATGCTTGCTGCATTATTTTTACTTTTAGTTTTACTTTCCGTTCAAGCATCCTATTATATCTATCTCTATTAGATCTCATCCTTGCAAGTAACCGTGAAGGGATTGACAACCCCTTTATAGCGTTGGGTGCAAGAGTTTGATTCTTTGTGCAGGTACATCTATTGGTGACCCGCTTGTATCTCCTACTAGATTGATACCTTGGTTCTCAAAAACTGAGGGAAATACTTATCTACTTTGCTGCATCAAACCGTTCCTCTTCACGAGAAACCAACGCATGCTCGAGAAGTAGCATGTACCGGAGTAGGATGTATGTGTGTGTTTTCGAAAACGGATTGGTGTAAGTTGCGACCGTTATTCCAGCCCTACATGTACGGCCACGATACCCCTTATGGGACGGGGCTTTGTTGGTTACTTTGGTGGGTAATAGCATGGAGCCCGCATTACTAGTGGCGGGAGTGGCGTGGTCACTCTTGATACGTGGTCATGCCGGTATGGATGATCATGCGTTGTCTTCACAGGCACCGGGCACACCATTGGTCCCTGCATGGATGCTACGTGTGATGTACATCATGTGGGATGTGTACCAATCGAGTGGACTCTTTGTTTAGTATCGCCAGGGGAAAGGCATTGTTCATGTGCTTACCTCGGGTATGTTAATTACCGCGAGTCGTGGATGACACGGAAGTTCCCCAAGTCTTGTGGGTAAAGTGTGCAACCTCTACAGAGTGTAAAACTATTCGAATAGCCGTGTCCATGGTCAAGGATAGTTGGATGACCACTCTTGTGCTACGTCCAAATGTTTACTAAACTTGGTGTGTGTGCGGGTGGATGACACATAGATGATACTTGAGATAAGTTAGATGACTTGACGTGATGACTGAACGTGAGATGTTCAACCCCTGATTATGATGATATCTGTAACTTGTTCCATGGATATGTGCCCACTGTTGATGCATGCCTACATAGTTACTTGATCATGTTATTGCATTCAAAATTAGCTTTCCGCAAAATACCTACTTAGTGCTATTTCATGCATTGTTATTGCCTTGTTACAAACATGGCTTGCTTCCGAGTACATTCAAAGTACTCATTGGCTTGCCACTGGTTATTTTATTGGCCAGGCAAGAAAGATCATGTTATGATGAAGATTACCTTGGTGACGGACATGCGAGCTAGGACGCTTCCAAGTCAGAATGCCTGTAGGGTTAAGGAAGATGGCATGGGTTCACACTATCATTGAAGATTTTGCTGCAATCATATGAAGGCTTGGCCATAAAGGCCATATTTGAATAATCCAGTACTTAATGGATGTAAGACTCTTGTTATTTAGTTTCTATGTGTTCAGTGAGCATTGATCTCTGGGACCACTGTGCACGTACATTCGGTGATCACGACTTATGAGTCGGGGTCCCCACACCACGACTTCCTGGAAGGTACTAGGGGTGGTCCAGGATACTTAGGAGGTAAGGGAGTGGTAAAAGAGAGAGGGTATGGAGGTAGAACAGGTGCTACCATATCATGGTGAATTAGAGAGGTGAATGGGGGTATATATATGCATCTCCCAAAATCCAACAGTTACAACATTATTGCGCAACTCTGTGAAACCGAAGTGAAACCTCGGTTGCACCGACTAGTGCAAAATGTGGCAACTTCGTTTTGGTGAGACTGATATATAATTCTTGGTGGTACCGATATGGGTGACCTAGGACAGTTACATAGCTCGGTGAGACCGATTCACAAAAATTGGAAATTCCTATTTTTGTAAAACATGCAACAAGAAGTTGGTCACTAGAACTCGGTTGCAACGAAGTGAATGTCGGTTGTACCGAGAAGTGGATTTTTGCTAGGATTTCTATCTTGCTTTTTGACTCGGTGTATATGATGTGGAATTGTTGGGGCACCGATTTTGAGTGGTAGATTCTAGGACATAATATTTGTGGGAGAGCTTGTGGGTGTTTTTGGTGACTAAGACTTGATCAGTTTGAGAAATTCATTCACCATTAATACTTCACCCCCTTTTGATAGTATTGACTTTCCTATGGACTAAATGTCATTCCTCACAAAGTAAAATGTAGAGTCTTCATGCTTGTAGCTTAGCCAATCCTATGCTTGCATGTTGGGGTCTCCTCACAATCCTTTGACAATCATAAAATTGAACTTTTCCTGAAATATACTTAGCGGAAACATTAGTACAATGAAATATATGTTGTTATCAATTCCACAAACCACCTAGGGAGAAGTTGTGCTTTTAATCTCCCCCCTTTTTGGTAGTTGATGACAACATATAGATCAAAGCTTCGATAGAGATATAATCAATGAATAGCATCATCGCTTTAAGATGTACTCCCTTCGTCCCAAAATAAGTGACTCAACTTTGTACTAAAGTTAGTGTAAAGTTGGGTCACTTTTGAGTCACTTATTTTGGGATGGAGGGAGTATGTGATAAGCAAGACCTCCCCCTAAATTTTTGCATAATTTTAAATTTGTGTTTGAATGAATTTGCACAATCGATTAGGATCATGGGCCACTCTTCCATGTCACATACAACTTAGTGGTGCGCAAAGATTAATATGAGTGAATTACATAAGCACATCACACCAAAGATTAAGTGAATGATCATCATATAAACATATCAAAGATAAGAAACAGTAGCATCACACAAGAGTATATGATCAAACACCGACAAAAGTTTGTAACACCAACGATAAACCAAATGTTTTTGAAATACAGAGAGAGTCAAAATGCATCTCTCTCTCAGCACTATGATCTATAACCTTTCCCCCTTTGGCAACAAGTTACCAAAAAATTCAAAGTTATAGAGCTACTAGTCTCTTTGGGCACGTTCTCCTCCTATGGCAGTCGATGGAGTCGAGAGAACTACATCTGCGAAGGTGTCGGAGCTCAGATGCTCACGATCACCTATGGGATGAGAAATCCATAGTGGTTCCGTAGGGGGGTCGTGTTGCACGAAGAGCAGAGAGCATGAGACGGCGCAATGATCAGGATACATGCATTTTACCAAGGTTCGGGCCGCTGCTAAGCGTAAAACCCTACTCCTGCTTTTTGGTGGATTGATTGGGGGAACACGAAGAACACATAGCACCTAGCCCTAGAAAGGACTGCTGTCGAGGAATGAACGGCTATGTGAGTAGAAGTGTTCAGGGTTAAGAATTGCCAACCCTGAGCTAGGTTGCCTTGGACCTCCTTTTATAGTGCAAGGGTTGACTACAATGGAAAAACAAACATTATCTATCGATTAGATAGCTAAGCAGAGCTATCATACCTAACTCTAGCATTTAGGACAAAATGCCATGATTACCTGCCTAGGTGGCACTTGGGGGTGCATCCCCAGCAAGCTCTGGCCACCGCTTGGCCGGTCGTTGCTTAAGAACTTGACACGCTGTAGGGCGGGTGTCGATCGAGCATAACTTCCCTTCAATGTGTCGCCACGTGCTTATCAAGAGCTAATTAGCTATCTGAGGGCTTGACACTGCATCGATAAGTGACGGGCGTAGCGATGTGGTGAAGAAGTGGCTGGTTGGCTCATGCCTGCCGGGGAGTGGCCTGCCAGATCTTTTGGGAAGTGTGTGTGTCTTGGCCCCCGACAAGCATCAAGGGTGTACTTGGTGCATCACAGCCCAGGTTTGGGATGCCACGTTGAGCTCGCTAGAGTCTTGTATAGATTGTTGGCAGGGTTCTTTGGTTCTACCGCCTATGCGTAAGTCTAGGGCACTAGGTACCCCTGTACTAGTGCACCAACAAAAGGCTTCAGCTAACATCCTATGAGGTGGTGGAGTAGACACTGAAGCTGGTGGAGCTGAAGGAGTTGTTACTGGTGCTGAAGAACAAGGCCTCATCTCTGGAGCTGGCACTGTATGGGTTCTGGCCTGAGTCGTGAATTGAGTACTGGTGCTAAAGGGTGGACTCCTATCATCATCTGAATCTGAAGTGTGTGGGATGGGAACTGCATCCAATTCCTTCTTGAGCTCAACCATTGTCTTAGTTAGCCCATCCACCTTGTTGTTCACCGTCAAAAACCTGTCCTCGACAATCATCACAAGGCTTCCTAGGTTCTTCAAGATCTCTATGATGTCCTTTTGCATACCGTGGATGGTGCTAACGAGAAGATCCATCTGCACAATCTTGGTCCTTGGCACCTAAGCACTAGTGGCTCTGGCTGCCTCAGTCGCCGCCTCTACAGTAGATGAAGTGAGATCATTTGGATCCATCACCATGAGATTGTCCTCAAAATCTGGCTAGAGTGGCAAATGAGGGCGATCAAGTGCATATACATCCTTCTCTAGCTTAGAGTTGACAATCATCTGAATGTATGGTGCATATCCACATGATCTCTTCTGATCTGCAGCTGTCTTCTTCACCGTCTCAACAACAAGATCCATCACCCTGAACCTAGTGTGGGTGTTAATGAGGTGCAACATGTTGATAGAATTGCCTCGGATCATCTTCTCATCTCCTAACTTGGGCATCAAAGTATATCTCAGAATGGTGTTGGTTGTTGGCAACCCTTCTTGCAGATAGTATACTGAGCCCAACTTATGTGAATGCACATATTCTGCAGGAATCACCTTGTACATGTTTGCAACTGAGTTGTGGCTCATCTTGGTTTCAGTGTATACATCCAGATCACCATCCTGAATAGGTGGAGCTCCTAACATGGTATCCCACTCAACAACAGTAGACTGGTACCTTGTACCCTCAGTCATCCATACTATCATACCATGTGGATAGAAGTGAGCGGTGGAGTAGAACTGCATAATCATCTCATCATTGCAAGTAGTAAACTCCCTTCCAACAAAGTTGGCAATATCAATGCACTGGAAGTTGTCTTGCACACTAGGGAAATAGTCTTCATTTTCCTTGATATAACCCTAGTCAACATATCTCATCTCACTGACTGCTGGGCTCTTATCTAGAAGGACAATCTCATAGAAATCCTGTTGTTCCTTCGTGTGGAACCTGACATCACACAGTCCTTCTCTTGGAGGCATATGGGTCATTTGCTCTCCACACTCTTAACCCCGAGTCCTTCCTCTTCTTCATGTCCTCGGCCAAAGGATGAGCATCATTATGCTCTAGCAGATGGGGCCTAAACTTCCTTAGCACTGACAAGTCCTCCTCAAGATCTTTGGAGGTACATGTCTTGTTTTTGGCAGCTAGATGGATATCCGTAGTGGTCTTCTTGTACTGAGGAACAGTGGACTTCTTGGGTGCAGCTTTCTTGATATTTGAAGGACCTTGACTAGACATGTCATCTGCAAGAAGTTTCTTCTTCTTGGCAGGAGGAGCCTGGGAAACTGGCTCTTCCTTCTCTTCCACCTCTTTAGCTTCAGGTGGGTCCTCATACATGGATGTGCGTCTGCTAATGACCTTCACAATCCTATTCCTTGCTCTCTTCTTCTCTCCTGCCTTCTTGGGCATGGAGCTCCTGGCTAGCTCAACTGTGTCGGTGTTCTAGGAACGGGGGTACCCAGACCTGCCTGTGGCCCATGGCATGGCCCAACACGTCAGCCAAGCATGGTCGGCACGACGCATCTAAAGACAAGGCCGTCGCGAGAGCCTGAGCTCGCGAGGGAAGCAGCACCAAGACCTGCAAGGAATAGGCCTCCTCAGGACCCCTCCGGAGCGGCGGTGATATCTATGCAATGCTTGGCCTCGAGAGGCCAAGGATGATGTAAGGTGGGACAGGCAGGCACCATCACGCCAGGCTGTATAGTTTCCCCTTTGGTGCAAAGGGAGCAAGGACGTACGCGGGTTCCCAAAGCACCAACCAAAGGTTTCCATTCTGGTGCAATAAGACCATGACCACGAGCCCTGCAGGACGAATGTCATCGCCGAGCCCACCTCTGCATCATCAACAACTACTTTGCAGGAGAAGACCACCTATTGTTAGGGTAAACATGTACTCTTGTCCCCCTTTGAATTTGGCCGTTGTGGGATCCCTTCCCGCATAGTGATAAGGGAAGAGGACCCGGGCCACTATAAATAGAGGCTAGGCTGCACCGTAGACGGGGGGGGGGCGTAGAAAACAGAGAGATGGAAGAAGAGAGACAAGACTACCAGAGCGCCCTCATGAGGCACCTGACCACTGTACGAGTTCATCCACACACCTCCTCGTGAGGCCGTACACCAAAGCGGGAGTAGGGGTTTACGCTTCGTAGTGGCCCAAACCTGGTTCAATCATTGTGTGCAGTCTTCTTCCTTGCCATCGTGCGAGTTCGTCGTCTAAACCATGAAGTTGTGAGCCTCGCGGGGTGAGCCTGGTGGGGATATTTGCACACACCCCTGTGTCCGAACTTCCTTGGGTTTTGCGGAGCGAGAGATCCGAAATTTGGTGCGCCATGTAGGGGGCGTGTCGAAGCTTCCTCACTCACGGCGACAGTCGAGTCCTGGTTTGGCGACCCCGAAGCCGGGCAGCCCTTGGCATGTGGTGGCGTCATGGATCACAGGGTCGGCCCAGTTGTCGCGTGCATCATTGGCGGATCACAGGCGTCCACCTGCAACCGCCAGGTCAAGCGGTTCTTCCGCCGTGCAGGTGCGATTCGGCCGCAGTCTGAGCCCACGCCACCTCGGGCATGGCCGAAGACCAACATCACCTTGGCCCCAATGACCACCCAAGGACTACGACGGTCGCTAGAGCGCTTGCCATCTTGTGCACGACAACCATAAATGGCGTGGCCATCACCAAGACCCTCATAGACAATGGTGTCGGCCTAAACGTCCTCTCCATGGAGACCTTCAACGCGCTGCAGGTTCCCCATGACCAACTCGCACCTTCAAGGCCCTTCTCCGGGGTGGCCGGGGGTTCCGCGCTCCCGTGGGGTGGGTGTGCCTCCCCGTCACCTTTGGCACCCGATCCAACTTCCGCACCGAGCAGATCGACTTTGACGTCGCCCACATCCACCTCCCATACAATGCAATACTTGCCTACCCCGCCCTTGCCCAGTTCATGGCGGCAATGCACCCGGGCTACAACATCGTCAAGATTCCCAAGACCGGCGGCATCCTCACCATCGTCGGAAATTCCAAGGACAAGTCCCATGCACTCAAGCTTGCCTACAAAGCGGTGGCTGCAGCACGCCCCGATGTTGGGGACGTCACGCAGGCAACGGAGGACTCCAAGGGTGCCGTCGATGTCGTGCTAGTTAAGAAGAAGCAACTGTTCTCTCGGGAGAGGGCGGAGACAAAGGAGGTGCGTGTGGACGAAGGAAACCCCGGTCCTACCTTCACTATGTGCGTCGACCTACCTCAGGAGCAGGAGGAGGAATTGGTGGCCTTCCTCCGCGCAAACAAGGGCGCATTCAAGTGGAGCGCCTCCGACTTGGTGGGGGGTCTTGAGGGACGTAATGGAGCACCACCTCATGGTGTGCCCGTAATGAAGCAAAAGGCAAGGAGGCAGGCTCAGGAGATGCAGACGTTCATCACCCAGGAGGTCGGCAAGTTAAAGGGGGCCGGAGTTATTTGGGAGGTGTGGTATATGGAGTGGCTTGCCAACTCGGTAGTCATCCCAAAGATGCGGGAAGGAGCGTATGCGCTTCGACTTCATGAGCCTCAGCAAAGCCTGTCCCCAAGGACCCTTCCCGCTGCCATGCATCGATCAGATCGTGGACTCCACCGCTGAGTGCGAGCTCCTATGCTTCCTGGACGCTTTTAGAGGCTACCGCCTGATCAAAATGGCAGTGGAGGATGTCGAGAAGATGGCCTTCCTCACTTCGTGTGGTGTGTTCTGTTACACATGCATGCCCTTCGGACTACGTTACACCACAGCAACCTTCCATCGGCTGATGCACATCGCCCCGAGGCAGCAGCTCAGGAGGAACGCGGAAGCCTACTTTGATGATATTGTGGTCAAGTCACGAAAAGCCAAGACCCTGGTCGAAGACCTGGAGGAGACGTTTGCCAGCTTGAGGAAGGTGAACCTGAGGCTCAACCCCGAGAACTGCGTCTTCAGGGTCCCGTTTGGTAAGCTGCTCGGTTTCTTGGTGTCGCACCGAGGAAACGAGGCGAACCCAGACAAGATCAAGGCTATAAACAAGATGAGCACCCCGCAGACCCTCAAGGAAATGCAGAAGCTGGCAGGTTGCATGACCTCCTTGGGGTGCTCCATCTCCAAGCTTGGCAAACGGGCCCTACCGTTCATCAAGATCATGAAAAGGAAGGGACCCTTCGAATGGACTCTAGAGGAAAATGCGGCGTTCGAAGAACTCAGGTGGTACCTCACGAGTAGGCCAGTAATGGTGCCGCCTCGTCCTCGGGAGCCCTACTGCTATACCTGGCTGCCACCCCACTCTGCCAGCACTGCGTTGGTGGCGGTCAAGGAGCAGCGGGCCGACACACACGCTACATCGTCAGGCGCAAGCGGACCCCCGACATGAAGCAAGGAGACTCGCAGGAGAACAAGGAGCCCACTCCTCCTCAAGACGGTGCTCCTGAGGCCCTGCCACTCCGACGGCCCCCAAGGCACTCAAGCCTCACGAGGCCCCGGCCGCTGCAGTGGCCCTCAAGGCACTCAAGCCTCACGAGGCCCCGACCGCTCTGACGGCCTCGATGCACTCAAGCCTCATAAGCCTGCTACAGAACAGGGCACCGCAGGAAACCTCATCCTAAGCCTCATAAGCCTGAACTTTATTTTTGTAGACTCATGTTGGGCCTCCAAGTGCAGAGTTTTGTAGGACAATAGCAATTTTCCCTCAAGTGGATGACTTAAGGTTGATCAGTCCATGGGAGGTGTAGGATGAAGATGGTCTCTCTCAAACAACCCTGCAATCGAATACAAGAAATCTCTTGTGTCCCCAACACACCCAATACAATGGAAAATTGTATAGGTGCACTAGTTCGACGAAGAGATGGTGATACAAGTGCAATATGGATTGTAGATATAAGTTTTTGCAATCTGAAAATATAAAAACATCAAGGTAACAAGTAAGAAAAGTGAGCACAAACGGTATTGCAATGCTTGAAAAAAAGGCCTAGGGTTCATACTTTCACTAGTGCATGTTCTCTCAACAATACTGAAATAGTTGAATCATATGTAAATGCCTCATGTGCGACAAAGAGTTCACTCCAAAGTCACAAATAGCGAAGCACAAACAAAGAAAATATTGTAGGGTACGAAACCACCTCAAAGTTATCTTTTCCGATCAATCTTATGAGCTATCCCTATAAGTGTCACGAACAGCCCTAGAGTTCGTACTAAAATAACACCTTAAGATACACATCAAACAAAACCCTAATGTCACCTAGATACTCCAATGTCACCACGAGTACCCATGGGCTTGATTATACGATATGCATCACACAATTTCAGACTGATAGTGTTCAATCCAACGCAAATAAATTCAAAGATTGCCCCAAAGTTTCTACTGGAGAGTCAAGACGAAAACATGTGCCAACCCCTATGCATAGATTCCCAAGGTCACGGAACCCGCAAGTTGATCACCAAAACATACATCAAGTGGATCAATAGAACATCCCATTGTCACCATAGATATCCCATCGCAAGACATACACCAAGTGTTCTCAAATCCTTTAAAGACTCAATCCGATAAGAAAACTTCAAAGGGAAAACTCAATTCATCATAAGAAGATAGAGAGGGGAAAACTCCATATGATTCATCCGATAAAGCTCGCGGTACATCAAGATCGTATCATCTCAAGAACATGAGAGAGAGAGAGATCAAACACATAGCTACCGCTACATACCCTCAGCACCGAGGGTGAACTACTCCCTCCTCGTCATGGAGACCGCGGGGATGATAAACATGGCCTCCGGTGATGGTTTCCCCCTCCTCTAGGGTGCCGGAACGGGCTCCTGATTGGTTTTTGTGGCTACATAGGCTTGCGGCAGCAGAACTTCTGATCTAGGTTTCTTTCCGGGGTTTCTGTATTTATAGGAATTTGGCATCGGTCTCACGTCAAGGGGGTGCTCGAGGAGTCCACAAGCCACATGGGCGCGCCCTAGGGGGGCGCCCAGTAGACTTGTGGCCTCCTCATCCACTTCCTGACCTAGCTCTTGTGTTTTGGGGGTCTGTTTTGGTCCATAACAATTCACCGTAAATTTTTAGCCCATTACGAGAACTTTTATTTCTACACAAAAAACGATACCATAGTAGTTCTGCTGAAAATAGCGTCAGTCCGGGTTAGTTCTAATAAGATCATACCAAAGTCATATAGAATTATTGTAAAAATGTCATGAATACTTCATAAATTATAGATACGTTGAAGATGTATTAGCATCCCCAAGCTTAATTCCTTCTCGTCCTCGAGTAGGTAAATGATAAATAAATAATTTATGAAGTGTGAATGCTAGCATAGTGCATAAATTTGGTCAATGATAATTCCAATCACTTTTTCTAGCATCAATATAAACAATAAACAGTAGCTCATGTCATAAAACATCTCATGATCAAGTAACAATCTATTCACATGTTAAGGTATAGACCAAAAAGTTTCCTGAAAACAAACAAACCATATTCCTAGTCATCGAACAATTGCAATTCATCTAATTTTCAGGAAGGGTCTATGTAAGAGCTTTGATTTAACAAATTCAACATACTCAACCATCATATAGTCTTCCATGATTATTGGCAGTTAAAGCATATTTTTAGAACAAATAACAATCCATTGAACATAGAGAAAGATAGGGGCTTAATGTTTCGCCTCCCCACTTATTTATCATATACATAATTGTCAACAATAAGAATTCATCATCAAATATATTTGTGTGGATATATATGTCTAGATCATTCCCCAACATATGACGCTTGCCAAGAGAAAAAGGCGAAATATAGCAAGTGGTGAATGAAAGCACATTTGCTCCTTTGGTGGTTTTGGTAATTAATAACAACATATAAGTCATTGAACTAATGTTTCCACCAAGTATATTTCAAGAAATGTTCAATGATAGGATTGGAAAAAGGAGATTGTGGAGAAACCCCAAGATGTAAGGAAATAGGTTGTCCAAGCTTCAAGCAAGAGGACTCTACATTTTATATTTGTGAGAAATCACTTTGAGTCCATAGGAAAACCAATACTATTAAATGGGGGTAAGGTTTTGTTGGTGAACAATATGCTCAAACGTGCACAGGTAATAGTCGCCAAAAACATCCACAAACTCTCCCACCAAAGTCTGTTCTATACCTAACACTCAAAATCGGTGCAACCAACTTTCCCACATTGGTGCCACCGATTCCAGAACCTAGACAAACTCAAGCCAAACCCTAGCCACTTGGTGCAACCGATTCCATACCGGTGCCACTGAGTTTAGGTTGCCAACTTTCTGTTACGCAAATTCACATTTTTGGGCCCACCGAGAATGTTGGATCGGCGTCACCGAGTGTCACAACCCTAGAATTTGCTTCAAATTGTTTGCATCAACATCAGCATGTGCATCATGTCATCATGTTTAAATTCAACTGAATCTGAAATGGGGATGTCAAACCCTAGCACCTCATTGAATAAACAAAATTCCAAACAATTGAATTTTCAATGATTCAAAATGCTCCCTAAAAATGTTCCCCCTCTCTGATAAATGTTGGCAACAACATACTAGGGGTGAACTATATTTTCACAGACATTTTGGAAAATTTAATAAATCAGCAAAGTTCTGGAAATGACCAATAAAGCACTATAAATATTTTAGTTGTTTCAAAAATTCTGGAAATTATTGTGGGGTCTGGAAATAATATGTATAAACCCCAAAAATTATGTCAGGATTTTTAAGTTTAGTGCTTTTGCCCAAACATTATAAAACAGATTGAATAATAGAAAAAAAGGAGGAAAGCAGAGGAGAGAAGGACTTACCTGGCCGGCCCAGTTGGTGGCCCAGCCCACCAACCCCCCCTAGCCAGTCGTCTCCCACCTCACGCCAGGAGGACGCAAGGCGTGTGGTCGCTGTGCGCCCGACCACCTCCCCCCTGGCTGCTTGCCCGGAGGTCGCCTAAGAGTGCCATGCGACCCCCCCAGAGCCGTCCAGATCCATCCCCCTCTCCATCTCTCTCCCCTCACCCTCCTCTGCCTTTCCCCCATCCGATGGCCGCCGCAGCCATGGTCGAAGCCATCGCCGCCTCGCCGCCGCCGCCCCCTTGCCCTATCCTCGTGCCCAGAAGAACTGTGACGTTGACGCCGACCACTTCACTGAGCCAAGCAATCGGAGGAGCACCACGTCGTCGCCATCGACCGTCTTCTCCGAGCTCGGCCGCCGGACACCGTCGCAAAAATCACGGGCTCCAAAGCTTCTCCGACCTCGCCGTCGACTCCAGACGAACCCAATGAGCCCCTCTTCCTCTCTCCTCTCTTCCTGCCATCTTGGGCGCCCCCTAGCTAGCATCCCCGTCGAAGCCGAAGCTTCTTGCCGCCAATGGGGGATGTGGTCATGGCTATAGCCACCATGGCCTGCGCCCGAGCGTGTCATCGTGCTCGTGTTGCTCCTAGGAGTCGAACGCACCCAGCAAATGTTTCTCCTGTGCCCCGTAGGGTTGCTACCGTCGTTGCCCAAACTCCGGCCGTTGCCAAAGTCGCCGTGGCCATCGTCTCCGGTGTCCCCATGTCCTCCCGTTGCCTCAGATGGATGCGTGCGAACCCCAGCTGCCCGTAGGTGCCTTCTGCCGCCATAATGGTTGCCAGAGGAGGATTTCCGGTGATCCCCGCCATCTCGGCTCGTCGCCGGTGACTAACCCCGACCTTGCCGACGTGGCCGTTGACCGGACCCACTAGTCAGTGACTGACCGTGTCCCCTGTTGACTGCTGAGTCAGTAGTTGACCGGGCCCACCTGTCAGCCGTAGTAGTTGACCCTGGGTCATTGACCAGTGGTCCCCACTGGTCAGGGTTGACCCTGGATGGCCTGTTTGACCTACTGACGTCATCCTGACAACACGCTGACGTAGTAATCAGTTTTTTATAATAGAAATAATTCAGGAAATTCCAGAAAATGTCTAAAACTTCTAAAAATCATAGAAAATAATATGTAAATCAGATGAAAATAATTTATATATGAAAAATGATCAGAAAAGTCAAAAGAATATGTTTATTCCATGACTATGCATGTTTGAGCAAGTTAACATCACCAAGTAGGACATTTTATGGTTAGAACAATATAGGAAATATCATTTGGAGTTGGAATTCAAACTTTTTTAAATTCCACTTCAATTAACTTGGCCAAATATTCCTATAGGATAATTAAGTACCTTAACATGCCATTTCATGCATCATGTTTGTTGCATCACGTTGAATGTGTTCATCTCTCTGTTTGCCGGTGTTGTTCCCTCTTGGTAGACGATGGTTCTCACGATGTGATCGCTGACACAAATGAAGAGAAGTAATATCTTCAGGACTGTCAAGCAAGCAAACCCCCTTGAGAATATTGATATGTACCCACTCTCTCGCTCCTTGCCTCTTTTATTGCATCAGGACAATAACGATTCAACTGCTACATGTTCCCGGTAGTTAAACCCATTCTTTTGCATGACCTGTATTTGCCACAGTAAATAGTTGAAACCACTTAGCATGAGTAGCAACTGTTTGAGACTTGTTGTGCTTACTCATCCATGCTTGCTTACTTACGGTGCCTGCTAAGCTTAGAGTCATGTCGTGTCGGGTCTGATCCATCCGGGTGATGAATCGGAATGGCAGTGTTCATATCCTACTGTGTGAGAGCTAAGTGTGTGAACACGATTTGGTAAAGGTAGCGACGAGAGGCCATGTAGGAGTACATGGCGGGTTTTCTCATTGGAACCGTCCTTAAGAACTGAGATCTGTGTATGTTATCCAAGACAAGGTACTACCGCACATTGGGATACTTAATTGACCCTCTCGGTCTATTAATTGCCTTGACCTCTGTCCAGGAGTCGCAACTAGTTTCTGGTGTTTGTAGGAAAAGTGTTGGCGGCCGTGCATAGCAATGCCCGACGGGGTGGACTATGATGCGGTATAGGCATAGTGGCACGGTGTACCAAGTGGCACCCGAATGGTGGGCTTGGGAACCCTGCGCACATCGTTTGAGGCCTTAGCGGAAACTTCGGCCGGACTTCCGTGCGGGTTCAGTCTCAAATAGGCGACAAACCTGGACTAGGGTCTTGTGTGGTTGACGGTCGTGGCCGACTCCCTCGCTGGGCTTCCGCTTGTAGGTTGCCGAGGTGCCTTTTTACGTGCACATGGCGATAAGTGGCGGGAGCGTGTGTGAAGAAGTATACCCCTACAGGGTTAAATAAACTATTCGAATAGCCGCGTCGTTAGATATGGACTACTTGGAGAACTTATGTGGTTCATAGAAAACTTGAAGTGGATTCTCTAAAATGCACAAGATAAGCATGAGTGCTATGGATGGCCTTCTTGTAGGGATATGGAAGTGGATCCATAGTGGTGTATTGATATGTGAATATGTGGACTCGTGTGCGCTATCCCACCTCAAAGAAAGCACTTGTAGTCGTAGTACAGGTTAGCCAAGAGTCAAAGCTGGCTTGCTGTAATAAACTCCACAACCCCCTTCATTGATACTGATGCATATGTAGTTAGTTCTGATGTAAGTCTTGTTGAGTACCTTTGTACTCACGTTTGCTTAATTTATGTTTTTGCAGAGGAGATATCAGTATCATTAGTGGTAATTATGACGTGAACTTCAATGTTGATCGGATTAGCTTGGGAATCCCAGACAGAGGTCTGGTTCTTTTGGTAGGGTTGTTGTAGCTTTTCAGGCTTCACTAGCCACTTTTGTAGATGTATATACCCAGACATATTTAAACTTCCGCTTGATTGATTGAATGCTCTGAATGTTGGGCTTGTGGCCCCTGTTTGTAATATCTTATTGTATTGGCTCTTCCGAGCCTTCTAAGTAAATGTTGTAATGTTGTATGGTTATGTTGTGATGCCATAGTTGTATCTATGCATATCGGGTATGTCGTGCGTACGTGTGATGTGCAACAGTATGTATGGGATCCGACACCTAGTTGTGTGCCTTTAGTAGTACTCTTTACGGGAAACTGCCTCTTTGTGCTTCCTCCGAGCCTTGGTAGCTTAATACTGCTCCGGACACATTGATTGACCGGCATGTATCCTTCTTTGCTGTTGTGTCTGTCCCTTCGGGGAAATGTCTCGCAGTGTAATGGAGTCCCTATAGCCTGCTACGACTCGTCTACGTGCAGTGATGACATTTATGTCCCATGGCGTAATGGAGTCCTTGTAGCTTGCTATGACTTGTCTACACATGCTAGAGATCGACACCTGCATTGCTGGGTTACGTATGCCTGTTCCTGTACGGATGTGCCACTTGGGTTCTACGACTAGTCATCTTGGCCCAGG